>OX638381.1:72495518-74895518 GCA_951813785.1 Criorhina ranunculi
CGCTGAATTAGTTTTTGATGAAAATTAGGGTCAGTTTTCAACTGCTCCGGAGCCCATTCAGCGAACACACGTCGTTGTCTATGGTCGTCAACCTTCAGCTCCTGGGTCAGTTGAATTTTGTACGGGTGCAGGCCCGTTTGCACGTGTTATTGAACGCATTTCCATTCATGGTAATTTGCCAAAACAGACTTAATAAATGACAGCCAATTTGACAGATGTAGCTTCAACAGTATGGCCGCTATCTACTGTCAAAGTTCGGAAGTCCCTATTGGAAGACCGTTTATAATTTCAACTTTCCGTTTATGTGGTGAATACCTCGGCTGAGTTAGGTAAGGCTCGATTCCAAGGGTGGCTTCACTTATGTACAGCCTCACTCGGATCTTAAGGCGTCCATTGTGTTCCCCGGTTTGGTGTGGGGTACCTCAAATAAATGAACATGGATTATAATTATCACTTGACCTCCCTGAACTCATCCGAGTTCCGAAGGAATTGTAGGATGGTTCTCGGTGGCTTAATTGACAGCTCGCCCAGATCATAAAAGCAATGTTCTCCGAGGATAGTCTTACTGTTCCTGCTAAGGCTTGGTCGCCACATCCTCTGCATAGGTCCGTTGTAGTCAAGCGCATCATTATTATTATTGGTTAGGCTCTGCGACTGGCGCAAATGGAGGATATCTCCAGTCGAGGGATTACGAACGTCCTTCGGTGTTAGGAATTCATTGTGAAGAAAGCGTTTCCTGATTCTGCAGACAGTCATGCACTCACATAGTACGTGTTCCGCTTTTTCGTCTTCCTCTAAGCAGAGTCAGCATTCAGATGCTTGAACTATGTTTAGTTTGTGTACGTGATATCTGAGGCTGCAGTGACTGGCAAGCCTTCTGATATCACTCTTCACTCTTAGCTTGCCTAACTCCGTAATGTTGTTCCAGTAGGATAAGAAGTTTCGTTTTTCCCATCTGTCCAGACTCATACTGAACTCGGAAGAAAGGATGCACCTATGTACCTTTCTGAAGAGCCTTTCCTAGCAAGTTGATCTGCAATTTCATTGCCTTCAATGCCTCTGTGTCCCTTGCGTGGAATGTCCAGTCTGAAAGAGAAGACAAGAAGAAAGGTCTGTGTCAGTTGGTTGGTTGTTGTTCGGTCTCCTTGAACCATCCCTAATTCATAATAAATTGTTCATGCCATTGGATGTACTAGTCGCTTGGAATTTCCATCTCCTGTAGGTTCCACCACTTGGGGTGGTACAAATATGTTCCCTCACCACACTCCAGTTGCGATAAGTTTCATAAACTATTGTCAACATTTAACAATATGGCCAGTACTTTAAAAAACTGTCATACATGACGTTATGTCATGCAACAAATGGCCACCCAATCAAATTAGTAACAACTTTGAGTTTATAATTTTCTGTGGAATATTCCTTTTCTATTGCTTCGTCCCTCTTTAATTCAATTACAGTTAAGGTCAGGAACATCATGAGGACGGTGTAAATGTCAACATTTTGTAGAATTTCTACCGTTAAAGCTTTATCACACGAAACTAAAATGACATTTAACTTTAAATTGACACGAACAAAAAGTTTTGACACATGTCAAGTCGATTTTAATTTAATGAAAAACCTTTTCTTTCTTTTTCAGCGATGACCGCCTTAATTTAGCCGAATTTACTCTCATTTGTCGTGCACTCTTTCGGAATGATAAAGGACACATCTATGATGTGCCTACAGATCGATTGGATCAGATCTTTGAAGTTTTCGATACGAACAGTGATGGATTTATTGATCGTGAAGAGTTTAAATTTTGCTGGAATCGATGGATTAAAGCTGTAAGTACATTTAAGATGGTATTTAGGGATTGTCGTGGAATATAGAACCATCAAGGAGGTAATAGGTATTGTTTTAAACGCTTCACGGGACATGATACATTGACATATTTCACGACGACTGGTCTTCTAGAAAAAGTGAGCAAGTGTCCACTGGACTTTTTCATAATTTTTGTTGTTCGACTAAATGGAATTTTTGGCTTCACGAAACCTAGATGCTGAGGAGATGCCTAAAGAGAGCAAGAGAGAGCCTTGCTTAAAGGGGAATTGAAGGTGGTCGCAATAGTTCGAACACTGCACTGCTGAGTAAGCTAGCATAAGTTCGAGGTCCAAGAAGAACCACAGTGGAAAGACAGACGAAAACTCGGATTGAAACCTTTAAAGTCTGTCTGCGATCTCGTTGCTTTTGATGCCTTTTGGGAGCAGGTAACTGCTTTAGGGTAGATATGCAACTAGAAGCCGAGAAAGTACTGGATTGCGAATAACCCAGGGTACTACAAAATGTCTCCATTATTTAAGGCAATAGAGGGCTTCCAACCAAAGCAGCGAGCATTTGTCATTTTCCATAGATTGATGAGTTTGACAGGGATGCCCAAACTTAACACGGCTCTGAACAGCTCGTCTCTATAAAAGTTGTCACAGGAGGCCTTAAGCTCCATGAGTATTGATTTGGACTTCTTGGATCTTCAAGATTGGTCGATTTTGGACTTGGATTTGACTACTTCCGGTAAAAATCGTCTTAGGCCATACCTCTGTCTTCTTCGACAGGGCAGCAATAGGTATATATCTTTACTGTTTGCTGTTACTCTTCCTCTTGCCCTTCGGCATCACTCCGATAACTATGATGATTGCCCTATAAATGTCTTCCTCGACATGAGGCCATCACATGCTTTCGTTAAGTCCATCATGCTGGAAGCCATACCCGGCAATTGGAAGCCCTCTTACCAGTAGGAAACCAGTTTTTATCAAAGGGGAAATGTCAATCATTGAGCACCTGGTCTACTGAAGGTAAGATTAGGTTAGGTAGGAGGGTTGACGGGGAAGGACATCTTTTCCCCGTCACACTTAGGTCATTGTGATGCCCCAGGGGTTGCAGCGTATCAAGCCAGCCCGCAGCACTGATGAATCCATGTATGTTAAGCACCGACTTGCTAGACAGTTCTTCTAGATCCTGGAAAAGGTGCCTAAGATCTTAAATCTTGTATGGCAAAGTGTCGGACAGTGGCAGAGAAAGTTTGGAGTGTCCTTATCTACTTCCTCGTCACCGCATCCCCTGCATAGGTCATCCGTGTTCAATCCCGTTCTTGCATGGTAGTTCAGCTTGTTATGCCCGGTGATGATACCTATTATGGAAGATAGGGATTTTTTTTTATTGATTTACAGGATTCTTTCGGTTTTCATAAAATGGCCATCGTTTCCTAGTTATGACACAGGAGCTGAGCGCATTCCATCTATCGTTGGCAGTTCTTTTGATTTTGCTCCCAATTTCTTGTTTTAGGTTATAGGGTGGGATTTTGGCGGGATCGGGGTCTAAAGAGGATCCTTTCCTTACCAGCTCATCACCTGTCTCGTTGCAAGGCACCAGCAGAGTCTTACTTTGTTCTGTCTGCCAGCGACTAACAATCTTCGATGGTCTACTGAAAGTATGTTGGCTTTTGGTATTGAAAGTACCACATCTAAGGAAGCAAACGCTTCTAGGGGTGCACAAGCCTCTCTCCTTTTTATTTTTACGACCTCTGACATCGGCAAGGAGCTTGGTAATGATGCTTCGAACCCGCAGGCTTTCTTAGAGTTCCGCCGCCTTTCGCTCTGATGTATTTTTAAGGCGTCGGTCGCCATCTTCCTACTGAGTGTTTGAGTGCTCATAATTGATTCGCTGTTGGAGGTGGACCTTCCTATTTGTGTGTGTACGTCCTAAGTGGCCTTAGCCGGATTATTTTACTAACTCTCCACTGTATAGGCCGTTGAGTCTCTAAGTTTCATCGTGGGCGTTGGTGTCAGTATCGAGTTTGAGTGGAAAACCCTTCCCGATCATTACCTTTTTTAAATTGACAGCAGGAAACACGTTCAACGTCAAGCTGCCAAAAATGTCACGAGTTTCCTTGATTACCTACGCCTTGATAGACGCAAGCATCAGTAACTACAGGCTCGTAAGAACCCCTCCTATCATTTCCTGAAGTTTATTCGATTAAAAACCAAATGAAGGCAATCACATCACCAAACAGGACTCACATCGCTTTCCACTGTACCTCGAGGCGTTTGCGTGTCAACCAAATCTCATTTAGCTTCACATCCTTTTTGGATACATACGAATACCAACATAACATGCCGATTGATATGCATAGCATAGCCTTACCTTAGTCATAGGTACGATTGAATTTTCCCGCCACCAACTTTTCCATGTGGGTAATAGCGTATGTAAATCTATTTATTACTTGAGTCAACATCAACGCTGGAGGGGAGAGCACAAGGTGGATCGTAAGGATCATAAATAAACATGAAAACGTCGCAAAAAATAATTTTATTGCGTTTTTAATAGGACGAATGAAAGTGGAGAGGGATTCAATTGAATTCCGAAAGCGATTTCATGGAGGGATGTTTCCTTTTAGGGTGTGTGTACCCTAGAATAAAAAAAAAATGGATACAGGACTTCGTTTGTGTACTTTTCACTTTCGTTCGAACGCTATAAAATGTTTATGCGGTACAATTCGAAGGATTCAACATAATCATTGTTTACAACCATTTTTTTTTTGTGACGTTTGTGTGTGACATTCAATCGGATCCTTGAATTTGGGGGAGGAAGTGGATTGAGTGGAAGTTATAATATTTATCCTTTTCCTTCTTTTACATCCGGGAATGGAGGGGGAATTATGAAGAGATAATACGCAAAAGGATGCTGCAGTTCATATTTTATATTTCCGAGTCCTTTTGACGAGTTGTCTTAAAATTGAAAGCTGGTCAAGGATTATTTGCTTAACGTGAGTTAAACTTTTATTGAAAACATCCGTGACTCAGAAACTTAGAGTGCCCACAGGTCACAAGCATGACAAGTGTCAGGGAGTTTGGGGTTTCGAAAAGCCCACGGCTTCTTATTAGAGGATGAACAGGGAATATGGGCTATGACACGGGCCTTTCAACAAGACACCACACCAAACTGTCGACTTTTTGGCCAAAAATGTCAGAGATGTCATAATTTTCGTCACTTCGCGATGATGAGACGCCTTAAAAGTGGAGATTTAGAAGACGTAGAATCTAGAGAGCTTGAACGATTGCAGCCATAGTCTTACAGAATCGTCATAAATTAAGGCGTTCACGGTGACGAAGCCAAGCATTAACAAAGACTCTGTGTCGATACCAATCTGCCAACAGTGTACAAGATTGTCGTCGTGACGTAGTGAAGTCTGAGGACTTCAATGCAGCCATAGACGCTGACTCTCTAAGCCAACAGTAGTTTCCATCACACTCAGAGAACCTGACGAAAATTACATACGCTTAGCAAGTTGTTAGGTACAAAGGCGTATTCATTCTCTTCAAGACACATTCCCTATACATAAGCTCCTAAGCCAAATTGTATTTTGAAGCTCATTTAGAGGTGCACAGCCCATAGCAAGGTTTATTCCTAAATTCACAGGTCTTCAGTTTGACAGGTATTTAGGAGCTCTGCTCTCAATTGACGCGTCCAATTCGACTTTTGTCTGCCAATGGGTACTAATGAGAAGAAGGGGTTTTTGTTGGCGGTGAACTTATAAATCTTGATCTCCGATCATGCTTTAGCTAGAGCTTAAGAGTCTTCAAGGCCCGTAATGTGTACCTTTCTAAGCACTGATGCGAGGATACATTCCTATTTCACTGCTGGTATTCATAGCCCTACCGCCTTTGTTTTGATTTCTTGGAAAACAGCCCGATCTAGGGCCAGCAAAATTTGAAAATGGCCCCAAATCCAAAGGCTAAAACGATACTTTGCCCCTAATGGGGAGCTTAAACTCTACTGGACTTTTGTTTAGTGGTTTCCCCCACTTCCTGTCTGCTTCTCCTCGCTGGATGGAGGATTCATCGCAATGATGAGAGTTGACGCTGAGCACAAAAAGACGTCTTTGTGGATTAGGTTGCTCAGCTTAACCGTTGACTTGCGACAGTGTCTTGATGTCGCCCTACTTTACGTATATGAACGTATAAATGCTGCCGCGACCATAACTTTAACCGTCTTACATTCGATGATCATGCCAAAGGGTCATTGGATCACCAAGTTCCTTGTAAATGACGACACCATTGCCGATGCGATTCGACTGTAAGACTGTAAGTCTACATTGTCTCATTACTCCTCCAGGTTTGACTATATTGGCCGACGTAAAAAGAAACGATAGACCGCCTAGAAACGGATACGCATTTGAGTCTTGGGTATTTACAATTTCGTCAACCAATGCAGGATTTTAGCGCACATAAGGAGGGATGAGACTAAGAAGGAGCTGTGGCAACGACGAATTTTTGTTGAAGCTCATCGAGTCGTCATTTATGTATTTCCTCATTGAACCCAGATGCAAGAGGTTGCTATGAGACACTTGTAAAGTCTATTAAGAGAGCCTTGTTTCGTAAGCTTTCGGAATCCTGTCTTGATTGAAGCAAATAATATCATCAACAAGGAGGAACCTCCAAAACGTGACCATTTTGTGAACGAAAGGGTTCCATATAAATTAAGGACCGCTTCTGGAAAAGGTTCGAACAAGTTCCATGAGTCAAAGTTAAGATTCTGATGCTGATCAGCGACGCTGTTTCTATCAACGTCTCGGAGTGAGCCGGAAGGCGCTTATGTTGGGAATCAGGTTCTAAGAGGCGTCTTACCTACTTGGCGGAGACCAACATATCTTTTGTACCAATATACCAAACCAACGGGTACCAGGAAAACCCTTCATAGTGATGCCTGGATGCGACAGGCAGTTTCGTTCGATTTGGGAATCTGGTGTTAATCTGCGACGTTGATATACCAAGAAGCCAGTGGTCCTCAATGTGTTCCCGAAACGTGAAAGGTAGCTTCTTTAAACCGAGGAAAAAGCAGCCACTGCATTTCTATCTGCTGTAAGGCTCTTGGAAAGGTTCCGGTTCCCTGTTCCATCAGTTCCTAAGACCTAACACCTTCCGCAAACCTATTCCGAAAGGACGTGTGTACCTATATTTTAAAATTATTCGGCGCCTTTCCCCCAAACTCAACCGGCTTACGACTAACATTTACCTGTAACCTTGAGTCGATAAAACCTTTCATTAAGTTGATTTAGAAGCTCGAAGCCCGCCCTTATATGCCGGCAATGACTACGAATGTGTGGTTATATATATGCCACACAGTTAAAATATAAAATTCTACAAAATGCCACAAATAAGGTGCTTGCCTCCTCACCCTCCTCCCATTCATACACATCTCCACGTGCCATTGGCATCCCTTCAAGCATGGAACGCTCACATTTTAAATGTTAATTCCACCCATTTCGGCACACAATTTATTTTTATGCATCCTTACGTCATGATTCCATGATGGAATGTCCTCCTTTCCAAAACATGCAGCCAAAGGCTTGTTATAGGCATACACGAGGATGTGTGTGTGTGTGTGTGTATGTGAAAAATGTGGTGGAAAACTTGTGTGCATTTTGGAAAATTGTTCAGAAAACCTCCTTACGTGACGTCAAGGTAACATTGATCAAATAAAATACGTCACAGCCCATCTGCAGTCGTTATGAAGAAAAATGATTATGCTACCGACCCGCCACCGACCCAACGGCAGCTACCGGAACAAAACCATTAATTCTCCCCTTTGTTCAGGCAGTGCCTTTTGTACACAGATTGACTTACACCTCGTATCTAGATATAATTATGTACTTCCACTAAGGAACTAAAACAACAGCGCTTCCATTCCATGTCCCGACAAAATTAGGACATACAATAGGCGGGTAGGGCTACAACAGCAATTTCCGATGCCGGTGGTCTCTGTACACTGGGACTTGTGTCAGGAGTTAGGGTGGCCTTATCTTTGGTAAAAGTGAAAGTGCCACACAACATTAACATGAAATTGCCGTGGCGCCACCGTTGCCGCGCGCAGGAAGGCAAACATCGTGGATTTCACTGTGAAAGGACATTATCCTTAATTTTATTGCTCGGCATTCATATGAAAATGGGAATTTACTATAAATTGCCTGCGATAAGGATACGATGAAGACGATGACGATGACAATGACTACATACACGTACACAAGCGTACACGACAAGGCGAGTTCCTTACTTATACTTGGGGTTTTTTTTGTTTTCTCATTCCGAGGACCTTTTGTTCTTTTCTCGTTTCATGCAAACAGATCGTTCGTCCTGTGAATGCCTTTCTTATTGTTGACGTACAAAATGACTTTATAAGTGGATCACTGGATATAAGTAATTGCAGTGCACAGCACAAGGGACAGGAGGTGAGTGTTATCCTTGGCAAAGGCAAGTCGAGTCGAATCAATTAATAAAATAATTTGTGTGTGTCCTTTTAGATTTTGGATCCGATAAATAATCTCTTGGGCACAGTGGATTTCGATGCGGTGTTCTATTCATTGGATTGGCATCCCAGTGATCATGTGTCCTTTATAGATAACGTCAAGCTGAGACCTTTGGATGAGACTTCACCGGTAAGTGAAGGTTGTTGTGGGTAATGATGGCACGTTGATTTGAATGGTTTCTCTTTAGATCGATGCTGATTCGGCGCAAGTTTATGACACGGTCATCTTTGCTGGACCGCCACCAATGAAGCAACGCTTATGGCCACGTCATTGTGTACAGGACTCCTGGGGAGCTGAATTGCACAAGGATCTCAAGGTAAGGAACGTTGAATATGTCATTTTTGTGTAAAATGGAATCGGCTCTGTCAAGTGCTAAACCGGTGGACATTGAGGCAGCGTTCGGCCTTGTTATTCTTTTTTTTCAGTGGAAGACGGGCAACGAACAACCTGCGTCGTTGGTCGACTGGCGATACGCTTGAAATATTTGGTTTCAAAACCCTGACTCCGCCTTGAAGTGACTATAACGACATGAGTGGTGGATATTGCTTAATCCTTCCGCATAACCAGGAGAGAGCATGATGTATTGTGCCACCTCACTTGGATCTTTGTTGATCCTAATGGATCCTTAGTTTGGGATTTCTTTGAGTTCTTATGTTCGAGTATGTGGAATGAAACTGGTTCCGAGATCCAAGAGAGTGAGACTTTGTCCTTTGAGTTCAGTATTTTTAACTCATCGTGACACCTCTTTTGATCGCGAGTCTATTACCACCGCTCACCGCCTATCGATTCCGGAAACTTGTTTCGCTGCCTTAGAATGAATGTCCTTCGTTTTGTTTTAGAATTTTTGCAACGAAAAAACCCGACCAAGAGGTTGTTACCTAAACTCTCATCGAGAAACTAGGCACTGAGAGTTCTACGATACCAGGAAGGCAGGCAATATTGAAGTCCTCTAGTCCTCATAACAGTTCCGGAATTTGCTTTCGGTGGCTACGAACGTCATCTTGATAGTTGCTTTTGATTCCGCTGTTACTACATAAGAAACTTGGAAACATTTCGCTGGAGGAGATCTAAATGGATTCCTCTGTCATGATTCTTTTGTGGAGGGCAAGGTGGAAGTATCCGAGGTCAACAGCTGATCCTATGGAATCAATATGACCAGGATGGAACTTTTCATCCTCACTTCTCCTCGAGATATTTAACCGAAAGGCTTAAACTTAAGTGTAGCTCTAGAGCTCAGTCTTCCAGTCTTTCCTAGCCTTATTCTGTCGTCGAATAGTAGATTCACGAGCACCAATTGATGTCCAATCCATCGGAAGGTAACATTCAACCTATGACTGGACTTTCTACATGAGAGGAACACAATGGATCTATAGAGATCCGAGTGAAGGCTGCGTCATATGAGATGCAGTCACCTCGTCAATTTACCTACCTAACCTGTGAGAGTCAGAGGAAATAATTATTCTGCCACTCAAGTTGCTTTACGTAGGTTGCCCTTCGATGTAGCACGGAGGCATGTTGAGGCCATTTGCATTCCCAAATCTGGGAAGACCAATCACTCGACATCCTTGACCCTCTTCTTGTTGAAAGCCTTAGAATGTCTTACAGATTTGAATGCGAACTTGCCCTACGGCAGCCCTTAAGGCACTGCACATTTATGTGAAAAAAGTGGCAATACGCAGTGCAGTTAACCTCCAATGCTCTACAGAGGTCCAGCCAAGAGCAGACCTACAGGGCACATGGCTATCCTATCTGACTTTCTTGAGCTTGAAATGATCAGCACGGTATCGGACTTTATGCCCAAGTTACTCTGTTTTGGCAGGAAGTTCGAGAGTGAGATCCCGAACCGTAACTCTTGGGAAACCGGAGACCCGCTTCTGAACATTAAAGGACTAGCGTGGTATACTGATGGTTCAAAGATGGATTCCGGTGCTGATGCCGGTATCTATGGCCCTAATCGCACAGTCACTTGGAATGTGTCCCAGTGTCTTTCAGGCGGAACTACATGCCATCGATACTTGCGCCACCATCATTCTCGATTCCGGCATAAAGGGGGGTAGCCATCAATATATTCACCGACAGTCAAGTAGCGCTCAAAGCACTGAGTTCTCATTACTGTAACTCAAAGGCCGTTCTTGGTCGCTTCAATACTCTCCAGGACCTATCAAAGTGAAATAAAGTCAAACTCTGGTGGGTACCGGGATACAGAGGAATTGAAGACAACGAAATTGCAGATCAATTTGTCAGGAAAGGCTCTCCAGAAAGGTACATAGGTGGCATCCCTACCTCCGCGTTAAAATGAGTCTTGACAGCTTGGAAAAACAAAACCTCTTATCCTACTGGAACAACACTCAGGGACTCAAATAGGCTAAAAGGGCCATCCGACCCCTGAATAAATCCACAAAAAACATTCTCAATCATAAAAGGGAAGGACACCTGAAGGAGGTGTCCGGTCCTCGAGTGCCCTGCCCTTTCTAAGAGTGAGGACTTTTGACAGTCACTTATCTTCGATGAGCTGAAACCGATCTTTATCCGGTTGGACACCATATTGCAGGATCGTCTCAGTGCTTTGTCAGATAAGACGAATGCAAGTCAAAACCATTTTTATACTCAACACTGCTCAAGTTTTAGACGAAGTTCTAATGATTAATCCAAATCTAAGGACATCCATAGGGAAGTTTAGCAGCGGAATGCAATCAAGATGAAATTCCAGTAATAGCTGATGGATCCGAAACCATGTATGGCACTGGCTCTGGTATATGTATACTCTGTGGCTCCAGTGATAGGGCAGTCTTTCAGATTACCAGATGCGTGCAGTCTGTTCGAATCAGAGGCTCCAATTGGTACTCAAAGCGGGTCCATATTGTTTTGTGATGACATTCCTTCACAATTCTTCTTCCCCTTACCTAAGAAGTGTCCAGCAAGGCTGCATATTGTATCCACTACTTTTTCTGATGGGTATCAGGCTATCTTCCACCTTGTTGCTGGCTCATATCAGTCTTTCCGTCCACGATTTGGTCACTGGAGAGTGGCGAAGTGGGGACTGATGAAGGTCTCTAGAGTGTCAATGTCATGAGTCCCGAAGCTGCTTGTATCTTTAACAGGACAGATCTTCTACTAAAAAGTAATGTTTCCCGGCACAATGACCAAAAAAAAAAAATCGATGTCGACCCCCCAATTCACTTGACTCACCCTCAAAACATCCCTAAACTAAAAAAAATTCTTTCACGCAAAAACATTCACTTTGATATCCTTTTTCTTTTTTTCTAGATTGCAAGCCAAGGAATTAAAGTATACAAAGGCACTAATCCAGAAGTTGATTCCTATTCAGTTTTTTGGGATAACAAAAAGCTCTCGGATACCACCCTAAATGCTCAGCTAAAGATGAAAGGAACCACAGATATTTACATCTGTGGTCTGGCATACGATGTTTGCGTTGGTAAGGCGATGTACCAACACATAGATTTAGAAAATTTTACACCACAAAACGTGGTGTGTTTCGTACAAACATGTTTACATACGTTTTCAAAGGACCGCAGATAACTTTTCTTTTTACACCTGCAATGCATTTGTTTTCATTTAAATTGCTCGTGTTTTATACGTAATTGTCCCGCAGGATAATGCTTTTAAATATTTCCTGTGCTCCCTGCCTTAGGTGCAACTGCAGTGGATGCCTTATCAGCGGGTTATCGAACAATTTTGATTGATGATTGCTGCCGGGGTGTGGATCTACGCGATATCGAAAGCATTAAGGGAAAAGTCAATTCCAGTTACGGAGTCATTGTTCACTCAGACGAGGTAAATCAGTTGGAATTCAATTAATTAGAGAAAATTCAATTGATTTAGCAATTTTATCGATTTCAGGTGAAGGCTATGGTAGAGGGAAGAGATCGTCGTCCGGAATTGGGATACAAGCTGGCAATGGAATTAAAAAATCCAGATTCTGTGCTGTCGCAGAGGGACAGTTCTCTTGCAAGGATTACAGTTTAAAGGGAACTTTTGCAATTCCTTTTTGTTTTTTTGTTCGTAGAAAGTACTTAAAAATCACATGACGCGGCCACAAACTATTCCAGTGCTTGAAACGCCTCGCCTTATGAGTAATGTTAGTCTAGAGTTAAGCTACAAAACATTGTCTTAAATTTAATTTAAAAAATAAATAAATAAATAGGTGAATAGTATTACAAGCAAAACTATTTACTTTTGGTTCTTTGTAACGGGCTTTCGACTCGTGGAGGGGGTATGTATAAGCTGCGGCAGCGGCGGTGGTTAAGGTGGAGCTTCTTAAATTTCTTAAATTTCATGTATAAGCCTTTCATCCTCTTTGATTCCAGTTCTTCAGATCAAGGACTCTGACACCCGCGATGTCGCGGTCCTTAAAATGGAGGTGGACGGTCTTCCTCGTCGTCTCAAACATGGAGGCTGCGATTCGAAGATTGCGGACGAGTCAGTGTAGTCAACGTGTATTGCCTTTTAGATGGCATCCACAACGTGATACAGCTCATTCGGCCTCCTCGCATAGGGGACCGAATATTCGACGAAGAATTTTTCTCTCGAAAGTGCTGCTCTGCTCTGCTTTCTCGCTTAGCCTCGGCACCATACAGCAGGATTGTTCTTTTGTAGAGCACGCATTTCGCCTTTCTGTTTAGGAAATTTGAATTCCGAAGTAGCAGCATAGGGATCAATATACTTCAGATTGGATAAAGCTCTGCAAAGGGATTAAGTCCTTCATCAGAGGCAGTTTCCTTCATAAGTAATTTAGGACACTTTCTATACCGATAAAGCTTACTTACTTACTTACTAATCAGACCAGGGACCCTTGTGGGGTCTGAGCCTTAACTAATGCCGCTTTCCATCCTTCACGGTCCTGGGCACTTTGCTTCCAGTTTACTAGACCAAGGTTTCTGCCGTCCGCAATTACCTGATCTTTAAACCGAAGGTTCGGTTTTCCTTTTCTTCGTGAACCAGGTGACTGGGATTCAAAGATCCTCTTAGCTGGAGTATTCTCGTCCATTCGCTCGATGTGGCCGAGTCAGTGCAGTCGACGGGTTTTTGCCTTCCGGACTACATCCACATCTTTGTACAGCTCGTAGAGTTCGCGGTTATATCTTCTCCTCCACTCGTCCTTCTCGCAGATTTTTCTGTCGAAGGATCCCAAGATCGGTTCCGCTGTCTTACTTATCGTCCAGCATTTAGCTCCATAAAGCAAGACTGGCAAGATCAGGGTTTTGTAGATCATGATTTTAGACCTTGGAGTTAGGAGTTTGGACGTTAGTTGTTTGGACAAACCTAAGTAACAACGGTTGCCTAAGGTTATCCTTCGTCGAATCTCCACTAAGGTGTCATTTGTGGAGTTTATGTTTGCCCCGAGGTAGCTTTAAACAATATTATAGCTGTCAATTGTTAGGTTTTGACGTAGACGGTGTTCGACGGATCGGTTTTTGGTAGACAGCATGTACTTTGTTTTATCCTCGTTTGTCGTGAGACCAATTCGTTGAGCTTGATTTTCCAGTGCCGTAAGAGCCTCAATAATGGCACGCTGGGAATGGGCGATAATGTCGATATCGTCTGCGTATCCCAGGCACCAATATAGTGCCTTCTGTGTTTACGCCAGCCTTTCGCACTATCTGCTCCAGCACAAGATTAAAGAAATCACACGACACACGAAAAATGTCGGAGGTTCTGTTCTCAAACTGCACAGTGCATTGCGAGTTCTCTATCGTGGCGCGATACAACCGGATCAGTTTTCTCGGGATCCCGAATTTGGCCATCACGTTGTATAGTTCGGTGCGATGAATGCTGTCGTATGCGGCTTTGAAGTCGATGAAAAGATGATGAGTATCGACTTGGAACTCGTTGGTCTTTTCCAGGATTTGCCGCACGATGAGTGTGGTGCAAAACGGCTTTAGTCGTTCACACAGTACACTGGACAGGATCTTGTAGGCTTCATTAAGCGGAGACATGCATCAGTAGTTCTTACAAGACACAGGATCGCCTTTCTTGAAGATGGCGCAGATAGAGCTGATAGTCCAATCGTCGGGCATGCTTTCGTCCTCCCATACTTTGCAGATGATCTGGTGCATACTCCCTACCAAAACATCGCCACCAGCTTTGAAGAGCTCTGACGGTAATCCGTCCAAGCCCGCGGCCTTGTTGGTCTTCAGCCTTTTAATGGCTGTGCCGATTCCTGTAGGCTGGGTGGGAGAACTACTCACTCTCTCCTGGTCATACCCATCAAGAAGCTGCTGGAAATGCTGCTTAAATACATCCACAGTTCCCTGCGGGTCGGTGACAAGATTACCCTCACTGTTTCAAAGGGCCTGAGTTCCTGGTCTGTGACCTGCAGCCAGGCTTTTAGCTTTTTGCTTCGTATTTTTGTATTCCTCCTACCTTCTTCGATATCCTTGAGCTGGGAGACTGTGAAGGCTCTTTTCTTTTTTCGCATTATTTCTTGTCGGGGATAGGTCTAGAGTTGTTTTGGCTACCGATACAGCTTAGAGTCCTTAAACCCTCAATTAGATTGCACTCTAAATCGCCATGGATCTCCAGCTGAAAATTTGTGGACCGATATTGAGCCTTGGAACTAGAATAACATTTTGATTAGTCCTCGAGACTATTATATTGCTCTGCCCAGTGCCGCCAATTTATTTTGTGATCCGGAGTCTTCCTATGAAGTCATAAGAATCCATTACAAAAGTCACATCAGAAAACTATAAGTAAATTTCAACAGGAAGGGCTTCACGTCACCATTATCTACTAAACGAACTAAATCCAGGATTGTGCCTGGAAATGAGGACACTTTCTGTTTGACAAGAAAGTGGCATTTTGACAGTAAAGAGGTGGTGATATATCTCGAGTGTTTGCATCGCAAAAGTAAGATCTTAAAGAGTTGCTCGACATGATTTAATGCTGGAGTTCCATTTTTTCATGTCCATGTCCGTGCACTAAATCAACCATTCTTCGCCGACCTCAATGATATCTCGGGTAAAGGGATAAAAGACTTAATCCGCTTTCTCAACAACACACATCACCAACCAGGTCACACGAGTCTTGGTAACAAAATGCCACATTCTAGTGCTACTTGAGTTCATGTTGAACCGCCACCTCTACCTATCAGCCTACCATTGTTGCAAGCCAGGAGTGCACTGAAACTGTCACGATTAGTCGAGTCATTTAGCCAGAAGGTGGCGTTGCTTGTTCACCCTTCAGAGTACGTCTTTAGCTTTTTTCGTCTAACTTGTCACTCCAGATGCCCTATCTAGGTAGAGCTATGTCAGTTTATGTTGGGTGCCTACGAAGGAATTAGTAAAAAATTCTGGGAAAATTGTCACTAGATGACAGGGTAGTTCTCGAACCACCTTCACACATCATAAAGTCTATCATCCTGTACAAACTATATCAAAATGTCAAAAATGGTCAAAGATGGATATCTAAGGAGGAAATTTACTTTGAGACTCACAGTTGGACCGTACACTTGGGGTGTTACTCAAAAATGGAATCTGTATATACGATTGTGTTTTGTAAACCACGGCTAGGATTTCATAGGTAAGGTACCCATCCAATCCAAGTTTACAGAGTTGATGCAGGGTCTTCCGTATCAAATCATCTCCGAATCTAAGGAGTATAAGCAATAATAATTAGTAGCCTGATGCCTCTTTTAAAGAAGTCAAGCTTTTCTGGTCTTTTTTGCTCGGAGATCTCAGCCTTCTCGTGAGCACTCCTTTTTTTCGGCAATTAAAGTTGACGTGTACAATTGGGGGGTAAAGTTTAACAGGGCACCGAAAACTATGCCCGACGACAGCTTCTTTCTCTACAGTGGAAGAATAGTCTGAGTAGTGAGGACTTGCTTGCCAACTTTTACCACCTCTGATCTTGCCGAGAAGTGGTACAGGCAGTGATTGAGGAGAATGAGGTAGATGAGTTTATCGAACTCGTGAGGCAATTTTAAGACCAGAAGAGAGACCAGAAGATTCTGCGCAATATAACGAATAGAAAGCTGCAACTCCAAGGGAAGTTTAACGAATTCTGCGCCGAAATTAGGGGTTTGACACCACCATGGGAGTTTGACCACACAAAGACGTCCTATTTGAGTAAACATTCGAACCATCCAAGATTTTTTAAAAGAATGAAGACGCTCTGGAAAGCATTAGCAGCTAGCGAGCTTAAATTTAGAGGCAACCTTCCTGAACTTAGGCAAGAGAGGTATGGTGACGAAATTAAAGACTTGTTAGGGGATACGGATGGGAAAGATATGGAAGTAATCTAGCGAGAACAGAAATGCTTCAGTTGTGGACAAGGGAGTATGCTCTTTTGCTGCAAAGTGTGACAGGGAAGCAAGTAACAAATTGTCAACAGTCTCCTTAGTTGTTTGAATAGTTGTATAACAGCTCAGCCTGTACTTGGTTTTCCCCCATTCACGGCTAAACCATTTTTGGCAGAACTTCGACAGCTCCATATGCAAATAGTTGAACAGATTTTTGAAAGATCGTGCCTCTGGTATTGAGGTGTTTGGTGTTTGAGAAGTCTTATAACAGAGCTTCACCTTGATTGACATTAAAGTTCTGTGTTAAGTCGTTACCAACCTTGATGAAGCAGCAAACATTCTCCATCGTCATCCTGCACAAGGCGCACGAGTTTGACAGGAATTCCGAAGACTAAACATGATTATGTGTAGTTTGTCTATGTAAATGCTTTTGGATTTTTAAAAAGGTGGAGGGTCTTGATTTGGGTTTTGTTCCAGAATCTGCCAAAGGGTGAACATTTGGTCAACTTTTCTGATCAAAAACATCTCTGATACACGCCACTGAGGTTGTTGTTGACAAAAGGTTTTAGACGTTTGATAGATAAGATCTTGTACGCGATGGTTAAACAGGTGTGCCTGTCAAAACCACCTGGTCTGTCAGATGTCTTAGCCAGTGAGTCCATTTGTAGAAGTAATTTCTGTCGAAATCTTATTATGGACTCATCAGTGATAACGCAAACCTCTTAAGCCATCCTGGACAGTCTATAGAAGGTTAGGTTAGGCAGATAGGCGTCCCATGGGACTCATAGCCCATTGTGATGCCTATAGAATTATCTATGGATGCAAATGGAAACATTTATGGAACTATTCACTCCGTTATTGGTACCTTGAAACGAATGACTCTGTGGACAGTGCTCAAGCTCACATTCAATTTGTTTTTCTAATTTTTTTTTTAGGAAACAGAAAATATAATTGAAACAATTTGCATTCCTGGGGCGTCCTTTCCAATTACGTCAGTACCCGAGCGTGTCCATCTCCACATTGTCCCGCTCTCTGTGGCACAGAAAATCACGTAACGAAGTTTTAATCATGGATAGGAGGATGCTATTTTCATCCACCAATTTCCGATCCGCGAGTTATTCTATTTTTGTGCGCGCCCTAATCCATATGCCACCCTGGGGGCCAGAGTTCAGTCCGTGTTCCGTTGTATAGCGTATAATTTATTTTCCTCTGACATTTGGCCATGCCCGGCCCGTCTGCTGCATTAAGTATTGTCCTGGCGGCTTACGTTGGTTATTAGATTAGACACAAGCCCGGATGCAGAGTGGAATGTAATTTATGAGAATGTCGGGGATAGATTGGGGTTTTTGTTTGTGACCTAGCGCTGTAAACTTTCAGCGAAATGAATTTGACATTTGCTTTGCACAGTGTGAACTTTTCGCAGTGGAAAAAGGATAATGCTGCAGTATTGCAGCTAGCGGTGGGTTTTTTTTTTTTTTTTTTTGTTGTTAAGCCATACATCATGGGTGATCCTTAATTGTTGCTGACTGTGGTGCATAGGGAAAGTTACTCGTGCTCGTTAAATACCTGCAGTGGTTGGCTATGAGTCCTGCATGCGAAGTTGTAATGGAATTCCACTGGGATGGACTCGACTTATACCGCCACGTGTGTGTTTGCAGATATAACGGTGAATCGAAAATGTGAAAGTTTGTTTTAGTCCAAGGATTAGGTTTGCTGTTCTTTTTTTTTTTCAATTTCATTGGGACTCAGTTTGAAACTCCTGCTGAAATGAAGCAGTGAAGGTGACAGTTTTTAGATTGAATTTGTATAGACAGCTCGTGGACTGGGAGGACTGAGAAGCTCAGGCAAGCGACATCACTCATTTGCGTTCCGGTTCACTTTGTATTTAATTGTAAGTGTGATACTTAACTTGAGTTGGCACTACGGTCTAGGTTGAGCCAAAACCTTGAGCAACATGCCTTAAGTAGTTTGACAATCATTTAGAGTCCCGAATGTGACTCTACTTCAAGATTTGTCGCTTGAGATTTCAGGAGTCTCATCTTTCCTTGCAAACATCTGCCATCAGAAGGCGTCATGTTCTTCCCGCCGTTCTCGATAAAAGAGCTGCCGTACCTTCTGCTGTCCTCTGCGGGACACTGCATCATCGGCAAGCATGCCTATAAGCTGCGCTTCCTTTACAACGACTTCTGCAGAACCTGCATGGAGGAGGAGGACGAGGAAACGATTCTCCACTTTCTCGGTACACGTCCGGCCCTCTCAGCATCTCCCAAGAGCATTCTTAGGAGTCAGCTTCTTAAACAACCTTAGTGACCTGGCTGACATCAATATAGATAGCCTCCAGCGCTTCATAGCAACCTCCGGCTTGTTCTGCGGGTAGGATTTATGGTGAAGTACAGATCCTGGTGGTAACACAAAGAACCCACTGCTGTCCTTCTCATTTGCACTCATTTGCATGAAAGCTCGTTTGTATTCTTTGTCAAACCAATGACCAAGCTAATGTTGGAGTTAGGAAACTCTTTGGTAGTTATAATTGTCCTGGCAGAGATGGATAACTATCTCAGGAGTGGTATGTGATCCTTGAATAATGTGACAAGACAATATGTTCGACGCAAGTGCATATGAAGAAAAAAACCTTTGGAAAGCATTGACCTTTTGAACATGAAAGACGTTGGGCGTATGTCACGCATTTCGTTTCAATCATCAACTTATTAAGGAATTCGAAACTACGACCTATCTCTTCCAGGACGAGGTTGATTGAAGAAAGCACATCTGATTACCGAAATCTAGCACATTTTTGAAAAAGTTCAGAAGAGTATTTTCCAAATTGCACCGTGTGTTCTCAAGGATCACGAAGCACATCTGGATGAGTTTTGTCAGGATTCCGAATTCAGAGCTCAGGATTATGAACGCTATCATATGCGGCTTTGAAGTCGATGAGAAGGTAATTTCTTTGGTCTTTTCTAGGATTTGCCTTAGTGTGTAGAATTGAACTATCGTCGATCTGCAGGGCCGGAGTAAGTACCGATTAGTGTGCTGTAGAAGGGCTTCAGACGTTCTCACAATTCGTTGGATAGGATCCAATATATAATGTTGAGCAGCGATATGTGTCGATAGTTGGTGCAAGACATAGGATCACCTATCTTGTAAGTGGGTTATATGAAACTGATCGGGCATACTTTCGTCCGCCCATAGCGTCCTCGTATTTGTAAAGAGCCAGCGGCGTTCTTGTTTTTTAGCTTTTTAATAGCTGCACCAGCCTCTTCTTTATTGGAAGGGGCGGATTGTTACTTCGTTGGTTAAGGTGGACGCTCTCAACTTATGTTCATTTCCATTCAGCACCTGCTGGAATACATTAACAATTCAATGTTTCCTTCACCGTTTTGAAGAACCTGTGTTACGGTCTTAAGACTAACTTCCAGTTGGTTGACTTTCGTATAGAACTGCCGGACGTTGTTCCTGTCGCACGACTCTTCGGTTTTCTTGAAGTAGGAAACTGCTTATACTCTTTTCTTCCTATGCAGGATGTTCTTCTCTCCCCTTCTTCTGGTTCTATTCTCTTCCCAGGCTACCTGCAGCCTGTTTTGGAGATGGCTGGTTACCCCACGGCGGATTCGGCTACCTTTTTAATGATGTGTGATACTGAGTCCACTGTATGTTGACATCAGTGGAAGACTAGTCAACAGCGGAGATTTTCTTATGCATTTTATCTCTGTAGTCCTTGGCTTCTTTAGCTATGCTATGGCGTTCAACGTCACGTCACTTTTTCTGAAAAAATCACAGTCAATGTTAGATGCGTGTCTCGTTAGTCTATAAGCCTGTGGTCAATTTGGTTGGCGGTTCAACTACCTGGAGATAGCCAGGTTACTGAACCTACTCCCGTATTACAAGCTACTGCAAAGTCCGTGAGTCAGTAGCCATTGTCTCATGTCTGTTGTCGTTTCACTGAGGCTATACGGTGTACGTATGTTCCGGCTAGAGAGGTTAGTTTCTCCCCAATAAAGAAGATATCTGTGCTTGATTTTACGATATTGTAGGAATTTTTATGAAAGGGACTGATAGCTCTGTAAGCTTGTATGAGTTTATGAATGTTTCCCCAATGATTTTAGAATTGGTTTGAGTCAGAAATCCCACAGAAGGGTTTGGGTTCTAAGTAAGTCTGCAGAGAATCTTTTGTGGCTAGCTGATCAGCAATTTCAATACCTTAAATGTTTTCATGCTCTGATATCTAATAAAGGAAGACTTTGTTGTGAAGAGACAAGTCTTAAAGGATTTGGATTTGGATTTGGAATTCATCGAGTTGGAACTTAGTACTTTAAGAGCAGCCAGTGTATGCCTGATTTCAAGTTAGTATAGGTGCAGGTGTCTATGGCGTCAAGTTCGTCTTGGAACGGACTGTTACGCACCGTTACTGACTCCATTTTCGAGCCATCCGTAGCCATACCACACCATTCATTTAGAGTTTAGCACCGGGCCACCAGAAGTCCAATTATCATGGCTTGGAGTCTTAATCTCAAATCTTGTGCCAAAGCTGAGTGATTCTGGTGTAAATACCGAATCTGGGAGTCTATGTTATACATGTGATTGCTGAACTAACAAATATCTAGGAAGGTAAGACATTTTAAGGGATTAAAGATCCTATTCTTCAAAAACTTGTTGGATCAGTTCAAAATTTTGAAATTTGCGGGGCTCTGTCCCGCTTTTATCTATTCTTTTGATGCTCTGCTTTGCAAGGGATTATAGAAGCAAAGCAACACACCAAAAGAATAGGTAAAAGCGGGACAGAGCCCCGCAAATTTCGATAAGTACGAAAAAGACTCGTAAGAAAAACCAGTCAAGCTCTCATGCTTTGCAAGAGTTTATAGACGCACTAAAAGGATAGGTAAAAGCGGGACAGAGCCTTGATTTCCAGAATAATTCTTAAGTACTGGTCTACAGCTTTTCCTCGATGTTAGCTCTTCTCTGTCGTATACGTCTCAGTTGAGGTAGAAATGCTTTTCAAGAAAGGGGCACAGCTCAGGTCTTCATGTTACCGATATTAAGGGCTGTCCTAAATAAATGAAATTGTTGACTTTTTTGTCGCGCTATTTAGCGAGGGTAATCTGAACGGCAAACCTTGAAACATTCCTCTGAATGGGTAGGAAAACTAGTAAAGTGTCGGACTCCGATTTCACCCATTGACAGAAAGTCCTTCCCCCAAGAACTAATATCTTTCTCTTCAAAGCGGAACTTCTCAAGTCACATTGTGAGCCCATTTTCAAGCCCGGGGCTTACTTTCTTAAGGTGGCGCTACGGTCCGGGGTGGACCTGGGCCTCAACCGACAAGCGTCTCCAGCCAGCTACCTCCAATTTCATACGTTAAGTTGGTTGAGGTCCCCTTCAACTTGCGTGCGCCACCTGATTCGCGGTCGTCCTCTACTGCGCTGCTCTTCGGGGGCGTATTCAAAGATTCGAACCGAACGTTATACAAGTTTTAACTTTCAATTTATTTTGTAACATATCCGCAGGAGCTGCGGTTTGTGTATTCGCTTAACACTTCTTGTAACAGACTTCTAGGCGCAAACAAAATTTAAATGATTAATAATGAAAGACTTTAACCGCGCTGCGAAAAAAAGGACGCAAATCTTTAATCATTCCCACTCTAGAACTTAAATATAAAAATCGTCCTTGAATTTGTCTTCCACAATCTGTACATCCTACCATTTGTGTCAAAACCCTTTTAAGCAACCATTTGTTAAATTTTGACGAATGACGGATTATTTGTACGAAACATTGCGTGGTATATGTATCTCTTCTTGTTTTCACATGTTATCATCAGTCTGATGGTGTACACCCACGTCATAATCCTTTTTTACCCAAAGAAAACATTTTCGATTTTCAATTCATTTTCTCTCGGAAAAAGAACCACAAAGAGGACGTCTTTTCTGTCGTTCCATTCACATTTTTGACACATTTGCTGTGAACGCAGATGCTATTCATTATTCAATGGAGCAGCAAACTAATGAGACCCAAAACTGAGATGGACACACAAGTCCGGCTAATCTCCAGTATCAAGGACTTTGCCTTTGCCGTGGGCTCGAATTTCTATTTTCTCATTCTCTTTTGTTTTCGTCACCCTCACATTGGGATTTCATTCAAAAAGAAAAGAAAAGGAGAACAAGTGAGAGAAAGAGCTTTTCTTCAATCAACCCTGCGACTGTCAGTGCGCAAATGTCATAGTTGGTCCTGTTTTGACAGAGCTTTCTGCATGCTCACTGTAAAAGAATGCTTCTTGCGAAATCAAAGAAAACGAAAACAAATCTGAACAGACGGGTAAACAAATCCTCGAAACATGATGTCCTCCGTCAGCTATGAAATGGTGTGGGTGGCGGGTGTGTAGTCAACCATCAGCTCTGGTATCGAAATTTGAGTCAATGACGTCACTAGAACAACCAGGTCATCACAAATGTCGGTCACGAAGGAAGTCCATAATTTTGTAGTTTCGCATGTTTGTACTATTTGGCAAGAGGGATGGTAAATACTTCTCTTTGAATCCACAAGGATTTCGATTAGATGAGATGGCTTCAGATGATTTTTGGTTTCGTAAATACTTGCATAGTGCAGTACAAAGGGCGTTGTGGGGTGTATCTGTATTGTGGTTGAAGGATATTTAATAAGAAATTTTCAATATTGAGATGAGTTTCGATCTGGTTTCCATCAAACCAACCCTTGGTTGTGAGAAACTTATTTTGGAAGGAACTTATGACTTAAACTTTGAGTACTAAGGCTTATTAGAGAAACACAGAGTCGGTACTCATAGTGGGCGCCTGCGAAAGACGATAATTTACCATGCAAGGGGCAAGGGACAATAAGCTCGCCCTACTGCCGCAGTTGCAGGAACGAAAATGACAAGGAAACTCTCTTCTATTTTCTCTGCAAATGTCCGGCACTAGCAAGAACCAAATAGCTTGCACTGAACCAATCTTTATTCGATGAGACCTCAACAATATCTCGGGTAAAGGGTTATGAGATCTAATCCGTTTTCTAAACCCCACAAGTTGGATCAAGGCACCGACTGTCACGCATTTTTTCAACAACACACAGCATCAACCAGGTCACACAAATCGTGGTAACCAAAAAGGCACATCCTAGTGCTACTTGGGTAACGCTGAACCGCCACCTCTACCTTCAATCAGCTTGAGGTTATGCTCAATAGCATTCACAGCAAGAACTTCCTGATGGTTATGGGTGATGGTAGTGTCAAGTTAGGGACAGAAAATCCGTCTAATCATTGGTGGTACACCCTGTACAAGCTTGTCGCAAGGTTACTCGGGATTCTCCGTTTTGATGGTTCAGATCACCACTGACGACATCTGGGAATAAGCAAACCTAGATGAAAAGTTGTTACAAGGAGCTCGCATTAAGACATTTGAAATGCCGATCTTTAAAACCGGTCGGTCGAACCGTCGAAGGTACCATGCTGTTCCATCGAAAGTTACTAGGATCGGCCGGGTACTGTGCTAACTTACCATGAGTAGACCATATCAAAACCTAGATTAGATTAGATTATTAGGTGAGGTGGGCACTAGTCCCTTATCACTGCGGCCACAGGTGGGCCTATTGTAACAAAACCTAAAGCAAGTACATTTGTCAACATACAATCCCGTCTTGTGGGCAGTCTCCAGATACCTTTGTATTCCTACGTTGTAGCCGTTGGTACGAAGTAAGCCGTTCTTTTTAAAGTCGCATTGTCAAATGTTATATCGACGCAAATGTCTAGTGTCAATTTTTTCTTAACAAAGGCTCACTCAATTCTATCAACAAGAGCTGGTAAGAACGTGTCATGTCGAATCGAGGGTATGTTCGCAGAAAAACGTTGCGCCCAAGCATTCCGACGAGTCCTTTTGCACTTTTAAGCATCAAAATAGTCGAGTTCAATAGGTCTGTAGTTTTTAGCTAAGGCGATCGATGGCCATATAGATCGGAAGGGGTAAAGAATTGTTTTCATTGTCTAAGGACACCTCGCAGTATTTTTGGAGACTTCGAATATGTATTCGTTTCGATGAAAATCGTTGCTAACACACATACCGACGATGAACATTCTTTCCACTGTGCAGATGCAGGTACCATTCCTAGGTAATGGTTCGAGGTTGGGGTCCCGCTTGGTATCCAAATGAGATGTACTCTGTTGTATATAATCCCGGAGAAAGCATGCGTCGCTTTCTGCACCTGCAGCAAAACAAAAGGTGGTGACTTCAGCCTAAAATGGTCTTCTGGATGTGCACTGCTGTAGTTCGTCATATGGACATATGGCACGCTCGGGTAGTGGCCCGCCTTAAGCAAAGCCGACAACATCACAAAACTCAGCAGATTCCAACGAACAGCTGGGATTACAGGAGCGCTACGATCGAGCCCGACAGAAGCTTTTAACGTGCTCCTCCATATCCTGCCTTCATCGTTTCGTGTAGTGCTATCAGACTCAAAGAATCTGGGTATTGGTCCCCGAAACCCTTTGGTCATTGTTAAGCTCTTGATCTGTTCCCTAGGGATCTGGCTTCGAAAACTCAAATTCAATAATAAAATTCAAGTTTATTTTCCGGAAAGGATGGAATGGAACAATAACTCATCCCTATCGAAATACCAATTATCGATCTTCAACGACGGCTCCAAGATGGAGTGCCGTATTCCACTGTTCAACCTCCACTGCAGTTGTTGCAACGATTCATTCGAAAAGGAAACCCTTTTCCACTTTCTCTGTGATTGCCCGGCACTAGCCAGAGACAGGCAGCGCACACTCTTGGCAAATCCTTTTTTAAGGAATCGTCAGAGATTGGAGACATACAATTCTGAAACATTATTAACTTTCTGAACTCTACAGGATGGATGTGAAAACTAACTCTCAGTCCCACCCATCAACATTCAGGTCATGTAAGTTGGTACCAAAACGAGGCATCCGCGTTACTTGTGTTTCTGGTAGGACCTAACCAGACTCATGCACTTCTATCTACTTTAGAGGTTATTTCGTAGGCGTTAATTGCTAGAAAAGCAGTTTTAGCGTCAGAGAGAATGTAAATGTTCTTATTAAAGCGATGGGTTGACCGATTTGTATAAAATTTTGAACATAGACAGATCTAACGAAGTTCGAATTTCGACATAAATCTTTGTCCATCTTCTGTCGCAAAATTAGCATTAAAATCTCTTCCAACAATTTAAACTCGTACAACAACCTCAGTCTCTTCACACCATTCAAGGCGTCGTTCAAGAAAAATTCGGTGAACTGGACAAGAAAAGAATTTCTTTTAGGAGTGGCTTACGTATTAAGTTAACCTCCCTTTCAGGGCCTTACACTTCAGAAAGCTGTTGTTGACATTGGTCCTACTGAGTTTTCACTTCGAATAATTTATTTTGGTTCCTCACGTGTAATTTCAACAGCAAAAGAATTTTAAAAATCAACAACAAAAAAGGGTTTAGAGCTTAGTGAGCAGAGCTGTATTTCAGGTGTTCCAACTAACACTGCTGTGATTCAGTAAGTTTTTTTGCACAACCTAGTTTGATATGGATCTGTTTATGTTTTTCCTGATTTAAAGTTTTTTTGCGTGAATTTCTGCCTGGAATACGGAATTGGTTTTCCCTATACAAACCATACCATCGGTCAAATGTTCACCACAGCTTCGGCGGTATATATTAATCCGTTTGTTCAAATTTAGGATGAAATCGTGGCATAATCGCTCCACTTATGCCTTATTATCTCGTCCTTCAGCTATTGTTGCTGGCTTATTAATTTTGGCGCCCCCAACGGGGCATTTATGAAGCTTAATTCAGGAAGTGTGGGATGGAAGACGGTCCAGAGCATTCCGAAGAGATGAACGGCTTTGGTTAAAATCAAATGCGAAATGCATACATATCGGCTCGTTATCCGATAAGGCGGAATAATGGAGCGGATCCAAGGTTGCGTGGGTTCGTGTTGATAGATATCATTTGTAAGAGTTGGGTCGATATTGCCAGCTAGGAGCTGTTGGATAAAGAGCACATCGGCAACTTCTCGACGTTTTTCAAAGGACCGTAGGTCAATCAGTTGAAGATGGTCTAAATATTGGTAAAGACCCTGCTTTTGAGATAACGATAAAGAAAGAAGTCCAAGTGTGTCAAATCGCTCGATTTAGGTGGCTAATCGACAAAGCTGCTTCGTGAGATAATGCGTCCTGGTATCTTCTCGTGCATTTTCTTTTAACGCAGAGGTCCTCATGACGCAACTTTCAAAAAATTTTAATGCAACTTTTCAAGACCTCTATAGTAAACACTCAAACCATGGTCCGCACGATAGGGGCCGCAATTCTTAAGCGAATTGAATGAAACCTTGTACACATGTTGATATGGTGAATAGCACGGACGAGTTCGTAGATGGGCGTAATCGGATGAGAGGGGGCGTGTCACGCCTCTTCCTTTTTTTCCAAATTTCGCATTGATAACCTTTTTGTTTCATTTTTTTTTTAAGTAGGACAACGGTGATAATTATAAGTATTTTTTCCTAAAAAAATACCTACATTTTGAATCCGCCATCTTGAAATTCTTTAATATTGCTCCGTTTTCGTTCAAATTGAAAATGTTTGAATTACTTTAATATGATTTAAAAGTTGCATACGAAGGAAATCCACCTACCTCTTGCGGCTGGTGTCGAAAGGTCCTTTTTATTTTAACACGTTGTGCCACCGAGTATTTATCTATTACTAATATTGTAAATGACAGATATCAATATGAAACAACTTTTTTTTGACATTAAGATTTTATTCACATACCCTTAACATCGCTTACCATTCATTGCAAATGTAACGTAGTTTCCAAAGCTTTGTTAGCTTCTAAATTCAAATAAAACAACAAAAGTCATCATTTTTCTATATAACATACATACTTTTAGTGATTTCTTTTTTTTTTTTTGTTTTGTTTTTATTTAGTCACTTTTCATTTTTGTAAAATATAAATACAAACATATCAATAAATTATAGTTTTATCCATTTTTTTTTGTTAATATTCAGTGATTACAACAATGACCTCTTTTACTTATAAACTATTCATTGAATTTAAGTCTAAAATATCATATTAGTTAGTATCATTTTATATATATATATTTTGTATTTTATTTATTTATATATATTTTCTTTTTGTTTAAATTTATCAACGTTGTTTTATTTTTGTTTATGAATTGCATAATATAATATACAATTTGATATATTTTCAAGAAGTTTTCCTTATATAATTTTATATATCCTCTTTTGTTTATTTAAGTGTGTATATGGTTTTTTTTATAATTTGTCTATTACTTTTGTTTTGTAAAATAAATTAATTTATTTTTTTAAGTTTAGTTGTTTTTCTTTTGGCATTGTTTGTTATAATTTAATTTTTGTCTTTTTTACTATTAACTTGGATAGTTACATCTATGTGTGTGTGTTTGTTTTTTTTTTCGTGACAATGTCGGAATTTATACACATATGTATGTTATGTATGCACATTGAAGAGATTATTTTTATGAAATGTTATTTTAAACGCAACATCTATATGGTAAATAACCTATTTCTGGTTTGGATGGTTGGAAATATGTATTTTTTTATAATATTATGTATTATTTTTCTACGTTTTTTTTTTTTTTGTTAACATTAATACCTGTTAATATGGTGGCTATGAAATTATGTAGATGGTGTATACATATATAATTATCTAACATATATATATATATATATATTTTTTTTTTTTTTAATATTTTTCTTTTTTTTTTCTATACAAAATATAAATGGTGTATATACAAGTTTTATACGTGACAAAGTGGGTGTGAATTTAATTTTTTTTATTTATGTAACAAATTAAATGGATACAATGTGAAAGGAAATGCATTTCCAATATGATTAAATAAAGTGTAGATATACCTTTATAAAAGGAAATAATTAAAAAAATAAAAATAAAAGGTTTGTGGCTTGTGCATGGTAATTCTTTTGTCATATAAATTAAATTTTATGTTAAATGAAATTATTTAAAAGATGCACAACCCGATTTATAAACTTGTATAGATAAAGGTTTTTGTTTTTATTATATACATATACAAAATCGAAACTAAAAAAGAAGACTTAGTACAGAAAATTAAACGAAAATAGTAATTACTAATAATATATTTATTTTTCCTTATAATAACACACACGAATAGATTTTCTTTTTTTTGCGCATATTAATATATTTTTTGTTACATTTTTAACCCTGTATTATATTTTTTATGTCAAATATAGGGCTTTGGAAGGTTGGAGTGGAGAATGATACTCTGTGTTTCCTTGGAATCAAGCAGACATTGTTTTTGTCCGCCTCGAAATCTTTCATTTAGTAGAAATTTCTGGCGTCGTCTTACTTATTCAATCAATGGTTTGTTGAAAGCAACAATTCACCACTTAGGCTCAATTAGTGCACTTGAAAGCAAGCAATAGATTTTTTGCAGTATTTATACTCTGCAAGGGTCATGCTGTTGTCGTTGCCGGTGTTTGCAATACTCAACTAGAATAGAGTAGTTCTTTCGGAGGATAAATGCTTTTTTAGATTCTTAATATTTGGCGCGGCAGGTCATAGAGCCAGGGCCTAGAAAAGCTTTTTCATGACGGAGTATACTCTTGGGAGTTTGTCATTACCTACCAAGAGGTGGTGCCTCGAAAAATGTTTGATGCAGCACTAACCACTTAGCCACGGCGAGCCTCTCTGCTAAGGAAAGTTTATTGATAAATGATCATACATGCTGTAAACAAGAAGGGACATCCAACATCGACGAATCGGGTAGAATGTCACAGTTAACACAGTGGTCTACATTGGCTCTGTTAACACTTCTGATAACGAGATCTCATCAGAATTCTTGTCAACTGACTAGGAAGGCCCAAAAAACAAAGGAATCTCTGTAAAAGAATCAAATCATTGCAGTGCTGAACCATGGTCGTATCGAGAAAAAAATCCTCATAAAAATGTCGGTCCTGTTTGCTAGGAACGGCTTTGGAGGATAAGATTTAACGACGAATTATGCGTGCTGGTTAGTGACATTGACTTAGTTGAAAACTGTGGGTAGGATAGGTAAAACGAATAGAGACCAATGCTCAGGCCCGCAAAGTATTCGAATCGAACGTGGAGGGACAATAAAGAAGAAGAAGACCGCACCTTAAGTTACAAGGTGCGAGAGTGGAAGTAGAAGAGAACATTAATCAACTTAGTGCGTAATCAAAGGCAATTAACTAAGGACCGGGCTAAGTGTAGAAACATGTTGGTTAAAGCCCAGATTCATCGTGAATTGTAGCGCCACTTAAGAAATAAAAAGGAAGGACTTCCCTGTGACAGCTGAATACCGTCCACAATTCTACAGAAAAAACCTTTGGAGCGAGAAAATTTAAAAAAACGCCACTAAAGGTAAAAATGATGTCTTCTCCACTTAGAAATGTCACGTGATGGGAATGTGGTTTTAATTGAGAATAATCCCACACACTATTGACATAGGACTCATCGAAGGAGCAGGACACATTTGACATCAACTCCAAACACGTTACCAATCCAAAGCCTCCAAACGACACATTGTGCAAATATCACTACTAATTTATTTTTTTATTTTTTGTATTTGCTTATACAATCACTTATTTTTTATTTTTTTAACTACAACTCTCTAACACCTTATAGTATATAATCAATATACTTTATAAATACAAACGTGTCCCTCTTCAATAATTTACAAAACTTACAATAAAAAAATAAAAAATAAATAAAAGTGAAAATAACATTTTAAATGAAATTTTTCTAATTTAATTTTCTACATCATGCTAATCATATGTATATAGAAAAAATATTTTTTTATTTTACTTATTTTGTTTTCATTGTAAACTTTTTTTTTTTTATTTTTTTATTTTCCCGTATAAAAAATGTACAGTAACAAATTGTTTCCCCATTAACTTACCTTTTTAATTTTTTTAATTTTATTTTTGTTTGTTGTTTTTTCTTAATAAGAACTGACAAAAGTTTTATTAAATTACTAGATATATGTATTATTAAAAAATAAAATAAAAAATTTACAGAATTATATAACAAAAATTGAATTACATAACAAAAAAATAAGAGAAACAAATAAAAATAAATAAAATATTATATATTTGCTATGTAGAATTCGTTTTATTTTTTTTAAGTCCTTTATACATTGTTAGTGTCTTTTTCGTATAAGCGCGTCATATTTAATTTTTATATGCAATTTTTAGAAAAGTTCACAAACAGTATTGTTTGAGTTGTCTTAAGAGTGTCCAAAGTTTAAGAGAACAACTTTCTGTTAAACACTCGTGAAGAGTGACGGACATTTTTCAAAGTCAAGGTTTGTCCGGTCTATTGGACATCCAACAAGAACAACTTCCTCTACTTATGCGTGTAACACAGTGAAGTGTATGCCCACACGCACTTGAAGTGAAACTTCTATGCCGTTCTAAAATTGCTTCGCTTTTTCATTTCGGCCTCGAAAAGTTACTCCACCATTGGGTAAGAAATTTTCTTTAAAAAAAAAATTGCCCAACAGGACGAACTATGACACTTGAAGTGTAGTGAAGTTGTTCATCGTTCTTTCCCATTTTAAACATAATGTGCTTGTCATATAACCCCCAATAAGGCCAATAAGCCATCGATCTGTAGATATGTTAAGAGTCAAACTGGCATTGAGGCTTTCTGCGACTACATAGCTAAATAGATAAAGATAAGTGAAACCTTGCTAGCGATACTTGATATCAACCAGCAACATGGTTACGCTATGTTGGGTACCGGATCATGGGCAATGAAAGAGCTTTGTACATACGTATCCCATTGAGCAGCGCTAACTTCGAAATATGAAAATTGGACACAATCGTAGATAGATCTTATATGCGCTGGAACAATTTGGTCAGTCCTCGATAAGAGGCTCTTTGTTTGACAAGACTCAGTCGTAGAGTGCGTAGAATGCATGTATTTGCAGTCATGGCTTTATTTACACACTACGTGTGTATATTGAATAGTTTTTAGTTGTCGTCAGTTTATTGACACTGACAAGCACCGCCAATTGATTCACTGAACTGAATATTTTCGCCACACACTGCACAATCCTGCGTGTACAATCACACATTTACCACAATCTTTTGACTTCAGTTTTAGCACAGGAAGTATCATCTTCTCAAGAGATGACTGGACTAGCGGAAATGACTGGTGAAAAACGGAAGAAGGATCCAACTCCGGGATTTAATCACTACCCTGTCAATAAAACTCCCGAACCATGGCAGTGTGTTCCAAGCGAATTGTCCTAGCTTGTCCGAGAACTATCAATGAAGCTAGACTATAGGAAAGTTGTTGACCATTACATAAGCAGTCAAGCTGCCTTCAAATCCACTTCATCCACAGTAGTAAAGTCAAAACTTGTAAAACGTTGATGTTACAAGCCCAACACTCATATCCTCAACCACAACGTAAAGTTTTGGTGGGTCCCGAGACACAACGGTATCCAAGTGAACAAAACTTATCTTTGGTCGATCACTCAGTGCTGCCCCCCTAGCTTGTGGGATGACCAACTGATGAGAGATAGAGCACACTCTCATCACTCTCTAGACAAACTTTAACGAAATATAAACAGGGCACATTCTTGCGCCAAAAAGATCTAAGTTAACGCTCTTCATAGGGAGTATCACAGGTCACAACCTATTGGCGGCCCACCTTAGAAGAAGACAATTTATGCGAATGCCCAAATCTATGCAAAACCAGAAAGGCGGTCCTCGGTGAATAAAATTTCAAGAACCTGGGCGACTTGTCTAAGTAGTCACCAAAAATCATTCCACAATTAATTACGAATTCTAGATAGTTCAGAGAGGCCAAACGACTGGACTAGATATTCCACGTAAGAGGAACACAATGGATCCGAAGAGATCCGAGCGAAGTTTGCACACCATACGAGGTGACTGCATCTTTAACCTACCTACCATGAAGCGTCAATTTGACTTTATGTGCATGTGGGGTCTAAAGCTTGAAAAGGTGAAGTAGGTGACAAAATATATGAGTGTTTCACTTTTCGTTACGCTAACGTGGCTTAAGAAGTTTCACTTCAAAGAACAAAATATGTATTTAAAATAAAACATGTCCAAAGAGTTTGGTTTTTATTTTATTTAATTAAAATTGCACATTAAAAAATGTGTATAATATGTTTAGTTGTCTTTGATTTTTTTCAAAACAATTTTCTTGTTCTATTTGTTGAATTATTAGTTTTTTAGTGAAAGATATAATATTAGTTTTGTGTGAAGTTAAAGAGAAGTTTTAGTGCGAGTGAAACCAATTTTTTTTTGTCCATATGCTGTTTATCTATATATGAAATATTATTATTAAATTTTTTCTTTTAAATGTTAACAAGAATGTATTTTGGTGAGAGCTAGATGCATATAATATAATTATTTAAAAGAAAAAAAGAATTGTATAACCGAAAACTGATGTAAAAAATAAATTTGTAACGAAAAAACTACTTTATTAGGAAAATTATTGTGAATTTTTCTTTTCACAAAACTGTACGTGCTAAACATTCACTAAAGCTATATGGAAAAAAAAATCCTGTCGTTTAAATTTTATCCTGATGCTCTATATACTGATGTTATCCTGTTCAATTTTTTTTACACTTAACTGAGAATAAATAGACGCAAACAAAAAGGGAAACAAAATTGAAATCAAAGGCAAAATTAAATTATTGTACGTACCACATCCACTGTCTGAAAAATTTTGTTAAACAATTTAGAAAAAGGAAACAGAAAAAAATTATTCACAAACAAGAGCTTTAATTTAGAATGAAAATAAGTCAAAAGGTAGATAAATTGCTATACAAAGCTATTAGTTCTCTCAAAGTGGACTTTCTTTCAAATTGTAGGATGGAAACTTGTAGGTGACACATTTTTTTTTAGCTTTTTTCTCGACGTTTTAAGGAGCTATTGGAGTTACCGGATGACAGGGCTGTAAAAGAATGCATTCCCTGAAGTCATACTAAGAATTCATGTGGATTTGTTTCAATTCAATGACTTCAACTTTAAAAACATAAATCACCATTCATTTTGAAGTCATGATTTACTAATCATTTTCTCCAATCATAATCTTGATTACTCTAACCGAGGAAGGAGTAGGCTCTGGGATTTACTCACTAGAGTCAAACATAGAGAAGTCAATAAGACTTCCGAACCACGGAATTTTTTTCCAAGCGGAAGTCCTAGCCATCGCCGAGGTAGCCCGTGAACTATCAATGAAGCTAGTCTCTAAGAACTATCGACATTTACATAGATAGTCAAACCGCTATTAAAGCCATTTCATCCACAGTAGTTAAGACAAAAATTGTAAAACGCTGTCCGCGAATCACAACGTTACACTTTGGTGAATCCCGGGACACAAAGGTTTCCACGGGAACATAATGGCGGATGAACTAGCTAGGAAGGGCTCGGAATAGGACCTATCACTGGTCGATCATTCAGTTCTGCCCCCCCTAGCTCTCGTCAAATCTAGTATTGCATTAGACTTTCATAGACAAGCTGATCAGAGATGGAGCGCACTCTCATCATGCCGCACCTCCAGGAAACTCTGGACAAATATCGACAAAATAAAAACAGATCAAACTTAGCTCTCTTCATAGGGATCATCACTCGCCACAACCTACTAGCGGCCCACCGTAGAAGAATGCGTCTAAGTACAGACGAATTATGCAGAGGCTGCGGTAATACAGACGTGGAAGAGAATACATCTCACTTCCTATGCGAATGTCTCAGCCTATATAGAACAAGGAAGACGGCCTTCGGTGAATACCACTTCAACGACCTGGGCGAGCTGTCCAACAAGCCACCGAAAACCATTCTAAACTTTGCGACGAATTCGGGATGGTTCAGTGAGGCCGAACGTTCGTAAGTGCACTCATCCAGACCCTTCCCCTCTTTCTTGTCTTTACAGAATGGACATTCCACGTGAAAGGAATACAATGAATCCATTAGAGATCCGAGTGAATGCTGCACCACGCGATGCATTCACCTCTTTAACCTAACCTTGATAACTCTGCATTCATTGAACTCACTTTGAAGTTAGTGGCATTCATTGAAGTCATTTGAAGTTATTGAAGTCTTTGATTGTCCTAGTTCTGTTTAGAGAAAAATCCTTCGGGTGATCCAAAGTCCGGTCTGTTTGTGTTGCTCAGCGATCCCCCGAAGAATTTTTCTTTCAAAAGAACCAAAGGCAACCAAAGACTTCAATTACTTTAGATGACTTCAATGAAAGCTGCTGGCCTTAAAGTGACTTCAATGAATACAGAGCAATCAAAATGAATGCATTTATTTTGACTTCAAGATTATAATTGATGAGAAAATGATTGGTAAATCATGACTTCAAAATGAATGGTGATTTATGTTTCGGAAGTTGAAGTCATTGAATTGGAATATCTACATCTCAGTGAAGTAAAATAATTGCATTCTTTTACAGCTCTGCTACATATGATGCGAGTTTATACATAGATGCATAAATATGCCGTCAAAAACTCTTTTTATTTGCAACGCAAGTTTGAAAATGTGGCGTCACTCGTCCGTCAGACAGTGCTAGACGTGAACTCATTCAACTGTCAGATATTATCCCGACTTGTGGTTGCATTGGTTTAGTGGTTAGTGCGTTGGAATGCTTTAAAAAAGGTGGGTCCCTTCTATTCGTGCGAAGAATAAAGCATGCACAACATCAATGCTTGTGAAAAGCAAGGCTTTGGTTCTCTATGAGCTGTTACACCGAATTTTTGTTATTTTTTGTTTTTTAAACCAAGTTTTTCCAACTTTATTCTATGATGATGGTAGCAGGCTCATATTTTTTTAAGGCGTCACTTTACTTTGTTGTTGAGAATCTTCTTAGCTTGAAGTTGGTTTATTTTTATAACTGCCACGCACTAAAGGGATTGTGACTGCTATTAGGTTCTACCAAAACGGTGCAACCACGCTCCTTGTATTTCTGGTAGGACCTTACCATACAACCATTTCTAGCTAAGCCTTGTGAGGTAAGTAAGCTGATGAGGATAATTAATTATCCTCTTAAGGTGGTTTTAATTACTTGGTTCCAACCATCCAGATGCCCTAGCAAATTTTGAATAGGGGTGATGATGATCCATCAAATAGCTCGTCGATGTGACCAATAAAAAATTTGCCTAGGGTTAAATTTTTTATTTGATCGAGGTTTGGGCAATCAACCTCCTCATCGCCGCATTACATCGTTCAGATGTAATGATAACTTAACATGCTCTGTTCGGTAAGCACACCTTCCAGCGTTTTTAGCTTGCGGCCACAAATTTCTTGACATTTCTTAGGGCAATATCGGCCCTAAAATTCTAGAGTGGAGGTCTAATCGTACTGACTGCTTGCTCTCGGTCTAGGGCTGAAATCTTTCTAGCTAATTGGTTAGCTGTTTCATTACCTGATACCTCGCTGTAATAGGACCCAAAAGAGTTATAAATTGTGCTGTGTGCCAGCCAAGCTCTTCGTGACAAGACTTAACAAGCAGGGTAGGAGCTTTTTGCTTTTATAGCCGCCTGGCTGTCAATGTAAATCATGATATCATTCTGTGATTTTGCTAGCATTGACATTGGTTGCAGTTCTTGTCACTTCTAGAACCTTCGCCTGGAAAACGCTGTTGTGATGGAACTGCTTAATCCTAGCTTCTCGGAGAAAAGACCCACTTCTACGCCTATGTCCATTTCTGAGCAATCGGCATAGATGGATCTGGACTCCTTAGACACTATTCTATGTTCTCCCACTATTCTATGCTAGTCCGAGTTGACATTAGTGCCAAGATACTTGATTAGTATCGGATCCATATAGATTCGGTCTCAAGTGCTTTGATGGGTTTATTCTGAGAGCATTCTTCGCTGCGGCCTATTGCATGTAGAGTTCTAGAGGCTGAAGGTTAAGAATAGCTTCCAATTCCGGTGTTGTTCTCATCGCACTACATGCTATTTTCTGAGGTTTGTGGGTTTGAAGCAGTCCTCAGTATGTGAGTATAGGTATAGATTTAGGTTTTTCTGGGTCTTAATCCCCAGTTTTCCCAACGAATCTACTACAGATATATATACAAGGGGATCGATGCCCTTCCTTTAATATTCAGCTTCCGGTTTAGCTTTCTGTAGAGCTGAACTAATTACTTCGCATTATCTGACAACTTAAGGCGAGTAGCCTCGATGGTTGGTACGTACAAACAGAGTTCGACTTTTCCTCTATACTTTTAAGTTTCCATTCTACAAAGTGTTGGAAAGACTACATACGTACGCTAAATCTTTCAACTGTACTATCTACTCAAACCGAGAACTGTACTCATATTATAAGCTGAATTAAATAAATTATTTTAAAAAAGAAAACCAAACTTACTTTCATTTTGAACAAAATTCAGAAACAAAACAATTTAAAAAAAATAAAGGCAAACATATATTTTATAGAAAAAATAGGCTTAATAATTTGAAACTTAAATTATAATTATAATTACCTTCAAAGAGTGATATACCTTTATGTTTGTTATGTACATAATCATTAACACGACTAATAAAACACACACTAACTCGACGTCAATGCCTGCCTTTATCAATTTTTGATATTAAGTACCTAATTTATATATAGTTTTCTGATCTGTATATGAATTACCCTAATAAATGATTGTATATCTGGTACTAACGGTGAAGGGGTGTTTTATTTTGTTTATTACTTTGTGGTGGTGAGTGAGGTGCATTATGCATAAAATGATTTTATAAAATATTTACTTATCTGCGAATTGTATGTTAGATCCTAATTTTTATATATACGTATGTATGTGTATGTATATGTTCTTAAATACCTAAATTACATAAATCTAAAAAATAACTATCATTTATTTATATATATTTGTTTATTTTTATATATGTATATAACATCTTTAGCTCACATAAATAAAAATTATATTCACATTCTATTTTGTTTGTTATTTTATATTTATATATGTTTGTATTTTTCATATATAGTTTATCAACATATTTTTGTTTGTTTTCGTTTCGTTTTGGATTCTACATAGCCATACACAGAGAGACAGAGAGGGAGACAGATAGATTGATAGAGAGAGAGAGAGAGAGAGACACACAGACATTGTGAGTGTACGGAATAAAACGTCTTCCTTAAAATGTCCTTTAAAAAAAGGATAATAATAAATATATTAATATAATTTTTGGGTTAGTTCTATTAAAAACAAATTATGGTTTCATTTACTCATCCTCCTCTTCCCTGAAGAGATATGTGCTCCAGTAGACCAGGTTGAATAGGGCAAATACCAGTGGGAACGTTATTCTTGAGATAACGTCAATCCTCTTCGATCTAGAACATTGTCTTGGATAAATATTTATGATTATTAATTAATGGAAATCTAGAGATTAGCTTTTTGATTTGTGAATTTTTTTTTCAGTTTTTTTTCTTTTTTTTTAAAGTTTATAAAAAGTTATAAAGTTTGAAAGTTGCTTTGCTGAGTTAGTTTTTTTTTTTTTTTTGCAAAAAAAAGAAGAAAAATAAAGTTTTTATAAACCTTAAATTAGAAATAAATAATTAAAATACTCTTAAATAAAAATAAAATAAAAAGAATAAATTAAAATAAATCTAAATTTTAAATAATCATAAGTAATGTGATATAAACAAGGGTTAAAACTATTGTGGCCATTTTAAAGAAGATTATATGTGACGAGATATGATGTTGTGATCGGGCCAAGGCTACGTGGGCAATCTTGATGTAAAGGATGCATTCTAGCAGTCTAATCACAGAATTTGGGTAGGAACTATGAAACGCCTAGAGTAGCATGAGGTATTATGCTATAGAGGAGACCAAGTTTAACATAAAATTTTCCCTAAAAATTAAAATAACTGCAGGCAGGTAAGGTTAGGTAAGTTTTAAGTGGCTTCCAGCTGTTGCCAGCATACTTAGATCATTGTGATACCACATCGATCTGGAGAGACCTCCTTACCTACTCGTTGAACCTATGGGGCTTCTGATAGAGCGAAGAAGGTTGACATCTGTGTTTATCAGATCGCCTTAGTTCTTTAAGTAGAATTCTCCTAAATGGAGGCTTCCTTTGCGGGAGACAGTTGGAAAGTCACAAAGAAGGTGGGGAAAAGTTTACTCTTCCTCTTCGTCCATGCAGCTTTTACAAAAATCGTTTGTCTATTAGACAGTGTCCCGTGATGACACGTATTGCGGATCCGATATGCGATCTGTTGAGGGAATTTAAATTCTTGGAGCATTTCAGATCCAGCCGCAGCCAAATCTGCTTTGTCGCTAGATACGTTTTACCACTTTTCCACCTAGAATTTGCTCTCTCGATAGCATTCATCTTGAATTTGAGTTTACATGCAGTGATCAGTATGCCCAGGGTGTCCATTTCTGTAGGCACGGGTACGGTTGTTCCATATTTGGCGAGTTCATCAGCCTTGTAGTTCCCTGGAATATCTATATGCCCCGGCACCCAACAAAGGTGAATATTGAACTGCTCCGCCATCTCTTTAAGAGATGATCGGCAATCTAGAGCTACTAACGAATTTGAAGAGACTGATTTCAGGGACCTAATCGCTGCTTGAATGTCTGAAAAGATACGTATATTTGTGGAAGATATCACATTTAACTTCAGCCAAGATAAGACTTCTTTGATCGCCAATATTTCAGCCTGGAACACGTTACAATGATTTGAAGGATGGAAACAGATGCTGAGAGTAAACCTATCGGAGAAAACTTCAGGAGCATGGCAGCCTTTTTTATCAGAGTCTTAGCTGATCGATCACTTTTGTGAGTACATTGACATCCCTTTGCGGTTAAATACTGACTTCGTTGTAGAGTGCAATGCGAATGCTTCGCACCAAATATATGGTCGCTCGGGAGATTACTTGGTAAGGATTATGCACCAACTCATGGTCGGACGAGAGCATGCCCGACCTATAGATTATTTGTCCGATTCTCACGAATGGAGACCTTCTAAGCAGCCCCAACAATAGGGGCAAAGGTCTCATTACTTATAAAATCCTATCCCCAATATTGTGTTTGCACCTAAAATCTTTTGTAAATAACCTTATTGGTCCAACCTTTAGGCCAGGAAAGTCCGTCACCAATCGCGGGAAAACGTAATGTCAGTAGGGCTGTCGTGATTATTCAGACGGAAGCGGGAAAGATACATAAGTTTAACGGTCAACGAGGGCAAAACGAAGTATATGCTATCAACATAAAGCAAACCCAACACCGAAGTCTCGGATAGAACGTCACCCTTGATAGATAACTCTTCCAATCGCTTACTGGCCTAAGAAGGCAATTGAGAAGCAAAGCAACATTTTCGCTGTTTTGGTGCAATAGATTGCACTTTCGGGACCATTCGTTAGGTCCTGAACAGGAACCAATTCTTTAGTATTCAAGAGAGTCGGTGGACCTGTCACCTATGTTTATTTGCCTTCTTTAGCGATGGTCTGGATTATTGCAGTTTCCGTCGGAAAGGATCCAGAGGAATCAATCAGATTGGAGAGTTTACGTAGTGGAAGAATACATTTTCAAAACTAAGGGTTGGATACCATCTGTACCAGAGGATTTGTGAATGTTGAGTCCTCTAAATAGTCTTGCAACTGTACGAGTACGAACGTGGATTTGTTCCATGGAGAACTTGATACTCTTGAGTACCGTCGGAGACAGAGCATAGTCTGGAAGCAGTGAGCTAACCGCAAAGTGAACAGCAAGCAAAGTGGCCTTCTCTAAGAAGCTGACAGCTGATATGTCATTGTAAATGAGTGTTAGAAGCGGTAACGAAGCTGTATTCTTCATGTTTTTCACGAATATCAAACAATTGTTCTACCCGTGGGACAATGTGGTATTTTTTGCCTCAATCTTTGGTCATAAAGGAATTTGATACGTCAAATATGAATGGATTAGCTGCATAGGACCGAAAAGTTACCTCTTTCATCATGATAACTTCTTTGGAGCTCACGCTTTTGTCGTTTCGTTTGAAGGTTTTCAATCAGTTAGGAATAAAGGAGTGTTCATAATAAGGAAGATGGTTTCAGCTTTTATGTCACTTCCAAACACTTCCAAAGAAGTTGGCTTTCTCGCATCGCTAGGGAATTCGTTGTGTAACAAGAAATAAGCTGGTATGACACTGTAGTCTGAACCGCTTAAAGGATAAATTTCCAATAGATAAAGATGTCATTTTAGCACCTCGAGTTAATCGATTGGACGTGGGCCTAGGACTTGGTGTTGTGGTAATATACTTCTTTGACTACAACTTGAAAAACCAAATAACAATGTTCGTAGCTTGCGAAGAATAGGAGGTAATTGAAGCAGATTAAGAGCTACGTTACTGAAGCTTTCTATATGCTGTGTTGAATCTAAGTTCCTTTGAGTTTTTGTTAAACTCAAGGTTTAAATCACAGGATGTGGGTCACATTCTTCTCCTTCTTCTTAAAAAAATGACCATTTCTTAAAATAATTAACAAAATTTAAACACATAAATAATCTTTCGACTAAATAACAATTTTAAATTAGGCTTCAACTAAAAACTTAACAATAAATAATTAAAAAATAAATAAATAAATAATGTATTACCTTTATTTTCAAAGTTTTATATATATTTAATATTCATTTGTATAAATACATATCATGTATATATTATTATTTTTTTAAATTAGTATTAAGGAATATAACAAACGACGAAAAATGCGAAAAATTTAACCATATCAATGTAGAACAATCATTTTCTAATGTCAAATAAACAATATATTCTTTCTGTTCTTTTACATATGTAATTTAAGCAAAATCAAATCAAATTTCTAAGCTCCAGACTGTTTTTTTTTTGTGTTTCACAAACTATTTTATATACCAAATGTATTTAGGCTTTAAGGGAGTTGGAGTATAGAGCTTAATATATATGTATTTAATATTTATAAATTTTATATCAAATAAAATAAAATAGGGGATTTTTGAATTATTTTTTATTACAATTTACAATTTTTTAACAAGTATCTAGTGATGAAAAAATAAATGCAAAGTATACAAGGTATTACTGTGCATTTTTGAAAATTTGACTGAGAAAATAATTGTGCATTTTTGTTTTGTCTTCGTGATTATTAAAAACAAAAATTGTACGAGTTCTTGTGGTTTTTTTTTTTTTGTTGGTAAAACTTTTGATTGATATATAGAGAAGAGTTTATTGAAATTGTAAGCTTTTCTATATAACTTTCAAACATTTTCAAAAAAATTAAAATTATTCTTAACAGCTAATATGAAGGAAAATTTGGATTTAAAAAAATAATTTAACATTAACATTTAAAATAAATAACATTGATTGAAAAATAAATATACACCACCGCTTTTAAGGTCCTAATAAGCACGCAGTTATGGCCAGAATCCCAAATCGAATTCCAGAATTAACAACCAATAATCGAATTTATTAACAGAGGAATCAATCTTAGAAGAGCGTCTTTAGAATTCATGGGAAAAAGACTTACCTGCTTCCAGATGTCCATGCAGAGGGTAGATAAAAGACACTTAAATTTTTTACATTGATACAAGAGAACTTTAAGAACTTAAGACCCGTTTTCTTATTTGAGTGTTATTTAGACCTTTTAGCGGTTGTGTAATTAATTTATCTTTTCCAGCTTTAGTTTGAAGTAAGTTTTGGAAAAGTTATAAATTGGCAAAGTGAAAAGTTAGTTAAAAATAAAATTAGCACAAAAAACATTTCATGAAATGTAAGGAAAAGCTTTAAATAAGTTATTGCACCTTTTTACTTTTTGGAACGGCGTACACTGTAGGCTGTAGTCTTTCCAAAAGCCGTATTTTATTATCGCCGATGATCCATATAGATCATTGATTTGTATGCATTGCAACAACAACACAGGGTCCTGCTATTGATCAAGATCAATTTTCCTGATCTAAAAATTAGTTTTAGTTCTAACAAGTAGATGGCATTTGCTATCCTAAATTTGGGAAGCACTGATTAGTAACGACAAAAGCTCTCGTTAGAACAAAAGAGAGGTGTAGCAACCATCTCTTTTGTTCCTCTGTTAAAAAACTGACAATTGACAGCTGACTTCAATTTTTGCTAAGCAAAGGCTGAAACCCTCCATAGTTAAGGCGCAAAATGTTCTTAGTTGTTTTATTATCCTGTCAAGATCCAGATCCGGGAATAATAAAACACGGCTAATGAGAAAGACACTCGACAAAGTGCATTACTGGAGCCATGAGAGAATGTCCAACCGTAACAATGGAGGTGCTTCTGGATCTAACTCCCTTGGACCTTGTGGTAGAGGACAGTGCAAATAAAACGGCCCGAAGAATGGCCGTGGGACTCGGAAAGAAGAGATTCATTGGATCAAGAAAACTTAACTTCCCCTCTTCGCAATCCACAGGGATGACGACATTAGGAAATCCAACTTTGTAAAGAATTTCTCCTCGAAGCTCACCAACAAGAAGGAATGAATCTACAACCTAAGGAATGAGCAATAACACGATAAATTGGTATATAGACGGATCAGGAGCTGGAGCAAGAGTATTTGGACCTAGAATGAAGCACTCCTAATCCATAGGGAAGTACAGCAGCAACTTTCAAGCTAAAATAAGTGCTTTAAACAGATGCGTGCAAATCAGTCGTGACAGTGAATGACAGTGACAATGAATCAAACTGTGACATAGCTATAGTATCAGACAGTCAAGCACCTTTCGAAGCACTTGAGGCCCATGTAATTCAATCTGAATTGTATTCGAATGCCTATATAGACCCAACGAAGTTGGCAGAAAAAACAGAGTGACCTTTTCCTGGATACCCGGGCACGTCGGAATTGAGGGTAACGAAGCAGAAGATAGCCTAGACAGTCTAGAGGTAGCTGAACCCTTCCTTGGCCTTGAACTATTCTGCATAGAGGATCACTCCCTTAAGGAGTTTAGAAACATGGAGAAAGAGAACAGGACCAGAGCCTGGAATAACCTCCAAGTTCTGAGGGAAGCTAAGAAACTTCTAGGGAACTTACAACCGGAAAAGGTTTAAAGCATGCATCAATCTGAACACGATCAACCAACGTATTCCAACAGGATTCCTAACGGGGCACTGTCGACGCAAAGGACACCTGAGGAAACTGGGGATAGTGGACGAAGAGCTCTGCAGATTCTGTCAGACCATTGGGACTTCAGAACACATGCTGCAGTCTTGTGGGGACCCACAAAAGAATGAAATATTTGGACGAGGCAGGAACGTAAGTATGGGAACGAATAGAAGAAACTGAGGGTACTGTTACCAACAAAGGAATGGATTGGACAAGAAGTTGAAGACAAGAGGTCATTTATAAAAATAAGAAAGAGAGTCAAAGGCAAAACGGAGCCGCGGGGAATCTTGGGGAGTCTTCGAAACTTTCCGAAATGACTTGAATTGCACGGCTCGAATGGAAGATTCTAGTCCATTGAAGAAGAGATACATCGATGCCATATGTACGTATTTTCGACAAAAATACTTGGTGCCAGACTCTGTGAAATGCCTTGAAAATATCAAGCGTAACAACAGATATTGCTGTCACCAAAGTGATGTAGAGATTCCCCGATGGGACTTATCAAGGGCAACATTTTCTAACACTTCCTCTCCATTGCCAACTCTAGGTGGAAAAGTCTAGTAACCTGTGCCATATCCAGATAAAGACTTAATCCATAGAACCCGAACCGAGACAACAAGAATCAGCAATTATCACGGGCCACTGGCCAATTGGTCCACACGCAGCTGAGTAAGGCATTCCGTTCAACCCCTACTTCCGTAGTTGCAACAATTCACATGCAAAGGAAACGCTTTTCCACTTTCTCTATGACTGCCCGGCACTAGCCAGAGCCAGGTACCCACTTGGAAAGCCCTTCATTAAGGAATTATCAGAGATTGTTGACATAGAATTCTGAAGCATTACTAACTTTCTAAACTCCACAGGATGTATTTGAAAAACTAAGCCTAATCACACCTATCATCACCCAGGTCACGTGAGTTGTGGTATCAAAGCGGGCTACTTGTGTCTCCGGTAGCCTTAGTAGACAGCCTTCCTACCTACCGATGGAGAGATCATTGCCACTTCTTGGTGACAGATGTCATCAAATCCCCTGAAACAAGACTTCCCATAAGCTGACAACTTATAAGCGTTTTGATTGCCTTGGAAAGAAGGAATGTGATCAGAGGAGTAGGACAGATTGAGGACGTGGTGTACTAGCGGATGTGTAAACGTTGAGACTTCTAAGTACCCCTGCAACATTACGAGTGCGAAATTGGATTTCTCCCATGGATAATACGAATCTCCCGAAGTGGTTAGGTTAGGTTAGGTTGGAGTGGCAGGCTGCAATTGCAACCTCACTTAGACCAGAGAGGTCCATTGTGTTACCAGCAGGATCTGTATTTCACCAGAAATACTACCCGCAGAACCAGCCGGAGCTTACTATGAAGCGCCAGAGACTGCCTATATTGATGTCAGCCAGTTCACTAAGGTTGTTGAAGAAGCTGCCTCCTAAGTATGCTCTTCTCCGAGCTGAAAGGGCCGGGCACGTACAGAGAAGGGTGGAGGATCATCTCCTCCTCTTCCTCATCCATGCAGCTTCTGCAAAATTCATTATAAAGGAGGCCCAGCCTAGAGGCATGCTTGCTGATAGTGCAGTGCCCCGTAATGACACCCACTAAGGTGCTTATTAGTAATCTGTTCCGTCTGATGAGACAGTGTGAACGTTTGAGATCCAGCTTTGGCCAAATCTGCTTAATGATGAGACAAGTGTTACCAGCTGTCCATCTATGGTTGGCGATATTGATCGCGTTTCTATTGATTGGCAATTTGCATGTGGCGAGAGGCATACTTAGATTCCCCTTATCCGGAAGAATTGGTAGAGTTGTGCCCTCTCTGGCGAGTTCTTCCGCCATGCAGTTGCCTGGAATGTCTCTGTGCCCCGGCACCCGTATCAGGTGAATTTTGAATTGCTCAGCCATCTCGTTAAGAGACAAGCGACAATTTAGGGCTGTTTCTGAGTTGAAGGCGACAGATTCCAGCGATTTTATCGCGGCCTGGCTATCAGTAAAAATTGTGATATCCCGAGAGGATAGTACATTATATTTCAGCCACGATAGGGCTTCCCTGATAGCCAGTATCTCGGCTTGGAAGACACTACAATGGTCAGGCAAACGAAAGGAGATGTTTACGTTCACATCCTTAGAGAATTACTCCCGATTCTGTTTTTGAGCCATCTGTATAAAAATTGATGGATCCCTTTCGTTGAAGCTCAAAATCATCCTTTCAGTTAAAAACATTAAGCTTTCTGCAAAGTGTACAGCAAGCGTTGTCCAAGGAACTGACAGCTTAACGATCACATTCCTAGACATTTTAACGTGAACATGTTTTACTGGGGGCATTCTATGGAAAAGTGTGACACAAAAAAGATTTCGGACTTCCAGTACAGCTAGAAACTTGAAATTTGGTATGCAAGTAGGTATTACCTAACATATAACCAAAAAATTGTGACATCCTAAAATTTCCTCCTCCAAAAGGGGGTAAAACTGAAATCGTAAATTCGATTAAATGGCAATTTGATCAATTAACAGTTATAAATTTGAAACTTTTAGTAATTTTTCCTTAGTTATATTCCAAGGCCTACCTATGTACCGAGTTTCAAGTTCCTAGTCCCTCAAATGGAACTAAGCACGTTGTGGCACGAAAAAGATCTCGGACTTCCGGTACCGTTAGAAACTTCAAATTTGGTATGCAGGTAGGTCGTATCTCGCATATGTATATCCAAAAAATTGCGAATTTTTCAAATATTCTCTTCCGACCCCCCTAAAAAGGGCTATAATCGAGGTAAAATTGTTTCTTCTTCAATGAAATGGCACTTTTGCCACTTTACAGTTATAAATTTGGAGGAATTTTCAGTAATTTGCCTTTTGTTATATTCCAAGGTTCCCTAATGTAGCGAATTTCAAGTTTCTGGGTCGACTAGAAGTCCCTCGAAAGAAATTGGCACGAACAAGATTTGTTGATAAATTCCAAATAATTCAATCCTAATCGCGAATAAACTAAAGCAATATACAACCCTACGTACTGTAAAGCATTCGATCTTCGCAAATACGTTTTCACGGAATTCACCGGCTCCAAGGAGCAGCATAAATGGATTCTTCACTTCACTTCATTTCCAGAAGTTGTTTATTGATGGCGATTGGATCGTTGACTATCGAGTACAGCAATGTTTGAGAAGACCTTGTTTTCAAATTTTAAAACATTCTTAGCCTACAGTGTACATAATATTTTCGTTCCTTAATATTTCTTATAAAACACAAATAATAAGAATAAAGATTGAACTTGCATTCGATATAACAAAAAAAAGTCAGAAAAAAAACTTAGAAAAAGAAAACAACAAAAAGTCATCCAACATCTAGATGCTATTAAATTTAAAATCCAGCAAAACAAGAAAAAAACCGAAAAAATAAATTAAAAAACAAAAAAAAAAATCAAATTCGAAAATTAAAACATTTTTTTTTCGTTTTTTTTATTAATAAATTTGAAAAAGAAAAATGAAAAAAAATTGTAATTTAAGAAAAATACATCATCAATCCACAATGTGAAAATATATATAATAATATACTCAAAGATAGTATCACAACATCAAAAAGGAAATCCTTTGGTTAAGGAATTTAAGGATCAAATGTGTTACCTGGTTGGGAACTTCGATAGCCATGTCTTACAGCAATTTGGACGTTTTGGTTGTTGCATATGAACTTCACATTGTCGAAGTTTTTCTAATGCTAATGGATCACCTGGGTGACGTACCAGGGGCTTCTAGATTTAACAAAACAAAAATTAAAATGCTACTAATACAAAATTTATTTAAATTTATTTGTTTTGTTTTTTTTTTTTACCGTAGGAACTGTTTTGTTTTTTTTCTTTTGCGATAGGTACTTGATGGAATGCATGGAGATTGTAAAATATTCTGACAAAGACCTATTATGCTTGACTCTATCCTGTCTAGCAAGCTCAGCAGATATCTCAGTCCTTGTAAGTCGAAGTCGGACACAAACAAGACTGAATAAGTTTAACCTTTAATGCACTAAATCTTGTGCCAGAAAAGGTTCTGCATCAACCTTAATGATGCCAAGACCATTCTGCGAAGCACAGCGAAAGGCTGTATAAACAATTGGTTAAAAGACAAAGCACAACATTACTGGACAGAAACGGAAGGAAATAGATAAGCTTAAGCTTTTATACCAACCTCTTCCCAAAAAAAGAACGAAACAACCTCTACAACTAACAAGAATTCAGATTCGAATCGTCAAAGGCTTTCTAACCGGACACCGGACACAAGATAACACGTGTAGGACATGCAACGAGAACGAAGAAACAGCAGAGCACATACTATGTCACTGTAACTGCCTCGTAAGAACACGTCATCGTTTTCTAGTTGTATACTACCTCGTGGCGGAAGATATAACCACTAGCTAACCCAAAGACACCGCCGGTTTCATCGCGCACTCCGGCATCATGGAGGAGCTTTAATGAAGAGGATATCACAATAGGCCCACTTGCGGCTGCAGTGATAAGGGACTAAAGACCACCTCAAATTCTAATCTAATCTTATCTAACCTCTAGGTTTTTTAGGCAGCTTCAAATATCAAGGACTCATTCTAGACAGGAAGCTTTTGTGGAAGGAAAATATTACGTTATCCCTAATAGCTTCTTTCCTCGTGCAAAAATGCAAAAGGACCCAGATGAGACTGTACACGTAGTCGTAAGACCGATCGTATAAGGGGTTTGGTTTGGTGGTTCTCGAGAAACTTCAACTTGTGGATGAATCAGCATCACAGGTGTACTGAGAACTTCACTCGCACAGTTGCGTGCTATTGTATGCTGAGGCTGCTAGAATATGCTGGAGACTCTCGGTAATGGTATGAACTTCACTTATGTTTCATCGCAGCCTTCCAGATCAATTGATGTGCTGCTTCTTAAAAATAAATTAAGTAATGCCATCAAACGCACAATACCGAACAGAAGCGCCTGGATTCGGTGCAAAGTTCTCCCATATAAGCTGAAGAAGTGCCAGTGGCTTGTCGGAAGACTTCGTCATTCATCACTCCTTCAGTCTACATAGTCTTTTAAGCCGAAGTCAAGGCTATCAGTTACGAGTAACATCGACGTCGTTCCTTCAGTAAATGATTTAAACGACAGCAAATCAAAGATGGCAACATCTGGACTTTTGCGATAATGCTTAGCTACTTCGACCCTATCCTCAAAATCGAAAGCGTTCATTTGACTAAAAATAGACTAGCTCTCCTAACTGACTAACGTCCTAATAGGGCATCCTAGGCAGGCATATTTAGCACTTGGGAAAAAGGCCAAAGTCTTTTGATTAATACACGTCATTTCGATCTGTTGGATTCTGGGACATGGAAGCATTGGTGGCTTAGAAAAGCCTAAAAAATTAACAAGACCAAGCTCGAAACTAAGCCATGGAAATACTAAAATGCAGCATAGGCATGTACCTACTCCGGTTTGGTTATGATAGATGGAGCGTAATGCCACAATCCAACAAAAGACGTACTTGCTCTCAATTGCATTCCTGACACTACAAATAAGCATTCTAACAGGACATAACCTACTGGGGGCACATCTTAAAGAAACATTTTTGTAGACTTTGGTTACGTTCCACTTTGGATGGGTGACTGAATGCATCGGTAAGAGAAAACACCACCAGAGTATATGATACGGAAAGATTTAGAGATGAACACAGCACGCAGAGGTCCTCGCAGATACCGCATTTCTTTGAGGACGCTGGTAAGTAATTAGTATAAGCTGAGAATCCAGACCGAAGGGCTTGCATGCTTCGTACAAGGAAAGCCGACCCTAAACACTACGGAACAAAGGCAAGGAAAACACGATCCTCTTAACTTTTCAAACAAGCACTGGATATTGACAAGAAGATGCGTTTTAGATGATTTCTTCAATTTCGTGCTGGAACAGATATTTTCTTTTTAAAGGAAATTTCCAAATCCTAGGAGTACTCAGGACAACCTAGTGGTTGCATCATCGCTTGTCAAGCTGATTCCAGGTTCAACTCCCGATGGAAACGAAGTCGATCAATTGCGAAAAAAGCTGACGCCAACTCTACTGCACAGGCAAAACACTGGCAGTAGGGTGGTTATATGGCTTGAAAGCGTTGAACGTATTGAGTAGTGATTATGGGATCGGGACATTCGAAAGAAATACTGCGAATTATAAGCAATGGCAACAATATCAATAATTCTCCCCAGTCATTCTGGACACCAACCTCGGAGCAAAAGACTGAAACCTTATACCACCCGAGTTTCAAAATCATTGCGCCAATACTAGCGCTGTGTGAATAGCATCATAAGGGTATTCATAACCCCTTAAGCACTAGTGAATAATAAAAAAAAAAAAGTGGAAGGGGACCTCAACCAAATTAGCGTGCGAAACTAAAGATCAAGCTGGCTGAACACGTTTGTTGGTTTAGGCTCAGGTCCACCGCAGACTGTAGCGTCACCTTAAGGAAATAAGTAAGTAAGACATTACTACAGTTCCCTTTAATTTTCTATATAGACATCGCCTATGAACGCATCAGAACCACCACTTCAAACATGTCGAAAGAAATACTGTGAGTTATAAGCAATGGCAACAATACCAAAATTTCTCCCCAATTATTCTGGACACCAACCTCGGAGCAAAAGACAGAAACCTTATACCACCCGAGTTTCAAAATAACTACACCTACCCTAGCGCTGAGTAAGGGTGTTCATAAAGTGAATTATAAAAAACAAAAATCGATCACTCATGTATTCCATCAGTACTTATCGCGTTTTATATAACAAAATGTGTTTATATAAAAAATTATTTTTGTTTTTAATATATTTTATATATCAAAGGTATACCATTGCGAATGTTGCATTACTGTCTGTATCGAGGAGATCTGAAGCAGCATCTAAGCTAGCTTGCTCCAAATCCCGGCGTTTCTTTTTCATATTCTCCTTGTGCATGTCTGCTGCAAGATCCGTTTATGTTGCGTTGGGGGTAGAAAATGGTAGCACGATTTGTTTTTTTTTTTTTTGTTTTTTTTGTTCGCCAAATAAACGGATGAAGACACGATTAGAATTTTGTTTTATTTTATTTGTTTTTGTTTTTTTGTTACACAAAAAAAAATTAAATAAAAACAAATTGTTGTGCGATTTTTTTTTTGTACATTTAACATACATTACAACGAATTTTTATTTTATTTTTTTATTTTATTATTTTTTTATTTTTTATTTTAATGAAACGAAATGAAGAAAGAAGAAAGAAAAACACAGGAAATTGATAAAATAAAATTGTTCAAATACATTTATTATAATATATTGTATAGAAAGAAAAAAAAAATGGAAAAAGAAAACCGGAAAGAGAAAACGTTAAAAAACAAAACACATCAAAACAGATTTAAAAGGAGAGAAAGATAGTTAAAGAGGAAAAGCAAACGTAAAATATGTACATGGTAACCAGAGCAAAGCAAAACATTTTGGGGAATCAAAAGAGAAATAAAAAATTTAACAGTAACATGGAACATAGAATAGAAGATAGAAGTAGTCAATTGGTAGTTAAAGCAGATAGCGGTATAGTAGCAATGCAAGATCAGTAGTTTTTTTTTTTAATACAAGCGGGATACAAAGTGATGTGTTGAGTGTGGTGTTTGGTTTTATTTTTATAATGTTGTTAGAGATTTTATTTTAATTTAATTTTTGATGAAAAATGATATAAAAAAAAAGTATATAATAGTGCGAGTATTAAAAAGAGTATATAGTATATGTTTGTAATAAAGTCAAGAATGTTAATTAATTAAAAGTAGAAGAAGAGTAGACTGGAATTTTCTTTGTTTATTTGTTTTTTTTTTTTTTTTTCTGAAAGTTGTACCAATTCCAATGTACCATGTAAAAATGTATGTTTTCGTTTCATATTTTTTTTTTGTCTCGTAAAACAACAACAACAAGAACAACAACAACAAATAGTAGTAGTAGTAGTAGTAGTAGTAGAAGTACATAGAAAGCTTTTAATTAAGAAACACCATTAAAAATTATATTATAGAAAAGCGTATTAAAAAAATTTCAATTACAGCGTTTATTCGAACCTGAACGTGATGCATAATTTACAAGAGCAAACTCTAGCAATGCACCAAAGACAAATGTCAAACAGACGCCAGTCCAAACGTCAATCGCTTTTGTGTATGACACTGGGGGTAATGATGCATTAATGCCTGACGTTTGTGTAGCCATTGTTAGAAGAGTTGTTACACCTATAATTTTTGTTGTTTTTTTTTTTTAGAAAAAGAATTAAAGAAATATATATATTTTATTTTATAATTACCAGTATAAAGCAAGTTAATAAAATTTAAGATATATTTTTAGATGTCTTACCAGCCAACCAATACAAAAAAATACTTATACTAACCAGTCGCTTATGTATAAAAACTTTACTAATTTTATATCTATTCTAAAGACTTTCTTATAAGAAAAATAACTTACTATCATAGCTTAGGTTTTGTATTAAGAAAGATCACCCTAACTCATGTGTTAAAGTCTGGGGACATCACAAATGGTGGCGACGGCAAAATATGTACCTTGATGACAAGAAGTGTTGTCCTTGGATGCAGATGGATCTAGACGGAATCAAAGGTGACGTTTGAGGTTGTAGTTAAGCTGAACTACTATGTTAACACTTTACTTAGCTACTTTGACTTATTCCGGACTGGGGCTTATAACGACCGGTTTATCTGGCTACTCGTCCTAGGAGAACAAACAAAAGATGTCAGGTAACTGTCCTACCGCGAAAAAAATCCAACAGTTACGAAGCAACAACAAACGTCGGATACGAGTGGACTTAGATTAGGCTAGGTAGGAGGGTTGACGGGGAAGGGAGTCCTTTCCCCGTCACACTTAGGCCAATGTAGACTCATTGTGATGCCCTAGGGGTTGCAGCCCCCTTACTAGAAACCATAAGCCTAAGCTCTATCAAGCCAGCCAGCAGCGCTGATGAATCTATGTATGTCAAGCACCGACTTGCTGGACAGTTCTTCTAGGTCCTGAAAAAGGTGCCTTCCTAGGATCTTGAATCTTCTATGGCAGAGTGCTGGACAGTGGCAGATAAAGTGTGGAGTGTCCTCATCTACTTCCTCTTTCCTTACCACCTCATCAGCTGTCTCGTTCCCAGGTACCCCTTTGTTGCCGGGGACCCAGCAGAGTCTTACTATGTGCTGTCTGCCAAGAACCCGTAGCTCTTCGCGACAGCTACAAACAAGCTTCGACTTACGAGTGGACTTACTTACTTGACGATCCCGGCAGGGACCTTCTGACCTCCATGTGGAATGTCAAGACTGCGTGCAGAGCCGAACAACTAGCGGAGGCCTTAGACTGATGTAGAAACGTATATAAGCGCCATTCAAGAAGTACGATAAGATGGGCCGGGAGCAAAAACCATGGAAAATTGTGACATATACTACGGTGAAGTAGGGTTAGGGTTATGTAAGAAATCTTGAGTTTCAGACGCATGAACGAACGCCTAATGATAATCCGTATCAAGGCTTAATTCGTTCAATATACGCAAACGCCCCGTAGAGCAAAAAGACGATAGCACTAAATTTAGCTTCTACGAGTTTTTTGACAAGATTTACAAGAGTAGTACTCTAACCTACGACAACGATTTTAACACAAAAGCTAAGAAAATTGAGCATCTTTGGTAGTAGAGTCAGAAAGTATAGTTTACCACACACTACTGTTTTCGATAATGGATTCAGGCTAATCGACTTTGAACCAGGTAGTCTCCTGATTAATCAGCTGTCCACCAGATTGATCCCATTGCGCTCAACGCTAGATCTCTGAATAACATCATAAGGGTATTCATAACCCCTTCAGCGCTAGTGAACTTAAAAAAAAAAGAAATGCAAGGTACTCCACCAGTTTAATAAATGTCCGAACGTTCCGAGGGTTGACCACTACCTTCTTGTAGCCAGGGAATGGCTGCGGGTGTCTCGAACACCGCACAGACAAGAAAATACTGAGACAAAGTTTAACTTTAGACGGTTTCAATCAAAGCGGACCTTCAGATACTTTTTCGTTATAGTGTCTGTTAATCTCCGAAGAGTTCATATGCTGAGCGGCACTGCGTAGAAGGACCAATGCTGCGCGGGGGCTCTATGAACATAAGAGAAGGGACAATTACCAAAGGGTTAAAAGAACACGGCAAAGCTACACAGTTAGATTCGAAGCCTGCCAGAACTAACAAGGAAACATAGTAGTGGAACCATAGTCGGTGCTGAGGATATTGTAGGGCCATTTCTGTAGGCTCTGCCACAGCAACTATGATCCAGACATATGAAGAATGAGAGATAAAGATAGCTTTACCTAAACTTAAGACTTATAAAGCTGCCGAACTATTTAAAGCAGCGGAACATGACTTGGTATTGAGCAAGCACCAAGTCATCCAAGCAAAATATGGTTGAGCAAAAGCAAATGGAATGGAGCCTCAGCATTATTTGCTTGATCTTCAAGAAACAAGAACCTCTATAATGCACCAACTATAGAGGCAAAAGTCTCCTTAGCATCGTGTACCAAATCCTATCTGCTGTGTGAGCGCCTAAAGCCTTTTCTCAACAATCTGATTGATAATTTTGGCTTTCATGCCAAACTCTTATGTGCAGGATGACGATGAAGAATGCGGTTGGGCTCTCCATTGAGGTTGGTAAAGACCTCATGTCTTCAACATTGTTCTTGAAATATTTGTGCAGAACTTGAACTCCTACACCAGAGGCACAATCTTTCAAAAGTCCGTGCAATTACTCACCTTTTCCTACGGAAGAACACAGCGTGATGTCAGTAGCGCGTTCACGAGTTTTGAAGTGGAAGCGGCAAAGATGAGTTAAACGGTGGACAAGGGCGAAACAAAGTACATGCCGTCAAAAACAAGGGACATACAACATCGAAGTCTCAAACTGAATGTTACTCCGGGTTTGAAGTAATTGGGGACTTTGTGTGCGTAGGCTCCGCTATTTATTCAGGCAACGACAGCAGCGCTGAGATCAAGAGCAGAAAAAAGCATGCCTTTGGCCTAAGAAGGTAATTGAGTAGTTAACCCCTTTCTGAAACAACCAAAGGTCCTCGTTATCCTAGTCCTGTTCTATGGCACTGAAGCATGGACGGAGAGAATGAATGAAGTTGGTTTCGGATGTTTTGAGACTGCATAGATAGAGAGTGGAGAATGAGGATGAGGTACTGTGACGATTTGTTTGTTTAGCGACATCGACCAAATCAAAAGAGTCCAGATACAATGAATAGAATGGCTCCGGAGAGTCTTTAAATCCACCCCGGAGGCACGGCGCTGCAGAGGAAGACTACGATTCAGGTGACACGCAAGTAAAAAGCGACCTCAACCAACGTGTGAGACTTGAGCCAGCTAGATGAAGGTCGATGTGGGTGAAGATGGTTGTTGGTTGGGGTCCTTAATCCAGATCTACTCCGGACTGTAGTGTAATCATAAGTAAGTAAGTAAGCGAAAACAGAGGCGATCTTAAGGAAGTTAAGCAACGGCAAAGAGAAATGTTTTCGTTAGACAAAAACAATTTCTGTCGGATATTAAATGAAAATTTAATCCGGACTTCAGTTCTAGGCTTTGCGACCATGATGATGAATTAGTGGATGCATTCAGTGTCACTAATTCAACAATTTGTGAAAGCTTCCTGAAGTTGTTGCCATATCGGAAAAAAATGTTCACAAGCTTATAAGGAGTGCCATTGAAAAAATGTACCCACCGAAAATTAACAAAAAATATAGTAAAACGAGAACTTCAAAAATAAAAAGTATTTGTTTTATGTTTTCAAATTTGTAAAAATTAACAACAACAAAAATTAATCTTTATTTTTAACAAATTTCAAAATTTTTTCAGGCTTCCATCAGTGTTTTCATGGTCCCATCTGTCACCTTTTTAGAGCTATTTTTCGAACATTTTTTGAATTCCTCCAGGGTGTTGACAGCTTTTTTGGTGGCCCTTAACTCTCTTTTGACCAGGTCCCAATATCTTTCAATTGGCTAAAGTTCTGGCGAGTTCGGAGGAATGGCCTCTCTGGGCACCGCCGAAACGTTGTTTAGGTCGTACCAATCCATTGCTGTCTTTCCATAGTGACATGACACAAGATTAAGCCAAAATAAGGGGAGCTCTCGACGATTGTTGTAAAAAGGCACTCATTTACATAAATATCGCCATTTATTGAGCCAGTAGTGATGAAAGTTTGGCTTCTGAGCCCACAAGAACCAATTGCTTGCCAAACAAGGATTTTTGTTTGGGGAATTGAGGTCGGGTTCGAAACTTTGCTTCAACATTTCCTCTACCTTTGGCGGTATGATGCCTGTCCCGGAAGCTGATTGAAATCAGCAAAAACATATGATGCATGAAAAGTTGGTCAAAAAATTTGATTGCAAAAGTTTTACCCGTTGTTTGGCATGAACATTTTTTTCGCGTTCCGATCTGAAATCTTCTCGACTTTACATGTTTTACAAGCCCGTAGATTTTTTCACTTTATGAACTAAAAAATTCGAATATTCTGCTTTTTTTGCCAAAATTTCGTTCACAAATGTTGGGATTTTTTTCAAGAAGGCTCGAAATTTTAGTGACCTTTCTTGGGTTCATAAAACTGGCTTTTCGACCAGATCCCTCTTATCTTTCAACTGACAGGTCCTCTTTATAATTCTTAATAGCGCAGTAGCAACTGTTTTCTTATTAACTTTTAGTTTCTTCGCAATTTTTATGTACGTCCACCCTGGGTGTGCTAAGTGACACTTAAGTCGTTGGTTGAGTTTTTGAAATCGGTTGAGAAGTTCCACAGATACTTAAAGATCTATCCAAAAATTTCGATAGCGCGTTCTAATAATGAACATCGCCACCTGTTGATTTTGTATGTACTAAATTGTATACGCTCTATAATTCAAACCAAAGTTTTCAGGTTTATTTTCTTTAAAACAATCGTTCGTGACATCTATAGGCCTTCGACCCTTAACTTCTAACTTTTCTAGCATACAAAAAGAAATTCCAAACATTTTTAAATGACGATAACTTTTTTTTTCGACATCCGATTTTAATAAAACAGAACCTATATGCTGCTCCATTAACTATGCTCTGTCTATCTGTGAAAACTACATGAAAATCCGCTCAATAGTTTCGGAGATATGCGTGAACAAACAAACAGATAGACAGAAAAGAATTCTGAAAATTTGTGTTGTATTACTCTTCTTTAGTCACATCCTTTCTTTTTTATCACTTTTCCTTCAATGTACAGACACACCGGGTTCTACTGTTTTATTATATGTATTGATGATGATGATATGATATTGATATTGATTGATTTTTAGAAGTTAATTCAAAATGAGAGTGGGTAAATTTGTTCGATGGCACTCCTTAATATATTTTAATTTAAGAATTTTTTAAGGTTTCAGTTACCTTTTACTTTGGAAATTTATAACAAAACAATTTGTAATCTTCAAAATTACAACAAATTACTTAAAACAGAAATTTGCATGCTTATTTAAGATAAAAATAGATTAAATATAATTATTCTTAACCAACAAATTTAGTATTTTTTATATGCATGCTGAGGTAGGTATATACCTATGTATATTTTCTCTCGTCAAAGGACTGCCCAAAGGTTTTGTGTATTTCTTAAAAAAATCTACAACTTTCCTGATTGAAAATATTATAACTTCTGTTTTTACAAATTAATAAAATTTTATATATTTATAGGGAAAAAGATAAATAGATAAACTTTCAACAGATACTAATGAAAAGAACAACTTTTAAGCTCATCGTCATGTGACGTTGAGCTTGTTTGAAAGAAAAAAAAACCTGTTTAACACCGAAGATTCATACGACATCAAGGTGTACATCAAATCTTTGATTGTACCCTTAAGCACAATCAAGACCTGACGACCCGAGAGAGATGCAACTTCCTTTTTTTTTTCTGAAAGTTCGCACCAAGCAGAGAGTTCTGATATTTCTTATCTATGTATATACGCGTGCAATAGCATATAAAAAGTTTAAATCCATTTTCAGTTGAGTTGAGGGCTTCTTGTGTGGTTGTAGGTAAGAATAAAATTCAAATGACCTTTTGCGACGTTCGAGATACTACTTACCCAGTGACACACGAGCGGGCACAGCGCCTTGATCTAACCAGAAGGACACCCATGAGACAATGACCAACATACAGCATGGAATGTAGATTTGGATAAGGTAATATGAGAACTCTCGCTTGAATAGTAAATCGACTTTCAGACAACTGTATTCGCCTAAAATGAGAGAGACATAAGAGAAAATAAAATTGTATGTGTCAGTATAGGGTTGTTACGGTATCCAAAGGGACTTGTGTTAGTTTGGTACAACTACTTACCGGTGTTTGTTTTGCTGTTACAATAATCAGTCAAGAATTTTTCCAATGTAAACCGAGGTAGGTGTAAGTTTTTAACCACCTGTACAGGATCACCCTCCTTCCATAGGAATACTAAATCGTTTGTTGTCCAACCATCTGGATGGATAGAGTATTTCAGTATATTGGACTTGCAGAGGCTTGAGATGTTTGAACTTACAACTTGCCATTCGTAGGGAACATATTTGTCTATCCAATGGATATAGTTTTAGATTCATTGGACATGCTAGTGTGAGCGATATTCGTATACTGTACAATACGGAACCATTTGGAAAGATACGTATGTATACGTTTGGCATGATTATGTTGTGAAAGTGTCCTTCCTTTTCGTTCGAGAAGAACAAATCGGGCATCCAAACACGATTTGCTTCAGTCAGTGTTAGATATTTTAGGCGACCTAAAATTGAAGAAGGAAAAATTAAATAAGTGTATGGTAGTGGCAGGCAATCAGTCCTTTTGTGGACCTATCTTCGTTAAAACAAAGAGCTTGTGGCTTGTGTGGAGCTTATGCATTTGGAAGTCGCCACTTACAAAGGTTTCGTTGAAGGAAAAAGATAAGGTCCTAATGTGGGCATTCCCTTGACACTTGACACTTCTTTAAACACAAACAAATCTCCGGATTGATGCATTGTGATAACAGGATCCGTAAGATTGATTCCCAAAGCGACAAAGCAGACCGTGGAAAATAGGACTTTTCAGGTTGACACTTAAAGGAATCTGCGACAGAGATATAGAGTTAAGCTACAATAGAATATGGTCGCGCGGCATAAGTCGTCACTAGACGACTGCTGGATCACTGTAGTGTATTTTAAGTGGAAATTACACTAGTCCGAGAAGCTGCGGCTTGGTTTTCAGTAAACGCCGTAAAGGGAAGCGCTGACGTTCTAAACATAGACAGTCAGGTAGAGATAAAAGTCTATGAATCATCGACTATACGATGCAAGTTGTTGGAGCTTCTTTGTTGGATGCTTCTCTATGAACAAAGGAACGTTCAGGGCAACTGTAGAGTGGACGTGCTATCAAAGGAAGGAACCGATTAGAATCTTTTATTCCTACCTCTCGACCTATACACTTGGAGCAAAGACAGGGTAGCAAATAGCACCCTTCGACTACAAGCATTAAATGAAAACGGTCCAAATGGGTCACAGTAGTACCTATCACTAGATGAGTAAGCTGTAAACAATAACTGATTGGATAATGCTATACCCTAACTTGGACCTTACCCTCCAAAACTCTCTTTCCACCAAGAGAAAGCTGGGACGAAGGAAGAGTCATTAATTCCGACAAAAAAGGATGTAATCTAGTCAGAGGAACCGGCCATTGCCCGATCCGTGAAACTTCCAAATCATGCCAGTTTGTTGCAAGCAAAAGTTCTAGCAGTAACCGAGGCCTCAAGAGAACCATTCTCAGTATAAACTCCGAGAAGAAACATGAACATATATGTACATCGATAGCCAAGCTGCCACATCCACAATACTAAAAACAAACCTAGTTAAGAGGTGTTGCAGTGACCTTAAAATTGAAACTATAAGGTCTTAAACTGTTGGGTTTCGGAACATCGATGCCAATAAAAAGGCAGATAAGCTGGCAAGAATAGGACAGAAAGTGAATCGAACAATGGTCGATCATTCGGTTCTGACCACCAAGACTTTTGGAAACCTGCCGATGAGACATGGTGCACATGCACACTCCCGACGACGTGGCCACAACCTAGTAATAAGAAGACCAAAGAGATACTTTCGCTGAACAGATCGTACTTAGCACTTAGGATCAGCATCCCCACAGGCCACAATATAATGGCAGCCCTTCTTAAGAGAATTCGACTTAGCACGGTCGACCTCCGCAAAGGCTATAGCGACATAGACGCGGAAGAGGACACGATGCAGTTTTTTTTGCGACTAATCAGGCCTCAACAAACCCAGAAAAATAACTCAAGGCGCTTACTTCATCAGCGACTCGGGCTAACTGTCACCGAGGACCATTCTGAAATTCATACTGGAATCGAAGGAAGGCAATAAACACACAAACAGACAAAGCCCTTCTTACTTCAAAACATCCACACGCATGTTGGATCACACAGCGGGGACCACAATGGTTCCATGAAGATTCGAGTGACCAAACGTAGGCTAGAATATTTCTAAAAAAAAAGAGGCTAACCGTCTGCGGTACGCCTAGCTACTGAAGCCAGAAAGATGTAAAACAGCGAATAACTATATCAACACTTGTCTTTCGTCAAGGGAGATCTGGCTTAACTTGGATCAGAAGAGAACGGAAGGGATTCTTTTCATTAATAAGAAATGTATGAGAACTAAAGAAGGAGCTTTCGCGGGGTATTGCTTGATAGGTTGGCGCGCCACTAGAATGACTGTCACCTCCAACGATTTCTGGAGAAGCTATATTGACGAAGAAAAGAAAGAATAGGTGTCCTGGCCTATCAATACTGAGAAGGCATATCATAGGGGAAAACTCATACGAAGATATTTACAAAATATGTCTGTGAGTCTAGATAGGTAGTTTGAAGAGATGACTGCATTTCGTGTGATGCAGCCTTCACTCGGATCTCTACGGATCCATTGTGTTTCTCTTACGTGGAATGTTTACTCAGAAAAAGAAGAAAAAGAAGAAAGGCCTGTGTTAGGTTTGTTGGTGATCATTTGGCCTCCCAGAATCACCCCTAATCCGCAATGAATTTTGGAGTGGTTTTTGGTAACGATCTGTCGTCCAGGTTCTTGAAATTCTATTCACCGAGGGCAGCCTTTCTGGTTCTGCATAGGTTGTGGCATTCGCAGTGCTCTTCAGTTCCCGTCAGCTTTTCTTTTGAAAGTTAAGTGCTATACTAGATTTGACGAGTGCAATGATAGGTCCTGTTCTGAGCTCTTCCTAGCTAACTCGTACGCCATATCGTTTCCTTGCAAGCTATTGTGTCCCGGGACCTATCAGAGTGGTACGTTGTGGTTCGCGATGGAAGTTTTAAGCTGGTCACGACAATGCTTTACAAGTTTAGACTTTACTACTGTAGATGAAATGGCTTTGATAGCAGCTTGATTGTCTATGTAAATGTGAATAACTTTCCTAGATACTAGCTTCGTTGATAATTCTCATGCTGCCTTGTCGATGGCTGGAACTTCCTACACATAACCGTGGTTCGGGAGTCTTTTTGACCTGCTTGTATTGGATTCTAGTAAGTAGATTCCAAAGCCCGCTCCTTCTTCAGATTTTTTACCCACTTGACCAGTCATCTCTTGAGGGGATGACGGTACTTATGCTTAAGTTGAAGTCACTAGATGGTGGAAGATAACTCGAGCCCGTTTCTAGTTTTTAATTTAATTTCAATCTTGCAGTAGGTCATATCGTCCATCTAAAAGTTGGATTGTTTTAAACGCATGACACTTTCCTTAAAAAAGAAAGGAAATCAATATTATGCAAGGTAATCCGGTACTCTACGTAGCATCACAGTGGACCTATGTCCATATTTAACATTGAATGGCCATGGCACCCTCGGAATCATTTAGTGAAGCGTTGAAAAGGCGAAGCAGGTCTATGTATCAATGTTTAAAATAAAAATAAAAACAAAATGTAGTTCCTCACCTTGTATATCATCGAATTTAAGACGTTCATCAGTCCATTGCTCTCGAAATGTTAACTGCACACTGTATTCCTGTATACACAAAATTATATTAGTTTCACGAATTTAATTTCATATTTAAAGTGAATATATAAGTATTATTATAATTTTTTTTCTTTTTAACTTTAGGAATTTTATATAATTTTATTTGTATTTTTTGATTATTTTTGTATATAAAACATTTTTTCTTTTTTCTCAATTTTGGGGCGAATAAGGATGCAACATCACACTAAACAAGACGCATATCATGCGATAGGTATTCATATATAAGTATAATTTTTCTTTCTTGCAAAATGCACATAAAAAAGCAGTTGTATAGCTTGCAGCAAGCATTCTATGCATGAGAAAATAATAAATTAAAAATTAAATTCTTATACAAGTTTAAAGCAGACAAAAGAAAAGAAAAAGCAAAAAGAGCAGACACATTCCCATGAGGTAGTACCAACAAAAGAAGAAACAAAGCATAAACACTTACAAGCATCAAAATGCAATAAAAACCTAAGAGATACAGATACAGATAGATAGACAACATCATGCACTTGTACAATATAATATAAGTCTCAGCCATAAACATAAATATTAAGTTTAAGACAACATCTTTTTCGAAGCATTCCACAGCGGCAAGCATGTATCAAGGCAGGACATTTTCCATGCTGAATGAATTTCCGTTTTTTTTTAGGGATCCTACTCGTATTTTACGAAACAGAAGCGATAGTTAAAATGAAATCAGAAAACTGAACGAAGAATGAAACAAGTTAACTCAGTGAAACCAAGATTAAATGAGTAAAAGTGAATTAAAGTAAATTAAAAAAAATAATAATTAAAACTAAATAAATTAACTTAAGCTATGATTTTCTTAAAAATATTAAATAAAACCTTTGCATAGTATATCTATATTTTTTTTTTCTAATTTCTATAGTAACTATATATATTCCTTGCTTAGCTTAATTTAAAAAAAAAAAACAAATTGTTTACCTCAAAATCCTGAAAAAATAACAAAAAATTATAAGCTACTCCCTTGAAAAAAAAAAAAAAAAATTATAGTTGATGTCCTTATAAGAATTTTATTTCCTTTTTTGTTTTACATAAGTGCTCTGTGGGTGTTTCGGTGTTTTATATATATATTTTCATTTTAATCTTAGTGAAATGAACTAAGGTGAAGCAGAGAAGTAGAAGAAATTCTGTCAATCAATGGAGATTTAGGATTTATATTTTTATTTATGAAAAATTAAAGCAGATTAAATGTGATGAGAGATATATTTTATTGAAACTTTTATCTGAAAAGAGATTTTTTTTTTTGTTTTTATATAAATATTTGTTTTTTTCTTTGTTTTAAACAAATATATCAGTTTCAATAAAATTCCACTTACTCTAAATTAAATTTCGTTGCAGGGGCGTCAGCTTAATGGAATTAATTTTAAAATAAATTGTTTTAAGCATGTTTCTATATATTTTACTATTTTTTTTTGTGTTTCGTACTTTTTTGTATTAATTTATTGTGTGTTAAAACATTTAAATACAACATATAAATGAAAAAAATATTTTTTTAAGTTAAAACAAAATTTTAACAAAATAGATACGATTGAGTTGAGACATTTAAACTTTAAATATTTCACTGGCTAAGTTTAAATATATTTAATTTTACATGGCACTCATTGACCTTACAGTTAGTAGAATCCTATCAATTAAGATCGTTTTAACTATAATATAAGTCTTGAGGGGCATTGTGAATATTTGCGCTGTGAAACAAGTTGAAATCTGTGCACATGATGAAATTCCTTTTTGTTCACTTGAATAAATATTAGAAACTCTTCTTATTTCGAATTGATTTATTTATTTTAATTGAATGGAGACGTTGTTTCTTAATTTACTGGATAAATAAGAAATAAATTTAATTAAATTATATTTAAGGGAAATAAATAGACAATATATAATAGATATATTTACATTTGCATGAAATTGTTTATTTGATTTTTTACTCTATGGAGATATGCCTTTTTGCTTAAAGAATTAAACTTAAATTTAAATAAAATCGAATAATCCTTTCACGCAGTCAGATATGAATGTTTTATACAGTATTGATGGCCTGTTTAAAGTTACAGTGACAGGACCGCTTCTTTTTAACATTCGTTTCTGAAATACTAAGCGCTTCATGAGTATAATTCTCACAAGGGAATTCTATAGGCATCACAATGGACTTTGAACCTAAGTGAGTCCTGCGGTATACCTATCTACCTAACCTAAGTATTTCGCAGAAAGAAAAACAAGGGTCTTATGCTTAAACAAGCGGTTGATTGAGTAGAAAGTTACTACAGGAATAAGTTCCAGAAGTTTCACGTAAGGATAAAAAGAACGTGTCAAGGCTACAAAAGCCAAAAAAGAGCCTGCAAAGACGACCAATGGAACATAGTAGTAGAATCGTAGTCAATTCTGAGGATATGGAAGGACCGTTTCAGTAGGCTGCCCAAGAGCGACGACTACTCGTCATAAAGCAGAATAAACAATTTAATATGGATGATGTGAGCCATCAATTCCGGGCACCCGACCTGGATTGCTTTATTCTAACGAAAGTCCATTTTAGTTGCTGGATGCTGACGGCTTAGTTGACGAGGTTTTTAAAGCAGCGACAGAAATACCTGAAAAAAATGGTCGAAAGGCTGCTCGACGAATGGAAATTCGTTTGCCCAATCCTCGAGAAAGAAACTATAGATGCATATCTCTTCTCAACATAGCTTTTAAAATCCTATTTGCTGTGCTGTATTTGTGGCTACAGCCTTTTGTCAAAAACCTAATTAGTCCATTTCGGCGTAGTCCTCCACCAGTCAAATATTCACGCTATGGTAGGTCTAGGAAAATAAAGGGTCATCCAACTGTCATTTTAAATATGGCACCACTGATACTATCCATTCACATCGCATAGGTTGAAATAGTAAAAATTTACTACAAAAAACCGGTGAAAATATCGCGAAAACTTTTCGTAAAGTTCGTACTGCTTTTGGTCATCATTAAGCGTCTTCTCGCACGGCTATAGTGAATTAAATTGATTAATTCGAACGTCTCGGACAGGTTAGTGATGTGAAGACTCCAATTCGTGTTCGTCTGGTAAGATCAGCCGCCGTTGCTGAGTGTACGACTGAAAACCCAGGTGTGTCCATTTCAAGACAATCACAGGAATTGGGCCTATCCGCAACAACTTTGCATAAAGATTTTGGCCTACATGCTTATAAGGTCCACTTGATACAAGAATTGAAGCTAGCAGACCACGCATAGGGCGGTACTTTCGTTAATTGGGTGCTGGAAATCAATGAACAGGATCATGATTTTTTTTATATTTGTATGGGTACGCAAACAAACAAAACTGTACCATCTGGGGCTTCGAAAACCCAAGAGAAATTGTGGAACAACCTTTCAATACAAAACGAGTGACAGTTTGGTTTGGTTCTTGGACTGGAGGCGGTGCCATTGGGCCATATCTTTTTTGAAAATGATGCTGGTGCGACCGTTTCAGTGAATGGTGTTGACTGACTTGACTTTTTTGCTGCCTGAAATTGATGCTATAGACGTAGACGATGTTTATTTTTCACAGGACGGTGCCACATGCCACACAGCTGGTACGATTTGATTCCGTTAGACTTTTTCTTGTGGGGGTTCCTTAACTCGCCAATAAGCGGCGAACGACTGGTGCCCTCAAAGTCAACACAACCCGTGCCATCTCTCAAATGCAGCCTTATCTATGCGCCAAAGTCATCAAAAATTGGATCTCTCGGATGCGCGCCAGCCAGCGAAGCTGCGGCTGTCATTTGAACGATGTCAAATTCCACACATAATGCCACAACTTGTTTGCGGTGTCCAGCCACATTTTTTTTTTAAAAACATTTCTTCAAATATTTCAGCGATTTTGCTCAACACCTAATCAGATCTAAGTTTTGTTCTGTCAACCCCATATCAAAGGATACAAAAATTGTCACATAAACACGCTCATACAGACATCAATTCGAAAAGGAGGATGCAGTGGTTCATGCCTATGTGATTTGTTCTGGACACAGATTTCGATGTCGTTGTTGTAGTTAGGTCACCAAACTATCTGTCTTGCCCTTAAACGGCCTTCGTGAAGTTTCTCCAAAATTGATAGTCGAATTTTTGGTGGAATCCCAATCCGGCCACTAAGAAGGCTGTCGCAAATAGAGAAGCTGTAGTGATCGTTCCAGTATCTTTATACTTTTGGAATACATCTTTCCTTATCCAGCCATCTCTCTAACACAAACTTTATTACTTGTTGTATTAGAGGATCTTCTTGTTGGCTTACGTATATTTCACGCAGGTTTTTATCCGTGGACGGTACATAAGCTCTCAGGTCTTTTTTGAAATCAATCCCATCAGCGGGTGGTAGTGGTTTGCCGGGAAAGCGTATCTGCTACATAAAGTGATTTTCCCGGGGTGTATACCGGGACATCAGTCGCATTCGAAGATGTTGTAAACGAGATCAGATCGTTTTTTTGAAAATATGGGAAGCAGTGGTTTGTGGTCAGTTTCGATCTCTACATGTAACCTTGTAATAAAGTCTTTAAATCTTTCACATGTCAAATCAATGGCCAAGGCTTCGTTTTCAATTGTGGCATATCTGCGTGGAAGAGGGCGTGAAATATGAGCAATCGGCCGAAGTTTATCTAGATTATCTACCCAATTGATGAAGCATCGGCTAAACTAGGTAAGCCGCATTTTTGTTTTATTAAAACTCTTTTGTATACAGAGATATAAAAACTCGCGGGCCTTTTTCAACAACTTATGGAGTAAAGGTAACGTGGTCGTTAGATATAGTACGAACCTCTATTAGCAGTTCACTAATCCTAAAAACCGTTGTAGTACTGCTACGACAATGGTTCTACAAATCTTAATACCACATGGAACGCATGTTGAATAAATTTACGGTTGCTTATATCTTGTCGGCTACTACACAATGAGGCATCCTCCTTTTCCCTTTTTCTCTGCCCTCCTCTTTCATCCGCGCTTATTCCCTAATTTGGTTGGAAAAAGTCAATGTTTCACTTTTCGTTACGCTCCGATTTCTAATTGAACGAAATTATACTACTGTGCCTAAGGCAGTTTCGGTTTAAAAATACAGGATACAGGAATTTCAAGTCGATACCAACCATCTTTGTCTCAAGGCTGTCTATGACAGCATTTATAAACACGAGCTAAAGAAAGCAAAGTGTATCGGAATCCCTTTCAAATTCGTCGCACACTACTCCTTCAAGGTTAGTAAAGAGTGAGTGAATGCTGATTGGGAGTCGGAGTAGGAGAAGCTGTTAGAAAACTGCTTTAGAGTGCAAGCAGCGAGGCGGATTCAACTCAAGGAACATTGGCTGTGCTCGTCTCTTATGTGAATGCGTGATTATGGGCGAGCTGGACTGTCAACGCGGACGACTTTTACTGCACGGTTGATCGTCTGGCATTGCAGAAGTTGGTAAAAAAAGACAGATAAGAGACAAAATACAAAAAAAAAACCCGCAATCAAAAACAAAAGAGGGAACAAAAATGAAACGAGATACAACACCAGGACAACATGAATTGGCAGGAAAGGCTGCAAAAAAAAATATTAGAGGACAGGAACCATACGAGAGTGGCTGTAGTGGAGACTTTTTCCACCCCACCTCCATAGACAGTTTTGTGGAGCAAACCTGATCATAGCAGGGTATAATATAAGTAGAGTGTTTGGAAAGTTCAGTTAATAGAATATATAGGGTAAACCTTCGCCCGTTTCTTGTTTCCATAGCCTATAAATGGTTATTTAACCGATCGCGACCTCGTTGTATTTGTTTTGCAAGGTAATCCGGACTTAACCTGCTGGACCAAGTTTTACTCTCAGTCTTGATCTTTTATGAAACATTTAACCAAAACCAATCATTTAATTCCCTTTCTGTTGATTTTTCTCAATTTTAACTTAAAAATAATGTGGCGTCCTGTAAATTGTATCGCAACTTCGAAACACTCCTTCATCTTCCCGAACCAACCCCAGTGGAGTAGCCGGTATCTCAGCGAGTGTCATTGCCGTGTTTGCGTGCATCTTAGTTTTCATATTTAAATAAGTCCCAACATAAATTGTGACATATCTCTTATTTGTAACCCAAAGCTATACGCATTTAATTGTATAAGCAAAAAGTCATATTTCCATTGTTTGTTTCTAATTTATACATTTGAACAAAAGTATTGTTCTCAACACAAAACTAGAAGTGAACTAAGTTTTTTTTTTTTTGTAACAGTATTCTCACTTAATTCGAGTGTTAAGCTAATTGTAAGTTATAAAAGCCAATTAGTAAAATAGTAAACAACGAAAACAATAGAAAAGAAGGAAAGAAATAATAACGAAAAGGGAAGTAAAACTTATTATACTGTTGAGAGATAAAAATGTTTTGTGAAAAGCAAAAGCCAGTGAGGATTATATTTTTTTTATTTTCCAATTTTATGTAAGAAAAAGGGGAAATTTTGATACAAAATTATTGAGAATTTTGTTTTTGGGACAAAAAATTTACATAAAGGACGTATTCAATTTTGTAAAAAAATAAAAAAATTAACTAAAACAAAACAAATGAAATAAATATGGATTTTTTTGTTTAAGTATATATTTATATATATATAGATTAATTAAAATCCAAGCGTTTACACAAATATATATATATGTCTCATCAATAAACATTTTTTTTTTCCACTTTACATGTAAATATATATATATAAAGGAAAAAACAAAAACATTACAAATATTTATGTTTCAAAAAGGAAAGAAGAAAAAACTAAAAAACAATAGATAAAATTATAAGAAAAAAAAAATAAAAAAAAGTTATACAAAAAGTTAAATAAATAAATAACACAAAAGCTCAATTTTTTATTTTACACAATCGTATTATATATATAATAAATGACATGTATATAATATAGTATATATATTTAATTTTCATATACAGATATTTATAACAAAATTATTTGTATAAATATCAGACAGAGTGTCATTTCAACGTGTACACTTAAAAAATTTCAAATAAAAACAATTTCAAATAAAAATAATAATTAAATAAACCTATTAAATGAAAAAACACTTAAACGAATAATTTTGTTTTTTTTTTTTATATTTCTCTTTTTTTGTATAAACACAGATAGTAGATTTAATATTGATATATACGAGTATGGTAGGTGTTTTGTATTTTGTGCGGTAGTTCTTTTTTTTTTCTGAGAAACTCACTCACCATTTTATAATCGTCGATTTTAGAAATTGACCGTAGGAACATGTTGACTGAGACATAGGTAGGCAAATTCTCTAAAATGTTTATGGTATAATTTTATTAAGTGAAAAATTGTTTTTCTTTTGTTTGTTTAGTTGCTGATTGTTTTAAGGAAAGGAACTTTATACTTTGGCCCTTTAGATATTTTTTTTTTTTTTGTAAACCTTTAGAGGAAAATAGAAAGATATAGAGTCAAGAGTGTGTGTTTGTGTGTATTGTATTGGATTATTCCTTTCAAAGTTATTAAAAATAAAAAGTAAACAAAAATTAAAATAAAATTCTACTGATGAATACGTTCGGTTGTTGGTTCTATAAATATCTTAATTCTATGGAAATGCCCACTTTTGAAATAAGTTTTTCATTTGGAATTTTCTTTCACTATTTGCTGGTTTTTGTTATTATTTTTATATTAGTTCTTAACTTTAGGTGACGGCTTCTTTTATTTTTTGGAGTGCCTTTTTCCTTACCTTTCTATCATTCTATAAATAATAGTAATTTATTTTTTTAAATAAGTTTTTAAAATATATTGTAAATATCCTAGACGAGTGGTGTATTAAACACAATTACATACATTTGTATGCATTAAAATATATTATATATTTTTTTAAAGCATAAAGTAACCACTAAGTGAATAAATTAAATTGGCAAGAAATGTTGTTGAAGGCGTTGTGTACTTAAAGATCAATGAGAATATAAACTTTCGGAGATGTAATTTTGACAAATCTGACTTTTAAACTTTGCAATGAAACTAGAAATAGGAGGGAAGCTTTAAATATTCTCGGGTAGGGAAGAAGATTCACAGAAAACATCGCAGAAGTGTCACTCAAAGTCCGAGAACATCAATTTGACAACAAGCTAGATCTTCTTTTATACAAAATTCAGTTGATGCAGGTACTCAAGGCTCTAGACCATTCTAAGACGAGGAAGTTCGTCTGTCAGTAGGGTTCTACAGAACCCAGAGAAGGATGAAGATTCTGCGGTGAAAATAACTTTAAGTGAAGAAGCGGACTTTTAAATGCGCTGAGAAACAGAGAGAGATCAATATGTCCTCGACGACCTAATGTTTGATTCAGAAGTTTGTAGCAGAGGAAGTCATTGGCCCGAACTTTTTGGAGGATCATACAAGAAATGTTGAAACCATGAATGCCAGTGATTATTGCACCATAACAATTGAGTTTGTTGTGGACCCCGATGGCATGTGATTCCAGCAAGATAGCTGAACTTGAATTAATTAATTTCTTGAGGCAACAATTTCCAGGCTGTGTCAAGTTATTTTTTTGTGATTTTTCAAGTCTAACATTTATGATATAACACCACAAGTCTCTGTGCAAACGTCATCTAAAATTTCATCAAAATAACATAGAATCGTGGAAGACATTTGACGAATATTTTGGCCAGTTCTCCACTTTCTTGAGACATGTACATAGAAAGAACAGGGGGGATGGTACAGTCGCGGTAGACTGCTACTTAGGTGGAGCACACAAGTGGAAATGGACCTTAACCAACTTGGTGTACAAAACTAAAGGCAGCTAGCTAAAGATCGAGCTAGCTGGAGACGCTTGTTGGTTGAGAACTAAGTAAGTTTACTTTGCAATGAAATAAAAATGTCATCGTTCACCCAAGAACGAAAAGCCTACTAGCTTTTGACGAAAGATTTACATTTTGGCAACCATCGATTTTTATTGCCTCGAGCTCCTAAAACATTTTCATTTTTGGAGTGTTCTTATGCTACAATGGACCTGAAAACATCCCCACCAACGGAGTTCTCAAGACTATATTTAAAACGCACCTAGGCATATTTGTCGTGTCTATAGAAAAGAGTTCATTCATATTAAAGGAATCCTGTCTACCTCATTCTAAGTCTAGTAATAACAACAAGTATTGCCTACAAGTTCAAAGGCGTGCTATAAGGTCCCCTATTGGGCTGATTGCTTTAGACCATAATAATTGATGGCATTCTACGATTCACAATAGCCGAGGGGTCGAAAGTTTTCGGATTTGCTGAACTGTAGGAAGGTGCAACGTCACAATAATGATTGTTTGCTAGTTTATTACTGCAGGTAGCTTGTTGCTGACGGAGAATAAAAATGAAACAATTCTTAGCACGCATTTTTCGAACCAATGTACAGTCAAAATAGTCATGTCCACAATCTAAACTATTCACTGTTGCCACAAGGATAAGGCACTAAGGCTGTCCATAATGGGTGGCATAGTTTACAGCGACTGCTGCAGAGGCGAGATGAAAATTGAATTGGTTCTTCATCTACTTTGTGAATGTTCCACTCTAAGCAATCAAAGATTTTGAGCTCTTGGAAGGGGAATCAATCTAAGCCAACTAGATGTCCATATCTTAGCCTGGGTGAATTAATTTTGCTTGCAAACTTATGGAGACAATAAGCTTCGACCTTATTACATTTTCTTAATTCTCCTATAATTGTCCTGTCAAGCTTTATGAGTTCCAGCTCTGGCATAATGCCTTCGAAAAAGTAATTTATTTACAATTTCTCTAGAGGTACTGTAGATCTTCGTACCGTCCAATTTTTTAAGGAAAGTTGTTGTTTTTCATTACATCATGTCATTACATATGTCGCATGAAGGACGAATCCCGAACTGAAGACCATTCGGCCTTCTCCGTGCAAGTCCAAAGCTAAAGTCTGCGATTGATAAATGTGTGGATTGATGGAAGAAGAGATGCGCATTTGGTTTTAAATGCGACTTAGCATTTGATGATTAAGATTAGCGTAAACTGAGAGACGAACAGTATCGTCAAGAGAAGTGGATCCTACCAGAATGCACTCGTGTTACTCTAGAAAACCATTTAAAGAACTCTAGATTTGCCTTCTTCGCTTTTTCTTTCCTTTCCGGAACCTGATGATGAAAAATTGGATCATCTTCAAAAATGTGGATGCCAAATCATTGCATTTCAGGTGATAAAATCCATTCAACTTTATTGAAAACGATCCAAAGGGTAACATCAGAACTCCACTATGACCAACTGGCCCTTAGGAAAGAACAATTCAACAGCTTCATTTTCTTACATGAAATTGTCAGCCCACAAGTCGTTTTGACAGAGATACTTGAGTATGATGTTCTATGTCCATCTTCATACTTATCTCCTCGGTACCAAGCCAAACCTGGTCGACAGTAGGCCACTTTTTTTTTTCTAAATCCGGGCTTTTTTGCAACGGGCAGGCATTTACAAAGTGGTGGATTGATGGAGAGGAAGGTAATTGAAGGTGCTAGACAACTGGTCATCATTTGAACTTAGCATCATGGAATTTTTGTCGATGGTTAATTTTGTTTTTATTTTGTTAACTAGATATAAACACCCTGATGGAGATTGGACGAAGGATAACGTTAGGCAACCGCTGCTACTTTGGTTTGCGCAAACTTCTAACTTGAAAGTTCAAAATCATGCTCGACAAAACCTTGATCTTGCCATTTTTGTTTTATGGAGCTGAATGCTGGACGATAAGTAAGACAGCAGAGCGGATCTAGAGATCATTCGAAAGAAAATGTCTACGTCTAATATTTGGTCCTGTCTGCGAGGAGGGCGAATGGAGGAGAAGATATAATCGCAGAACTCTACAAACTGTTTAAAGATGTGAATGAAGTCCGGAAAGCAAAAATCCGTCGAGTGCACTGGCTCGGGTACATCGAGCAAATGGGTTAGAATGCTCCGGCTAAATGGTTTTCGAATCCCAGCCACCTGGTTCACGAAGAAAAAGGAGACCGAACCTCCAGTTTAAAGATCAGGCAATCGCGGACTCCAGAAACTTCGGTCTAGTAAACTGAAAGCTGTGTCCCCGGAACTGTGAAGGATGGAAAGCAGCATTACTTCTGGCTCGAGCCCTCTAAGGGTCGTTGGCCTGATAAGTAAGTAAGTAAGTAAACCAAATCACAACAAGATATATAGTTTCTTTAACAGTTGGCCTGTTAAACTCGTTCGGTTTGGTTCAATAACCACTTAACATATTTTGAAACTAAATTTCTGAAGATCTCATTCTAGCTTACTGAATGGGCTTCTCTATACCTAGCCTTGCTTATTTAGTTTCCTTCCCGAGTGTTCATTGTCGCAGTTATCATTTTACTTCCAGAAAGTTTTCATCTTGACTAAATTTCATTCGCCATCAATACACATTTCTTTGCAAACAATTTTATACATTTAGTAATTTAGTTTGCAACCTTTTTTTTGTGTTAAAATTCTAAAAATATGTATATACATTATAGAATGACTTCAAAATTAACAAAACTTAAAAGAATAAATTAAGAAAAAGTCCAATTAACTCAAGCCAATGCAAAATCGTGAATGGAATGAACGTGATATAACCAAAAGCATAAATGATTGTTTTTTGTTAAAAAAAAAAAAAACAAAATGTCTACATGGATCTCATTAAAACAATAATAAGTGCATGGTAAGAAAATGATGACAGAAAATAAAAAAATTTCGAAATAGTCATATGCATCTCTCCTGACAGGAAGATGCAAAAAAAAAAAAACAAAAAATTACAAAATCATGTTCAAATACATGCCACACATTTGATTTAATTAAAATATTTATTTGATTCCTATTTTCTCAAAGTTATATACGATTAAAAAAATTGTATAAGCCTATTATTAATAAGACCTAAACAAATTAGTTATACCTAACAAAATAAAAATAGAAATGAGGTAACATAAAATTTTACAACTAAAAAAGAAAAAATAAAGAAATAAAAGAAAAAAAATGCATACAATTATAAAAGTTAAGTTTATTTTACATTCAAAAGTAAATTGTATACTTAGTAAGAAAAATAAAAAATAAAATAGGACTTGTTATTTGTATTTCGTAAAAATGAAAGAAAGGGAGAAAAACACTGAAAATTTCGATTTTTTTAAATTTATTTTGATCACGACTAAAGCACACAGTATATCATTTGTAACTTAACGTTCTTTAAAAAATAAAAAATAAAAATAAACGGGTATTTTCTGTTACACACATTTTCATTTTCTTATAATTTAAAATTAAAAAAAAAAAAATTAACATACACTTATTGCTTTTATTTTGCTTAATTTTTTTTAAATTTTTTAACTATAAATTGCCATAAAAATAATTGGCAAAGATTATATTTTGTTTAAAGACAGAGAAAAAAAAAAAACATATGTAGTTTCTTGTATTTTTGTTGAAAAAAAAAATAAAAAAATTAGAGAGATCCAAAAAGACATTTTACAAAAGCCCTAGATAACACATAAGTACATTGGAAACCATGAAACTAATAAAAATCAAATAAATATTTGTTATTTTCTTCTACAATTTTGTCCATGAAAAATAATTTTGAATGCAAAACAAAAGTAAAAAAAACAAAATTTAAAAAAACAAAAACATGTTTTCAATGCAAAATGCGGTTAGTCGAATTCGAACGAAAAAGTTTACAAAAAAAAAGAAGAAAACCCAACAAACATAACAAAAATTCTATGAATTTTGTTTCAAATTTTATGCTTAAAATAAAAATAAAAATAAAAGAAATGTTTTTTTTTTATTAAATTAAATTCTAAAACATAAATATTCACATAGTATAATAATAATTAGAAGAAATTACTTTCTCTCAATACGTTTAAAACATCCACATTTTCAAAACCAGAGAAATAAAGTTTGTTTTTTTTTTTATTTTATTTTATATTTTATGGTATATATAGCATAGTTTCGATGTTATATAGATTTTGTTAGATAAATTTTTTTAGATAAAATTTTGCATTTTACATAATTAATTTATTACGCTGATGGATGTCACTGTTGAATTGCACTGAAGAAAGGTATCATTTGACATGTTTTCACAAAAGAAGGGAAGAAGTAAGGGGGTGTGTTCAACGTCGATGTAGAATGCTTTTTTTTTATTTTATTTTTGACTGAATGGGAAATGTAAATTATTCTAGTAACTTGTAACACTCTGTAGAACCAAAAGTAAGGAAAGTGACTGTCAGCTAGAGTGAGGACACTTAAACCAAGCACGAATCTTGAAGGGATCATCCTTACCTACTAGTTAAAACTCTGCTGGGTCCCTGGTCACATCGGGATACCAGGCAATGAAGCAGTGGATGAACTGGCCTGATAGGGCTCAGCCCTAGACCAAGAACAAGCAGATGGCACGGCCAAACTTCCATTCTGTAATCCTAAGGCCAAAATTGAGTAAAAGTCATTAATGGAAGCAAATAACAGGAGGGAATCACTAACCACCTGTGAAGTATCAAGAAGGCTGGTGCTAGAATAAGAATAAGGAACACAAAAAAAAAACTCCTACAAAAAGACAAGAAATCGCTGTCAATGCTGATAGGAGTGCTAACTTCCCCTGAACGAAGATGCCATTTGCAGAGGATGTGGTGATGAAAAGGCTCATGAGGACACGACCCATTTCCTCTGTGACTGATCAAACCTCTATCAAATGAGAAATATAACCCTGAGCAAATTCTTCTTCGAACACATCGATGAGCTATCGGATGGATTACCGTCAAACCTGCTTAAATTTTCCAGGGCGTCCGAGACACTAATTACCACGGTAGGAAACATATCATGGGTATCACAATGGGTCCACATGGACCCAAGTGACCAAAACTTATGTGATGTGACCGCAAAGCTAACCTAACCTACTAGTTGAACCAATTGGAACTTATGATGAAGCTTTAGGAACCCTGGCATCACTGTTAAGAGTAGCCTAGGTCGTTAGAGCTGAGAGCTTCTTGTTGAATATTTAAACATGGATCAATGCAGATTTGGTTGAGCTTCAAAATGCACGTTAAAATACTCAACTAGGTTTCTACATTAACTCATTAGAGTACCTAATTTACACGAACTGAAGGGACCTATAAAGTTTTTATTGCCGACTTCAAACGGGGAATTGATAAGCTTTTTTATGATGGATTACAGTCTTTCTCATTGCCGTGGAAAACGTTTGGTTGTTTTGTTGCTAAAGCTCGCTTAGCAGTCCACCACAAACAGATGGATAAGTATTTGAAGCTTTTACCTATCCTTCTAGAAAGATATCTAAATGAGCCATATCCAGTGAGTAAGTCTGTCAGAAGTTGCCGTCCTATTTTCATCTGAGAAACCAATGAATTTCTTTGGTTTGATGAGTCTTTTGATGAGAGAGTCCCTAGAGTTTCAAAGAATTCAATTAAAACTTAAGCTTATTGGTGGGTAAGCCACAGCAATGCGGACTCAGCTAGATTTTAAACCGTACCTCGCAAGACCGTTTATGAACAGGCAATTGTTCCATTAGCTGTTAATCAAAAACGGCTTAAGCATATTATAAGCCAGCTTACAAGATAAGGCGACGGCTTCTTCGGAAAGAGGTTATATGCAGAAACATGCAGAGTTTAGGATTTTTATTAACCAAGTGGGTATGTTGGTAGAGACACATCTACTTGTTTTCGACGAGGAATCACAGTAAAGGCTTCCTGTAGGCGCTCATTATGTTGGGCGGTATGTAGACCGAACTTCCGATTTAAAGGTCAGGCAAACGCGGACGTTAGAAATCTTGGTTTAGTAAACTGGAAGCAGCGTGAAGGATGGAAAGCGGCATTAGTTCAAGCTCAAGCCATCCAAGGGTCCCTGGCCTGGTAAGTAAGTAAGTGATTGATATGTATACGTTCCTTTATTTTGGAACATGCGCGTACCTATACATTGCGATTTGGGGTTCTTCGAACATTGGCAATGGAGGTTAAAACTGAGAAGTAAACGTCACGAAAAACTGAAACGCCTTTTAATCTTAACTGCTTACGAAAGTAAAGAGATAGAGAGATTATTTACACAGCGTTAGACAAAGGAAGATACTCCGCAGTAAAGGCTGCTGTGTAAATTATTATTATCGGTTGAGTTCGAGCAATGCCCAAAAAAAAAAAAAACAGAGACCGACAAGCTGAACTTATGGAAAAGCGAAGGCTGATGGAAAATCAAAAAAAGACTGGGGGAGCAAAAATGTGAGCAAAGTGTAAGCGAGAAGAAAGCAGGGACTTCTTGGGCAACTGACATAGCCATGCAGCACAAAATTATAGACGTTGATCGAACAAATATCTGAGTGGGTTGGAGCAAGGAGGTAGGATAGACGCCGATACAAGGGAAGATAAGTTCGATGCTTATTACAAACTTACTGACGACACATTCCGCACGCTGTTCATCAGCAAATCCGCAGACTCTGGTTCAATTAGTTCTTGAACCCCATCTTGACATCGCAAGTGGCAGGGATCAAGGAAGTTTTGGTCAATGAGCTGGATTGACTGCTCATATTTAAGCTGTTCCACTGCCAACTTTGAGAAAGCTTGAGTTGCAGTCGAGGTAAGAATTGCAGCCTAAGCGCCGAGGACGTTGGCTTGAATCCGAATGCGAGATCGTGAATACTTAATTATTTTTTTTGGAGTTCCAGTCTGCAGAGAGCTCTTTAAGTAGGAACCATCGAGGAATGATTCGATTAGCAGACCCTGATGTACATGACATGTTTCATGGCAAGTACAAGGGCAATTCGTAAGATTGTTCAATCTAAGTGGATTGCATAGTTAAGAGAGTAGCTAGAGGTCTGCACAAGTTTCTCGCGATCTAAGTACCAGACCATGATGAGAAGAGTAAGGCAAAACCAAGTGAGCTGTGTCAAGGTGTCAAGACGTGTTAGAAGAAAAGTTTTTCAAGTGTTTCTTTGTTTGTTTGCTGGTTGTAGTATCTGCACGAGATACATACAGTGTTCAGTAGCAGACTCAAGCAGTGAAGTGATTTTGATTATAAGTCTTATCGAGCAAAACGGTGAGGAAAGAGCAAACCTTTAGGCTAGTGCTTAGTCAGTACCTTTCAGTTCTTGCTTAATAGAAACGAGTTTCCCTGGTTGGAGATTTTTTCCGGAGACTTAAATTGAACATCGGGAGCCCAAGTCGAAGAATTGCTAGAGCACCAGACGTAGCATGTGGTAGCACAACCCCAGATAAGTCATACTAACACCATTTTTTCTATAAGTTTACTTAAAGTAACTAAGTGGGAGTGGAGGCATGACCACGTATCACTGAAATCTGTACTCAGAAGTGACGGTGGGGACAATGAAAATAAAGCTATTGTGTACTGGTGAACGATAAGTGTTAAGCAGGGTTGTCCCAGGTACGCGGGTTCGATTTTTGGTCGTATGTTGAATTCGGAAAGCAGACACGTGAGCGATAAGGTGTGGTTGATCATAGACCGAGATTCGAGGCGACAGGGGTGTAAAAGTAAGTTAGGAACCTTTGTAATAGTTCAACTAATTTCAAGATTATTATTAAAATTGTAATCTGTTTGAAAATAGTGTGCATACAGTCAAAATCGGTTATACCGACCTTCAAGAGACCGATGAATTTGGTCGTTATAACTGATAATTTTAATTGTAATGGAGCTCTGTCGGGACCTAAGAATCGTTATAACCGATTTTGACTGTACTTTCTTTCATTGGCGGGTAGTAGGATTACTTTAGAAGAACGTGATTCTAGTGGTGGGATTGTTTCCGAGAGGGCAGTCGTGTGGGGCCCAAAATAAATAGCATTACTCACGGCCACTCTACACAGTTGGCCGAGCAAACTTTCCGAAGCGGGTGGAGAATCAGGTCCCGATCCTTTGGATTTTGAATAAAGATACACAATAACATAACAAAAGATGACTTACTTAGACATATGTACAATTTACTAGAATAATTTAGCATTTTCCCAACGTCTTATCAGGTTTCAATTAAGCCTGAGTAAATTTCTGTACAAGATTATAGATATATAAAAAAAATGAAGAATTGTAGAACATTATATATATTTACAGCATTCCCAGGCAGAATTAAAAAAAAAAAAAAAAACAGAATACCTTCTTCCAAAAGTGTGTGTATAAAATGCACTAGAAGACAAACAAATGCGAAGATGCTTCTTTTCTTAAAATACACAATAACGAGCTTTATGCATTTTAATTTTCTTTTTAAAAGAAATGACACGATGGTTGGTATATAAACATACACAAACGTATGTAGATACAATAGTTTCATTAGTTAGTTGAGATACATAACCGTAGGTGTGTTATATTCACCCAAAAGATGTTGCTTTCCTTACAAATACACGGTATTTTATTAAAAATTGAATGAATATATAGAAAATATATTCGAAAACTTTTTTGGTTTCACTCTTATTTTTTGCAAATTTTTTTTTTTTGTCATTGATTTTGATACACTATCAACGGACTTACCATAGTAACGTCATCGATTTTTGATATACTTCGAACGAAAATGTTGACGCGGACGACAGCAGGGCCATCTGTATTCGTAGAAAAAGTGTAACAGAGAAATTCAAAATAAAGAAAATTCCAGAATTTTGATTTTTTTTTTTGTTTTTTAAGAGTTTTTTTTTTTTTTTCTTGTAGTTGTTTCAATGTAAACTTGTTGTAGTTGTTGTTTGGCTTTTGATATTTAGTTTCGTTTATTTCACTATGTCCTTAAAAAAAAAAAAAAAAAAACAATACCCACCACCCAAGCAGCAAATATTATTTTGTTTACAAAAAAATTTTTAAAAATAAATTCTTATAACTGTCCTAAAACCATTAAAATAAAATAAATATGTATATTTGGCACGACTTTCTTACCCTTAAACACTATATAAAATAACCACTAAATAATATATTACACACAAAAAAATAATTAAATTATAGAAAAAAATTAGAATGATTTTTTTTTTGTTTTTAAGAGAAAAATTGTAAGAAAAAAATGTAAAATGTAATAAAAATTAACAGACAGAAAGAAAAATTTCTTTTTTTAAAACTATTTTGGATTGAATTGTATGCATTTGGTTTTTTTTTTTTGGTGAAAAGCTATTAAAACAGGATTTTATATGTTTATATTGTTCTTCAACAGGCTGATGAGGTTAGTTGATTGGGGTTGTTAGATATAATTGAAATATATGGATGTCTGCTGCTGTAAATTAAACTTTCATGCTAGTAGTATTTTAATTGAACACAATGCTTACAAAAAAAAAGGAACGATAAATCTGCTTCTTTTTCGTCCTTCTGTGCGTGCTTTTCATAGTATTTTAAGTGATTTGCCATTGAGTTAGAAGTGGAGAGTACTTTAAACAGAAGGGGCGGCGCGTTAGAAACATTTAAAGGGAAACGTAGGAGATACCGATGCACATTTATTTAAAATGCCAGCAGGTTGAATGTCCTTTACAGTCTTTAAATTGATTAAAGGACTTAGGCAGGGCAATCACCAGCAGAAATATTTCGTAAGGAGCCGTTTAGGCCATTGGCCTAAGAAGTGGTCCAAATTGGCAATGAGACCATTGCAAATGTTCAACGATGGCTAGCATCAATTGGCCTTACGCTAGCTGAACACAAAACGGAAGCGGTACGAAGAGAAACCATCACGCTCATAATAGGTGGACATGAGATAGTTTGAATACTATCTATAGCGGCTATTAATAGAAGATTTACAGAGAAAGTTTCTTAACCTAAACCAACAGGAGCTGCGGTTATTATCCAGTGTTGCGGACACTACAGAAAGGACCACAAACGTCCAATCTTTCGATGACTAGGGTGAGAAAGGAGAGAGAGCGAGGAAAATGCAAGAAACAGCACAGAGAACACCAGCAGATACATACTTGCAGAAACCCGCATCCCTACAGAACCGCACAGCTTACAGAGACGCATAGACAGAAATACGAACATGCATGCGCACACAGCAGCACGCAGGCTTATAGAGAAATGTAGCAGAGGGAAAAACTACAATGTTCTACATACACATACAAACAAGTATATAGATCTTTCGTGCAATGCACAAACATCCCCAGTTGTACAGACTCACACAAATCTGCCGACAGGAGGCAGCTACGGCTGATGTCTCTCTTGCGGAGTCAGTCTGCTTCCCGATGGGACCCATCAAGGGTAGAATCCTAAAGCACTTTCTATGTATTGCTTACTCTAGGTGGAACAGTCTAGAAATCTGTACCATATCCGGGTAGATATGGCCAGCCTACAATAAAAACAGGACGAACGACTTTATCAACAGAACTCGCACCGAGACAGCAAGAATCATAGCAATTAGCATGGGTCACGGCCTATCGGCTCTCACGCATTCCGTTCAATCCCCACTCACATAGTACGTGTTCTGCTGATTCGTCTTCCTCTAAGCAAAGCCGGCATTCGGATTCCTGAACTATATTTAGTTTATGTAAGTGATATCTGAGGCTGCAGAGACCGGTGAGAAAGTCGGCAAGCCTTCCGATATCGTCTCTTTAATGATAGAGAATATTTTTAGTGGTTTTGTTTAGGGGTTGGATGGCCCTTTTAGCCTGTCTGAATCCGTGAGTGCTGTTTCCAGCTGTCCAAACTCATTCTGAACGTGGAAATAGGGATGTCGCAGAAGGGTTCTGGACCTATGTACCTTTTTGAAGAGCCTTTCCCAGCAAGTTCGTCTGCAATTTCATTGACACTGAAGTAGGGATGCCGCGGAAGGGTTCGGCACCTTTCTGAGAAACCGTTCCTGGCAAGTTGGTCTGCAATTTCATTGCCTTCAATGCCTCTGTGTCCTGGTACCCACCAGAGCTTGACTTTATTCCGCTTCAAGAGGTCCTGGAGAGTATTGAAGCAGCCTCAAACAGCTTCTGAGTTACAGTAATGGTAACCCACTGCTTTGAGCGCTGCTTGACAGTCAGTGAATATATTGATGGTTTCTCCCTTGATGCCGGAATCGAGAACGATGTTGATGCGAATGTTTCACTTCTCGTCACAGACGTAGTTTTGCAGCAAAGTAATGCTACACTCCTGTCGCTTATTATATACTCAAGCTGCCTCTCATAACCAACTCAATGACAAAACTAGAACGTTCCTAACCACAAAAATACACACACATAGAAAAACAAATTGTTAGTAGCAAACTTTCTGTGACTTTACTTTTAAAACTAAACTCTTCTAAACATACCATATACCTTTGTGTAAATTTTGCATTCCAATTTAACCTCAAGTGTGCACTTAACTTTTCAATAGCCAATTTCAAAATCACAAAGGTGTATGCTCTTTGGCTTAATCTATACAAAATTTTTATGCAAATCTGCATTGAAACGTCTTAGCAATACAATATAAGTTTAATATTCTCTTGAAATTTAAACAAAACATAACCAAAAAAAAAAAATAGAAAAAAAATTAGAAGAAATCTAACAAAGCAAAGTGATAAAAAAAAAGAATTCAAAGAAAAACAACCAACAAAAAACCGAAAAACATCACTGCGCAAGGGATTCAACAAAATCAATTTAATTCTCCACTAATAAAAATAAAAAAAAATAATTTAATAAAACAAAACTATATATTTAATTGAACATTTCGTTTATTTCCATTTCATCAAAAACATAACACAATTTAATTCGGAGTTGCAATGAAATTATGTTAAAACAAAAATAAATAAAAATTAATTAATTTTTACTTAGTAAGCCAAATTTTTTTTTTGAATAAATTCCTAAATTTGTTCCCCCTCCCCCTTCTTATGTGTTATTTGCCAATTTTCTTAAATATTAAAATCTTTTTGTTTTCTTAAATTTTGTATAAGAGAAAAAACATATTCAGGAATTATTTTCTATTTTTTTTTTTTATGAAATTTAGTATCCAATTGGTCCGCTTTTTTTTCTATTTTTGTTTGTTGAATTACGAAATTTATTTATTTTTTTGATGCATGTTAACATGACAACTATAATAGTATATGTAGGTATATATATATTCTGGGGATATTAATTAAAGTTGCATTGTATACAATTTATATGTTTTTTTTTTTTTAAATAGAATTTTCAATTGCATTCTAGGTTATAGTAGTAAATAGTAAAAACAAGGTTATATTTGCGAATATAATATTTGAATTGCATGTAGAATTTGAATTTTTCATTTTTTTTTGTTTAGAATTTATATATTTTTATTTTTGGAATTTTTATAGAAAAAAAAAATTAACTGAGGCGCTAGGGTTTTTTTTTTTAGCGAGTTTGGATTTGCTCTTTTTGGTTTGGAGCAATTCAAAAATTCCACATGGACTTACCATTTTAATGTCACTAATCGTCATAATACTTCGAACGAAAAGATTGATTCTGACTATTGCAGGGCCATCTGTTACGGTGTACACGTTATGTTAGAATATACAAAATTTTAAATGTGGAACAACAATATGTATTATGTAAGTTTGCAACAAACAAAATCGTTTGATGTTCTTTTTTTTATTCTTTTCGATCGTTTAAATTGATGAACAAATAAATGAATGTGAAGAGAAAAAAGTTGGTATCTTACACTATAGACAAATTTATTTACACAAAAAAAAATTATTAAGTAAAAGAAAGGAAAAAATGTATTGTCTTTGGTTTAAGTTTGAAACTATTGACATGAGGATGTGCCTTAAAAAAAAATTTCCTAACGTTTGTTGAATGAAAATTATGAAAATAGTTTCAAACACAAAATCACAAGGCAACTACTTTGTACAAGAAATCATTATTTTTTATTAATTTTTTCAACATTTTACAACTTGGATACACATTTTGAGAAGTTCTAAGTAGAGGTGGCGGTTCAACTGAACCCAAGTAGCACTAGGATGTGCCTTTTTGTTACCACGACTCGATCTGGTGGACACTGAGTGTTATTGTGGATTTGTCCTTTAACCGCTCCTTGCCGCGAGTCAGCCATGTAGAGCCTGCCTGGCCAGTTCACCTGCACGCTCATTTCCTGTTATGTGGGACAGTCGGTGTCTAGATCCAGCCTATGGAGTTAAGAAAACGGATTAGATCTCGTATTCCTTTACTCGAGATGTCTTCAAGTTCGTCGAACAATGGTTGGTTAAGTGCATGCAGTCTAACTCTGTCTAGTGCCGGACATATGCAGAGGAAATTGGGGAGAGTCTCCTTCTCATTTTCGTTCCCTTAACTGTGGCAGTGGGGGTTGTAAGGAATAGAGTAAGATCTCCAATTGGGCAATGCCCCCTGATTATCGCCGTTATTCTGGCGATATCTGGGCGGGTTCTGTTTAGTAGGTCTTATCGTAGGCCATATCTTCCATGATCTGGCGCAGTTGGATAACACCCTCCATTTGAGGTTAGCCTTCTGTAGAAAGTGTAAGTGGATTTGTCCTTTAACCGCGCCTAGTGGGATGCGGACCCTTGCCGCGAGAGAGCCGTATAGAGCTGAACCCTGCCTGGCCAGTTTATCTGCACGCTCATTTCCTATTATGTCACTGTTCAGTGTGACCCTGAAGCGTTCGCTCAAGCGGGCAAGCTCGTTTCAGCACTCCTGCACCAGCTTAGACGATATGGTAGCCGAGTCAAAAGATTTGATAGTGGTTTGGCTATCTACGAGGATAGCAATGTTTTGTTTGTGCTTCGGGTCACGCCCGAGTAACGTGCAAGCCTCTCGGTTTGCCAGTAGTTCCGCATGGAAGACGCTGGCAAAATCCATCAAGCGGCATGATCTTGATGTTTTCAGTAATTCTGAGTAGACACAGGCCCCAACACCGCAATTCATATTTGATCCGTCGGTGTAGACGACCGTGTCGAAGTCCTTCACTACTACGCCTTTCGTCCACTGAGCTCTGATAGGAAATCCTACGTCGAAGTTGGTTGGGAAAGTGGCCATATCGTTTTGTAACGAGTCCAGGATATTGCTGTGGTTGTAGGTATGACTGCGCTGCATACTGCGGTATTATTTGTGTGTAGGTCGAGGGACAGAAGATGCAGGAGCACAGTTCTATGAAAAATTCAAAACTCTCTTACGTCGACGAATGTTGCTGACTTGGCGTGGCTTGTCCCTTCTGTTTGAACAATAGAAACATAGTAGAGAGCTATACGGCTCAAAGGGCTTCAACCCTTATAGTTCTATAAGGCGATCATAAGATCATTCTTAAAAAATGCATCAGTTGCTTGGTGGAATAAGCATTCACGCACTAGACTCTAAAGAACGGCCTGTCTCAGCTGCATCGAAGCTTTTCCCCACACGCCTTAATAATAAATACTTAACTTACCGCCGCGTCAGCACTGAAGCCACGTTAAGTTTGCCCGTATCTTCGGTTAGGGTTTCAATCGATGGTTGGATTTTTAGCGAACAAGACTGCCAGGCTTAAGTGACTCCACTATCTGTGACGCTTGTGAGGAGGGGGACGACGTTGCGGAACGCTTCCTATGTGATTGTTCTGCCTTTGCTCGTATCAGGTGACCGATTTGTGGGGTTATCGGGAGCAGACAGTGTGAAAGGCCGGCGTAAACTATATTTAACAAATCCATCCAGCTGCTGGGGTATGCCGACGAAATGGACATCATCGCCCGTTCCCTACGTGCCATTATTGACGCTTTCACTGCGATTGGAGATAAAGCCGAAATAGTTGGTCTTATGATGAATGAGGATAAGACAAAGTACATCAAACACAGTCCAGGACACAACTTGACACTCGAAAGGTATAATTTTGACATAGCGAAGGAGTTCATCTACCTCGGGGCAAATATAAATTCCACAAATGACACCCTGGTGGAGATTCGACGAAGGATAACTTCAAGCAACCGCTGCTCCTTTAGTTTGTCCAAACTCCTAGCTCGGAAGTTCCAAATCATACTCTAGAAGACTCTGATCTTGCCAGTTTTGCTTCATGGAGATAAATGCTGAACGATTAGTAAGACAGTGATGCAGATCTTGAGATCCTTTGAAAGAAAACTTCTACGTCGAATATTTGGTCCTATCTGCGAGGAGGGCGAATGGAGGAGAAGATATAACCGCGAACTCAACAAGTTGTAAAAAGCTGTGGAAGTAGGCTGAAAAACAAGATTCCGTCGACTGCACTCGTTTGACCACATCGAGCGAATGAACGAAAACACTCCAGCTAAGAGGGTCTTCGAATCTCAGTCACCTAGTTCACGAAGAAAAAGGAGACCGAACCTCCGGTTTTAAGACTAGGCAATCACGGACGCCAGAAACCTTGGTCTGGTTAAGTGAAATCGCGTGTCCGGGACCGTGGAGGATAGAAAGAGGCATAAGTTCAGGCTCAGATACTCCAAGTGTCGCTGGCCGAAAAAAAAGATAGGGTGGTGAATCCTGATAACCTAGGCTCCCTACCACTGAAGCCCGTTCTACACTCGTCTCTCTTTTTGAAAACTGAAAGAAATACAGTAAAAGGGTTGTACCTGCTGGTAGTACAATGGACCTGTTTTTGTGTGTAAGTGCGAAAAAAATATTGCGTTCCGGCCACAAGGGCATTGAAGGCAACGAGTTTGCCGATGACCTCACCAGACGTGGAATTGAAGTGTATCACGGTTCCAGAGCCTCTTAAAGAAAATGTGTATCCAAGTCGTTAAATGAAATTGATTTAAATTTTTTTTAAAATATTTTAAAAGAAAAAAACTAAACAATCTAAGATAACTTAGATACAAATTGAAGCTTATTCATCTATTTCCCAATAAAAATTCAAAATAAAAATTCGAAAAGAAAACCCTTTTGTTACCGTTTTACTCATAAGAACCATGTTCTTCAGTCGTACTTAAAATGTATCTATAGTCATTATTTCATAGATAAACCTAACAACACAAATAAATAAATACAAAAATATTAAAAGAAAAACTTGACAAATATAATAAAAATCATTGTCTTCTAAGAGATATACTCGTATTTTTTGTGTATAAAAATGTTTCATCTCGCTTAATTATTTTCAGTTTTTTTTTTTGTTTTTTATTTCCATCGCCACTCGGCGAATTACGACGAATGAGACGGAGGGGGGGCGATTATGAGTAGAAATTTTCTATTTATTGAACGTAATGTAATATCTTTACCTGTTCCATTAATTCCGGATGGTCGGATACGGGCATCATATTTTCCAGCACCTAAAATTTGATCCAAAACTTTTTTCTCTTTTTCTCGGAAATTTATTTTTGCATTATTTGCTCTGAAATGGTGGAAACGTGAAATACGTGATTTTAATGGAAAAATTTGAAAATCTTTTTTTTGAAAATGTTCGAGATATCGTTAACGATTTCAATTTGTGGATTTTTACAGAAGCAATTTTTTGTGAAAGTTGTGATTTTGGTGGAGTTTAGTGGATGGTTTTGCTGGTTGATCCCTGCTTAATCGATGAATAAATTATTTGCCGTTTAAATGGAAATCAGATTAGTCTCAATCTTCGTAAGAATTGGACCGGCCGGATATCCGCCTACACGGCAATCTAGTTATTCAATCGATTATAAGCAAAGTGTAGCCATTGTTTATTTTAAACTTATAAACAAAATGAGCATATAACAACAAAAATTCAATTGTACCGAGAATGTTTTTTTTTTTTTTTGTTTTTCAAAAGTTTGTGCAAAAATAAGTTATTTTTTTGCAGTGCATTTTCAAGTGCGCGCGCTGTGAATTAAGAAGTTTGTCAATCGAAGAGCTGCCCTTTGAATCCATCAAGAGGGTGTGGAGGGTGACAATTGAAATGAAAATCGAAATACATAATGAATCTGTGTGTGTCCTGACACCGGGCACGGTTCAACACCCTGGAACAGAAATCTCAAAAAAACACAAAAAAAAGCAAACTTTCCACACGAAAAAAAGAAATAAAACTTAAGAAAAAAAAAAAGAAAAAGAAATGAGATTGCTGAAAGCAGATAAAATCGTAGATACTTACAGGGACGCACTACATAGGCAGGCAAAGTAAAATACGGCCCAGAAGCAGTGACCAGTGCCCATTTTCTTGTTTTTGTGGGTAGAAAAAGTTTATTACGCTGAAAAGATACAAAAAAAAGGACAATTGTTACTTAGGAGTTTTAACTGATGTAGATAGTGTTCTGCATGTGTGTGTGTCACACGCTGACGCTGCGATAAAAGTGCCAAGAAGGATACTATTTGTTTCTTCTTTTTTTTTGATTTAATTTGTAAGCGTTTTTGGGGAGATTCTGTGGAAAGATTGGGAAGATATCTGATTTCGATAAATATGTAAAATTTATTGAGATACATACTCTAAGATTGCTGAAAGTTTCTGTTATGAGATTATTCTTTTTCAAACACGTGTTGACAATGAAAGGACGTTTAGATCTTAAGTCAGATTGGTCAAGGAGTTATCACTGTTTGAGGAAAGAACATTTGCTGACTGAAACTAGTGGCAACTACTGCCAACAAGACTTCAAGGTGACACCTTTTGTGTGTTTGGATGCCAGGCCCGTCAGCTCCTTCACAAATCACCAGGACCTAACATCTTTTCATGGTTTGTTCAGAGAATGCGTTTTTAATATACATATGTACCTACAGTAAAACCCGGATAACTGCTTCCTGAACATTGCCATCCGTTTTGGGCGCTTAAGCGGATGAGGTAGCTATCCGAACCCGCTTAATGCATAGAAGATACATGAACCTAATATTTTTGGGCACTTAAGCGGTTTTGGTACTTAAGCGCGATGCACTTAACAGGTTTTACTGTATAACTACGACCTCATGTGCCTATTGTGCCCCCTGATGGTACCTTGGAGAGTTTTGTTCCCTCATCAGAGTTCTCTTCGCGTTATAACTCCTATGGGGTTGTACTTAAGAGTCTTACACTCTTACTAAGCCTCGGGCAGAATTTTCCACCTTCGCTGAGCCTGCTTTCCTAAGGAATCTGAAGATGTGAAGTGGGTCAGTTGTTGGTATATCCTCATCTGACATTTGGAATTTGGCCAAATATTTTATACTTTTGTGATGGCCGTGACTTAGTGCATTGGACTGCTAAGCGAGAGGAAACAGATTCGATCCTTGAAACTGCCAAACGTTTTTCGCAGCCCTACCTTTTCGCAAGCATGACAAACAAGTGATGTGATGAAAAAGCTTCTCAAACCTCCGTTCGGAGTCGGCAATAAAACTGTAGGCCCATTCTTTTCATGTGAAAAAGAGTCCAGGATGTATTCTGGTTTCATTGCTAAATCTGCAGAGGTCTTCTTCCACTATTCCCAGTTTCCTCAAGTCTCCTTTGAGTGTACAGGGCGCCGTTATGAATCCTGGTTGTTCTAGTTAAGATTGATGCATGCTTTGAATCTTTTCCTATTGTAGTTCCTTAGGAGTTTCTTGGTTTGCCTCAGATCTAGGAGATTATTCCAGACTCTGGTTCTCTTGCCTTTCTCCGTTTACCTGATCTCTTCCTTTAGTATGTGATACCCTGTTCCACAGAATGATTAAGGGCCAATGAAGGGTTCAACTGTCCCTAGTCCAGTTAAGTTGTCTGCTGTTTAATAGCCCTCAATTCGTATTCAGAGAATGCCTTAAACCTACCCATGTGCCGCATTATTATACGGAAAGTAGGAAAGCCCAGCCATAAAGCCCCCCAAAGACTTTAGGCCGATAAACCTCAGGTATTTCCTTCTGAAAACTTTAGAAAGACTATAATATATTCACATTCACTTAAAGCTTCATCCAAGGAACGCTTACTTGACGGGCAAATCGGTAAGAGTTGGTAGGGATATTTGAAAAAACGCGCCACGACATTGAAGGTGCCTTTAACAGAAGTCAGAAGCTATAAGAATATCACTAAACCGAATAGAAACAAATCTGTCAGACTGGATAGAATGCATGCTTAAAATGAGATGCGTAAGCTCAGGGCTAAGAGGATACCAAACACTTCTGACCTCCCGAGGTTCCCTCAAAGGAGGAGTGAGTCTGAGTAGGTTAATGACATATTTATGCTACTGGGGAACAATGGAATAAAAATCATTACATATACCGATTGTATAACCTTTCAAGCAGCACACTGATAAGATTTCTTAATCCCAACAGCGTGTTCCAAGCGAAGTTTGATTAAGTCCACTACCTTGTTGTGGCAAAGGTGCGGCTGCGGGCATCCACAACATCGCAAAGGCAAGTAAAGAAGTTTGACGTTGCAAGGTTACAATTGCAAGGGATCTCTTCAGAATTTTCCGATCGAGTGTCCCTTGATATCTTAAGAAGTCCTATGCAGCCAGCTTCAAGTAACAGAAGACTAGTGACATCACTGCCAAAAAGGCCACCAGAGACGTCTGGATTTCTGTCGACCACCACAACGAAACCCATGGTCCGACGAAGAATGCTGGCAAGGACATGCAGCAAAGCAGGTGGCATACCGAGCGACGATACATAGAACGAGTAGAGAAGTTGGGAAGCTCTACGAGCAATACAAAAGAGACGGAAACTGGCTTCTCACAAGGGCGATGGGAGTCAATAATAATCTCCAATCAACCTTAATGAAGGGGCCAAAAGGTGTTTAGCGGGGGAATAAATGGCGAAAGCAAGAACTCGTTATAAGTGTCACGCACACACACAGACTACAAAGAAATAGGATCCATTAAGTTTCATCCTAGGACGATCCTGGGCAGTCATCAAAAATCAGTCGCCGACAACGGATCGTTTCCTTCCTTACTCTGTATATTATTGTTGCTTTGAATTCCTTTAAATAAACGCGTGGTAGTTAATAATAAAGACTTGTGTTTGTGTACGTTCATATCGGCCTATAACATAAGTGAGACTCAAACGCTTCGTCAAATATTTGGTCCCGTTTACGTCGACGAGTTTGGAGGAGGAGCCAACGATGGAAGTTTGAGTCTCTATTCCCCAAATCTATTAGGCTTTTTGCTAGACAAAGTCCCTTACTTGAACCTCCAAATGTTTGGCGGTGTTCTTGAGAAGAAATGCCAACTGAAATGCCTGATCTTGGAACAGCCTGAATCGGAATAACAAGACTCACACTAGCACTGCCAACAAAGATCGCAGTTAAGGTTGTCTTGTCTGGAGATCTCGGGAAAACTCTCAGAAATCAACAACCTGTCAACGAAAACAGCGTTCGATGAGAAGTTCCCTTCTAAAATCCCTTGTAAAAGCGACTAAATAGAAGGTCTTGTCACAAATAAGGTAAAGCTAGCGCTCTTCACTGATGGTTTCGAGATGACGGTCGAAAGAGTATCGAGAGCATTCGTCAAATTTAACACGTTGATTGTTCCTTTAAAGTTGAAAACGATTGCAGTGTCACAAGGTCACAGTCTTCGTCGGGGCTGCAGAAGAAAGACAGTCGTTTCCAGGTAAATTTGCTGGTTTAGCAGAAGACACATAAATTACGATGGAAGTCACCTTAAGCACTTTCTTAATTAAAAACTGTTTCACTGTATAAAAAACTTTTTTTCTTTTTTAATTAAGATTAACTTCAACTTTCTAAATACTCCAATTCGATCACGTATTCCGGGACTTCTTCCTCTACATCTCTTCTCTTGCACTTGTACATCAAATTAATCTTGGCCACATCGGCTGCTGAGAATCCAATACGCTGGCCCATAAGTTTCGTATCTTCGGTAAATTTCTGCAAAACAAATTCAATAAATCCACAAACACTGCCACGAAATTCCTTACCTTTGCCTCGATAGTAGGTTTCCCATTCTTCGAGAATGACTTCGGTGAGTAGTGCATGACACTTGTGTAATCATAACCAATTCCCATGCCATGGGCCGTCTTCGGAGAAGACTTGACGAAATTCACCAGCATATTCTTCTTGATATTCTCCCTCCTCACAGTTATGTACTGGTCCCGTTCATGACGATTCTGCTCATGAATAAAGCCCAACACGTGCATTAACTCATGCAATATGGTCCCGCGTTTGAGCAAGCAAGTTGGTGTTTGAATATTCAGCACCTGCTTTCCCCCCATCCTACCGACAGCCGACCAACATCCTGTTTTTCCATTCACAATCGAAATGTAATCCTTCTCCCTTGAGCGAGGCTTAAATCGAACGCACGTACTTCCGTGGTACTCATCGAATGCCCATTCGATGGCTGCGAGTTCCCTGGGAGTGAACGTTCCAGCTATCTCATATGGTACCACACCACCTGGCCAGTGGGAATTCTTTGCCACTAAACCATTCCTGCCAATCAACTGGAATGGCATAAGGATATCTCCCTCAAAGTACGTGCCCAACTCTTCTGGGTTTTGGTCGGAATCCTCCTTGTATTCGGCTACAAGTTTGCCCGTTGTTTCGTGGTCCGGTTCAATGAATGCATTGTTGCCAAACGTACTCAGGTCGATGAAACCGGAATTAATATCATCTGCGATCTCCTCGTTAACAACGTATCCATTGGAGGACCGAACCGCAAGGATCAGAAGCACCAGTCTAGCTCTATTCATTTTGAGTGAGCGAATTGCTTTTCATTCGCAAGTAACCGTATGCGAATGAAGAATTTTAGTTCGTCTGCGATTTATATTGTGTCTGCGACGTATAGATACAGATACAGTCCTCTGTGTGTGCACTAGAGTGTAGATTAACACTATGGATGTAGAACAATTGTAGCAGGTGTTTGTACTAAACGTATCTTTTTCTATATGAATGTATCTCAAGCTCTATTCCAACCGCTTGTTATCGAGACGCGAACGGTTGATGAATAAATTATGATAAGTTGTGGAAAGAAGTTGGAACCATAAGTCGGAGCTTATTATCGCGCGGTAGTATTTAAATATTGACTTGACCCTGACCTGCTGAAAGGTCATTCATCTTAAGTAACCCAGAAACCTAAGCAAACACAATTGAAACCTTTAGAACACATATTTTTACAAGTTCTCCCTTACGGGGCTTGATCTTGATTTAAAGTTTTGTTACAGCAAAGGTTGTATTGAGAAAGCATTCTGAAGCCCTGTAACGTTCTACATAAGCTGGATGCAATCTACAAAAGCCCTAGATACGGGAATGAAACAACTTGTACAGCTTTCTAACGAGCACCGTCATGGTTGTTTTCGCCGGAACACAGGTCGTCTACTGTAATGAGTTTTGCACAAGTTGAGGTATTGAAGAGGACGAACCAACTAAGCCCAATCTAATTTGTATCTGTCAAGCCCTTTCAAATAGAAGACAGCTTAGACTCAGGAGCTGTCTTTCTTCAAAAATCGCAACGACCAAACCTGGCTAATACTGAAATCAAGGGCCTCCCCTTTTTAATCGAAATCTGTGATTTGTTCAGTTTAGGGACAGATTCGGTGGACCTCATTTGATCCTCGACCTTCATCGAAGGCACTGTGGGTACGTTTTAACAAAGCCGTCTGTCGAGCCGTTAATCTTTACCTCAGGTGAAGGATGATAAATGCTTCGTTTGGCGGCAACTTCGTTAGGATATTGGATATATGTCACCCGGTATCCGCTTTACTTTTACATTCAGCTCGTAACGCACTTGTACTCCTCTTAATCTTCTAGGAACCCTGCATTCTAAGCAGACAAAATTGCTGACATTCTGTTATTTACTTTCAATATCTTGGTCTTATCTACGAAGCCCTATAATATAAGCTTTGAAGCTGGTAACAAAGCTATTCACTAGAAAGAACAACGTTCGAAACATTATTCGACTTAAACTTAAGCGTTCTATCCTCCTATCCTTCCTACTTGGAATCCGAAGGTAGAAATGCGTGCAGTGACTATGGAAGAATGCCTGGGTATGACTTTTGAGAAATACTCCGAACTTACTTTGTGGCGAATCTGCTTTTAAACAGCTTAAGTTCGACAAAGGTGTCTTTTTGAATCTCAACACAACTATCCCGGCAGTCACCATGGAACAATAAGTAGAATAGACGACAAGAAAGCGTTAAACTTCTACAGAATGCCAAATTTGATACTTCAAATGGAAGCACGATGTTCGAGTCCTCGGGGCTTGTCTGTCGCGATTACAAAGGAATCCTTGGTAGCTCCGAGAAGGCATTATGCAAGTTTTTTAACATACCCTGGGAAAAGTTAACAGGCTTCGAATAGAAAAAAAAAACTGCCGTGCCCCTTGAGCACGTAAGATACGATTAAGCACGACTTTTTCATTGGATGACGCTACAGTTTAAGGTAAATTTAAGGCTTTCAAGGCAAGGTCCTGAACTCAAAGGAAACAATGACTCTGGAGTGGACCATGGGCTTCAACCCATGAGCATCTGCAATCAGCTCGATGGTTAACTAGCTGCTTTCAGTTTTGCACGGCAAGTTTGATTCCACTTACGCCCCCATTCGGATCGCGGCCTAAGCTACTGCGTTCTCTCCGGGTACAACAACGGAGGACGTCCGTACAAAAGAGAGGTTTAAAGCTTTACTTTCTAATTGTCACTCTGGGCATAGGTTATTCGTTTAACACCACACTCTCAGTAAGAAGACGGGGGGTGCCTGGCAGCTCTTCTGCTTACCATAGAAGCATTACAGGCTTTTTTAATCTTACTCAAGGCTTGCACAGACTTCTATTGGTTAAATAAGCCCGTAAGTTGATAGAACAGCAACACATCCTGTGATATCACAACAAACCTCTGGTCTAAGTATGTCTGTTCTGTATTCTTGTACAACTTAACCTAACCTAGGTAAGGCTAGGTAGATAGGTGTCCCGTGGGACTCACTTAGGCTCATAGCCCACTGTGATGCGTATAGAATCTCTCTTAGAGAGAATTCTATCCGTACAACCATTTGGAATTGTTAATAAATTAGAGGATTTTTCGTAGGGGTATCTGGAACCTAACCTAACCTAACCTTACCTAGTTTAGAGAGAAGAAGATTACGGAAAATATGGTTAACTTGTGTCCCAAAGTTGTCAGTTATGCCACTTAACTGATAAAGGCCAAAGTCAGAGGGACTATCAATGGAAAGGACTTCTTTAGACAAGGGTGGGACTCGTCATCGGACTTGTGGTTCTGGATATAAAGAGATAATCACCTGGGGGATGATTTATGAGTAATTGTTTGCCGATGTACACAATAAGGGACGAACGTTCCTGGACAAGGTTGAAAAAAGGGGAACAAAAATTGTAAGCGATCTTTGAAGGATTCAAATGAGAAGAGTTCCTTCGGAAGGCCCGTAGAAGAGATGTTAGGGCATTCATCAAAGCGATTCAACATCTTCCATGTTAGTTGGAAGTGGGTAGGCCTTCCTGTTGAATGGAAGTAATGACATTTGTTTTAGTCTTACAAATCAATTCAAATATCAAGTCTTTTATGAAAAAGGGCATAGAAAAGACATAAATGTTGGCCACTCTCAGACGTGCAATTATAAAACGACCATCTTCAGTGAACGTTGCAACAAAGTGAGTACTTGAAAGGAAACTTAACTGGAGCCTTAACATTTAAGAGAGGGTAAAGAAAGTAACGATAGCCTTCTTCGCCTGTATTGGGATATTCGGAAAAACTTGGGACTCCAGCCCTAAAATCATAATTTCAAATCAGCAGAAGTAAGGCTTATACTAACCTACAGTAACCTGGTGTAGTGGTAGGCAGTGTGCAAAGCCACTAACCTTAAACTATTAACAAAGATTGAGAGGATAGCCTGCATCAGCACCACTAGAGCATTAAGAACCATCCCCACAGCGGGAGTTGAGACAATACTCAACCTACTCTCGCTTGATTTACTTGTGCAGGAATTAGCAGCAAAAAGCGCCTTTCGCATAAGCCAAACTAGAAACTGGGAGCCCAGTCAGAAAGGGCATGCACAGATCCTGCGCATATTTGTGGGCAGCAATGTGTGCACAGTCTATATGTTGCCTTACTTAGACTTCGATAGACCTTTCTCCACCTGTCTTCGCAGCAGAGATGAATGGCAGGCTAATCAGGTACTGAATAACGACGCAATAACCTCGGTCTATAGGGATGGATCCAAAATGAACATAGGCGTGGGCGCTGGATTCTTTTCCGAGACTCTCGGACTGTCCGGATCTATCAGACTCCCAGACCACAGTAGTGTCTTCCAAGCGGAGGTTCTGCAGTGACCACAAGATGATATTATCTTTTTCATCGACAGCCAGGCGGTAATGAGAGCGCTGTCATAGAAATAAAGTCGAAACTTGTTAGTCGTTGTCGGGTCGCTACGGGTTTTTGGCAGACAGCACAAAGTAAGACTCTGCTGATTTCCTGGCCACAAAGGGGTGCCTAGGAACGAAGACAGCTGATGAGCTGGCAATGAAAGGATCCTCTTTAGACCACGACCAAGCAGATACCACCGCCAAAATCCCACCCTGTAACCTAAAACAAGAAATTGCGAGCAAAATCAAAAGAACTGCCAACGATAGATGGAATGCGCTCAGCTCCTGTGTCATAACCAGGAGACTATGGCCATTCTACGATAAACAGAAAGAATCCTGCAAATTAATAAAAAAAAAATCCCTATCTTCCCTAAAAGGTATCATCACCGGGCATAACAAGCTGAACTACCATGCAAGAACGGGATTGAACACGGATGACCTATGCAGGGGATGCGGTGACGAGGAAATAGATGAGGACGCTCCACACTTTCTCTGCCACTATCCGGCACTCTGCCATATAAGATTCAAGATCCTAATCCCATCTTATCCAGGATCAAGAGGAACTATCCAGTAAGTCGGTGCTTGACATACACAGATTCATCAGCGCTGCGGGCTGGTTTGATAGAGCTTAGGCTTATGGTTCCTCGTAAGGGGGCTACAACCCCTGGGGCATCACAATTGGTCTACATTGACCTAACTGTGACGGAGGAAAGAAATACTTTTCTCCCACCTAACCTAACCTAACCTTCTATCACCTTTCATCTTTGTGTTGTGCAGCCAATGCTCATTCGGTACAAAGTCTTACAAGCTTCGTTCTTATAAATTCAACGCACAAACAAGTACCTACCTATGCACATTCTTAACATTTTTTAAGGAGAAGTCGGACAAGTTTTGTCAATATTCCCACGCCCGCTTATAGCTACATTAGTAGACCGAACCACATGTGTGTAAACATCTTTTATGACTCAAAAGTTTGTTATCTTTCAGAAAAAAAAAAAAAAAACAAATACTGTAGAGATACTAAAGGTTGTATGGACGCCTTGACCTACTTCACTGCCTGCTCTGATAAAAATTACATCAGAGATGAACACAAGACAGAAATGCGTTCAATGTTTTCAAACAAAAAGTACACAAGCACACTATTCTCCCTCCCGTTGTGTATGAGTGTGTGTAGGAGAGTTTTTAAGCAGCAAAATAATTAACCATGGGGGTAAAATTCAAAACAATACAACCCTCCTTTGAGTGCATGTACACTTCCTAATTATCTTATCTCAGTAATTATACCTTGACTCAGCTCCGAGTAGCCTTAATAAGTTTGCGCGCTTGTAAATCAGTGTACGGTGACACACAGGAGGGGCATAATGAGGGATTATATTTAAATTAACGCAACACAAAGTCGCACATGTGGGCAAACAACTTCCTCATGCGTGGGAATACCAAGGGTTACCGGCTCATGTTGCATTTAATAATTCGCTTCCATTCATCGTTACAATGTTTAATTAGTTTGAATAACAATTACAGTAGAGGGTGCTACAGAGCGTAGTCGTTTAAACGAGGCTTTAAAGTGCCCTTTAGTGTGACAACTAAGCCAAATGACGAATTGAAAATGTTCGTCATTTCATCAGCTTACTCGTATTTAGCCTCTGATTTGAAGGAACCTCCACCAGCGAAGAGAAGTAGATTATCGACTTCTCTGACACAAAACAAAATGGACCTAGTCATCTGAAAATTAGTAAATTCATCTTCAATGAGTCGGAAAGAACATATCCTGGTAACAAAAGGCTTTTACTGGAACTTTTCCTGGCGGAGATTAGAAAAACATTGTAACCGAAAGCAAAGTTCTCCTATCACTGGAGAGTATTGTGATCCCTAGCAAGATTGAGGTTACGGAGGAACCTAAATGGTCGACTATGGCTGAGAAAATGAGGGCCATTGAGGGACATTCGAAAAAAATATGCTTAGCAGGCTATTGGTTCGAAGAACTCATAGAAGGGGACCTCAACCAACTTGGAGTGCGTAACTGGAAGGTAAGGACCTGTGGCTGTGACTGCCTCATAAGAACACGTCATCGTTTTCTAAGTTAACACAACCTCGTGGCGGAAGATTTAACCAACCAGTTCACCCAAAGACATCGCCGGTTTCATCGCGCACTCCGGCATCATGGAGGAGCTCTAAAGAAGAGGATATCACAATAGGCCCACTTGCGGCCGCAATGATAAGGGACTAAGGACCATCTCAAATTCTAATCTAATCTAGGTAAGGACCGGGCTAACTGGAGAGGCTTGTTGGTTATTTGTAGGTAAGTAGGCTCTTGATTTTCCAGGCAATGTTGGCACAAGTCCAAGACACCTATGTCCAGTTCTTGAAGGTGGCTGTTCCTTAAATGAACAGTGTTTTGTAAGAAAGCTCGTTGAAGCTAAGCATCACGCTTGCAAAATTTCTTTTTTTAGCGCGACAGCTTTTAGACAGAGCCCAGCTTCTTGCGACCATTTATGTTGTGCATGATATATTTTTGGCACGAATGGAAGCGACCTTCAGCTTTCATAGCCTATTCCGAACGGCAGGTTGAGAAGCGTTTTCATGATAAATTACACTTCCGGAGGTTTGTCGTTGCCTGCCGGGAGGTAATGCCACGTTTGGTTGTTTTGCTGAGGCTTGAAGCTGTGTCCGCTCGCTTAGAAATTTAGCATACTTACCGCTTAGGCATGCTTGCATTTCTTGGAAATGGAATAGGAGGCTGGGTCTGACCAACTGTTGCCTTCAATGTCTTTGTGTTCCAGAACCAAATTGGTCGTAATGTTATTGTGGACGGGTAGCTACTTGAGGGTGTTAAGACAGCTCCAGACAAATCTCATCAAAATCTGGCTGTCAGAAATTATGACAATCAGTTTCCGACAGAGGTTTCATATACCTTTGCATGCGAGACCGATATAGGCCAGTTTTAGATGACCGTACCAGCTTCGATGTCAGTTTTTAATTCTTCAGTATACCTACCACAAAAACTGGGAATTGAACCACCATTCGACCGAGCTTGTGAAGTTGACCCAAGGGAGCATTAGGCAAACGTTGTCGTACATTCTGTCGAACAATGTCTAGAGAGCCTCTGTACATAAGCGCACAGGGCCCTGCACGCACTAGGTTTTACTTGTCATGAGAAGGAGGATCATGACCGGTCTGACACTCGGTTAGTACGAAAGGGCGTCACTATCGAAATCTCTAATGGAACCAAATATTTAGGAATGAGATCCTGGCCTAAGACATCAAGGTTAGGTTAGGTAAGAGTGGCAGGCTGCAGGCTGCAACCACGCTTAGACCAGATAAGGTCCTTTGTGTTACCACATGGATCTAAACATAACCAGAAATACAACCCGTAGAACCAGCCGGAGCTTGCTATAAAGCGCTGGAGGCTGTCTATGCTGATGTCAGCCAGTCAGTCGCTTAGATTGTGAAAAAAGTTGGTTCCTTAATAATCATCTCTTCTTCGAGCTGAGAGGGCAGGACATGTACAAAGAAGGTGCTCTTCCTCCTCGTCCATGCAGCTTCTGTTAAGGTCATTGTAAAGGAGATCCAGTCTATTGGCATGCTTGCCGATGGTGCAGTGTCCCGTAATGACACCTACTAAGGTGCTTAGACATCAAAGGGGCCCTCAATTTTCTGGCAGTATTGCGCCATACTTTAAGGGAAGTCGTGTTTAAGCTGCACGGCGACTTTCTTGAGCACTCTGCTTTGGACGCACTGCTAAATTTACCTCCTTTTGATACCTAGGTCATGGGGTAGACTATCAAGACCGTCCTATACGGTGTGGCTTCTGGCTTCTTCCATCACACTGGAGTTTTGATGGAACAGCCTGACACTTATGCTACGATTCGGGTCCCATGTCCTTTCTGCTGTCTGACGCCAAAACTTCGTCAGCGTTGCAATTTTTAAGTCACCTTCTAGCTTCGTCCAGAATCTAAGCCAAGGGACGTCTTTAAAATTAATAAAAGGTCTAATGCTGGTGTTTTCGTGGAAGATGTCAACAAAAGAGTTAACTTTTCATTAGGCAGGCATGTATCCGTTTTCCAAGAGAAGAATTATGCTATCCTTATGGCCGGCTCGGAGTATCTTTGGTTATAGTGACTGCCAGGGCGCACTAAAGGCACAAATTAACCCTTTAACCACTTCTTGAATAGTTCATTAATGCAAGACCTCTCTGAATTCCATCGGGAGATTAAATTCTGTGCCAGATCATACTGAGATCCCGGGAAATGTGATTACTCATGCGATTGACAGAGAAAACTTGGAGGAAGACTTTACGGGACCAGGTTTCGACTTTTGGGTCCGCCTGTCATCCTCGATTAAGGGATACAATTGTATGGCGTATGACTCTATAGCTAGGGGGACTAAAATAATGATCCTGGGCGTCTTCAAGAAATAAGCAGGATTCTTGCTGCAAGGGTGAGACCAGCAGATGTTAATGGTTTTATGACCTTCCTGTCTTCGCAATGAAAACCTAAACATTGAGCCTTTATAGGCTACCACGCCAAGTTAAAAACCCACTAGCTCTGCCTCCTTTGGAATATCAACACAGAGGAAGCTATCGAACATAGCGTTATTGGCACATATTCCTCGACGTCCATATCTGTCAAGTCTATAGTCGAAGCTGTCGTAAAAGATTTTGCTTAGGCCCAGATTAGAGGGTAAACTTTGACACCTCTCTTACATGTATTGCTGTCGATGTCGATGACTTGCACACACCCCTTAAGGGTTACTTAATCCAAAGCAAGCGTAAGCTTGGAGTTGTAATATATTCTGCGATAATGAACGCTTTCTGGTGTCATATGGGTCACACTAGGCAGGTGTGTAGGTCGGAGCCCGTTTCTCTATGATAAGACAGAAAGTCTTGAATAAATTTAAAGTATTTTAAGAACGATGAACACCTGGAACATTCTTCCACCACCGCTATATATTGCTTACAATCCAAGCTGTCTGGTCAGAACTGCTCACAAAGTCACAATGAGCACGCTTCAGAACCTTAAGCTGTTCGTCCTCCTTCTGATGACACCGGCGCTTTGTCACAGCTTCGCCACCAAAGAGAAGCAGCTCCCATTTAAGGGCAACGAATTTCTTGAATCAGGCCAAGAGTCAACTCATATGGAGACCACTCACCAAAACCCAGAAGAGTTGGGTGCATACTTTGAAGGAGACATCCTTATGCCCTCCTGGTTGGACACTAGAAACGGGCTTTTGGGGAAGAACTTCCGTTGGCCAAAAAGAGTCATTCCTTTTGAGATTCACGGAAATTTCACTTCGCAGGAACTGGCCATTATTGACTGGGCGTTGGATAAGTTCCACAAGAAAACTTGCATTCGATTCAAGCCACGGTCAGGGGAAAAGGACTACATCTCCATTGTGAATAGAAACTCTGGTTGCTGGTCAGCTGCTGGTAGGATTGGTGGAAAGCAAGAAGTGAATTTTCAAACCCCTCAGTGTATTCAAAGTCGTGGAACCATATTGCATGAGTTCATGCACGTGTTGGGCTTCATGCACGAGCACAATCGTCATGACCGTGATAACTACATATCCATACACACAGAGAACATCAAGAAGGATAAGATGAAGAACTTCCAGAAATTATCTAAGACCAACGCTCATGGCATGGGAATTGGATATGACTACACCAGTGTTATGCACTATTCACCGAAGTCATTCTCCAAGAACGGAGAACCGACAATCGAGACCAAGGTAATGGTCCATCGGGATGAGTGTGTATAGTGGAATTGATTGGTTTTCCTTTGCAGATGGACACGAATGAGGCAAAATTGATGGGACAGCGAAATGGATTTTCAACAGCAGATGTGGCTAAGATTAATGTCATGTACAAATGCAATACGAAGGATCTGGCGAAAGAAGAGGAGACTGTAAAGTGACCGAGGAATGGATAGCTTGACGTGAAAAGGATGTGCAATAAATATAAAAGACCATTTGGCACATTAATTCTTCTTCTGTAATGTCTCGTAACCCATTTATCTCTAGAGTATTGTTCAATTCCTTTAGTGCCATCAAGTTGTCATTACAAAATAATTCCAATCCCATCCATCAAATGGACTCCTCCTCTTGGCAATTAAATCATCTTTCAGAATCTCCGTCCAGAATTTGTATATGCAAATCAGAAATGCAAGGATTCAAGGTGACATAAATTCCCACCCACAAACACAGGTCGAAGCATTTTATTTATCCAACGATATGGTTTGGTCTCACCCCCCAATGTCCTTCTGCCAACATATCTGGACAAAATATGTTTGGCAAACTATGACCAACTTTGGTGACGTCTATTTTTTTTTTCATCCTTGTCCTGTCAGACTTCTAATTTAATTCAGGAAGCAATCGTAGTTCTGAGCCTCGTTTTTGGAAATTGCGACTGCGGACCTGTGCGCCGGTGCGTTGTTCTGGTGGAAGAGAACTTTTTTCCTCGCCAAATGCGGTCGTTTTTGCTTCAAATCGGTGTCGAATCGATCCAAAAGCTCTGCATAATATGCACCGGTGATCGTTTTACCCTTTTCAAGGTAATCGATATGGATGACACCGCGTGCTTCCCAAAAAACTATCGCCATGACCTTGTTGGCCGACAGACCCACCTTGGCCTTCTTCGGCTTCGATTCGCCTGGAGAAGTCCACTGTTTCGACTGTTCCTTGGTCTCTGGTGTGTTGTGATGAATCCACGTTTTGTCCACGGTTACGAAACGACACAAAAACTCGTTCGGATTGCGATTGAACATCGCCAAATACTCCTCTGAAGTTGTCAAACGATTGCGTTTGTTGTCGATTGTGAGCAAGCGCGGCACCCATCTTGCGGATAGCTTCTCCATATCCAAATATTTACGCAAAATTGAAATCACTGCGTTCTTTTGAAAGATGCTTCTTGAGAAGCAAAATGTTGGATTTGAGTTGGTAACGCCATCTGTTTTAATTTTCAGGGACTTATTGATCCAACGGAAGCAAGAGGACTTCTTTATTTTTCAATGCATACATCAGGAAACGGAATCTGGTTATGGGCATGTGGTACCAGCTATATATTTGAACCTTTTGAAACTACGATCTTTAACAATTGATGCTATATCTACGGATCTTTGATGCCAATCACTATCGTAACAAGGAACGAAGAAAGTATAAAAATATTCAAGCGAATAAGGCTGTAGTGCCAACTGCACAGCTACCTGTGATAATTCCTGCAATTCATGTCCCAGAGGAGAACAGACTACCTTCGGGAGGAAGCTGTTACGAGTTTGGGCTGGCTCGTTAGCTCTCTCAAATCTCAAAAATCTAACCGATCTTATACTCCCGGCGGGCTTAACTCAGATCTACCACTTCCCCAGGATACGAATTCGTAACACGCATTGTTACAAAATACCTGACGCCTTCTAGATACGTAACGGAGGTAGATGAAAAACCTTTTCCCTAGCTGTCTATGGCACATTCAAGGAGAGGTTATCGAATTTTCAACAATACACATTCTCCCGTATAGTCTTGTTCAAGCCTTAAAGTTGGTGTGTCCAACGACGCATGCGCAACCAAGTAAACAAACCAGACACCATAAAACTGATGACAACCAGGAAGCAAGGGGTCTCAGATCACTTCTTCCTTGCACTACAGTGCGTTGTGGACTCTGGAATCGTCGAAATTCTGCTTTCATCTTGCTCCTTCCAGGATCTTTGTTCTTTAGTTGACTATCTTTAGAATCCGAAGCTTCCTGATTACGCTGTCTAGCCATATCTTTCGGTGGTTGCTCTGAGTTCTGTATCTTTCAGGGTCTGAATTCATTAGTCGACTTGTCCTATCCAGCGCAGCTGTCCAAAGTACCAAACAATCTGAGATTCGAGATCATTTTAAGCTGCTAAGGATCAGAAATCTCTTCCTTTACGTTGCGAAAACAGAAAGAATTCGTTCATCAACAAAGGATTTTGCAGGACCTAGTGGAAGGGTGAGAAGAAGCCCAACAAAATTATACTTACCAAACCTAAAGACTTGCAGGAGGTGTACGAGATGGATGTTGTTTCCCAGCTTGAAACTCACCTGAAATGGAAGGAAGAAAAGAATGTGTGTATAAGTACCTATTCCTGTTGGAAATCCTTTAAGGGTTAAATAAGAGAAACATAAGCATTATTGCCTTTGGCTACATAACTCTGCATGACACATTTTCAGAAAAAGTCGACCACTTAGACGATAGCTTTTCGAATTCCAACAAGAGCCTTCGGAGGCGAACAATTCTGATCCGGACCTTCCAGCAACATAGAGATAGTAACCACGACTAGATATATGTAGCACAAGACTTGCTGGCATCCCTTGTGAACTTTTTTAAGCTTCAGATCTGCTCCATCCTGCTTATTCGCAGATCATAAGAAAACAAGCTACTCCCAGAGAAGAACAAACAAAGGTAACATTCCTTGTGGTGTGGAGTGTAGAAAATAGGTTCTTTCGATGTCGAACAGGCGGTTTCCACTAGCATTAAGGAAGGCGGTTCAACTTGAATCCAAGTAGCACTAGGTGTGCCTTTTTGTTACCACAACTCATGTGACCTGGTTGATGATATGTGTGGGACAGTCGGTGCCTAGACCCAGCCTATGGAGTTGAGAAAGAGGGTTAGATCCCGAAGGAGAGACGAAGGAGATACCGCTTTACGTTGATTTTAAAAGCTTGCGGATTGTAGTGATAAGGAAACACAGAGCAATCTTGATCAGTCCACAATCGTGTTTTTTAGGATTAGGTACACCAGATCAGATGCGAGCCTTGAGCGAATCAACACCTTATAGATTGAAGCCAGATCAGAAGCATTTTGAGGAAACCTTAAACCTATGAAGGTCGCTTCAACAAAGGTTGTCATTGGTATACATACCGCTGTACCCCTTCTATGGATTGATAAGAAGTTGCAAACAAGAGACGATTTATAGAAATGAGAAAGAAAGTCGGAGAGCCTTGGAGAACAGGAGCATTTAGATAGGGAATTTCAGACTAAAAACCGTCCAAACGAACTAGATTTTAACTGTGCGAAAGGTACGTTCTAATCCTCAATGGAGAAGGGCTACACCGACGCCATAATCCACAGAAAAGCTTGGTGTCAAACTCGGTCTTAAACATGGAGAAATTCATTCCACTTCGGGGTGAGATGAGCCATCTAATCACCAGTGGTCGTGTTGGTTTAAAAAATCCATGACCAGCGTTTCCATGACCTTCTAAGTAAAAATTTACCAAAGACTGGTTCAAGAACCTGTACACACCACCATACTCAGGAAAAAGTGACAATGGATCGACCGTGGAATCTTTTCACTAGCTAGACAGAATCTAAGCAGACATGGCTGCGATTAGTCGGGAAAGACAGAGCTTTTAGAGTCCGCGGTGGACCTGAGCCTTTAGGAATGAGATAGGAAAGCTAAAATACCAAGTGAAACTCCAAATAAGACGGTTAGCAGGCGTACTCGATGTCCTATACCTCTTAAGGAGTAAAAGGATTGAAGTAATGCCCAGTAACCCTCGTTGAACCTTTGTTTTGAAAGCATTGCACGAATTTGGAAATCGAAGGAGGGAAGACCGAGTTTTAATCTAAAATGCTCTAGTTTTTGATCCAATTGTGTAGAAGAATTGCTAACTTCTAATAGAGCTGTGGCCATACTTGATCGTTGTCCACCCACAGGATTTGCAGAATGGGTTCATTCTCCGAGCTTCGACTTTGATGGAAGGAAACATATTCGAAAACTTCACACCTCCTTCCTAAACCGTAACCGTAACTTAAAAAAAAAAATCCCACATGCCTTTCTTTCCTTTTGTTTTTAATTTCCTAAAATTTCCTTTTAGGAAGCAACCAAAAGCCTTGCTGTCTTATTCATCAATTTTAGCATCAATGCTGGTGTGGGAATGTCCTATTTACCATTTCAAGGGTGACAGTTGTGGGTACAAGTTTTCTTTTTTCTTTTTTGTTGTTGAATGAGGCAGCACAGCAGCACATACAGCCACATATCTTTGCAAAAGACGGCCATCACTGGCTTTACTGAGAAAACCTTCACCCACTATGCAACGTCATGGGCGGAAGAAAAGATAAGATAAGACCGATGCAGTCAAAGAGTAAAAACTATCCGTCCATTAACTGGAGGTTGAGGGAAGATCCGTTTCATTAAGGACTGCAACTACACTACCTGCTGTGTCTGTCGATTTCTGGTGCATTTCCAGTGCACTCGAGCAATTGGCAAAATGAAAAAAGCAACCCCACCCACACCCACACACATACAAAAGACTGTTTTGTCTATTTGAAAGCATAAAGTGAGGTTCCTGTTTGCTTCGCATTCTCATAACCATTTTCGACTAGATACTAGAGACATCTTTCGTTAAGAGGTGCGAAACTAGACACGTTTGACAAAGATTTGTGGGAATATTAATCGAATTCAAGTGAGTGGCCTGCATTTAGTATGGAACTTGATTTAATGGGTTCAAGTAGAAACGAGGATCAATAGATTCCGTTCCGTGAAATGAAAAAAAGAAAAATTAAAATACGCACAGGATATGAATAGAATAGCAGAAGTTGTTGTCCTGGGGGATGGACGCTTCCAAGGGGAAACATAAGAATGACAAATAAATTGACATTAATGGCTAGTCATTAGGGGAAGATAAGTTCTTGGAGTCTACCACTGAACAGTATCTAAAGCGGAACCAAATATTTAACATCAAAGATTGGGGAAGTAATGCATTCGAGCTGGCTGGAGACGGTTATTGGTTGAGACCCAAATCCACCCCGGACTGTAGCGCCACCTTAGCAAGATTAGGGAAGTGAGATTATGAACATTTTTAGGAAAAGGTCTAAAGACCAGTCAAGAACGATAGGTTCAACTTATCTTTGAGAGCACTGAACTGAGAGAACTGAGATGCCTCTGTGGTTTTGCAGAGTGATAGGGAACTTTCACTAAGACATTTTGCAGCTAGCTTTTCGACAGTCTCTGTATCAGTCCAAATACTTTTGGTAGTGTTGATTCTAGGTGGCCTAATGTTTTTTTTTTTGTCTGAATAAACAGTGTGCTTCCAATGATTAGGTTAAATGAGCTGCAGGTCTTTAAAAAAAGGACAACTTTCTCCTGTGGTTAGGTAATGTTCTCCAGATCCGTTCCATCTACTTTCGGTCAGTTCCGAGATCTCTTCATTGAATCTTCTTAGTTCTCTGACAGTTTTAAAGAATTTTCTCGGTTTCAAAAAGGGTTTTTACGTTACAATGTGCTAAGGAATTCCCCTGCATTCCTCGTCGACAAATGTATCCGATATCACGACAAACACGGAGGCCGAGATCAGTTGGGTCAGCCCACTAATCTGCATTCTCAGCGCTTGTAAACGGTGTACGTGTTTGCACGTGCTGGTAGAGGTCTTAGGCTGGAGCTTAGCGAAACGAAGGTCGGTGAGGGAAGAGTAGATTTTGGCAAATTTAAGATCCACAATCTCAAAGGGTCAACGATCTGGACGACAAAACGACAATGACCAAATCAGCTGGATGCGATCTGCTCCAGAGAATCAAACCTCCTCCAACAGAACAGCTTCAACACACATAACCTACGTATACATAGCCAAAAGCAGTCAAGATCGAACTGTTCTTCTGGCTGCAGCACTTATTAAGGCTGTTACAGCCACTGGCCAACAGTGTTTTTTGCGAGCGCTTGTTGATCCTTGATTGGAGGCGAACAGGCGCCTCCAAGCTCAAGGTTTCTCTCTCAATTTTCTCGAAGATGAATGAAAACTTCAGCTTACAGCCAAGTGCTTTGGTCTTACCCAAACTCACAGCTGTGCTTCCAATGCACAACATCCCATGGACCAACTGAAGTCACCTTCAAAATATTAAATTCGTATATCTACCCCATGATTCAATTGAATATTACCTTTATCTCTCCCACTTCACCGTCAATCTACATATATGTATTGTGCATTACCGTATCCATGAAGTCCTTGAAATCATACCGCAATAACACGTCAATTCAATAAAATCAGCCAACATTCACAATTCAATAATCGCACACGTGCACATCCAAGTACTCATGGTCGACCGTGTTCTACACAAATAGCCAATATTCCATCTCATCCTGTTGGCCATACGAAAACTCAATTATCCTCGAAATGTCAATAAATCCTTTTTTTTTTAATTTAATTGCTAAATGAATTCCATTTCAATGTAATGCAGTTTCATTGCAATCCGAACTTTGACATTTTATTGTGGAATCAGATAAGCAGGCGAACAAAGCACATACAGGAGAATTTATTAAGGTTTTGCGGTTTTATGGACTCAGAAGTCAGAAGTCCTATTAAGCACAAAGGAGTTTTAATTTTCGCTGAAGAGGATACATTCCACCTTCTAGGCGAATGCCCAAGACTTATCGGAAACAGAAAGAAAACCCTCGGAGAACATTTCTTCAGTGATCTGGGCCTAAATTTTTTCGGAACTCGGGTTGGTTCAGAAGGCCAACTGACAAAAATAATAATCTGTTCCATTTATTTTAGGTACCCTACACCACATCGGGGAACACAATGGATGAGATCCGAGTGAAACTGTACGTAAGTGTAGACACCCCTTCAACCTAACCTAACCTAGAACATCTTGAAATTAAGCTCTTTTTAGGGAAACTCCACAACTGTCAGAAGTGACGTGTAAAGCGACGAATCAGTATCTGTCAGTTTCAAGCTCTAACACTCTTCCTCAATCTTCGCATGTCTTGGTGGATTTTTGTCCTCATTTTGTCTTCAATACCACCTTTCAACTAAACGATCACCAATCACCAACTTAACTGAATTCGTGTCAAGAGCTCTCTGCGTTGCTATGGATTTTCGGCTTTCGATCAGATCTTCCAAATCTGACACTATTACAACAACCTCTGGACCTTTTGGACCGCTTTTCTTTATCCTTTCAACAAATAATGCTGAAATCGTCATTTAGAACTCTTATCTATCAGCCTATGCTGACGACATGAAGATCTTTAGACAAAAAGACTTGAAAAGGTTCTCCAGTTCCTACAGTTTAATGCCACCGAATCTCGCTGTCAGACAGAATAAACCATTCAACCTGGACTCTACCTAGACGATGTGAAGAAGGTCATATGTAAGCTTAAATCCAACAAAAAGCTGCTGAAGCTGACGGCCTAGCTACCGTGCTATTCAAAGCGGTTTCCGACGACATGGTAAGGAGCAGGCACCAACTTATCTGTAAAAGATGGTCAGATGCAAGTATCCCCGATGAATGGAACCTCAGCATTGTTTGTCAGATCCTCAAAAAAGGACACCCTCTGAATTGCGCCAACTGCAGAGGTGTCAGTCTTTTGAACAGTGCCTACATTGCCTTGCCTAATCTGCCGAGTTGTGTGAATGCCTTTAACCGTTCGTCAACAACCATATCAGTGTGGCTTTAGGCCAGGAATGTCCGCCGTCGACCAAAATGCCACACTATGGCAGGTCTTGGAAAATATTCCCAGGAGCTTCAAGTCGATACCCATCACCCCTTCAATTATAGAGACGAGCTACACAGAGCAATGTCTAGTTTTGGCATCGTTGCTAAACTCGTCTGATGGAGAATGCACGAAGTCGGTAAAGACCTCACTAAGACCTTTGATGTCAAAATAGGATTCAGACAAGGCGACGCGCTGTCATGCGACGTCCTTAACATCGTTCTTGTGCAAAACTCAAGCGCCAATACCAGAGGCACACTCTTTCAAAAGTCCGTCAACTTACTGGTATACGGCGACGGTCAGAGAAGAGCCACGGAGGCAACTTCGGTGTAGGTGAGGAAAACGGCGGCACGCTTGTCGTTGCTCGGCACAGCTCGTCGGATGGGGATAGTTCTTGTCAACCCCACCTTGCACCACCTGCTTAGCACACAAAATCTCGTGCCTTTTATGCTAGCTATAGACGAAGAAGAAGACGGACAGAGAAGAGAGAAGGAAAGTAAGAAGCATTTGTCCAAGGACCTATGCCAATACCCCGGAAAAAGACAGGAAAAGAATAATTGGACGAATGCAACGTGATGTAAGTAGCGATTTCGTGAGTACTAAACGAAAGCGGAGAAGATGGGTTCAACGTTCAATGAGGGCAAGACCAAGAATATGTACACTTTCAACAAGAAAGGACATCCAACACTGACGTCTCGGACAGAACGTTACCATAGACAGATATAATTTTGAGACTGTTAGGGACTATTAATTCAGACAACGATACCAGCAATACCTCTTGCCAATCGCTGCTTCTTTAGGCTACGACGGCAATAAAATAGCAAAGCCCTCTCTGGATCAACTAAAGGGACCCTTTCTAAGACCTTAATTATCCCAGTTGTACAGCGATATCGACGAAAAGATTCAAAGTCCAACGACTGAGGTTGAATGACGTATGTAGAGCGGATGGACACTAAGGAAAATCTTCGAATCCACTCCCGATAGAAGACACGGTTAAGGGAGACCGGGACTCAGGTGGCGCACGCAAAGAGAAGTTTAAAATAATAATGGTGATGAACTTTGGCTGGAACAGGAACTCGAAAGGAATATTTGGTTCGAAGAACTTCCTTACATTATGTATGAGACCAAGGGATAGGTTAAATTTCAACTGCAAACTGTGCCTGCTCAAGACTGTACCTTTGTGCTTATAGCGTCATAAAATGTCACTAAGTAAACCTCTTGCAGTTTGAGAAGAAGGCTTAAGCAGGTTCCGTTTGAGTTAAAGGAAGCAGAGGGTTTCTTTACAATCCAGGGTCGTCTGCATTAGCAGCAACTTCCAAGTTTTTGCTTGCATCGTTCGGCCAAGAAAACACGAAGACAGAGTCTTGATGAGCAAGTGGCATTGCTGCTGAGAGCAATTGTGTTCCTCTAGCAGTTATTTGTCAGACGTTGTAAGAGTTTTCTAAGGTTACAAAGACTTGCTTAAACAAAAAGGACTAAGCACTTCTTCCCCCTGCTCGAATCTTTACTCTGGCCTTGCGCTCACTCTTAAATTTGTACACAGTGTTACAAAGGATCAATTAAAATGAACTTACCCTAACCGTCGACAAACGAATGCAGCATCATTAATAATTCCCTGGGACATGGTTAAGTGCAAAAGATACACACTCATTGGTTATTCCACGAATCATCATTTCAATATCACCTACATATACACTCTTACAGATTGTCGATTATTTATAGGTCACCGAATAGTGGATACTTGTTCTCAGGAACACTCTTGGAGGATTTAAAATTTTGTTGGCCACTGAATTGACTTGAATGGGATTATACATTGATTAATTGGAAGACGAGATTGTACCTCGCCTCTTTTCCTCCGATAAAATGAATGCCAAAGTTCAACTCTGTAGACCTTTGAGTTAAATCAGATTGATGTAATAGTTGTAATGGATGGGCTGGATTCACACCTCGATGAACATTCCATCTCACAAATTGCTGATGGGCTGTCGTTGAATGTTATGTGTCGGATAAGTTCGTCATTACACCAAATGGATTCGGACAAGCATCGAGAAGGCAAATGGGGGGTATTTTACTGCCTTCTATTCAAGATTAGAGTTTCCTTGAGTCTTCCATTGTTCTATAAGACATAAGACGCATCAAACATGCATGTGTAGTGGTGCCTTTTGTAAGTTTGAGTTCTATCAACTTCTTGGAGGATGCATTGAGATATGAAGATGTCAGCACAAAAGGTCTTATAGGTCGCAGTGATTTGGGCTTTAGAAACGAAGGCTTCTTTAACGAAAAGAAACCCAACTCAAGACAACATCAAATACCGGTTTGACATGCAGAGACACAAAAGTCTAGAAAAGGAGGTGGACGAAATCACCAGTGAAGAAAACTAGGACAAAGTGTACTTCTATATACGTTAGTATGTATGTATATTTGGCACGACAGCTCATAGAGAGTCAAGGCCTAGCTTCTCACAAACATTCGTGTTGTGCGTGTTATATTCTTCGCATGAATGGTGGTTTTTGAAAATCGAACCTGCGTCTCTCCCTTAGCAGTCCAACGCACTAACCACTAAGCCACGGCGATAGAGAAGATGCCAAAGGAAAAGAAAGTGCTACCATTCCCTCCAGGTCACTCTGGGAGAATGAGTCCTTTCTACAAGACAATTCGATCCACTTTTACACCGATGGATCTTAAACCAACGAGGGTGTAGGTGGTGGTGTTTTCTCCGATAGGCTTAATCTCATCCTCTCTCTATTCGTCTTCCAAATCATTGTAGCGTATTCCAGGCGATCGAAGAAGTCTTATCTTGGCTGAAGAAAAACGCGATATCTTCCACAGATATACGCACAATCAAGCAGCCTGATCGCTGGAATCAGTCTCTTCAAATTCGTTAGAAGTTCTAGATTACCAATCATCTCTTCCAGAGATGGCGGAACAGTTCAATATTCACCTTTGTTGGGTGCCGGGGCATAGAGATATTCCAGGGAACTGCAAGGCTGATGAACTTGTCAGATAAGGAACAACTTACAGAAAGAGACACCCTGGATATACCGATCGCTACAAACTTAAACTCAAGCTGGATGCTATCGAGAAATCAATTGAAATTCTAGGTGGACAAGTGTCCAAAGCGGATCTGGCCACGGCTGGATCTGAAACGCTTTAAGAATTCAATTTCTCTCAACAGATCGCATATCAGATTCCAATGTTCCGGTCCAAAAAATCTTTGAATCCGCCCCCGAGAGACAGAGCAGTAGAGGAAGACTGTGACTCATGTGGCGCACGCAAGTCGAAGTGGACCTCAGCCAACTAAGTGTGCGAAACTGAAGGCAACAAGCTAATGATCGAGCTGGCTGGAGAGGTTGAGGCCCAGGTCTACTCCGGACTGTGGAGCCACCTTAAGTAAGTCATAAGTGTCATCACGGGATACTGTCTAATAGGCAAGCATGCAACAAGACTTGGCGTCCATTCAAACGATTTTTGTAGAAGCTACATGGACGAAGAGGACGGAGAAACTATTCTCTACCTTCTTTGTAACTGCCCAGCTTGCTTCCGCAACAGAAGGGTCCACTTAGGAAATTTCTACTTTACCAACCTTGGCGATCTGATAAACACAGATATCAGCAACCTCCTTTGCTTCATCAGAAGCTCCAATTGGTTTAACGAGTAGGTAAGGAGATCTCCCCAGATCCTTGTGGTATCACAACGGACCTATCACTGGTCTAAGTGTGCTGTCAAGCCACTTCAACCTTACCTAACCCAAAGAAGAGAGATCAGAACATAAATTCATCAAGGCCATAGAAGATTTGAGGCTAAGAAAAGTGGCATCCCCTTGAGGTAATGCAAGAAGCAGTTCCGAAGTTAGGATTGTCTGAAGATGAAGAAGGTTGAATCGGTCGGGTTTCATGGCTACGTCCGCTAGAAACACAAACAATAGTATCAAGACACTTTAGGAACTTGGGTTGCTTGCAAAAGAGCCTCAAACTGAGTGCCTAATGACAGATATTACAAACGGTGTATGTATGCATTTCGCCTTGATTTCCTCTCACAAAGCAGACCGCATTTTGACCATTTGACAGCCCTGGCCTGCAAACCCATTACATTTGTTGTGACAAGTTTTCATTTCTATTTCACCAACCATACAGTCATCAGAAATCCAACCCCAATTCGATTAAAATTTGTTTTTCATAGATCGTGCTTAATTTTAAAATTGCGTGCCAAAAATCCACACTAAAACATTTGGGGCTTGGGATTTCGAACACTCCAGCCAGTCAGCCCCTCGTTTGATTGCTGCATTTCTGCTCGCATGACAAATGACAACTTATTTAAATCGGTTGCACCCTCCCCTCTGGTGAAGCTCCCAAAAAAATATACAACACCACCACCTGCGCTATAAAATAAAATTAGCGGCAAAAATATTTCAACACTCAGTTCCTTTTTTTTTGTGTTTGCAATTAGAGCAAGGATAAACATTCAGCCATAAACACAGAACGCAACTATATACCTACCACCAGCAGTAGGGGTAGTAGTTGGAAAGCGATAAATTCAAACAAGAACGAGGCTTACGCCCGTATTTTATGTACCTATGTTCCACCCCCCTGAATGCACAGAGCAAACGACCGACGAATGAACGGGTGAAACTCACGCGAAATCAGGCGCAAACCCCCCCCGCACATTTAGTTGACATTATTTTCCTTTTTTTTCTCAACCAAAAAAAAAGAAGAAGGAATTGACGTGCATAAAACACAACATTTACCACTATAAACACACACACTGGCATGAGTCCACACTATTCAATGGAAAAAAAAGAAGAAAGAACGGCTCAAAGGAGCACAGGACGGGGTGTGTATAGGTAGTAAACGAGAGCGAGAAATCAAAACCAGCAAAAACTGTTCACCAGGGACACGTTCAAACACACACACATACACATACACAGATGGCAGTCAAGAAAACATCAATTTAAATAGCTACTGCTGGTTGCATAGCCAAGCAGTGGCAACCACCCTTTATATCATCGGCCGCCTGCCCGACCACCCGTAGTCTACTCTCAGTGTGGTGATAGTAAATCAACCAGAAGTGCTAGGTAAGGATTCAAGAGAAAGGTTCACACTTCTATTCGCATACATACAGACCCGCACGTAAGGATATATCGTGTACAATTTAGATGTAGTTGTGTATTTGCAACTAAGTTACAAAATACCGGTCGTCCTGTTTCTTTTTTTTTTTTTTTTAAATGCAAATCAATACACCAACTAGGGGTGTTACCACCCCCCAAAATCCATCACCACGCGCATACACGCAGAGAGTTAGTATAAATGTGGAACGTGAGTGGATAGAGGAAACGATGACGATGACGATGATGAAGCCTTCAAGTAGGATGTATGGAATGTCGGGAATTCTCAATTTTTTTTTACATACTAGGGGGTGTTGAGCTGATGAGAGACATAGCGCACACAGGATGCGGGTAGTAGGATTGCATTTTGTATGTAATCTGCTGAAGGATGTTAGGGACGACGCTAGTCAAGTGGAAACAACCAAAAATTATTAAAAGCGGTTCTGGAGTTACCGTGCATTTGCATGAATGATTTTGTATGTATGGCACATGGGGGTGGAGGGAAGTTTTCTTCTTTTTTTTTATCTCAATTCATTTTTGATTTATTGAGATTCTTGCAGGGGATGTGAGGTACAGAGAGGATGCGACACGATAGATTTTAACAAATGTGACGTCTTATTTCTTTTTTTGTTTTTTTTTTAAGTGTAATGCCGTTTGAGACAATGACTTGGGTGCTCTATATGAATAAGTGGCTCTTCTGTAGCCCCCCCCCCACATGTAGGGTGGGGAAAAATGATGGAATGAAGCGTATCCTTTGTTACTTGTCATTTACTCAAATGGTTGCCTTTAACAAGGATGCATAGCTGTGTTCTTTTGACAATGTTTTCCATTACCTCGACGCACGTTTTGACACTTATTTTCAGTAGAGAAGATTGGGAATCAGATACGAATGTACAACGATGAATCCAAGGAAGAGGAGTTGGAACCTCGTTTTAATCAAATGATTCCCCAAACTCGTGCAGTGGTTTTCAATCAGAGGGAACTTCAGTGAAACTCGTGCAATGTTTTTCAACAAGAGGGTCTATTGGGAGCCAAGGTAGGGCCACAGAGGGAACTTCAGTGCTCATGTTTATTCGGCTCAACTCGTCTGATGGGATGGTTCTTGTCAGCACCACCTGTTCAGGACACAAAATATTTTGCAAGTAGAAAAAGAAAAATTCCCTAAACACCCTTAATGGACTAAAGACGGACAGAAGAAGAAAGAATGAAGAGGAAGATGATGTTTTGAAGAACCTACGTCAATATCTAGGAGAAAGATCAGAAAAGAGCTCTCTTGACTAACCTACAGCGATTGGTACAGGTCCTTGGACATATCTTCTTCCTCTTCTTTCTTTCTCCATTAACACTTTAAAGCTTAACCCTAAACTAAGCCAACCTTTTGACACCAATATCAGGCATGTCTCGGATTCTTGACAAACTTTATCTGGGATGAGTATACTTAGGGTAAAGTGGCTTGCGATACAAGACGTGGCCGATGGTATAGGAGACAACAACTCCTAGTCTAGCAGTTCTAAAGTATCTACCATTGGGTAGAGGAGGCCATGTGTTGTTGATGTTTTTATAAGTCGGAGACTCTAAGATTCATCCGCTGGAAAGAGTCAATTTTCTAGTTGAGATCTCTTTAAAGCTATCGAAGAAAGGTTTGCCTAGTGCATCTTGCCTGGATCTAGCTAAAGTTGGACATCTGTAGGTGAACAAGAGTTTTTTTTCTCATTTATATCCCCACAGCTACGACGCCTGCTTCACCGCGTTATCTCTAATTGTCCAATGGCCATTACTGTGGGCTCGTTCATCTGATTCTTGTTACAGTTTGACCATATTCTCCTAGGCTTCTCCACCTGAGATTGCCCACCGATGGGAAATAAGAAAATATGTTACGTAAATACGAATCATTAGCGTAAATGCGCTTTGGTACCTTTCTGCTCTCCCAATCCTCTCTAGTCACATAAAGGCTTGAAAAGGGTTTTATGAAGAAACAGGATCACCACATAACCTTAATCCTTTTTCCGTCTAGTCTTATCAAAGCTTTGTTGAAGACCATTAGCTACACAGGTCTTTCGGCCTTCGGGTGTACCTCTGACATCGGATCTGGTTAAGTGCCTCTTCGCTAGGACTGACTGAAAAATTCTTGTACAGAGCATAGAGACTTTCTATTGAAAAAGATACTTCCCTAGGCCTAACGTTGTTAGAAGCTCCCTCCAGTGTCAGGATTTCCTTTTCGATTGTTCATGCCTACTAAGTCTACAAACCATTGCTCTTCATCATGTTCACAGTGACAGTCTGCCATTTGTAACTGTTGCTTCCTCATCTGCACAGAAGTCTGAGAATTTGAGCTTTCGAAGTCTATTGATGTGCTTAGTACATGGCTATACCTCCTATGCTTCTCTTCCTCAATGCTTACATCAAGTTGTAATGCCATTGTCATATTCATCTACATCTTCACATCCACCTACCTTTACCCTTAAATAGAAATGGGAATCGAGGCAACAGTTCTTTTTAAGTCACAGCTTTGTCAAGACTCGCAATCAAGACAACTTGACCATAGAATCAAAGACTGTTAACAACTTTGCCGACAAGCCTTAAGCGAATTATGCAAAATCCACAAAGTCCTTCTCTACTGGGTTCCCGAACACAGTGGCATTGAAAGAAACGAGAGAGCAGATGAACTGACAAGGAAAGAATCAGCTTGCACATCAATAAAGAACCCTGGTCTCTGGTAAAGTGAAAAAGTTTGGCTATAGTGTCAACCAAACGTCTGCTAGCGATGGAAAAAATAAATAAGCACATTCATAGGGATAAGCTCACCAGTCTACTACAGGAGCTTTCAGGGTGCGGAAGAAATAAAGGGTGACCAGATAAGAACAATAGGAAAAAAATTTAAATAAAACAACATCAGCGTGATTCTAGCTTTATTTTGATGCTGTATTCATGCCACTATGTGTGGAGTAGCACATCATATGTCCGCCTCGGCTTCGCTGGCAGTACTTCAAGCGGTCGGTCCAATATGTATGGCGTTATTCCGGCAATAGCGTCTCGAATGTTGGCCACGAGCTCATTCAACACTTTAACTTGTTGGCTTGTTAGCGTAGACTAAGGACTTGACGTAGCCCCAGAGAAAGTAATCGAGTGGTGTCAAATTGTCGCGGCGGCCAATTAATGAACACTCGCCGTGAGATGAACCAGTCGCCAAATTTCTCCTTCACAACTTCGAGCGTTGCGTCGCTTGTATGGCATGTAGCGCCGTCTTGTTGAAACCAAAGCTCGAATATATCGATGTTGTCGAGCTCTGGCCACAGAAAGTCGGTTAACATCGCTCTTTACCTGAGACCATTAACGGTAACGGTGTTTCTTTCCTCATTTCGAAAGAAATAAGGTCCGATGATGCTGTCATGCAATAAACCGCACCAAATAGACAATCTTTGTGGATGCATTGATGCTTGGTCGAACACTTGTGGATTGTGTTCGCTCCAATTACGGCAATTTTGCTTGTTGACATAGCCGCTGAGTCAAAAATGGACCTCGTCCGAGAATATGAGTTTTTGGCCAAAATCCGAATCTCCGGCCAACATTTTCAGCGCCCGATCAGCGAACTCACGGCATTGTCTATGGTCATCCGGCTTCAATTCTCTTATATGGATGTAGGCCCAAATCCAACCGCAAAATAAGCCGAATTGACCCTCAGGCGATGAACAATTCAGCCGCATCGACATTTCTGGATTTTCTTCGATACTGGCCTCTATGGTGGCTATGTTTTCTTCATTTCGCACCAATCTTTGTCTGTTTGGTGGCTTAAGATCCAAAAGACTGTACTTCCGGTCAAACTTTTCCACGATGCGACGAATTGCCTGCACACTGAAGCCATGATGACGACCGACCTCACGACGAGGTCACGTTGCGTATTTTTAATAATTTCCTCACGTTCGGCATGCGTGAAATATTTTGACAGTTGAATGTCATTGGCAACTTTGACAGCTGCTGAAACATAACAATTGGAAAAAGTATCATTGCTATCTGGTCACCCTTTAGAACTCATCAAACACTTGCTATGAAACTAACCAAACCTCCAAATCCATTGCTCTCGCCATAGGCAGATTGGAAGAAGTCGGACAAGTTCCTCCCTCTGACATGAATATGATATAATGGACTAGAATCAGTGTTAGACCAAAAGATCCCCGTGTAAGCACTATCAAGGTGTACATCCCCTTTCACGTGGCATAACCTAACCTAGGTTGACCGATCTAACAGACTTCTCTTTCGACATGGTTGTAGCTATCCACTTCCTCCTTATTCGTCGTTCTTACCCTGTCAAGGCGTTCTGTCAAACTTTCTCTTCGTTGTAGTTTTGACAAATTGTTTGATTTTTCAAATGTGACACAATACATCTATTGATCTGACATCTTCGCCTGTATCTACAAGCAATTTCCTTTGTAATGATTCATCCAACAGACTGTGTTGTGACATTTAATTAAATTCTACGTCCCAAACCATCGGAATTGATGATTTATCTTTTCAATTCGAGATACAATTCGTTCCGCTGAAACTGAGAGTACATTCTTAAGAACTGTGCACAGCCAGATCCTTTCACAAATAGCCCAAGAGATGAGAACAACACACCCAAGGTCTGTAGACCAAAATGCAAGTCCATTTTCAATGTCGCATCTAGCCATCATTTAATTTTATTTTAATGCAATCTTGTGGCATCTATCTAAATATTTGCTGCCTTCTGGCATTGGAATGCTCGTGCATGGGACCACCAGCCCGAGGTGTCTTCTCCACCGAGTAGTCTCTTTTATTTAAATTTTCGACAAACGAGTGAAATGTACATAACCCCGCAAGGGGAAATGCATTCGCAGCGGACTCGGGGATTCTCTAAAAATACTCGAAATGCTTAATTAATGTCATAAACATGTTTAACGCTTTAGGTTAGGTTGGATGGACATTTCAAACGGTAATAGTCTTGAAAATATTTTTAGCAATTTATGAATATTTAAATTGTTTTGGAAGAGGAAGTGATTTAAGTCAGAGCTCTGGGAAATATTGACCATTGAAGCTGTAGTTGGCACATGGAAGGATATAAATTTTGAAAAGGAATTCTAGAGAAGACGGACTAGGTTTTTACGTGGAACTTGTCAGGGAGATTATAGTCAGTGGTCTTAGGAGTTTTTCATCAGAGATCCACAGGGGTAGTCTCCAAATTCGTATACCAAAGATGTGTCTTAGTTAGGTTACGTAGACAGTCAAGCAGCCATCAAAGCCATCATATCGACAACAATCAGATCCAGAACTGTGAAACGCTGCAAAGACGAGCTTAAGGCACTCAGCGCTAACCATGACGTTACACTCATTTGGGTCCCGGTACATAAGGTCATCCAGGGGCATGAAAAGGCGGATGAGATCGCAAGAATAGGCTCTGAGATGGATCAGTCCTACAGCCATTAGAACTTCAAAAGTCTAGCGTCACCACGAAATTCATAAAACTAGCGAACGAGAGATGGACTTCACTCACAACATGCCGCGTCTCAAGAATACTCTAGACAGAACTAAATAAGAAAAAAAAAACAAAGGATATCATCGCACTCAACAGAAGACACCTATTACTTCTCATAGGCATTATGACAGGTCACAACCTGCTAGCGGCCCACCTAGAGAGAATGCGTTTGAGCACAACAGAACTATACAGAGGATGCTGCGACATAGACTCTGAGGAGGACACATTCCACCATCTATGCGAATGCCTAAGTCTTATCAGAAACAGAAAGACAACCCTTGGAAAACATTTCTTCTGTGATCTGGGCGAACTGCCAAGCTGAACTGTCGGTGGCTGCGAACCGTCCTACAATTCCTTCGGAAATCGGGTTGCTTCACTGTGGCGAACTGAGAAAAATAATAATTCCATATTTTAGGTATCCCACACCACACCGTGGAACACAATGGATCCATTGAGATCCGAGTGAGACTGTACCTAAGTGCAGATACCCCTACAACCTAACCTAACCTCGGAAACGTGTCATTAGAGACCTTTAGATCCATCCCAGTTCTTTTACCCAAGATTTCTTTGAAGATATCAGGGAAAGGATTGCCTCCAGCTGGAGCCGGACATCTGCAGAAGAAGTGAACGATGATCTCCACAGCTACCAAGCTTTGCAGCGTTGTCTCCAATTGGCGAATGTCCTATACCTTCTGTTCTAAGAGAGTCATGCTTAGGAGCTCGTTTGTCACCGGTAGAAAGTATGCAATTGTGTTAGCCCAGCGTTCAACCCAGAGAAGAATATTAACTTGTTTCTCAAGTGAATTGTTAAGAACTGAGTCCCGCCTGGAAAAGTTTCGCAGGCCATCCATTTCCACAGTTCCAACCCACAGAAGAGCGATTCTTGACTGACTGTAGGTACCTAATTGACTTCGGTATTGTCTACAAGTTTAAAGAATTTTGAAGCGTCTTGAGTCTTGACTATCCACTAGTCAAGCAGCCAGGCTTCCCTAATTACCAGAAGCTTCGCCTGGAAAATACTGTCAAAATCCGGAAGTCGAAAAGATTTGAAAAAGGTAAGGTTTCCGGAAAAAAGTCCACAAAGCCTTGTAGTCCATTTTGAAGCCGGCGGTCCGTACATTTTTTTTTTTTGAAGAGGAAATGCTTCATGCACCGTCAAGGGGGATTTTTTCCCCGATGTGTCGGACTCTTACCGACTAAACCCTCCCCATCTTCAGGCGAACAGTATAAATAGCTATTTCGTAGTTATCCAGGACCAATTCGTCCTTCCATTCTCCTCTAGGGGGAGAGTCTACAGCAAAACTTGATGTGAAGTAAGTTTAAGGACAACTATGTCTGTTAGGAAGGCAACTATTTAGTTGCCTTGATAGCTGTTTTAGGATGTTACTGTGACCTTAATTCCTTGAGTCTTATTAGACTACATAGGGCAATATTTCTGACATATAAGTCGGTTGGACATGACAGCAGAGCTTCTGTGGTGATTTCAATTTTTTTTAAAGATCAGAACCCTTGCTCAGAGCTGGCCAGTGGACAAGTGATCCGTATGGTTAAATTGGCTCTGTGATAGACGCAAGCTTGTTAGACCAAGAGGTCCTCAATCTAATAAAGTTGGGAATGGCTCCAGTCGAGGCGTTTCTGATGTCTTCAGGTCTCAGGATTTCCTTCAGGAAAAAACGCCTCCTAATGCAGCAGAGAGGCACGCACTCATACAGTACGTGTTCTGCTGATTCGTCTTCCTCTAGAGTCAAGACAAAATCGACATTCAATTCCCTAAAAAAGATTTAATTTATGTAAGTATTATCTGAGGCTGCAGTGCCTGGAGGGGAAGCTGACAAGCCTTCTGATATCGCCCTCTTGTGATTAAGGATGGCCTCATGGATCCCGCAGAAAAAATCGGCACCCATTTACCTCTCCTCAGCGATTTCATTGATTCATAGGGGACAATTGATAATTAAATGTACAACGGCTATGTGTGTCTATAAAGTCATCTTTTGCCAAAGGTTCCGCTGCAGTCATAAAAGGCTATACATGCCTTTTGACCTGGAACTCTATGTTTAATTTCCAGCTAAGCTTTGGATAGTTAGCTTGATAGATAGGTTGATCGTTCAGTTTCACTCGGATTAACACTGGGTCTGCAGCTTAGGGTTGATGTAGCTACCTTCTTTAGGGCAGTTTCCATGATCTTACTTACATATCTATGGTCACAAAGAAAAACAACATAAGTTGGCTTGTGTTGTGTGTGACTTATACTTTTTTTCCTTGTGGCCACAGATATGTACGTCTGAGAGGAACTTTCCTGAAACCAATATTACTACGTCATCCGCATACCTGATTACTTTAAGCCTGACTCGTCTCGTCTCGTTTGGATGCTGTTTATGACCACAAGCCAGAAAAGATGTAAAATAACTAGGCCCCGGGAATTACAAAATGACAATTCTTTAAGAAACCTTCTATCTAAAACTCGCTCTAATACTTTGAGTAGAAGGCTGATAGGTCTTCATGCCCTTGCTTGCTAGCTTTCGGAATAAACATTATTCAAACGTCTCTCCATTTTTGAGTTCTTTGGGAGGGTTGTTAATAGCCCTTGGCACTGCGGTTTCTCTTTAGAATCCTATTGTACTTTCCCTTACGATTTCTAGATGAGTTGTTCCACTTCAAGAGATGTCAGGAAGCTAAGGAACTTCTCTGGGTAGATGGCAGTAAGCTGTTACATTGGATCAACTTCTCCGCCAAGAATTCTCTTTCTGAATTGAAAGAGGGCTGGACATTCCATAAGGATGTTGTAGAGAGGTCTCTTCACTTTGAAGGCAGAGCCTATAGCTTGCAAGATTTAGGCGTTGTAGATGTTTGTTCAAGCGGCAAGGTTCTTCCTATCGAGATTCACAATGAAACTAGATTTACTTTGTGAAGGTATCAGGAATAGGAGCTTTGAGTATGTGGGCCCTGGTGTGTTGAGCCATAGAAAGGTTCGAGTTCAATCAATGTTGTTGATCTTCGGGTTACATGATTTGGTAAGATGAAGCTTCTTAAGATTGGTGCAAGCTGCGTTGCAGGGCTTGCCGATACTGCCCACTGAGTGTTCTTTAGTTGATTGTCACTACAAACAGGGTCAGGGAAGACTATAACCAGATCCAATCCGCCTGTCAGACCTTCACACAGTACGTTGAGTAAAGTCTTCTATTGCAATTTAGCTTCAATAGTTCTTAAACACAAACGTATAAATGCCTCAATCGAGCTTTTACGAGTCTTTTACATAAAAACAACTTAAACACAATAATCCCCTCTTGTTGATTCTCATATTTTCTAATGACACCTTAGCCAAACATGACCGAATTGTTTTTTTTTTTTTTCGAATCTAATTCTAGAGGAAACGTTAAATAAATTATAGCATTCCATTGCTCAATTTCTCACTTTATCTTCAAAATTCTTTTTACATTAGATACATGAGTAGACAACGGAATTGGGTAATTTGCCAAAAAATGTTTTTCTAATGTGATGATGAATGTGATTTGATTTTCATCGAAATTAAAGAGGATGTCTAGAGTGGTCAAATGAGGACAAATAAATACTTAATGACATGCTTGAGGTGGTGGTTTTGATGCGTTCATAGACGGTGTCTACATAAAAAGTTAAGGGGAACTGTAACAATATAGAATTTAATTCGTCTTACTTTCTTAAGGTGACGGCTACAGTCCGTGGTGGACCTGGGTCTCAAACAACAAACGTGTCCAGTCAGCTCGATCTTTAGTTTCGCACGCTAATTGGGTTCAGGTCCCCTTCCACTTTTGTGCTTTCTTGCCTTGCTTTGCCTTCTTATCCGAAAGAAATAGTGATTAGCAAGAGTTATTCTTCGGTTGATATCAGCGATGGTGCCGTTGGCAAGTTCTACGTCATTCAAATGTATAGCGTAGCTTCTGTGCCTTTTATATTTCTTTTTAAGGGTGGTATATCTAGCCATGGCTTAGTGGTTTGTAAATTGGACTGCTAAGCTAGATTCTCAAAACCACCAAACGTTTTTCCGCAGCACCACCTCTTCACAGGCAGGACAAACCTTCGAGAGTATAATCTGTCATGAAATAGCTTCTCAACCCACCGTTCGGAATCGGCAATAAAACTGTAGGTCCCTTTCATTCGTGTGAAAAATATAACACATACAACATGAATGGTTATGGAGAAACTAGGCCTTGGCTTGTTATGAGCTATCGCTCCAATTATTTGTAAACGTAGCCATCCGTATGGGCGCATTCTGATGGCATATTTAGGCCCAACAACAAAAGCTCAAAACCACTTGGAAAGTGTTCCAGGTCAAACTTAACGCCTTGGAAACCTGCACCTATGTTAACCAGACATAAAAGATGTGCACTCACGGGAAGTCAAGTGGCTCTTAAAGCATTGAGATCTAACTTGATGAATTCAAAATTCGTAGAGTGTTGTTTTAATGCCATTTAGGACCTGTCCCTCTAGTCTTCTTTTGGTGGAAGCAATGGCATGAAGGCATTGACCAAGATTGGTTCATGTGTTTACTGGAAAATTATTCAAGGGCTGAGCTATCAGTCTCTTTCGCAAGAACTCCCACAAGATTGTAGGTCTCCTTTCTGGCCCCAGCTTTCTTAGACATCAAATAAACAAAAAAAAAAAATTAATTCAAGAAACTGAATGAAGGCTCTGCCTAAAGGAGGATGAACCACTGAGCACCTACTACGTAAGGTAACTTTAAGATCAAGGAACCTTTACGCTTCAATTATCGCGATAAACTTCATAAATGACACCTCCGTCGAAGGATAACCTGAGGCAACCGCTGCTTCTTTAGTTTATCCAAACTCCTAACTCGAAGTTTCAAAATCATGCTCCGCAAAACTATGATCTTGCCAATCTTGGGATAAGTGAGACAGGGAAGCCAATCTTGGGATCCGCCGCCGTCTTGTTTGGGAGGAGGGTGAATGAAGGTGAAGATATAAATGCGAATTCTATGAGCTGTATAAAGGAGTAGATGTAGCTTAAAGCTTAAATTCGTCGTCTGCACTGGCTCGGCCACATCGAGCGCATGGACGAGAATGCTTCAACTAAGAGGGTCTTTAAATCCATGCCACCTGGCTTACGAAGAAAAAGGAGACCGAATCTGCGGTTAAAAGATCATGCAAACGCGGACGCTGGAAACCTTGGTCTATCAAACTGAAAGCAGTTTGCCGGGGACGCGTGAAGGATGGAAAGCGGCATTCATTCAGACCCAGACCCTCCAAGGGTCGTTGGCCTGATAAGTTAGTAAGTTATCAAATTGTATGCTTAGAAAGGAGCTTGTTCAAGTATGGTTCATTGTCAAAGTACACCTTCTTATGTGGAACTGCATATCCTTGATGAATAAATGGGATAGCAAATCAGTACCTAGCCTACTGGGAAAATGTTCCGGAGCTCAGCCAATCTAAAAGATTAAACACGCCGAACTCCTAAGGGAACTCTGTAAATTGAAATAAAGCGATAACATAAGATTTAGGGGCTTCTTCTCAGGCGACTGCTACTTGGGATATCATGAAAGCAAACTCTCTTTAGAAGAGGCGTTCTCTACTCTTAGACCATCAGAGATACTTCACAGATGGGTTGAATGTCTTTAGGGCTAAACAGCATCCGATCAGGGGTTAGAGCATTGGATTGAAGGTATCTTCAAAAAAAATAAAAAATATTTGGGGACAGCTCATAGAGAGCCAAAGCTTAGCTTTTCACAACCATTCATACTGTGCGTGTTATATTTTGCGCACGAATGGAAGGGACCTACAGTTTTACTGCCGACTTCAAACGGCGGATTGAGAAGCTTTCTCATGACCCTCGAAGGTTTGTCATGCCTGTGAAGAGGTGGTGCTGCGAAAAAACGTTTAGTGGTTTTTAAGGATCCAAACTGCGTCCTCTAGCTTAGCAGTTCAATGCACTTTCCACGAAGTCGCAGCGACCAGGTCTCTTCCATTTACGCGAAAAAATATAACAGGCACACCAGCAATATGGTTAAGAGTCTAAGCGTTGGTCCCTTGCTGTTTAACGTTCTACAGTCCTTAGTCTTTTTGACTTATCTTCTATGTCGGCTACAACCTGCTTATCCGGGACAAAATTGCCTTATCAGAGAGAGATGGAGGAGCTCATGAAATATCATCCAGCCTATCGCAGAACCCAAACAATTTCGAAAATTATGTCCAGTTGTGTTCAGCTTTTATAAAAGTGTCAGCACTAACCCCACTATCACCGACACCAATGGTGAAATCAGGTTATTTCGAGTCGGGTATAGTGCCGCTTGCGCTTCATCACAACAGCTTCAAAGCTGAAGGGAAAACGATGCTCATAATCTATCACTTTAAGTTGTCCTTGTTGGCATGTCTTCGAAATCCTTGATTGAAAGGCTGAAGTAGGTACTCGTACCCCATTGATCTATACTTCAACCCATTCTACCTACCAGACAATGCAAACGATGCTTCAATGCTCAACAGTTTCAATTCAAAGGAAACCATGGCGTCACAGTCAACTCTGGTGTAACAGATATCAGACTTATGCCATCGAAGGTGTTTCGAGGAGATCAGTGAAATGATCCCCAGAAAAGGATAGAGAACTTGCTGGTGTCATCACCTCCTTCTTAAAACAACGCTAACATCTGTCCTTTCATTATCGAACAAGTTATCTTTAAAACTCATTTCCATGGTCCTTTCCTTTTGATTCTCACACTTTCAAGTGTGGTAAATCAAGTGACAAACTATTTATTTTATTTTATTTATCCATCCAAGCATGCATGTCCTTCGTCGATACAATTTCCGTTAACATGTCGCTTTTTGTGTTCCTTCACATGTGAACTACATTTGCATGTTATCTGCCATGCATGCAGCAATGCTCTTGACAATTTCCATTCGAATTGCAAACATTTTCCCAAGTTTCTTTTGAGATACACATTAAGAGAGCGTGAAATATTTCTTTAGAAACACACACACACACGCCCATGATCCAGATTTTTGACACCATTCTCCACTCTCTATCGACAGAAGAAACAATTCCAAAGTAATTATGTTCATGTATTTCTAAATGAAAAGGACTATTCCATTCGCACGCCCTCCTGTACAGCTCAAGTATACACAAACATTAGATACACAAATATTTTCCACTCGGATGCATTCACAGATACGGATACGCAGAATTTTCAATAAAATCACAGAATTGACCAGAGGATTTCTCTCTCTGTAGATAGAGACCCCTACAGGATCGGTCCCAATGAAATGAGGACCCCATTGAGAAGTCCTGCACGGAAAATTGGAACGAACAGTTGTGTTTGTTTGCAAAGAAAGCACACAGCAAAACGAATGATGACGACGACAAGTCCTCTCTGTGCAACTGCTGCAGCAGCAGGGATATGGAAAATTCCAATTTCTCGGAGGGTGGTTGGTTTGCTTTTTGGAGTATGTCCACCAAGCGTGTGTACAGTGTTTGCTCTGGACTCAACGAAGCGATTGTTTTCCATGAGAGCTCAGCAACCAAATGGAAATTGGGTCAAAAGCGTTTTTCCCTTCTTTTCGGGCTCCTAAGTGGACCGGAAATGGAAAAAAAACATTCCCAAATGACTTTTTGTTTAATTACTAACTCCCGAAAATGGAAATTGAGGTACGAATATCAAAGGACGCCACCACACCCAGAAAACTTTTGAAAATTGATTTCATTCCCTCCCCCGCCCGGTTTTCATCGAGAGCGAAACAATCAATCTCAGGAGTTAAGTTTTATAGAAGACAAGGACCTTTAGGTTCAACCAAGGCACAGTCACATAATAAAGAAAAAAAAAAAACGCCCGCACACCAAAGTACCCTTCCGTTTACGTGAAAGCTCTAACTTTTGCAATAATTTTGAGGGTTTTTGGAAGGGATGATCCTGATTCTCCAACACATTATCCTTATGGGGATTGACGATGACAACGATAAAGACACACGAAACGGAGTTGGTAAGAATTTTTCACGGAATGGGGTAGGCAGTGGGTACATTTATGGTGTAATTATCTTTTTAAAGGATAATGACGACGATAATGCGCTGTAAGACCCTGCGTGGCCCAAAATGGAGATTTGCGTTTGGATTAATGAAAAGCAGAGCGCAGCACCATCACTGAGTTTATGAATGTTTTAATTTTCACGTAATATCCTGTGATGTTTTAAGTAAACATCGTAATTGGATAATTGGAGCGAGTACACAGTGGAGCAGAAGGACGAAGAATAAATTTGCACATGGTATCACACATCGGGAATGGGAATGAAGATGAATTGCAAAATTTCACTCGAAGATGCTTGAATCCCCTCGTTTGTTGTTGTGTAATGCACTCCTTTGGAACACTTGACTTGGTTTTTTTTTTTTTTCGTTTCGTTTCCTTTTGCAAGGAATCCAATCAACGTAACAACTATTTTGTATGGAAATTGAATACATGGGGAGAACTCTTGCGGAAGAGTGAATCTGGAGCAGAAAGTGCTTTGAGTAGATATTAAGGGATTTTGAGAGGGATACAGGTTATGCAATCAGTACCGGTACGATATTTGGCAAATACGAGTAAGAACCTCGTCATTATTTTGTCCTTCAACGAGGATATATTGGGGGAAAACCTTTGGTCTTGTGCGGATTTTATTGATGTATTCAAACCAAATGGGCTGTAACCCTGTTGAGGCTTTGAATAGTCTTAATTAGACTGATGTTTGAGTACCAGTATTCAATTATCTGTGTGCAAGTCGTACCTATTGATGGAAAGTCCACGAGTTATAGAAGAGGACGTCCAGTCTATAAGTTGTAGGTCACAGAACATAACCTTGGAAATCTTTTCAAGGCTTTTGATTACACCCAGCTAGGGTTATATACTGAAAAAGCCACAAAGGGCTCCTTTGTGTCCATGCAGCTATTGCTGTTAGCATGTTCTCATATAGGCTAGGGACCATCACTAATAGCTGTTTGACAAGAGACTTCAGTCTACATTCTGTTGATAAGCTCTTTTCGATCTGAACAAGTTCGAAGGGGAAAATCCTACCCTTAAACACTACCCGCATCCAGACCAAACCAAACCATCCTATGGATTTGATAAGGCCGTTCAGATCGTTCACCGGTTTACCAGATAATTCCTCGAGATCCCGGAAGAAATGTCACCCGAGGAATTTGAATCTTAGATGGTACAGGCCGAGGCAGTGGCAGAGGAAGTGGGTTGTGTCCTCATGGACTTCCTCGTTTCCGCAGCATCTATACAGGTCTTTTGCCGTAATACGGAGTTTCTTCATGTGGCACCGCAGAGTGTTATTACCCGTAATCACACCTACAAGGGTGGAGAGGGATCTTCTATCCTTTTGTTATAAGTCTGGTGGTCCTAGCCTTATCAAATGCAGCCCATAACTTCCTTGTGATGGCACATGTGTCTAAAGAGGACCATCTGTTATTTGCCTCTCCTTGAGCTTTGTTCTCAGCTTCGAGCTTCAATGAGTAAGGCGGGATATTCACCGCGAGTTCGGCTTGTTCTAGACTTAGTGCCGAGCCCTCTCTAGCCAATTCGTCAGCAGATCGAGGACTTAGATTAAACTCAAGACCGTGCTTGCAGATGAGTGAGTGTGACAGTTTTTAGGGAGATGAATCTCCTACCCGCTTCGAACTATGGCGGGACATCCGCATAAAATGTACTCCGCCGGGTTTGGTTCTACCAAGTAGAGTTGGCACTTGTCGGTGGTACTTATCCCCAGTTTGTTGGGATGAAAGTTGAGTAAGCAATGCACGGTCTGAAAGTCCGTTAGCAGCTTTACATCACGCTTAGTTAGCACTAGCATTTTTTGACTTATCTTACGATCTTAAGGATCAATTATCTTGACATGTCTTTCATGGTATGACGAAGTTAGCTAGCACATCCTTTGACAGGAAAAGGGATTCGATGACTCTTCGTTTTCGTAAAAAATTTGCCAAAAGCGCCAATGCTTTCTACCTTAAGAGGAAGACTGACATCATCTTCTGAGTGGGTTAGGTTGTAAGGTTGCTTCAACGCGAGAAGTTTTAAGGCTTTTTGGCTTGAAGCAGTTGAGCTGCAGTGTCTTATTTTTTAAGAGTCTTTCGAAACGTTCCTAAGGTTTGAACAGCAAAGCGGTGGCCCGATAAAGGAAGATTTGGATTCTCGTTTGTCAAATTCGATTTGGTTGTGTTCCATGAACACAGTAGATGCTTCCAGATAAGCTGCGTTTAGAGCTGTCTAGAGGTAGATTTCATCTGATAAAGTCTCTGGCATGAAGCTTGATAGTGTAGATTTCTCTTCTTACTTGCTGTTGAAGTTGGAACCATAAATGCTAGGTCGAACTTCGCATTCTATTCCTGACCCTTCAGCATATAACACCGTTCGTACGTTCGCAGATGATTATGCTGAAGGGGCTTTCAAAGTAAATTGTGGAAGACATGAAGTCGGTGATGCTGATGCCTAGTTGCAGGTTAAAAAGTTACACAACAAGATAAGGACTTTTGAGTTTGTATGACTCTTGGCAACGCAGACTTCGTTACTATTGTATTCAGGGTGAAGGTCTCTATGAAGGTTTCCGGAGGTGATACTGAGTGCTAGTCTTCAAAGTTTTTATAAAGTGTTTCGTGTAAAGAGCTTTTTAAACTTTTTTGGAACACTTACACTAAAAATAAAACCTACAAATGTATAACCCGCATTTCATCGTATTTGTGGTTGAGAAACGTGAGTTGTTGGAGACAGCATAGCACAGGATATTCGAAAAGCAGTCACTGCAGTTGAGAAGAAAGGTCGAGAAAGTTCAGAGCAATAGAGCCTGGGCGTGGTAAAAGCCATAACACCCACAAAGTGGCACAGGAGCTGAATTGAGCACAAGTGGGTAAGCGAATTAGCAAATACTTGTCAGAGTTCTAGTTTCATTCTAAAGTCCTTACAGCCGGGGGAAACAAATAAGAGCGACAGGTCCTTATATTTATGTACCTAATAGGTACTACCTATGCGCCTTTGACTGTCTATTTCTGAAGAAAAGCAAATATTTGGCGTGATAGCTCGAAAAGTACTTAGGCCTAGCTTCTCGCAACCATTCATGTTGTGTACCATTGACAGGGACCTACAGTTTCTATTGCCGACTTCGAACGATGGACTGAATGTTCTACTTTCAAAGGTTTGTCATCGCCTACCGAGAGGTGATGCTGCGAAGAAACTTTTTGCTTTTGCTGAGAATCGAACTTGACCCTATCGCCTAACAGTGCAATGCACTACGGCAACACCTCAGCAATAGTCCTTGTGAGTTATTTCAAAATCTATCACACGGCGAGTGTAGTTTATGTCAGCCTGAAGGCCTTGAAGGTAGTTGCTTCAAGGATTTTCACGTAGAACTACTTTTTTCTCCGGACAGGATATGAGAAGTCAAATTTAAAAAGAGAACGTCACGTATAAATGAAACACCCTTTTATGTCTACCACTCTCAAATGAAAAAGGATAGACAGATGATTTATATAACGTTAGACAGAGGAAGTAACTCAACAACTTATGTGGTATTAACGACTATCATGAGTTCAATTTGAACGAGCCAGCGACGTCGCGAAAATCAATAAGATTTGGCTGGTTGTTGCGTAGCCACACATTGCTTATTGGGATTGAACGGTTTGTGACAGCGTTGAGTTCAGAAGACTGCTAGGAATGTCTCAAATTAGACGGCTTCAGAGCCCTAGCCATCTACTTTTTTAAGCTTATGAAACTTTGAATAGCAGGGACCGACAATATATCTGGGCTGAGCGGATTGGGGTAACTAGGGAGAGTAGACGCCGGAATTGAGTACGAGGCTTATTACAAGCGCACTAATGGACCAAATAATTGGGGTCTGTTTCGACATCATTTTGGACAGTTAAATCAGGGCTCTTAAACCAAATTCTGCGCTGTCAGTCAACAACCCATTCAGACTTGTCTACAATACATATTTGTGCCACCCACTCTGGTTTAATCTTTACTTGAGTCTCATCGTTGCTTCGCAAGTGGTCCTGTACCGCTTGTTGCAAGTCGCTCACCATCCCGACGCTGTTCTACATGAAATTATATGACCTAGTACAGCTTCGTCATCATTTTGTTTACTCTTTAGCTGAATCTTAGGCAGAGGGCCATAAGTATGTGCCGCTGCTCCTGCAGACTAGATGCACCAGATCGTAGAAATTTTCGAAAACGAGCGTTCTCATAACAGCCGTATCAACGTCTGAGACATTAGAACTTCCAAAACTTTTACTCTGGCCGCGTCTAAAAGACCACGGATGGAATATCGCCAATGCGACTACAGTAATACCCGGATAAGTACTCCCCCGCTTAGCTGCATAACCCGCCTTGCTCACCAAATATTTTAGGCTTCAAAAATGATCAGCAATGCAAATGGGTACGGTTAGGTAACTTCCCCTCTTAAGCGCCCAAATAAATCAGAAAAACTCTCAAGGCAGCTATCCGGGGAGCACCTCCATTCTCCAGTCGAAGTCTCATTTGGGATCTTATACCAGAGGTCACTCTTAGACTGTTTTGCTTTGTTTTTCATTTCATTTGACCCAGAATCGCAAACAAAATTATTCATCTAAATTTTTAAACTGATGCCTGCCTTGTGTGTTAGTCACCTTTTGTCCCACTAAATAGGTTACGTTTGAGTTGTTGTTGGCTTTTTCTGAAAAAAAAGAAGACTGAATTGTACACTTCAGTCTACTGTCGTACCTATTTGTCACAATGGGTATACTAGGTTAAGAACTGCCGTCAGTAATTGAAGGGGTGTCTTCTTCTCTCAGACGACTCAAGAAGACGCACACATACCATATGAAAATGTCATCGCATAAAAGGGGAATAAAAACAAAATCAAATAGGACACTCTAAAGTCTTAACCTATTGTGAACATAAAACAGAGAGAGATTCCATTCCAAGCCTATTTACTTGTGACAAACAAAGTCTTCCACCCCTATACATTCCAAAATGTCTTTCATTAGTGTTTTTGTTTTTCATTGGACTTATTCGCATTATCCTTCCCTTCACATCGTCTAATTCGCATCAAAGTCCTTAAGGAACTTTTGAAAAAGTTCTTAGACGATGCTAGATTCCCATTTTACATCAATAAGGAGTATGTATACCGTATTGGCATCTTGAAGTAGTTGAATGCAACGTCGAGAAAAAAATAAAAAAGTATCCAACAGATAAATCCACACTTATCGGTTCAAAAACAAAGTTGAGGGAGAATTCTAAAAGTGTGATTACACTTTGGTATTGGTTCTTGCGAGAGTAGTTATCTTGGAACAAAGCGTTTTCAATAGTCGAACTTGTTGTGAAAGGAATAAGGATGTGTGACAATATTTATCACTTTTATGCATCGCAACGGAGGAAGGGATACAGATTGAAAAGGAGCACTGACGATAAATGATTAAGCTGAAGCTGAAGACGGTAGGAGGTATCCATGTGACGGATTTAGTTGAAGTTAATGTACAACTTTCTAACTGATAATGATGGCCTGATGGCTTCTGAGCTTCTGCGATGAGAATACCTTCGCAAGCAGCTCATAAGTGATTTGAAACGGACTCTAGTTTGGAGTGGTCCTCTATGTTTCATATGGACGAATGTACCTTCTCGTTGACTCTATTGAACAGTAAGAAGACATCGAATATTCTTTAAGTCACCATCCAGCCTTAATGAGATTGCGACAGAAGATCCAGAAATACCGGACATGAAGGACAGCTTCCTTACACTTTTCTTACATACTTCCGAACACACATTCCGAATCCTATAGTTCCAAAAGTCCTCTTAATTAACTCAAGAGTTCTAGGAAATGCTAATGCAAATTGGCCATAGAACTTGATGATGGTGAAAATCCCTATTTTGCACTTCTCCATGGTAGAGGACGGTCAACGTCCTTGACGGTAAACGAGGGGTAGTGCTGCCAGAATAAGCAATCAAATCAGCTAAGCTGGCTATCAGGGCAATTCCTAGTCCTGAAGCTTGGGAAACCAACTTTCAAGGCGGATGAACTACAGGCAGTGGTCACAGGAATCATAGCATGATGGCGGATGAGCCTATTTCTGTAAGGCCAACGGCAACAGCTAGTAGCGGCTACAAAAGGCGTCTGTTTTCCCATAGTGGACTGCCTCAATCCTGTATGTGTTCGACCCTCCAAAAGACTGGTGTGCCTGTCGAATCTGACCTTATGGAGTTATTAATCATATCTTGGAAAACACCAACGTCGGAACGAGAAACGTTATTGACATATGACAACAAATGGAACTGGGTCCCCTAGAAGTCACCATGTCATGGATAATCTTCCTACTGGCTCAGCTGTAGTAAGCCTCACATCGGATTTGGGGCATCTTTCATGTACCAGCGTCAACCGAGATGCCACAATAAACGAAACGTCAACAAATTTAAGAAATCTTTCAGGCACTGCGGATGGAACAGTTTCAAAAAAATAGGGGAACACAACGGGTCTGACTGAGGCCTAAGTGAAGAGAATCTTGTACACCCTCTCATACCATACCATGTCGTAATGAGCAGTGACTTTGTAAGCTCTTTGGATGGTATTAAGCAAGCCCGTTATTGAAGCACAGACACAGTTCGCCCTTCTTTTGTATTTTGACATAGAACTACGTCTTTCTCCGCTCTAGGTATGAGAGGCTAATATTGAGGAATGAACGTCACGAAAACGGATATAAAGAAGTTTTATATAGCGCTGAACAGAGGAAGAGACTTCGAATCATCATTATCGGTTGAACCTGAGTGATCTGGCAACGTCCCAAAAATTAACGATATTTGCCTGATCGAACTTGCTTGTTACGTTTAAAGAGCTTGAAGGCAGATGCTTAGTATTAAAAATGTCAAAAATGCCCAAAAACAACACAAAATACTACAGAGACCGACCGCGATGAACTGAACTTAGGAAAAAAAGCGGAAGCTTCTGAGAAATCAAAAAGACCAGCCAGAGTACAGGCAGAGTTTGAGAAAGCAAGTCTAAATAACATTTAGGGTTCCAGCTGTTTCGTAAGCAAACCCGATAAGACGAATCTACAAAAAGCTAACAAAGTCCGTCTAAAACGAGTTGAAAGTGGACTTAGAAGAATTCTCGTAAATACTTTTAGGCCTACAGTCGCCTTTCAAACTCAATCAAAAGCTACCCCACCTTAAGTTAAGATATCCTATTCAAATCAGCCTCCTTCTCAAGGCGGATTAGGGTATAAAATCCAACAGCTACCGACGTAAGTTAGGACTTAACAGTGGCGCTAAGGACTGCATAGCTAAAAGGAGTCTTAGTCATTAATTGTGAAAGGCGGATATCTTGTCAACATACAGGGACATTCCAGAGAACTATAAGGCCGAGGAACTCGCCAAACTTGGTACTTTGAATGCAGATTTTTCCTTAGCTACATGCAGGATTACAGGATACAGTCAGAAATACTAATCCAAAGGTAGTCAAATAGTATAGTCTGTCAACCTAGTAGACTAAATTGTCATTTAATGAACCAAAAGCACTCCAATAGTGACCATGCCTATGGTTAGTGATTACAGCATTGGAATACTGAGCAAGCTGACTTAGGTTGGAGTATTGGAAAAAAACAAAACGAAACAAGGAACGGCCAATCAATCGACTACGAAAGTTCGTTCCTTAATGAAATTTCTTATTCAAAAATTATTCGTGTAACACAGAAGGTATCTACGCGCGCACTTGGAAGTGAGTCTCCTTTGCTTCACTTTTCCCTTTCGGCTACGAAAAGTTACTCCCAAAATAAGCAAACACGACGACCTACGATATTCCTAATGTAGTGAAAAACTTCATCCTTCTTCCCCATTTCCAATACACCGGGTATATCGAATGATCCCGCTTCTGAGCAGCAATGCTTATTAGAGATAATAACATATCCGTGTAAATCATCACCCTGTATGTTGACAACCGAACGGTCATTTAGGCTCTGGATTCGTGAGCCGTGCAAGCGATACCTTATTCAGATACGGTGGTCCTATATTCAGCACCTGGTAATGAACAATGAAACTACTGATGAACTTACTAGAAAGAGGTTTCGAACTTGAACTAAGCAGTATTTATTCCAAAATTCAAAAAAATTTAAAAACGTTCCTGGTAGCGATACCACTTTGACCAGCCCTCGATATGAAGAAGGCTCTTTCCTTGATAGGAGTCAGTCTTAGAGTTGCCTGTACAATCATAGTTTTATCCAAACACTTCACATGACATTGGCACTCATCTTCAATTTGCCTGCTAAACTAAATTTTATTTAACCTTACACTGTACAATCTTGCATGCACAATCACACAATCATAACCAAAAACTTTCAATTTACTTTTCGGTCTTGGGCTTGAACAGGTAAAATGAAGTAGTAACTACCTTGGCCTTTACCACGTGAGACATAAATTCCTCGGACGACACTTCTACCGGGATCTAGAGGAACTATTCGACAAACCGGTGTATGATTTGTACCACAGACGCAGAAAGATTTCCCCCTATGAGTATCACAATGGGTCTATAGAGGCCTGAGTGTGTCGCAGAAGTAGCTCCTCTTCGTACCTAACCTTACTCAAAGTTTCTCTCTGCGACATAACGCATATATCACTGCAACCTAAAAGATCTATTGTGCTTGTTAGACAAGGAGGTCCTCTATCTTCCCAATGAAGTTGAGGATGTCCCCAATCGAGGAATTACGAATGTTCTCCGGTGTTAGGAATTCTTTGTGGAGAAAGCGTGTTCTGACTCTGCAGACAGCCACGCACTCACATAGTACATGTTCCGCTGGTTCGTCTTCCTCTAAGCAGAGTCGGCATTCAGATTCCTGAACAATATTTAGTTTATGTAAGTGCTATCTGAGGCTGCAGTGACCGGCAAGTCTTCTAATGTCGTCCAGACTCATTCTGAACGCGGATGTTGGGATGCCGCAGAAGGGTTCGGCACCTATGAACCTTTTTGAAGAGCCTTTCCTGGCAAGTTGAACTGCAATTTTATTGCCTTCAATGCCTCTGTGTTCTGGTACCCACCAGAGCTTGACTTTATTTCGCTTTAAGAGGTCCTGGAGAGTGCTGAAGCAGCCTAGAACGGCCTTTGAGTAGTAAAAGTAGTAATTTCACTCATTTTTTTTTTTTATCGAAATTTAGTTTGCGCTTACATATATGTGACAAAATGTAAATGTTTAATTTTTTGTTACGCTTCGATTTTCCAACACCACACCGCGACTAAAGAAGTTTCACATCAAAAACTCTTCTTCTTAAGGTTCCTCTCCGCTTTGGAGGTTGGAAATCATCATTTGCAACGCTAAAGGCACCGCACTCTATATACTAACCTAGTTTCAGCTCAACCAACTCCGGGACCAAGCTTATAAAATACATAGCCTTGCTCATGTCGATTTAAGAGACCTAATTTCTTAATAAAACAAAGAAAAATGTCGTCTCTTTAAAGGTACATCTATCTCTTTAAATGGAAAAAAATCCCAGTCTTCAATAGTATGTTCCAAATCACACCCTTTTTCATTAAATTGCGCCCACCTCTCCCATTATATAATGGCCCTTAAGCCTTCCAAGTACACATTTCTTAGATTACACATACCTTGGCGAATATTTTGCCGCGCGTTTTCCGTCGTCGTCGTTGTCGTCTTCGTAGTTCCCTTCTTTATTTAGTGATACAGATGCTTCAGGATTCAGCCTTTTCCGATAGAAACCAGAGCTACCAGGGGCAGTAAGTGAATTAAAACCGAAAAGCTTCTCTCTCTCTCACAGAACACACACACTCTCTCTCTTTTTTAGTTGCTCTATGTTTGTGTATATATATATATGCCTTCGGTTATCTGGATCACATATAACGAACGATGGATTCTGATAAAATTAATTTATTTTGTTGTTGTAGAAAATATATCTTGAGCTCCTCCCTGATGGTGTATACTCGAGTTTTTTTCTTGTGTTCTCATTTATTTTTTCACTGAAAAATTGTTGCTGAATGAATGGAAAACCGTTCTGAATCTCATATCAGTTTGTAGAGGTAGACATCTGCGAGTTTCCGGTCATTAGTTTAGGTCTCATCCGTACACCCTTACACTTTTGTAAACTAAAATGTATGCCACACACTATTATTCACTCGTTCCTATGCACTGAACATGTTTTCTTCTCATGCTCTCTTATAGATTTAGATTTGCCTAATTAATCTGCGCTATAAAAAAACACACAAAAAAAATCAGAGATTTGAGATACAAATTTAAATTTTATGCACTTGTACCGAAGGGGGGTTGAGATATGTGAACTTTTTTTTTTTTTTTAAATTCCACGACTAAAAGTTACACATCACCGGTTTAGGTTATCATCTTAAACATGAGAAATGAGATTTCACTAGAATAATTCACTTCATAGATACACAGATACACTTTTAAAAAAAAAATATTTTTTTTTTCTTAAGAGCTCAGAGGGAATGATTGTAACCGACCGACAGGATGTTGCGTAGTGAATAGGATATCACCAAGGGAAGACAGTGTTTTTGTTCCTGAATTTCCCTTTTTTGCAAGGATGAAGCTGAAGCAGAAGGCAACAGCAGGCAGTAGCAGCAAGAGCAGATCAGGGTGTGGTGAATATTTGTGTACCAGATGAAAATTTCACAACAAAAAAATGAGCTTTTCTTGTCGAGTATAGAGGTACGAGTAGGTATGCGATTTTTTTTTTTAAGTTTTCATTTTGTTTTTGACTTCCTTTTTTGTGCTCCTGGTTACATACGAGTACACCCTCGGCGCATACACACACACACACACACACGAGAGTAGGTATGTATATTTGCAAAAGAAGTCCTTTGGTTGAGGCCCTTTTCTGCACTCAAGAAGGTGAATTTTTCTTTAAGAACGATGACGATATGGTATGGTGGCTGTTGATGGAAAACCACTTAAGGATCAATTGGTAGACTGGTACTGTTCTGCGTACAGCAGAGAGAAAAAAAAAAAACAAACAAATATCGAGGTAACCAACCGACCAAAGGGAAGGAAATATAGACCAACAAACAACACACTCTTGGAAACCGTTGTAGTGAACACGATAAACGATGCCTTCAACCGAACTCGAACACTGACTACACCTGACTAAAATCGATTTGGCTGATTCTCGAGCTGATTCGAGAGAAAAAAGTTCTTGCTTTTCCCCTGGATGCTGTGTTTGGTCAGTAATGTATCTCGGAATGTTAAAACTGTGCTTGCGGTGTATATGGCTGCTTTGGGATTTTCTCCTTATTCTATCCAAGTGTGTGTGTGTTGTGTGAACAATGCCTACCCCAATTTTTTTGCTTTTTCCTTTTTGGTACCGAACTGATGCTGGTCGTGGAGCTTTTTTTTTCCTCTAGACATGTTTTGTTGTGATTCTTGGAAAAGGGAAGTTCGCGATGTGTGATTGGCTTCCCCTACTTTTCTATTTTGTTCTTGTATTTGGGGGTGAGTTGTTGAATGCACCCTAGCGAGTGGTGACAGTGTTGCCATTGATGGGGGTAATATTTTCGTAAACTTTTCACACGCAGCATACCAGGCAGTCATTGGAAGAAGGATCACAATCTTGAGATGGAGAGGGAGATGCAAGAAATCCTTTGACTGTTAAAAACTCAAATCCAATTCTTCTTTATGGCGCCGAACTCTGTCAAAGCCGAATGAAGATGTCCTTGGCCTTTTCAAATGAAAAAAGCTTAACTAAACGATCCGTACGGTGGCATGGACTTAGTCAAAAAACGGCGTCACTGTTGGATGTTTGAGATGTCTTGGACATGTAGGGTGAATGGATAGCATGGACATCTGAAGGCTGATAGTTGAGAAGAAGCTTGTTGGTTGAATGCTTCGATCATTCTGAACTGTTGAGCCATCTAGGTAGCTAATAAGAGGCTTGTTGGTTGAGGCCTAGGTTCACCCTGGAACGTAGAGCCACCTAAGTAGCTGAGAAGAGGCTTGTTGATTGAGACCTTGGTTCACCATAAAACGTAGAGCCACCTAAATTCATAAAGTAAATTAGTAAACCGACTTCGCTGCTGACCTTAAAAGAGTCACATTCCATCGCTTGTCTACTTTTTTAGACGTAGCACCTATCAGACGAGTGATGTGAGGTCAATTGAGATTTAGAATCGTTCCAAATAAAAGCCAAGCGATATCTTGCCAGCCCAACATGCTTCTGTCTACAGTTCACCCTAAAGACTAGGTGTTCGTTATTTTATTCTCAACGCTATGTTCAAAGGTGCTCAGATCCCATTCTAAAGGAATGTCAAGTCTCTAGAATTAACTCTAGACAAAAGATTTACTTGGAATCCTCATTTCAGAATAGGGTCTCAAAAGCTACCACGGCATTATGGGCATAATCGAAGCTTTTTAGGAAGGATTGAGCCCTGAGGCCCTAAAACTATACTCTTAACCTATTTCACTATCACAGTTCCTTTCATCACCTACGCACCACTTGTATGATGGGAAACTTGAGGAAGCCTCGGTACAAAACGTTCTTCAAAACATCTAAAGACTTGCACGTACTCGACTGCTCACTGAGAAGGTCTACGATCGGCAGCAGATTGTAACGAAAAACGGCATTGGACTGCAGCGTTAAAAGCTTTCTTAGAAAGTTTAAAATCAGCAGCTTATTGTGCCATAAAACGTCACCTTTTGTGGAACTTCAAATCTGTTAACCTTGAAGGATCCTCTGGAGGTCTATTTGTATCACGGACTTTAAATTCCTTCGGATCAACTTTGCAAGCCTGTTCAACTTAATCGATCTAGAACGCAATTTTTAGAATGACGGTGATCCAATCAACAATTCCCAGTCAATATTGATGGAAAGTAGTCTTTCTAAGCTGATCTCCAGGGGTTGCAACCCGAAGGGTATCACAAATCACAATGGGTCTACAATCTACATTAACCTAAGTGTGACGGAGAAAGGACTTCCAGTCATTCTACCTTACCTAACCTAGCTGATCCCTTTCTGTCTTTCAGGCAGAAGTAATTGGAATTGGAATTGGAGTGTTACACCAAAGATGTTCCATATTTTCTGACTTGTCTGGAGCTGCCCAAACGATGCAACATTCTCAAGCAGTTTACTTACCTAATGGGCTTCTTACTCGTAGAGGGTCTCAGCCGGAAATAGAACAGCCTTTCATCCTTTTCGATCACGGGCAAGTTGTTTCTACATCAAGTGCTTCGGCATTTGTGATAGCTTGGTCCTTAAGGAACCTCATGGAGCTAGCTGCTCAAGGATCTTAATCCTTTTTTTTTTTTGTAATGGCTTATCTACCAGTCAAATAAAGTTGTAGCTTAACTCAAAAATAGGACTTCGTCAAGCTTAAATCCCAAACAACAAGAGAAGTTAAGGAATTGTCGCCCTAAGCAAGTGTGATGTCACAGAACACTGCTCCCGCATGCGCGGACTCTTTTGCTTGAAAGATTAAGAGAATGCTGAGCAAATTGTATCTAAATGTCCCTTTATAGCTTGAAGGTTGGGTAGGAGGTCCATCTTCATCATCATCTCAAAGTTCCTCATGATCTTAATCTTGCCCGAGATATGCTTGGCACAAAAGCTCTTTAAGGTCGCCGATTTTTTCTGCTCTCCATCAAGATAGGAGGTTCAGATCTGAAGTTCAGATCCAAAGTTCATTGTCCTTATTTCGTTTAAAGGGGTTGTCAACAGTAGATCCGTCTGTTTCCGCTTGTTGTTGCTTCGTAGTTAGAGATTTTTTCCATCTCTGGGCAGATACCCCAGGAGGGGTTTGTTTGACAGAAGCCAGTAACCCGTTCGGGGATGTGAGCGCTGCTGGTCATCATCCGTCACCATCTCTTTTCCAAGATCCTGACTAAGTCTCGGAAATCCTGAGCTCCAAATATGACGGAGTAGCCAGGATAAGGTCTTATTTTTTGTTCCGGGATTTTACTTCACCACTGATTCCATCTGGGGGATCATCCACTGTCCTGTTTATAGTGCCGCTATTTTGGTCCGCTGGTCAGTACTCGTGCTTCTAAGTTTAGCAAGTCGATTCTGGATGGACATCGACCAGTACCCGATGGATACCATTTGGAGATAAAATAATCACAATTTGATGTATAGAAACAGTCACAACAGTGCCTACCCTATTTCTACAACCCCCAACAAGCTATCCCACCAGGAGGTTCCCAAAGAGCCTAATTTAGGAAGAAGACATCCGGCTAAATCCGATATGATGATTTTGTTGGAATTTTTTTTAAAAAAATGTAAGCTCCATATCTTCAGTGATTCCCGGGGCTCTTCAAGGGTGAAATTCATGTCCCAGTTCGAGGAAATGTAGGGAGTGTATAAATACCACTTCCGTACTAAGATCTCAGAATGGGCAACACTTTATGTCACCATGCCATCGGCCTTATCTAGTGGCTTTTTCCAAGAATTCCACCACACCGAATCAGTTCCCCAACTCTGCTAGCTTCTGCGCAGTCCTCGACCTCCAAGAAGAAAGCTTTTCCCCTCCCACCACCAGAGCAAGTCTCCTCGTATTTATGTTTATCTTATCAAAGGACCACACTCAGCTTTCTCAATATTTAATAATCGTATTAAATTCGCTTGTTAATTTTTATTTTATTACACATACAGGTGTGCGTGGGCTGTTTTTATTGTTTTTTTTTTTTGCTGTCGAAACAACCCCCCGACACACGACGATAATGGCACTTTTAGCTGAAAGCTGCCCTTAAAAACATTGATGTTCTTCTTCTTCTGCATATTTGATTTATTTTCGACGCTAATTGTGATTCCTGGGACAGAAGGAGCAAATATTTGTTTATTAATGGAACGGATGGGGTATAAAAAGTACGTCAGCAGATAACGCCTCGACCTTTGACAAGTCTTCATTAATTGAATAAACAATAAAGCCTTGGTAAGGTAAACTCTGTTTATTGCTCTATATACTTGAAGAACATGGCGATGGAGGGGTATGGTGGTGCACTTACCGAGTATGTAATATGTGTATATCCTTGATTTGCAACTCTGAGTGTGTGCTTTACATATAGAGAGAGGGGGCAGATGATACTGTTCGTGTTTGTTAGTTTTCACGCCGACACTTGTTGCTACTGGGGATAGCGAGGCGGCCGATGTAAGACTAAGTGGGTGGTGTAGCAATTCTAGAGATATATCGAGGAATTAGGTGATTTATTTTTAAATAGGCGCGTTCCATATGTAGGAACTTTTGTGTAGGTACCTGCTCATTAAAACTTAAGACAAATCCACAAGAAGGCCATTAATGGGAGAATTATTCTGCCATTGATTCGGGTGAGTTGTAAATAATGAAAGTACTACGGTCACCTTCCAAGTGGGAGCAAGTCCTTTATTATTTAAACCACATTGTGATATGTTTGTGGTTAAAGGTCATCCATGATGCAGGAGTTAGGGATGGAATGAGCTATGTCTTCGAGAGAACTGTTTTTTTTTTGCTTCTAGGTAGGAGTAACAAGGACGTGACTCGGCTTCTATAGTTCACGTCTAGTTCCTCCAATTAAATTGTTTTTGTTCCACGAAGGTGTGAGTCGATTGCCTGAATTTGGTTTCTCTGGGGATTATGTTGGTACTATGGTGCAAGATTCAAGGGACTGATTGTGATTCCTTTGAAATAATTCCATTGGAACCAAACTCAATTCGAAATAAATCGGGGGTGGGATCTACAAGTGGAAGCTGCACTGGGGTGTCCTGCAACCTGAGGCAACCTGCAAATGGGCCAGTGTTCCAGTCAGTTCCCCCGTTCGAAAATGGATGTTCGGTCTGCTGAAAGCTTAAAATCCTTTATTCTCATTCTACAAGGTGACGCAAAAGTCATCACCATATCGGAAGGTGCTATAATTTTTGCAAATGGCGGCAAATGTCAATTCCACTTTGACATTTGTGAAGTAAACAGATACAAAATAGACGTCAACAAGACATGAATCGCTATACTCCTTAAGAACGCGGAATAATTGTTTCGATTTTGTGGCGGAATAACTCGTCGGTGGTGTTGGCGCAGCATGAATTTCGGTGCCGATTTCCCGGTCGTCCGACACCAACTGGGCAAACAATACGACGTTTAGCCGCTCGGCTTGGACTATACATCACTTTACTTCGAGGTAATAAGGGACATTGTCGCCTTTAGCTCGACTATCACGTCTGTCGACAATGTGTCATCAGTTGGACACTAACTTTTGGCAATTGCGGTGACTTCTTCTTCTTATTCGCTAGTACTGCTATTCCCACAGCGCTAGTGCTGATGAAACGATTTTGAATCTCAGGTAGTATTAGGTTTCAGTCTTTGCTCCACAGAGCCTTAACTCCACAGGTTGAATCTAAGCACTGACTGTCCCACATCTTCAACAACACATATCACCAACCAGGTCACACGAGTCGAAGTAACAAAATGGCTTATTTTAGCGCTACTTGGGTTCATGTTGAACCGCCATCTCTACCTATGGAGGTGTCGGGTGTCGAGAATAACTAGAGAGAATTGTTCGTATTGTTGCCGCTGCTTATAATTCACAGTATTTCTTTCCAACTTACTACTCAGTATGATCAACACTTCAAGCCGTGCTTGACCTTTTTGCCCATGCAGTAGAGTTGACATCAGCTTTTTTCCGCAGTTGATCGACTTTGTTGACATCTAGAGTTGAACCCGGAATCATCAGCGTGAGACTAACTACTACACCACAGCCACCTCTATGTAGTAAAATCCTATTGAAGGCGGATGAACACATCCTTTGTCGTTAAGAACGAAAAGTTCTTTGTGAATATTTGGTCCGATTTACGTTGAAAAACTTTTACGAGCTGTAGAACGACATCGGCCTACTTCAAAATTGAGTATAAAAGGTTTGAAATGGCACCAATTCTCCAGCCGGCAGAGTCTTCCAATCAAACCCGGACTGACAACGCAGTAGAGTCTATGCACGAGCAATTAAGTTCTTAGAAGCCGTGTGCCATTGATATCAAAGAATGCGACCCACTATTTTCTTTAAGTTGATCTTGTCGTTTTCAAGCTTTCAAAATGAAAAAAGAACTTTGCGTGGCTAGTTAGTTTTGAGAAGTTCTCTAGAAAAGGCTAAACCAGAAGCATACATACCACTACAAGTGCTAGAGTTGGAAATCCCAGTCTTCTCCTGAACCCATTTAGATTTCTTAACATAAAAGTGAAGTTCTAAGCTATTTAAGCAGTGGAAGTGTTCCATTGATTCTTCCTCTTCCTCATCACTGCAGGTTCTGCGACAATCGCTGCCTGCCTTGATTGCACTACCCTATTCGGACGTTAGTTAGTTTTGAGAGCTCTGGTCTATTTTCTATTTTCTTAGGATCGATGATAGGTCACATTGTTACAAAGCGTCCGGGTAAGTCGACATAGACGCTTTGACATGGATGAGCTTGCTACAGTCCGTACCTACGAAACCTTGTCAGTCAAGGGTCGCTCAGATGAATAGCTGTAGGCGATACAGTCATTAAGGAGACTGAAGGAGTGAAAATGTTGCGTATGTAAGTTGCAAAGATTTGAAGTGGTGGTGGGCTGCAGAGCTCATGAGTAGGCAGCACAAACGAGCGGAGGTGTAGTTTAAGTTCAAAAACCCATTCATGTTGGTGTTCACTGGAACATTGGGGACAATTTTCTAAAGCCGTTCCGCAGAGATAAGTTGGCAAAGGAGAGACAAGCCAAAGCGCATGGCTACAGGTAGAAACCTGAAGAGAAGACGGATCCAAAAGCTTATTTCATTTTAAGTTCGGATTACAAAGATCTCAGTAGAGAAGCCCGACTTGGAAGTACAACGTAGTGTAAGGCGTGATAAAGAAATCTACATCATCACAAGACGGAGATTCAACAAACAGGTCTGACATTACAGATTGGCCCAGCTCCAAATGCCACCTGGTAAGGAGTCTAGACAGTTCTCCAGTTATCTTGGAGAAAGAGCAGCATTTCTCAACGATGCTTAACTATTTGGACGATAGCGTTGTGTTTCGAACTCGAATGAGTCTTCTGATGGAACAAGTTCTTGAATACCCTCTGGGCCTATGAGTTACACAGAGATTGTAACAGCGGTTGATTTTGGCGGCATGCCTGCTGAGTTCTTTCAGGATCTATGCATTCAATAGGAGTACATGGGAGACCGGACACTTCTCAAAAGAATGGAACAAGGGATGGATGGTCATCAAACTAGGAAAGAAGGGAAATCTGATGGAATATGTTCCTTTCAGAGCTGCATCCTTTCACCACTATCAGTGCCGAATTGCCTGTTAAATCAATTGGTCCCTTGAAATCGGGGCTGGCAAAGTAGGGCTATAGATGAACAAATGCACTTTTGAAGCTAAACAAAACATTGCTGGAGACAAGAGGTCGAGAAAGTTGGTCTTTTCTTATCGTGGTACAGAACTGGATGAAGGAAGCAGAGTTGACAAATCAATAGCTACCTTCGGAAACCAAGATGAAACTGTTCCACTTTTAGGTTAAATTAGAACTTCTTAACGGGCGTAGTACTTGGAAAGTGACTACTGCTCTGCATCTTCGTCTTCATATACTGAGAATTTTGTGGCCAAACCTCGTCTCAAATGTATAGCTCGACGTAAAAATGGGTCCATAACCAAAAGACACCGTAATATGGGACGAAGGAAGTGGCAGCGGATCGGACACACCTTGCGGCAATAGAATCCAATCCACCAGTCAGGCACTTGGTATGGGCTGAACGAGAGTGAAACATGTTGCAGAGCCTCGCCCTGGCACAGCAGTATCTTTTTTTTTTTTTTTTTTATAATTCACTAGCGCTAAAGGGGTTATGAATACCCTTATGATGCTATTAACACAGCGCTAGTGTTGGTGTAGTGATTTCTGAAACTCAGGTGGTATTAGGTTTCAGTCTTTTTGCTCCGAGGGTGGTTTTTCCAGAATGACTGGGGAGAATTATTGCCATTGCGCTTATAATTCGCAGTATTTCTTTCGAATATCCCAATGTTATTAGTACGATCAACACTTTCAAGCCATTGCCTACCCTATTGTCAGTGTTATGCCTATACAGTAGAGTTGGCGTCAGCTTTTTTCGCAATAGACCGACTTTTTTTCTGTGACATCGGGATTCGAACCTGGAACCTTCAGCGTGACAAGCGATGATGTAACCACTACACCATGACCACCCTGACCACCCTCTCTTGTTGAGATGGCAGCAAATTATAGGTCTGTAGAGTCCCTGAAAGACTTCCTCTACTTTGATCGAAGCTTATACTTGCTTACTTGCTTAAGCTATTTTCAAGTCGAGAACTAGTTCATATCCTGGTATTTCTTGGTTCTTAACCGACTGAGGTATCTAAAGCTTATTTTCATAAATATCCTCGCTGTACTTGCAGAGTTCCCATGTAAAGGAAGCTACCTTTGAAATGGCACTTGGTATCTCATAGGAACCTTATATTCACAGTGCATCTCACTAAAACAGTAGGACTTTGGTAGGTATTCCAAAACCTCTACCATATGTAGGTACGTATGATGTTTCCTTATCTAGCACGCAGCAAATTGCTTGAGGACCGCGTTTTTTAAGGAATCCCAGGCACCTGCAGGTAAATCCTTCCTAATGTTGGACATCCTCTGTGCGTTGGATTTAAGCTAAATTTTCTACGAACCTCAGTAGCGTCTGTAGCCTTCAAAAACAATCTAATATGAATCTTACCCCAAACAGCGTGGCATGCATGTGACCTCCAAGTATTACTTACAATGGTCACCGGAACTATTTGTTTTAAGAGCCGTGACCGACACTAATGTCGTCCATCCATTAATTTACAGAAATCTTGAGACACAATTCAATTAAAATTCTTTAATTAATTTGCTCTACTTTCGCCTCTATCTGCACTAGTGCTCTGAAGATAATCTGAAGAGCTGGGGATGATTCGGGACCATACTCATCCAACTATGTCCACACTAGGGACACACAAAGCAAAAAAAAAAAAAAATCGGAAACAAACAAAAGTAATAGTTGTTGTGCTGACTGCTGAGTAAACTTTTCGTTGCTCCGGCGGCGGCAGCGGCGCTCTTACACAGTCCGTCAGAGATGCTTATCAATTAAGGATTTTTTTTTTGCATCCCCTTTGCTTCCTTTCTCCTTTACGAGCTTAATTCTTTGCTCCAGATACTATCGCTGGTGGATAAACAAGTTGACAGTAGAAGAACACACAGCCAAAGAGCTAAACAAAAAAAAAAAACGTGGAAATGGAAACCTAAACTCTAAACAGAAATTGTAACTCATTCCTCCTGCACTACCGCTCAAGCCATACGTTCCGAGATGAAAATTTATCGTGCCTTCAAAGGCACGTAGGCAATTCTTTTCTGTTTTTATTTTTTTGTATCTTTTGTTCTGTATCTGCTGGTGGGGACTCCTAGGGAGAGGATATAAACTTGGCATTTGGCCAAAAGAACAAAAATGCAAGATACTGAGACAACATTTGGCTGCACATGGCTAATAGGTATCAGAGTGGGTTCAGTTTTTGGTTTGGTTGTCCCTTGAAAAGTGTTTCCCCATCGAAAAGAGGACATTGATCGCCCTTTTCGGTTTTGTGTTGACAAAGCATCAGAAGTTTCCGAGCCACTAGGTGACAATTTCGATGAAAATATGAGAAGCACTCTTGATGACACCACCCGGTCTTCGAGTGGATTCTCTCTTCCTTCCCATGCTCAACTGCCATAATCTTGAGCACAGCTGGCATCATAATATATATTTTCACCGAGGAGAGGAGAAGATTAAAACTTTTGTAATTATTTTTTGGGTCAGAGGGATCCGTACGTGCTGGGGATCGATGTGACTGGGTGGATAGCGATTAAGTTGTGTCGGAAGGGGAATTTAAGAAATGCATCGGAGAACTTTTTCAAGGTTACGAATGGGAGATAGTTGGATTGTGGTTAAGTGGAAATGAAAATCCTGTCAGCGGTGTCCAAGGTGGCTCTTGAAAGGAAATTAACAACTTTTTCTTAGCTGACGCCTAAGTTGGAGAACTATTTATACCACAAGAGATTTACTGTCAAAACTTATGTAAGTCTCGGAATTTCAATAGGTCGGGACTTGTTTTCAAATGTGGAAGTAGACGATGTTAGCTTTTAGGAAAGACTATAGAGACAGCCCCGCTTGAGGTCACCAAATGACCTGTTGTCTATGCAGTGAGCAGTGAGAGCCAAGCTTTCTTGGCTTTTATGGTTCAGTCTTCTAGATCGTGCATTATATTCCACAAGTGCGGACCTAGCACCAACCCTTGTGGTTCTCTCGCGTCATCCTTTATTACCATCGGTAGTATCGTAGAGTAGCACACTGTTCCTGAAGGACGCTCAATTCCATAAGTGGAATGCGGAGTTGAATGCATTCCTCATTCACTGTTGAATGCGCTTTATGGAAGCCCGATTGGTGCTCCGCCAGGTTTCTACTTTAGTGATAGTTACATTCAATCGGTTGCATATGATCCGCTCCAGCATTTTGCCCACTCTGTCAAACACACAAAGTGGACGATGGTTCATTTGACGGTTTTTTCCTTGTGGGTAGCAGTACAAGTTACTGTTTCGGAAGGATTCCTTCTTTTAAGCCCCACGCTGGAGTACTCAGACAAAAAAACAGGTCCATTGTACCACCAGCAATTACAATCCTTTTACTGTATTTCCTTCGGCTTTCCAAGAGAGACAAGCTTCAGTGATTAAGAGCGTAGGTTCCCAGCACTCATTATCAGCCCCAAAAAGCTGCCACCTGATACGAGCAAAGGCAGGACAACCACATCACAGGAGGTGTTCCCTAGTCTCGTCATCGCCCTCTTCACAAGCATCACATGTAGTGGTGTCACTCAGCCTAAAGCGTTGAAATGTTTGACAATAAGTTGTCTGCAGTCTTTTCTGCTAAGAGGCAGCACGAATGCCGCGGACTTCTTACAAACGTCTTAAAGTATCCGAAAGTCATGCCATCTAAAGTGGTGATTTGCTAAAAACCTAACCAAAGATACAGATACGTGGGTTCAGGCCGGAGAAGCTCATCGAAGAACTCATTTCCGGGAATTCTCCTGTATCGAGAGACCCAGACTCCTATATCAGTCTTCCAACCGAATTCAATCTATTTCTCCACTCTCGAACTTTTTTTGATCTAGTAAGAGGATTGAGCAATGCCTGACTGTCACTACAGACGCTGATACTCCGCAGCCATAAATATTGCAAAAATCTCCGCTTGGAAGAAAGACGCATAAATGCCTAGAAGCAAGTGCAGTCTAATGTTGTCGGTTTCCTCAAAGACTCAAGCACTTTAAGCATCACTGGTCCTGGAGCCATCTGTAAAAATTCGATTAAATTCCTTACGCGGCTCAGATTGTAGCGTAAATCTATCCTGTGCCAATGGGTCTACATTGACTTCCTTTCTCGTCAACCCTATTACCTTACCTATCCTGTGCACAGGGAAAGGCGACCATAAATCTACACAGCAGTCTTAACTCCAGAACCATTGCATCAGATATCATATCCATAAGATTTGAGTCGCGCAAGGTCTTCAAAACTCCAGTGCGGTTAACCCCAAAAACCTTTTCTTTTTAAACGGAACTCCGATTGGTTCGCCCATGGTGTAAACATCAGCATCCAAAGCTGAGCCAGGCGTGTTGGGAAAAGCTCTGCTGTTGCCAACACAAGTCTTTCTTTTGAGCCTAGTGAAAATAGCAGTCACGTTTTTGCGTGAAGGCTTAGATGCTAAGGACGGTCTTGCAATGGAACTCTTTGCAAAAAGCCCCCTTACACTGCTGTGGTAATGCACGACCAAAGAAGTTCCCTATCCAAGATAACTTCTTAATATTTCGCTTCTTTGACGAGTGAGATTCTGACGCCTTTGGAGCACTGGAAGAGTCAGTCCAACCAACCTCCTAATTCTAGTAAGAAGAACAACTTCAGTTTTAATAGGCTTAACTGAAAGCCCATTCCATGCGTCAATCACATCCAGCTCCATGTGAGCCTTAGAGCAGACAGTTCACAGGAAAGGATCAACAGACAGTGTGCCTGAACGTGGACTGAGACTATTAAGCAGAGAGTCAATCAGCATGCATCACAGTAGAGTGGACACAACGCCACCTTGTGGACGGCCCCTGATTACCCTTGCCATCACATGCTGACCACGATCTACATCCGCCTTCAAAGTCTTATTCATTTGCATTGTAGTCATGCATCAACAAACAACTCAGGCCTTGTATGGTATGCCATGTGCTTAACCTCCAAATCTGCCGAAAGCTTTAGGCATCTGAAAATAATGGAAAGACAGCTTATGCGACAAAACAGCTAAAGGAAGTCGCTTTTAAAGTTCAGCGTACAAATTTGAACGTGCATTTGCCATGACATTGAAGCTAACAACAATTTTCCAAGCCTCCACTCTTTGTCGTCACAACCTTCCTCCCTCTGTTAAGGACTATAAATATTTTTATTTGTCCCAGAATAATACGAAATCAATTTCAACTTGAAACTACACAATCTTTATGGAAACCACTCCAAGACTAGACCAAGAAATCAATTGAATTGTCTCCAGTTCCCGCAGAGTTACAAGACCGTCATCGTCCTACCCCACGCAAATACCCCACTTCAGATGTATATTTCTGTCTCTCTATTCCAGGCTGCACATGAATAGAGTTATGTCTGTGAGCTCTCCAGGGATCCAGCTGAGTATGTCACATCCAACTGACAAAACAGTAAGGAAGAGTAAAGTTTATTTTTACTATCCTTTAACCAAACAGGGAGACGCACACAAATTGTATAATACCATACACACACACACAAGGGATGAGAAGAAGAAATAAAAAGAAAATCGGATGCTCCTCATTGTCGGGCGGAAATTACTTTTCACAAACACTACGACTTCCCGCAAGGAAGTACATTTTCGAGATTAGAAAGAGGCACCTGTTGTGTCACAAGTGCTCATATTTTCCTGACACACAGATAGTTACACATCGCAGAAAACAGTGCGATGCGTCCTGTTATAGAATGAATGACGGGTGGGCGAGGGGTTGTGTATGCACTTGGTAAAGTGGCATTATTTTCAGAAAAACTTGAAAAGGATGCAACGAGGATTCTTCCTTTTCTCGAGCGGAAAGAATCATTGATATCCCGGCGGAGTATGTCATCAAATGGATTTGTTTGATTTTGAGCTTGAAACATATTCAACGGGCTTAACGTCTTAAAAGGAAGTGAAGGCTAAAAAGGAATTGTAAATTAATGGAATGGAATGTTAAAGAATAACTTGTCACAAAGTTCCGCTAGTTCAGAGTAGAGTTCCGTTTTAAAGCCTCATAAGGACTTATGCACCGCTTCCAAGGAATGATGTTTGTTCTCCAGACTTACGTTAAGCGAGCATAATAATTGTTCTTCTTCAACCCGTGGAGGCACTACAGCTTCCCATTTTTATCGATCCGGGGACCGCTTTTCCAATCCTTAAAACAGAGGTTCAGTCTTCCTCGACGCCTTAAACCTACTCTGCTTTCCTGCTTCATGTCCGGGGTGAACCTGGGCCTAAATCAACAAGCGTCTCCAGCCAACTCGATCTTTAGCTAGCTGTCTCCAGTTTCGCACGCTAAGTTGGTTGAGGTCCCCTTCAACTGGGGTGCGCCAACTGAGTCGCGATCTTCCTCTACTGCGCTGTCCCTCGGGGGTGGATTCGAAGATTTTTCGGACCGGAGCATTGGTGTCCATCCGCTCTACATGGCCCAGCCACCTCAGTCGTTGAACCTTCACTCTTCTGGCTAAGTCGATGTCGCTGTACAATTCGTCGTTGTATCTCCTCCTCCACTAACGGTCTATGCAGACGGAACCAAAAATCACCCGAAGAATTTTCCTCTCGAAACAGCCAAGAGCACCCTCATCCACTTTTGATAAAGTCCATGCCTCTGCGCCGTAGAGGAGGACTGGGATTATTAAGGTCTTATATAGGGTAACTTTTGTTGTTCGAGAGAGGGCTTTGCTAGTCAATTGCCTTCTTAGCCCAAAGAAGCAGCGATTGGCATGAGATTTTCTTCACTTGATCTCAGCGCTGGTGTCGTTGTCTGAATTGATAGCGGAGCCTAGGTAGACAAAGTCCTTAACTACCTTAAAGTTATATTTGTTGCGGGAGACGTTCTCTCCGAGACGTCGGTGTTAGGTGTCATTTCTTGTTGACTTGGTCTTGCCCTTATGACCGTTAGACCCATCTTCGCCGCTTCCGTCTCAATACTCGCGAAAGTGCTACTGACATCACGCTGCTTTCTTCCGATTATGTCAATATCGTCGGCGTATGCGTGTAATGGGACGGACTTTTGAAAGATTGTGCCTCTTGTGTTGGCACGTGAGATTTTTTTGAGTCGCATGACAGCGCATCGCCTTGTCTAAATCCTTTTTTGACATCAAAGGTCTCGGGGAGTTCTTTACCGATCTTGATGGAGCAGCGATGTCCAAAACTAGCAAGATCCATTTGTTTCGTCAAACCGAAGTAGCAGCGGTTTCCTAGTGTAAGGCTTCATCGAATTTCCAAGACGGTGCATTGGAATTTATATATACTCCGAGGTAGGTACTTCAAAGTTAGGTAATAGGTTAGGCAATAGGGTTGACAATAGGGAAAGGAAGTCCTTTCTCCGACACACTTAGGTCAATGTAGAAGTTACTGTTGCCTGTTCTTCAGCTGCAGTAAAAGTCTCTTTGGTGGCACACTGGGAGCAATGGATGACGTCGATATCGTCTACGAATTCCAGCATCTCGACAGATTTTATAGTGCTTTCCGTCTAGGTTAAAGGGTTCGACTGCATATCGTATTTTGTAGCCTTCACTCGGATCTCCTTGGATCCATTGTGTGTTCAGCACAAGATTAAAGAAATCATATGATTAATGCATCTCTTTGGACCCAGAAGAGCTGTTTTCAATTTTTCCAGCGACTCGCGGTACAGCTGGACCAACTTCGATGAGATTCCGAATTCAGCCATCGCCCTCAAAGAGCTCAGGACGATGAATGCTTTCATTTGTGGGTTTGAAGTGGATGAAAAGGTGGTGAGTCTGAACTTGAAATTCATTAGCCTTTTCTAGGATTTGAATTAATGTGAGGATTTGGTTTTGGTTTACACAGAAGAGCTTCAATCACAGTACGTTGGATAGAATCTTATATGAGACATTTAGCAGTGCTTTGCCTCTGTGGTTGGAGCAAGACATAGGATCGCCTTTTTTGTAGATTGAGTCATCTGGCGTCCATCCGTACTTGGCTGATGATTTGTTGCATGCGCTCTACCACAACACAACCTTCGAAAAGCTCTGCTGGTTAGCCATCAGAGTCGGCAGCCTTGTTGTTGTTCTTCAGCTTTCTGATAGCTGGGCTGAACTTTGCTGGGTCGGTGATTACTTCTTCAAAACTTCTTCTTCTCCGTCACATTCCTGTGCATAAGTGACCAGGTTTGCTTCACTATTTTGAAGAGCTAGCTACCAGAAGCTTGACATTTCTAAAGAACTGCCAATTGTTGTTCCTTCCGCTCGGATTTTCTTTTTCTTCGCTCCTTCTGGCTCGATACACTGACTGCGGTGCTCTTGTTTTGTGCGCCTTCAGATGTGTATCTTCTGTCACCATCTTTTCGGCGGTGACTGGTATCCCAAGGTGGATTCGGCAACTACTGTGTTGGCGTCAGTGGAAGAAGAGTGCACAGCAGAGAGTTACGATTTGTAGTCTCTGGCTTCTCTGTATAGGCGTCTAACGTGTCTCCTTTTCCAAGCACATTCGCAACTTTTTCCTGTTGGACAGTCGAGCTCTGAAGTTAGCTGCGATGAGATAATGGTTACAGTCGACTCGAAATGTGTACACATTAGCGGTTCTACTATCTGGAGACAGTCAGGTTGGTTTGTGGACTCGATTTGGGAACCTTATACTACTTATCATCGTTTTACGGTCCACCCAGTCAAAAGCCGGTTTCCTTTGCGCTTTCGTCAAGGCTCGTGGATTTTCTTGCTGATTTTGGGGTCAAAACCGTTCCCGAGTACGATTACAACATAACGAACAGGCTCCGTAGGCTCTATCCAGGAGGGCATAGGACGCTTTCTTAATATGGTCTTCAGCTTCATCGATAGGGGCGTAGGTAGGTAAGTATAGGTGGCGGCTCAACATGAACCCAATTAGCACTAGATATGCCAACTCGTGTGACCTGGTTGGTGATGTGTGTTGTTGAGGATGTGGGACAGTCAGTTAAAGTTAAAGAAGAGAATTAGATCTCTTATCCTTTTACCCGAGATGTCATTAAGGTCATCGAAGAATGGTTGGTCTTATGCACGCAGTCTAGCTCTTGCCAGTGGCGGACATTTGCAGAGGAAATGTGAGAGGGTTTCCTTCTCATTTTCGTTCCCGCAACTACGGCAGTAGGGGTTGTACGAAATACCTAGTTTGGCCACATGGTCTTCACGCCAATGTACCGTGATTGCGCGTAGCTGATGTTGTAAAACGTAGCTGTAATGCATTTTATCGGCTTGACCTAGATTAGATCACAAAAATCAGACTTTCCTCCGACCAATCCCTTACAATGAGCTGCCCATGTTTGGATTAATCCTTATTCCATCGAAGGAGATTAATTTTTTTGCTGTATTTAGCTCGACAGAAAGCGGTTTCAACAGCCTTTTCGAAGATCATGATGCTACTGTTCAACTTCTCAACTAAATCCTTAAGCGGTGCTGGCTAGCCATAGACCATTCCATATGTATAGGCTGAGGCTTCATGTAGATTGATTCGTTGCTTGTGGTCTCAAAAGTCAAAGGACTTTTTATTCTTTTGACATTTAGGCCATGAACCTGTCACAACCGTTAGAAAATGTGAAAGAAGTCTAACCTTACCTTAAGACCATTCAAATAGTCAATTCTTTTTTCACTTAAGAACGGTCGATGGCGTTTTATTTTATGTCAGCAGGATTAGCTCTGTAATTTTCCATCTCTCAAGGGTTTGTCTATTTTTTTTTCTCCATCGAAGGACATAAATCAAAAATCCAAACAAAACACGTGCCTGGATTGTCCCCTCAGCAAAAGCAAAACTATTTGTAGATGATGTCCGATTAAAGCCGGTCTCTCCACACACACAAGCAGTATAGGCCAAGCACTAGGTAGCCGTATAAATCATTCCAAGATAATCTGCGTCTAACATAACTCGTTTATCCTGTCGGGTAAATCCCAGATCGTAAAAACATTTAAATTTCATTACGAGCCCCAAAGTCGCAGGCTCCTTAAAACAACAGTGTGCTCGTAAATTATTTAGTTACTCGTACTTCGGTTTCGGTGTCACAGCAACAACAACTCCTTGGAATGGAAGCCTTCTTTAGTGGGTATGCGTTATCGCTTAGATGGCGCCACCTATTGCCGTTAAACTAAAATTTATGAAACCATAAAACCGAAACTCCTTCTGACGAAGATGGCATTGCGAGTGCCACCTGTGTTGCTTCTACACCTTTGCTGGTGCTCTGCCAGTGCCAGTGCTGGTTTTTTGTGGAATGACTTGCATCATGGTTTACGTTTTCGTAGGCAAGGAGGTTGAGTTGGTTTGCCGTTGCCATCGATTGTTACCAAGAGGCATAGGTGGGCGGATGGGATAGCTTTTGGTTGGGTAGCAACGCCAGTAAAACGCACAGACAAACTTTATTGTGTGTTAAGGTTCAAATAAAACCACCGGTTTGCCTCTTTGTCCTGTACGTTGCTGTTGATGGGTACAGCAACCGAACGAAACGGAACGAAAATGTTTTTCCTCTACACGACACGGTGGCATAAACATGACCTTCAGTTGTTATGGAGTTCCATACTCTCTCTGTACAAAGGATGCCTTGGAAGGAGAAGTAGTCGGCCGTTTGTGAGGGATGGTTGTTTTATGGCCATCGTTTCATCAGGAAATCAAGTAAACACACGAGACGGCAGAGCTAGAACCACATTGTAGCCGGTTACAGGCAGGCCATAAATAGAAGGAGTTGGCAATGTTCGTAACGCCGCTGGCTGGGTGTTTAAGATAAAAGTTCGGGCAAGGTGTGTTCTTTAAAGCGGGACTAGTCTGGTTTATGGAGGACAATGGCAATGTTTCGTGGTGGAAATCACAGGTTGAGTAGTTTCGGGGCGAATGGGGTCGAATGGTTTCCGGGGCGGCGCGGTTGTTTGGTGGATTCATTAATTCCAGTCAGATGTTGTTGATTAAAATTTAATTTTACTAGAGGCTGCTGTAATGGTTATAATTAGGGTCAATGAATAGAGAACCCTGCCTTCAGTTTAAGGTCTGTGTAGCTGTGTGAAGCCTATCAGGGCTCAGGGTTTCTGTTTGTCAGTTACCACGTTACGGAAAAACCCCGCAACAGATTTAACTCATATTTTGTGGAAGGGTAGGTTTTGTCACCTGGTTACACATAGTCAGTTTCTTAGGGAAGTAAACGGGCTGAAGCTAAAAGAAATACAACAAAGGTGACTTTTAGATTTGTCAACTTTGGTCTGAGTCGCATCAACGTGAATTGAAAATAAGGGAATTGGTCGACGCAGCCCAATCTCGTTATCGAAATGATGTTGCAGCTGCTAAAGAGGCTCAATTAAACGGTCAATGAACACAAAATCACATTGCAAGGAATTGGATCTCTTATAGGTAAGCCGAGCGTCCTATGGTTGGCATGGCTCGTAAGCGTATTGGTTTTGTTGTTTCAAGTGGAAAATTGAAACTCATCCGATGTGCTTTCACTGATAAAGCGACCAGCGACCACCCATTCTTTTCCTTTCTTCTTACTTACTTTCTTTAGTGGAGCTACCTACCTAGTGTCACTCCACCGCAGATAAAATACCTGAGGAACGACCAAAGGCTGATGAGCGGTATGATGGTGATGTTGACTAGGGACTAGAGGCACGATAAGCAGAACTCAAGTCGAGAAAGTCATAAGAGTTCAGCTTTACAACGTCACCTGGGCAAGAGATTTTGCAGACAAGCTTCCCAAAATCGGAGATTAGCGGCTTCAAATCGACAGCAGGGGCAAAGTTATGTTAGTTGAAGACTTCTGTCGACTTAGACAATCTCTGGGAGTAGCCAACACTTTCAGCTCTGGAAAGTTCTTAAACTCACTAGAACCCTTTGGCACATACTCCTATGAGCTGACTCTGAAAGTTGGAATTTTGGTCATACCGAGGTACATACCTGGACGCATTGTGCCTATACAACGGCATGAGACTGCGCATCAGACTCATCAGAATTAACATTCCCAAGGACACCATTACGACCAGTTTCTTCAGAAATCCTTCCAGTTTAAGCGGGTACTAACCTTGAAACTGCCCTTCGCGATGACCATTTACAAGTCTGAAGTTTACGGAGTGATACCGGAATTGCCTTCTAACATGGGACCCGAAACCACGCAGCCTCTACGTCCTAGGTCGGCTACTTATTGGCACCACCGTAGATGTCATCACAGGACACTGCACCACTGGCAGTGGTGGTTTTTTTTTGAAGCAGGGAACAATTCTCCATCCTTTTTGGGGCATGCCCAGCCCTCTCCAATCAAAGAAGAGCTTAGGTAAGCCAGTTCCTTAAACAAACTTGATGAACTAGTTGACACTCCTGACCTCCCTACTAAGCAGGGAAACACTTAGGCCAGAACAAGGCCCATTGTGATACCGCGTGTTGAAAGCCGAAAACCAGCCACAGAGACCTCACAAGTGTAATTTTCTTAGGGAAGAAGGGTAAAGTTGAAGTTGAAGTTCTGGGTGAGCGTAGCGGTGTACCAGAACCAATAAGACCCACATACAGATTTCTTAATTTTAAAGATGTCGAGCCTAGCAAGGTCATTGAGGTCATCGAAAAATACTCTCCTAAGGTTTTCCTCCTCAGCCTTGATAGGGCAGGGCAGTAGCAAAGAAGGTGTGTGATCGTTTCCTCTTCCTCTTCGTCTCTGCAGCTTCTACAAAAATCGTTAAAGGGAACACCTAATCTGCTGGCATGCCTGCCAATTGGACAATGCCCCGTAAGAGCTCCTACAATATTTCTTATATGTTTCCTATTCACGGACAGAAGTCTTCCCGTTCTCCTCAGATTCAGGTTGGGCCAATTCTGTTTTGACAGAAGTCTATTAGCACTTCTTAAAGCTTCACTATCGAGGTAAGATTTTATTGATTCTATGGAGAAAGGCGGCTCCCCCGCTCTGCAGTTGCCCGGAACGTCCCTGTTCTGGGTTCCTGGGCACTTCGCATCTGTCAGCGATCTCATTCAGAGACCTGCGGCATTGCTTTACCAACTTGGATCGTACTGTCGGTGATTCCAAGGCTTTGAAAGCCAAGCCACAGCTTCTCGGGCTGTTGTAATTTACGCTTGAAAAAATCTTTATAGCAAACTCCGACTCGTTTTGCGCGTACTTTTCTAGGAATACCCAGATCGATGTCTAAGTGTGTCTGCATCTAATGCAAACCTAACCCTGGAAAGGGACTTTATTTGTAAATTTATTAAAGTGCGAGTCCTTGATATTCTACCACTCTAAATGTCATTTAGATGATGTATTTCTCAGAAAATTTCTCACACACAATAACGCTGATGATTATAATTGTTGAAGCCAGACATTTAAAACTGTCGACACATCATATACTCCAACCCAACCACGGCAACGACAACGACGACGCCACCAGAAATAGAAACATTCGTCGACTTTTAACATTTTATTGCCTAAGACATCCCTGTCTGTCTGTCGTACGTAAAAGTCGTCCGTCATATCATATTTTATAACACACGCTATCCCGAGACACCATACCATAAACCACGTGATTTTATTAACACACCCCCTACGCAAATGAAGGAACGAACAAGCAGAACAGGGAAGCCGAAGTGTGAAATTGTCCTGCCATTCTGAATACTCCTACACCAACCAATTCGAATGGCAAGCATCAAGCATCCTTGTAAAGGACGCGGTTTTTTTTTTGCAAATTTGCATTTTACGACATTTTTTATTCATTTTCACTTTCTTTTACTTCCCTTCACATTCACACATGGGAATATTTGATTAGTACCGCTAACGCTTGATGATTTTGACATTTAATGACATTTCTGTACCTTACGACGGAATCATGTAGATGCGTAGCCGATTCGATTAACTGAGACGATGCACAACTTACCAATTGACAGGCCACCATTCTTAAGAAAAGATTGAAGGGCTATATGTACTTACTTGGGTGGTGCTACAGTTCGGGGTGAAACTGGGCCTCATCACAAATGGCCGCTCCTGATGCCTCTAAAGAGATTCTTTCATTTTTGTTCCCTCTCTCTCTCTCTGCTCTACTTTGTAGGATATTACTTCGACATAATAGCAACAGACACAGCTGGGCGGAGGAGAAGTGCTTTAATGTGGAACGCATTTAGGCCCCAGGATCGTGCCACTTTGGTCGGTGGTCGGTGGGAACTGGGAATGGAACTATTTTTGAGATGATTTTTTTTTTTTTTTTTTTAGAAGACGGTTGGAAGGATGTTGTTGACTGCGAGAGCCGGGACAAGTAAATAATTGGATCAATGAAAATGTCAGGTTGTGGGGTATAATTGAATATAACGGTAAATGGTATCTTTAAGGAAGAATAATGTACATATACAGATGTTTCCGTTTTTTTATGTGTATTTACAACACTTGGAACGATTGATAGGTTTGACATTGACCGTTCAATAACAAATTATGTCAAAGGTTAGATGGATCACTAATGGCATGTTACAGTTTTATAGCCCTAACCTTTTAAAAGTCTTAACCCAAATGGATGGTGATTAAGTCCTGTGACCATAAATTGTGGTAATAACTCTTCAAGGTGCTGACATTGTGACAATGGATATAAATGTAGCATCAGTGGTTATTGATTTATCAGATTAGGAGGGGTGTTTGTTGTATCCATGGCAGTGCTACTTATGCGAAGTAAGGATCATAAAAGAGGTAAGCTTTCGGTATTTTAAAGCCAACCCCTCTGAGGAAAACCGTATAAAGTTTAAACAAGACAGACATGACTGCAATGTTCCCATCCGACGTGTCAAATTTCTCTATGACCAAAAATTGAGGGAAAAATACTATTATGTCCCAAGGGTAGTAAAAAATGTTTGGTCATTCGTAAAAAAACATCAAGAATTCTGCCTCGTCTTCAATTCCAACGCTCATTTACAATGATATTCCAGCTGTCAGCTCCTCAGACAAGGCCAATCTGCTTGCTGCACACTTTGCAGCTAGCTCAACGCTCCCAGATTGTGCGTTGTCTCCATCTGTACTCGAGAGCGTCCAATTCTTCATGGGACAAGTCCCCTTTTGCACTCGTACAGTTGCAGGAGAACTTGGAGGTCACAACATTCACAAGTCCGCTGGTCCAGATGGCATTCCACCCAAAGTTCTGAAGAGGTGTTCTTCCACCCTGGCAAAACCACTGCGTAAGCTTTTCCATCTGTCCTACTCCTCCGGTCTCTTTCCGAGTAGATGGAAAACTGCATTTGTCCAGCCCGTGCCCTCCAACTATCGACCCATTGCACTTACGTCCCTTCTTTCCAAGGTCATGGAACCGCTGATAAATCGTCAGCTTATGAAATATATCGACTCACGAAAACTCCTCAATGACTGGCAGTACGGTTTCCGTAGCAACAGGTCCACGGGTGATTTGATGGCTTTTCTCACCGAGAAGTGGAACGAATCTATACATCACCTTGGTGAAAGTAAGATTGTTGCGCTTGAGTTTGGCACCAAGCTCTTTTGTTAAAAATGCCATTATATGGGATCGATGTATCTCTTCTTCAATGGATTAGAAACTACCTTTCGGGCCGTTCAATTCAAGTTGTTTTGGACGGTTTCAAGTCAGCAATCCACCATATAAATGCTAGTGTCGCCCAAGGCTCTGTGTTGTCTCCGACTCTCTTTCTCATTTTTATAAATGATCTCTTGTCTGCAACTTCTAATCCAATTCATTCCTTCGCCGATGACAGTACTCTCAGTTTTTCATATTCGTTCCCTTACTCGTGTCCCTGCTCTTCAGGCGTAGTAGAGGAACGGCAACGTATGTTAAACTCATTAAATTCCGACCTTGACAGCATAATAAAATGGGTTTCTACAAATAGAGTGGAATTTAATGCTTCTTTCTGTTTCTCAAGCGAAACCCGAACCCCGAGCCATTATCCATGAATGGTACCTGCATCGCCGAAGCCGAAAAACTTTCCATCCTCGGTATGTGTGTCAACAACGATCTTCGTTGGAACGACCATATATTCGATTTCGCCAAGAACGCTGCGAAATGTTTAGGTTTCCTCAAACGATGCAAAAAATACTTTACCCCTTCTGACCTGGCTTCAGTTTACGAGGCGTCTATTCGCCCAAAGTTTGAGTACAACGCTCACATCTGGTCTGGTGCGCCAAAAACCGTCTTGCACATTCTAGATAGAATTCAAAAACGCACGATAAAACTTATAGGTGAAAGAAACATTGCAAAGTCAATCGACTCGCTTGAACACCGAAGAAATGCTTCCTGTCTCTCACTGTTTTATCGATTCTTCTTCAAAAAGTGCTCTAGCTGCATTCCGCCCCTGCAACATTTCACTCGCAATACTCGTCACGCTTCAGTTTACCCTTAAGCCTACTTTCGGACATACTGTCAAATATAGAGATTCTTTCTTTAGCCGTACCACACGAATGTGGAATAATCCACACAGTTCCGTGTTTCCTCATCACTATAACCTTAACTTACTTACTTAAGGTGGCGCTACAGTCCGGGGTGGACCTAGGCCTCAACCAACAAGCGTCTCCAGCCAGCTCGATCTTTAGCTAGCTGCCTCCAGTTTCGCACGCTAAGTTGGTTGGGGTCCCCTTCAACTTGCGTGCGCCACCTGAGTCGCGGTCTTCCTGGACTGCGCTGTCCCTCGGGGGCGGATTCGAAGATTTTTCGGGCCGGAGCATTGGTGTCCATCCGCTCTACATGACCCAGCCACCACAGTCGTTGGACCTTCACTCTTCTGGCTAAGTCGATGTCGCTGTACAGTTCGTCGTTGTATCGACTCCTCCACTAACGGCCTATGCAGACGGAACCAAAAATCACCCGAAGTATTTTCCTCTCGAAGCAGCCAGGAGCACCCTCATCCACTTTTGATAAAGTCCATGCCTCTGCGCCGTAGAGCAGGACTGGGATTATTAAGGTCTTATATAGGGTCATCACTATAACCCACAAGCATTTAAAGCCAACGTGCATCGGTACCTCCTTCGTCTCTCCTCTAATTTTCTCTAATGCCCGTGCTCTTGGTTAAGGGTATTCATAATCCCTTTAGCGCGCGCTAGTAAAAAAATAATAAACGTACGACTTAATGACTTGCTTTCATAAATAAATAAATTTATTTAAAACGAAGTCGAGAACTTCTAACAAATTTTTAGTGCGTACAAAAAAAAAAGGCAAAACCTATCCTTAATCCTAACCTACAAACTTTTTATAATCTCTAGCTAAGTCTAAGTGTTCATATGGTAATATTTACAATTCGAAAAAGGAAAAATGAATCCTTAGAATCACATCACAGTAGCCACAGTTTGGTTGGCAATTTAGAGAAGAGATTGTTCCACAATCCTAAAAATATATCAGCTAAACCCATCTCCAAGTCTGGTCTCAGTTCCGTAATAATATCATTGCCGTTCTGATTTAGGAATGTGTTGATTGATGCTCCAAGGATTTCGTTACCATTGAAAAGATTCGTCAAATGAATTCGCATACCTCCCACCAGGAATGTGACTTTCATGTCCTCAATGTGAATGATTTCCTAGAAATTTTTGAAGGATATTTTTGATTTACAAACTTTTTGACAATTCTCGAAACAAAAAGACTCACTTCAGGATCATTGCGTAAACTAATTTTTGTATAGACAGCTGTTTTGACATCCTTCAAGGCCATATTTACATCTCCATTACCAACCAAAGGGAGGAGTAGTATGTTTCCCTTTAAATTGTACTTTGCTCGAATTCTAAGGATTGGAATTTCCAACTCAAAATTGAAGATTTTCTTATCCAGATCCAAGCTGTTAAAGATAAATGGTATTTAGTGTGTTGAAATAGGCTTAGTAGGCTTCTACCTTGCTCTCCGAACAGTGGCATTTGATGGACCTCGTACAATTAGATTCTGGAATCCACCAGAAAGTACTAGATTTCCACTTCCTTTTGACACCGAAACCGAATCAATGTGTAATGGTTCGAAACTTTTTACGCCGATTTCTGGAATTCCTGACGCTAAAGCTGGAAAACATCCCTCGAAGAGATCTCGAAAGCATTTGTTTTCATTTGGATTTGCACGTGGACATGTTTGTAACCACGAAGCTGAAATGAAAGGAAGGTTAGCTAGAGAAGGTGACAAGAAGATGCTAATTGAAGAATCCAATTTTTTTTTTACGTTTCCCTTTATAAATCCTTTTCTAGCTCTTGCTTTCGGTAGCTTGGCTATATTGTTTCAGTAGGCTGACTCCACTTTAACTATTCCAATCCCCTCGATGAAGAAACCTCTCGAGTCTACCCTGCCTACTCTAAGTTGAGTAATGTCACCTTTAAACTGGGCAAGCCATAGAAGATGCATCATTTCTGAAGGGCTACTCCGATCAGGAGTGGACCTTGTGCTTATATCTTCTGTGGACCGTCAATACAACTTTAGAAGTAGAACTAAAAATCCAAAGCTTAAATAAGCCCTACAACCGACTTAGGGCTTTGGTCCATGAGATACTAAAGCTAAAGATGCCCTTCAAGAGTATATCTGATGGATCTAGCGATGGTCGTTCTTTTGTGGATCAGTGGGCAACATTTCTAGAGCTTGGGAACTGCAGCCTTCGTTTTCGTAAAATGTCCCCAAGTGTACCATCATTTGTCAGAAAATCTATCAGAACGTGAAGCCAGTTTAGCTTACACCGATGGAACCTTCACACCTTTTCCAGACCAATTATCTAACCTATCTTTGTTTAGAAAGTTGGCCCCAAAGCTGGGCTCTTTTATACTCTTCTATTCCTTAGGAACTCAGCTAACAAAATGGCTGTGGTTTGACGAATTCGAAAACTCTGTTGTCTGTGTAATTTAGTCAATTTAGTCCCTCCTGTTGCTAAGCCGTTGAATCTGTTTTGGAAGCAGGGTAAATGAAATCGATTTGAAGAGAATATGGCGACCTATTCTATATGATCTCCTTTTCACATCTTTCTAGGTTAAGGGGTAAGACACCCAAGATCACATCCATTCCCTCTGTGGGGTATGTTTTAAGCATTTTCCTTACTAGCCGAGTTTGGTTTCTTGCTCAAGTCCCTGCGCAACTCAATAGTGAAACCCTACACTGCCAAAAAGTCGACAATTCAATGGCAGATTCAGAAGTCAGGAAGTTTTGCTTTGTCAACCCGGAATCAAGGAAGATCTTAGCGACACGGTGTCACACGCGGTATCACAATGGGCCTTCATTCTGGCCTAAGTGGGTCCCTGATTAGTGGGGACAGCCGCCCAACCTAACCTAACCTAGCGACGGTGTCTCATTGGAGAACTAATGCCCAAGATTTTCAAAAATCTGAATTATAAGACCTCTCCCTATATGAGTTTTCCGAAACCAATTTGTCTTATCTTATGTTGCCACGAATGCGAATGGAGGGAGCACATAAAATGAAGGAGGAACTGAAGAATGGATGGGAATGAATTAACAGACGAACTGCCAAGAACTGAGGTACCCTTGCCATCTTAATCTTGACAGGTCGCAGCTAAGAATAACAAATTAACCAAAGCCACCGAAAAAGAATCACCCCAGAGCGGGATCATCTCACCTTCGGCTTATAGTTGTAATAAAAAGACTAGGGAGACAGGGTTAAGGTAGTCACGTATACGGATGACGTAGTGATAGCCAAATTTCTTCCCCATGAAAAGTGAAATCATGGAAACTACACAAGTACTATTAACAAATGGACCCTTAGCTGCAAATTGCGTGTCGGGTCGGGTAAAACTGAACCAATCTCACAATCCCTAGTGATAGGCACTTTAATGTCACATCTGACCCAAACCGTAGAGCTGAAAACTAAATGAAGAGCGGGTCAAGAAAGCATGCATGTATAACCTTGTTTGACTGCAGCAGAACCTTTAACAAGAAATAAGGGAATTAACCAAATATGACTCTATGGATGTACGCAGTCGTTGTATATCTTATTCTCACCAACGAATGTCTAGCTCTGGTGGCTCATTCTGAGAAAGTGTGACAATCTTTAAAAAAAACATTGTTAAGGCACCGCGCCGTGGTGTCCAAGCGACGTTCTCCTTACTCCACGACTTACATACTACTACCAAGGGAATCAGTTGCATCTCTAACAGACTACGATGTCTTCACACTAAACCTCAAGGTCTGCTCTCCAGACTAGAATGGAAGGACGGAGCAGTGATGAACACATACGACACAGCTTTCTATAAATACGCGAGACACGCAAAAGGTCTTTGCATGCAAGAATCTAGGGAAGCCTGGCTCAATACACCAGTACAAGCATGTTCAAAACTGCTATTCCCGGTACCATCACAAAGAAAATCAAACTTCATTGGGAACCTCGATAGGAGCAACCTTAGAGCACTTATTGGACTTCTCAGCGGTCACTGCCGCCTGAGCCTTACAACAGATTCAAGCTGTAGACTCTGCCTTGCCCAGCTTGGAATGCCCAGCTCTCTTTCAACTCAGAAAAAGAATATTAGACGGCGAATTCGTCTCTACAGGACAGCTTGCTGCCATCCACCCAGAGAAGTTCCTTAACATAATCTCAGCCTTTCTTTTTGTCTTCCAAATCATTGTAGTGTGTTCCAGGCGGAAATATTGGCGATCAAAGAAGTCCTGTATTGGCTGAAGAAAACCGTGATATCTTCCACAGATATACGTACAGTCAAGCAGCGATCAGGTCCCTGGAATCAGTCTCTTCAAATTCGTTAGTAGCTCTAGATTGCAGCAGAGATGCAGAGCAGTTCAATATTCACCTTTGTTGGGTGCCGGGGCATAGAAATATTCCAGGGAACTGAAAGGCTGATGAACTCGCCAGATATGGAACAACTTACAGAAAGAGACACCTTGGGTATACCGATCACTTCATGTAAACTTAAACTCAAGCTAGATGCTATCGAGAAAACAAATTCTAGGTGGACAAGTGTCTAGTGACAAAGCGGATCTGTCCACGGCTGGATCTGAAACGCTCTAAGAATTTAATTTCTCTCAAGAGATCGCATATCAGATTCCAATGCTCCAGTCCGAAAAATCTTCGAATCCGCCCTCGAGGGACAGCGCAGTAGAAGAAGACCGCGACTTAGGTGGCGCATGCAAGTTGAAGGGGACATCAACCAACTTAGCGTGCGAAACTGGAGGCAGCTAGCTAAAGATCGAGCTGGCTGGTTGGTTTAAGCCCAGGTCCACAATGGACTATAGCGCCACCTTAAGTAAGTAATAGGTTTCATCAAGGGACACTGTCTAATAGGCAAGCATGCAGCAAGGTTTGGCGTCCATTTAAACGATTTTTGTAGAAGCTACATGGACTAATAGGACGAGGAAACTATTCACCATCTTCTTTGTAACTGCCCAGCTCTCTCTCGTAAAAAAAAGGCCCCACTTAGGGGACTTTTACTTTAGACGATCTGATAAACAAAGATGTCACAAGCCTCCTTCGCTTCATCAGAAGCTCCAATTGGTTTATCAAGTAAGTAAGGAGATCTCTCCAGATCCTTGTGTGATCACAATGGTCCTATCACTGGTCTAAATGTGCTGGCAATCAGCTGGCAGCCACTTCAACCTTACCTGACCTAACCTATTCACTTCCTGGGCTGAAAAAGGGCTTGATTTTGGGTACAACAATTGGCAGGCTCTGATGGTTTCTTACAATACTTTATCTCACAAAGACAAATAAGCAGGTCAGGTAAAATGTGATCTCAAAACGTCACTCTGGTCTTATTTGGATTCCTTTAAACGTCAACCTACTATAGGTATAAGTATTAGAGTCTTTAGACCAAGGGAAGTGTTTAAGTTTTTCAATACCTTTGAAAGTTCCACTGTGCCTTCCTAAAACTAGACCTTAAATTTTATAAAAAAAAAAAAAATGAAACATTTCTTACGTCTTTCCTGAAATTGTGGTGAATGATTGATGATCTGTCGGTTGGCAGCCCACGAAACTGTTAAACTGCTTAAAAACAACACTCCAAGGATATTGTTAGACTCCATGATTGATCAAATTTTCCACCAGCTAAACCAACTTTAAGTACACAACTTGGAACCACCTCTAAACTGTTCACTTTCACTTGTAAATTGCACGGGATTCGTCTTGTCGGTTGTCCACTTAAACTTTTCACAAACGTAAATTGCACAGTAAAATATTTTCAGGAAATAATTGTGTAATATCTGGTTTTTAGAAAAGAGACACCACAAACAATCGACTGGAACTGCGGAACACTTTAAACAGATAAAATCCGACAAATACTCCCAAGCAAGTGCGTCCGAAGTGTTCGACAGGCCGAAAGAAAGTGAGTCTCTGATTTGGGATCCCAAATACCAGTGACCACTAAACTATACCAGCGACAACGACACAAAAAAAAAAAAATATCTGGTTGGGGCTTTGCATCTGATTGCTGGTTTTGCATCGCATGGGTATGGCATTCCATCCAGCATTGCATCCGTTCCATCCAGTGGTACTAACTAGTTTTCGTCTGAAATTTACTTGAAGGTAGTCAACTTTTTTGCTAGATGGTGGTGGCTGGTTGGTGGACGGGTTAGACTTCCAAGATTGGTTGCAGTATTTCTTAATATTTGTTTTTGTTTTGTCTTCTCTTCTATGAGCGGTTTAAGTTGAGCCGTATAAATGCAATAGGTTATCGCAAAGCTTGTGGAGGTACTCTTGTATGCGAGTTGATCCCATTTGACTTTTTGTTTTTGGAAAAATGCTGTAATTTAGTTGATTGGTCTGTGTGAACGACTACTGGTTTTCCTTCTTCGCATAGATTATGCAAACGGAAATATTCCATTCCCTACGACCACATTGGGACATTGCATAAAATGTGGTTTAGAGAAATAGGGACTCTGATAGTTGGTTTGAATGGAATCTTTCCTGAAAAGATTTGGTTTCCTTGTCGGAATGTAGGCGACCAGAACGGCGATTTTAACAAAGTACATGCTGTCTACCAAAAACCGATCCGTCGAACACCGTCTTGGTCAAAGTAGGTAGTGAGGTGAAATATAGACTCCACAAATGACACCCTAGTTGAGACTCGACGAAGGATAACCTTAGGCAACCGCTGCTACTTTGGTTCGTCCAAACAACTAGGGTCCACAATCATAACTCGAAGGTCCAAAATTATCCTCTACATAACCCTGATCTTGCCAGTCCTGCTTCATGGAGCTGAATGCTGGACGATAAGTAAGCCAGTGGAACAGATCTTGGAATCCTTCGAAAGAAAGATTCTACATCGAATATTTGTTCCGGTCTGCGAGGAGGGCGAATGGAGGAGAAGATATAAACGCGAACTCTACGAGCTGTACAAAGATGTGGATGTATTCCAGAAGGCAAAAATCCGTCGACTGCAATGGATCAATTCGAGCGAATGGACGAGAATGCTCAAGCTAAGAGGATCTTTGAATCCCAGCCACCTGGTCCACTAAGAAAAGGAAGACCGAACCTCCGGTTTAAAGATCAAGCAATCGCGGACGCCAAAAACCTTGGTCTAATAAACTGGAAGCAGCGTGCCCGGGACCGTGAATGATGGAAGGCGGCATTAGTTCAGGCTCAGACCCTCTAAGGGTCGCTGGTCAGATAAGTTAGTAAGTAATCAAGTAGCACTCAAGTCGAACAGTTAGCTTAGGTTAGGTTAGCGGGCTGATGAAAATGGTTTCATCCTTATCACACTTAGGTTCCTGTATTTCTCCAACATCTTGAACATCTTGACAGCGGTGGTCTTGTCCAAGGTTTGAGTGAACTGGTGAATTAGTGGTGGCACCTTCAAACGCTTTTGGAGGACGACCTTTTGACGCCGAACGCGAATGTATTTGGGCCATTTTACAAAACGAGATAAATCCTGTTTGAGTTGAACGTTTTGACCGATGCCAAAGTTCTTTGCCCTCTACACGAAGAGCAGATTGACAGCCTTCTTCACAACTGGCTTCTTGACGACCAATGGAGCTGGGGGGACTTTCTTGGTCACTGGCTTCTTATTCTGTCTTGGCTTCTTAACAATTATTGTGGCTTATTGTTTTATTTAACGATGTTAAAGTAAAATGCTGATTATTGGCGGCCCTAAAAAAAGAGCTGCTTGTTGTCTACCTGTCGAAGAGGTTAAGGGATCTTAATATCACTTCAAGCGACATTCAGATTCAAAGATGGAGCTACTTGGTTTGATAATTCCTAAATTAAACCCGTTACTGGATCGGTAAGATACTCAAGCACGCTATCTGTACATTTGCAATTGCAAGACAAGTATAATTGCCAACAATTTGTGCCATTACCCTACCTAATTACCCGCTTGTATTATTCATACTTCATTTCTTGCGCACTCTCTTATTTTTATTATTTTTTATTATTTATGCTTGACAGAGAAACTTATGTAATGTGCCGTTCATTATTATTTTGTTTTAATCGGACAACAATAGACCTACCCGAAGCCAATGTGGGTTCAATGATTTTTCATTCCGCCGGTAGCGTCCGTCTGGTTGTCCGTCGCATTCATAGCCATGTGACTTATTTTACCGAGACAACCAAATGGCTTTAAGCTTGTAATAAATTACGTTTTAGATATGTTTTCAACTGATTTTTGATCAGAGAATGCAGCGCGGTAGAGAGTATCTGGATTCGGCTCAAGGTATAAAAATTTATCAACACAAATTAGTTGAAGGGCAAGTGTTGTAATGAAACTTGAAATGGTGGTTAAGTGTGGCTGTAATATCAAAACGTACAAGTTGTGAAGACATCATTTTTGTCACAAAATAGTTGCCGAGCCTAAGAAATATATTTAGCACTAGGTGTCTTTTTAAATTCTAAGACTCGACTGGACTGGATCATGGACAGAGGATAAAGTGTTACAAAGGGGAATTCTTGATGCACCGACAGAAGTGACCAAGTACCCCTTATGAGTCGATCTCCTACCGACTAAATCCTCTCAATCTTCAGGCGAACCAGCCCCGCCGGAACTGCTTCTTGCATTACTTTAGGGTGGTGCCACTTTTCCTAACCTCCATGAGCTTTAATATTCTATAGGTAGGGTAGGTTAGGTAGGTAGAGGTGGTTGAAACTGGTGAACCTGCCAGAGACACGAATAGCGCGGGTGCGCCTTTTTATACCACAACTCACGTGACTTGGATGTTGATGGGCGTAGAAATCTTTAGATCCATCCTGTGAAGTTGAGAAAATTGATAATGTTGCAGAATTTTAGGTTAGAAATCTCAGGAAGTTCCTTGAAAAAAGGTTTTCCGAGAGTGCGCTGTCTAGCTCTGGCAAGGGCCGGGCAGTCACAGAGAAAGTGGAATAACGTTTCGTTTTCGTGTGAATTGTCGCAAATGCGGCAGTGGGGTTTGAACGGAATGCCTAACTTGGCAGAGTAGAGACCAATTGGCCAGTGGTCTGTGCTAATTGCTGTGATTCTTTCTGTCTCGATGCGGTTCCTAATGATTAGATCATTCGTTCTGTTTTTATTGTAGGTGGGCCATATCTGTCCGAATATGATACAGGTTTCTAGACTGTTCCACTTAAAGTGTTGGAAAAGTTTACCCTTGATGAGTTTACCCTTGATGAGTTTACCCTTGCAGACTGACTCCGCAAGGGCGACATCCAGGGTAGAACCACATCTGGCTAACTCGTCGGCTCCCTCGTTCTCCACTTTGTTATTATGGCCGGCAACCCAGAGGAGAGTGATGTTAAACTGAGCGTTATAGTTTCCTTACACTTTTCAACTAACTTAGAGGACGAAGTAAGTGAGTGGAGCGTTTTGATGGTAGCCTGGCTGTCAGTAAATATTCTTATGCTGTTTGAGGTAGTAGGGCTGAGGCTAAGTATCTTGCAGGCTTCTCTAATCGTAAGTACTTCCGCCTGAAAGACACTCGAAGAGTCTGGGAGGCAGTATGATTTAGATACGTTCAGTTCCGCTGAGAAGACGCATGCTCCAACGCCACACTCCATCTTAGAGCCGTCGGCAGGAAATGGAGGAACACGTGAAGAGCTTCTGGCGGGCTCTAAGTTTTGAGATGTTGTAAGCTTTGCTTTAGGCGGGTCACCACACGAGATGATTTGCCGATCATTTTCAAGACTTCTGTTGGTATCCCATCCTGAACCAGTTGGTGTCTTCTTATTTTTCAAAGAACTTGCAGCGAGTGTCAACTTTTCTTCTGCTGCTTGTGCACCCACCTTGCGTAAGACAACCATATAACCTGGACCCCGGGGATCGCTGTTAACGTTGAGATCAAGCTGTTCCCATTTTTGTCTTTTGCTCATGTTGATTATTCTTTTGAGCTCTCCTTAGGAAGAACATTTTCCGTCGTTTCTGGGTTTCTTCTTTCCCCTCTAGCAGCCTTGTGTCTGAGATGTAAGCAGAGTCTTCTGAATTTGGCAATATCGCTTGTCCACCAGTACACAGGTTTCCTCCGCTCTTGTATTAGCTACGTTATGGCATCCATTATAGTCTCGGTAAACTCAGTCATTTCCAGGACCGGGTCTATTCCTCCGTCTATTACTGCCTTGAGATGCAAGTGTTTGGTAAGCGTATAAATACCAAAGCGTTCCTTGTTATAAACGTGGCTCCTGAATAAGACCAAATGAGCACAACGTTTTTCATAAGATCAGCAACATCTTAGCTTTGTAGATTGAAGGGGTGGGTGCATCGCGTGATGCAGCCTTCACTCGGATCTCTAACGGATCCCTTGTGTTCCTCCTAGCTTTGTTCGAGATAACCTTTTGGCTGCTTTCATATTGAGTACAAACTACTGTATCGATGGTTCTTCAAAACAAACCCAAAACCTTGTCCATTCAGTTCCGCTAAATTGCATAACTTGTTCATAATAAATGGAAAAATGTTCATGATCAAGTTTGCTGAATCAAATAATAACTGCGTCACAAACTGCTGAGAGAATCGTTGTTATTTTATGTAAACGGTCATAACGTTGGCGCCCCATTAATTTAAAAAAAAAAAACGTGATCACCACAGGTAACCAAAGCACACGAGAGTCGAGGAGTGCCTCCATCAAACCGTAAAACTCTTTGTTTTTGTAATGAAAGTCCACCGAAATGTAAACAATTTTCGGTCTTCACTGATGACGGTCATGTAGGCTTGTCAGAGACTGAGACTGTGACTGAAGCCATGGGCGTTACGTGTAGCACGAGATCTCAGTGGATCTCGTGAGATGAGATCAGTTCTCACTTGTTGTTTACATCTTTCTCGTGTTACCACCGATTAATGTTGAGTAATAGTTGACCACAGCAGCAGAAAAGTTAGTAAACAAACATTTAACGGAACTGAAAAGATAATGGCTAATGAGTGCTACGCAATCAAGACTTTAACTTGGGTATTGGCCAAGATTTGTTCGTTTCGATATAACGAGAGGAACTTGGGAGTTTCTTTCTTGGACCCACACAGGTATCTGGTTGAATCCATGATTCCATTTTGAAGATCACAATTAAATGGGAATGTCTAAGGTCAGCAGTGGCCACATGCTTTAGCAATGTAGGAGAGAGATTCGGGACAGATTTGATCGATATGTCCCCTTTCAGACAAGTTTCATGCACCACGACCAAGTCAACATGTTCAGAAGCTTTTGCCATTATTTTCAAACTCTTTGTAAGTTCGAGATCCACCAAGAGACATGTGTTTCAGGGATTCGATTCAGAGCTTAGACAGAGGTCTGACAGATTGGACTTCTATCTAAAGCGTATCTAGTTTATATTTTTAGGCTTCTTCTTCGCATTCATCCGATTTGGAAGTCTTTGTACTTGTGGTTCAGGTAACAGACTTACTTACTTACTTACTTACAGTCCGGGGTGGACCTGGACCTCAACCAACAAGGGTCTCTAGGCAGCTTGATCTTTAGCTAGCTGCCTCCAGTTTCGCACGCTTAGTTGGTTGATGTTCCCTTAAACTTTTGTGCGCCACCTGAGTTACGATCTTCCTCGATTCGAAGATTTTTCGGACCGGAGCATTGGTGTCCATCCGCTTGACATGACCCAACCACCCTCGAAGCAGCCAAGAGCACCCTCATTCAGGTAGTAGACTGAAATAAAAAAAAAACACCTTCTTTCCTTTTAACTCTATCCACCGAAAAAGTAGCAGTCACCGGTCGTGAAACACAGTCACACTTCCTATGATCCTACCTTCCAGAGAATCATTTATGGTGATTGAGTTCTTCAGAATCTGTAACTTCATTGATCGGAAAGACCAAATGTGGAGTTCTACTATCATAACTGCTTTATGGCAAAACCATCAGCCTTGAGGGCCAGATGTTTCGCTTGTTCTCCTAGGAAGAGAAGCCGGATAAATCGATTCCTATACAGCTAACCTACGAATAAGTCCGTTTAAAGTGTTCACTAGGTAGTTCCGTCTATTTGGGACTGTAGACGGCACAGTTGATTGATTTCCAGTTAAGGTACCTGAGCCCAGAGCTCACATTGTAAAGTTGTTGAGAGAAGGAGATGCTAGACATAGGTTGGTTTTGTAAAAACCTGTCGACAGAAGGTCCTCTTGACACAGTCAATTTAGAAATTCAAAAACGAGATACGCTAACTTGCTTTTGTTTCGTATGGTGGATGTTTCCAGTGGGCCCATGTTCTTTAGTGTAACATTTGGAATTAAACTGAGCTAGGTCTAAGTCATCCGTAGGTGATTGAACTTGAGAAAGGTCCACGATTTGAGATGGTTCTACATGACTACCACCAGGAGATATGGTTCCTGTGGACTTTTTATGTCTAAAAGAAACTTCCACATCCAAAAAGACACCTATGACACAATTTCTTATATTCAAACGCTTTCGCAATGACTGATCTTGGATACGATCAATGATTCTTTCTAACTTGACATCCGTCTATAACGTCCCATCATCCAATTCGCCTTTCTAGTCATACACGGTTAACTTGCATGAAAGTGGACTCATTAGCGTATCAAAACGGTGTATCCGCGCTACTTGTGTCTCTGGCAGGTTCACCAGTTTCAACCACAACTCATTAGCCGCCACATGCGATGAGAATCAATTCAACCTGTTAGATGGTCGGTTGAGTTTACATGTCGTACTGGTGACTAAGAGACAGTGAAAGTCATGTTTTTAAATCGTCTGTCGGTTGTTGGAATGGATATGCCAAACGATGCATGTCCTCATGGGGTGTGGTAACGCAACTACACCCATCAGATGGAGCCGAACAAATGCTATTTCATTGTAATTTAATTTAAATGGAGGAAATTGTCTCTTGTACCTGGAAACTGTTGCATAATGTGTGTATGAAAAGATTGCGAAACAAATTACGAGTGTTACCCTCAATGTTTCCCAATGTTCGTCAAGTAACTTAAATCATGGGATATGATCTATACCATAAATGTAGCTTATAAGTAATCTGTTATGAAAGGGCATTACCAGCAGTCGTTCGAAATCGGTATTATAAACTGTAGGCCCATTCAAATTGAAAACGCACAACACGAATGGTTGCGAAAAGCTATGCTTGGTTCCCTGTGCGCTGTCGCGCCAAATATTTGTATGTATTGCAAGCCACTTTACTCTGGAGCGCATGACATCTAGTATGAAACTGTGCGAATTCCCATTCCACAAGTATATTTCTAAGCCGTGGCCAGCAGATACTCTTGGTTATCATTGAAGAAGTTTGTCACTCGTTGGTAAGCAGCAATCGTTGTTCAACACATATCCCTCCGCATCGTCTTGATAATTTTCTTGAACTCCGATCCAATCCTACACCTACCTAATCGTCTTATGGTCACTTAAGAAAACAAATTCAGTTATATAACTTTTTGTTAATGACTTTATTATAAAAATATAATTTTCATAAATAATGTATCACAATAGACATACTTTTAGATTTAATTCCAAAGTGCGCACATTTACTGTTTCGTCGGCACAAAAGAACAAAAACATAACAAACAACCTTTTACTTTGGCAACAACTGATCATAAGTGTAGATTTCGAAAAGTTTTTCTGTGGTCTGTCGCAGAACCTCAGCCATGGCATCCTCCATAATTGGGCGTATCTCCTCCGACACAGCACGCCAATTTTCATTCAAAAATACATTCATCTTGTCACCCAGGGCATTGTCACCATTAAATAGATTTTCCAATCTCACTTTTATGTCCCCAACGTTGTAGGTTATCTTTGCGTCGTCAATTTTTAAGTGTTCCGCTCCGTTCTTGTTGTAACGGCATCCGGATACATTTGCCAAGACCTCAACATTAGCTAGTCAAGTAAATGTCAAAAAATTAAAAACTACTCAGATTCAGAAAACAAACAACTTACATAAATTCGCCATGCAGATGCCTTCTCCCAAAAGCGGCATCATCATAATCTTCCCTTTTAAGGAATAATTAGCCTTCATATCCAGATTGGGAAAATGTAGTTTCATTCGCAGCGTATTGTTCTTTATATTAGCCACAACATCGTCGAGTTCAAAGTTCGATAATCCACGAACTTCAATGTCTCTGTATGTCGAATGAAGGTACACAGCTCCAGAGTCTTGATCTAGTTTAACTTCCGGAACTAGTAGTGGCTCAAGTGGTGGTATATGAAGTTCGGGAATACCTGCGGCCATTCTTAAGCGCAAATCTTCCACGCAAGTTTTAATACATTCATTCAAATATGGATCCGAACGATGACACACGAGGAAATATTCAGCTAAGAAGTGAAAAAAATAACTTCATTAGATGGAAAAGCTTTGGATGCAACTTCAATCTGACTCACGTAATACAGCGGCGAACAGTCCTGACGGCAAACAACATAATAAAACGCCAAATATAAGTATTTTTTGTGCTTCGGACATGTTCAATGAGTTGATGACAATTTTGCACTGCAGACAGCTGTGTCATGTGGTTTATAAGTAAACTTAAGTATTAAAATTTTCCTGCTGATTCAGTGAAATAAATGACTGGTAGCAGGTGGCCGGTGTGCAGCGATGTCAATTGAGCTGAATTGTTATTTCCTTGATGAATTATGTAAACGATAATAAAAGAAAGTAAAGTTCTCTGAACATGATATGAGTGTCAGTACTACACTTATTCTTAAAACTAAATGTGTTATTTACAACGAATTATGTGTGACCAGTGATTAAGGCAAACTGATCTTTCCATTGGGTGTCCAAAAGGATTGCAACAACCTGCAAAGAAAAGATTAAGATTATGGAGATTGATTGTCAGCGAGATTTGAAAGCAATATTCAAGAGAAGGCTTTGAAAATGATCAACTTGCAGCAGGTTCTTTGTGGCTTTGTAACTACCCCAACCCTCAAATGACCAAAAACATTCATCTATTGCATCTTCGAAACAGAAATTAAGTGGGTTACCGCCCAATCATGATTGACAGAATATTTAACCTCTTTTCAGTATGAATCCCCAAACAAGGTTCCCTCACAAAAGAAGAAAAAGTATCTGTCTTAGCTCCACAGGCTGGATCTAGGCACCGACTGTCTCACATCCTCGAACAACACACATCATCAAACAGGGCACATGAGTCGTGGCACATTCTTGCTACTTGGGTTCATGTTGAATCGCCACCTCTACCTACCTAGTTACAAATGGCTCAAACATAACCGCCTTTATCCGGCCAATGAAACCTTCAATACAGACGACAATTTTAGCCCTCGACCTACTCTTCCCACTAACAAAGCATATGCAACGACCCTTGCATTGTAAAAGAGCGTTAAGAAATATTGTAGATGGGGATTTAAGCCGAGGGTGGTACGCGTTCAATATAACATAGGAAGTACTAAAATTTGGTGGGACACACATCGGCCGTTCTGGCAGTGTTTTCTTTTAGATGGTTTTTCTGGCGTTGACGTTTCTTCCTCTTTATCATCTCTGCAGCTTCTGTAGAAGTCATTATCGATAATACCTCATCGTAACATGTTATGACGCTGGTAAGTTTGGGGAGTTGGTTTAGTCGAATTAACGCTTTCGATCTCTTGAAGTTGAGGATAGGCCAAAAATCTGACCTGACGTTGGTGCAATAGTCAAGATGTTGCTATCTATGCTTTTGAAAGAGCATCTGCATGGATTAAGAATCCAGAAAGAGACATAGGCACTTCGATATGGTCAAAATATCCACTGTCTGTACCTAGAAAGCTTTGTCTGGCTAGATCGTTAGCTGTACAGTTACCTAACTGAATGTGAGGTTGTGCTAGACTTTATTGAGCTGTACACAATCTTGATTGATCTAATTGTCTGTACCTAGAGAGCCTTGTGGTCACACAGAACAGCCTAAAGGTACAGTGATGATCGAAGCTGAAGGAGTGGTGAATGTTAAGATCTTCCAAAACAGACACCGGCTGTAAAGATCGACATATCGTATTATTAAAGACTTCGTGCTGACTCCATAATATTCTGATCTGTGCATTGATCTCAGTTTGATTCTAAAAGAAGACACATGGATACTCGAATTGTTTCTGGCATTCTTACCGGTGACTATACTATTGGCATTGAGATAGTTTACAATGACTACGGTGGAAGCCGCAAGAACCAAGAACCAATTTGATCTGTTTGAAATTTCATTTCATTTTCATTTCATCCGTTTTAGAAAGCAAAAGATTGAAGACTTCTGCAAGCGATTTCTCTAAAAAGCAAGCGGACTTATTTATTCTTAATCTGAAGGACCTATAAATGCTCACAGCTCTTTTTTGCTGATTGTCATCATTGAATCATTGTCTATCCCGTTTGTATTGACAGAGGATAAAAGAAACAATATTTGTACGACATTGATCTAGTCAGCAAAGCTAAATTAAATAAAGAGAGTGTGCCGGCAGCTAGCATGTGTAAGCTAAGCACACTCAGAACAAAAAAAGAAGTCTAAAAGTAATTCTCCAACCTACTCGTCACACCGCTTGGAGTAGATAAGACATGACACATGCATAAGAGATGCTGGATACTTTCCTAGTCCTCTTCGTCTCTAAAATTTACACAAAAATAATTGGAAAAGATGCCGAGGCTTAGCCGTATTGCGTAGTTACCCAAAAAGACAGTATCCGATGACGACATGTACTGTTGTGCTGATGTACAGACTGCTAAGCGAGATCAAGGGACGTGGTACCGTTGTACTATCAAAGGTTCATCCTGCTAATTGCATCCAGCTTAATCAGTAGCTTGTAAGTAACAAGGGGCATACCTACATACATATTCAAACACCTAGCATTAATGCTCTGCCATCTTGGCAAAAGATGAGCGGCAATCTAGAGCAACTTTTGTGGTTAACGAGACTGACTCTAAAGATTTAAGGGTTGCTTAGCTGTCCTAAGTGTACACATCTAATCTAATCAAACACGACGCAGTAATAAGGATAAAGGCGATGCATTTATTTCAAAACGATCTGACTAGGGTTGGTGACCTGGACATATTTAACAAAGTTGAGTAGAAGTGAGGTGTAATCTATGTTTTCGGGGAGTGGCCAGTTTGGATACTAAATGGTTTCGCTAGCTGCCATTTGCTTTAAAAAAAAAAAATCGAGGGTAATTTTGAAAATAAAAATACTCACGCTTGCTGTAATTTCTCGGATTCAGCAATTATATCCATAGTTGGCACTTCGAAGATGCTTTCAGGGGAATCACCTGTCAAACTACTTGGCATCCTTGAATAATCCAAGTCGAGTGTATCCATCCTTTCAATGATGTTTCTATCTTCACTTACAAACTTGCGAAAATTTTCCATATACTCCTTCGTTTTATTTGTCAACCATTGTCCGTAGTTAGCCAAAAATAATTGATTCTCATTCACTTTGTTTTGAATATCATGAAATTGATTGGCAATGTCTATCAATAAAACTTTAGAAGTTGCCGCACATGCATTATTGCCGGTCTCATTTATTTTTAAGAATTTTTCTGTATTTCTTAAAACTTCAAGACGCAATCGAAAGAAATTTTTAATTTTAGGTCTGAGTAGTTTTTTGAACTCATTATTTAAGTTCGACTTTGACGGTAGTAGTTTTACGAACTCTTCATTTGGAATCGAAGAATAGTAGCTAAAAAAGTTTTCGAATTCTGTCCTAAAAAAGAAAATATAACAATAAGCACAACGGAGGTATACATTTTAATTTAACTTACACTTGAGTAATAAGTTCTTCTTTTCTTTTATCGAGTTTTGTTTCCGCTAGGATATCGCGAGTGGATTTTAAAATCTTTTGACGGCGATCATTCAATCCTTCGTCTAGTAGACTTTTCATCTTTTGTACAATATTTTCGAGTTTATTGTCGGTGGGCTCTGTGTTTCGAATCTAAAAAAAAATCAAAAAATTAGATTATATAAAAGCAAGCTTAAATAAACAATTATGAACGATTAACACAATGAATCCACAAATGATTGCCGCGAACTCGGATATGCGCTCTTTATGAACGAATGCTCAATTAGAACTGAACTAACTCACCATAAGTTCCGCATACTCGAGCTGCGATTCGCAGTAAACCTACCCTACACAGAAGGGATTTCTCTGTATTTCTATCTACTCAATTGTGGTCAACTTGAGACGGTAAACACTTATGATAGTTCTGCGGTACGGTAAGTTATGAAAGAGATCTTTCTACACGATGCACACAGTTAAACCGAAAAGGCATGAAAAACATCAAAGTTTTACCAATTCCTGGTAAAGATTTGGAAATGGCTTCATTTGAAGTATCTCCCGAAGGGCGAAAGACATAACCAGCTTACTTTAATACCTAGCAGGTCTCCATGTGGATCTGAACGTTATGTGGTTGAAGAGGATTACATAAAGGTATGAACTGCAGTAGTTTATTATGACTGTACGTACTATCAATGTCGCAAATACTTTACCTATGGTTTGTCGGCCTTACGCTAGCTGAACACAAAACGGAAGCTGTACTTATCACCAGTAGAAAACGAAGAGAAACCATCACGCTCATAGTAGGTGGACATGATATAGTATCCAAAGCGGTTATTAAATACCTTGGCGTTATGATTGACGCAAGACTTACATTTGAAGAACTTTATGGATCACCAGAGTTTGGGCCAGAGCTATGAACGTGAAAGCATACAAACGCAAAATCATAGCAGTAAATCGGCTGTATGCGTTAAAACTGAGCATACTTTCGACACAACCTCAGATCAGGCAGCTTGTGTCGTGGCAGGAATGCTACCGATCGATATACTGGCAGAAGAACTACAGAGAAAATTCCTAAACCTAAACCAACAGAACGGCGTTTATTATCCAATGATGAGGACACAGCAGAAAATACCGAAAGCGTGAGGGAGTGGCACAGCAACGCTGGAATTTTTCGTTGAAGGGACGATGGACATACTGACTTATTCCGGACATTGAGACCTGGATAGACCGCAGACACGGCGAAGTAAACTTTTATATTACACAACTGCTAACGGGACATGGTTGTTTCCGGTCATACCTACAGCGGTTTGATTCCCCCACATGTCCATCTTGCAGTGATAGCATGGACATGGAGCATGTATTCTCTCACTGCTCAAGATTCCAGTCACAAAGAGAAGCACTACGAATTGTATTGGAAGAAACATCAACTCTTGAGAATATTGAGCAGCACATGCTAGACTCAGAAAATAAGTGGAACACAGTGAGTTCCTACGCCAAAGATATATGTCTAGTGTTGAAACGACTAGAACGAGAAAGGAGAGAGAGCGAGGAAAACGCAAGAAACAGCGCAGAGAACACGAGCAGACACATACTTGCAGAAACGCGCATCCCTAAAGAAACGCACAGACTTACAGAGACGCACAAACAGACAGATATACGAATACACATGCGCACACAACAGCACACAGATTGTTGAAATTAGTTTACCTTAACACATTGAATGCCATGTAGCGTGTTATTGGGCGACACTTAAAAATCCCACAGGTTCCGCGTCGCATACGTATATTCAAACTTCACATTTTTGAGACCAAAACGTTGGAAGCAGTTGGGAACAACTTGCTAGATATTACGTGACCCAAATCGTTAAAATGGCTAGCACTCAACGTGTTAAGATAAACTAATTTCAACAATATGATCGCAGTGTTTGGACGGTAAACGCAAAAAAGGCATACAACCTTTTTTAAAAAAAAAAACGAGGAGAGCCCTGACGCATGCTTCGTTTGAACCAAAACCTACTTTTACAACTTCTACCCTCTACCGAGCTTTGTGATCGAGGAGTTGTAGACGTTGCAGCCCAATTGGGAAAGCAAGAATATAATCTTCTTAGTCCAATTTTTAGTTGCCTAGCAGGTCAAACTTTATTGTACATACCATGGCGAGTGTTTCTTTTTATCTCCTAGGAACGACTGCCAATTTTGCAGTTGGATAAATGTAAGCAAATATTTATATAACTGTTATATCACTAGACTGACGAGGTTATTTCTAGCTTCAAGACGAAACATGTGTATGATTTAGATATGCCTTAACAACAGAATACAGTAATCTAATCGATCATCACACGTTTTATTGCTCAATCACACTAATATTAGGACAACCAACGCAGACAGCGTGGCGATTTAAAAAAAATAAATAAAAGTGCGGAACACCATTATGTGAAAGCATAAGTGTGCGACACATTAAAGTCTTATCTATCGACTTCTTTTCTATACAAAATTAAATGGAAAAGCGTCGATTATATATGACCTTTTCTTGATAGTGCTCGACAATTATCAGACGAAATGGTGAAGTCACCAGTTGCACAGAAAAATAAATTTAACATTAAACACCTGAATGATTGAATGACGAACTGATGTTCGAAAATTAAAAGCATGTAGTATAGATAAAGGGGTTCAATCTCTCTCCCTCTCGGCTATACGTAGACACCCCGTCGCAAATAAGTTCTCCGTAGTTTGTTGAAATGTGATCCAAAGTTTCCTTCGATTTGTTGTGAAATTTACATGCCCCTTCGCTTTGTGTAGTCCGAGTTGACTTGAAATATCTTAGTATTTTGCCTCCTTTATCTAAGCGGAGTAATATGTTTCTCTTATAATCTTCCAGTTCGATCGTATTCTTTTTTTTTTTTTTCAGTGCTTGCCTGTTCAGAGGTGATTGATTGGTAACTCGAAACGGCATTGTCTACCTTTTTCGACATTAGATCTGATGTTTGTAAGCATTTGCGACCGAAATAGTTTTTAGCAGTAGTATATCTCTTCTAACTAACTGACTAGCATGTTAGACAAGTGCAAGAAGTATTCAGAGCAGCTGACAACCAGGTTGTGAAAGAGCTTTGAGCTTTTTATGTTTTAACTATTCAAAAGGTGTGAAGCGAAAATTGCCATGATTTGCTTCTACTATTTGCTGGACGATCCTTTCTCTGTTGAAAGGTATTGTGCGGATCTTACAATCCATTGGCACAACATATTAAGACTGTGCTGATGATATTGACAAAATATTGCGAATTGTCACCGCGACTATTAAAGGGGAAGAGGCCCTACTGTGACTACCTTGTCCCCGTTATCACTTCTCACATCTTATCAGACATCAAACAAAAAAAAAACTCTTGGCAATCGAAGTTTATTTGAGATAAGAATGCAACTGAGCAGTGGGGCCTTATACCAAACACCTAAGGAGACCCTTATCATTATTGTTCAACTATATAGCATTCAAACATGGACTCTATCGAAAAGAAATGAAAATATCATTGATTGCTTCGTAAGATATAAATTGCGTTGACGGACCTTAGAGCAACATCGACTGCGAAGGCGTTAGCGAATAGACACAAACGTTCCGGCCCGCATATTCTTTGAATTTAATCTTAACTGCGAGTCTGGACAAACATCTTGAAAAGCCGAGCCAATAAAAAAAATACCGAACACCTAACACAAACCACTGTGAGGTGAGCGTTTTGCAAGGAAAATCTATCTATCAGACCTGGTTACGATTATTCATAGTAAAATATAAATTTGCATTTAAGTTTTAAAATTAAAATGAACTGCGCCACGCTTACCAGATTTTCCTCTAACACTTCCCGTCCCTTGGCGAGCATATCCTCATATTGCTTTAGTTGTCCATTGCAATGGACCAAATTTTCATTAAACTTGTTGACCGATCGTTCTTCGCTCATAATTCGATCCTCTAACCACATTGCGAATTCCCTTATGCCATTAACAAATTCCACGATTCGTTTCAGCTCATTCTGGTAAATAAATAACGCATTCTTAAGACATTGATTGAAATTGAGAGTTATTTGTGGCTCTGAAAGTTCTTCCGCAAAAAGTATTTGTATCGTCTCGGAAATTAGGGGATCTTCTGCATTGCTACCAGACACAATGTCAACCAAATACGCCATTGGTTTGTCTTCGACGGCGAATTTTTCATCGTAGAAATGAAGTGGTGATGTTTTTGATATCATATAGTCGAATGCATGACCCGCTGGAGAGATTATTTTAAATTTATCTCTACTTATGCAAGTATCTTGTTCCATAGCGCTATAGAGACTGTCCATCGTTGTCGACATATCAATGCAATAACTTAAGAATTTGCTTTTGTTCAACCAGTAGACGGTGAAAATGTTTGCATCTAAAGCCGCATCCAATTTCGTGTGGAACTCCAGCTCTGGCTTTTGCAAGTGCGCATCATCAAATGCTCTATTGCCACGCTTTCGTCCGTCGTATTCCAACGCAAGCTGCAACCATTGTTCGATTAATCTACGAAATACAACGCTTAGACGATTCTCTGGAAACAGTTCGGTGTGATGCCTAATTTCACCATCGTCGGACTTTGTTATAGCTATGCAACCCGTAGGCTTCGTTTTGATACTGTTTAATGCCTCGTACACCGTTCCAGACTGCAGAAATGGATAAGCACCACAACTAATCTCGAACGCTACAATTCCTATTGACCAGTAATCTACACTGTTTTTGTATTTGCCGTTCACTACTATCTCCGGTGCGAAGTAGTTCCGAGTTCCGACCATGCTACCAGCAATTGTTTGATCAGCCAGAATTCGGGCGTATCCCATATCTGTTAACTAGATTGAATCTTGTATGTAGAATAATGTCGCATACTCGTACCAGCTAAAGTTTTCAACTCACCTTGTAAATTGGTCTACCGTCTTGACCGTACTTTATGATAATATTTTCAGGCTTAATATCACGATGAGTGATAGATAGATCGTGTAAGTATAACACGGCATTTTGCAGCGCTCTCAGAACTTGTCGAACTTCATACTCGCTTAGACCGTTCTTATTTTCAATTTGCTCTAGTTTTGTTCGTAAATTGCCGCCATCACAATACTCCATGACGATGATCGGTAATTTCACCAATTGATTCTGTTCTTCGACCAATTCAGGACACAAATCAGGACAGGCACGTACCAGGTTCTCGTGAGCGATTTGCATTAATGTGGCAGACTCTTCTTCCCATCGAGTTTTTAACTTCGTACGTTCGTCACTGGCCAACTGATCCAACCTCACGAAACATGTTTTGATGGCTGAAATGTTAAGAGGGAAAAGTGAAATTAGTTAGGAAACGCAATAAAATTAATATCGTGTAGAAAGAGAAGCTGAACGTATCCATGTTCACAAAAGTTTCCCGGCTTTCTGTTAAGTGCGTTTGAAGTTGACGTTATGATAGAAATCAAGCTCGGAGGTACGCACTCTAGCAGTATGATTCAAAATTAACTAACAATGGAATGGAACGCCTGAAAGCATGTGCCGATGAACTGGAGGACCAAATGTTCACTGTACGCCTCATACTGGGGAAGACCCAAGAATTCCAGATGGATACCCCTCTATTTGTCGATTTCAAAGCCGCATATGATAGTATGAATAGAGATGAACTATTTGCCTTCATATCTAGAATTGGTTCTAAGCACGGCGATACACTCTCGGGCAGCTTCTTTAGCCTGGTACTGGAGAAAATAGTGCAATATTTCCAAGTCTACACATCAGGCTACTTTGTCACACCGGCGACATTGATATCATCGGCGGAATAAAACGAGCCGTCACTGGCTACTTCGCAAACATCGAATCAGAAGCAGCCACAATTGGTCCAATTGTAAATATGAAGACTGTCTACGAACGTCGAGTCGAAAAACACCGACGTCTTGGCCAGAATGTTGCGATGGGGAAGCATTTCGTCTACCTAGCAGTAAAACGCCACTAAAAGCGGTTAAGTCGGCAGTTTACCACCACTCATTGGGGACTACACAGAAAAGAACAACCTCATTTTTGATGGCGTGCACAAGAAGTTCTCTTCTGAACCTTGCCTAGTAAGCCCGCTATGTCCTGCAAAGTCAGCCTTTCAACCGGATTAAAAATAGTCTTGCATTTTCAACCTATTTTGGATGCAGTAGGTTAGGTTAGGTTAGAGTGGCAGGGTGCAATTGCAACCTCACTTAGACCAGATAAGGTCCATTGTGTTACCACCAGGATCTGTATTTCGGCAGAAATACTATCCGCAGAACCAGCCGGAGCTTACTTTGAAGCGTTGGAGACTACCTATGCTGATGACAGCCAGTTCACTAAGGTTCACTGAAGAAGCTGGCTCCTAAGTATGCTCTTTTCCGAGCTGAAAGGGCCGGGCATGTACAGAGAAGGTGGAGGATCGTCTCTTCCTCTTCCTCATCCATGCAGCTTCTGCAAAAGTCGTTATAAAGGAGGCCCAGCCTAAAGGCCTGCTTGCCGATGGTGCAGTGTCCCGTAATGAAGATGAATGTAGTAAGAGGATGGAGCAAAGTGCAGCCTGGCTATCGCTACAGACGCAGATCCTCCGTTCCCTCTACTTGTTTTTTTGGCAATATAGTTCGGAGCTATAAGTATTATCAGGACCATCTGAACCTTAGAGCAGACAGTTCGCAGGGAATGATCAATAGATCGTACGGCATCGTCAACCTCATATGCCTGAGCGTAAACAGTAGAGGAGACATAACTTCACCTTGCGGACAACCCCTGTTTACCCCCGCCATCACATCTATGACCAAAGTTGTATTAATTATTATTTATTTACTTTAGGTGGCAATCTGCCTCCAATTTCGCACTCCAAGTTGTTTAAGTTCCCTTTCTATTTGCGCACGCCACCTGATTCATGATCTCAGTCTACTGCTACTACTCTGCGGACCGGAGCACTGGTGTAGATCCGCTCTACATATCCCAGTCATCTTAGTCGTTGTATTTGGACTCAGACAACACCGTAGATTACCCAAAGGATTTTTCTCTCAAAACCTCAGCTATTCTTGACAGAGTCCATACCTCGACGCAATAGAGAAGGACTGGCATGATTAGGGTCACTTTGGTTGTCCGAGAGACGGCTTTGCTACCCAATTGTGCTTCTTAGGCCAAAGAAATAGCGATTGGCAAGAGTTATCGTCGAGTTATTAGCGGAGCCTAGATAGACAAAGTCCCTAACTACTTCAAAGTTTTATCTGTCTGAGACTCTAGGATGACATTCCGTCCGAGACGTCGATGTTGGGTTTTAGTTAACAGATGGATCTGGAGGAAAATGCCTTTGTGGAAATAAATTTCCTCAAAATTGATCCCCAAGGGATTGGAACCCTATCCTTTGTTGAGGTAGGAACGACTGAAAATTCCTCGTTAAGCACATTTTGTACAATACTTCAGCTATCTGTCATAATTTGCTTTATCTTCGGTTAGTAAATGGCCTTGACCATCTATAATATACTCTGGCCCCTGAATAGCTTTAGCATTTCTCCTTCTTTGCGCTTCGATTTTAAAGATAATAGGTCGACTATTAGGAATTCTTGAACAGCTTATCTCCTCACCACCGATCGTGTAGGTTAAGCTGCATGAATTTGACCAATCACTTTGTTCGCAAGTTTACAACATCCATCAGACTTTTGTGTCCCATTGCTCCGATCGCTCGTTGTCCATTCATGAAAGGCATATTTCTCGTCATACATCATTTGTAGACGTCATGTTTTCATAGATTATTTTCTATAATCTCCCCCCTGACTTAAGGAATGTCGATTACGTGTGCCATAAGAAGTACATTATCAAATATGGCGTTGGTTTATGAATAAACAACCAAATGTGTCGATGTTGAGGACTGAATTGAAATTCAATATATCGCGCACCAGCTGCACCCACAAGGGCGATAAAACAAGTTTATTTGTTTTGCATAATGAGAAACGAAATGTTCGAAGAATGCAAACGTCGAAAAAACTATCGAAAGACCGACGACCACACAACTTGAGAAAACGTTTTTATCTTGCTATAAATTATTTTCAGAACACAAACTCAGCAAACCACTGGTAAGTGATGATTTAAATACGAGAAAAATTTAACGAATAGCTGTTCAAAGGAAGGGCATTGTTTACAAAAGAATAAAACAATAAATGAAATATTTTTCAACTAAAACCAATCGTGAGAAAGTTATTCATAGCTATTTTTGTGCGCGTTCTCGAAGTGGTACATTTGAACGTACACTTAGGATGGTGCGATGTATGTGATTCAGCACCGGAAGCTAATAAGTTCGTGTAGTCCTCAGAGCTTAAGTGATAAGATACATTTTTGCATTCTCAGCATAATGCTGATTATTAGTGACACAACATACCAACAAGTTCAACGTCACTCGAGCTTGTTCACTTTTGGAGTGCGTTGCAATTTTTTTTTTTTATCTCTTTACATGTGAATGTTGCTTGCTGATTATTATTGCGTTGAGTTCAATCTCCTGTTGTTGAGTTACGTCTCTTTTTACCTTGTGTCCACGCATACACACCACCGGCGAGCAGTTATCTGCAAGTGAATGCACATGTTTAGGGGCAGCGTAGCGGAGTAATGACGTGCTAGCTCTCCATGAGGTTATCGCAAGTTGTTAAATGATGTTGAGTTTTGATTTTAACCGCTAAATTTGTGATGTACCTAGCACAACTTTTTCCGGATAAGGGGAATTTAAGTATGCCCCTCGCCACCTGCAAATTGCTACTCAGTAGAAACGCGATCAATATCGGACCAAGAACCCGTAGCTCTTTGCGACAGCGGCTTACAAGCTTCGATTTTACTTCTATGGCAGAAATCGCTCTTATTGCCGCCTGGCTGTCGTGGTAGTGCCTTCATTGCAACCTGTTGTTCAGAGCGATTCATCGAAAATTACTTGTGGCGACTGAAAATTGTATATTTCATTGTGCGTGTGCGAACATTAATCCGAATGATATATGTAGAATACATGAACCTGAGCAATATTAAATATCGTTGCGACAAGTGCGTAGACTCTGCGTAGAAAATCGTTACAACTGCAACGCGTAGCCCCATCCACTATCTCAGCCGTACCAGCACCAATTGCACAACAACAACAGTGGTCAATTGAAGAACAAGTGAAACTGAGGCTAGCAGCAACAATGAATACTGCGCGTGAGGAGCAAAAGAGTCCAAGAAATCCTCTACAATTTAATCCCGCAAGAGAACGAGCAACAAATACTCTGTTAGGCGGTCAATTGCAACCGTGCAGCAGCACAATCATTCTTCAACAGCTATACGAACAAATTCTATGTCTAAAAAAACTAAACAGCAGTTTAAGGAGGAGAATGTGTCTCTGAGATCGAAGGTCAACGTACTTGAAGGCAAATTAAATTGCCGAAAACAGAAGAAAGTTGACAACGTCATCGAAATTGTTGAGGTACAGAAGGTATACAACGATAACGCAAAAGATTGTGTCCAAAAAGATCAATGATTAGAGTATCCCTGCCTTGCTATACTTTTTATGCAAATCCCAATGATTCGTATGCAGCAGGTGAAGTGGGTGCTTTTGTAAAAGATTTGTATGATGAATGTGATGTTAGGCGTTATAGTTTGTCGAGTGCTCACGTCTTAAAAATATGCGATGAATCGTTTACCATTGTGCATATAGATTGAATTTACTGTCGATTAATGTGAATGTGAAATGTGAAAGCAGCGAATCTAGTAATTCTAGGTGACTTTGACCTGGACTTGTTAAACTTATGCCCTTCGTTAGATTCGTACCTTGCACTTATTGCCGAACTTGGGTTAACCTCTTTTGTTAATGGGATCACAAAAGCAATTGCTGGTACCTGTCTTGATCAAGTATTTGGTCGGTTCGCAAAAATTCTGTCAAATCGATGTGCTGCTGTTAATCTTGACCTTAATATTTCTGATCACAGTATGACTGGTCTGAAGCCGTTCGTCAACAACCTGATTGGTCCATATCAGGAGCTCCAAATCGATACACACCATCCGCCGCGTATGACAGCATCTATTAAGACGAGCTATACAGGAGAAATGTTGAGTTTTGGCAGCCCTGCCAAACTTGTCCGTGCAGGATAACGATGTTTGTGCAGGATAACGATGGAGAATGCACACTGTTTCAGTAGAAAAGAGATAGACCGCGACTCTAGTGGTGCGCAATGGGAAAGAGAGTTCAACCAACTTGCAATGCGAGCTTGGGGGCAGCTGGCTGAAAATCTGGTCAGCTGGAGACGTTTGTTTGTTGAGCCATATATAACAGGTTTCCAAAAGCAAAATGTGAGTAGAAAAAGCAGGGCTCAGGGAGCTGTGGCGATTGCTTTTGTAACAAAACAGCTACAGCTTTGGTAGATCATTGATATTGAATAGATATGTTTTATCGGGCCGTTTAAGAGACATCATTCTCTGTGAATTCAGAAATTTAGTCTCTACCAGTCACCTTGAAAACCACTCGGCTAGAGTCAACCTTTAGGAAATTATCCACAACAAGAGTATAAAACCGCAAGAATGAAGTTCAGACGGAATTTTTCTCATTTCACTTAACTATGGATTGATCTCTCACCTCTATGGTTGAAAAGAAAAAGTCATACCTAGCACACGTCTTACGAAACAACAAATACAAACTTCTGCAACTTATATAAGAAAGAAAGAAGGAAAAAGATCGACTGGGAGACAGAGGCGCGATTGATTAAATCTTTCGACCTCAGAAATAATAAGAGGAGTTACAAATAAAGAAACATTAAAAACGATGATTTCCAACGACGAAACTAACGCATTAATCATTTAGCCATGCCACAGCACTTTAAACAGCTGCTCTGACTCAGTACTTCCGCTACTCTTTAACATCACATCTTAAGATATCTACCTACGTTGACATTGAAGAATAAAATCAAACAAACCAGCAGTATCTGTGCACCAAATAATTTCCTCCAACATGAGAAGAACGCTTTAAATATGTAGCCAACAAACTTATCAACAAAGTAAATATGTCCATTATCTGTATTTATTGTATGCCACGAAGGCAGGATCACTATTAATAGACTCCGGTTAGAGCACGATGACAATGAATGCTATCAAATGACGCACCTATTTTGTAATATTTCTGCAAAAGTCGGAGGGATAAGGAGTCTCTGCATGTGCGAATATCAGAATTGCCTTTAAATAAACTGAACAAGGCCAGTACATTGCATACCAACCAATCTCAACAAATTTTCTAGGAAATTTATATAATTTCTGGACTGAAACTCAGTTAAGATGGGATGCTTGTCCACTCAGAATGCTTGTGTGTAGGTTGGTTAACCAGTTACCTAGTATTACTTCTAAAATATGCATCCATTCTTTCATTTGCAACGTGGGTGCTAATTACTTAATTAAATTAAAGGCCCAACCATAATAGACTTAAATCAACTTAAGTTTCATGACGTGAACACATAGAACTCATATGAACCGACCATACTGTACTGAGCGCTCAGCTTCATTCAGTTTCGTTAAGTGTCCAAGTGACTTAAGTCTATTATGGTTTCGCTATTACCTTACAACTGACTCAAGTTTGTGTCAATCGTTCAAATTTGAAGATGGAATCGTTCAAGTATTGCTTTCGAAAATGATTCAGTCTTTTCAATCAATCATTCAATCATTGAATGATATATGTATGTATACTTGGCACGGCACCTCATGGAGAGCCAAGGCCTAGCTTCTCACAACCATTCATGTTGTGCGTGTTATATTCTTCGCACGAATGGAAGATACCTACAGTTTAATGCCGACTCCGAGCGGCGAATTGAGAAGCTTTTCATGACAGATTGCACTCTTGCAGGTTTGTTATGCCTGCGAAAAGGTGGTGCGAAAATACTTTTGGTGGTTTTTGAGGATCGAACCTGTGTCGCTCGCTTAGCAGTCCAAGGCACTAACCCATAAACCATGGAATGATGGAGAGAGACATATTGTATTGGTCCAGTGAATACAATCAACAGTTCCAATCATACTGTTTGTATCGATCATTCGCATCGGTTTCGTTCGTTTTTCCTCTTTCTCTCTTTTTTCATCACAATTTTCATTTATTTGCAAATAATCAAGGTAACCGAATCGGTCTGATGTGGAATGAATGTCTTGACTTTGTAAATGATTGATTTCAGGTTGTGTGATTGCAATCATCAATACTTGTACGTGAACGGGTGAAAAGGACCAAATCAATCACGATTGACACAGCTCTATTGTGTACTTCTGAGTTTAACTTTCATTTACTGTCAGCCGCTCTAATCAATTATTTATTGAACAGGTTGTTTTCAATTTATAATCAGGCCTAATGAACGAAATTCTTCTGAACTTTTAGGACTTCACTAAAATCAATTTGTCTTATCTTATGCGTATGAAAGTAGACCAATTTCCTGGAAAATCAAATGGACTACGTGACTGAGAATCATTGAAGGTCTAGTTAGGTGAACGCTACAATGTAGGAATGCCGGGAATTCATACAATTAGTGATGATCAAATTTACTTATTTATGTTTTTATTTTTATTTTTTAATTACCAACAAATTCATTTGTCCCAGATTTATTCCAAAGATTAACTTTTCCAAACGCGCCAGAACCAAGTTGCTTTACAAATTTCCAATTTGTCGCCGATTCATAGTACTCAGACATGATTTATCTCATTCATTTGATAAATTCTAATCACGGAAAATAACTCAATTAAAACTCGATAAAACGTTAGCACAAATTATTCTTCTTAAAACAAAACCACACCAATTCTAATGCGAACTTAATTTTAAACTGGTTTTTACAGCCTGCGAACGTTCTAAATACTGCAGCTCCTTAACTAAAGTAAATGTCAAATTCGTCTGTTGCGTATTCCATTTCCATTTAATTTTTGGAATGGAATTGGAATGAATTTATCGATTCGACATTTTGGAAAGTGTGGGAAAGTTTGTTTTAACATTTTTTACCGTCTAATCTTAAGGGTAGTTGTATGAAAATAACAATTGATGTAGTTTAATTTACTCTATGCGTTCAGTGCTATGGAAATACCATCGGATACAATGAAATAAGACTTCTGTGCATCGATTTTGCTCTTGCATATGAAATGTGTTCAACAGAATCTGAACCTGGCCCCGAATTGGTTCGAAACCATCGACGGTTGTTACTTCAGGGTGGTGCCACTTCTCTGAGCATCTTCATAATGAGGCTCCAATTTTCTATGGAGTTGACGAATTTTTATACGCTCTCTCTTCTTCACCTTCAGTATTTTCTCAATGTAGGAGCATATTCGATTTCAATTTTCGAAAGAATTGTGTGAGGGGGGATATTAATTTTCCCATACCCCTTTCGCATCTTATCAGCGATGTTTCCGATCAGCCTTGCAGTAGGTCTTCTCTTTGTTTTTTCTGCACCAGCATTCTTGTCAGCGTTTCATGGTGATCTCCATGGCTTTTGCCGTTTCTCTCCCTTGTGGTCAGCCGACTTGTTAAACGAAAATACCTAAAATACGCTCCAAAGTCCAAAAAATTGGTCTGAAATTCTTGACGAATTTGTAACCTCCATTCGATCTTTCGTCATAAATGCTACCCTATTTGGTACATTTAGATGGTACGTCTGATTATTCTTTGCATGTAGCACAGCTTCACGATTATTTCGGACGTTTCGTTGTCCACTCACACTGATTTAATGCTATCACGTGCTGTTGGACTACGAAAACGTTCAGCTGGTGTCCAGAACTAAATGACGAAATAGTGCTTCTTGTTAGCGAAGTTGTCTTTCTTCGCTAAGTTCCTAAATTTCATTTTTAAGATACATATGTCATAAAACTCAAGGCGTCGCATGATTTTCAAGGTCGTATGATTTATTAAACGCTCCAATCGAACATGACTATTTATGACACGAAATAAAAGTAATTTCTCAGTTTCCAACTGGAAATATAAGCTGTCAGTAAAATTATGGAATGTTTGGAATTGGAACTAATTTTGAAGTTTCACCATCACATACCACTACCACTTGTTGTTTGTTTACTTTATTCTACGGAGGTTTTGATGTGATGAACTGTTGAGAATGTTTTTGGTTTTAGTTTCTAGATATTCGTGTAATTATAATATAAGAAGTAAAGTGGTAAGTATGGGAAACCACATGACTGTTGTATATAATAATCGTTTATTTTATTTGCAGACCTGGTTAAAAGCAATAGTACTCTCCAAGTCAACTGCTTTCTATTTCGGAATCAATGATGGTGTTTGTGCAATGGAGTATTTCCGAAAGCTCTTCAGTATTTACTAAGTAATCTTATTTTTCCTCGTATTCTTCATCCACGAGTCTCAGTCAGAAAGGGAAATCTAGACGTACCAACAATAGAACGATAGTTTCAACATGCACAAAAAGCTCAACGAAATAACAGACTGAAGCCGCAAAAGACAATACGGAAATATAAAAGACGAAAATGGCACTATTCTGATAGACACAATAGAAAAGATGAGAAGATGGGAAAGGTATATAAGAGAGCACTTTGAAGATCAACCAATGGAAAGACATCTGACAACGGAAATGACAGGCCTTGTAATATTAGCAGAAGAAATAAGAAAAGCGATAAAAAACTCAAAAGACAAGAAAGCAACAGGCCCCGATGAAATACTGAACGAGCTTATAAACCTGGTAGATGAGAGGTATATATATTAGTGTTGGTAGATCTGTTCAATCAAATAAACTAAAGTGGGGTATTTCCAAAAGACTGGCTGAAATCCTTCTTCATATCACTTCCCAAAAAGAGCAACGCTACCAGATGCGAAGATCACAGGACCATCAGTTTGATGAGCCATATGTTGAAGCTATTCCTAAAAATAATACATAACAGAATCTACAGGAAACTAAAAGAAGGTATAAGCAACACGCAATTTGGTTTCAGGGAGAACTCGGAACACGCGAAGCTCTATTCGCACTGAACAACTTAGCGCAAAGAAGGATGGAGGTAAACCAAGATCTATACATATGTTTTATAGACTACGAAAAAGCCTTCGGCACGCGAAATTATTTGAAACCCTGGGAAACAAAGGAATCGACGGCATTGAATCTCTTTACTTCAGCCAGAAAGCATATGTTACGATGGAGGGGATAGAATCACAAGAAATTGAAATCCTCAGAGGAGTAAGGCAAGGATGCGTTCTATCTCCCCTTTTATTTAATATGTACTCCGAGCAAATCTTTAAAGAAGCTTTCGAGGACGAAAAAGGAGGAATTGCGTTCAATGGACTGAAAATACAAAACATATGATGACTCAATAATCATTGCAAAGAATGAATCAGAATTAAACGTGAGGGTTAACAAATTGAATAGAGTGAGCAATGAATATGACATTCGAATAAAGATCCCAAAAACAAAGTCCTTGGTGATATCAAAGAGAAATGTTGGCAATGCAGAACTAAGCTAAAAAGAGTGGAAAATATTAACTACTTGGGAACACAATTTAACTGGAAAGCAACCTCAACCGAAGAGATAAAATGTAGAATTGGGCAAGCGCGAGCAGCATTCGGCCAACTGAAAAAGGTTTTACATGGCAGCGACCTTCAGTTATATAATAAAGTGTTACGTTTGGTCTACGCTTTTGTATGGAGCAGAAGCACGGACACTAAGTAAGCCAATAATAAAAGGATTGGAAGCGTTTGAAACGTGGATATTCAGACGAGTTTTAAAAATATCATGGACTGATAGAATCTCCAACATGGAAGTCCTAAGAAAAATGGAAGCAAAAAGGGAACTTCTGAAGAAACGAAAACTGGAATGTCTGGGACATGTCATCTGAAACGAGAAGTACCAGTTGCTACAAGTAATTCTTCAAGGTAAAGTTGAAGGAAGAAGAACAGTGGGCGGACAAAGAACAACATGAATGAAGAACATACAAGACTTGTACGGTCTTTTAGTAACCCAGCTTATCAGGGCCACAAGTACAAGAGACGAAATAAGAAGGATGATAAACAACCTCCTAAGAGGAGAGACACCATAAGAAGTTTGCCACGGTTTTGCACATTCTCAGATGTTCATTAGCAATCCCCTTATCAAATGATTCCGGGCCCATCAAACCTAAAGGGTATTGAACACATTTTGTTGGAATTGCTGATTCGCACCTGACCATGCAAGTGGACCAACGCGTGTAGCAGTGCCAATATTTCGGCTTGGTATACTGGAATGGCAGGCTGGATCTAGAATCGTCGAAAAGATACCTACCGTCCTTAGGCATACCAAGATCCCTAATCTTATGTTATTGTCCTGCGTCATGCGTTTACAGATAAAAGTTTTCTTAGGAGAGACAGTGGCTTTTTAGGTGTTGCTCTTGGCAAAGGATTATGAGAAGTTTCTATTTTCTGTGAGAATATTTGGGAAACAGTTGTTTGTGTTTGTTTGCAAGGCTTCAACTGATTGGCATTTGGAAAGATTCTTTACGAACGAACTGATTGAGTAGGGTGAAGAGATTAAACTTTTTTTTTTTTTTGTGTCCAAACAGTCAACTTGTTTAATTGACGTTTTCCTTATTCCCTCTGAGCCAATGTCAGTTTTCGGTGGAATACGCAGAGAAGAGTTAGAACACACGACTATGATAACTGGAACTTGGTTTGCGATTCCTGAGGCGGCTGATCAAATAGTTGGTTAACAGGTTGATCCAATTTCACTTCACATCCAATCGTTGCACACGGGACCAAATATTCGACGAAAAATTTTTCGTTCGAAAGACTCCAATATTTGCTGCGTATTGTCTAGGACTTGGCGCCATTTAGCAAAATTGACACGATTAGAGTCCGGTTGGGAATACACGTAAGTGGCCACAGCAGCTGGGGGCATTTGTTTAGGGTCTTCCGTGTTAACACATACCCTATGCATTGCTGACCTCCTTGTCGAAACCGGTGCGTGTTTGCATCGCGTGTCCTTCAGTGTTACGCGATACAGTTGGATTAGTTTTGCAGAGCTCAGCCATCGCCCTGTAGAGCTCCAGACGATGAATGCTATCATATGCCGCTTTGAAGGCTATGAAAAGTTGGTATGTCTCGACTTAGTCTTTTCCAGGATTTGTTGCAATATGAAGATTTGATTTTAGATGGATCTGCCGGGCCGGGAGCAGAAAGACATTAGACGTTCATAGAGTATGTTGAATGGATTTAATGTGCGACATTGAGCAGGGATATGTCTGGCTAGATGAACAGTTCAGAAAAACGAAGTCGAACATCTACAACGGCAAAATTGGTAGAGACTCTATTAAGCCGTTTCTAACATTGCCCTTTGTTCCACCAGAGCATTTCGCGGTTGATCGACCTGTTCTTGGTCTTGAAACTTGCTGTATATGTCATACGAATACTATACCATTATTTGGAGGTTGAAATGGATAGTCACGTCACACGACAACGTGATTCCCTTGTGAGGTGATCGTCCATCACTGTGTCGTACATACATAGTTTGGATATATTCTTTATCACGAAAATATTTCCGGATTTCCGCATATAAATTCATAAATATACGGAGGGTACATGAATGAATGAATTTATTTTCCGGTGTGATCATAATTTCATAAAGCGCCAGTCCCCCAACTAGTTAAATATTCACAAATTGAATGATTTCGGCTGTAGCATAATTGATAAGAATATTTATACTCTTGGTTAGGTTCTACATGTCAAGTCAAGTCAAGTCAAATGTGTTGACTTTGATTAGTGACGTCAATGTTGTCTATAAAAAACTTCGTTATTTTTTTTTTCATTAATATGCACAACATACAATGACTGTGACTCAGTTTCGGAGGTTACGAGGAGGAATGGGCGATACAACGATCGTTGTGCTACGAAAGAAATTTTGTCTTTTAAGCAAAAGGTTCTGCCTCGAACCTGATGGCTGGGTTACGAGAACCCTATATAGACTGCGGAGAAGGTATTCCTCTGAAACTCTAAGTACAACAGTATTTCGTGCTTAGACCTATATAATAAAATGAAATGGATGGTGGCGTCCTTAGACTAAGAATTTCCTGTGGAGCTGAAGTCATTAGCTTTGACGATTCCATCACAGCCGTGATGGCGGCAACCTTAATGCTGGAGAAATAAGAAGACATTTTGACAATGAAAATATCAGAGCAGGGGATGGAAGCAGTTCTGAATCAATAGCAGGGGGGGGGGGAATGAGACAATGACAATCACGGTATGCCACCACAATATTCTATCACAACCAACTCAACACCAGGCTAAAGTTCTGGGGCCATCTAGGGCGAACCTGTCACAATCGAAGTGCGCAACATGCTTCTACTTCTACACCTGCAATAGATTTTTCGGGAAAAACTGAGGATCTAGACCCCGAATAACACTATGGAAGTACTCTGCGATAGTTAGACCTATACTAACATACGGAGGACTGGTCTGGTGGCACGCTGCAACCAAAATCAGCAACCTTAAAGATATGACTGAAATACAGAGAATGGCATGCATTGGAACAACCAGCGCGATAAGAACAACGCCGAGAGCGGGATGAGAAGCGATTCTTAACCTTCTGCCTTTAGATCTATACCTGCAGGAGGCGGCAGCAAAAGCGCTCTTAGAACACTGGTGACCGAATACATATGGACACGCCAAAATACTTAGCAACTATCTTAGCGGTAAGGTCACCTCAGACTACATTGTCCCATACTTGGACTTCGAAAGACCCTTTCCTACTTGGACCTTTCCAAGTAGAGAACAGTGGGAGAAGAATGAAGTATCCAAGGACTCCAAGTCCATCTACACCGATGGGTCAAAGATGGACATAGGTACAGGAGCTGGTCTCTTCTCGGAGGAACTAAATCTTAGCAGCTCCACGCGACTCCCAGATCACAGCAGTGTTTTCCAAGCGGAGGTTCTAGCAGTGACAAAGGCCGCCCAACTGGCGACAATGCTGACAATATCACGGGAGGACATCACAATTTACGTTGACAGCCCGGCGGCCATAAAAGCAATAGCTGCTACGCAGATAACATCGAACGCAGCACAATGTAAAACTCAGCTGGACCTCTGATCACAGCGGAATACCAGGCAATGAAGCAGCTGATGAAATGACCAGAAAGGGCTCAGCCCTAGACCACGAACAAGCGGATGGCACGGTCAAACCTCCACTCTGCAACCTTAAGGCCAAAATCAAACAAAGGTCAATAATAGAAGCAAACAACAGTGGCCAGAGTACGATAAGATGAAAACAGGCAGACTCCTGCAAAAGGACAGGAAATCTCTGTCAATGCTGATAGGAGTTCTAACCGGCCATAAAATGCTTAAATATCACATGAAAAAACTACGTCTGAGCGACGATAACATTTGCAGAGGATGCGGTGATGAAGAGGCCCATTAGGACACGAGCCATTTCCTCTGTCACTGCCCAAGCCTCTGTCAACTCAGAAACAGAACCCTGGGCAAATTTTTCTTCGAACATATCGATGAACTGTCAGATGGATCACCGTCAAAACTACTCAAATTCGCCAGAACGTCCGGATGGCTAGAAAAAAGACTATAATACCACGGTAGGAAACAAAATCATAGGTATAAATGCGTCTGACGTTTAAGGACGGCAAAACAAAGTAAGAGTAAGTAAACAAAGATGGGATTCTACAACTTCGAGGTAGTTAAGGACTTTGTCTATCTGGATTTCAATATAATGGTTTTTGAAGTAGCATTCGCCGAGCGCCGTATTTCTCTCTCTTCTGCACATCTATACCATCCCACCCTCTTCATAGGTCATCTGTGCTTAGGCGGATTTTTCTAAGGTTGCCTGTAGTCTGTAGTAGTCTCTATGTAGAGCATTTCGGCTTTATCCCGGAGCTTACTTCTTCGATTTTTGACCCGCCTGTGGAAATTTATATTTTATTTGGGTTGATGGTCTTATCGTCTGGCCAGTCATCTCTTGCGGGGATGTCTGTTCGTCTACATCGCCCGTTTTATAAAAGTTAGACACTTTTTGCGACTCCTTCTTTTGGTACAGTTTCAAGGACTCTAGTCGGAGTGGTTCTAATGGCGCCAGTGGTATCTATGCATGTGAGTCGTGGGATCTTTGTAAGTTCCTTGAGATTTGTTACCTTTCCTGCTACTGGCCATCAGACTAGGCAATCATAAATCAGGATGAATCAGGCAATGGCTTCATATATCTAGTGGATGGTGGTGGACTTAGGACCCTTAAAAGGACCTTTCGCTTTTCTTATTCTTTCTGAGGTGTTTGTAATCTTTCCATATCAGTCGAGTATGCAGAGAATAGTTAGACTAAAACGACTTAAGAGGACTGGGCCTATGGAACTTTACTCAATTTGGTGTGCGAATCTTGAGGCGGTTGATTAGCAATGTGAATAGCTCTGCTCAAGGTGGTTGGTTAAGGCCCAAGCTCATCTGGGAAACCCTTTATTCAATTTGGTGTGCGAATCTTGAGGCGGTTGATTAGCAATGTGAATAGCTCTGCTCAGCGTGGTTGGTTAAGGCCTAAGTTCATCTAGGAAACCCTAAGATCTTTATAATTTCAAAATATACTAACCTACTTCAGCTGTCAAAGTTGCACTCTTGTTGTGACTGCCCTGTCAATTTGTTTTGTGTAACAACAACAAAATAACCACAAAAATTCATTTTAATTTTATTTTAATGTAAAAATCAATAAAAATTAAAAAAAAAAATTAATAGAGAGAAAAAGAAAGCGACATCTTTCTCACTTAAAGCTATGACATCATGTAGACTACGTTTTGTTTGGTCCTTAGTTTACACAGGGAAGAGATCGTCATAGGTAAATGTTTCCATAATTTTAGCAGTAATGGAAATGAATTTCTTTTCGAGTGCCCTTTCGATTGGTGGAATCAGTTCCAAAGTGAAGGTCTCAAAGTTTTGATTGATTGTATCGTTGATAATGTCACCTAGTGTCTTGTCGCCATTGAATAAGTTGTATAGACGAACTCGCCCCTTGCCCATTTTAATTTTGACTTCTAACGATTTGATACCAACACGTTCCACATCGTTACTGTCCTTCTGGACATCAAATTGCAAACGAACAAAAGCCGTAAAGTTTGCTAAAGGGAGAGAGAGGGAGAAACAAAGCATGCATTTATGATTCTCATTGAATAGTACTCGAGAACTTACTGAAATTTCCACTAAAGCGTCCATTGCCCTTGAGGGGTAGTGCCAAAAGCTGTCCACTTACATCATAGCTGCCTTCTCCATGGAGTCGTGGTAAAAGCAATTCAAAATCTATACGTTTTCCTTTGTCCAATGCCCTGAAGGTTTAAAAGGTTAAACATGAGCCTTGAGCTGGGGTTTCTTTAGAACAACTTACGCTAATCTTTTGATTTCGAAGTTTGCCGCACCATAAATGTTTAGATTTTTGGTCTTGACAGTGAATCCTCCAGGACCACCGTCCAAGATATTAAGATCACCAATGAAGAGGGGTTCTAGTGGTGGAACGTTTAACTCTTTGATACCATCGCCTAAGTAGGGTCTCATGTCGTGTACGGTATTTCGAATACACTCATTGATCTTGGGATCATTCCGATGGCAGATGTGAATGTAATCAGCTGAGGGGTAGATTATATTTTTTTCAAAATTTTTAACAGCTGTGCAACTTAATAAGGACTTACGAATCTTTGCAGGCTCCGCTGAGGAATAGTTGAAAGCAGCCAGAAACACAACGAACGTTATCATTAGTTTGTAAGACATGATGAGGGTTTATCTGGAAATAGAAAACAATTTGGAGGTTATCATTGGAATGTTGTTGAAAGGATGTCCTACACGAACTTTTCGAGAACGACAGGCGGAACTGATACAGGAGGGTTCGGGACAACCAACCAAATATTTTAAATCAATAGGAGGTTCTCTATTGTCTCCCAAGAGACACTTTATATCGAGGAGGCAAACAAAAGAATCAATCTCTTGAATAGACTTCTAAAGCTGAGAAGAGCTAAGACACTTCTTAGGAAATTTAGCCGGCGAACACTTAGACTTCTAGCGCTTAAAGTTAAAACAGCCTTATTCACTGCAGATTCTGCAAAGTACCGGAGGAAACTCTGGACTGGACAAAAGAGGTAAGACATCAATATTACCATGGCAAATCTGACCAGTCTGATTGTGAATTGGAGGGTACTTGAGGAAGGCCACAATCGGGAATACACTAATTCCTTCCAAGATTGCATAGTGCTATGGCGTGGGAGGAAGACTGTGGATAGGCCAATAAGTCGGAATCAGGACAGCAGCGACAATTTACTTGCTGGTCGTGTCTTCTCGTTCCTCAAGGATCTTTGCCTACTCCGCCCGTTTTTTTCTTCTTTACTAGTGGAAATAAAATATAAAAAACCTCCTTAATCTAAATGTACTGTTGTTGATGGCCGGTTTGAAAGTTTTTTACGAAGCTTCGTAAGGCCCTTCAAAGTCAGCGACAGGTCGAAAAGGAAATGGATTGTAGAGGGATACCTGTAGAATCAGCTAGACATCAAAGATGAAATGTTCGAAAATGGTTAGTTTTTAGAGGTATGTAAGCTTCAGAAGATAGTTTTTAAAGATCCACTTTTTGCAAAGTCGGGATCAGTGATTAGATGAGGAAATAACGAAAACTTGATCAAATGAATGAGATTCTTATGCCAGATCACCGATATTTCCAACCGCATCGGGTCGTAGACATTATTGCTTCCAGACGTCATTGCTATTTGATATCCCCTTCTTCTTCGGCGCGCTCCATCTTAGGCGAGGTCTTCCCCCACTGCGTTGTTTTTTCGGGTTATGTTCGAAGTTTCTGCGGACCGGTGTCTGTTCACATGACCCAGACATCTCAAATATCCAATAACTTTTCTGACTAGGTCGACATCGGTGTAGAGCTTGTATAGTTCGTAGTGTTAGATCTCCACCGTCTACGTAAAGGGGACCAAATATCTTACAAAGCAATTTTCGCCCTAAACAACTTCCATAAAGGGCATGCTTTAGCGCAATAGAGTAGGACTGAGATAAGAAGGGTCTTATGTAAAGTCTCCTTAGTTGTTCGAGATAGGGCTTCTCTACTCAATTGGCTTCTCAGCCTAAAGAAACAGTGATTAGCAAGACTTCTTCGTTTGATTTCTGTTGGGATGTGGTTGTCTGAATGTTAGAAATGATAGTAGAGCCAAGGAAGATAAAGTCCCTTACTACCTCGAGGTTGTACAGAAAGGCAGGGATGTCACACGACACCGTATAGCTCATATAAAAAATCTATAAAGCGATGGCGCGTGTCGATCTGGTCGTCTTGACTTTCTTCAAGGATCTGTCGAAGTGTGAATATTTGATCCCTGTCATAAGATCGCAGTGGTCAATCAGATTATTGACGACAGGTTTCAGAAGTTGTCACAATATGGTAAACAAGATCTTGTATCTAATGCCTCAGAAGTTGGCTCAGTTGAAGGTTATAAAGTCGAAGAATAAGTAAGCTAACCCTTCGAGAAATTTTTAAAGTGAAACAGGTATCGAGAGCAAAATGTTTGCAATGATTTATATGAACGTCTTACGAAAGTCCTAAGGATCTAAGTGTGATGAGGATGTAACCATTCGCTAGCCTAACCTAACCTACGAAAGTCAAGACTCGATTTGAAGTTTTTTTTATTTATATTTATTGGTAAGCGGAGGAGGAATCTTGCATAAGCACCGCGCTCCAGACTTACGCTTACTGACTAAACATACTCCCCGTTGGCTCAGCTCCTCGCCCCGCGGGACCACAGCCAGGTATTATTTCGCGGGCCCGGTTTATCCGGTTACAAGGCCTTGTCTGCGTTTGCGCACTTTTTCCGACTGTCTGAGTTCGGTTCGAATTCGGGTTAACGATATGCTTGCCGCGTCCCAATTTCTCCCTTTTTTAGCATCTTTGCTGTTATATTTTCCTTAAGGAACCTTGGGCAGTTAAAAACGACATGTTCCGGGTCTTCGTCGTATCCCGGACATGCTCTTCGAGCCTAAAGTGATGGAGGTATTAGCCATAGCCGACGTGGCCTGACAAAAATTGGGTCAGTTGGTAGTTTACTTGCCCATGTCTTCTACTTATCCAGGGTTCTATCCAATGGATTAGTTCGTATGTCCACCTACCCTTGTTTACAATTACATTCTTAATTGTACTGCCCTCTCTTGTCTTCTTAGTTCTTTAGTTGCAATGTTTTCATTACTTCCATCCCGCATTCGTTCAACTTCATCAGCTAGGATGTCTATGGGGATCATACCAGCGATGACGTACGCTGCCTCGTCTGAAATTGTGCTATAGGCCGATATAACTCTAAGTGCGGTGAGTCTTTAGACTCTGTTCAACCGCGTCCGATGCACAGAACATTGTTGAGCTGACTACTCAAGCCAGTTTTACTGATATTTTTACTGATAGCCGGGCCGTGATAAAATCCCTGGAATCTGTCGCCTTTAACTCAAAAACAGCACAGAGACATTCCAGGCAACTGCATGGCGGATGAACTCGCCAGAGAGAGCACAACTCCACAAATTCTTCCGGATAAGGGGAATTTAAGTATGCCTCTCGCCACCTGCAAATCGCTACTCAATAGAAACGCGATCAATATCGCCAATCATAGATGGACAGTAGGTAGCACTTGTCTTATCACCAGGCAGATTTGGCCAAAGCTGGATCTCAAACGTTCCCGTTGTCTCATCAGACGGAATAGACTGCAAATAAGCACCTTAGTGGGTGTCATTACGAGACACTGGGCCTCCTTTACAACGACTTCTGCAGATGCTGCATGGATGCGGAAGAGGAGGAGACGATTCTCCACCTTCTCTGTACATGCCCGGCCCTTTCAGCTCGAAGAAGAGCATACTTAGGAGCCAGCTTCTTCAACAACCTAAGCGAACTGGCTGACATCAACATATGCAGTCTCCAGCACTTCATAGTAAGCTCCGGCTGGTTCTGCGGGTAGTATTTCTGGTGAAATGCAGATCCTGGTGGTAGCACACAGGACCTTATCTGGTCTAAGTGAGGTTGCACCTGCAGCCTGCCACTTCTACCTAACTTAACCTACCCTAGCCAGTAATAGTCTCCTGATGCTTCTTGGGACCACAGTATTTGGTAGATTTGAAGTGAATGTCAAAGGAAATGTTTGTTTCTCTGACAACACTTCTGAACAGTTCCGGGAAAATTACCGAGCACCGTTGTGAATGAAGAGCTAAAAGGGGCTAACCTGTAGAATCTGATCTCTCCGTTATGTCGAAGTATGCTTATACGACGGAGAGAGTTGGAGTTAAAGATTTAATGACATTTTGTGGACTTAAGTCTGGTGACATCGATTGGCCACTTAGTTCACCGTGTTCTATGTTTTTGCTAACATCTAGAAGCTCCGAAAAAAGTGCAGACTCTCAAACTATGACATCACAAACTATACATCATTAAAGTCAATCAATAAATTATTCATACATAACTTTTGAAGTTTTTTGAACCAAAGTCATTGTTATAAACTTTTCATTATCCGTACAATTTATCAAAAGTCAATCTCCCCGGAAAAGAAAATACTATTCAAGAAGCAAAAAACCATTAAAAATGCGTGCCACCCACTTCAAACGAACAAAATCCATGACCGGGTGGTCAAGTTGAAAACATATTTTAATAATTTAATTAATATTCCACACGTATCCGATGCGATTCCAATCCACAATCCAATCCGTGTAAGTACAATCAACCGACTATCGTGTAGGGTAGGGTGATGAATGTAAATTAAGAAGTTTTTTTTTTTTAAAGTGACCAAAGTACTATTAAACAAAAATTATATAAAACCAAATGATTATTGTTTAACGATAAACCATGAAAGGATTGTAATTGATGCATACTAAGTGAAAGAACTATAAGCGCTTGTTGGAAAATTACACTACTATTTGCGGTACGGGTAACGCTAAATGATCTATCACAAGTAGGCTGCCAAATTATCAAGAAAGTAAAATTTGTACAATTTTTTTGAGCTTTTTTACCAAGCGAATCGGACCTTCAGTTCGTATTTCCCAACTCAACTTTGTAGGAATTAGTAAATCCAAAAGAGATCGTCTATCGAGGACTTTAAGGAATGAGAGCAGACATATAGTTTTCAAAATCCGCACCCAAAGTCTCATTTTATGTATATATTAGGCGCGACAGCTCATAGAGAGCCAAGGCCTAGCTTCTCACAACCATTTATGTTGTGCGTGTTATATTCTTTGTACGAATGGAAGGGTCCTACATTTTTAAATGCCGACTCCGAACGGCGAATTGGGAAAGCTTTTCATGACAGATGATACTCTTGTCGGTTTGTCATGGTGGTTTTTGAGAATCGAACCTGTGTCTTTCACTAAGCAGTCAAACGCTCTAATCACTAAGCCACGGCGACCACCAAAGTCCCATTATTGGGTCCATAACACAGCCAAGAAGGAACTTTAACAAGGCCATCGTGTTCAAGAGTGATCTCGATGCAAACTACTAGGCTAATAGGCTCGGCGAAGAAAGCATGTACCGAGAGGTTTCCAGAAACTACAGAAGCACAGGACTATAGAAAATAGGTTAAGCAATAAACGAGGGTAAAATCAAGTACTCCCTGTCAACAAGAAGGGACACCCAACATCGACGAATTAGACAGAATGTCACCAGTGTACAGCTATAACTACGCGGTAGTAAAAGACTTCGCTCAACAACGACATCGTATCAGAAATAACTTGCCAATTGCCATTTTTACAGGCTTAAAAGACGAGTCCCGTACAACTTATGGACTTTTAATAAGACTGTTATCTTCCTTGTCCTTCTTTATGGCACTGAAGCATGGACTCTATCCAAGAGTCGAGCTGTAAAGCGGCATCGACCTAGTCAAAAAAAAAACTGCGTTAAAGACGGCTAGGACTTGTAGACCAAATCAACACCAAAACGGTCCGGCTGGCAGAGTCTTCGGATCTAACCCGGAGGCAAAACGCGGAAGAGAAAGACCTCGCCTTAGGTGGCGCGGAAAAGTAGAAGGCAGTTAGTTCAGGACCGAGCTAACTGAAGCAATCTGTGGGTTAAGGCTCAGGTTCATTCTGAATTTTAGCGCCACCTAAGTAAGTAAGTGTCAGTTCCGAGGAAGTCGGAACCATTCTTTTTAAGATGGAATATTCCCAGAGTTCCTACTATAAACGCTTGAAACGGGGCGCTTTCCAATTGATCCAATAAGCTCTGGGTTCCTTCGAAAGAAAAATGTGACTTGGACAGTCAAAAGAATCTTCGTTTTGAAACTCAGGTTTGAGGCCATCAGCAAGATCGAAGAAAGGACGTATCGCGAATGCTAGGATGGTTGACTTTGCAAACTGATAGCAACATTCTCAGGGTCGAGAGCCGCTTTTAGACTGAAAGCTAAGCTTTAACTGGGGCCCTACTCCGTATTGCGATTCTAAAGTTCGCATCGTTCGAAAGCGGACATTTTGTATGGATTTTATAAATTGCTTTTCACATTGTGCGCTTTCGAACGATCCGAACTTGAAAATCGCAATACAGAGTAGGGGCCCTGTTCTGCTCCAATGTAGACTGTTATAGGGCAGCCGTACTTAAGGCGTTTTGATGATCTACAATTTTCTTTCGACTTTGTACGCATCTTATTTGGATCATAGATTCAAAGGAAATCAAACGTAAGTTAGGTCTGCTTACGTTCTTAGTTAGGACTTGCATCAATAGTTGCGTTTCTTGTTAATACAACCGCATGACAGAAAAGACTGAATAAAACTACTGCTTTCCTTACTGAGTGGAAGTCACTTTGTAACCTGTAGAGAGCAATAAATTTAGACATAAAGGGTGCTTAAATTATAAGCTTGACAATATGATTCATTGATGATTGGATAAGTCTGAGTCTGATTCAATTAAGTTCATTACGACTTTTTGTGTTTCATTGTTACGTAGACACGTGTTGAATATTTAATCAATAAAAAAACGCCTTAAATCACATTTCGAAAGTTGATTTATCATTGAAGTACATTGTGCATTTCAAGCATTGATTGTGAGGCAATAAATTTAAGAACGGTTAACAAGTTAGTTAAAAAGTTTTGGAAACTTAGGTTCAAGGATCAACTACTTTCAATTACTTGAAGCCATGGTTCCATCAGCCATTGGCCCGCTCCTTCAATGTTTTGAAAGGGGCCGCTCCGAAGAAGCAAGTTGAAAAATGAAGAAGGACGGTCTTATTTCAAGAGAATAAATAGTCGGACGTCGTCACGAATAAGTCTGATTCTTTTGTACCTTTGCTTCAAGACTGTATGTCAAGATGGCAGCTCAAAAACTGGAATCCGTTCTCGCGTAGTATAAGGCCGGAGACAGAATCGGGAATGTTAGGCAAAAAAAGCTGAGAAAATTATTATTGCTGCCATAAAATGGTGCACATGTCGGAATGTAGTAGTCCGTAGGCACCTACCAAAAAGATTGAGAACGCGATCAATTAGGAATTCTACGACTTACTGGATAGAGTCTACAGGGCCTGCTCACATAGACTATTTCTTCTAAGAACTTCATAGGGCTTGACTCTCCAATGAGCAAAAACTGCAACACGGCTTGAAACATTGAGACTATAGAGCTCTTGAGTGAGGAATTCACTATTCCAAGCTATTACCCGCTATAAACCACAAAGACTTGTGCCAAACGAAGCAGAACTCACATCGGACTTCGAGATGATGAGTGCACACTAAGGAAAAAATGACAGAAGCAGCAAGCTGGGAAATAACGTCGCCAAGGCACCTAGAAGCTGGCTCTAAGCCTGGTATGTAGATTCTTATAAATTATAAATGAAGCTTAGTTACTAGACTTCCTGGAGTAGAAGACGTTTTTAAGGAGTGCTCTCAGCAGCTCATTGAGTTTTAAGCAGGGAAAAGTTTTTTGTGTAATAAGAGAAGCATACTCTAAATGACAAAGGAGCCTCACTTAGTTTGAAAGAAGTCCGAAAAGTTATCACGAAACTGAAGACCAACAAAATAAAAGGAAGTGTGACCAAGTTTGGTTGGATGAAAGGATGTCTGATGCCTTATTAGTCTTAAGATGTCTCTACCGAACAAGTTGAACGTCTTAAGCTGTTTCGAACTGCATTTTAATAAACCTACTAGTGTGGACCGGTAGATCTACGCTACCACAGGTCGTGGAAAGGTTTTAAATCGACAATGAATGTTAAAAGCTGTCTATGTAAGCATTAAGCACTTGGATCTCTATAAAACTGATCCAGCTACACTGCACAACGCAGTATGTACATGTCATGTACATACTGTGCTCTTTGAAAACACTTCCTCAGGGCTAGTTCAAAGATACACTGGATATTGTAAAGGAGATGCATGGGCAAGTTATTCCTTCAATGTCAAGCTAGGTAGGTAGGTAGAAGTGGTTGAAACTGATAAGCCTGCCAGCGACAAAAGTAGCGCGGATGCGCCGTTTTGATACCATAACTCACGTGACCTGGATGTTGATGGGCGTAGCTGAGAGTGTAGTTTTCATATCCATCCTGTGGAATTAAAAAGGTTGATGATGTCAAGCTAGAGTAAATTCTGATTAGGACTGTCGTCAATACGGACGATTGGATTGACATCATTCAGTTGCAGTAGTGACTTTCATGTCAATTAAAAGTTATCCTAAGGACACCGAGGCAATCCCTCAAACATTAAAGAAGTTTGGAAATTCTCACATTGACTTGGACTTGGCGTAAGCCTTTTACGGACTTTTTCACTGGACACTGCTCACTCAATTACCATCTTAACAAGCTGGACATAAATCCCTCTGACATATGCTAACTTTCATTGGAAGGACCAAAGACTCCTGAACAAATTTTGAGGAACTTCGACACATCCTGATCTTGCTCGGATCATAACATTCTCCAGCAGGATTTTGGCATAAAGAATAATTTGGGTTACAGAGCTTTTCTAGTCTCCATTAGGACAGATAGAATACCCTCGCATTGCCTAATTCTGTTATTTCAAGACAAGCATGATCGGTTTCATTTCTTTCTCAGGGAAGATACTGTGGGTAGCCATATTGGTGTAGACCCTTTCCTGCTCCAAGCTATGTGCAGAATCATTTTGATCTACAGACAAAGCTCCTTATTTTATAAATATCGAGCTTGGCCTGGTCGATGGAAAATAAAGGAAACAGGATGGAGCCACGGAGGCAACTTCGGTGCAGGTGAGGAAGACGACGTCCAGCTTGTCGTTGCTCGGCTCAGCTCGTCGGACGGGGTGGTTATTGTCAACCCCACCTTGCACCACCTGCTCAGCACACAAAAAAGAAGAATAAGTTCCCTAATACCCTAAATTTACGCCAGACGGACAGAGAAGAAAGAAAAGGACCTATGCCAATACCCGAGAGAAAGACCGGAAAGGAATTTCGCGAACTACCCTAACTAGCCTTAACTAAACCTCAACTATGCTAACGCTTAAAGCTAAACCTATCTATCTTACGACGATCCTTAACTTAAGATAAGGTTCGTCAAGAACCCAGACATGCCAGATGTTGTTGGCAAAGGATGGCCAGCCCACCCTACGTGTCTTACCTACGACACAACCTGCGCTATCTCCCATGGCCGATACTGCAGGAGATAGCCCTGCAAAGACCCTCCGGTTACGACCCTACTCGTCACGTAGTGGAGAACTCGTATGTCGTCATGTCTTAGTCTTTAACTGTAAGACCGTCAGAAAGACGGACTTCGCGAATCTCACATACCTATCCGTAAAGAAACGCAAAGACTACATACATGCTGTTGGCAAGAATAAAAGCATCTCTTCACCGGCTAATACGAGACGTCGTTATTAAGAGCTGTATCCCCGCCTTAGTTAAGGAGTAAATGCGACTTTTACACATGACATCTTAAAGAAGATTTAGCAAAGACTGACGCTAGGAGACCCCGGCAGTTTCGTAACAATGGAATGACAATTCACCTTTTTCTATAAGCTAATAAGCAATAAAAGAAGAGCAGACACTAGGCATTTTGAACGAAAAATACTTCGTCCTGTGTCCTAAATCACAAGGAACATACTGCCTTGAAGTGCCCAATCGGATAGAAAAAGAGTCTTCGAATCAGAGCCAGTTTGAAAGACCAATCAACCGTCGATGGCAGGATACTCCATCTATCGAACTAAAAACAACGCCCGTGGGATCGCAATGAAGGCTGCAAGGCCTCAGATAGACTGATAAAGTTATTAAGTCATCCAAGCGGCACAATACATAAGCACTTCACCGTCTCTATCACTTTTTCCTGGAGAACCAATAAAGACACCTTTTGTCCCAGAAAGGATGACACAAGTTAACAAAATCCTATAACGTCCCTTTTCTCGCGACAATTTTTCGAAACCGACTTACGACTTAAACCTTTTATTGAGCCTTGACCCACACCCACAAACACAATTTTTTTTTTTTTTATTTCACATTTTCTTACATTTTTTTCCAAAAGTGAGTTGATTAATCCAAAAGTTAACGTCAAGTTTAATCCACAAGGAGAGTCACCAACACCCAAGATACAAAAAAAAGCACAAAAACCAGTGCACCACCAGTGAGATAGAGATACTCTCACTCTTCAACGATTCTTGAGATAGAGTTCGACTTAGCAAAACTTCGCACTGATTAGAACTGAATCTAGTCGAGCTTTTGTCATTCCATTTTATAGAATCTGCGAGCTGAGAGAATTTATGGCACAAGACACCCATTTGGCAGTGGCACGCTGCCAGCAGGTGTTTTACCAGGCGCGTGTATACGTATTTCTACACACAACGTTATGTGTAGTGCGCTATCATGCCGTGAGATTATTATTTATTAATTTAAATATTAATGATCGTGCATGAGTTTTTCCTTTAAGTTCTACGACTCGAGTTGTGTTTTGATTTATTGCATAGGCCTGGGGTTGACATCTTTTTTTCTTTTTTTTTTTGATGTACGCTAAGGAAGTCTTTTTACATTCGAATTGAAGATGCATAGTATCCTGCGGACCTTGTTCGATAAATGGGAATTGTTTCAGTCTATTTCGTGTTTCAAAAGGAACTGGGTCCTCATACTTAGCCACTTTTCTTCAAGTCAGCACACAACTGCCCTTAAACTCTAAACAATTTGAACTAAGCTTCATATGTGAGACTAAGGTGCTCTTAATTCCAACTTGAAACGCCTTCAAATAAACGAGTTATCAGTGCATTCAAATGGAGTCAGAGACATGGAGTCATATAGCTGCTAAAGGTCATAGCTGAAATTGGGTTTCTCGAAAGCCTATTTCACCTTCAGCACTTCCTCTATGAAGGAGTATACACGGTTCCGGTTTTCTTAATTCGTGCGTTACTTACTATTATTGTGGTAACAGGAGGGTTGTTCACAGCTCTTGACACTGCTGTTTCTGGCGATTCCTATTGTGCCTTCCCTAGTGTTCTCAGATGAATTGTTTCACCCCAGGGGAAGTCAGGAAGTTAAGGAACTTATCTGGGTGGATGGCAGCGAGTTGTTCCGTAGGGATGACTTCGTTACCGAGAATTCGCTTTCTAAGTTGGAAGAGAGCTGGGCATTCCGTTAAGATGTGCAAAGAGGTCTCTTCACTTTTAAGGCAGAGTCTACAGCTTGAATCTGTTACAAGGTTCATGTGGTGTAGGTGTTTGTTCAGACTGCAGTGTTCGCTGAGTAATCCAATTAATGCTCTAAGGTTGCTCCTATCGAGGTTCACAATGAAATTTGATTTTCTTTGTGACGGTACAGGGAATAGCAGCTTTGAACATACTTGCCCTGGTGTGTTGAGCCAGACTTCTCTAGATTTTTGGATGCAAAGACCCTTTGAGCGTCTTGCGAAGAGTGATTTGCTTACTCCACAGAAGAGTTCGGGTCCATTGAATTCTGTTATCGCGCCGTCTTTTGCCAGTGAGTCGGCTCTTTCATTGACCGCAAATCCACTGTGTGCAGGAATCCAGTGAAGGATGACCATGTTGTTCCTAGCTAGGTCCGCGATTACATTGCGGGTTTCTAGGACAAGTTTGGATTTTATGAGAGGCGAGTCGAGCAGCTTGACTGTCTGAGAAGATGAATATGATTTTCCCCATGATGTGAGAGGACTGATTGAGTCTCACACATTGATTGATGGCAAAGACCTCGGCTTTAAATATGGATTCGAATTCACCAAGGCTGACTGAGAAGTTCGCACATGATGATTCTCCAAAGATTCCGGAACTAGTACCTGTTTCCATTTTGGATCCGTCCGTGTACCAAACGAGATCAGAAGGTGATGGTTGGGGTTTGTGGTTCTCCCAATCCTCCCTCGACGGGATAACTATTGAGAAGTTTTTGTCGAAGCAATATTTGGGTAGCATGTCGTCTGGGGGAATGCTAAAGATCCTGTCTTGCTCCAATGTTTCAAGGGGAGATAAGTGTCCTCCTCTATAGGACCTTGGGTCGAAGTTGCTTGAATGAAAAAGACGGTGGATGCCAAGTTTGGCTTCCATTCGAATAAAATTTTGTAGTGGTGGTAAACCCAAAGTGACATTGAGTGCAGCAGTTGGAGTTGTTCGAAGGCATCCTGACATGCAGGTTTCGGCTAAGCGTTGGATGCGTTCTAATTTCGCAATTATAGTAGTTTCGTTAGTTTTTGTCCACCAGACCACGCTTGCGTACGAGATCATCGGTCTGACGATCAGTTTATAAAGCCAGAGTATCATCTTGGGTTGTACTCCCCAGTTTTTCCCGCAGATTCGGCGACTGGTCCATAGTGATATGGTAGCTCTGCTAGTTACTCTTTCCAGGACATTTTGCTGTCCAGGATGATTCTCAGATATTTGGTCAAATAGTGAGAGGCGAGTGAGAAAACAGAGCTTTCTTTTCTTGTAAAAGGAATAATTACTGTCTTTTTAGGGTTTACAGAGAGGCCTTCGCTAATAAACCAACTCTGCACGTCGGATAGTGCGTTTTGTAGCACCTTCGAAACGGTGTTTTCAAATTTTCTTCTGACGATAATCGCAATATCGTCAGCGAAGCCCACAGTTGAGTTTTGCCTTGAGTTTTTAGGGACTGAAGGAGGCTGTTGACTAGCATCATAAGGGTATTCATAACCCCTTTAGCGCTAGTGAATTATAAAAAAAAAAAAAAAAGGATCAGAGGAGAGGCGAGAGGACTCCTCCTTGTGGGCAGCCTCTTGTTGTTAGCGCCGATATTTCCACATCATCAATACTAATTTGCCACCGTTCCTATGTCTACTAACAGGACAGACTCTGCGAACGGTCTCAATTAGTACATATGCCATTCGGTCAATGTCAGATGCGTCATTGTAAAATCAAAAAAAAAGTTGACAAGTATATAAATATTTGAAGTTTTGAACTTGAGCTCCTTGCCTGGACCTTTTTCGCGTAAAAATAATTAGCTAATGTGCCAAAAGAACACAATATGACGAAGGAGATACACGTACCAGTGAAAATATTTGTGAAATTTTTTATCTAAACACATTTCGATGTATGTAAACAAGTGAAGATAAATATCTATCGGCATCATCGTTATTGGCAATAGCTGGAGTTAAAAACAAAAAGAAATACACTCCGACACAAGTCCTAAGATATATTTAATTTTTTTTTCTTTTTTTTTTCGTTTTGTTTATCTACATCTCGAATATTTTAAGTAGCTACTAGCAATTCGCACAATGTGTTCATCACAAGTTTAACAGGTAATTTGTATGGATTGCATGTAAGCCATCCCCATTGTTGTGCTGTACGGATGGGCAATTTGGTAAGACTTTCTTGGCAGGCGACATTGTTATTATTGCAATTAGATAGTTGTCAAAATGCGAGAACCAATTTGGGTAAGGAAATGCCATTATCGGTTTTTTTTTTTTAACAAACTTGTTGTCAAAGTTAAAAATTACTCATATGACAATCAAGGTTGAGGAATGAAATGGGACAGAACGAGTTAAGCTTTTGACAGAACTGATGGAAATATACCCCAGTTATGGGTTTTGACATGAATGTCATCAACTAAGAAGACTTCAGACAACCTTGGAGGTTTAAAGCTTTTTTTTGTTAGAATTCTATAAACTGCGATAGGAGTTAACGGAGCTAGATTATGGACTTTCGACATGGTCAAATGGATGTGTTAAATGAAATTTTAAATATAATTTAGGGGCTTGGTTTGAAATGATGTCATTTGAATTTGTTTAGCCTGGCAATCTTCTTAAACAAAAGTTTAGTTCACACTTTTTTTCTTCTTTTATTAATTTGGATGATTGAATATGTTTTTTTAAATTTAATTAACCGTCATTAGACTGGGGGATAGATTGGAAAGTGATTTTGAGTTGAAAGAAAAGTGAAAGGTTTGTTTTGCAATTCTGCTGCTAAGATAAGAGTTCTGTCGAGGGAGGACTGGGAGAACCACAAACCCCAACCATCACCTTCTGACCTCGTTTAGTATACAGACGGATCCGAAATGGAAACAGGTACTAGTTCCGGAATCTTTGGCGAATCATCATGTGCGAACTTCTCAGTCAGCCTTGGTGAATTCGCGTCCATATTTCAAGCCGAGGGCTTTGCCATTAATCAGTGTGTGAGACTCAGCAGTCCTCTCACATAATTGGGAAAATCATATTCATCTTCTCAGACAGTCAAGCTGTCCTAAAAGCGCTCGACTCGCATGTCATCAAATCCAATCTAGTCCTAGAAACCCGCAATGTAATCGCGGACCTTGCTAGAAACAACATGGTCATCCTTCACTGGATTCCTGCACATAGTGGATTTGCGGGTAATGAAAGACCGAACTCACTGGCAAAAAACGGTGCGTCAACAAAGTTCTTTGGACTCAAACCCATCTGTAGGGTAGGTAAATTACTCTTCGAAAGACACGCAAAAGGTCTTTGCATGGAAGAATCTAGGGAAGTCTGGCTCAATACACCAGGGCAAGCATGTTCAAAATTGCTATTCCCGGTACCGTCACAAAGAAAATCAAATTTCATCGTGAACCTAGATAGGAGCAACCTCAAAGCACTTATTGGATTCCTCAGCGAACACTGCCGTCTGAACAAACACCTACACCGCATGAACCTTGTAACAGATTCAAGCTGTGGACTCTGCCTTGAAAGTGAAGAGACCTCTCTACACATCTTAACGGAATGCCCAGCTCTCTTCCAACTTGGAAATCGAATTCTCGGCCATCCACCCAGAGAAGTTACTTAACTTCTTGATATCCTCTGGGGTGAAATGTAGGCACAAACGATTTTTGCAGAGCCTGCAGCGATACAGACATGGAAAGGAGCTCACTTCCTATGTGAATGTCTCAAATTATGAGTTCTAAATTTCATTATGAATTCGGGATGCTTCAGGGCGTCCGAACGATCACCAACAAACATACATAGACCTTTCTCCTTTGTGTTCTCTTTCAGATTTGACATTCCACCGTCCACGTTAGAGATCGGAGTGAAGACTGCATCATAGGATATACAGTCGCCGCTTATTTATCAGTCCAGTGATCCTGGTCAGAACTAATGCCGCTTTCCATCGTTCGTAGTCCCGGGCATGCTGCTTCCAGTTCACTATGCCAAGGTTTCCTTTTCTTCGTGAACCAAGTGGCTGAGATTCGAAGACCTATTTAGCTGGATAATTCTCGTCACCCGATGTAGCCGTGTCGACGGACTGCATTCAAGTCTTCTGCCCTCCTCGCAGACTGGACCAAAAATATGACGTAGAATCTTTCTCATGAAGGATCCCAAGATCTGCTCCGCTCCCTTACTCATCTTCTAGCATTCAGCTTTAAAAAGCAAGACTAACAAGACCAGAGCTTTATAGAGCATGATTTTGGACCTTCGTGTAAGGAGTTTGGACCCTAGCTGTTTGGACAAACAGCTTTTTTTTGGTTCCGAGGTAGATGAACTCCTTTGCTAACATAGGCTATATTAAGCAGGGGTATGCCTCAGTAGATCCTGCAAGACATAAGACTGCCTTTGTTAAAGATGGCACAGATACATCTGATATTCCAGTCATCGGATCCAATTTCGTCTTCCAAAACCTTGCAGATGATCTGGTGCTTTGAAAAGTTTTGACGGTAATCCTTCAAAGCCCGCGGCCTTATTGTTATTCAGCCCTTTAAAAGCTGCGCCGACTTCCTTTAGGTTGGAGGGAAGAACTACTTTATCGACGTAAGTTAGATCATTGTCTCCTGGTCATGCCCATCAAACAGCGGCTGGAAATGCTGCTTAAATACATGATTCCCTACAAGTCGGTGAGATTTGAATGGTGTGTTACCTACATATATATGTTTCTAACTACATTGTCTTAGGCAGGTAGAGGTGGCGGTTCATCAGAACCCTAATTAGCGCTAGTATGTGCCTGGTTGATGATGTATGTTATTCAAGATGAGTGAGACAGTCGGGAGTGCCTAGATCCCGGCTGTGAAATTTCAAAAACGAATTAGATATCGTATCCCGTATCGTATGGTTGGTTTGGTGCACGCAGTCTGGCTCTTGCTAGTGCCGGACATTTGCATGGGAAATGGGAAAGAGTTTCCTGTTCATTTTCGCTTTAGCATGTATGAAAAACCTATTTTGGCCGAATGTTGTCCAATTGGCCAATTCCCTTACGGGTATCGTTATTCTGGCGATCTCTTTGCGGGTTCCGTTGAGGAGATCTTTTGTTTTAATCTGATCGTAGTTCGGCCATATCTTCCTTGATATGACGCAGTTGGTTGGCCTCCTGCAATAAGTGTGAGTGGATTTGTTCTAAGTCCTCCGATCAGGAAACACGTATCAAAGCACTTCACCTTTGGGTGTGGTTTCAAGAAGGGCCCGCATCACCAGCGCTTATGAAATTCCACCTATTCCTCTATTTTCTTAGAATTGCATACAAGTGCTGAGACTAATAAAATTTTTTAACCACAGGGTGGTTTTTCTTTATCGATTGCACTAGCTATTCAGAGACTTTTCTCTTAATGATAATTATGCTAATAAGGTTTGTGGTTTTACCTTTGCTTGTACCTTAATCAAATTAACTAATGTGATCAGTGATACTTGGAAGATAAATCGGGTTTATAGATTTAATTACAGCTTTCTATCTCTTAATGTGAAAAAACCCTAATGGATGACTGCCATTTGCATAAGCTAAATGTTATTCTATTAAAAATGCATTTCGTTTATTAATAGACTATGCACGTTAGGTTTAAGGGTATAAACCACATGTCATAACTGATATGGTCAGACAACCGAACAAGGAGAATATTTTCGAATTTTTAAGTGACTGCACTTTAAGATTGCATTTAAAGTTTCAAAATGTGACGTCCAGTATTGATCTGTCAATATCTACTAGCAAAGGTATCAAAAACCTCAAAGCTCTCTACTAGAACGTAAGCCTTAAATGTTATCAAGACTAGCTTCAACAGGCAGCACCAAGAAATCTTAATAAAGTTACCGGTGCCAGTAAAGCGATAAGCCTTATCGATTTTTTACAATGAAACTCACTCCAATCCTTGGAGCAAAATGGTTATGAAAAATTAAACTCCCGCAGAGGCTAGCTTGGAAAACGTAGTCGCAGTTCCACAATAACAGGGATTCCGTGCTAAAAAATCGAAAGCGAAACCAAAGGTAGAAGTTGCTGTCTGGTAAGGCTGCCAGAGACATAAATAGCGCGGTTGCGCCGTTTTGATAGAAATAGTCGTAGTGTCACGACTGCACACCAATTTCGAATCAAAAACCATGTTCCGTCGATGGCATCCCTGGAAATCCTTTACAAAAAGCAGTCAGACTTCTTCCCCAATCTTTAGTTACACGTAAATGTTTGAAATCTTTTATCAACAATGTGTTTGGTCGCTATCAGTGCGGTCTTAGGTCTGCAGAAAAACCAAGAATTCTGTGCAACTTCTCGCGTATGTCGACTAAATTGACATCATTGTCAGAACTCAACTAGCTGTCACTGGTACGTTCGCGAGTATTGAAGCAGAAGCGGTTTACGGGTAAACGAAGGCGAAGTCAACAAGGAAAAATACCAAGCATCGAAGATTTGAACAGAAGCTCAACAGTGGACGGCTAAGTAGTCAGATTCTTTGTCTAATTTGGCACTGCTATGACTTCTGAAAACGACAGACGAAGAATAAGGCCTTACCCTAAACAACTAAGGAAACTCCTTATCCCAGTTACGGATCTAATATGCGATCTTTTGAGAGAAATCAAGTTCTTAGAGCGTTTCAGACCCAGCCGTGGCCAAATCCGTTTAGTCGCTAGACAGGTTATACCATTTGTCCACCTAGAATTCGTTTTCTCAATAGCATCCAGCTTGAGCTTATGTTTACATGCAGCGATCGGTGTCTCTTTCTGAGAGCACGGGTATAGTTGTTTCATATCTGGCGAGTTGGTCAGCCTTGCAGTTCCCTGGAATATCTCTATGCCCCGGCACCCAACAAAGGTGAATATTGAACTGCTCCGCCATCTTTATAAGTGATGATCGGCAATCTAGAGCTCTGAAACATAGACACTATCGAATGCAGATGAAGATATCCTTGATTGTTTCGAGCAAAAAATTCTTCTTAAGATATTTGGTTCCGTTTGCATTTGCTGGTTTTAGGAGTGGAAATTCAATGACGAACCATCACCGGGCATAATATGCTTAACTACCATGCAGGAAGACTGGGATTGAACACGGATGAGGACACTCCACACTTTCTTTACCACAGAAGTGGAAAGGCACTTCTTTCAGGATCTAGAAGAACTGTCCGACAAGTCTGTGGTCGACATACACAGATTTATCCGCGCTTCGGACTGGCTCCATAGAACATAGGCTTATGGTTTCTAGTAGGCGGGGGGCTGAAACCCTCAGGGGAACACAATGGGTCTACATTGACCTAAGTGTGACGGAGAAAGGACTTCCTTTCCCTGTCAACCCTATTACCTAACCTCCAACGATGAACTATACGAGCTATACAGCCATGTTTTCCAACACCAACCATGGGAATGAACACCAACCCTTTGGCCCGGACAGTTTCCGAATCTTACTCGGAGGGACAACGCAGTGGAGACAGATCGCGCACATATAAATAAGAAACGACTGAACTTACTGAAGAAGCTTGTTGGCTGAGGCCCCAGTTAACTCCAAACTGTAGTAAGTCATTAAGTCGTATTCCCGAATAAAAATAAAATTCCAAGTACAAGACCTCTAATAAGGATTATATCCTGAGCTTCTTGAACATCCTTAGTTGCTCTTTACTCGTGCAACAAGGCTTAAGGCAACTAGTGGGAGCTTAACGCTACAAAGCAACCTCCCTGTCGAAGAGAAATGAAGGATTCTTTGCCGGGATCTCTTCAAACGAACTCGATATGCAACTGTAATTCTATATTTCAACCTGTCAGTGTTTTTCAAGCCGATATCAGTGCAATTCATTAGGCCATCATCTGGTTATCAAGAACCAACTAGATCACCCACAATGAAATCTAGTACAGTGAGGGGCCTCCGTTCATCTCGTAATGAGAAAGCTTGTCAGGTTACAAGTAGGGGAATCAAAGGAGGACATCGAAAACGCCCTGTCGCTCAGATGTAAACTTTTCTGTAAAATTGGCATAGGAATTCGGTAGAAAAGCTAGTACCTTGAGGTAAGCTGTTATACTTAGCTCACGACAGTGATCTCAGCTTGAAATAGGCTGTCGTCAGTTGAATGCATTCTGAATGAAGAAGGTACCAGCTCCTGTGCTCATCACAGTTTTGTAACTATCGATATAGAAAGCTAGTTTTTCTGTCCTCGTGACTACCCTTTTCATCAATTCGTCCCAGGGTAGACGATTTCTACAGGCAGATCCACTGACTGGACATGAATGACTGACCGCATGTCGTCGCTTCGTTTTTTGACATTCAGTTAGGAACATAGGGATGTATCAGACAGAGAGATAGATAGAAGCAGTAGGCTATTTCACTCACTGCGTTTCTACAAGCTAATTATAGTTCAAATAATCCGCCAATCTGCCTTGAAGGTGTTACGTCAACACCACAGATTGACAGTTCAAAGCTCAAACCGATTCACTGACGCAGCACAATTGTGCAATTGCATGTATTTTTTTACATAACGTTCCGATAAGATCTTGCGTGTGAATTTCTTCTCTGACGCGAGTAAGGCACACTCCAACCCATCTATCGGATTGTAACAGGAAATTGCAAGTGTCATAAGTTTGTCAGTCATGCAAGTCACGGTTCGCAGCTTTCTAAATACAATAACCAAATCATATACCTCATTACGAATGTTCAACAATTTTGTTTGTAATTTTTTCTAACGTCTAATTCGTGTAATTGTCTGTCACCACATTGCAACTTTGCCCGTTCAACAAATAAGAAAACTTTGCTATTTTTAAGGAAAAGTCATAAGCTCGCGTGATCTTAATGTTTACGAATTAGAAGATCTGCGCTGTCATTGTTGTTCTTAGTTTTGTTGAAATTGGAATTTTTTTTTGCGTTTTAGGAAGTGCATCTTGGAGGGATCTTCGAGCTCATCATCGAGGAAAATTAGATCAGATTCGTCGTGAAACAAGAGATGGTATTGGTCAGAAAGGTATTGACTTCAAGTCGATAAGTGAACGCTTGGCAAGGATCCGAACCAGGAATTTCATGACTCCTTAGTTGAGTCCAACAAAGTATGATGCTAGAATTGTACTCTAGGCCAAATTTGGCTAGAAAAACATCACATTTTCTGGTGGTCAAACCAACAACCTAATCGAAAACGTGCTTATTGATTGACATTGACTCTTTCTATTCCAGTTCTCTTCGAAGTCTTAAAAGAAGAGAAGCTCTCGCTCATTCTTATAATCCGTCACCAAGAATAGATTATTATTATTATTAGTAAGACTCTGCGGCATAACGCATATGGCACTGCGATCTGAAAGATCTATTGGGTCTGGAGCCAGTTTGACAAGAAGGCCCTCTATCTTCCTAATGGAGTTGAGGATGTCTTTAGTCGAGGCATTACGAATGTTCTCCGGTGTTAGGAATTCTTTGTGGAGAAAGCGTGTTCTGACTCTGCAGACAGCCACACACTCACATAGTACGTGTTCCGCTGATTCGTCCTCCTCTAAGCAGAGTCTGCATTCAGATTCCTGAACTTTATTTAGTTTATGTAAGTGATATCTGAGTCTGCAGTAACCGGTGAGGAAGCCGGCAAGTCTTCTGATATCTTCCCTTTTATAATTGAGAATTTTTCTTTTGGTTTTGTTCAGGGGTCGGATGGTCTTTTTAACCTGCCTGAGTCCCTGAGTGTTGTTCCAGTAGGATATGAAGTTTCGTTTTTCCCATCTGTCCAGACTCATTCTGAACTCGGCAGTAGGGATGCCACAGAAGGGTTCGGCACCTATGTACCTTTCTGAAGAGCCTATCCTAGCAAGTTGATCTGCAATTTCATTGCCTTCATTTCCTCTGTGTCCTGGTATCTACCAGATCTTGACTTTGTTTCGCTTTGAGAGGTCTTGGAGAGTATTGAAGCAGCCTAGAACCGCCTTTGAGTAACGGCAATGGGAACTCAGTGCTTTGAACGCTGCTTGATTGTCGGTGAGTATATTGATGGTTACGCCCTTTATGCCGGAATCGAGAATGATAGTGGCGCAAGTATCAATGGCATGTAATTCTGCCTGAAAGACGCTGGGGCACATTCCAAGTGCCATAGATACCGGCACCAACACCGGAGTCCATCTTTGAACCATCAGTATACCACGCTTGTACTTTTATGATCAGCAACAGGCCTCAGGTTTCCCAGGAATTACGATTCAGGATCTCAATCTCGAACTTCCTGACAAAACAGTGTAACGTGGTCATAAATTCCGATACCGTGCTGATCATTTCAAGCTCGGGGAAGTCAGATAGGATCCGTAGGTCTGCCTGGCTGGATACCTGTAGAGCGTTGGAGGTTAACTGCATTGCGTATTGCTACTTTTTTGACAAAGATGTGAAGTGCCTTAAGGGCTGTCGTAGGGCAAGTTCGCATGGCCCCGGTGGTGCCGAGGCATTCTTATCTTTGAAGACGTTGTAGCTTTATGATGGTGGATTTTTCCTTGATTTTTGTCCACCAAACTACGTAGGCGTACGTAAGGAGTAAATCAAATACGTAACCTTGGGCTATAGGGCCCAGGTTTTACCATATTAACGGCGACATACCCACATGGCATTGGTCGCTTTGGTATTGCCTTAAAATCATTCCTAGATAATACAGGTCCCTTAATAAGACTAATGCCTTTTGTTATTCTAAGTAAATAAAACTTTATTTAGCTTAAATGGAATATGTTTACCTACAGTTATAATTAAAATAAAATAAAAACTTTTTCAATTTTTTAATAAATAATTCACAAAATGCAATCATCTGTCGTGTCGCATCAACTTAATCGCTAAACGTCAAAATCTGTCATTCCAACTTAATCGGTCTTGTCGGCCAACCATTGTTCCAACGGTATCTTAGCAAACAATCTATCCATGAAGTTACGTATGACCAATGTCAGCTTTGATCTCAGCGCTGGTTTCATTTCCTTTAACAATTCTTGAGCGTTTGAGTTGATAAATAGATTCAATGCAGCTTCTGTAATGTCAAAGTGACAGATTAAAATTTCACAAAGAAAAAACACAAAACAAAACTTACGTATAACGGCATTTCCATTAGCAATATTATCAACGCCCATCTGAATTGACTTGACATTAAAGTCCATTTTAACTTGGTCCACCCTGAGATAAGTTTTTCCATCGACTTCATCGGCATTTGGAACGGCTTTAAAGTAGATCTTTGCCTTGACACCCTCTATAAAGAAAAAAAAAAAAAACACGCATAAGAACCGGAAACCACGATACAATCAATGACAGATCAAGTAACGAACCATATTCTCCCCAGTAGTCGCCGGCTCCGGAGGCCTTAACCAAAATTAAAACACCAGTCGAACGGTATTGTGCTTTGACTTTGATTCGTGGAATTTCGCAAGTTAACTGGAATTGCATGGTCTCGATATCCGATCTGGAAACGTCAAACAAAATTAACATTTAATTAGCTGTCAAGTGAGTGCTGTCATTGCATTATGTCAGTTGGTTTGTTGCAGTTAACACCGTGTCATCGGAAATTAGAATCGTGCGCTATGCATGATGTATTTACAAATTGTGCAGCGCTAATTGTTAATAGTGCTTCGGCTAATTGTATGTTAGGCGTGTCAAAGGTGCATCTGTGATGATTGCCCATTAACTGTCACTTAAATGTGTAAATGAAGTTTGATGAGAGAGTTGGGTTTTCGTTTAGGAAAAGTTTTAATGCTGATGTTTGTCAAAACAACAACGACAAATCATTAAGAACCAACTCAGGTACAAGCAGATTCATGGTCACGATCAGTGCCTAACCTAGTTTTCTTTGCACCTGTACCGACATAAGCATAGTATAACCATGTGTGCTTAGTTAAGATACCAGAGTAACCTCAACCGATGTCATTCGGACTCGGTTTATGGTAGAACTCATGCCGGCGCACAAGTTTCCATTCAATTGATGATCTTCGTGTTGTACCCCATCGAACCACCCGACCCGTTACATAAAAGATTATTCGTGAATGCAGTTGGCGTGAAATTAATAGGCAAACGTTTTGTAAGTTATTACATTTAAGGCTTGGAATAACTTAAAGACGTGCTATGTAGCTGAGAGATCTTCTTGCATTAACCATAGAATGAGTCATTCGTTTAGTTGGGTAGGAAACACTGAAGCAGTCAGATGTTACTGGTCCTTTGTACTACCAACGAAGTGAGCCCTATATTCCCGATTTTACCTGGTGTGGTGAGCAGATTAGAGTTTGATCCATCACCCTATATGACCAAAAGCAGGACACTTTGTAGTGCCGTCACCTTCTCCATATACGTTGAAGACTGTAAGCGTCACTTAAACCTAGCACATTGAGATGCTTGGCAAATGTTAACGTTGAGTCACAGCTCAAGGATCCCACTGATTTCTTACAGACGCCGGTCTTCCTGCTTCCTGGAGAGCCATGCCACACGCAATTGTGTTTGTGAAGGACCCAATCATCAATGGAAACCTTAACTGAGGATGCAGGTAGATTCAAAGCAGGTTTCGGTCCTGAGAAGTCTTTTTATAAGCCTGTCTCATCGGATTCCTCATTTCTCGAGATCCCAGCCAAGAGTGACAGAATTCAGAGAGTTCTTACATTCATAAAGTTGGTCAAAGGTTTCAGCAATGCCTGAAGGGTAGCCTGACTGTCGCTACAGACATAGATACTCCAACCTTGCAATCCATTCCTTACAATATACTGATAGCTCATTGCCAGTCAAATAGGATAATATTCTTCACTTGGAAGCCGGATGCATGATCGCCTTCCAAGAAGGCACCAGCACTAGACCCTTTGCTAGGTTTGGAGCCATCTATGAAAATGCAACTACACTCTATTCCTAGCTCAGAATCTGATCGAAGCCAGTCCTGAATGGAAATTTGACTTAAAAATTTGTCCCGTAGTTAAAGTTCTGGTATCATTGGGTTAGACGGCATATCAACGGTATGGTCACGTTAGAATTCAGCTATCCAACCTTTCCGGTGTGAAATGATAGAGCAAAGTTCCCGTAAACAGCGTTGAACTTAATGAACATTGTTATTGTGCTATCAGCCGAGTCGCGAGGACTGTCTAGAGCCCTTGGCACTGCAGTTTCTCTTCAAAATCCTGCTGTGCCTCTTCCCTTAAGTGTTCAAGATGACTTTGTCAGAATGTAAAGGATTTCTTTTGGGTGGATGGCAGCAAGCAAGCTGTTGAAAGAGGGCTGGACATATCGTAAGCATGTACACCCTCAAGCTTGAATCTGCTGTGAGACTCATACGATGTTTTTGTTCAGGCGACAGTGTCCGCTTTAATTGCAGTTAAGACTTTAAGGTTGTTCTTAACAACATTTACAATAAAACTGAATGGTATAAGGAAGAGCAGTTCCAAGCATGCTTGTCCTAGCCTTTCAAGCCAGATTTCTCTGGATTCTTACCCCACTGAGGGGTTCGGATCAACTGAATGATGTTGATGCGCCATCTTTTTCCAGTAAGTCGGCTTTTTCATTCCCCGCAAACTCACGCTGTGGGTAAAAATTGAGTGAAGAATGACCCTATTGGTCCAGCGATTTTAGGACGGCTTGCCTTTCTAAGAAAAGAAAGATAGTGTTCATCAAGATATGGGAGACTTAGTTAAGCCTCACACACTGATTAAGGGCAAACACTTGAGCTTGGAATATGGGCGAGTATTTACAAAGCCCGACTAAGAAGTTTGCGTTGGGGTTTTTGTTCCTCTCAGTCCTCCCTCTCCGGAATCACTATTAAGATTTGTTGAAGTAGTATTTGGGTAACATTTGTCTGCATACATACATAAGGATATGTCGTGCTACAATGTTTTAAACAACATTATGTGACCTCCTCTATAGAAAAGAGTCGATGGATGCTTAATTAAGCTTCCATTTCTGCAAAGGTATGCAGGTTGACATTGAGGGCAGCAGTTGAGGTTAGTCTTTGTGCACGGGACCACGCAAGCGGTCGCGGTCTTCGTCTACTGCGCTGTCCGTCGGAGGCGGATTCGAAGCTTTTTCTGGCTATGTCGATGTTGCTGTACAGCCCGTACAGTTCGTCGTTGTATCTCCATCTCCACTCATCGTATGTAGACGGGACCGAAAATCACCCGAAGAGTTTTCCTCTCAAAGCAGCCAAGAGCACCCTCTTCCATTTATGATAAAGTCCATGCCTCTGCGCCGTAGAGCAGTACTGGGATTATTAAGGTCTTATATAGGGTCACTTTTGTTGTTCGTGAGAGGGCCTTGCAAGTCAATTGCCTTCTTAGCCCTAAGAAGCAGTGATTGGCAAGGATTATTCTTCGTTTGATCACAGCGCAGGTGTCGTTGTCTGAATTGATAGCGGAGCCTAGGAAAACAAAGTCTTTCACTACCTCAAAGTTATATCTGTCGAGGGAGATGTTCTGTCCGAGATGTCGGTGTTGAGTGTCCTTTCTGGTTGACAGCATATACTTCTTGGTCTTGCCCTCATTTACCGTGGTTGGTTGGGTGTTGTAGAAATAGGGTAGGCAATAAGAGGTGTCAACTTGGCAGACAAAAATAGCAGCACTATAAACGGGACACCGGATGAATTCCCCAAATGGAATCAACAATGAAGAAAAATCTCAGAACAAACCAAATAAAACCTTATCCGGGCAACTCCGACATATTTGGAGCTCGGGGTCGGTAAGGATTTCCGAGGCTAAGTCAGGATCTTGGAAAAGAGATGATGGCGGATGAGCCCTTAATGGACCAATGGTAGCGCTCACATCCCCGAACGGGTTACTGGCTTCGATTTAACCGACCCCTCGTCTTAGGGGTTTCTATAATGAAACTGGCCCTCCAGAATGGGGAGAAAAAAAAAACATAGTTACAAAGCAACAACAGTCCTCGGATATGGACGGATTTACTGTTGACAGCCCCTGCAAACATCATCGATATTGGTCTGGATTATTCTTCCCTATAAATGGCTCTAAATGCCAATCTACATACTTGGATGAAGCATTATGAACAGCCATAGCACTGTTCATTGTTATAATTGCATGATACTTACCTCACATTTGTAACTGTTATGTTACTAACGCCATAAGCCTGAATGTTACGGAAAACAGCACGATAACCATCTGGACCACTTCCCAAAACAATTCCAATTTCATCAATGATCACTGGTTCAATCTGGAAAGAGGATTAAAAACAAAAACCTAGTTAAAAGTAAAATTTCATTTTGCACAACTTTCACAGCAAAAAAAACACGGTTTTTATTGGACGTTAATTCATAAGAAATGAGATCCACAAACAAACGATAATTGCAATCAAGCAAACAGTGGTTAAGAAGCATTGATCAATCTACAAAATGTCATTATACAATGACACAAAAGCATGTGTCAGATAAAAGGAAAGAGGTTCAACGAAATCGGAGTTGTTATTACGAAGTATTATGTCTGAACCACAATAGGAATGATTCACTTCGATATTTCTTTGACACTTTCTTCAGAATTTTGGGAATCGTATGGCTTTCGTGGTAAAATGTGACGACAAATGGCTCTTTACCCTATTTTTTTTAAAGCGAACTGTCAGTTTGAAGGTATTTGTGTCAATTGGAGTCTAAAGCTGTACACACAATGCAAATGATAAAAAAAAAACAAAATTTTTAAATCGGTTTTTTAAATTCAAGTTGTCTTGAGTCTGAGTCTAAGTCTGCGCCATAAGCCTGGCCAAACATTTGAAACTGAATACTTGGATCTGAACAACAATCCCGACGCCTCTTGTTTTATTTTTCGTGGTGGCTTCCGGGTGAAGCCTAAAACATTGGACACTACGTTCCTAATTGCTTGTTGGCAGTACTTACACTGGTCTTCGGTATGGTATGACTGGACTTCTCAAAAGATTCGGCAGAGGCTTTGATAATTCTCTGATTCTCTGGTGCTTAACATTCGTCCCTTACTTGTAAGTTGCCACAAGGTAGTAGTCAGTGTCACACAGAAGAAATAGGAGAAATCTTTAGCGTCGATAGAAATGTGATCAAATTGATTGACGGTCTGAAGTTCTAGAGACGGCCAAACCCCTTTTTTGAATATGAAGATGTTGTCCTATATTTTTTGCGAGTGCAAGGCTACCAAGGTTGTCCAATTTTCCTGTTTTAAAATCGCCTATCGGGATCAGACGTTCGATATTGTTTACTTAAATGGTTTTGTTGAAAAGCTCATAAAACTGTCGTTAGGTGGCATCACCTTTTCCTCGTGGGTACGTTAATTGCAGAGTTATCAACGCCTCTTTTGATAAAACAGCACAAATCGAAAGAAGCCACATCGAAGTACACATCAAGGAGATGTGTTATCCCCTCATTTATGGAATCTAGTCATCAACAATCTACTTCTGAAGCTGGAAGGTGCGAGGTGTGGCGTGGTTGCAAAAGCGGACGAAGTCGCCATCTCTGTGTTGGGTAAATTTTTATTTTTATTTTTTTATATAATTCACTAGCGCTAAAGGGGTTATGAATACCCTTATGATGCTATTCACACAGTGCAAACTCAGGTGGTATTAGGTTTCAGTCTTTTTGCTCCGAGGGTGGTATCCAGAATGACTGGGGAGAATTATTGGTTCTGTTGCTATTGCTTATAATTCACAGTATTTCTTTTCGAACATCCCGATGGCATTAGTACGATCAACACTTTTTCAAGCCATTGCCTACCCTACTGCCAGTGTTATGCCTATACAGTAGAGTTGACGTCAGCTTTTTTCGCAATTGACCGACTTTTTTTTTTTGTGACATCGGGATTCGAACCTGGAACCTCAGACATTGCCAAAATGTTCTTAATAAACTGACCTCTTGGACAAATAGTTGTGGCATATCTTAAATCGTCTAAAATGGAGCCGCCCCTTTTTACAAAGAAAGCCAACATAAAGAAGGACCAAAGAGTGGCATGCCTAAGCATTACTTGTTCTATGAGAACACCTCTACCAGTAGAAACTTTTGGAATGCATTCTGCCACTAACGCGGTCCTTAGGTTGAGCGATACTCATCAATAGAGTGAACAAAATGTGCTAAATTTCGATAGCCCCACCGTTGCCTTTAGCAATCAACTGCTTACACAATGCAGTATACTTAGAAGCGCCTGATCGCGTCAGCGCGAACTCCCTCTTTTAATGAACTTATCTTGATCTACAAACGGCTCAAAAACAACCGAAGAAGTTGACATTGTTGCCATTCCGGAAGACCTGGACATTCGCCTCTTCTTCTGTCACTTTTATCACTGTAGCTTGTCTCGTAACAATGGCTGTATCCACACAATACACGATACAGAATACAACCTAGGGCTGCCGCATGTCTCTGAAGTGGATCTCTAAACGGCACAACATCATACTCTGTCATTACGATATTCCAAGGAACTATGCGACTGACGAACTAGTCAGACAAGGCTACATACAGTACAAACGTCTCCTGAACCACACCAATATTTTGTCGAATGATTCTCAAAACTTACTAACGTCACAACAATTGGGCATTGCTTGTAACGATTTCTGCAGAAGCTGCAGAGATGAGAAATGTGCGCATGGTCAGTCCTTGCAGACCACCTCAGGCGAATATTTCTACAACAATCTAAACGATCTGAACACTGCCAGTACGGCCGATCTTAACTGCAGCTTTAGGAAATCTAGATGATCTCAAAAGTTGATTGGAGTTACCAACCGTAGTGGGCATCACAATGGATTCAGGTCAAGATTCTGACCCAAGTCATCCATCTTCAGCTTGTTACTGTTGCTATTGATTATTTAAATTATCCTAAGCATCCTCGGGACTTGACAAATATGCTAATGATGCTACAATGTCTTATGTTGAATTATAAAAAAATAATTTGAATTAAATTAATATCTAGAATTTTCAAAGAACCTTATTACGACTCCGTATACCATTTCCAGATAATTGAATACTTTAACGGAAAAGCTAGTCCTGTCATTTTTTTTTTTTTAAATACAATCGACAACTCGTTTACCTAACAATTTATGAAACAACTTTCCTACGAAAGCGTCAAATCTACGACTAATTCTTGAACTAAGTACATATTTACACTCGTAAGGTTACAGGCTATTCATAAATTATACCGCAAATACCTTAGCCTATAGACAGTTTTAAATTTCTACAAGGTATCACATTATCAATGTATCTTTCAAAATGCAAATGCAATCCATTAAATCATCTCACACGAGCTGGATTATTATTAATTGCAATTCTTTATCTTTATCATTGGAAATGTATCTATAAGTGTAAATTAGAAGGTTTATTTACAACTAAAAACAATTAATTAATATGAACTTATTTGATTTATAATAAAATTAAGACATTTGCAATGTAATCTTATTATGCATATGTATGTATGTATAAAAGGGGACTGACTGAATGATCTATCAACGCCCAACTCAAAACCGCTTGTCCTAGGAACGTGATTTTGGAAAAGTATTTGCATTGGGTGGTGTGAATAAAAACTGAGGGAACACTCCGAGTAAACCTTCTTGAGGGAAGTGTTGTCCTAACTGGGAACACTTACATAGTTCGGTGTGAATAAAAATTTCCCCCAACTAGGTTCATCCCCTCAAGTTGTAGTTTTAAAAATTGAGTGTAGGACTGTCAAATTGAACAGTCAATTTGCTTATAATTTGTCAAGAAAATTGAAATCCTATCCTATCCTACTAATATTATAAATGTGAAAGTTTGGATGTTTGGATGTTTGGATGTTTGTTCCTCCGTAACGCCTAAATGGCTGAACGGATTTTGATGAAACTTCGTGAGTAGATAGTCTATCTCCAGGAGAAGCGCATAGGCTAATTTTTATTTCGTAATTTTTATTTTGAAAAATTCATATTTCCTTATGAAACATCCATTTAGTGACCTGCGCAGCACTCAGCCAGTGGCAAATCGTAGGGATCGTAAATCATGATCGTGTGTGCGACAAGGGTCGTTTTCCTTTTTTCCCTTTTTTTTTTTATTGTTGTTTACTTTCATTTGCGGTGGGTATGTGTATCTTTGCCTCTAAATGATTGGAACTCGCTTGCTATTCACAGGGAAAAGGGTTTTTATGGTGGTTTAGTTGTTGGTGTGGCAGATATTCAGTTTTTGAAAAAAAGCAAATTACTAATCTTTTTTTTTACTACGTCAAGAATTAAGTAGTAAGTATTTTAATGGATCCGAAGTGTAAGGACATAAAAATAATGAAAGCGTGATGAGTAAGGTGGGTAAATTGAACTACCCCGAGCTTAGGATATTAGCTGAATATTGGCATAGTAGTAGAAAGTAAGAGTATTATCCGAGGATCATCTTTCTCTTTTTGCTGAAGCTTGAGCAATCAGAGAAAAAACTGGCCGTATTCGTCCAAATCACCACAGCCTCATATACAAAAGTCTGCTATACTTAGTCGGCTGAGGTAAAGTAATAATAAATAGGCTGTGCGATCGCTGTGGCTCAGCGCTTAGTGCGGTGGATTGATGAGTAAAGATCATCGCTTAAGATTTGTATCAATGCTTAGATGACAATGAAATACAGTCAAACAGAAACAGAAACACGCCCTAAGTAAAAAGTCATATTTTATGCAGTTTTGCTGCGATTTTACAATTGAGGTTAGGTATTATATTTTGTTCCTGCTCTAAATACATCTGACAACGCCTCGAGAATATGAAGTAGCTCATGTCCGCAAACGACGCTTCCACCTACTAAGTAGGGTTCTTGGTGCTTAGAGTGGTGCTAAAAGTTGGTGTTTCGGTTTTGCTGATCCGTAACCTTGATGCTCCAAGACTATGCAACAGTATCAGGCTGTGCATCACATAGTTGGAAAAGAATGTGATCAAAGCTTCAATTCTCACGGGAGCGGCCAGAGGAGAGATCGCACTAATTCCTCGCATTACTATAATACCTAACAATTTACTCTTTCAGTTTAAAAGACGACAGTTTTCTCTAAAAGCTGAATTTTACATGACGGTAATGTACTACAGTAAAGTACAAAGTGTCATGCAAGGGAAATAAATTTAGTAATTTTGTGATAGACCTGCCCTTGGATAGAATATTTTACACGATCTTTACAGAGGAGTGGACAGGAAGGTGAAGTGGCGCACGATGAGGAAGCAACAAGGAGCATGAGAGAATAGTAGGTCAGTTGGAACCTGTCAACCAAAGGTCGATGGACATATCGTCTTATCCTTATTACCAAAACTTAGACAAGGCATAAGCATGAGAAAGTATACTTCTAAGTAACATAGGTCTTAATGGGACATTGCTATTTCGGATCAAATCGATCGGTTCAATAACGCAGACTTTCCAATTTGCCCGTGTTGTGCAGATACAGTAGAGGTAGGTAAATAGAAGTGATTGCTTGGTAAAGTCCTATGAAGACACAATTAGCGTGGGCGCGATCTTTTGATATCACAACTCGCGTGACCTTGATGTTGATGGGAGTGGAAGGAAGACGCAGTTAAACACGTGGGGCATGTGTTCCTCCAGTGACAGCGGGTCCATACTCAACGTAAGATATAGATATAGACATTTTTGCCAAAAGCATGTACCTACGTAGAGCTGACACGCCTGGAAAGGGAAAGGGAATAGGTATTGGTGGCAGAGGTGGTCTTAGTTCAGGTTGAAATCACACACTAAGGCCTTCGATGCTTTCCACCTTTCTTAAAAAAAAAAAAAAAACAATCCTCATATCACATAATCTGTGAGATATGCCACATGAACGTATATGCGGGTCAAGCTTAACGGCAAGCAATTTTATGTCAACGCGGACGAAGTCGCGGGTACAGCTAGTATAAATATATATTGCTTTTTCTTCCACAGCTTGCAGCGCATCTAGCTTTTTCATTTTCATCGCTGGAGTTTGACACACGGATAAAATTGTATGATTTTTACAAAATCTTCTTCCTCCATCCCAAATCTCTTCTTTTTTTTTCTTTAATTTCGTATAATTGTACTCCTCGTTCGAATGATTGTCCATATTTTCTTTTTTAAAAAAGTTCCTCTCAAGCACCCTCAACTTTTACGAGTTCACACCAAAATCAAGGGAACCCTTAACTGTCAAAATGTGTGAGTGGAGTGTTTTCGTTAAGACTGCATACACACCGGATCAGTCAAAACGTTTTTTCACGTTTTTTGACTGACCCGGCTGCAAATACACCGGTTTTGCTTTTTCTTTCGCTTTCTTTGGTGTATGTCGGGTCATAAGAATCAATGTATTGTTGTTTGATAAGTCAAAATAAAACGTTTTGACTGATCCGGTGTGTATGCAGCCTAAGTTTAACGAAAAGCATTTTTATTCACCTCAAATGGAGTGTTCCCTCAAAGCTTGAGGGAACACTCACACTCAGCCTTTATTCGCACCACCCATTTCATCAACTATTAAGGCATATCACTGCTGAATCTCGCATAAAGGGTCCTATCCAACGTATAGTGTGAACGCTTGAAGCCATCTTCTCCACACACGTCCATCTGTCGACATCATCGGTCGCTCATAGCGTACCGCCATAGAAGCTTTTACGTCAATCGAAAAACAGACGAAACGAGTTGGCCAATGAGGAAACAAAATCAAGTACATTATGTCAGCAACAAAGAAACACTGCCTAGGACAAGAAGTCCTAGTCACTGTGGACAACACTTACTTCGAAGTAGATAAGGAGTTTACCTACTTTAGAGTAAATATCAACTCTCAAGAGGAGATTAAACGAAGAATCAACTTTGGAAACGGCTGCTACTTTGGTTTGGCGAATCAAATGGGTTCAAAACTCCTAACCCGGAAGATGGAAAGCATCCTTTACAAACACTGATCCTGCCAGTTCTGCTATATGAGCACTTTCGACAAAAATTCTTCGTCAAATATTTGGCCTCTTATGTGAGGATACAACCGTGAACTTGAAGAGCATTACACTGACTCGGCCGAATCAAGCGAAGCGACAATAATGCTGAAGCAGGGATAATCTTCAAATCACAGCCCCTAGGACAGAATCTCCGTTTAAAGCACCAAGTCTTGCAAGCGGAGATTTTTGCAGTACTTAGGGCTGCGAACTATGTTGTGAAAAACCAGTGGAGGGAACGGACCAGTGCATCTGTAAACAGTCAGGCAGCGCTTAAGGCCTTGCTCAATCCTCTTACTAGATCCAAAATAGTTCGAGAACTCAGGTCTAGTTTGAATTCGGTTGGAAGACTAAATTTGCTAAGACTTGTCTGGGTCCCCGGACACAGCGGGATTACCGGAAATGAGGTCTCCGATGAGCTTGCCAGCAAGGTTCAGAAGAGAACTTCTTCGACCCTGAACCGACGATAGGTTTATGCCCGTATTTTCGGTTAGGGCTTCTATCGATGGTTGGGTTTCTAACAAACACAACTGTAGATGGCATGACTCACCACGACGTCTGTAAGAAATCTTGCTGTCTCTCCACAGAAAAGACTGCAGACAACTTAATGGCCTTACTACAGGACATTTCTCCTTTACCAAACATCAGGTTTAAGTGACACCACTGTCTGTGACGCTTGTGGAGAGGGCGGAGATACTGCGGAACGTTTCCCATGTGATTGTCCTGCCTTTGCTCGTATCAGGTGGCAGATTTTTGGGGCTGATGTGATGAGGGCTGATAATCTAAGCTCTTACTCAACTTTCTTAGAAAGACGAAGAAAACACAATAAAAGGGTTGTACCTGCTGGTAGTACTATGGACCTGTTTCCTGTGTCTGAGTGCTCCAGCTTTGTGTTCTAATACCCCGACAGAAAAAAAATTTCCCATGACATTTTGAAATGCATTCCCAATGAGCTTAAAGCTTCAGACCTAGTCCCAATCAACATCCTACACTCACGTTTTCTTAAGAATGAACTGAACCCTAGATTTATGTTACGGTAATGGAGCTGTTTTACATCCAAAAACATGTCAAATGACAGATACTTGACAGTTCCCCATGTTACGTGAAGCAAGCGAGTAAATTGTCCAAATGTTATCGTTCAGACGTTTGATACTCGTACTTTGTGTTGATTACGTCAAATCGTGTCATTGGACAATAGACAACACACATGATGAAATCAAAACTATTCTCGTCAACGACAGTTGAGCATCGGAGCTTGTAAATTTGTGCCAAATTATGGTATATACACACTTTGTCATTCTTTTTATAACTTAATTATGAAAATGAACCTAAAACAAACTACTTCAACCGGTTCTTCCAAGTGTCACACTCATCGTATCTGCCTGTCATCGAGGAGTTTATTGAACCCTGCTGCGCTCGTATACTACCAAATTCAATGGAACACAACCAGAAACCGATTAAGTTGTCAATTCAAAGGAATGGAACTGGTTTTCTGTTGTAATGGAGAACATTTCCTTAATTTCATTTGTTTTTCTGGGTCAGTAATATACATTTCTTTTTGGTGGAAATAAAAATGACAACATATACCTCATATATATCCAGTTCTGGAACACCTTGCCGCAGGAAGTGTACCAATCTATTTCCACCGTCTCGTAAACATTGATTGACGACCTCTTCATCTCTTGGACATTGTTGGAGATAATAAGCTAAAAGTAGAGAGAAATTTAATTTAAAATGTATCCCGTTGAAGTTGAGGTTAAAGGCGAGCAGTGAGCAGGGACCAGTTAGCTATATAATTAAGGAAATTAATTGAAAAGTTTTGTAGTGGAGAGGCTTGCACGCTAAACAGTTTAAACATTTAATTACATCTCAAGGAATCATAAATCGTATTCAGATGTTTCTTTTTTCTGAATTTGGTTATAGAAATGATGTGGAGTCCTAGTTTTGGGCAGGGCAATATCAGACGTAAGACACAGACCATAAGAGAAAATGGTTTAAGGAGACTTACTGCTTTGACAATGGATTGTAAAAGATGTCCCCTTAGGAGCTAATTATTTAAATTGTGTCCCAATTTTCTTTGTCAAGTTGACAGATGACAGCCTTCAAACTATACCAGTTGTCATCTGCTGTTGTAACGATGGAATGTCATGGAATGAATCATACGGAAACATTGCGTCGACGAAGTGTCACAGAAACTGGGCCAAGAGACTCTTTTCTGCATTTGTCGCCGCTGGTCAATAGAGAACATTGCTGCAGTAAATAAAAGTGTCGTTGTGAGTCCAGGAACATCAATTTGGCTTCGTTCACAACAATTGAACATTTCGAGAAGATCCCTGAAACTCCATGCTTACAAAATCAGTCTACACAAGAACAAGAACAAGAGCCAACAATTTGTCAGTTCGTCCAAGAGAAGGACAATGGTTAAGAAACGCACTTTCAAATGGACGGCTTTGTGAGCCAATGAAATTGCCGGTTACATAAAATCCTCGAATGATCCATGAGTTTCAAAAAACACTACACCAACACTAGCGCTGTGTGAATAGCATCGTAAGGGTATTCATTACCCCTTTAGCACTAGTGAATTATAAAAAAAGAAAAAAAGAGTCCTCGACGAGCCAGGGTTTTAGTGAGTTTTTTGACAAACAAAATGGCTTACCGGCTAAACTGTGCTAAGCAGCTAGACATGACTTTGTAGAGAAGATGCATGCACCCACTTATTTCTAGCATTTGTTCAAACGACTGCATGCGCTTGATGAGTGAAATATTAGCATCATTTGTTCGAGACCTCTCAACCGCGCCAACCATATAGGCATTCGACTCCTTGGCATCGTCTGAAACCTTTCGTGAACTGTCCAATTAGCCCCTATCAGTGTGATATCAGTCCAGCGGATCTTGGGAAAAACCCAAGAAGTTAAAATCGATATCCACCATCTGTTTGTCGATTTTAAGGACGTCCGTGACAGCATTTATGGAGACGAAGTGTTAAGAACCACTTTTCGTTTTGGAATCTCTGCTAAACTCGTCCATCTCGGCAGGATGACGATGGAAAATGCTCTCATCAAGGTTGGTAATGACTTCACCAAGATCTTTAATGTCACAAAGTACACCAGAGGCGCAATTTTTCAGAATTCTTTGGAACTTAATGCATTTGCTGACCACATTTCACATCATGGGCAGAGCTCAACGACCTATCACCGAAGCTTTCCTGATTATTTAGGCAAAAGCTTCCAAAATGGATTTAAGTGGTGAACGAGGGCAAAAATACACATTTTCTGTCAACAAAAGGACACCCAATTTCGACGAATAGGACAGAATGTCACCCTGGAGAGTGGTAGTAAGGGACTGCTTGCATCTTATCACTTCTGACAGAGATGCCTCATCACAAATCAAACGAAGAACAACTCTTGCCAATCGTCGTTTCCTTGGGCTAACAAGTGAGGCCCTATTCCGAATAACTATACTCTGTATACGACCCCTATCACTCCAGTTCTAGTTTATCGTTCCGAAGCATTAACTCTATGGAAGACGGATGAAGATATCCTTGGTCTTTTCGAGTCAAAAATGCTTCGTAAATCATTGGTTATGTTTGCATTGAGGGGCTCTAAGAGCGAACTATACGAGCAGGAGCCAAGTCAAAAAAGTTTGGGCTGTGACATACTCGAATAGTGCAAACGGACACCAACTCTCCGGTCAACAGAGTCTTCGAACCTAATCCAGAGAGATAGCACAGTAGAGGAAGAGTTCGCTTAAGGTAGCACGAAGGAGTAGAAGGGATCCTCAACCAAGTAGAAAGGTAGGTAAAGACTGAGCCAACTGGAGAAGTAAATAAAGTGATTGGACTGCGCTTTATGAAGATGACTCCGGAAATGCTGTAATCATGAACGCCATTCATTATCGAACTTTCTCAGGGTGGCGCTACAGTCTGGGGTCGACCTGGGCCTCAACCAACAAGCGTCTCCAGCCAGCTCAATATTAAGCTAGCTGCTTCCAGTTTCGCACGCTTAGTTGGTTGAGGTCCCCTTCAGCTTACATGCGCCACATGATTTACACCTTCTAACCACGAAAAACACTATCAACTCTAAGAAAGGCGCTCCTATGTCTTGCAAGAACTACCGAGGCATATCCCTGCTTAATTTAACCTACAAGATCCTGTCCAGTGTACTGTGTGAACGAACTAAAGCCGTTTTGCACCACACTCATCGGCACCTATCAATGTGGCCTCCGGCCCGCCAAATCGACGATAGACCAAATCTTCACATTGCGGCAAATCCTGGAAAAGATCAACGAGTTCCAAGTGGATACTCATCATCTTTTCATCGACTTAAAAGCCGCATACGACAGTATGCACCGAACTATATAACGCGATGGCGAAACTCGGGATCCCGAGAAAACTGATCCGGTTTTGTCGCGCCACGCTAGAGAACTCACAATGCACTGTGCAGTTTGGGAACAGAACCTCCAAATTATTCCAAACATGCACCGGATTTCGGCAAGGAGAATCGCTGTCGTGTGATTTCCTTAATCTTCTCCTGGAGCAGATAGTGCGAAAGTCCGGCACTATATTTAACAAATCCATCCAACTGCTGGAATACGCCGACGATATAGACATCATCGCCCGTTCCCAGCGTGCCATTATTGAGGCTTTCACGGCAATAGAAGAACAAGCCCAACGAGTTGGTCTCACGATTAACGAGGATAAAACAAAGTACATGCTGTCAACCGAAAACCGATTCGTCGAACACCGTCTAGGTCAAAGTAGGTAGTGAAGGAGTTTATCTACCTCGGGACAAATGTACTTACTTACTTTAGGTGGCGCTACAGTCCGGGGTGGACCTGGGCCTCAACCAACAAGCGTCTCCAGCCAGCTCGATCTTTAGCTAGCTGCCTCCAGTTTCGCACGCTAAGTTGGTTGAGGTCCCCTTCAACTTGCGCGCGCCACCTGAGTCGCGGTCTTCCTCTACTGCGCTGTCCCTCGGGGGCGGATTCGAAGATTTTTCGGGCCGGAGCATTGGTGTCCATCCGCTCTACATGACCCAGCCACCTCAGTCGTTGGACCTTCACTCTTCTGGCTAAGTCGATGTCGCTGTACAGCCCGTACAGTTCGTCGTTGTAGCTCCTCCACCACTCACCGTCTATGCAGACGAGACCGAAAATCACCCGAAGAATTTTCCTCTCGAAACAGCCAAGAGCACCCTCATCCACTTTTGATAAAGTCCATGCCTCTGCGCCGTAGAGGAGGACTGGGATTATTAAGGTCTTATATAGGGTCACTTTTGTTGTTCGAGAGAGGGCTTTGCTAGTCAATTGCCTTCTTAGCCCAAAGAAGCAGCGATTGGCAAGGGTTATTCTTCGTCTGATCTCAGCGCTGGTGTCATTGTCTGAATTGATAGCGGATCCTAGGTAGACAAAGTCCTTAACTACCTCAAAGTTATATCTGTCGAGGGAGACGTTCTGTCCGAGACGTCGGTGTTGAGTGTCCTTTCTTGTTGACAGCATATATTTGGTCTTGCCCTCATTTACCGTTAAACCCATCTTTGCCGCTTCCGTCTCAATACTCGCGAAAGCGCCACTAACATCACGCTGCTTTCTTCCGATTATGTCAATATCATCAGTGTATGCGAGTAATTGGACGGATTTTTGAAAGATTGTGCCTCTTGTGTTGGCGCGCGAGTTTTGCACAATTCTTTCAAGAATGATATTAAAAAAAGTCGCATGACAGCGCATCGCCTTGTCTAAATCAAATGTAAACTCCATAAATGACACCCTAGTGAAGATTCGACGAAGGATAACCTTAGGCAACCGCTGCTACTTCGGTTTGTCCAAACAACTAGGGTCCAAACTCCTAACTCGAAGGTCCAAAATTATGCTCTACAAAACCCTGATCTTGCCAGTCCTGCTTTATGGAGCTAAATGTTGGACGATAAGTAAGACAGCGGAGCAGATCTTGGAATCCTTCGAAAGAAAAATCTGCGAGAAGGACGAATGGAGGAAAAGATATAACCGCGAACTCTACGAGCTTTACAAAGATGTGGATGTAGTCCGGATGGCAAAAATCCGTCGACTGCACTGGCTTGGTCACATCGAACGAATGGACGAGAATGCTCCAGCTAAGAGGATCTTTGAATCGCAGCCACCTGGTTCACGAAGAAAATTAAGACCGAACCTCCGGTTTGAAGATCAAGCAATTGCGGACGCCAGAAACCTTGGTCTAGTAAACTGGAAGCAGCGTGCCCGGGACCGTGAAGGATGGAAAGCCTCCAAGGGTCGCTGGCCTGATAAATAAATAAGTAAGTAACCGCAAAAAAAAAAAAGGGTTTTCAGTAGGGATCATGATGTAAATTGTTAAGTAGTCCCTTGTCTGCCTAGAAAGCTGACTTAAGTTCAAATCCCCGGTAACAGCTGACACATCAAACAAGGATGTAACATAAATGCCTTCACAAATGCTCATTTGGGGCCATCTTTTCCCTCTTCGTGACTACTTAAGATAAATCTTATTTACTTACGTTGTTCTGCTATAGTTCCGCAAATAATGACACAAAACACAAATACCGTTAACTTATTCATTTTCACTGATCGACTTAAAAGCGAATTCGCCTTCTTTGGGTGGAAAAAATTGATTTTTTTATTCAACAAAAAATCCGTTTCACTCTCTAAACTTAACACTCTTCCGAGACAGGGAAAGTACAATTTAAAAAATTTTTTTCGTTTCTTTTCTGTCCGTTGCGTGTGGACACTATCGTCTTCCGTTAAAGTATTTACCAGACAAAAATATTCCGCCAAGCGAAATCTTTTGAACGCGCGGTTAATTATCGACTATCTATCACCTCATGCGAGGCGGTGTCAACGTTTAGCCCAAAATGTCTCCTCAGACTAGAGTAGTATCTGAAAGTACGTCACTGGAAACCACCAATCGTGCCACATATGGAAGCAAAAATTAACAACAAGACGAACGACGACAGAGAACAGAGGAACCGAACGAAACGAAGACCACAAGCGCAATTTTTTTGGTGGAGCAACTTTCACGAGGTCTAGGTCACAAATGAACTGAAAACCGTCTTCGTTTAACCGTTTTAAGCTGAAGGTGCGTGACCACTTCAACTGAGCCTCTCACCAATTGACGGGTGGGAGGAGGACTGAGGTGGAAGCAAAATGCTGGCTTTGTGTATGCGGTTGGGTTTCTTATTGCTTGCTACTCATACTTCTTCTACTCTGGACGTATGAGGAGTAAATAATGGAGCACGACAACGATGACACAGGTAGAACCTGAAGAATGAAGAAAAAGATGATACGAAACCAGAAAAGAATGGTATGAGGAAGCACACGAGAGGTTTGGCTTATATCTTGACAACATGATGGTTGGTGTGGGTCCTGGTTTTACCCCACCACCTTTTGTGTGCAAGACATGTAGAATGGGAGAGTTTTGTTAATTAGTACACCGGTGGTGATGGGCTCTCTTCGCATGAAACACAATGACACGCTGCAGCTTTAGTTGAAGTGTAGAACATGGTTCTTAAATTTTCATTCCCCCTCGCGTTTGGAATTCAAATGGGGAGCTCATCTCGGCCTAAGTGTGACCAGAATAATAAAGTTTTCGTTAATAAAATCCAGCACACGAAGAAGAGTTATTAATTTCTTGGAGAGCTGCGGCTCTGTTCCACTTTGGACTTGAGGGGCACATTACGCCTTCCTTATTGCTTCGTGTTAGCATTGTTCAACTATATACACGAATGTGATGCGGATAATTATCACATTTTGTCGAGAATAACTGCGACAATGGATTGAGGTAGAAAGAGGGCTTTCAACTTTTGCTTTATTGCACCTAAGGGGCAACAAAGGAAGACGTCGTCGGTCGTTCGTCTTGGTGGTGATGACCAAGGAATGACGCATGAGTACGTGGGCATATTGTTTTGTTCACATGGTCAAGTGATGATTTGTGGGAGAAAGATGAAAAATTGTTGCATACTTTTGGGTCGAAGAAAAATTATGACCACAGTGGAGGTCAGAAATAGTTGGACAATGTGAGTAGTAGGTGAAGGAACAAGAAATTCTTAAATTTCAGGAAGTTATGATTGGGGCGGTAAAGGAGACCGGATTTAAGGCAAGGAGTGGTGCGGTTAAAGTCAAAAAAGGTAAGATTCGAGGTTATCTTTTGTAGCATACGGGAGATTGGTTCATTCGAGCCATAGGATGTGTGGTGGGTTGGTGTTTAGAAGAGACGAGGGGTTCGTAGATTACGATTGGATTAGTGTTGAAGAAAACAGAGTTGTGACCTGAAAATAGTCGATGAATGAAGAGAATGTCGGCTTTATCTCTGTGTTCCTCAAGGGTTTTTAAGTTAATGAGGTTAAGACGGTTTTACTAGGGAGGGTCGTTCCAGGGCGGACCTCAAAGAGCAAATCGAAGAAAACGGCGCTGGATGCTTTTGATTCTGAAGATATCCACACGATGAAACGGGGACCACACTTGACTGGCATATTCTAGAAGGGGGCGAACAAAGGTAATGGTTACGTATGGGTTGGTGAATTCTTTGGACAACTGTTTTACAAGACCTAATACAGAATTGGCCTTAAGGATTACCTCATCCATATGTAAACGGAAGTTGAGCTTCCTATCACACAAAATGCAAACAGATTGAACGGAAGAGACAGTACGGAGACCGGCGTAGCTTATGAGAAAAGATGATGGATTGGCATTTGGGTATATTTAGTTCCAGGCAATTTTCGAGGCAACAGATCGAAAAACTATTGAGGTCTTGTTGAAGGAGGATAGAGTCTTGGGACGAGGAAATGGTTTCGATGACCTCACTTTTCGTAACCACTTCAAAATCAGATAGTCTATGAGGTGATGGTTTTTTGAAATTGGTTCCACAGTAAAGCCATTCACTCTAGATTGTCGATCATCTCTTATAGAGATTGGCGGAGCAGTTCAATATTCATCTTTGCTGGATGCCGGGACATAGAGACATTCCAGGAAACTATACGGCAGACGAACTCGATATATAGGGAATAACTAAGCCTGTGCTTCCAGAAAAGGCCATCCTGGGTATACCGATCGCTACACGTAAACTTAAACAAATTCTTATTGGACAAGTGGTCGCGGCTGTATCTGAAATGCTCAAAAAAATAGTTTCTCTCAACAGATCCGTATTAGGTGTCATCACGGGACACTGTCTAATAGGCAAGCATGCAACAAAGTTTGGCGTTTATTCAAACGATTTTTGTAGAAGCTGCATGGACGAAGAGGAGAAGGAAGCTCTTCCCCGCCTTCTTTGTAACTATCCAGCTCCCTCCCACAAAAGAAGGCTCCATTTAGGAGATTTCTAATTTAGCAACTTGGGCGATCTGATAAACACAGATGTCAGAAACCTCCTTCGCTACATTAGAAGCACCAATTGGTTCAACGAGTTGGTAAGGAGATCTCTCCAGATCCATGTGGTACCACAATGGACCTATCACTGGTCTAAGTGTGCTGGCAATAGCTTGTTGCCACTTCAACCTAACCTAACCTAAAGCCATTAACATATGAACCATTCAGTCGTCAAGACTAACTGAGAATTTAACAGATGATTCTCAAAGCAGTTGAAACTGTCGAAAAGTGATGATTGAGGTTTCTTCCGGAGAAGTTTTTTGTTGAAGCAGCATTTGGGTAGCATATCGTGCTAAATATCATGCTCCAATGTCCCAAATCATTGCTGAATCTTGTGTCGAAGTTCCTTGAATGAAAGATTCGGTGGATCATCCAGAAAAAATCACAAATCAGGATCCAAATCGCACTTGGCACAGCTTGTTAGGTGGCGCCACAGTTCGAGGTGAACCAGGACCTTATCCAACAAGCTTCTCCAGCCAGCACAATCCTAAACCAGTTGAGTTTGTTGAGTTCTTCTCTTTCAAAGATTCAAAATGCATTTTCATCCCCTTTTGACAAAATCCATGCGTCTGCTGGTGTCCTATCGCAGGACAGGAATGATGAGCGTCTGGTATAGCTTCTCCTTGATTCTTCTTGATAGTACCTTGCTGCATAATTGTTTCAAACGGCAAAGCTAATAGCAATTGGCGATACCGCTGATTTCGTTGGCAGGATCAAAGCAGAGCATAGGTAGATGAACTCCCTTGCATATTTGGCACGACAGCTCATAGAGAGCCAAGGCCTAGCTTCTCAGAACCATTCATGTTGTGCGTTTTATATTCTTCACATGAATGGAAGGGACCTACAGTTTAATGCCGACTCCGAGCGGCGAATTGAGAAGCTTTTCATGACAGATTGTACTCTTGCAGGTTTGTCATTCCTGCGAAGAGGTGGTGCCGCGAAAAAACTGTTGGTGGTTTTTCAGAATCGAACCTTTGTCTCTCCTTTACTGCCACAAAGTTACAGTCGTCCATCGTAACGTTCTGGCTTAGACTTCGGTGTTGTGTCTTGGTACATAACAGTGCGTCGTCGCCCTGCTTAAAGCCTTTAGTAGTATTAAAGTTCTCGGTGGTGTCTTTTTCAATCTTGATGGAGCAGTGACCGTTCTCTGTCGTCATTCTTCATAAGCGTCTATAAGTTTTGCAGGAATACCAAATCTAGACGCCCGCCTAATCATCGAATCATTGAAGTCGAAATATTGATGGTGGGTATCGATCTGGATTTGGTGACATATGTAGTTGCAATCCAACATTTCAAAGTACCTGACGAAGACCTACTATGGTTATTCTGTCCTTCAACACTTTTTTTCGATTTAATCACTTTTGCAATAACTAACCGGATAGACAAGCTTTAGTCTTCAATTTCGACGCCACAAAAACCCCAAACAAAACCTTGACTGACTCCGCTTAGTGCTATCTCATCGACGTATCATTAGTGTTTTTAATTTTGCAAAAGCAATCGTTAGAATTGTTTTCAACAACGCGAAAGAGAACACTTCCTCGCTCCCAATATGGTCTGAGCATTGACCTTAAGCTCCATGGGAACGGGTCTCGCAAATGCAAATAACATTGTTTTCTCTGCAATTGTTGCATTGGACAAAAGAATGAATAAATTTATTTGTTTTGTCGAGTCGTCTTCAGATAAATAACGAAGATTAATTCTCAGCACGTATTTAAGTTTGACTTTGACAAGAGAAATGATTGTTCTTTTTCTTTGCAAAACACCTTCCTCTGATCTTTACAAAGTAATGCCGCTGTTTCATTATTTCTAATTTGAAATTATAAAATTAAAATTACATATGTATGCTTTCTTCGCAAAGAATTACCTCACGGTCCTACCACGAAGATGGTGGAATGGCAACAGGTGACGACGGGAGAATATAGCCTTTCGTGTCTTTTTTAAGTTTTCCCCATTACAACGCTAAGAATTTGATTTGACAGGAGACGAGCGGACTGGAAGTATACACATATGAATGCCGTTGAATTGTCGAAAATTATCAGGCCAGCGATCCTTCGGTTTGAGCCTGAACTAATGCCACTTTCCATCCTTCACGGTCCCGGGCACACTGCTTCCAATTTTCTAAGGTTTCTGGCGTCCGTGATTGCCGGATCTTTAAACCGGAGAAACTGGCAAAGGCCAACAGAATTCCGTAGATTAGGCCGTCAGCTGAGTCAAGAAAAAATTCGCTGAAAACAAATCATTCACAGAGAACATCACGAAGGTTTAGGACGAGTTTAGGACAAAGCAATACAGTGTCCTGCGACTTTTCGAAAATCGATTTCAAATAGCAGGATGACACTCAGCTTCCAGATAATAGTGAACTGATCGCAACTGCAATGCACAACAAGTTCTTGATCGCAGTAGAAGACCCAGAAACGCTAAAGGGTTTATGACTAACCTTATTGTGTCCCCTGCTAGTAGAGGCGGCTACAGAAGAGGCAAAAGAGCTTACAAAACAGCATTGGCAAGAGAGATGGAGTACAGAAAACAGTGAGCGATGGACCGTTAGGCTGATCCCAAACGCTATCGAATGGAAGGGACGGAAACACGGTGAGGTAAAATATTACGTCACCCAGTTTCTAACAGGACACGGGAACTTCAACGCGTACCTCCACAAAATGGGCAAAATTAGCAGTCTAGCTTGCCAGTACGGCGACTCTCAAGTGGACGACACAAACGACACGTTATTCGCCTGCAGTAGATCGGAAGCCGAAAGAAGAGCACTGGAATTCGTGATTGGCATTATAAGCAGCAAAAATGTAAGCGAATGAGCAGAGGAAGACCAAACATAACCTTACGAAACTATATAAACCCGATGGAAAGCCTCGTCGGCAAGAAAGAGTCAACTCGAAACAGGAGAAAAAATGTGAAAAAGCCGGTCCCCAGTGGGGAAAGAAAACGACACCACTCTGAAGTAATGCGCAAAGCGGTCCCCAGGTGGATGGTGTCAAAGTGGCAAAAATAGGGGTTAAAGGTGGTTTTTTAGTGAGTAGAAACAAGTCTCACACTACTTGAAACAGAGCGGGACTGTTTCTCGTGTGCATTAGCGTTTCGACGACTCTACCTTAGTCAACTTTTCTGATTTGTCCTCTGCCTATTTAATTTTGCAATGTCCATGACCGCACTTTAAATCCCTGCCTATTTACATCGCCCTATTAACTTTTATTGTGTCGCATGTTGCTGTTTACATGTTCCTTTCATACGTACATTGTCTGTGTCGTTAAGTCATCAAAGTGAATCGAAAAAAAGTTAAAAGTTCACCTTCAAAGCGAAGACGTATTATTGGCTTCATAAATAAATTTTGCTTGCCAATTTTACTGACACACTCATCAAAATTGACACACCAAATGAGTGTGCTTCAAACAAAGCATCTGATTAATGAGAAACAATAAAACAGTTTTTAAAGACGCCATCTTTCATTATGTCAAAATAAACAGTAGTTCTGTTTGTTTATAACATCTTCATGATGTTGACCTCATCCCTTTCCCAATGACTTTGCGAAATGTGTGAAGGTTCACAGTGCATTAAAATTTCTGATTAGTTTATGTAACAGCTGTTATTCGCAGCAAAAAAAAAATAATTTAAAAAAAAGTTGCAAATTTGACACAAATGTGACACATAAACGTGGTTCGTTCGTTAGTTGTCAAACAAGTTCTCTTCCAAATTTTACGATCAGGAAGTGGAATTATTCAAAGTTTTGCATAGTGCTATAAAAAAATTAACTTAGAGTTCTTAAGACTTATTAGAATAATTAAGAAACCACTCGATTAAAAATTCAAAACGGTATTAAACTCGTTATTTTTATAATTTACTACCGCTAACTTTGTATGTACATAAGTGTGTTTAAAATCAAAAAAAAATCATTGATGTTTCTGTCAGATTTGTCCGTTTGGAAAATTTAATAAAAACACACGTGCCTTAAAGATCGCGATTCTTTCGTTGACAGTACGGAGCTTTAAATCGTGTAAATGTATCTACGAACTTGTGGTCTCGACGAAAATCAAGTGATGCGTGTAATGAGGCGTTAGCATGCTGTCTGAGCTCATCTTCTGTGGAGTTATGATCGTCATGAGGGTCATTTATTGATTTTAAAATCAGGAAGAGTTGTGTAACTAAACATTACTTGTCCAAATATATCCAAAGTGTAGAAGGAACCTGCATGACAAGCCTTGAAGACTTGATCCCGATCGAAAATTTGCATACTGGACTCAGTAGCCACCCAATCTTTCATTCAAGGCACTTCGACACAAGATTCTGTAATGATTTGGAACATTGGAACACGATATTTAGCACGACATGCTACCCAAATGCTGCTTCAACAAAAAAAACTTCTCCGGAAGAAACCTCAATCATCACTTTTCGACGTTGTCTGGCATACGGACAGTTCCAACTGCTTTGAGAATCATCTGTCAAATTCCCAGCTAGTCTTGACAACAAACCCATCCTAGAGCGGGTTGGTGGCATGGAAATGCACACACAGGGTAAAATTCTGATTGCTCTCAACTAGCCGAGTTGCCAGGTATGATCCCTCATGCATTATAAGGCGGACATTACTGCAATCCAGGAAGTATGCTGGATAGGATCAGGAATGATGAAAAGAAAGGAGTTGCGACCCTTAGTCTTGACAAATATTTAGTAACGAAATTGTCTCGAAAAACCTTTGCCAACCAACCAGAAAAGATACTTGACTTCTTAATAGCTTTTGGAGTTCATAAACTCATCAAGGAATGGTACAGTAGGGTTCTGAATGATAATGTTGTGCCAAAGTACTTGTACAGATGGCGACTCTGTCAGCAAGTCATAAAATTGTTTGTACTAAGAGTAATTTCCACTTTTAACGTAGAAGCTTTAGGTCTGACTTGGATTTGCTGCTTTTGCGGTCTTTATTCAGTTGCCAGGAAAAAAAGAATGATCTTCAGGATTTTGACAGTTCCCTCTACTGTTGCTTACGTCTTGATAAACTGTCTACTGTACTATGCTTTGATGGAGGAAACCTCTTATTTAAAGCATCTAAACTACGTTGAAGACATCTGCTGGTTCTTACTTACTTACTTATCAGGCCAGAGACCCTTGGAGGATCTGAGCCTGAACTAATGCCGCTTTCCATCTTTCACGGTCCAGGGCACGCTGCTTACAGTTTACTAGACCAAGGCTTCTGGCGTCCGCGATTGCCTGATCTTTAAACTGGAGGTTCGGTCTTCCTTTTCTTCGTGAACCTGGTAGCTAGGATCCGAAGATCCTCTTAGCTGGAGCATTCTCGTCCATTCGCTTGATGCGACCGAGCCAGTGCAGTCGACGGTGTTTTGCCTTCCGGACTACATCCACATCTTTGTAAAGCTCGTAGAGTTCGCGGTTATATCTTCTCCTACACTCGCCCTCCTCGCAGACTGGACCAAATATTCGACGTAAAATTTTTCTTTCGAAGGATCCCAAGATCTGCTCCGCTGTCTTACTTATCGTCCAGCATTTAGCTCCATAAAGCAGGACTGGCAAGATCAGGGTTTTGTAGAGTAGCAGCGGCTGCCTTAGGTTATCCTTCGTCGAATCTCCACTAGGGTGTCATTTGTGGAGTTTAAATTGGCCCCGAGGTAGATAAACTCCTTCACTACCTACTTAGACCAAGACGGTGTTCGACGAATTGGTTTCCGGTAGACAGCATGTACTTTGTTTTATCCTCGTTCATCATGAGACCAATTTGTTTGACTTGTTCTTCTATTGCCGTAAAAGACTCAATAATGGCACGCTGCTGGGACCGGGCGATGAGCTGGGTGGATTTGTTAAATATAGTGCCTCCTGTGTTAACCCCGGCCTTTCACACTATCTGCTCCAGCACAAGATGAAAGAAGACACACGACAAAGCGTCTGGTGGATGTTTGGAATAATTTGGAGGTTCTGTTCCTCAACTGCACGGTGCATTGCGAGTTCTCTAGTGGCGCGACACAACCGGATCAGTTTTCTCGGGATCCCGAATTTTGCCATCGCGTTATATAGTTCGGTGCGATGAATGCTGTCATATGCGGCTCTAGTCTAAAGTCGATGAAAAGATGGTGAGTATCGACCTGGAACTCGTTTGTCTTTTCCAGGATTTGCCGCAGTGTGAAGATTTGGTCTATCATCGATTTGCCGGGCCGGAAGCCACACTGATTGGTGCCGATGAGTGTGGTGCACAACCACTTTAGTCGTTCACACAGTACACTGGACAGGATCTTGTAGGCTACACAGCTGTGTAGGACTGAAGATAAATGCAGCGGAACCAAAGGCCCTAAGTGCTATTTAAGCGCTAGTTGGATAGGAGGTCGGCAGTAAGTGAAAAGTAAATAGAAAAGTCTATAGAGGATGTATTCCTCGCATAAAAGTGGGAAAAATGTAGCTCTAGGCATATCATCGTCAAAAACCACTTTTTTTGGCTGCAATTCCTTGTATGATAGGCTCATATCGTTTATTCAAAATTTTAGTAATTGATGGAGGTACTAGATGCCGTCCAAAGACGACAGAACACAATCTTTGTTTGAGAATCGCTATGTAACTCATTCAAAGATTCATTCTCTTAAGTGAGCATCTGAGGACCGTTGAATTTCGAAACTCAGGTCTCTACTAGATGTGCTAGTAGATTATAAAAGAATCGACCAAGAACCAAGATCGACGAAAGGATGGAGCATAAGCTTTCGACACCCTACGCACGTGTGTGATAGGATCAACACCGATATTGTTTCATTCCGATCACTGTGATAGGTCTCAAGCAAAAGCAATGAACACGATTTTTGTGCCTTAAGACCCCGTTTTAACCAAACTGATCTTAGGTGACTAGATTCAGAACTGTGTTGTACCTGTTGTCATCTTGCAAGGTAGTCGAGTGTTTGTCAACATAAGAGTGCAAGCCCAGTTACTTGAACTCCGCCAAATGTGTCCAGTCTAACCAGTCTTAACTTTCAGATGTCAAACTGAGAGAAAATCATAAGCATAAGCATATATCACTTCCCTCGTTGTATTCACGAAAAATTAACAGTTAAAGGTTTAACAAACTTTACTCGAGAGTTGTCGCCTTAGCCATGGAATAATTAAAAAAAAAAAAACCGATAGATCTACGCCACTAAATACGGAAAACACTCGTCCAAAGTGCGACTAAAAACACCGATCGCATCGCGATGGAAATATGAAAGGGCACTGGCACACACACCAAAGCTCTTCCATCCCACAACCAGCTAGACACTCTGATGCCGGTGCGTGCTATTGCGGTTACTCATATATGTCAAACCACATCCACAACTAGTTTTTCCTACCAAATTTCCACGACATTGCCAGCACAAGAGTCTGTAAAAGCTCATAAAAACTAAAAGCTACCCATGATGATCTCCAGACCGTATCTGATTTCCACCATCAACTCGAGGCGGCTGTATCTTTCAGATAAATAGTGGTGCAGCATCGAGATTGTCTTTTAAGTCTGTGATCTTTGTGCGCGCATTGTCGGACTCCACGATCTAAATTAAAAAAAAATAATTCATCACCACCACCGGAAAGGAAGCCCATAAAACCAAGTTTCGAAATGTGGAAATCCATAATAGTCCTAACAGTGTGCCAAGTGATTCTCGCCGCTAACAATGATATCCGTAAGTTTAATTTGTTCTTTCTTTTACTGTGCTGGATATACCCGTATTATTGGTTCGAGATACTCGTACTTTCGCTTTCAATTGGAATAAATTGTGTGTGTTTTTGGTTGTTTGTGTGCTTTCTTTGGAGGTTGGACTGTTGGAGTGTCGCTTAATTGACTTCCGGCACAAGGAAGCGTCTCGGGAATCTTCAATCTGGGGCTCGGTCACATGTGTAGTATCTCTTCAATTTAAAATGAATCTATCTCGTATTATTTATTCGTTTATGGTCTCTCGAATGCGGGCATGTGACATAAAAAATTTGTTGGGGGAGTGTGTTCGCGCGTAAATTAGAAATTAAAGATCCAACTACGAGTCGTATCCCCTACTAATGATGGTTTGCTGTCGCATCTAGCCACCTTGAACTTTGCGTTGTTCAACGCCACCAAGATGGGGCTTGGAATTTTCAACTTCTCGGGGGAATCGTGTGTTCAATTTTGGCATTTATGTTGGAAATGATTTATTTGCCTTAGACGGTACCGATTGCATCCATTGAATACTTATTGTTGGATTAACTCGGTCCACTTCGGATGGCTTAGCTCTCTGTCTCGCTGTCCCGCTTTGAAATATTATTAAATTCGGTTTCCTTGACATTTATTTATTCGAAATTGCAAAATCAAAAAATGTTTTTGTACGCACGGGCAGTTGACTTTTAAACGAGGTATGATGGTGTAAATGATTTAACGAGATACACCTCGGGATCCAGTGAAGTTGGTTTTTTATTTTTTGATAAATTAATGAACGCTAAACGGGCCGTTCGTCGCATAATTAAGATCTTTTTTTTGATTTAAGGTCGAATGAGATAGTTGGTTAGAGGTTGTTTGCTTCTTTTTTTTTTTTTTGAAGCCAATTAAGAAAGTTTGGGGATTTTTTTTTTGTTACTTTCAATTGAACGGGGGTGGGGGTAAAAAAAAACTATTGTTTGATCTTAGCTTAGAACTTGTTATGGCTTACGTGGGTATAAGCACGTTGGCTTGTTCAACCTTTGCACTATAGCAACTAATTTGTAATAATTGGCAAGGAGAAGCTATTAAAATGGTTACGGATGTACACCTATATTTCCTACCAAGCTTAGGTGCAGTAAATAAGTCCCATCAGTGGATTATGTAACTATGATGATTGATGAACTTTCTAATTACATTGTCAGCGTTTGTTTGCAACGTGACTGTAGTGCATAAACAAGGGCTAAACGTTTGAAGACATGTTCTAGAAGGGTTCTAAGAGAGTTCCTTGTCTTAGCAAGTCGTCTCTCACTTTCAACTAATTTCCAAAAATATTCTTCGATCGGATCCATTTGTTTAGAGCTATTGAATCGTTTCCTGGATTCCATTCCTCATTCATTGCAAGTGTAGGAATTCTTGGCCCGTTTTTGGATATTATTTCACATAGGATGACTTATGCTAGCTTAATGGTCATAAACTACTTGGAGCAAAGTATTTACGTGTCTTAACACATGGGGTGCCACCTCAATTTCGGACAAATTAACCTGGACGCCAACATAAAATGTCTCCACTAGGTACCTTACTTTTCAGCAAACCAAATACATCTAGCTTATCGTAAGATGTCAAGCATTTAGTATTCCTATCCCAAATTTTCGTAGTGGCTATCATTTTTGAATGCCATGGCCTGCAAAAGATGTATTTAAAAGGTGGCAGTCCATGTGTCAAGAGAGTTAAGCTGCCCTAAATAGTTCGAGAACGCAAGACATTTCTAAATTCAGTCGAAAGGATGAACATGAACACATTGAGTCTGGCTTAGTTCATAATTCAGAATGGAATTCAGCTGCCTTCTTCGGTTAGGGCTTTTATAGATAGTACGACTTCTAGGGAGAATAAGCTCAAGTGCCATGACTACAGATGAACCAAATGAATGCTTCCCAAAATTTCTTAAGAAGTATGTGAACTTTGTGATGTTTTTCAGTTTGAAGACTGTAACTGCTAACTGGCTAAATCATAGAATAAGTCTCAGTCTAAGTTTGAAAGTACCTGGAATACCAGAATAAGATTCAGTGGGGGGTACTTATGCACTTACTAACGCTCGTTTGCTCTACAGTCCGGGGTGGACCTGGGCTTGAACTAACAAGCGTCTCCAACCAGCTCGATCTTTAGCTAGCTGCCTCCAGTTTCGCACGCTAAGTTGGTTAAGGTCCCTTTCAACTTGTATGCGCCACCTGAGTCGCGGTCCTCCTCTAATGCGCTCTTCCTCGGGAGCGGATTCGAAGATTTTTCGGACCAGAGCATTGGTGTCCATCCGCTCTACATGACCCAGCTACCTCAGTCGTTGGCTTCAATTAATTGATAAAAAAGAGGTCAACGACCGCGCATTAGTCATAGAAGCTTCGCATCACCTGATAGGACAAACATCTTTTCGGCAAAATTTAAATAAAAGAACGATCATGGCACTTACAATCTTCGTCTGCAAATATAAGTACTACAAGTCACCCTTTAACTGTTCCAAATCTCGATGAGGTTATCATAAAGTCAATCTCCAACAAGTGCAAAGTTGTGTATCGGAAATAAATATTAAAGTCGTTTGACAGAGAGTTCTTCGAAGCTTGTATGGACAAATCCATGTAACGACTTCTTTAGGCAAAAAGTTCACCGAAAACATAGCCAAAGACTCTAAGACGCTGCTGCTGAATTTTGACGATTTGCATGGAAATTTAACAACAAAGACGTCGATAAAAGGGGAATGTTTGTAAAAATCCATGATCTGGCGAAGGACAATTCTGTTAATACATTCCAACTTGTGGTACCCAATCAACAGTGCGACATGCTAAATGAACCATTTTCCAGTTAAAGGCAAAATGACGTTGAATGACTCCAGAAACAACAAAGCACATTATTCAAATAGGATACCCGCTGAATCTTATAAGTTCGTAAGCTCACTGTTTATCGAACGGCCTATGGTAGCTTTAAATTATGTTTACGATTATGGAAATGTTTCGAGCTCCTTGGGAAGCTTTTATACAAGAGACTTGTTAATTAGGTTCAAAATAAGAACATCCAAAGCGAGTTTCAGGCAAGTTTCCGGAAAAGCTACTCAACCAAATGTCTACCCTTACAAATGTAGGAGCAACGAGCCTTGGAAAGACTTTAGAATCACCGACAATACGATCCAAGTTGGTAAATCAATACCACAGGTCTCTGAACAAGATCGTTAACAGATGCAACGTTTTCCTGTGCTGGATTCCAGGACACAGGGACGTTCCGAACAACTGCAGAGCGGACAAGCTGGCAAAGCAGGGAGCAAGTCAGAACCTCCCTGAAAATAGGGGAAACCACCTGCCTCTCTAGAATTAGTAAAATCTCACCTCGATGCCGAAGCCAGAAGAATAGCAAAAAGGAGGTGAACTAATACCAAAACTTGTCTTTCCTTCAGAAAGATCTGACCTAACCTGGATCTGAAGTGAATAGAAAGACTTCTGTCTATAAATAGGGCATTGTTTGATAGGCAGACACGCCTCTAGATTAGGCGTCCCTTCCAATGCTTTTTGCAGAAGCTGTAGAGCCGAGGAAGAGGAAACAAACGATCACTCACCTTCTTCGCGTCTGCCCTGCCATTTTGAGGCTAAGAAGGCAAACTCAAGAAGAATATTTTTACGAAGACCTAAGCGATCTGGTCAAGCTCGATATTAACGAAATAAGTGGTTTTGTACATAGTGCGGTGCAGAAAAGTATCGACACCGTTTAGCTACCCACAGCTTCTTCCTTGAACAAGGAAATCCATCATACTAGGTTCCCGATGCTGGTAATCCGATACTCTACGTGGTACCAAAATGGACTTTTACTCTGGTCTAAGTGTGCTCCTGCTAAGTGGGACCAGCCAACCTTACCTAACCTAATGTAGGAGCAATTAATTCGTTTTCTTTATTGATACTATCGACAGGAAGAGTCTACTACTCAAACTGTAGAATAAAAGAGACTGTGCAAAATTTGGGAAGATGATTGAAAGACTGTACAACCAAAGGTGCAATTTTGGCCCGCGGCTTGGAACAACTTTTGCTATAATTTTTGAAGCGAGTTCTCATGTTTGAAACAGGGCTCTCTCCTTTATTCTTTGCGACGCTAAAGGCCGAAAAACTGGACAAAATAGATGAAGGAAGGTTCCCCAAAAGATTGCTATGCTGATTAGAAGAAGAAGAAGTTCGGGGTTTGAAGTAATTGTGAGGGCACGTATTGCCTACTCAAGCTATCCCCTATATGACCTTATAAGAGCAGTCGATATAGCGAATAGACACTTGTGCTTCCTAGTAAAATGTCCCATTTTAATGGGAACGTGAAGAAGTGTTTTCTGCAAAAAACCCCCCAAGCTTCATCAAGTTGATGAACATCTTAAATTAGTAGGTTCTATTGTTCTCCTTTTGTAAATTGTGTCCAATTGGAACAACACTTCTCCGAATTTAAAAAACAACTCTTGTATATAATCTGTTCCTGGATAAGACAATGATTACTTATTCCATGCTTTTAGCTTGACGAGGCACAATAAGCAATTAATCACAATCTTTGTTTTTTCATCAAATCTTTTCCAATGAATCTTCGTACACTTAATCTTTATTCAATCTAGATATGATTAGAATTGCTAAAGATTCAATGACGTAGGTACATATGTATTTCTCGTTAGGATACTTTAGTGTCTGCTTGTGGATGCGTTTGAATTCAAAGCATGTCTGGCACATTTTGATACTTTTATACTGAAGACAAGATCAATAAACTGATACACGTTTTCGATTGTCATTTACCACATTGAAGGCCATTTGGAATTTCTTTAGATGAAATGGATAGACATGCACATAGTTTTATACGCATTGTCCTTTATTTTAGGTAGTGATCGTTTGTTAGTTCAATATTGTCTTCGGATAAATCCTATTACAGAACGGCAACCCTAAAAGCACTCATTGGTCTTACCCCACTCCACATATTTGTCAAAAAAAATGGCAATACGAAGTGCAACCTCCAACGCTCTACAGGAGTCCAGCCAAGCAGACCTACAGGTCACATGGTTATCCTATCTGACTTCCCCGAGCTTGAAATGATCAGGACGGTATCGGACTTAATGCTCAGGTTACTCTGTTTTGGCAGGAAGTTTGAGATTGTGATCCCGAACCGTAACTCCCGGGAAACCGGGGACCCGTTGCTGAACATAAAAGTGTGGTATACTGATGGTTCAAAGATGGACTCCGGTGTTGGTGCCGGTCACGTGGCTCTAGTCACAAAGTCTCAAAGGCACTTGGAATGTGTCCCAGCGTCTTTTAGGCAGAATTATATGCCATCGATACCTGCGCCACTATCATTCTCGATTCCGGCATAAAGGGCGTTACCATTAATATACTCACTGACAGTCAAGCAGCATTCAAACCACTGAGTTCCCATTACTGTAACTCAAAGGCTGTTCAATACTATTCAGGACCTCTCAAAGTGGAATAAAGTCAAACTTTGGTGGGTACTGGGACAAAGAGGTATTGAAGACAATGAAATTGCAAACTAATTTCACAGGAACGGCTCTTCAGAAAAGTACATAGGTGCCGAACCCTTCTGCGGCATCTGGACAGCTGGGAAAAACGAAAGTTCTTATCCTACTGGAACAACACTCAGGGACTTAGACAGGCTAAAAGGGCCATCATACCCCTGAACAAAACCACAAGAAACATTCTCAATCATAAAAGGGACGATATCAGAAGATTGGCAGGCTTCCTCACCGGTCACTGCAGCTTCAGACATCACTTACACAAACTAAATATAGTTCAGGAATCTGAATGTAGACTCTGTTTAGAAGAAGACGAATCAGCGGAACACGGACTACAGAGTCTACAGAGTCGGGAAACGCTTTCTTCACGAAGAATTCCACAAAGCCAGCAAGTTGTAGCTTATGATAATCCCTATGAAGAGTACTAAGTTTGGTCTATTTAGCGCAAGAATGTGTCCCGTTTTTATCTTGTTGATATTTGTCCAGAGTTTCCTGAAAATGCGACTTGATGAGAAAGCGCTCCAGGTCTCATCAGCGAGAATTACGGGGGCAGTGTTGAGTGGTCGACCAGTGATAGGTCCTGTCCCGAGCCCTTCCTGGCTTGCTCATCCGCCATTTCACTCCCGTGGATACCTTTGTGTCCCGGGATCGTTATAGTTCGTGGTGAAGGTTCTAAGCTCGTCACGACAACGTTTCACAATTTTTAACTTTAAAAGCGGCTTGACTGTCTATGTAAATGTCAATGGTTTTCCTAGAGACTAGCTTCGTTGATAGTTCTCGAGCTGCCTCGGCGATGGCTGCCTGTTTAGGCCCAGCAGCCTTCCATCCTCTACGATCTTCGACAAGTTGTTTTCAGTTCACCAGTTCAAGGGCTCTTTATAATTCTAGCCCTGCTCTGCGGCGCAGAGGCATGAACTTTATCAAAAAGGGATGAGGGTGCTCTTGGCTGCTTTGAGAGGAAAATTGTTCGGGTGATTTTCGGTCCCGTCTGCATAGACGGTTAGAGGAGGAGGAAATACATCGATCAACTGTAAGAGCTGTACAGTAACATTGATTTAGCCAGAAGAGTGAAGGTCCCACGACTGAGGTGGCTGGGTCCGAAAACTCTTCGAATCTGCCCACGAGGAACAGCGCAGTAGAGAAAGACAGCGACTCAGATGGTGCACGCATGTTAAAGGGGATCTCAACCACCTTAGCGTGCGAAATTGGAGGCAGCTAGCTAAAGATTGAGCTGGCTGAAGACGCTTGTTGGTTGAGGCCTGGCCTTAATCAAGTAACTAAGTAAGACAAGCTCTCTAGCATCCACGATAACTTGGTCCTTAAATTTGTGATTCGGTCTTCCCCGTCATGTTGAATCTAGGGACTATGGTTCGAAGTTTTTTTTGGCTGAGAGATTATTGTCTATTTGCTCGAAGTGGCCGAGCCAATGTAGTTGACGAGTTTTAGTTTCTAGGACTACATCCACATCTTGATACAGCTCATCGACTTCGTGGTTGTATTCCATTCACTCTCACAACGTCCATGCTATTGTAATGTCACAGCCTTAGTCAAAGAAGCGTTCTTCACGAATTTTTTGAACTTTCTAGACATGTCTACCGAATTAGAGAGAGCTGTAGGAGCTTTCAGCTGCAAGCAGTCTTGCAACCCCCATGTCAACACTTTAGACGGTTGCTGTTACAAATTTGGGTTTTCAGAGTGTAAGTTCAGTATTGACTTTGTTAATTCGTCAAGAATTTATTAGCAGTTCCATTCGAAAACCCATACGTAAATACACTTTTGGAATTTCCAGTCAAACAGGCGTCATTACTTGCTATGAAATCAATTAGCACCTTCATGTAAAACACAAGTTACTCTTCCCCAATGCACACACAAGAAACGTTTTTTTTAAGAAATACCTTGTCCAAGGTCAAGATCATCACAAGTCCCACGAAATACCTAACAGCCATGACATGAGAAACAATCCAAAAGAGCATGAAAGGCCAACAAACCACCACTTGTTTCAGGTTAAGATGACATTCTTCTGGGTTTCGCGTGCACTAGACCAGCCACTCAAGTTTAAGGTCGTCTTGACTCTTTCCTTTGCCACAAAAACCACATTTAATTCATGCGATTTTGTAAGAAGTGAATAAATTTGAAAATTTTAACTTTTATTGCAGCGGAATACATTAAACAGTGTAAACGCGATGACCCCGAGATCGTGGAGTGCTTCAAGGGTTCACTGCAACATCTGAGGCCGTACCTGGCGAAGGGAATTCCTGAAATCGAGGTGAGTTTTCAAAGGACAAATATTAAATGCTCATACGTACACATTTGCATCATATTTTGGCGTAACTCATGGCATCGATGGATTGCAAAAGAGGGAAATTGCAAAATCGCATCGACCATATCGGTTGCGGCACACAATCTTGCAAATGTACGACGACGATGTACTTCAATCTTTTGAAGCTAATCACCGGACAAGTGCGATTGTGTTGAGTGTAATTATTGGCCAGCAAAACTCTCGGCGGGAGACTATGGCTCGTGTGGCCACTTAGAGAGAAGGGGGTTTCAAGTTGCTTGATTTGTTGGTTGTTACATAATTTCCGCCAGAGTCGGGTCCGAATGATGACAGAAAGTTAATAAGCATTGGAAAGTCTCGTGTAAATAAATGGATTGGCGAGAGGATTGACAAGGAAAATAACCAGCAGGAGTTGGTTTGCACTTTTAGTTAGAGTTTCAGTCAAGTTGGCAGCGATTGAATGGTGGCACAACTGTATAAGGTGTCTTATATATTGATGTAGAGGTGAACCTTTTCTCGATCCGATGTAGCAGTTTCCTCCAGGGAATAACAAAAATCAAGAAAGCTGTCATTAGATGGAGTTACCAACCAGTTCGGAGATTGTAGGAGCATCCAACAAACCATTCAAACTAGCTTAGTCCATTTAGCATATCAAGTTGGTTAAAGTAACTAATTTTTTTCACCTCCTAAGGCGAGGCCTTCGTCTACAGCTTTTTTTCTTTCTGTTGCGGTGTTGGAACACCACGCTGGAGCACATAGACACAAAAACAGGTCCATTGTACGTCCAGCAGGAACAACCCTTTTACTGTGTTTTCTTCGTCTTTCTAAGAAAGTCTAGTAAGAGCTTCAGTGATAAGGAGGTTAGGTTACCAGCACTCATCACATCAGCCCTAAAAATTTGCCACGAGCAAAGGCAGGACAATCACATAGGAAATGTTCCGCAGTGTCGTCGCCCTCTCCACAAGCATCACAGACAGTGGTGTCACTTAAACCTGATGTTTGGCAAAGGAGAAATGTTCCGTAATAACGCCAATAAGTTGTCTGCAGTCTTTTCTGCGGAGAGACAGCAAGAATGCTGCGGATTTCTTATAAACGTCAGAAAGGATCTGTTTAGTTTACCTGCATCCTGGAGAGTCATGCCATCTTCAGTTGTGTTAGCTAGAAACCCAACCATCGATAGAAGCCCTAACCGAAGATACAGGCAAACCTAACGAGGGTTCAGGGCCGGAGAAGTTCTCCTCTGAACCTTGCCTTGCAAGCTCATCGGATACCTCATTTCCGGTAATCCCGCTGTGTCCAGGGGCCTGGACAAGTCTTAGTAAATTTAGTCTACAATTTAGTTAGCTGTAAGTCCCCGCCTGTGTAGCTCTTCGTATACACACCTCTATGTCACTATGACCCAGGACCCAGAGTTAATATCTATACCTTCAACTAATAACATACATCTGTAAGCACATTCCGGCACTGTTCTGCCGGTTTAGAGGAGGTTGCAGTCTAGCCTAAGTCTAGTTTGGCACGAATGAAAAGGACATCAGTTTTCATCAAATGGCGGAATGAGAAGCTTTCCGTGACAAATTATAATCTCAGAGGATTGTCATAGCCTTCCAAAAGGTGGTGCCGCGAAAAAACGTTTGGATATTTGCCAACTCGAACCAGGATCAGTTTGCTTAGCAGTTCAATGCACTAACTATTGAGCCACGACGAGGTTTGGGGAAGTTTTGCCATTGGAAACTCGAAAAACCATTGAGATTCGAACCTGTGTCAGCTCGCTTAGCTATTCAACAAACTAGCCACTGAGACACCCACTTATCCAATGCTGACAGTGACAGCGCTGACCGCAGCCTAGAGTTAGGACGTGCATTAGCACATTTCGAGCTTCGGTTGGTCGTGACTGCAAGGTGTCCGTGGCCCCTACTCTTGCTGTTCTATGAATCCTGCTTAACTTCTTTACTCAAGTCACCAGACTACCGACATACAGACTTACCAATACAAGACTATCTTTGGTTAAAATCCACACTTTTTATCAAAGGAAGACGGCTGTACATGCTTTCTTCACCCACTGCGCTATGATTAGTTTCCAGTTGAACAGTAGATTAAGGATGACTCCCAGATATCTAACGCTGAAGGGTAAGAATGATGGCCGAGCAGACGTGAATGCTAATCTCTACGATTTAGTGGCAAGGAGCCTTAGTTCAATCCACAATTGGTCTTATCCAAGGCGATCCAAGTTAGTCAGTTAGTTATCTCCCTGTGCTGGGTTTCAGGACACAGGGACGTTCCGGGCAACTGCAGAGTGGACGAATTAGCTAAGGAAGGCGCGGGTCGGATCCTCTCTGAAAATGGAGGGGAACCGATCGATAAAGTCTCACCTCGATAGACTACAATAGCTAACAGCAGATGGAATTATATTAACACTTGTCTTCTGTCGAAACAGATCTGGCCTAACCTGGATCTGAGGAGAATAGAAAGACTTTTGTCCGTAAACAGGAAACTTATGGGGCATTTTCATCAGAATGGGTGTACCTTCTAACGATTTCTGTAGAAACAGCAGAGAGGAGGAAGAGGAAGAAACGACTGCACACCTTCTTTGTACGTGCCCTGCTCTATCAAGGCTGAGGAGGAAAATACTAGAAGAGTAGTTCTTTAAAGACCTGAACGACCTAGCCAGGTTTGACATCTTTAGGATTAAGAGTTTTTATGTGGGTCTAATTGGTTCTGCACTTAGTGCGGCACAGTATAGGGTTTACACCGATACGGTTACCCGAAGCTTATACTCCTTTTTCATATAGGAAATTCCACATGTGAGGTTTCTGAGGCTGGTTTCCGGTTTCTCTACATGCGGTATTACAAAGGGTCTTCTTTCTTGCCTAAGTGGGTCTCTGCTAAGTTGGGACAGCCACCCAATCTAACCTAACCTAACTTAACCTAATAAGTTTATTTGCAGTGGTCCTCTTGGAAAGAAGCCTCTAGAGAGGACACTTAGTTATGTTTCAGTTTTTTGATCTGCAGTACCTACTGACAGTATTGGATCCTTGAAGTTGGTGTTTCTGATGTTTGCAAGGGTCTCACTTCCTCTTCCTCATCACTACACCTCCTGCAGAAGTCTAAGATATGCTTTAAGGCCGCAAAGTTCTCCGGAACATCGTTATAACCGGGGACCCAACAGAGTCTGACATTGTGCTTTCGACTTTGTCTCGTATGCGGATGGATCCAAAATACAGTGACAGGAACCTTGCACGAACTTTTAAGTCAGCCCTTGCAAAAGAGATATATTCCATCTAGTCGTGTGTGGGATTTTATGGCTCTTTTAACAGCTTGGAATAGGGAAAATTCATTGCCTCGTGCCACAATTCACTCATTCATTGGACCCAAAGTTAATTAGATTCATCACAACCAGATCGTTTCCCTATCCATTCGCTTCATTACCTTCTGAAATGATATTACGAATACTTAACACTTATATCATGGGCATTTCTAATTAACTCAGATTATGTATTTATCTTCAAGTGTTCCTCATTTCTATCTTCTCACTTGGCTTACGGACATTCGTTACGCGGTCAGTTTGACTAACGTCACTCATAACACATTCACACGTTCGAATAAACTTAAAAGTAAACAAGTTACCGAACATGGCACCTTTGATCTTTAGGTATACACAGCAAAAAAACCTCAAACCGCAAGTGGATATCGTTCAAGTTAATCTCACAGCCTTCATGAATTTCAAAATGCAATTTTTTTTGCCACTCCTCCCAGTTAATTGGACAAGACCTGACATTCAGAATGAATCAGGTTTTCGCCACCGTACTAACAATTACTACAAATATTTATTCAACAAACGTACCTAAGAATAATGAATCCAAACTTTGTAGCTTGAGATACATTTTTTTGTTCGTTTTGTTTGATCAAAAGACCAAAAGTTACCAAGACCAAGACGTAAACAGTGGTGGCCTTGTTATGCATTGAATGACCAGTTCATGGTCAGTCATAAGTCTTAATACCGGTTAAAGATACTCATTGCAAATACGTATAATTACAGCTACCATCTGTGGAGCCATTCAAAATGGATTCATTGTCCTTGCAATTGACCGATGGGCCACAGGGTTACAAGATCACCTTGAAGAACATGGAAGTTTTCGGCGCCAGTGATTTTGAAGTGAAGACAATGAAGCTTAGCGAGAATGGACAACCGTTTGAGGCAAAGATTGCTATGCCCAAATTGAGAATTGAAGCTAAGTACACCAGTTCCGGTGTGTTGCTCATAATTCCGGCATCAGGTGGTGGAGATTTTCATGCAGTCTTTGGTAAGTTGGATAAATCCAAATCCATGGTCTTCATCTAAGTGGTGTCTTTCTTGTAGATGGTGTCATTGCCAAGCTAACTGGAAAGGTATCGACGCATGAAAAGTCGGATGGCACTTACCTGCATGTTGATGCACTAAACATTGAACTTGATGTCAAAAAGATCGACATGAGCATCGCGAGGGCATTCAATAACAATCGTATCTTAAGTGAGTATTCGAAATCTGTTTACCAGCTGAACAAGTACCTATTTATTGTTTTTCCTTTCATTTCTAGCTGAAGCAACGAATCTTTTCCTTCGTGAGAATGGCATGTTGGTTGTTGAAGCCATGCAGCCACAATTACAAAAGAAGCTAGCCCATGAATTTGGAAAGTTAGCCAATCAACTGTTGAAACATGTACCAAGGGAGAAGTTCTACGTCGATTAGATAAGATAGAGATATTTTGAACACACTTTTGACTGTGAAAAGATACGTGTATCTGCAGTATGCATTTGAAGCCAAAATCCCTCACATTTTTGATTTATAAAAGATACAATGTATCTGCAAACATTTCTCTATTTTGAATAACATATTTCTTTCATCGATTCTAAGTAGATACATGTATCTTATTGAGAGTCAAGTGTGTGAATACATTTTCACTTTTTTTGTAAATATTGTTCTAATTGTTGTAAGGCTTAGTTTTAAGTTTAAATTATACGCTAACATTGGGCTAAAGTAAACAATTTTATAACCTAAGACAGATATAAGATAAGATTCGTAATGATTTTATAAAAAAAAAAATAAAGATGTATCGGAAAATAAGCATATTTTGAGTGCTACATATGAATAAACCGTTTTTCTCTCTGAAAGAGTTCAAAGAACAGAGGGAATGAGAACTATGTACATGAGAGTGCCCTTTTGATCTGTAGATCTAAACTATTGCAACAAACGTAGTCAGAAGATTTTCGATTCGATACCAAAGGACCTGGTAGTAGCCGTGACAAAATACTTCACTATTCAACACTTTATAGATCCATAGTTCCATCTATCAAGCGTCAAGACAGTTAAGCTCCAAAACAAATCTCGTGCAGATATCACAGGGGTTGTTTTGATCTGCAATTGGCGGATTAAGATGAGCGACACCTCAATGTTCGAGTTTGAAACGAGTAATACTCGAAGACTACTCGGACGGAGGACAACGGGGAGCACAGCGTTCAATAGAGGAACGTTGGAAGCGTTAAGCAAACAAGCTGAAATGTCCACCACCTCCCGTACGAGCGGGGGACTTAAGGCGGATAACGAAACAACGAGTCAGTGCACGCCGAGTCGTCTTGGAGAGCACGTGAAGGTCATGAGGGGCAATTTAATTGACACAATCGTCGAACTGCATCAAAATGTTGGTACGTCAACTTTGGTGGGATTCGGTGGTCTTGATTGTAAGCAATGGAACAGCCTCAAATGGACGAAGATTATTCTGAAGAATCCGATGGTCCTATAATTTTTTAACCTGGAGGTCACCACGGACTTCATAAACGCGGATAAATCGATGAGCGGAACCAAGATTTCGACGCGTTGACTTCAGCGAAATCCAGTGGTGTATTGGGCGATTTACAGCATTAGAACAGCTTCCAATGGACGAAGATTATTTTGAAAAATCCTACCTCCCGCAATGCTGGTGGCATTGGTAAGTGCCCGTAGTCCACGAAGCCTTTCGTTTGGAACAAGGTTCCATCGGAGACATTTAAACGCTTCAGACTGCTGATACAAACATCCTAATGTACCGAAAGTTGACATTGAAATTTTCCTCTTTCAGACTTGGTGTAGTACAACGACTCTATTCGCAAAGTTATACTCAGTGCTACGCCAAACACTTCCATACCGATCATGCTAACCGACCGACACGGCTTTAATGTTGATCACAGGAAGAAGCGCTGTTTACTTATTATGCGCGCATTGATCTAAGTTTTGTTAGGAATTTTGATATCACCACACGCTACGACTGCGCCGTCTTGCAACTTAACACGAAAGAACCTTGTTGAGTCCTGTGACTCTCGGTATTATTTATACTAGTAGTAGGTAGTTGTTGCATGCGCTGCCTTCGAACCCAACGTCGCTAATGATGTCATAAACGGTTTTGGCATCATTAGAAATTTCCATATCCTGGCTGTGTGTTTTCCATTGTGCGGTTGACTTGTGTTTTATGTAGGTACCGGATGTGTTAATTATCCTACAGGAAAACCACACCTTAGATTAAGGGTGGGCCATCTGTTGGTTTCCTTGTGAATCATGTTATTTTGACACTGACAGCTTTTTTGCGCTCAAGTAGATGCTGTGATGCAGTGCGAATTTTGAAAAGAAATTTCGGTCGAAATAATGCACCAACTGCAGCTGGTGTACACAAGTTTGTGAAGAAAGTTCGTGAGACTGGTTTGCTAATTGATAACCGAACACATTCCCGTGTTCGTCCTGTGCGCTCAATGGTGAATATTGCAGCTGTTGCCGAAAGTGGGCTCCTAAACCCGAGAAGAAACATTACAGTCAATGGAGAGAGCCCTACCGAGGCATGATTACCGATTTTTTATGGCCAGAAATTGAGGATTTGGACTTAACCGAGCTATGGTTCCAGCAAGATGGGGCTACGTGCCACACAATCCGTCCAGCATTCGATTTCTTACAACTTAGTTCAATAATCATGTCATCAGTCGTTTTGGTGATGTTGCTTGGCCGCCACGGAGCTGCGATTTGACGCAATGCTATGCGAACCATCCAGAGACGATTCAGGTGCTCAAGAACATTGCCGACAAGGGAATAGTTCGCTTCAGCGCATTCAACGATACCGACGGTCAAATTATAGTGAATCTTTCCCCCCGACGGATTCTACGATAGGGATGAATATTTATAAAGAAATGTATTTTTCTTTCAAATATAATAATTTAACATTTTGTGTGTGTGTGTGTGTGTGTGTGACTAAATTTTGAATTTCCAATAAAAATGTTTTTTTTTTAAATTTAATTTTAAAAAGTTTTTCGTATTTTGTTTTTTTAATTTGGTAGTGTTCCAAAATTTTTTTTTTTAATTTCATTTATTTAAATTTTTACTTTGATTTAATTTTTTTTTATTTTAAATTTGTTTCTCTTTCTAGTAAAAAAATGTAATTTTTACTTGCAAATCTATTTAGTTTTATTTTTAATGTTCAAGTTTTCCTTATTTTTTTTCTAGAAAAATGTTATATAATTATTTATTTATCGCAAATTTAACTATTAAATCGACCATTGTGGTGAATTGTTTATAATATTTGTTTGATCACTTCCGTCCATATAGCAAGTTCAATATTTAAGAAAAAAGATTCTTTTTTTTTTGTTTAAATTTTATCTTTATTGTTTTAATAAATACAGTAATTGTTTAGTTTTTCATATGTTGTTTATTGCTTGTTTAATATAACTACTACTTCCAATTGTATGTATTTAATTCTATAAATTGGACACGAAAACAGAAGACAAGATACAACTTAAAAGCTACGCTCTACATAGTCAGACATATAAAGTTAATAATTATAAACTAGAAAAAATAATAATAATAATAATCATCATTTACTGTGTGTTTTCTCATTTTCTCATTCCCAATCCAATCAGAGACAAATGAGTATGTCCTCTCTCGGGTTACATGAAAATTTTCTCTTAAAACTAATTTTACACAAAACAGAATATATTTAAATTAAATTAAAACAAAAAACGTATGAAAAATGAATTAATTGTCGATAATGATAAAAAAAAATAAAATAAAATACTCCACACTCGCATCATAATCCTTTCTTCCTTCGTTTATCCTTGTTTTTGTTTGTTTTTTTCTTAAATAAATGTTGGTTCGTGTTTTTCTTGTTTTATAGAGGGAAATTTAAATTTTTTTTAAAAAAATGTTTATGTTTCCTTTCTTTATATTTAGATGACACCATTTGCTGTGGCAACTGTTGGTGGTCCAATCGGTCCTAATCCTGTGCCATTATTTGCTGTTGCAACAGCAACAGACACTGACGATGGTGTTGAGGATGATGATGATGACATTACGGATGATACCGATGGTGTTGCTGAGGAATTAGCTGTTACCGCGATCGGTGTAATGCCATTTTCAGTGATCATAGCATTTGATGCGACAGCAGTTGATGTTGTTACCACCGCTGTGGCTGGTTGTATGGGATTCGATGATTTCATAAAGAATTTCTCTAATTTGGCATTGATGTGTTTGCCATAGGTGTATTTGCGTAATGCAGCCATATGGGGTCGTATTTTATTCATTAGTTTCTTCAATTGTGTCGGCTCTGAGACATCGATCATTTTTTGAACGACATAATTCGCGTATTGGTCCTTCATCATGACATGTAGCGCACTAGAAATATAGGAATTAATAAGAAAAATTATAGCAGAGTGAATTCATGTATTGGTACTCACTTATCATTGAATGTGCAAACTTCATCAATGAGTCCAGTTCTTTCGGAACGTGTGGCATGCGTTACACACTTTTCAACAACATTTGAAGCGAATTTATGCTGTGATAGAACTAAAACTTTGCCACGTACACTTTGGATGAGAATTGATTTGTCCTCTGGTTTGCCATGCTCTGGAAGAAGAAAAATATAAATAAATTAGGTTCTAGTAAGATTTAACAACTTCAACTTTATAGGGCCAACGTCTAATTACTCGCACAAGTGCAGTTGGCCTGCGGCGCAGGTGAAATTAGACGTGAACGATGACAAAATGTTGACTAAAAAGAACACCCAACACCAACGTCTCGGAAAGAATGTCAGCCTAGATAAATGTAACCTTATGCTATGGACTGTGTCTACCTAGGCTCCGCTATTAACTCAGAAAACGATACCAGCGCTCAGAGATTTGTAAATACCTGCATAGAGGTGGTTCCTTGAACATTTTTGTTTATTTTTACCGACATTGCTGTGCGTGATACACTTTTCACAAATGCATATGAATACCCTACCCATGTTAAACAATTTTTGGCTGAAACTGTTGTGGGAACCAATGGCGGCTCTGTGGCGGAGATCTCAGCAGAAGTCTCTGATAGTCACCACAAGAAATAAAGGTGCATAATGATCGAGTAGATACAACTCCCAACTTTAAGATTCTTAGATCAGGGAATCTCCCAAGAAAGGAGCGGAATACCCTAGCATGGGCTGAGAAGGTGATAGCCGAAAATGCTGTCACGTAGCTTGTGCTGAAAAATAAGAGACTCTAGAACAAGTTCGCGTGTGAAAGCTCCTGACAAGGATGCGTTTACGAAGAATGATTCAAGTGGTGTTACCCACGAAATCCCGGAACATGAAATCCCGTGCACACAATCCCGATTACGAAATCCCGGATCACAAAATCCCGGATCACAAAATCCCGGATATCAAAATCTCGGATCCCAAAATCCCGGATCTCAGAATCCCGACGCACAAAATCCCGAAATTCTGTGCAATTATTTCTGTCAAAAATCGCGCGATTTTTGACAGAAATAATTGCACAGAATTTCGGGATTTTATGCTTGTATTGTTGATAAAGTAAACATAATATTTTCTGCAGAAAAAAGATCACTCGAATGCATGAGAATCGACAAAAAGTTACCTCTCCGTGATTCTCATTTCTTCTAGTGACCATTTTCTTCTCTTTGATGTGATTTTACAGCTGAAATTTTTGTTCTTTAAAATAATTTTGGTTGCTGATATGTTTTAAATCAAGGGAAAGATGCTAGCAAAGGAAACAAATAGTTACCATATGTCTATTAAAGAAATATTAAATTGGAATCAATTGCTTGGTACACTTAAATAATAGGCACTTCAAACAAGTTTGGAAGCCAAATATTATGTTTCTTCATTTATAAAGCATAAAATCGTTTTTTTACCATAAAAAAAATAAAAAATATTTTGAAAAAAAAAATCCCGGAATATTTGCGCTGTTTCCGGGATAGTCGTTTTCCGGGATTTTGAAAACCGGGATAATGTTTTCTGGGATAATGTTTTCCGGGATTTTTAAAAAAATTGTACGACCTCATTCCGGGATTTTGTGGCTTTCCCATTTGGGTTCCAAATTTGTTTGAAGTGCCCATTATTTAAGTGTACAAAGCAATGGGTTACCCACGAAATCCCGGAAATCAAAATCCCGTGCACACAATCCCGATCACAAAATCCCGGATCACAAAATCCCGGAAATCAAAATCCCGGATCACAAAATCCCGGATCTCGAAATCCCGACGCACAAAATCCCGAAATTCTGTGCAATTATTTCTGTCAAAAAATCGCGCGATTTTGTAATCGGGATTGTGTGCACGGGATTTTGATTTCCGGGATTTCGTGGGTAACCCAGCGGAATACCCTAGTGTGGGCTGAGAAGGTAATCGCCGAAGATGCTGTCACACAGCTTGTGCCGAAAAATATGCGTTTACGAAGAATGATTCAAGTGTGAATTGATTCAGGTCTTGTTAGCTGTACAAGTTGTTTGAGACCATCAACGTCCACAGGATGGTCGTGAAAAATTTCTTTCAATATTAAAATTAATTAAATTTCAACCCGACTACTGTCGGATGCAATGGAAAGACTCCTTATAATATGATAAAGCACTTACCCAGCACATGTTGAATGACATAGTTGCCATATTGATCCTGTATCAGCTGTTCCGTATGCTCGTGTAACTCCTCTAGTATTGGTGCCGTTTGCTCAGACGTACAGTGCTCTAATATACGCTGAATGACTCGACATCCATAGGGATGTGTGCTCAATGAGAAAACTTGAGACTTGAAGGCGTTTATGATGAACTGTAACGCACTCGGTTCGACACACTCAATGCACTTCTGTACGACATGATTGCCATTCTGATCCTTAACACACTTCAGTACATGACCGTCAAGTTCACGTACGATCTCCTGCTGTTGCTCGGGTGTAATACTCTCTAGGGCCTTCTGTATCACTCTACATCCGTACATTTGCAATGCCAACGGTAGAACATGTCCCTTCACCTGCATACCAAGTGTGTTCTTTTGTTCCGGAGTGCCAAACTCAAAGAACTTCTGAATAACATAGTTGCCAAACACATCTGTCATAAGGCTATAGGCGGCGCCCAGAATTTCATTGAAAACCATTTGTTTCTCAGCGGCGGTAGCACGCTCCAATTTTTGTTGAATAAAACGTGATCCATGCTGATCCTGAGAGAACTCAACAATGTGATTGGTTAGATCACGCAGCTGTAGATTTGGATAGCGTTGATTGCGGAAATCTTCTAGTAGTCTTGAGCGACCAGGTGGGCGTTCACCATTTGCACCGCCCGCAGCGGCTGCAGCTCCTGCAGCTGCAGCAGCAGCAGCCACAGCAGCTGTCTGTCTGGCAGCGGCAGCTGCATTGGTGGCAGCCGCAGCAGCAACAGCTGTAGCGCCCGGAATGCCCAAGTGTTTGGAGAACAGTGAACTATTCGAGCCGAACATATTTTGTCCCGAGATGCCGACTAAAATTTGGTTGCGATACTTGCTCTCAGCACCAGGTGCCCGATTGGTGACCAGACACGATTCTGGTGGTGGGGTTATCGGTGCTCCAAGGGGACTGGCCGAAGCGTTAGCTACTGAGCCCAGGTTTCCATAGCTGCTGACTGGCCATTTTCTTGCAACAGCAGCGGCAGCTGTAGCCGCTGCCACAGAGGATGATACAGCTGTTGCGGCCACTGTACTTGTACTGTAGTCCATAGAGGGACTGAATGCCGATGTGTTACGATCGAAGGAGTCCCGACGAGCTGACAGGGACGAGGTGTTTAATGCCAAACCTAGAGAATGAGAAAAAAAAATTAGTATATAGGTATGTACGTCTATTTGGGGTTTGGGAAGGAAAAATAAATATAGAGAAGTGACAACCTGGATGAAAAAGGATTTGTGGCCAGTTCCACATTGCTGGAGTACAATTCATCTTGTTATTATTACTGTTTTTTTTTTTTTTACCAAAAAAATTACCGCAAAACTATTTACACTCGAAAATGGATTAAAAAAGCAAGAGCGTCTCACAGATACACTTGTTGCTGGTTCGCGATTCAAAGTTTATCTGCAGAATTTGAAGTGCAGCACGTGCTTTTAGTGAGTTATCCCAACCCGGACCCCTTTATATACACACACACACAAACAAGAAGAATCCTTTGTGCACACAAAATTCCTTTTCTGTTTGGTGATGTACGAGTTCAAACACAATCATGGACACGGCACATGCAACAATTGTTTTCGAGAAATGGATATTTCAGGCAACGCAATAGCGATGGTGATAGTAATGATAAAAAGTTCCTCGTACAAGGATGACCTTTTTGCGTCATAGGCTGTCTGGTAGTAAGCAAACAAGAGTAGGGTTATCTGGATTTTCCGTTATTTGGTTGTATAAAGACGGATGAGAGGCAGGCAGACAGTACACTAGAAGAGTTTCAGTTTCCGTGGAACGTGAATAACTGTGTAAGTCAAGAGGAGAAGGAAGCTGTTGTGAGTTAGAATATGATGAGTACGGTTATATTTTATTCGGATTCTAAATCCTGCCAGGCTGAAGAGGATATCGTAAAAATGCGTCCTAAGCTAGTGATTTCGAATCTTCGCAAATGACAACTGTTGCTTAGCTTTGTTGTAGTCTCGCATACCAAGTTGTTTGAGGTTCCTTTCCGCTTGTGCGCATAACTTTTAGTTAGGAATTTCTCTATTTAGAGGTGAATTTAAAGATTCCTTGGGACAAATCGTTGATGTTTTCTTGCTCTACCCAATTATACTTTCTCTCCCGCCTAGACGGGACCAAAAACCACTTGAGGAGCTATGTAACTCCGGATTGTGTCAGAAAGTGATGGTGGTCTGGCTTTCTTATCTGAAAACGAGCTGGCCTGTCTATGAGGATTAGGATACAGTTCTTATCAATCTTCAGGCGAAGTCTACAGATAGTCGACGAGAGATTGCATTTGTGGAGACTAGGCAGCAAATCCTTGTATCATGTGATGATTTGAATGGTATTCCGGTCCAGTTTCATCAAAGTTTTTAATTTGGGGTGAGAGGAGGGAGTATTAGTGTGAGAAGACCACCAAATTTCATTGGATTTTATCACGTCTGTGTATCGGTTTCAGGACAGACCTTTAATCAGCCCAGGCAGTTTCCTGCATTTTGAATGAAATTACTGCCTTTTCGGACTTAATCGGAAGGGACTGATCTTAGGACACCACAGTTAGGTTCTGTGGAAACCTACCCATCCTGATGACGACCATAGAAGCATTTGTGGCAAGTAAAGTCCTCCTACAACTGAAGAATCTTGTTATCCCGAGCAAAATCGAAGTCATGGAGGAACATCAAGATCGTTCTTCCGGATGAATGGTTGACTGTGACTGGGGAAATAAACTCGGAAGTATTTTTGCCTGCTATGGTCTTCCAAACAAAGTCAGCACATGTCCGAAGGACTAATGTTGAGCTTCTTAAATTAGTAGCTACGTGAACGTGAAAAGCTTACCATCATGCTTACTTATTGTTTTAGAGGTTGATAAAGTCGAAGCTTGTCGACGTCGTTATTGAGTTTCATTTTGATAGTCACAGAAGGGAAATGGGCCTAAAGTTTCCTGTCTGGCGGCAATTTCGTTGCCCCATTGCCTGTTCGGGAACCTAATAGATTCGGCCCGATTCTAAATAATAATTCCCGGGGAACTTGTTCCCTTTTCCCCTTACTCTTATTTTAAATAAAATTCCCCGGGAAATTTTTTCACTTTACCCTTTTCCCTTATTCTAAATAAACTTCGAAAAACAGAAAAAATTCGGCGGGAAAAAAATAGGCATTCCAAATTCAAAAAGACCTTCCGGCACCAGCCGCAAGAGATAGGTGGATTTTCTTTGTATGCAACTTTGAAGTAATATTAAAGTAATCCAAAATGGCGAAATTATAAGAAGTACCCATAAACGAGTATACATTTTCAATTTCAACGAAATCGGAGCAATTTTAAAGAATTTCAAGATGGCGGATTCAAAATGGCGGGAATTTTTTTCCAAAAATATTATTTTACTATTACCACTTCTATACTATTAAAAATGAAAATTCAACAATTATTAATGCGGAATTTGAAAAATGTAAAGGGGTGTGGCACGCCCCCCTCTCAACCGATCTCACCCATCTACGAACTCGTCCGTGCCATTCACCATATCAACATGTGTACAAAGTTTCATTCAATTTGGTTAAGAATTGCGGCCCCTATCGTGCGGACAAGATTTCGTTGTATTGCATAAATGGGCGTGACATGCCCCCCTCCCAACCGATCTCGCCCATCTACGAACTCGTCCGTGCTATTCACCATATCAACATGTGTACCAAGTTTCGTTCAATTCGGTTAAGAACTGCGGCCCCTATCGTGGTGACAAGATTTCGTTATATATATATATATATATATATAGATATATATATATATAAACATTTGAACGGACCATGGTTTCGGTGTTTACTATAGAGGTCTTGAAAAGTTGCATTCAAATTTTTTGAAAGTTGCGTCATGAGGACCTCTGCAATAGGTAGTATTTCTTCGAAATCCACCTAAAAGAGGGGAGCATTTGAATTCATTTCCCGCGTATTTCTTCCCCAAATATTTGATCGGGAGTTTATGGAAAAATGTAAGTTTTTTTAATTTCTACAAACGAAAATGAAATATAAATGAAGTAATTCTTTAGGTCTAAGACAACAAATAAGTTTCTGCTTCAAATGCTCCTAAATTTAATGGAAGAACACCGGGATATTGCGTGTGGTTTCCATAAGAAGACAAAAGAAGAAATGGGATTGTTTTGGCAAAAAGCTGAAACTGAACTAAATTCAGCGGGACCACCAAGTAAAAATATTACCGAGTGGAAAAAAGTATAATTAATTACTTAAAACAATAGTCTGATTATTTAACTAATTTCATTTATAGGTTTGGAGTGATCAAAAAAAATATGTAAGGGCAAAGGCGGCAATGAACCTCAAAACTAGGAATGGAACCGGAGGTGGACCCAATAAAGAGCAACGATTCTCCGACATAGAGCAGGCCATTTTCAATTTAATTGGGATGAAAGAGGCTGTAGAAGGTGTTGCTGCAACGCCATTTGGTCTTGATGCTGTTGCACACAAAAGAAAAGCGGAGACCGATAATAAAGAGCCGCTTGCAAAAATTGTGGTTTCTTCACCAATACAGGTGGATTTTGGCACTGAAGTGGATGTGGATCCTCAAACCTATAAACTAGTGACGCCTAAAAATAAATTGGAGTGGTCCAACTCCTATCCGAAAGCAAGTGCAAGAAATAGTACAGCCTCTGAAGTTCTTGAAAAGGAACTCATTATTCAAAAGGAATTGTGTGAGGCCGTCAAGGATGTCGTCGGATACATGAAAGAGAACATTATGGTTCAAAAAGAGTTGTGTACGGCTGTCAGGGTTTTAGTCGAAGATGTGCAAGAGAACCATCGAAAAATATATCGTTCTCTCGACAAAATTTACGACATAAAAAAGCAAGACTTAAAATTAGAAAATGAGAAGTTTGAAGAAACCAAGCGCCACAACTACGTCATTGAAAGTTGGAGAAAACGGGAAGTCGAAGACAACATTGAAAAAAATCGACGACTTCTAGAAATTGAGGAGTTAAAAAGTCAAATGACAGGATAAATTCAATTGCGATCTGAAATTAATAAATGAATTAAGTTATTTCTTTTTAATACTAAATAAATTAATTTATTTCTTTTACTAAAATATTTGCTTTTATTTCCTCCTTGTTTACAAATTTAAAGGCTGTTTCCGATATTGTTCCGAGTTCTCCGCGCTACTGTGACATATTCTGAGCTTACTAAGGAAGTTTGTATGCTGCCGAATTCGTTGGCCTTGGCATTTTCAGAATTGTTTAAAAAAAGCGATTCATCGTTTATAAAGTCGGCCTTGAAATGTATGCATATATGCATTTGTTATTTTTGCCACCTTCGCTGGGCTGTAGTGTAGTTCTCTCGCACCAAGAAGACATCTCCACCTATTTTTAAGCACTCCATTTGTGCGTTCAATAATGTTGCGACAGCGTGAGTGGACCTCATTAAACTTGCTGTCGCTTGAACCTACTTCAGGTGTCCTATGAGGGGTCAAAAGCCACGGTTGCAATGGATATCCAGCATCTCCTAATAAACAAAATGTTAAAGGGTTTTATGTGTAAACATTTTAATTTATAAGTTACCTAGAAGCCAAAAATTCCTCCTGCCACACAAATACTCCTGTTCAAAGTGTGCCCTTAGCGCGCTTACATTCCAAATGAAGGAATCATGACATGCACCAGGATGGGAAGCGTCGACATACCGAATTCTCAATTCGTCATCACAAAGCTGCAAATAATAAATTGCATTTAAAACGAAGAGCACAAATAAGCGAACTTACCAGCATGACATTTAAGCTGTATGTTCCCTTTCTATTATAAAATAGATGTTTGTTAACTGAAGGCGCAACGATCCGAACGTGCGTGCCGTCAAGGCATCCTACAATACCAGGAAAGTTATGTTTAGAGAAGAACGTTAATGCAACTTTTCTTTTTTCTTCGGGCGTCTTCAATACGTTTATCCATAGCGGACAAAGCTGCGCCTCCAAGATATCTAGGACTTCTGCGAGCACCTTACTAAAACTGGATTGGGCCAGACCAATACTATGGTCTTTTCCAACCCCCGTTTGGTATCCTCCTTCAGCAAAAAAGCGCAAACATGCACTCAGTTTCACTACTGGTGGGATAGCAAATCGCTTTTTAGCCGACTGTAGGGATGATGTTAGTACCTCCAAATATTTGAATGCCACCTTGTTGACCCTATAATATTTTTGAAACCTAAAAACAAACCTGTTAATAAAAATCAGTTTTTTGTGCAGTTATACTTACAAGTATTGAGGCAACTTCAGAGGATTCGAATCATCTCGTAAGCATCTTCTTATGGCCCTTGGCTGTACTTCTTGGATTTCTTCTTGCACTAATATTTGAAATGCAATGCTATTCATTTTTGTTTATCAACACAGAACAAATTTATTTGAATTCAATTGTTTTATTTATTTTATTTCAAATGTCACATGCTGCAAAACAGCTGTTTCGAACATTAAAAATTCACTTTCCCGACTTCGAAGGGAAAAATAATCTCCCGGGGAATTGGGAATGGGGGAATTTTACTCTCGGGAAAAACATCTCCCGGGGAATTTTTTTCCCCGGGAATATTTAGAATTGGGCTGATTGTGATTTTGTTGTGAGCAGATAAGCTAATGGGTGTTAAAGCAGCTCTAGACTCTACCTGGCTGTTTGAAAAGATAACAATCTGTTTCCTACAGAGATTTTATCTAATCAATTTTTTGGTTCACAGCTCGATTGCATACCCTTCTGAATGGAAGACAAATGTAGAGCAGCCAAAAGGGACTGCTTGCTTTAACTTCAGACCATAGATGGCTCCGCCGCTTTGGTAAAGTAGCATCAGGTTAGGATTTAAGGCGCTACCAGTCCTGAAAAACAACCCAGCCACTTCCGCATATCGACTGAGCTGGGATTTCCCAAATAATAACTGGAAAAATGCCTGGTCTTTGTTAAGATTTTACATTGAGAGTTTGGAGTGGGTGAAGTAGTAGAAAAAGTATTTAAGGTCGAGACACAGATGTGCTTCTTTGAGTTTCTTTGGGAACCAACATGAGACGCCAACGTCAAAGAAAAAGATCAAGTGTCATCGACCTTAGTAGGATCGAAGTTTTAACACTGATACCTAGAGATTGGAAGTGTTTTCTTTTTAATTCCCTAATACACCCACGAATGATTTACAATAATATACTCGTATTCGACAGCTATCTGCGCCTCTAATGTGTAGGGACTTCATAAATATGGATTGACTGCAATTATTTCGAAAAGATATCTGTACCTACGGCCTTGTCAAACGAGCTCTTTTCCATAATTATCTTTTCGTGCAGCATCTCAAGTGGGATATATAAACTGCGGTACCCCTAATAAATTCTTCAAAATCCCAAAAAGTCACCATAAAACGTTGTAACCAACCATAAGACGATGGAATTTCCCCGTCTTTTCAGCTTTATACCTGTACGATGTAAATTCGGAAGCGGAAGTATCTAATCTTTTTTTTTTCTCGTATGTGTATGCAAATGTGTAGGCGCCAGAGATTAGATGGGACTTACATATCCAGCAAGCTATATCTAAGGTAAATGTTACAATCAAAACGCTTTATCCCTTTGTAAGTCTCATCTAAGCACTGAAAATAAATTGATCATTTACAGGGTGATCTTCCAGGCAATTGAAGCACCCAGTGCAACAACCAGATAACTCCAATTTTTGCGAAATATGTTTTGTAATGCAGAAATACAAAAAAAAATCCTGCGTCCTTCGGTGTACAAAAAAGACATCTACGTTGACTCTTGGATAAGGAAACACGCTTTTGGAGTTATCACTGTTTTCAAAACGGAGCAAGAATAAGCCATCTCCTGGAGTTGTTCAAAAAGTTCAAAAAGTAGAGTTATCTGGTTGTTGCACTGGGTGCTTCAATTATGCTTTACGGATCTCCTGTGTGGGGTAGCTGTGCAGTTAGTCATATTCGAAGGTTACAAAGATCGCAAAATAAGCTTCTAAAAATAATCCTAGATCTCCCATGGCATTTTTCAACAGATGAGCTTCACAATCTTACAAACTTTGAAAAAGTACAAACAAGAATAACTAAATTATTCGATCGATATAACGTTTCATGTAGGGTAAGTGCACTAGTACCCGGCCACTTTTGTCTTTTTTTGCCTGAAATAAGAAAACCACTTTACATAATCTAACGGTTTTAAAGGCATTATGATTGTTCATATGTCCCAGATAGTATCCCCAAAAAGTGTATCTATCAACCAAAAATTGTGAACACAGCACACACTTTAGTAAGTCTTCGTCAGTAAAGAGGCCAAATATGGTTCGAATTTTATTTTTTTATTAGTGGTGGGCGCTAACTGAAGCGCAAGTTTTTATGCATTTTTCTTACAAAAATGGTAAATGCTTAGCTCTACTCCTCTCAGAATAAGAGCTAGTAACAATTTAAAGAAAAATCATTGCGAAGATTGAAATATTTTTCTTAAATTTTGGGTGGCCGGTTTCTAGTACTCGGATTTCAGTAAAATTTCAGAACCCGGCCAGGGCGGCCGATTACTAAATAATTTTTTTTTAACATGTTTTTAGAATCCAATCAATCCAAGCAATCTTTTTATCTGGTCGCAAAGGCAATTTGGGGTGTTTTTTCGTGTATACTTACCCGTTGATTCCAGAAAGTCAAAACTTTGGAAGCGGGAACCTATGAAGAAGAGGCATCACATTCAAACAAAACCAGTCAAATGTTTCAAGATACCAAGGTAGATGACATGGCAAATGTTTTATTTGAGATTTAACATTATGAAGCAAGCATTCAAAAGGCTGCATTAAAGTATATCATAGCCAGATCTACTCTTCAAGGTCTCAACCGTGCAAACGTAGAGTGACGGAAGGTGTTTTTAAAAGGGAGTCGGCTCATTATCATAGCATAGCAAATTAAACAGTTGATTTGCTCAAGACCGTAGGACAAAAATTTGTAAAATACACCAAGGAAAAGACTCTATTCAAATATTCTAGACCACCCAAAACTTGGTTGATATTCATCTTCGAAAGAAACCCCGAGTTGGCCAATAGGGAAGAAGGAACCTATTTATGTTGGCAACCGTCAGCTCGTTTATTCTCAGTACACTTCAGAACCACCTTTCTTATCCAAAACCGATAGCATATGTAAGCAAAAGATCTGCAAGTTGTTCTTGTCGAGTCCAAAGTACTCTAAATGAAACTCATTCATCTGTATGGAATGAATAAAATACCACCGTTCCGCAGTTATTATTTTTTTAAACTCATAATTATCTACTTTTTTGGGTTTTTTTATGTTTATTTTGTTATCTCTTTGTTTGTTTAAGAATTTAGGAAAAAGCTAGCAAACTAAATTTAATACATAAAACTTGCATGGCCGAGTATTAAAATTTCAGTGGCCGAATACTGAAATTCAGAAAATTTTAGTGGCCGGTAACTAACTCAGAGTGACTTTTCTCAAATAAATGATAATAACTATTAGCAACAGCAATTAAAGCATGTTTTATTTTAATTAATCGATTCGTATTATATTCACCTATTGATAATGATACATAGTATTTCGAAACTCCATATAGCTTAAGAACTAAGCTATGTAGAAGTCAAAAAAATAAATTAAGTGGCCGACTACTAGTGCCTTTACCCTAGTTCTTCTGATAACTGCTTGGTTTCTAACCTAGCTGTTTAATATTCTATTTATATATTTATTTAATTATCTATTTATTTATTTATTAATTTATTTATTTATTAATTTATTTATTTATTTTCTTGTATGTTATCTATTATTTTCCGTTATATCCGTATTAACTATCTATTTTGTATATTTTATAGTTTTTGATTCTTGTTCACTAGTTCTGTAATATTTGTTATTTATATTTTCCTTATTTATATAGTTATAACTTTTATTTCTATTTACGTATAATCTAAGCTACCCTCCGCTTCCCCTTCTCATCATCCTAGGTTTGTAGGTTATTTTCATATGCTAATGAAGGTTTTTAAGTAGCTTTTCCTTCAAATATTTTATTGCAGATCAATTGTAAACCCTTTCCTGACAATTTCTGTATTTCGGTGTAGAAAAAATATTTTTTGGTTTAAATTTGTTGTTTTCGGTCTCAATAACAATAAAATAAAAAATTAAAAATTGTAAAGTAATTAGGAAAGGCTGTAGAGCCTTCGAAAATTTGTACAATATATTGTACATTGTGCAGAAAGGGAGTAATAGTTTGGGACAAACTTGTAGTTACAGTATTACTTAAATTCATTATTTGTTTATTAATTTTTTGTTAAAGCTAAATTGTTTTAAACAATAATAACAAACAAAGGTTTCTGTAATATCAAACAAAACAAAAACTGTTATTTTACTAAATTTATGCAAGTTTTGCTTACGGATTTCATGAAGTACGATGCATAAAAGGGCTTTATTTTAAGGTTAGGTTAAGTTATGTAGGGCTTTGTGAAATTATCTAATATGTTTAATTACAGTGCCAGTTGTTCCTTGGTCTGTAGATAATATGTGAGTTATGTCTTCAAAAATATACATAGATGTAATTGAAATGTCTGTATGTGTCTAACTTGTAGTCCCTGGCCTTTTTGCATGTTTTTACAGGCAGTAACGCCGTAACAGAATTCCTACTGCAGAACTTAGCAGTTCTCTTCTTATTTTGAGGATGGTTCTGTGTCTTTTAGTATCAAAGGCAGGCCATATGACTTCACATCCTTCTATAACATACCAACAGTCCTCCCTAAGTAAGGTCTTTGAAATTTCAATTGTTTACGTATAGCTTTTGTACTAGGACGTCTCTACCTCCAACTATTCGTATTCGCTATTGATTTGGAACCTAATGCTGTTCCATGGACAAAGGAAGTACCTTGAACAGTCTTCAGGGAATGGTTTGAATTCTAATAAGTAGCGATATCCTTCTTAGATATCGAATTTATTTCGAGTGCATCGGCTTCGTCGACTATAGCCAGAATGTCTGGTTATGACACACTTTACGCATCCCGGAGTCTAAGGAACTCATTAGTTGGATTATAATTAACACTTATCCGTCGATCACAATCAGTGTACTTATACCTTGTTGTAAGAGGATTCATCGATTTATATGATTCACCGCACTCATCCGCAAATGAAACAAGTCCAGTACATTCTTTCTCGGAACTCTTAGACGTTTTTATAAAATAGCTAAGAAGTAACGACACCAAAGTGTTAATTATATTAGCCTTTTGATGAATTGTACATACATACATATGACCATTTCCGGTCTTTCAACTTGAAAATATTTTATTTTTGCAGCACCCACCAATGACTTCTTCTATAATTCCTTTTTAAATTTAAGAAAGATTAATAATTTTATCATCCTGACTTCTTACAAACCGAACTTTTTTATCATTACTTACTTTTTCTTACTTTGCATACTATAACAACGCATTTCTTTCCTAACTCACATCGGAAATACTTCGAAAATGTACAACCCTTCCTGAACTTTGTACAATATATTGTACATTTTATTTATGTACAATATATTGTACATTTGAGTTGGAGTGCATTTGTACAATATATTGTACATGTTTTTGAAGCAATCAAAACATTTTTTTTTTAATTCTAAATTTTAGAAAGTAATAATGTAGTATACTTAAGCAATGTATTAACTTTCATATTCAATTATTAAAAGTAAACGAAAGTTATAATTATCTGTTCGAAATCGTCGAGTTTGTGAAGTACCTCCCTGAAATTTCGCAACTTTGAAGAGGAGCGTTCGAAAAGTGGGCATAAAACAATTATTATAAATTCATTTCTTATAATATTTTTTTAATTAAATGAAAATAAGTGCCGAAACCTAAAAAGTAAAAAATGTTCTCAAAATGCGGGAAAACTTTTTCAGTAGAGGTCACCAAATATGACGTGTTAAATGTACAATATATTGTACAAAATCCATGAAAGGGTTAACAAATTGTAATTAATTTTTCAGTAGCAAGGTAGTATGTACCACATCTCTGTAAATTGTGTAATGTAGTTTTAAGACAATGTATTAATTCAGCTGCAATAAAAAGACAATACAAAAAAGATGGGACTTTCTCTTTTTTTAGTTTTATTGTGGCTTCTTTAAGTTGTAAAAAAAAAATAACAGAGTACACATGTATGTATGTTCATTCTCGTAATCTTATTTCAAATAAAGCTAGCGCGGTCGTTAAAGGATTACCCGAAGACATATGGCTTTGTTTACATAATATCCCTATCTAAGTATGCACGTGCATCCAGAGGGAGAGTGATTGTAAATCATTTTCTTCTGTGTGCTGTGAGTTATTTACGAGAAGAAACCGTAATAATAACTGTTTATGGGTTTTCGGTTGAAGTAATTACCTACATCAAATTAATTTATGATCAACAAAAGTGCGGGTTCCTTTTTAAATAAGTGCGGTGGCGCCGTAGCTTCCTTCTATAGATTCGGCAATGGAACTATATATGTACATATGTAACTATCATTGACTTTTTAAATTTGGAGAGCTGTATAATTAGATGGTCTTGAAAAGCTAAGAAGGTAACCTACAGAAGGAATATTAACGTCATACTGTGGAGTAAGCATCAGGACACGGTCAGAGGTAAGATGCAAATAGGTGTCACATTTTATGGAGGTAATTGTCAGTCTTTAAACAGGCAACAAAAATATAGTATTCGTCTTGAAAAATTAGTTTTTGATCCTGAAAGAAGGCTTCAGAGTAAAGGCATGACATAACGTCATCAGAACTAGAAATAAAGGAAGCGACACAAAAGTGCTAAAAATTCAAAATTCTAGCTGACTTCGCAAGACATTTTTTTTTTACAGTTGAGTAAACTCCAGCATCTGCAAGTAGTCTCCTTCTAACGAAAGATGCAGTCCAAAATACACTTCAAAAGCATTGGTATTGGTATATCTTTGGATTCCTAAATTTATTTTCAGAGACGGCTTCTGGATCAAAGTTGGGAAGTAATGAATTAAGCTTCGATTAGACGGTCTAAAAACTGAAGATAGGAGTGACGAATGCTTCGATTTCTGTTTTAAACAGCACTCACTAATATTGGTCTTCTGTATTCCTACATGAGGCACATTTTTCTAAATGCTGTCTGCCTCTATAGTAGCTTCAGTGACAATGTATGTCAGAGCCCAGGATCTGCAGGAGTAATGCTATATAATGCAGTCATCAACTTCATAATATACTCGTACATGGCAAGATGTGGTCGTGGACACTTTCGTACACACATTGTTGTGTCTAGCTACAGCGTAAACACCAGTAAGTCTGCAGTCTTTGATGCTTAAAGACACTTTTGTACGCTCAAGTACATTGTTGTGTCTAGCTACAGCGTAAATACCAGTAAGTCTGCAGTCTTTGATGCTTAAAGACAATAAGAAGTCTGGGTTTTTATTTTTTTTTAGAGACGACTCTTGGTTTGCCTGCATCCAAGGCTAGGCTTATACAAAAGGATAGAAAATTCCTCTCCACCCTTGTAGGTGTGATTACGGGTCATAACACTCTGCGGTACCACATTAAGAAACTTCGTGTTACGGAAGAAGACCTACATATGTAGAGGCTGCGGAAACGAGGAAGTCCATGAGGACACAACCCAATTCCTCTGCCACTGCCCCGGCCTGTACCTAAAAGACACAAATTCCTCGGGCGACATTTCTTCTGGGATCTTGAGGAACTATCTGCCAAACTGGTGAACCACAGACGCAGTAAGTAGTTACTAGTACACTTTTTATGCGAGTAGCGTTTGAGGGTAAGATTTTCCCCCTATGGGTAGCACAATGGGTCTTAGAGACCGAGTGTGGCGCAGAGGAGCCCCTCTTTATCGGCCCACATACCTAACCTTACCTGGTCCGACCAATACGACATCTATAATATGTCAACGACTAACTACTGCTGATGACGAGCTCCTTCAAATACCTCGGATCAGTAATAGCAGCCGATGATAGAATCAATGATGATGTTAAAAGCAGAGTCAATTTGGGTTGGATGAAGTGGCAAACACTTACAGGTGTCCTATGCGACCGCAAAATGAGCATTAAACTGAATGGAACAATTTATAAAACATCAGTCCGGCTAGCATTGATATACCGAGCAGAATGTTGGGCAGCACAAAAGCAATATGTGCAAAGACTCCATGCAGCGGAGATGAAAATGCTGAGATTGGCAAGACAAAATTTGGAACACCTTCACAAGAGGAAGATTGAAAGTGAAACCAACATCCGAAAAAGTTGAAGAAAACAGACTTCGATGGTACGGACATGCATCCCAAAGGAGCCCAGAACACATTGTTAATAAGGCATTAAATATCAGAGCCAGCAAGAAACTGAGGACGGCCAATGACAACACGGATGAAAACCGTGGAGAACGACCTGAGGAGGAGAAGCAAAGAAAGATGAACCTGGCGATTGAGATCAAGGAGAGCCGACCCCTCATAAAGGGAAAATGGCAGGACAAAAGAAGAAGAGGAGGATTGATGTTCGCCTTGGCCTAATTCCAAAAACTTAAAATAAATACACAAGATTATATTCTAATAATTCTTTTCATGGTTTTTCCTTTTATTTATAATAATTTGTTTTATTAATTTTATTAGTTTATACTAAAAGAGCTTATGTAAACTGTATTCATTATTATTTTTTATAATGGTTTTTCTGTTTCTTTTTTTTTCTTGTTAATAAATACGTGTTTCTTTATTTTATATATTTTTCCTGTCAATTATTATTCTTTCTGTATAATTCTTTTTAATAAATATAAGACACAAACTTTGTCGAATTGCGGGAATGCAGAGAAATTATTATTTATTTAATAATAGTGTTTTACATTATTTCTCAATATACACTAAAAATAAATTTTCGTTTTTTTTTTACAAAGAAAGCTTGCAAGACAACTTTAAGAAAATAAAAGAAAATTTCTATACAAATTTAATAAATTATAGAAAACTTAAGGGAATAATATTTATAAAGAAATGTTTTTTTTTCTTTCAAGTATAATAATTTAACATTTTGTGTGTGTGTGTGTGTGTGTGACTAAATTTTGAATTTACAATAAAAATGTTTTTTTTTTTAATTTAATTTTAAAAAGTTTTTCGTGTTTTTTTAATTTGGTAGTGTTCCAAAAAGCTCAAAAAATTTTTGTTTTTAATTTCATTTATTTAAATTTTTACTTTGATTTCATTTTTTTTTATTTTAAATTTGTTTCTCTTTCTAGTAAAAAAATGTAATTTTTACTTGCAAATCTATTTAGTTTTATTTTTTATGTTCAAGTTTTCCTTATTTTTTTTTCTAGAAAAATGTTATATAATTATTTATTTATCGCAAATTTAACTATTAAATCGACCATTGTGGTGAATTGTTTATAATATTTGTTTGATCACTTCCGTCCATATAGCAAGTAAACAATCTTTTAGAAAAACGATTCTTATGTTTTTGTTTAAATTTTATTTTTATTGTTTTAATAAATACAGTAAATGTTTAGTTTTTCATATTTTGGTTTGTTTGTTTAATATTACTACTACTTCCAATTGTATGTATTTAATTATTTTTTGTTTGTGTACAAATTTTTAATTTTTCTTTATTAATAACATGTCTCTTGTAAAATTCTTAAAAATGTTAAAATCTTTACCACCGTCTATATTTTGCATTTCACTTTCATTTTTTTTTTTTTTTGTTTCCTATTATTATTTAATGATTATTAAAAACATTTTTATACAAATGGTTTTTGGTTTCTCTTAAAAAAGTTCTGTATAAAGTTTATTTTTATTTTTTATTTTTACTAAATATACGCAAAATAATGGAGAGACAAGTAACTGAGAGAAAGTATTCCTTTTTTTGCAAAGAAATCATTTTCTTTTGATTCTTAAATACAATAAATAAAATCGAAAGCAAAAAAAGAAAACAAATTAATATTGTTTGAATATATTTAACTTTCTGATGGTTTTTTTTTTATTTGATCACTACGATGTTTACATATAAATACAATAGTTTACACAAAAATCTACAATGGTTTTTTCAATCTACAATTTACTTTTTTTTATATATATATGTATAATGCTATTTATATGAACAGCAATGTGTGTATAAAGTTTTTGGTTTTCTTTTTGGGGAATATAACGTGTTTAAATATTAGTTTTTCTTAGGAATAATTTCGAAAAATAAATTATTTCGTTTCTACAATAATCAGAAACTTATTTTTAAATATTTTTTTTTTTTTACCATTTTTTTCCATTCCTGTTTTACTTTCTTTTTTTCCTTCTATTTGTTTTCAAATTTGACATTTGATCGAGAGCGTGGTAAATTTAGTAAAAATTTTCCCATTGAGTTTTGTATTATGTTTTTTAATTTTTTATTTTTTCCAAAAAGTTTCGCATATAAAAAAATAAATGAATTCTGTTGTGAGTAATACAATATAATTCTATTTTTTTTTCTCTTGGATATACATATGTATAAGTGTTTTTATTTTTACAACAAAACTTGTAAATTTCACAAGATTCTACAAATACACAATTACTTGTTCATTTTATGTGTGTGTATGTTAAATTTTCGCACGTACAAAATATGTTCATTTGCGTTAAAAAAATGTTTCTTATTCTGTTTTAATAATATTTAATAATTATTTTTATATAATTTTTTGATTATAAGTTGGTTATAAACATTGGATTATTTTAGATAGAGAAATGAAAAACTTTACAACTTTTACATGAAAAAGGGAGGCTACAAGTTTTGGATAATTGTTGTTTTCTTATATATTTATATATTTACTTCTTAATTTTATAAAATTTTATCTTTAAATATACTTGTTATCTACGGAAATGATTATATTAAAATTTCTTATTTAAGTGTTATGTGTTTGGCTTTAAGAAAAATAAGTGAGGTGGTGTGTTTAATGATGAAATTTAAATAAAACAAATGTATGTATGTTCATTCTTTCAGTAACAATAACATAAAATAGTCATAGTCGTTTATAACGATGACGTTGAGGCAACAACTTGAATAGATTCTTTTTTTTTTTACTAAATTGTATTTAAATAAATGTTTAAAATAAAATAAATAAAAAATTAGCAAAATCAGAAGTAAAATCTGGATCTTCACAGTTTCCAGAGATAGATGACCAAGTAACCAAAACTTCGCTGCTGTAAATGGATGCAATCCTAGATATTGAGTCAAGAACTTATCGTTTTACCCCTTGTTGTAATATCAATTGAGGCTATAAGCGAGCAAACAGTTGTAACTGGAGCCATCTTCAATGGATAAACTGAAACCAGAAGAGTCCAACCGACATTACGTCGGGAATTAATGTACAGTGCACCCCGGATAGCTGCCTTGCGAGTTTTTCTGATTTATTTAGGCACTTACGAGGGGAAGTTACTTATCCGTACTCGCTTACATTCCTGACAAGTTTATAACGAAATTTCCACCTTATGAGGCAACTAAATTGTGAGACAGGGATCGCAATCAACATTTATAGGTCCAATGCTTCTCCAGTTGCATAAAGTTGTAGCTTAATTGGTAACCAAGAGAAGCTATTAAAGTGGAAAGTTCATAAACTCCCTAGACAACTAGAGAAGTCAAGACATTTTTGTACTAAGGAAGCGTAGGAGCAAGCACCTAACGGTCTGCCTCACCGGACAATACTCATTCAACTATTATTCCAACAAGTTGGGCATAGCTCATTCGGATATGTGCCGTGTCCGCTTGGAAGATCAAGAAACTGAAGAGCATATTTTGTGCGAATGTCCCTACATCGCTCGAGGCAGGCACTCATCCGTAAGTACGATTCTAAAGTTCTGTTCTGACTTCGATCTTAGTAAGTCAGTTGGCACAAAAGATCTTTAAGGTCGCTCTGCTTTTTTGGTCTCTGCCAAGTATGTTAAAGGCCTTTCAGAGCTTAATTCTGGTTTAACCAGAATAGGTGCATTCGAGCTTACTCCGAAAAGATAGCAATTTCATTATACATGTGTATATATACCACTTCACTCCAGTGCAGACCTGAATAAATAGCATAAAAACCACGATCATGGTCGTTCATTCACCAAAAGGATCTCTAGCACAGATGAAGCAACTTCCGTGAAGAATGGAGTGACAAATTTTCACAACCTTCATCACTGAGTTAATTCCAGCGCAACATGTTCAAGGGTCCCAAAATTGAATCTTAATTTTCCTTCGTTATAAATGTTTCGCTATTTTTCAGTTTTAAAACGTTCTTCCCAATGCAACTAAAGAAGTTTCACTAAAAATAATTGACAGACTCGACAACTTACGATACTCGCAGCGTCGTCTTAAAGTTCATCTTATTTTTTCTTCCCCATTTTCAACACAGCATGCATGTCGGATAATCCCATGGTCACCGGTTTCCTTTGGAAGAGGTTTAAACTAAATCCGTCCCTTTGTACATGTCCTGTTTAAAATAACGATAAAGTACTAGATGGAGCTGAATACACCCTGCAGGTGCCTAGTACCGAAAATGCTTTGACCAGTCCTCGATAAAAAAGAAGGGCCTTTTTCTGATCTAATTCAGTCGAAGAAATTTAATAGTAGTTTCAGTTTTCTAACTGGGGAATGTTCCACTTGTATTCAGGCGGAGCGCTTCGTGATATATCAGAACGTCATTTGTAAGAGCTCCAAGGAAGAAGAAGAAATACGACCGAAGAAGACTCACGTAATATACTTTCTCACGTAAAGCGACTTTCTAAGAATTTTGTCTATATCCACATTATCCAGTAAGTTAACCCAGTGGTTTCTCTTTTCACATTTTCACGACCCAAATGTTGGGTTGTTGGTTGGAATTTAGACCGCGTGCAATTAGGCCGCGGATGATTTTGTACGGTGGTCAAAATTAATTTTAAAAATTATATATGGCCGCGATCGAGAAATGAAACAAAACAGCGCGGGCTATTTCATCTTTCGATCGCGGTTTAATCTCATTTCTCAAAATGAATTTTGACCGCGCGGTCTTATTTCATTTTTCGAGCGCGATCTTAATTCACGCGGCTCTATTTCACTACGCCTGTTGGGGTAAGTGAGCTACGGCGTCGCTTAACACCCTTTTACCTAACATAACTTATTCCTTTATGAGTCATCCACTCTTTCTCTTCCTCTCTCTCTTCTACTACCTACTTTTAATTTTTATTTACAGCAACACGTATGTATGTTTGCGTATTTAGCCACTTGCATATTGAGCAGTTTCCATTCGTCTTCACATAGTTGACACAGATACTCATCTTCACTTCTTGGATTCTTAAAAGTAAATATCTTTTTCACTACACACTGTACAATCTGACCGTCACATCATCGATTTGTTCACTTTTTTGGTCTTGGCCTTGAAAATTTATTTATAACGCAACTGAAGAAGTATTTCAATAATTTTTTACCAAAACCTACTTTGCCCCTTTGTGTATGTGATAAAAAATAAATGTTTCACTTTTAGTTTCGCTCCAATTTCTTAACAAACGAAATAAAACAACTGTGGCTTAATAAGTTGTTCACTTTACGCAAGAGTCCATACAGCGACAAGGATTAGGTTTCCGCAACCTATAATGTTGCCATTCGAACCTAACTCTACGGGATTGGGTCTAGGATTCTTAAATATTTAACTTAAGTACTCTCTGTTGATGTTGTCAAAATGAACAAACTGCTTGTATCAGATACACGGGCATATGAGTAATACTACAAGAGTTCCTTCCATGTTGTCCCACTAGAGATAAAAATCGGCTCCTTAGAGCCGATGAATTCCATAAAAACGTCTTAATGAAGACCGCGTGTTTTCAGTTTTCACAGTTCATAGGATTGTGATGGAGATTGATTTATTTGGAGTTTCTTTTGTTTGGAGCCGCCATGGATTGACTGCATTTGAATGTCAAGGACGATCTTTATTATTGGCTGTACTAGCATTAAAACAAACGTTGTGGATAAATAGGTCAACAAATATAAACATTTTCAGATTTATTATTCGTTCCTTTATTTATGGAGTAAGACCTTTTTGCACGCCGAATTTCCAGCTCCTGGCTTTACCGTTAGTCCGAAATCATTTCTATGACAAATCGTACTTATTTCCATTTAAAGCGCTTCTAATGAACCTATGGACGTGAGATTTTGCACATATGTAGGTGTCTTAGGAAACAATTTACTATCCGATTTTTTCGATCCTTAAAGAACAGAACCAAACTTGGACCCCTACAACTATGTACTTCAATTGTAGTTTGGTGGTAAATGAAAAATTCATATCATCGATCTCAACCTTGTGACAACAAATTGTCAAATCAAGATAACTGCAAAATGTTGTCTTTGAAGTTGTCTCCAAAATTGTGTCACACTTTTCGATTAAACGCCACCGTATAAATTTGTTATCGTTAAAAGCGTGCATTCACTAAAAAGCATCTTTACGTCTAAAAGGTGTCCCACAATTTACACAAGATGTGAATTTTGAGCCATTTGTGCGGTAAACTGTTGCCAACGCAAAAAAAAAACAGACAGCGTGACAGCTGACAGTTCAGGTTTATTAAAAATGGAGAGCTACACATTTTTAAAATAATGAAGGTTTTTCAAACAAAATCATCTTCAGCCATGAGGCTCATTTTCATCTTGATGGCTCTGTTAATCGTCGAAATTGTCCAAATTTGGGGTTCAGATAATCCACGAGTGATTGTTGAGAAACAAATGCATCCACAGCGTGCCATTCACCCCTATCATTCAATCCGCCGGGGGGAACGATCCACCAAAATATCAACTTCAGTATCATTCAATCCGTTCGAAGGGAATCGTCCACTTATCGGTTATCACCCCTATCATTCAATCCGCCGGGGGGACCGATCCACCGAAATTTCTAATTCGGTATCATTCAATCCGTACGAAGGGAATCGTCCACTTATCGGTAATGTGAATCACTTTTCACGTGATCATTCAAAACGAACGGATCGAATCTCTCCATACAAAGTTTGACATTTCAAATCCGCAGGAAATTCATTGCGGATTTGTGTTGTGTTGCATTTTGGGTGGAAAATTTATCTGAAAATGTATGTTCTTTCTAGGACAAATCAATTATTTAGGTGTATTAAATTAAATATTTGCTTTTATTGTCCTTAATAAACACTTCCAACACATAATTAAAGGCTGCCTTATTCAAGCAAAAATTGTTTATGAAACTGAAATTCAAATTGATTTCATAGAAATTATAAACGAAATCGCTTAACTAACTAATGTTGTCACTGGATCCCCGTAAATATGCACGAGATGTTCGCCTATTTGAAGATATTTCTTCGTTTTCAAAGACAGAGCAATGCTATCCACTGTCTTTAAATTTTATTTTATTTTGTTTTTATCAGCAGCTGTTTCTAATCGCCGTCAACTATGACAGAACAGTCGGTTTTGAAAAAGAAAAATCGTTGTCGGTAAAACAGTGCATCCGGCGGATTGAATGATCAGCCTCAAGGTGAACGCGGATCGAATAAGTGAAGTGAATCTCAGATCCGTCGGATTGAATGATAGGGGTGATTGTTTCATGCGGATTTTGGACTAGAGGCATCATCGCATCATTCCCCTTTGAAAATGCAATTATTGGTGCATGATTTCCAAGTCTTTGTGCCTAAATTGGAAGATGTGGATATGGACTACATGTAGCATAAACGAGACAGTGCCACATGCCATACTGCCGAAGAAACGATTGAATTACTGCATAAGTTATTTCCTAGATCGCAGAATTGGCTGCCGATCATGCGATTGAATTGCGTTGGATTTTTTTTTTTTTTTAAATTTAATTTTAAGTCTAAGGTTTATGCCAACAATTCCACGACCACCCACGCCTTGAAAGAGCAAATCAACTGTATCAAAAATGTCATATGGAAAATTTCGACAAAAGAGTTCGTATGGGCCAGCAAAGCCATGAATGCCATTTACCCGATTTGCTACTCCATACACCTATTATAAAGCAAATTATTGCCAATTTGGTCACGCTTCAAAGTGCAGGGGAAAAGCTGCAATAAATTGCAAAAGAAAAACATCGTCTAGAACGAAGAACTCAAAATATGATCAACCAAAATCCAATCCAGTATCAAAAGATAATTAAAAACAAGACAAAAATAAATCAATCGACATAAATCCAAGCAAAATAAAACGACACAGCCAAATAAAAACTATTTATCATTTTTGTTTAACTACATTTGAATTAAAATTGTTTATTTGAAAAATGTTCTGTTTTATTTATTTCCATTTTTATTTATTTATACTTTTGTTTTTGTTTTTCAGTTTATTTTTCTTTTTTTATAAATCATAAAAACATAAAATCTAAGAGACGACAAATTAAATGAATAATATTTAATAATTATAATAATAATAAAATTCTAAAATTAATCATAATCATAAAAATATTATGTTTTATACTCAATAATAAAAACTATAGTCAAAGAAGTATAATCATATGAATAGTAGGTGTATTTTTTTGTTGTTTTTTTTTTGTAAAATAATAATAAAATTGTTTAAAATATTTATATTTATATATTTATTTGTTTCACCTCATGGTTTTGATGTTGTTGCATTATCCTGAGGGTGTTTGATTTACTTTATCTAAAAACCAAAAAAAAAAAATGAATGAACATTCATTGCAAAGTGAGATACAGAAAATAATAATAAAAATGAAAATGAAAAAGAATACATATATGATAATAATTAATATAAAATGATTTTCTTTAGATTTTTTCTTATATAATGTGAGATATTTATAAAATGTAATTAAAATGATGACAAAAGAAAACAAATTGTGGGTGGTGTATGTTATTTTCTGTGTGTGTAAATGTGTTCTAAAGTAGTAATTGGTTTCAATATTTTTTTTTGTTTTGCGTGCCAAAGAATGTGTTTTTTTTTTAAATTTTCCTTGTATATATATAAAATTTTACTTTTATGCTAATTTTTGACGGGTTTTTCCTTTTTTTTTTTTATTACAAACATTTACAATTAGTACATGGTATATAAATATTTTTTTTTTCTTTTAATTTGATTCTACGCGCGCAACTATGCTGCATTTAAATTCTTTCTTTTTATTTTTCTTTTCCCTTTTGCTATTTGTTTTCTTTTTTAATAGTTTATAATTTTTCTTATTCAGAATTTACACTAATGTCAGCATTTTTATTTATTTGTTTAAACTCAGCAATTTCCATTCAAAACAAAATACTTTTGCTTTATCCGCTTTTTTTGTTTTGTTTAATCTACATTTATTACAAATATTTATAAGACTTTACACTAGATTAATTGTTATATATATATATAAAGTGTGTATATTTTTTAGTAACGTTTTATGATATACATATGTATATATATATAAATTGTTTTAATAATTAAAGGATTCTATATAATTTGTTTAGCACATTTTCTTTTTTTTCTCTTTCATTTTCATTGCTCACTTTTAAGAAATAATTTACAGTTTAGGTGCAAAATGAATGCAAATTTTGGGAACACCGTTGTAGAGAGGGTGTGAAGATTCTGGTTAAGGTTTTAAACATAAGAGAGTGCGGGGAATAGACTTAAACAGTTCTTGTATCCGAACTAAGGGTGCTAAACTACTGGGTTTATGCATTAAATTAGCCCAAATGTCTATTAGTAAAACTCCGACTATTACTCTTGAAAACGAGGGCTCTGATTCAATCTATAACTTCAATCTGAGGACGTGTCAGCATAGGGAGAGCTTATTTCTACACACTTTCAGCATAAAAACGAAAATAATTACTTCTCCCAGTAAGAGTAATGTTATGACGGTACCCACAAACCTTAAGCTCCTACGAAAGACTCACGTATAGAAATGATACCAATCTAGCAAGAAATTTCACTTTCTTTGCGTAAAATTTCATAGAATCGAGAAGTGCTGAGATCTGCGTCATCTCGCCTTGGATGTCTCAGTTGAGTACAAAAGGCAGATCCCAAATTCTGATCTAATTTGAAAAGTAATGAAATATATGCCTTTGTCTTGCCTTTACTTGATGTGAATCTAGGGTCCTTCACTTTACAAGGTTAGCTCCTGTCCCTACAAAATCAAATCAAGGAATGCTGACAACTGAGTGTATATGGGTGTCAAACCAAATGAGACATGCTAGACAGTTAAAGAAAAACTAACCATCACCGCCTGGTTGTCCAAGTATGGCTGCGAGACACTATGTAAATGCTGCGACATCGGCGGTGGTTAAGGTGGAGCTACTTAAATTTCAAAACGAACGACACCATGTAACTTGTGCCCAAAAAAAACTAGACTAAAAAAATAGAAAAAGCCTTTTGGCAAAGAAAAAGCTAAAAAAAGAAGCTTACACCATAAGATGCATGTCTCTCGAGATAGAAATACAACATGAATCCTCCAACATTTATCATCATATAGGACACTTATTATTTCGAGAGAAGTTTATGGAAGATCTACCAAGATCTACAGGATATTGCAATAAGACTGTCAAGACAGAAACAAAAGATGAATCTTCAAACAATTGCTCTGTTAATATCCAAAACTGCAATCACTTTCGCAATATGGGAAACTCATGCAATGTCTAGTGATTCTATCGTAGACATTAATTTGGCTGTCTACTGCAAGACCTATTAGGAATAGACTCTGCAAATGCATCACCTTAAGGCTTTTAAAGAACTGAACTGGTGGTACTCGTACTAGCAAAGACCAACCGACAATGTAGACTCCCGTCAAAGTGCCCCTCATTCCTCTAATCAAAAAAATCTTCTCCTCTCACCGTCATCAAACAGAACATTTTCCATAAATAAATTATAGGCAATGTTTTGTCGAAGATGTACGTTTGTTCTTTTAGAAAAAAAAAAATGTGCCGAGAGATGTATTCCCTTAAAAAAATTAAACCAGAGTAGCAAAGTAAAACTAAACAAAAAGAACTACAGCATAAGGAATTAAAATATAAAAAAATACAGCTAATCATAAGATAAAAGGGAAAAAAAAACCTATTTCTCGTTACATTATCAGTGCATGCTTTTGATAGAAGCAATAAAAATAAAAAAATAAAAATAGAGTACACACAGAGTTAACATATATCCAAACAAAACCCATAATGGTTTCGTTTCCGTTTTTGTTTTTTTTTTTTACTTAAAATTAAGAAATTTTCATTAAATAATTTAGAAATATTGTTACACTTTACTCACAAAATTTATTTAAATAAATTTTGTATGTATAATTATTCAAATTAAATTTCATTATAGATTTACTTTTGCAAAAGATTGATTGGGCTTATGAGGGGGTAGTGGGGCTCAAAAGATGTACATATATGTATAGCATTTGTTTAAAATAATTAAAAAAATCCAACGGATAAACGTTTATCGTTGAAAAGAATCACAAAGTTTACGTTTTTTTTTACATAATTTTACAGGAATTTACAATGCATGGTTTGTTTTCTTTTGTTGTGTTTCTAAATTCGTATTTTCATCGTATTTTGAGGGGGGAAAACAAATATTTGTCTAATTTTTTTTGTACAATTTGTATGAATAGAGAGAATTGAAAAGATTGTGGAAGAAAAAGGTTGGATGGGATGGTTGTGGTGTATGTTGTAATGGGGTTGATGCGATTTTTTTTGTTTTGTTTTCATTTAAATCTAGTTCTAGTATAAAAGATAAATATTTAATAATTATATAGATACAATTTGTCGACGCTAAGTCGGGCAATGTGGTTTTGAGGAGATCGTTGCTGATTGTGGTGGTCAAAGCTGATTGATGTGGCGGCTCCCTATGTTTTCTGTTTGATTGCACTTAAGCTGACAGCCTACCGAGAGTTTATAGTGGAAACTAATTAGCATGCAGTCATGTATTTTTAGAAGTCTAAAGACTTGCAGCGGTTGAGACATCATAGTCACAGTCATAAAAAAGTGTAATTTGGGATCTCCCTTATAAATAAAGCGAGCGTTCTACTTTAATGGAGATCATAAACGAATGCTATACCGGGTCAAAGTATTAGCGAGAAGAATACAACGAATATTAAAGTTGTCTTTGAAAGACATCGAGAAGGGTCTGGACAGCGTGAATCGGAATTTCATTTGGTTGACCTTGTGCAGAAGCGTCATTCCCGGCCGCCATTTTGACGGCTCCATTCGAAGGGTTTAAATTCTACGCAATGGCAGGATGTCAGGCGAGGTTGCGGTTCGAGGCTGGGTACATCCTTGTCATGCATACCTTCACCTCTATTTCTGATGGCCATCAGTGATGTCCTCTGTCTAGCTTTGACAAAGGAAAGTCGAGGTGTGCAATAATAATGACGAATAAGCTGATATCTGCCAGCTCACAACCTGAAAATAGAAGCTGATAGGGTAGGGCTTCAGCGAAAACGCTCAACTAAACATTACGGGTTAGGAGGTGGAGAAAACCGACTGTATTTAGGAATTATGGTCTCGACCGACGGTATGTGGAAGGCAGTTTTAGCTAAGCAAATCAATTTCACATGAGAATGTGTCAGGGACCAAAAGACATCATAATACAGCAAAGGAAGTGGATCAGGCGCACCGTTGCTAAATATATACCATGTCTGAGCACACAGTCAGACAGAAGAGTTGAAGAGTAATGACGGTCACTGCAGATAATTGCGCGCAGGCGTTGTAGACACCATAATACCCCCCGAGGTGTGAAGGGATTAAGTAAGCAGTTTGATCCACTTGATGTTGATGATCATTTTGTCCCTCTTAACTGATTCTGTTCAAAACTAAAAAGCTAAGTAATTGAAAAATTAATCGCAGAAAGTTATAGAATTCTGAATAAGATCCCAATACTCTATAAAGTGTGATAAGACAAATGGATGTGGCCAAGAAAATAAAAAAAATCGTACACATATGTCTTTCATTCTGGAATATTCTATGAATGGGTACCACGAAAGAACTGTTTGTTAAACTTGAAGCTTAAGCCTTGCTTTGCATGTGTTCACGAATTAAGTTTTTACCACTTTAATGCTCGACTCCATTCAATTGTTTCTTCTTACTAATCTTATTCAGAGCTAAGAAGGGATGAAAGTTATGAGAAATGAATTGTAAAGAGCTCCAATTTTGCTCCACAAGAATTAAGAACAGCAAAGAAAATAAATCCTACGCAACTACTTCAATGAATACCCCTTCATAGGGCTGATTATTTAACTTCGTGCCTTACCAACCAACAGCTTTACTCTATCCACAACTGATCCCACTCAAAACCATTCGTCGTGTGTGTGTGTGTGTTTTTTTTTTTTTTATAAGGGGTTTGATGAATCATGAATGTTTGATTTGTTTTTTTTTTCTGTACAATATTTTACATACAAATTATTTATAAATGTACTTGTATAATTAAAAAAAAAAAATACAAGATTTAAAGAAAATTTACATATTTAAACAAAAAATTACAATAGGGATAGTTTAAAAAAAAAAAACAACAACACCTTGCTTTGTACACTTTTAAGCATATACAAATTAAATAAAAAAAAAAGATATTCATCAGGGGAGAGGGGAATCTTGTTATTCCTTTCATTTCATGTTTGAAACTTTTATATCTACATTTTTTGTGGGAGAAGAATGAAAAATTTAAAATTAAAATGATCGACAAAGATTGGTTAAATTTGTTTTCTTTTTACAAAACATTTACACATTATGAAATAAATGAGTGTTTATATTTTATTTTTATTTTTTACTAATTTATTAACAACGAGCCCCTTTTGGTTTTTTGTTTTGTGTTTGAAAGTCCAATCAACAGCTTGTTGTTTTGCAAAAGTAAAGTCTAAAGAAGAAGAAAAATAAAATTGTTTTTCTTTTCTTTTTTTGTTTTTTTACAAAATGTTTACAAGATTCTTCACATTTCCATTTATTTATTTTTTTTATACAAAAAACATGTTCATCATTATTCATTTTTTTTATTGTTAATTTCTTAAAAGGCAGTTTTGTTTCTTGTTCATTTTTTCTTTTATTACTTGCTTATGTTTTCTTGTTTTTTTTTTTTTTTTTTACAAAAATTACACTAATTTACATAAAAATTGATTTATATTTAATCATTTTTCTTTTGTAAAACCGATTTTCTTTCTTATTTTTGTTTACGTTTTTTTGAAATTAAGAAACAAAATGAAAAGGAATTAAAAAAAAGACAAAATTGTAGCTTGTTGCATGCATGCACTTTAACAAATTTTATATAAAAAAAAAAACTTGTGTTTCTCTCTTGAATAATTGAATAATTGTTGTTTTGCTCTTTTTATTCTTTTCCATTTTGTGAGATTAAGTTTGAAAATTGTTTTTTTCTTTAAATTTTTATACATTTTGCACGTTTATACAAAAGAAATGATTTGTTTGTTAAATAATACTACAAATCAACTAACAATATCGTTTTTGTATTTATGAAAAATGTGCACACCGAACGCGCACACCAGCTAGTTTCGAGAGGGGACACACAAAATGATGATAAAGTTTTCTTAAATTCTAGAAATGAAAAAAAAAAAAACATAATTGTCCTTAAAAACGAAACACAATAAATCAATTGTTCTTTTAACGGTTATAATTATTTATATATATATAGAGTTTGTTGTGTTTGCTTTCTGTTTGATTAAAAATACATTATTGTAGACGAAAAGTCTATAAATTGGACACGAAAACAGAAGACAAGATACAACTTAAAAGCTACGCTCTACATAGTCAGACATATAAAGTTAATAATTATAAACTAAAAAAAATAATAATAATAATAATCATCATTTACTGTGTGTTTTCTCATTTTCTCATTCCCAATCCAATCAGAGACAAATGAGTATGTCCTCTCTCGGGTAACATGAAAATTTTCTCTTAAAACTAATTTTACACAAAACAGAAAATAAGATTTAAATTAAATTAAAACAAAAAACGTATGAAAAATGAATTAATTGTCGATAATGATAAAAAAAAAATAAAATAAAATACTCCACACTCGCATCATAATCCTTTCTTCCTTCCTTTATCCTTGTTTTTGTTTGTTTTTTTCTTAAATAAATGTTGGTTTGTGTTTTTCTTGTTTTATAGAGGGAAATTTAAATTTTTTTTAAAAAAATGTTTATGTTTCCTTTCTTTATATTTAGATGACACCATTTGCTGTGGCAACTGTTGGTGGTCCAATCGGTCCTAATCCTGTGCCATTATTTGCTGTTGCAACAGCAACAGACACTGACGATGGTGTTGAGGATGATGATGATGACATTACGGATGATACCGATGGTGTTGCTGAGGAATTAGCTGTTACCGCGATCGGTGTAATGCCATTTTCAGTGATCATAGCATTTGATGCGACAGCAGTTGATGTTGTTACCACCGCTGTGGCTGGTTGTATGGGATTCGATGATTTCATAAAGAATTTCTCTAATTTGGCATTGATGTGTTTGCCATAGGTGTATTTGCGTAATGCAGCCATATGGGGTCGTATTTTATTCATTAGTTTCTTCAATTGTGTCGGCTCTGAGACATCGATCATTTTTTGAACGACATAATTCGCGTATTGGTCCTTCATCATGACATGTAGCGCACTAGAAATATAGGAATTAATAAGAAAAATTATAGCAGAGTGAATTCATGTATTGGTACTCACTTATCATTGAATGTGCAAACTTCATCAATGAGTCCAGTTCTTTCGGAACGTGTGGCATGCGTTACACACTTTTCAACAACATTTGAAGCGAATTTATGCTGTGATAGAACTAAAACTTTGCCACGTACACTTTGGATGAGAATTGATTTGTCCTCTGGTTTGCCATGCTCTGGAAGAAGAAAAATATAAATAAATTAGGTTCTAGTAAGATTTAACAACTTCAACTTTATAGGGCCAACGTCTAATTACTCGCACAAGTGCAGTTGGCCTGCGGCGCAGGTGAAATTAGACGTGAACGATGACAAAATGTTGACTAAAAAGAACACCCAACACCAACGTCTCGGAAAGAATGTCAGCCTAGATAAATGTAACCTTATGCTATGGACTGTGTCTACCTAGGCTCCGCTATTGACTCAGAAAACGATACTAGCGCTCAGAGATTTGTAAATACCTGCATAGAGGCGGTTCCTTGAACATTTTTGTTTATTTTTACCGACATTGCTGTGCGTGATACACTTTTCACAAATGCATATGAATACCCTAGCAGGGTCCACCATGTTAAACAATTTTTGGCTGAAACTGTTGTGGGAACCAATGGCGGCTCTGTGGCGGAGATCTCAGCAGAAGTCTCTGATAGTCACCACAAGAAATAAAGGTGCGAGCAAGGGCATAATTATCGAGTAGACGCATACATCGTAGACGGTAGTTTAGTTCCACAACTCACAACTTTAAGGTTCTTAGATCAAGAACCCTACTTCTCTCCCAAGAGAGGAGCGGAATACACTAGCATGGGCTGAGAAGGTGATAGCCGAAGATGCTGTCACACAGCTTGTGCTGAAAAATTCCTTATGTGAAAGCTCCTGACAAGGGTGGGTTTACGAAGAATGACTCAAATGTGAATTGATTCAGGTCTTGTTAGCTGTACAAGTTGTTTGAGACCATCAACGTCCACAGGATGGTCGTGAAAAATTTCTTTCAATATTAAAATTAATTAAATTTCAACCCGACTACTGTCGGATGCAATGGAAAGACTCCTTATAATATGATAAAGCACTTACCCAGCACATGTTGAATGACATAGTTGCCATATTGATCCTGTATCAGCTGTTCCGTATGCTCGTGTAACTCCTCTAGTATTGGTGCCGTTTGCTCAGACGTACAGTGCTCTAATATACGCTGAATGACTCGACATCCATAGGGATGTGTGCTCAATGAGAAAACTTGAGACTTGAAGGCGTTTATGATGAACTGTAACGCACTCGGTTCGACACACTCAATGCACTTCTGTACGACATGATTGCCATTCTGATCCTTAACACACTTCAGTACATGACCGTCAAGTTCACGTACGATCTCCTGCTGTTGCTCGGGTGTAATACTCTCTAGGGCCTTCTGTATCACTCTACATCCGTACATTTGCAATGCCAACGGTAGAACATGTCCCTTCACCTGCATACCAAGTGTGTTCTTTTGTTCCGGAGTGCCAAACTCAAAGAACTTCTGAATAACATAGTTGCCAAACACATCTGTCATAAGGCTATAGGCGGCGCCCAGAATTTCATTGAAAACCATTTGTTTCTCAGCGGCGGTAGCACGCTCCAATTTTTGTTGAATAAAACGTGATCCATGCTGATCCTGAGAGAACTCAACAATGTGATTGGTTAGATCACGCAGCTGTAGATTTGGATAGCGTTGATTGCGGAAATCTTCTAGTAGTCTTGAGCGACCAGGTGGGCGTTCACCATTTGCACCGCCCGCAGCGGCTGCAGCTCCTGCAGCTGCAGCAGCAGCAGCCACAGCAGCTGTCTGTCTGGCAGCGGCAGCTGCATTGGTGGCAGCCGCAGCAGCAACAGCTGTAGCGCCCGGAATGCCCAAGTGTTTGGAGAACAGTGAACTATTCGAGCCGAACATATTTTGTCCCGAGATGCCGACTAAAATTTGGTTGCGATACTTGCTCTCAGCACCAGGTGCCCGATTGGTGACCAGACACGATTCTGGTGGTGGGGTTATCGGTGCTCCAAGGGGACTGGCCGAAGCGTTAGCTACTGAGCCCAGGTTTCCATAGCTGCTGACTGGCCATTTTCTTGCAACAGCAGCGGCAGCTGCAGCCGCTGCCACAGAGGATGATACAGCTGTTGCGGCCACTGTACTTGTACTGTAGTCCATAGAGGGACTGAATGCCGATGTGTTACGATCGAAGGAGTCCCGACGAGCTGACAGGGACGAGGTGTTTAATGCCAAACCTAGAGAATGAGAAAAAAAAATTAGTATATAGGTACGTCTATTTGGGGTTTGGGAAGGAAAAATAAATATAGAGAAGTGACAACCTGGATGAAAAAGGATTTGTGGCCAGTTCCACATTGCTGGAGTACAATTCATCTTGTTATTATTACTGTTTTTTTTTACCAAAAAAATTACCGCAAAACTATTTACACTCGAAAATGGATTAAAAAAGCAAGAGCGTCTCACAGATACACTTGTTGCTGGTTCGCGATTCAAAATTAATCTGCAGAATTTGAAGTGCAGCACGTGCTTTTAATGAGTTATGCGGGCATACACACACACACAAACAAGAAGAATCCTTCGTGCACACACAATTCCTTTTCTGTTTGGTGATTTACGCGTTCAAACACAATCATGGACACGGCACATGCAACAATTGTTTTCGAGAAATGGATATTTCAGGCAACGCAATAGCGATGGTGATAGTAATGATACTTGTTCCTCGTACAAGGATGACCTTTTTGCGTGGTAGGCTGTCTGGCAGTAAGCAAACAATAGTAGGTTTATCTGGATTTTCCGTTATTTGGTTGTATAAAGACGGATGAGAGGCAGGCAGATAGTACACTAGAAGAGGAAAGGAAGCTTCAGTTTCCGTGGAACGTGATACAGGAAATGTTTTTTTTTTTTACTCATGTGCTCCCCCCTTTGGGTTGAGGAAATAACTGTGTAAGTCAAGAGGAGAAGGAAGCTGTTGTTTGTTAGAATATAATGGGTACGATTATGTTTGTTTCGGATTCTAAATCCTGCCAGACTGGAGAGGATATCGTAAATACGCTATCCGGATCGATCAGTAAAATGCGTATGTATATGTGGGAGCTTCACTTCCTTAATACGCGATCGGTATCTTTTAGTTAGAAAAACAACCCCCAAAGTGTACAGACGTGTTAAAGTTAGGAAATAAAGACAGTAGGGTTTTTTTTATAAAATTTTCCCGACTTAAAACAAAAGGCAATGTGTTTTATTACTTCGGCAAAATATACATACGCGTCCTAAGCTAATGATTTCGTTTCAAAATCGAACGATTCATCGCAAATGACAGCTGTTGCTTAGCTTTGATGTAGTCTCGCATACCAAGTTGTTTGAGGTTCCTTTCCGCTTGTGCGCACAACTTTTAGTTAGGAATTTCTCTATTTAGAGGTGAATTTAAAGATTCCTTGGGACAAATCGTTGATGTTTTCTTGCTCTTCTCAATCACGCGTTCTGTCCCCTCCTAGACGGGATCAAAAACCAGAAAGTAATGCTGGTCGGAGTGGCACTGTCTGTCGTCCGCTTTCTGATCTGGAAAGGAGCTGGCCTGTCTGGAGAAAGTTCTCGTCGATCTTCAGATAGAATCCAACGAGAGATTGCTTTGTGGAAACTAGGCAGCAAATCCTTGTGTCATGTGACGATTTGAATGTTATTCCGGTCCAGTTTCTTCAAAGTTTTAAATTTGGGGTGAGAGGAGGGGCTATTGGTGTGATACAATTTTGTATTAGAGAAGACCACCAAATTTTATTGGATTTTATCTCTATAATGCCGGTTTCCGGACAGGACCTTAGTCAGCCCAGGCTGTTTCCTGCCTTTAGAATGAAATTACTGCTTTCTCGGACGAGATCGGAAGGCACTGATCTTGGAACACCACCATTAGGTTCTATGGAAACCTCCTACCTATCCTGATGACGACCATAGAAGCATATGTGGCAAATAAAGTCCTCCTACAACTGAAGAATCTTGTGATCCCGAGCAAAATCGAAGTCATGGAGGAACATCAAGATCGTTCTTCCGGGTGAATGGTTGACTGTTACTGGGAAAATAAACTCCGAAGTATTTTTGCCTGCCATGAGTTATAGCGAGGAAGTCTTTTGGTCTTCCAAACAAAGTGGGCACATGTCCGAAGGACTAATGTTAAGCTTCTTAAGATTATAAACTAAACTCCCGACAGGAACACAAAATATGATTAAAGGAGCGAACTCGGACATATGTCTATCGTTGTCGCATGCCAATATTGACTGAACCAAAATCGCACATACCACTCAAATGCCCGAGCTGCCATATCAGTTTCCTAACACTTCTATAGTACTAGTACTGACGAGCAGAATACATATTCCTGGGTTCCTCGAAGAACCCGCGGTTTACAAGATAGTAAGTAGATAGTTAATTGAGCAGTGTTTAGTGAAGAAAACCGTAAAAAGCTTAACACCATGCTTACTTATTGTTTAAGAGGTTGGTTGATGAAGTCGAAGTCGTTATTGAGTCTGGGGACAATTTCGTTGCCCCATTGCCTGTTCGGGAACCTAATAGATTGTGATTTTGTTGTGAGCAGATAAGCTAATAAGTGTTTAAGCAGCTCTAGACTCTGCCTAGCTGTTTGAAAAGATAACAATCTGTTTCCTACAGAGGTTTTGTCTAATGAATTTTTTGGTTCACAGCTCGATTGCATACCCTTCTGAATGGAAGACAAATGTAGAGCAGCCAAAAGGGACTGCTTGTTTTAACTTTAGACTGTAGATGCCTCCGCCGCTTTGGTAAAGTAGCATCAGGGTAGGATTTAAGGCGCTACCAGTCCAGAAAAACCCAGCCACTTCCACATACCGAATGAGCTGGGATTTCCCATATCAATAATAACTGGAGAAATGCCTGGTCTTTGTTAAGATTTTACATTGAGAGTTTGGAGTGAGTGAAGTAGTAGAAAAAGTATTTAAGGTCGAGACACAGATGTGCTTCTTCGAGTTTCTTTGACCTTAGTAGGATCGAAGTTTTATCACTGATACCTAAAAGATTCAAAGTGTTTTCTCTTAAATTCCCTAATAAACTCACGAATGATTTACAATAATATACTCGAATTCGACAGCTACCTGCCTCTAATGTATGGAGACTTCATAAATATGGATTGACTGCAGTTATTTCGAAAAGATATACCTACGGCCTTGTCAAACGAGCTCTTTTCCATAATTATCTTTTCGTGGAGCATCTCAGTTTGTATAATATAAACTGCGGTAGACCTAATAAATTCTTCAAAATCCCAAAAAGTCACCATAAAACTTTGTAACCAACCATAAGACGATGGAATTTCCCAGTCTTTTCAGCTTTATACCTGCACAATGTAAGTTCGGAAGCGGAAGAATCTAACCTTTTTTTGTTTTTTCTGGTATGTGTATGCAAATGTGTAGGCGCCAGAGATTAGATGGGACTTTCTCTTCTTTTTTTTTTTTGGTTTTATTTCTCGAAAAAAAGGGGTGCGGGATTGTGGCTTCTTTAAGTTGTGAAAAAAATAACACAGTACACATGGAATGTACACATATGTATGTATGTTCATTCTCGTAATCTTATTTCAAATAAAGCTAGCGCAGTCGTTAAAGGATTACCGGAAGACATATGGCTTTGTTTACATAATATCCCTATCTAAGTATGCACGTGCATCCAGAGGGAAAGTGATTGTAAATCATTTTCTTCTGTGTGCTGTGAGTTATTTACGAGAAGAAACCGTAATAATAACTGTTTATGGGTTTTCGGTTGAAGTAATAATTATATCAAATTAATTTATGATCAACAAAGTGCGGGTGCCTTTTTAAATAAGTGGAGTGGCGGCAGTGGCTTCCTTCCTTCGTCTTTGGAACTAAATAACTATCACTGACCATCTTAATTTTTAAAATGTGGAGGGCTGTGTAATTAGATGGTCTTGAAAAGCTTAGTAGGAATATTAACCCCCCTTCTGTGGAGAAAAGATCAGGAGACGGTCACCAGAGATACGATGCAAATTGCTGTCAAATTATCATCAATTTACGGAGGTAATGGTCACTCTTTAAACAGACGACAGAAACGTAGCAATATGCACACTTCAGGAGACAAAAGCCATTTTACTTTCGTCCTGAAAAACTATTTTTTGATCCTGAAAGAAGGCATGACATAACGTCATCTGAACTAAAGGAAGTGGCACAAAAGTGCTAAGAATTCAAAATTCTAGCTGGCTTCGCAAGACAATTTTTCACGGTTGAGTAAACTCCAGCATCTGTAAGTAGTCTGCTTCTAACGAAAGACGGAGTCCACAAATCACTTGCAAAGCATTGATATTCCTGAATTTAATTTCAGAGATGGCTTCAGGATCAACGTTGGGATCAAAGTTGGGAACTAATGGTCTAAAAACTGGAGATAGGAGTGCCGAAGGCTTCGATTTGTGTTTTGAACAGCACTCACTAATATTGGTTTTCTGTATTCCTACACGAGGCCCCTCTTCTTAAATATTGTTTGCATCTTTGTAGTAGCTTCAAGGACAATGTATGTCAGAGCCCAGGATCTACAAAAGTATTGCTATATAATGCAGTCATCAACTTCATTATATGCTCGTACATGGCAAGATGTGGTCGTGGACACTTTCGTACACACATTGTTGTGTCTAGCTACAGCGTAAACACCAGTAAGACTGCAGTCTTTGATGCTTAAAGACAATAAAAACTCTGAGACGACTCTTGGTTTGCCTGCATCCTGGAGAATCATGACATACCTATGTATGTGATTGCATTTACAAGACATTAACTGTCAATGAAAGTCCTGACCAAAGACGAAGGCAGAGCTAACAGAGGTTAGTTTCCTAGAAAGATTGCCTTAAGACTCAGAAAGTTCAGTATTCCAACTAAATACAGTGAAGGGTTACATTTTGGAAGTGATTAAAGCGCTACATACACAGACTCTTGTTCTTCTTAGAAAGAGGTTTAGTAATGCATCTTGAGCATAGCTCCAAAAAAAAGCAGCAATGCAGTCGATACGGACTATGCTTTAGTAAAAGAAAAAGGGTCTTATGTTTAAATCCACAATACTTTGTTCGGTGAAAACAAAAAGACGATCCGGATTGTGATGACTGGCAGTAGGTAGACGGTTTTAGTGTCATCGAAATACTGTGGACCCCTGGTAATCCGGCCCCTGGCTTATCCGGCACCCCTTGTAATCCAACATGCAGTTCAGATAGAATCTTATCACTTTGACTTGTAATTTGTCGGATTACAAGGTACACTTTTTCATAAAATTCCGGACTATAGGGGGTCTGTGGCAGTTTTGTATAATCCGACAAATTCGATAGTCCAACGACGCCCAGCAAAACGTTTGTCGGATTACCGCGGGTCCACTGAATGTCTAAACGGTGATGACTAGGCGGTGACGAAGAATCTCACGAGGATTATAACAATTAATTGGAAATATTGCCCTCAGACTCCAGAAAAGGACTTCTGTCAAGAGTGGTGAAGAGGACCATGTTTTTTTCTCCTAAACTTCAAAACTTCTGTAGTGCAATCATTTAAAGAAAAAAAAAAAACAAAATAAGAAAAGAATCGCACTCTCGACATCACACTTCTCTCCCCCTTAAAAGCTGCTTTCAAAGACAAAGTTCTATCATAATAAATGGCTTCATTTTGCCACTTCCAAAGCTACTGTGTATCGTCCCCCTCGAAGCAAAGTTAATCAATTATTCTCACTCAACCTGTTTGACTTCCGTTTCCCCACAAAATGGTTTAGTTGCTCACAAACAAAACGTTGGCTTTCCATTTCCTCCCTTAATTCAAAACTAATTAAATAGAAAAAACAACAAGAGTATCCGCGAAGCCTCCGCAGACGGCAAAGGTGGTGACCCCTTTCATTTAAATTTTAAATTGTAATTCCCTCAGGATATGACAAAATGACAAACTGAATTTATTTATTTTTTTTCATATTTAAATTAAATACACCACGACACTTTTTGTATGTTTTCCCGCAGTTTGTGGCCCCCCCTCAACAGAGTGTCAACACTGATCTCTAGACAAATCGATTTTTAACAACATTCCCATTAGGATTCAGCCCCTCGAAGCCGAGCCAAGAGAGTGTGTGGGCATCACCACCAGGGCCAATCAAAATGTAAATGAATAATTCAACTAAGACCCGCAGGGAGCAATACAAAATGGAATCATAATAACCAAGGTCAGGATGAAATTGAAAATGAAATTGAAATATGAAAACTGGACTAGCGACACTTTAAATTCATTTCAATCATACTTTCACTGACACAGGAGCGCGGTACTCCTTCCTGATTGATTAATCACCACCAAATACGGATCAAAGCAAATCTCAACAAGAGAACTGTCAACCCCACGCAGCTCCATGCATTTGGCATCTTCAAGGCTGTGCTCCATCTTCAGGAGATTGATTGATTGATGTGTCCCAGAGCGCTTAAGTGGTAGTTACCTCCCGACTCTAATCAAAATTTATTATGCAGCTTACCTCCCCGCTTCCCCTACAAAACCACTCACGAATTCAATTCCAACTAAAACCGTCCACCGAACAATAAATTGTTATTCACAATTGACAGTGTCATGGATAACACGGGGGGGGGGGTTGGGATAAAGGATAATCGGCTATCGACTGTGTCCTGCAATTGTTTGCTCATTGCCATTTCACGATGGCAATGGCGTCGAAATTGTCGTATACCTACTTTACTGTAAAAGGGGCGGCTTACCTTGTCCTTTCCCTCTGAGTTAAGTTGAGTAATTAAATTAATTGCAAACAAATCAGTGACACCCTGCGTGAGATTTTGACGTTAAATAAATCGATAGACAGTGGGTGGTGTCAGCTATGGATTACAGCTAAAGGAAGGATATTTAATTAGGTTCGCACACGTGCAGCGCAAGAGAATGTTGAATACAGCTGTGTCATGTTGTTATGGGATCTACAAAAGCATGCTTGTTAAAAGCCTTTTAAAGCACTAGTATGTGCCGAATTTTAGTCCTATTGGTCTGAGGGCTTTAAGAATGCATAGAATGGTTTCGTTTTGTGCTTTTAAACGTTTCCAATGCTCTGGGGGCATGGGACTTTTTCCTTTTTGAAAAGTGAATTTTCGTCGGGAAATAGCGCCATCTATTGGTTGCTTCAATGTGACTTGGACTGCGGAAAATATCCTGCATTCAGACAGACACGGTAAACTGGCGCTGAGGTATGGCTACCTTGCGTTTCGAGGACATGTTTTCCCTCACATTTGCCGGACTTTTTGGAATCTTCCGTGAAATAGTAGGGTCCCATGATACTCCTATTACTCCTTTGCATGCTGGTAACTAGATTTCCCTTTTTGTCTGCCTTAAAGGCGGATGTGAGTTGATCTGTTGGTTTATATAAACTCGGGATGTTGTTTAGTTAACCCTTCCACTGCCAAATCCGAATATTATCGGGTTCGAAGTACCGAAGTACCGAAGGACCTGACACCTAACCTAGAACGGATTTTTCTGTTTCAATGCCAATCACGTGTATTTTACATTTTAAACCAAAATACGATTTGGACCTTAACAGCTTTTGGGTTAAGTTGGGAGATCCTCTGCTTTCTAGGAAGCGTTTTTTTTTTTTTATCCTCCGTTTCTCAAAGAAGATGAGACTATTAACCAACACTGGTGAAAGGACAGATAGGAAGAATCAAGATCACTGGGGAAAAGTTGGACAAAGCTTAAACCCAAACACTGGAAATGACGGTGAGTTGGCAGTAGGATCGAAGTTAGTCAAGTGAAAACTAGTTGACGACAAATTGCCAAAAACGCAGGCTATAAGTAAAGCAGAAGTAAGGAGTACATTTTTGTCCATAAAGACTCCATTATTGAATTGAACAAAAGACGTAATAAGTTTATAAAGAACCTAGACTCTCTAGGCAAAGAAATTTTTAAATCTGTCCTTTGACTGTCAAATTAAAATCCTTATTTGTACCCGGGACAATTCTTGCAAATACGATAATTTTCCCCCAGCCCATTGATGATGGTGTGTCCTTAAGGGACTAGCTGCTGCTGACACCCACTAAGTCAACTTAGTCAAGGACGAGACTATTTGAAAAAAAAAACTTTGCAGACACTACAAGTGTAGACTTTGTTCTCCAATAATTAGCGACAAAACATTGTCGACAACAAAAGAACACAAAATGCAAATAAAAATAAGGACACAACCTACAAAGCAATACAAGACAACTGACTCCTAAGCCAGGTTAATGTAATGATTCCATGAATAATAGATGACCGACCAGGTCAGCAGGAGGAAGAATGACAGAAAAAAAAAAACGTCACCCTCACACAGTTCAGAGGAAAACACAGACTTGTTGTTTGTTTTTCTGTTTGCTTGTCATGTTCCTTGTCGTGTATCCTGTAAAAGTGTAAACATACGCACGACATATTTTGCAATTATTAACACTCAACGAGTGAAACAGAGACAGAAGAACAGACAGACAGCAAAAGTTTTACATAAATAAAAGGAGCCCTCTGGGAAACATGACAGGATACATGCTATAAATTTGGAAAAAACTTTTGACAGTTGTTAAACGTTAACTGCAGCAACAAGCGCATAGATGGAGCTAAAATCGTTGAATGGTACTCTGTCAATGTGTCAACAGAAGCCAAAGGTTATATTACAAAAAACAATAGAAAAATGAAAATATAAATTAGAATAAATTAGAAATATATATAAAGCCAAGTAAATGTATATAGTAGTTATGTATGCATATATATAATATATACCTGTAGGCTGTGCGGGGCTCCCCAAGGTACCAAGACCTCCGCTAAATGCTTGGGGTGCAAATAACCCGCCACCTTAAAAGTATAATGGAAGTTATTTGATTTTTGTTTTTAATTGAATTTATTGTTATACACAAAAATGATAAATGAAAGCTATATATAAACACACATACATACTAGTTTTAATGATTAAGGACCTTCAAGGAAATTTAACATGTGGAAATCCTTGAAAATCCCTTTTTTTTGTTAAATTTAAACAGTGACAATACTTTACACTACCACTATAACGTTTATTTCTAGTATTTATTTTTTTTTTAATGAAAATTGATCGTTTGTGTTGAGATAAACTTATCTTATCTTATGAAGGGAGGTCTTGAGTTTAAGAACGAAGAAGTAACAACTAAATTCCTCGAGATGTGTAAAGCTTTTGAAGTTTTTAAGTTTTAAGTCTGGCAATGCTGTTAGTGTCAACGAGTACGAAATTCGCTCATAAAAAATTTGGATCCAAAAACAAAATGGTTGACAAGAGACAATATGGCGTCGGGAAGTGAAGCAATTAAGGGTCTAAACACAAGGAAGATTTAACTTTTTAGCAAGCCTTTTCTACAGAAGATTTCTACATTAAATTGTTTACACCGGGTGTTGTAGGAATGCCACGCAACATGTTGACAGCAATCCATTTTTACCCTTCCCATACCCTTAGTTTGGTATTAATCCCTAAGATAGTGTCAAATGGGATGTCAAATGGACACACTTGACATTAGAATTAAGCATGATGTATGGTTGCCAATGGCAATAACAACTATTAGCCTAGGAATATGGTAAGGTTAGGTTCAAGTGACTATCTGCGCCAAGAGTATGAGAAGATATCACATGATCATAAGGGGTTTTTCCCATCAAACAAAGAAACGAGGCTCCTGACATCTATATACATCCACCAGGAAGAATAAAATTCACCTAGATAGTGCTTTCTTTTAGAAAAAGAGAGGTTGACATGTACAAAGAAAATGGAGAGATGCCTTTTTCTCAGCCTCGTTTTAAGCTTCGACCAACCACTAGTCCATGTTGTTTGTCAAAAATATCTATGGGTGTCAACTAAATGGTCAAAAGGATGGTTCGACGAATGTGTGCTGAGACAGTAGGGTGCACTTATCCTACCGAAAAGCATTAGATTGGGAGAGTTGTTACTAGAGTACGTAGAGTTATAAAAAAGAAACGGTCCTTGTGGTCAGAGCTCGACAGAAAGTGTGTGATGGTTTCATCTTCTTTGAGGTCGCTGCGGCTGCGACATATATTTATATGCATTCATCGACACAAAGCACAGTCTGTTGGCCAAAATTATACACTTCGATTTTCTTAAGCCCTGTATAGACCAAGTGTGCCTATTTATATCAACGAGTGTAAATGTCACATCATTATTTAAACCAGAAGGTCTTCTGGAGCAGAGTTGAACTGTTCATTTGGATCTTTCCTGTCAGTTGGCTGGCCAGAGATGTGAGTTGTTCGAGCTACAGGTCCAACTCTGTAGGTAAGTCTTTAAAATTGCTGTTGCCTCGGCTAGAAACACGATGCACACGGTGCTTAAACCTCTGGTTTCTCAGAAGATGTCAAGTTCAATCCCATCCTCCATTTAAAATCCGTCTGTGCAGAGCCCAAGCACTTCATCAGAGCAAATCAGACTCTTATCCTTATCCACTCTTCTTGGTACCTTTAGTCAAACTTTTTGATAGGGATTATGTTCGTCGACATTGTTGTAGGATATCGAGTCACAATGGAAGCGTAACCAAGTCAGGACGTCAGATTAATTAACTTTACGTTACACAAATACTACACCTCGTCGAAAAAGCGACTACGCCCAAGCAGGGCATTCGCAGGTATATTTTTCCCAATGCAATGCTATTACCAACGACAGTTGCGTTTGCTTACGCGTTTCTCTTACCATAATATATGCATATGCCCATGAGTACCATTTATATTCGTCACACAATTATGAATTAAAGAAAGTGGCAGACGTATGAACTCACGTAGGTTAGCCTAAACCTACTTAACTACACCCATCAACGTGTACTTCATACTTTATACCACTTTTCCGATTCAATGATGGCATCGACTTGTGCACTTTCTTTCATGCATCCGTGGTTTTACAAACAAAACAATTGCTGTTCCGACAATTGCAAAGATTGCACACCCCATTAAGGCATAACTCTTCCGATTTACATGGCTGCCTGAGCACTATAACTAGCGCAACTATAGAGACTGAGCATGTAATAAGCTCGTCTCCCTGCCGCTGCTGTTGTGTAGGCACAATTTGCAAATCTTTTTTTTTTTTTGCTTAATTAAAGCGAAGCGCTACCTCCTTGTCTACATTAAAGTGCCGTCTTCCGTAATAATTATTACCACGGCAGACTTATAAGATAACACAATCATGATACCGTCGATTGTATCACACTTCTATTGTCGATTGTTATCGATTGTAATTAATTCGCTTGCGCTAACCTCATTTTGATCTATCACCCTTCATTATCGGCATGGAACACTACACAATGACGACGACACCGATGTGATTATGCATAATTAATTGAACTCACTTCTCGAACATAGCCCTCGTGCAATGCTGCCAAATCACTGACGACACTATCGATTGCGAATAGCGGAGGCGGGCGGGCGTTCACCTCGAATCCTTAATTACACAATCGGACAATGTTGATAATTTAAATTTCATTGCAAACTATAAAATTCTTCGATTGATTGATGAAAGAAAAACCGCACACCCGAACATAGCGGAACAAAATAGCGTGCTGCCACAAAAAAAAAAAACAAAAAAAAAGGATATCGCTGGTGTTTTCAATCAGCAACGGAATGCAGGCGCTCATTGTGCAGGCTCTCTCTGGTCGATCCATGTGGTAACTGAGGCATTTTTCCTATTTTGAGCCATAACGCTGTACGCATATCCTTTTACATTTTTAATGTTATTTTTTCCCTGAACGCTCACATCGTTGTGAAGCTTAAATAATTGAACAGTTTGGCCATTGCATTCTGTTGGTGCCTTACAAATTAATTATTCAACCCATTTCCGGTTCCGATGATGCAAAAGAGAAAGAGAGAGGAGAGGCAGAAAGAATTTTACGTGCAAATCACTGACTCGGAATATGGAATTCGATGTCAACGTTGTGGAAAATGACTGCTAAATCAAGGGGTGAAGGCTTTTGACACAGCTTATGCGTATCGGAATGTTATGGGAATTAAATGGATTTCGAATAAAGCACTGGAATTGAATAGAAAAAATCTGTGAAATTCCATGAAACTATGTATACTGAGTTTAGAAAATACCCAAATGAGTCCCCGACTGGGGATGGGTGATTGTTAAAGAGTCGATTTAAAGTTCTAGGTCCTATACACAACAATTAACATAAAGAGTTCTGCGTCTTACGTTACCTTTCTCGCTTCACGTATAAAAATATGCAGGTCCTGAGGAGTATTTGAAAGAGAAACAATTGAAAGAACCAGCCACTATCCTGTTCTCATTCTTTGAAATAAGTCCTGAATGCGGTACCACTTCTTGGAATTAAAGGTCATTGTTGTGAGCCAGGGTAGAGCCATGGAGGCAAATTCAGTGTAGATGAGGAAGACGGCGGCACGCTTGTGGGACGGGGGTAATTCTTGTCAACCCCACCTTGCACCACCTGCTCAGCACACAAAATCTCATGCCTTTTAAGCTAGCTACAGATGAGGAAGAAGTTCCCTAATACCCTAAATTGACGTCAGAGGGACAGAGAAGAAAAAAAAAGGGAAGAAAGGATCATTTGTCCAAGGACCTTTGCCAATACCCGAGAGAAAGACAGGAAAAAAATCTCGCTAAACTAAACATAAACTATGCTAACACTTAAAGCTAAACCTATACTTAACCTATCTATCTTACGACTATCCTTAACTTAACCTTAAGCTCATCTTTTCGCGTATCTCTTCCGGATAAGGTTCGTCAAGAACCCGAGACATGCCAGATGTTGTTGGCAAAGGATGGCCAGCCCATCCTACGTGTCTTGCGACACAACCTGCTCTATTTCCCATGGCCGATATTGCAGGAGATAGCCCCTTAAAGACCTTCTGGTCACGACCCTACTCGTCACGTAGTGGAGAGTTCGTATGTCCTAGTCTGTGATTATGAGTTCCGTCATGTACGCATAAAGTTTTTACGGATGGGTGTGTGATCTCCAGGAAGGCCGTCCTTCTGCATCCCTCAGTCGCGTTAAAACGAACTTGAAATCTGCATTTGAAAGATGTCAAGTCAAGGATGCCTATTTTTTAAGACATACGCATTCCGCCTTAGGAAAAAAGCTCGGACTCTAAAGCTAAGAATATTGGCACGACAGAAAACTTTATTTTCAATAAGTCAAGATCTGAAGACAACTGACGGAAGACCGGGAATCTCACAGTTTAAGGACTTACAGTGCATTAACTAGAAACTAAGAACGCATAACATGGTTTGTGGCCGCATTGCTTTGAGTCTGCAGGGTAAGCGAACAAAACTGTCTGAGTTCAGGAACATGTTTTCGAAAACCCATTTTGTTTTCTTATTTACCAGCATAGGTGGAATGATTCTGCTACCGTCCCACTCCAGTTAGACCGGTTCTTAGGTCACTATTTGCCCTCTTCAAGTTGGTTAAAGTGCCCATCTATTAGCGAGCACCATCAAATGCCTGTGTGCTCTATTGTGAACAGCAAGTGTAAGGAAGGAAGTATCAGCAACTGTTATGACAGTCAGGCAGCGTCTTAAGCCTTGCCCAATCCTTTAACAACTTTTAACAATCCAACATCTCCCCCAATTCGGTTGGAAGGCTGAACTCACTGAATCTTGTCTCCGTTTTAGCACAACAACGCGTGAACCTTTCTAGACATGGTTTAGAAAGGGATTTCTTAGGATCTGAACTCACGTTGGGTTTGTCAGTGTCCTATGTTTTACACCAACAGTTTCCATAGACGATCAAGTCTCTAGTGAATACAATCGAAAGAATTTCCCGTCATTTTTGCCATCTCTCAGCAGAAAATATTGCAAACAACTCGAGACCGCCCTTATGGACAACCAAGCCTTCGTCAAGCACTTTGGTGTTCTATGCTACTATCTGCGACACCTATGAAATGAACTATCCTGCCTTTGCTCAAATCAGATGGGAGATCTTCGGCGTTGATGGGATGAGTGCTGAAAATCTAAGCCCTTCACCACTGAAGCATTAAAATGAGGTTCTCCCCCTGGTAGTCCAAGGACACGTCTTTAAGTACAGTGAGACCGCCCAAAATCCATATATCAGCTGTCACTTCTGTTTGACATTCAGCTTGACAATAAGTCATAATTTTCCCTCAAAAGTTATCTGTCAAACAACGTCTACAATGACAGCTATTCATTAAGCAAAAAAAAAAAAAAAAATCCTCCAAGCTCCATCCAATTTATCATAATAACCTTTGAATAATATCTCAAATCAATATCAATACTAACTGTCAGTGAATTGACAATCAAATAAACAACAATGACTCCATTTCTTTTTTTCAAGTGGTGCCAATAAAAAATTAAATAATAACAATTACACTTCATATATCATATCACTTAAGTTTTGTTATCTTTTGAAACATTATTGTCGATTTATCTGCGCGGCTATCACCGAATGACAGATAAGATATGAAAAGCTTTTAACAACCAACAATACTCTGTCAACATTGACAGTTAAGTGTTGTTAAGATTTAAATCAGAAATGATGGCGGTGTTTCTTTTGTTTTTCATGACATTTATGCACATCAACTGTCAATATTTTTTTTTTTGTTTAAATTTAATTTGACTAATTAGTTTGATAAAGAAATTTGATGGAAGTTTATAAGTGGCCAATTCTCGTAGAGTAGTAGATAGATAAGGAAATTTTAATGGTTCATATCCGACTACTTGAGTCTTGAGTAGGATGCACATTATCATTCCTGGAACGACATTCCAGATATGGTATGACATACTTAATGAGAGTGAGCAGTTTGAAATGACTTTTTTTTTAACTGTCAGTGTTAGTATGTCAAAATGAAGAAATATTTGGCCCAGCAGCTCTTACAGGATCAATGCTTAGCTTTTTGCAAGAACGGCGGACTTCAAGTTTCGCTTGCCAACTGTTTAGCTGGTATTTGAACTTGAATAAAGATTTTCAGTCTAACGAGCTAATAATTGGAGCCAGGGTTATCAGTGTTTTAAGTCCCCGTGTACAATTACTGCCTACATTCATAGCCAATGAGGGTGTAGGTGGTGGTGTTTTCTCCGATAGACTTAATCTTAGCCTCTCTTTCCGTCTTCCAAATCATTGTAGCGTGTTCCAGGCGGAAATACTGGCGATCAAAGAAGTCTTATCTTGGCTTAAGAAAAACGTGATATCTTCCACAGATATACGTATCTTTTCAGACAGTCAAGCGGCGATCAGATCCCTGGAATCAGTCTCTTCAAATTCATTAGTAGCTCTAGACTGCCGATCATCTCTTATAGAGATGGCGGAGCAGTTCAATATTCACCGTTGTTGGGTGCCGGGGCATAGAAATATTCCAGGGAACTGTAAGGCTGATGAACTCGCTAGGTATGGAACAACTGTACCCGTGCTCACGGAAAGGGACACCCCGGGTATACCGATCGCTACATGTGAACTTAAGCTTAAGCTGGATGCTATCGAGAAAACAAATTCTAGGTGGACAAATGGTTTAACGTGTCTAGCGACGAAGCGGATTTGGTCACGGCTGGATCTGAAACGCTCTATGAAATTGATTTCTCTCAACAGATCGCATATCAATTCCATTATCGGTGTCATCACGGGACACTGTCTAATAGGCAAGCGTGCAACAAGGCTTGGCGTCCATTCAAATGATTTCTGTAGGAGCTGCATTGAAGAAGACGAGGAGGAAACTATTCCCCACCTTCTCTGTGACTGTCCAGCTCTCTCCCGTAAAAGAAGACTCCATTTAGGGGAATTCTACCTTAACGACATAGGCGATCTGATAAACACAGATATCAGTAGCCTCCTTCGCTTCATAAAAAGATCCAATTGGTTTAACGAGTAGGTATGGAGATCTCTTCAGATCCATGTGGTATCACAATGGACCTATCACTGGTCTAAGTGTGCTCTGGAAATTAGCTGGCAGCCACTTCAACCTAACCTAACCTAACCTTCATAGCCAGGCAGCCATTAGGGTTCAAGTCAAGACTCTGGGATAGGTTTTTATAAAAGTTTGTTTAAGGCATCTAAATGTTTGACATCAGGACAATTGGATAACCCAGGTAACGAAATGAACCAGCAAAGAACGGGTCGGCACTGCATATTTCATAGGCTGTCACCTTTGTAAGGGTTCCAATAAGCCCGATAAAAACGCAAACTAAAGATGAGGCCATCAGTCGACACTATACACACTGGGTTCAGGTAGAATGCGTGCGAAAGGACCAAAAAAGTATGGTCGGCTTATAACAAGAAAAGATCTCTTCCTCTGGTTAGGCTTTTTCGTCTTGACGCACGGGCCATCTCCGGCACAATTATTGGTATTTATTCGAAGTCTCGGTGTGGATCACAACGACTATAGCAGAAGCCGCAGGGACGAGGAAGAAATCGAACCTGCCCGTCAATGTCCTGCCTCAGCCGACAAAAAAAGGAAAGAAGAGGCTTCTTGGCAGTTAATTCTTCACGGTGTTGGAGGGCTATCTGAAGGTTTTAGACCATGCCAATGGATAGAAGACTGATTCTACCGAACTTCTAAAAATGCCGCGGCAAGGACTTACTTACTTTCTTATCGACCCTGAGCTGGCCTTATGGACCGTAAGTAATACATTTCCTTAGAAGACCGATAGCCTAAGTTGGACAGTTGAGAGACAACGCAGCAAAGGAAGAACATACCTTAGGTAGCACGCTCAAGTGGAGTGGGACCTTGACTTATTCAAAGTGTGTAACTTGACGCAGCTTGATAAGGACCTGACTGGACAGACTATAGTGCTATAGAAAGTAAAGACAAACTAAGTAGTCAAAGTCTTGTAGTGGCATAAGGCGTGGACTGTAGTGCATAGAAAGTAATCGTCGAGTAAAAGTACTTAGTCAACGGCAAAAAGTCATGTAAGTTGCGATCAGTGGAAGGACGGTAAAAATAAGTTTAAAGAAACCCTTAAAAAGGAATTGAAGGAAGATGAACACTGATGGCCCCCAGCTAGGAACAAATCTTAAGAGTTAACCGAAGCTAGAAGGAAGCAGTCAAAACCTTGCAAAAACACGCTAACCGGCTAGAAACTACAGATTCAGACGGATGTAGATGGAAGAAGTAAGTTGGTTGAAGTGGTTGCCAGCTATAGCCAGCACACTTAGACCAGTGATAGGTCCATTGTGATACAAGGAAGAAGTAAGGGAAGGGCACTTTTTCACTCAGATGGGATGCCTCGTTCCTTTATCAGCTAGACAATCAGACAATTACCTCTGTTGAAAGTGAACGCCCTTTGTCATAAATCATTGCTATGTAGTCTTTACATATGTCTGTGACGAAGCCCGCAAGTAGGTACATGAAACTTGTTCCCACTCAAGCTTTTCAAAAAGTGCCTTTGGCTGACTTTTGATTTCCTACTCTTTCTGTAACTTTCTGTAACCGGATGATCTGTTCAGTCATCCTACAGAAGGGTTTATGTTTTACAAACGGCCTTCCAGACTATCAGCATAATTGCCCTTTGATTCAGAATGTAGATATGTTCTTGGGTGGAGCAACGACCAATGTATACACCATTCAATGGTGGCTTACCATTTCAGTTTTGCTCAGTTTTGTGGTGTAGTTTTTGTCATTTCTTGATTATACCATCCCTGGTGATCTGAAGTAGAATTTCTAACTTGAATTCTGGTCTCTGACCCCGAAACTCAGTTGCTAAACACAATATTGTCTAACTCAAACTAATCTTAAGTACGCTGCTGGAATTTAGGAAAGCATTAAATTAAATAAAGGTATTTCCAGTTGATTTGAACAGGGATGTTAAACTCTTAACCACAATCGATCAATTTATTATTTTTCATGCAAAATAATGGAATGTTAAAGAAAATAAAAATAAAAAATATGCACATGTTATATACAACACTTATAAAAACTCACAAATATATATTATGTTACTTAACGAAAAAATCAAACTTTACGAAATTTTTTTTTTTTACAATTAAATACAAAAAAATATTTTTTTTTCAAATCTTACCTCCAACATTTGAACCGTTTTGTTGTGAATAGAGATTTTGTTGAGCGGTCTGTGGCTGCGGTGGATACAATTGTGGTGGACCTTGTGGTGGTGGTGGTCCAGCTCGGGTAGCACCCGGTGGAACTAGCACCGGTGCTGGGCTAACAAGGCGCATTGGTGTGGTGGTTCGTGGTCCCATCACTAGTGAACCGCTTTGATCGAAAAATGCCGGTATAACCTGTACACATTTTTTTGGAAATATGATGTTTTTTTTTTGTGGATGTATTGTGTGTGTAGTAGATTTTTTTTAGTCAATTTTTTTTTGTTTTTTGTTTAGTAGTTCGGTAGCATAGAATGTAGATGGTTTGGGGGGGATGAAAAGAAAAAGATACAAATGTTTATATATAAATTGTTTTTTTATATACAAAATATTTATAAATTTGTTTGGCAAACAAAATAGATAAAAAAATGTACAAATGCGAAAAACATTGTTGCTAGCAGAATTGAAATTTAATGAGGAAAATTGTGTCGACACAGGACGGGGAAAGTGCTACGAAAATAGTTTAGTTATCGATTATTTCGATATCAACGGACGAGAGATACATACATGTCAAATTACATGGAAAGGGGGGGTTTTGATTTTTTCTAGTGATAAGAACACTTTAAAATCACATTGCATGTATTGTGTAATGGGTTGTAATTTATATTTTGATTGCTCAGCACCACGCGCAAATGGGTGACAGTTATAGAGAAATAGATGCAGGTTTTCATGTCAATGACAAAGTTTATTCATATGACTTTGATGCTTTTAGAATGTCGGTCGATAAACATGTGTAAATTGTTTGAATTGTTGTCAAACTAACGCGCATTCTAATGGATGACACAAAGCAGAAGGTTTGCAAATTCCTGGGAATGGTTATAATTACGTACATACTCGATGGGATGTTGGCCTATCATTCAAACATGGACATCGGTAAGCAACTGGAATTTCAAAGGGACTCCAACGGTGTGGAATTCCACGAAATTATACCAAAAATGTGGCTATTTGCGTCCCAATAAATCTGAAAAGAGGCCAACGATACATCCCTTTTAGAGGTGATTCGCCTATGACAAACATTGAAGAGACTATAAGACACAACTTAAATCCTTGTCAGACTAGTTTTTAGAGTTTATTTAGGTAAGAGCTTTCAATAAGTCCTGTTGAACCTCAATTCAGAGGCAGAAAGGCACCAAAACATGAAACTTTCTCGGTTGTTCAACTCCTACAATGCTGCCTTCGTGAAGGTTAAATATGTGCACTACATGTATGCGGAAACATTTCAGTAAAGGACTAGAGAATGTTACCATCGCAACGTCTTTGTTTAGGGCGATTCTTTGATGTTTTCGTGTTTTCATTGAACTACGAAGGTTTGAGTCCAAGCTAGACAGAGTTTTGAAACGAGAATTTGACTTAGTTGAAGAAGCAAAAACAACTACAAAAGGGTTTTTCATTAAGCGCTTCCTATCTTTTAATTTAAATAAAACAAAGTGTGTGTGAGATATCATCGACATTTTTTATTCGTTTGAAAGGCCTATCGATGCCATAGAAAAGAATAGAACATCGTTCAAATGTCCGCCGCGGCTTCTCTGGGTGGCGCGCATCCGAAATGTCCAATTTTCCATGACTCTGGCGCATAAATTAGGCTGAATTTTGACCGATGACATGGGTAATGTTGGCTTTGAGGGCCGCTGTGGCTTGTGGCTTATTTGCATAGACCTGCGACTTCAGAAAACCCCACAAGAAAAAGGCTAACGGGATCAAATCTCACGATCTCGGTACCCAGTTCACATCACCTCCACGTGAGATTCGTTCGTGCAGAATTTCTTATGTGGCGTGAGCTGTGTAACACGTAGCACCGTCCTGTTGAAGCCACATGTCCAATTCAGCCCAAAAGAAGTTGGTAATCATCGATCTATAGGCCTGGCCAACGTCGTTCTCAAAGAAATATGGACCGATGACTTTTTCGGGATGCATTGGACGCTCTTGGACCTCATGTTGATTGGTATCGTCCCAAATTCGACAATTTTGTTTGTTGACGTATCCATTCATCCAGGAATGGGCCTCATCGCTGAAGATGATTTTTCGATGAAAATAAGGGGCAGTTTCAAACTGCTCCAGAGCCCATTCAGCGAACACACGTAGTTGTCTATGGTCGTTTACCTTCAGCTATTGGGTGAGTTGAATTTTGTACGGGTTTAGGCCCAAGTCACGACGCAAAATTCGCCAAGTTGTGGTCTGCGAAAGGCCGAGTTCTTGTGAGCGACGCGAAATCGACTGCCTCGGATCCTCCTGCACACTTTCACGGACAGCGGCGATGTTCTCGGCAGATCTTGCGTTCGTCGACGTACGGGTGTGGGTTGATCGTTTACTGAACCAGTGGACTCAAATTTATAGTCCTCTCGGAAGGACGATTATGGGGACCGTAAAATGGGCGAAGCGCGCGGAACGTTGTCCGAACAGAACACCCATTTTGTTGTTGTTGTTGAACGCTATAACCGTCCATGGTGATTTGGCAAACCAGACTGAATGAATGACAGCCAATTTGACGGATGTATCTTCAACATTATGGCCGCTATCAACTGTCAAAGTTCGGAAGCCCCTATTGGAAGACGCTTTACATCATGATAAGCACATTTTGGATTGATTTCTTTGGACTTCTCCAAGCAAATACTGATATGAGCCAAACGCTACAGAAGGCAGAGAGGATTGATAAGCCGATCGAGGCTGGGGCATCAACATCAAAAACAATTGCACAGCAACAATAACCAATCCATTAGACCCTGATTACCAATCGAAGTCAATTAGTTAGCTTTCCCTATTGCACAACAGCTTGAGACGCCTTGCTCTCCTAGTTTTGCTTTTTTCGTAATGAAGTACCCAAAACCTACTCAAACAGAAAATTACTCAGCACAATAGCGGAACACTATTCACAACCGGTGCACACTCTGCTGTTGTTGAAGTGTGCAATTGCAACACTTTAATCGGTAACACCTCACCGCACAAGAAGTGCACGCACTCCCTGTTGCAGTTCCACAAATCTAAAGTGTATCCAGAGGCGCACCAGTATCCCAGCGCAAGGTGTTGCACAACTTCATTTTAATTTAACAAATGGATTACAAAACTAGAGCCCCAAACCAATGCGGAAAGATGGGAAATCAATTTGCACTGAGTGCAAATAGATACGCGCTCAGTGCTCACACCACATGGTAAAGGTTAGAGACTTTTTTTTTTCTCTGATTTTTAGGTCAGCAAGGGTTAGTTTAATTAAAAGAATGGTAAGCTGGGAGTATCCTGTGAAAGATGTCCGACGTGTCCATCCATTAGGAGAATACCCTTGGGGTTTAATTAAATGGAAACAAAATTTCAATTCTGCAAACAACCGAACTGGTATCTGTTAGTCTTTAGCAGCTTTGCTCACTTCAGAGTTTCGTCCTGATTTGTACAGATTTACAAGGGATTACACTTTTCTTTACAATTTTCTCACACTTTGTACATTTTCTAACTAAAAAAAATAACCGTCGCAACTCACCTGATACGATTGATTTTCAGCACCCTGTTGGGATGGTGTTAGTGGCCTTCGTGGCTGTGATCCTTGCTGTGGTATCAGATTGCCTGGATACATGCCCCATGGTGCAACACCGTAGTATTGGGGCATTTGTGCCGCTATTAGGCCCATATACGGTGTAGCATCCTGTCCAGGATTTATAACATACGGAGCGGCCTGTTGCGCCGCATATGCATTCTGTTGTGCGGCCAAAAATTGCTGTGACGGCATCGGCATCGGTTGTGGTTGCATTGGTGTGCCATTTGGTGCACCTGGCGCACCCGACGAAGCAGCCGCAGCCGCTGCAGCAGCAGCTGCTGCATTTGTAGCCGCTGCTAGACCAGGATTTTGTGATCTGAATAGTTGCTGCAAAGAAACAAAAAATTAAGAAAAATTAGTTTTTTTTATTAATAAATTCAATGAGAAGGACATACAAGTCCTGTTTCGTACTGATTTTGATAGCGGATAAAATAAATAAGAACAATTGCGCAAGAGGGTTGGTTACCTTCCCCTGGTGCTGTGTGTTTCAGCAACAGATGTCATAAGTCATGACCCAAATTTCACAAGAGAATTCCCTCCTCGGAAGGATATGGAAGGGGGGGGGGGGAAATTACATTATATATTTCTTTATGTCCTTTTGTTTTATTTTTCCTCTTTTGGTTTCTCTATTCCTTCCCTTCTCTGTTGGCATACAAGTCTATGGGTGTGTGTGTGTGTGTTTGTCTTGATTTTATTCGGTGGAGGGAACAGTTTGTTTCGTCCTTGTCTTCTGTCATAGGCCAAGTGGAAATAACTGATTTCACTTAGCCAAGTTCATTGTGGCAAAACGTTTTTTTTTTTTGAGCAAAACAAAGAAAACAAGGAGTTTGTGGATGCTTCCTGTGTGGCAGGAGATGACATTTATGCGGTAGACAAGGTTAGGTATTCAATTTTCCAATTGGTTTAATGGGAGAATTGGCAAGGGTGGTGGTTGATTCTGTCTCTAAGGATGTCGAATTTGACATTCTAGAATAGGGAAGTAGTCAAACATGTAAACACGAAAGGTCAGCTCAGGTGGCTGGTTTAGCGGGGTAATTGATCTGAAGGAGAGGTTTTCGAAATGCACTGACAAGGCACTAGGCTCGAACTTAAACTACATCCGGGTATTTCCTATGCACTAATTCTAAGAAGCTCATTCACTTAAGCGAACGAAAAGCGTGCCTAAATGTTCTGACATAGAATGTCCACAATTTTAGGACAATCTTGCTCAAGAAGTGGAAACAATCAATACTTTATGGAACGGGCTCAAACATGAACTCTGCAACCGCTCAAACACCGTGTTTGAGCACAAAGTCGGCTGGGCGTCCTTACTTACTTACTTAAGGTGGCACTACAGTCCAGGGTGGACCTGGGCCTCAACCAACAAGCCTCTCCAGCCAGCTCGATCTTTAGCTAGCTGCCTTGAGTTTCGCATGCTAAGTTAGTTGAGATCCCCTTCAACTTGCATGCACCACCTGAATCGCGGTCTTCCTCTACTACGTTGTTCCTCGGGGCGGATTCGAAGATCTTTAGGACCCAGCCACCTCACCACAAAGAGCGTCCGACAAAATACACACATAGATGGATTTGGCGTTCAAACCCCGTTTTAGAAGTTCCATTCTGGACCTGTGAAATATATCCAGAGCCGACATAGGATTGACATGTGCTGTATATCTATCTATGTCTAAGGAGCCGTTTTGCGCAAGAGTAACAGACATTCAGCAGTCCAACTCATACTATGCGTATGCTTTGGAATGCTTTGAAAGATGTGGAAAAGAGGATCAAAAATTGTGAGTAACTTACAGCTCACATAGGGGTCATACCGGCATTAGGAAGGAATGACCTCGAGGTAGATACTGTGGTTGCTGGACGCAGAACAGCAGAACAGTTTATGGTCTCAGAAAAAAGCTGTTAGGTGCCAGCAGCTTCAACCAAGACTCGGAGAAAGTAGTAGAAAGACGTACATCTGGAATATGACAATGACGTCTGCTGTCCAAATGTCCTTAAGCTTGATAAGTGGGATGTGTGTTGTGCGAAATGGAAAAAAAAATACAAATTCTCAGCCAAGTACGCGGTCGATAGAGTTGTTAGCTTCTGAAATCTTATGGAAATATTGCATCAGCTGATGCAGAATAAAAATCGGTTGCGGTTTGTTGCCGACAGCTGCACACAAAGCAGTGGAAGCTCTTAATTCAGGATGATAGACGACCTAAATGACCTAGAAATACATTGACAACCTGTAAAGAAATCACGGCAACTAGGCAAGAGCTGCATTGCGCTTATAGAGGCCCTGAAATTCGCAGGGAGAAAAAGAACATGAGGACATGAGTAGAGAATGAACGTATCTTCTTTGTGTCCAGTTTTTAAATTCTGTGATGAGATTGGTTATTGAAAACGTTAACCCTTCTACTTTTCAAAGAACACCGATTCAACGTAACCCGTTAATTTAATATCAAAAGAAAATAAAACTGACTAATCGTCATCTAATGGGCTGCAAAAATGTGAGTTTGTCTTTGTCTATCCCCCACCCCATACCATCCAAGAACCGTTAAAGAATTATTACCAATTTAACCAGTGACACTCTAATCTCTAATTTACACTTTATTCCCACCGCAACGTTACCGTCTTAAGTTACATTGTGTGTAAGCATCTTCCTAAACATTCCCGCGGCATTCTATTGCCAATTATTTTAACGTTATCCACTCATTAATTTGATTAATTCTCCTCCTCCATCTTAAACAAACACACACACACACTCGTACATACAAATTGCTTGAATCTGAACTTTAATCACCAAAAAAAGAAAAGCGCACCATCTTTTTTACATAGCATTATCCTTATTCCTCCAGCTTCATCTATTTTATACGCGCGTACAAAATCATTCTCTCTCTCTCCTCACTTCGTTCTCTTAATCATTATTCAGTACGCATTCTTCGATACTAAAATTCCAATTAAAAGCCAATACCACAACAATACACATCCAGTCATCTCCCTCAACTATATCCTTGTGTCGTAAAACGGTTGGTACTATTATTTCCGACCCGCCAAAGAAGCCAGAGCGCAGAGAAAACAATTGAAGTCACGAAGACCAAGAGCTTGAGATGCAAATCGAGAAAAATTGTTGTTATACATAAACACACACACACACACACACAGATAGAATGAGAGAGGATCAAAAACAGCAGGAGGGAAACTTCCGCTTTAATGCATTAAAGATTACTAGAAGGAGACGAGGCAAACTTTATATAAACCACCCATCTCTCCCCGGCCAGGAAAGGGAATCAAACACACAAATAGGGATGACATAATGGAAACTTGTCTTTGTTGTATAATTAATTACGCAAATGCCAAGACGCACACAGTACCACACAAGGATATCGGTTAATCCTGTTCCCGTCTTCTATTCCCTTTTTTCTTTTTTTTTATAATAACCTAATTGAGCATTAAGTTTAGTGATAAAAGCTTGAGTAGATTATATCCGGCGAATAGGATTCAATGAAGAGAAGCATACTCTAAGGATATTGATAATGGTCTCATGTTTGCCGACCATAATATCCTGGGCAGGGTCCTTTTTAATTACATATCCCCCCGCCCCCCCTAGCGAAACGGAGAATATAGTTGAAAAAGAAGAACAAAAAAAAAATTGATCGTTTTTCTTTTCTTGACGCAAGGACGATACACAAGGGATGTGTATTATGTGTGTTAGTGCATAGTGATAGTGTCCAATCCAATTGGGAAATTGCCATCTCATCCCTTGAGTGTACACACTAATTACAGGCAAACACAACACAAGAGAATATACATGAAAGAATAACAAAATGCAAACAAGGACATGGACGACACGATGACACTTTCCCCCCGTGGACGCGGCATGCATGACACAAGCCCATCAAAGCATCTAATTAAATATTTTCACTGTGTCCTGTTGATATTGTGCAGCACCGGTCAATGGGGTCGGACAAAGTGGTGGTTGCAGAGAGAAAAAAAAGGATAAAAATGAAATTAAAACTTTTATGTTGTTGCAAAAGGCTTTCGCACGCATTTTGTGTCCTTATTCCGTTTTTTTTTTTTTTCTGGTCAATAAATTCTTCTCCATTTTATAGCGAATGGATTACAACAGGAGGGAATCCACCGCACATCCTTTTAGAAAGATCAGAGATAATTTTGTCATCCTTTTACAGAGTCAGGCTGGGGTTAAAGGGAATTGTAAATATTTAAACACTCGCTCATCATACACAATAAGGACGATACACACAGGACACCAGGCGACAAATCGACAAAAAGAACAAACAAATAGACAAACAAACAGAGTTTTTTGTGTGTGCGTGTGTGTGTTTGTTTGTTTGTTTACTTTTGTGACAATTACGAAGCGATATAAGTGGGTGCGAGTGAATGCGCACGTTTGCGTTTTTCTGTTTGATCAAGTTCCCTGATCCCATAAGGATACACTGGATAAATACAGCCCCGCACAAAATAAAATTAAATCAGCATACTAAGGGGGCTATAGCCTGTATCCTGATCTCAAGCTTTGGCTCTGTTTTCTCCCACACTCCCTTTTGGGTGTCTTGGCAAGGAATAAGCGACAAATTTGGGCGCGTGTATTTGGCTAAGTTACGTTTAATAAATTCCGCTTGTAGCTTCAAAGTGTACACTGCACACAAAGAGAAAGCCGGAGCTGGAATTAATTTCCACTGGGATGTAGATACATCACGTAGGTATTAAGCGAGGGAATTTGTTTTCATTTATTTATTTGTTTACTCCTTTTTTTTTAGTTTTTTTTTTTTTTTTTTTTTTGATGCTATGGGAGTTAAACACAAAATGAATAATTAATTTAATGATAATGCCATTAGGGTGAAATTAAGGGGCGGTGACGGTACTAATTGAATTAGAAGTGATTTACAGTTAACTGCGGTAGAGGGTGGATCTAATTAAAAGATGGCATTTGACTGGGTAATGTCAAGGAAACAACAGATGGTAAATTTATAGTAATGTCAAGTTCCACAGGGTTGCCATTTGGGACCATTGTTTGTTTGTGTACGATAAAATGTTTCAATTGTAGTTATAGTTGAATGTATCCTCTAAGCTGTTTGCATTTATAGATAGAACGTATCGGAACACATGCGTTTTTAGAAAGACGAGTCCGAAGATTGATTCTATTGAAGAAAACGTACGCTATTACCTGCGGGGCACCTTTTGCCAAAAACGGGACTCGAAAGACAATATTAGAAATAGACTGCTAACACTGATGACGAAATAGAGTGGTCAAAGTCAAAGGAGGGGTCCCTTTAGGCTCCATACTACATTCTCTACTTTGGAATCTAAATGTACGAAGATTTTTGCTGGGAAGCCCAGTGGTTTTAGAAACAATACAGTGAAGACAGAGCGGTGTAACGTCACAGAGCATATGAAGCAGCGATGCAAAAAAGGACGAGAGCTGGTTGCAAGCTCTATGAGCAAAAGAGACGGGAAGAACATCAGTTTCTCCGAAAGAAGAAAAAAGCGCATGAGAAGCACACGATTGAGGATATTGAGCGACTATACTCCAGGAATAATGTACGGAAGTTTTACTAGCAGGTAAAAAGGACGTGCCAGGAAAACAGACCCCGAACAGAAACTTGTAGAGGTGAAGAAGGCAATCTCATAGTAGAATCACAGTCGGTGCTGAGAATATGGAAAAAGCACTTCTGTAGACTGTATAGCGGCGATGAAGACCAACATATCGCCGTCAGGCAGAACGAACCATTCACTTTGGACGATGATAACCAAGATTCCCGTCCACCTAACCAAACGGAAGTTCAGATAGCAATATCCAAACTAAAATCCAACAAAGCTGCCGGATCGGACGGATTACCGGCCGAGCTATTTAAAGCAGGCGGGGATGATTTGGTAGAGAGCATAGAGCAACTCATTTCTAAGATTTGGTCAGACCACCATCGTTTGTCTGATTCACAAAAAAGGAGACCCTCTCAACTATAGAGGCATCAGTCTTCTGAACATCGCTTATAAGATCCTCTCTGTCGTACTGTGTGAACGCCTAAAACCCTTCGTTAACAACCTGATTGGACCATATCAGTGTGGTTTCAGGCCAGAAAAGTCCACAATTGATCAAATTTTCACACTTCGGCAGATTCTGGAGAAATCCCAAGAAGTCCAAATCGATACACACCACCTATTTATCGATTTTAAAGCCGCCTATGACAGTATTTATAGGGACGCGCTATATAAAGCCATGTCAAGTCTTGGCATCCCTGTCAAACTCGTTCGTTTGTGTAGGATGACGATGGAGAATGCTCGCTGCTCCATCAAAGTCTAAACCTTTGATGTCAAAAAAGGATTTAGGCAAGGTGATGCTCTGTCATGCGACTTCTTCAACATCATTCTTGAACGAATTGTGCGAAACGCTTAAGCCAACAACAGCGGCACAATCTTTCAGATGTCTGTGCAACTACTCTTCTACTTCGCAAGATTTTCGGTCCCGTGTGCGTTGACGGGTTATGGAGGAGGAGGTTCAACGATGAATTATACGAGACGTACAGCAACATCGACCTAGTCAAAAAACTACGCATTGGTCGTTTAAGATGGCTAAGACACGTAGAGCGAATGGACACTAACGCTCCGGCCCGAAGAGTCTTCGAATCCAACCCGGAAGGACAACGTAGTAGAGAAAGACCTCACCTAAGGTGGCGCGCACAAATAAAAGAGGACCTCAACCAATTTGGAGTGCGTAACTGGAGGCGGTTAGCTAAGGACCGGACTAATTGGAGAAGCTTGTTGGCTGAGGTTCAACCCGAACTGTAGCGCCACCTAAGTAAGTAAGTAATTTACGACGACTTCAGCTGAGAAGTTAGCTTTGATGATGACATATGTTTTGGTAACTAAACTACAGAGTAGTTGTCGGGATGGTTTCGTGCATCACTACATCACTGAACATATAGACGAAGGGTGCTGTTAACAAGACTCTTAGCAACGTTAATGCTTTATAGATTCCAAATCTAAGCCTGTATCTTGAAGGTAGATTAGGTAATAGGGTTGACGAGAAAGGAGGTCCTTTCTCCGCTACACTTAGGTCAATGTAGACCCATTTTGGTACCCTAGGGGTTTCAGTCCCCCTTACTAGGAAACCATTAGCCTATGTTTTGTCGAGCCATTTTGAGGTGCGGATAAAACTGTGTATGTCGACCAGATCCTGAAAGAAGTGTCTTCCTAGGGTTTTGAATCTTTTATGACAGAGCGCTGGACAGTGGCAAAGAAAGTGTGGAGTGTCCTCATCTACTTCTTCCGTCGCCACATCCCTTGCATAAGTCATTCGTGTTTAATCTCAGGTCTTGAAGGTAAGGTAGGTTGCCTTGAGAGTTTATCTGATTTATTTGGGCACTTAAGTGGGGAAGCTACCTAGCCGTACCCATTTGCATTACTGAACATTTTTGAAGCCTAAAATATTTGGTTAGCAATGCGGGTTATGCAGGTAAGCGGGGGAGTATTTATCCGGGTATTGCTGTACCTAAAATAAATAGAACACGAATTATTCTTATCAATTGACCTCCCTGAACCAACCCGAGGTTCTGAAGGAATTCTAGGATGGTGCTCGGTGGCTTGTTTCACAATTTGCCCAGATCATTAAAGAAATGTTTTAACGAGGGTTGTCTTTCTGTTTCTGTTAAGTCTTGGCCATTCGCATAGGAGGTGGAATGTGTCTTCCTCGGCTTCTACGACGTCACATCCTCTAAATAGATCCACTGTACTCAAATGCATTCTCTTAAGATGAGTCGCTAGTAGGTTGTGAAGGTAAGGTTGAAGCTAGCAAGCTCAGACTAATGATAGGTCCGTTTTGATACCACATTGATCTTGGAGAGATTTTCCAAGAACCTACTTACCTACCCATCCCTTAACTAGATCACGGGGATTTGCGAAATTAGAAGGGAGACAGTCGTAAAAGCTTGCGGGTTGAAGTGATGAGGACACACAGAGCTATGAAGACCATACCATATTCGTGTTGCACGTTCATCTAAAAGTAAGCTTAAGGGTGTTACACCATCAGGCGAAGGTGTTCATAGACCTGCTACTTAGACTGTAGTATTCGCCCCCGGTATTCGCAGTTTAGCAAGCCAAAGAGCCAAGATCGCTCTAATAAAGTTTTTTTTCCCGTTCTCGCTAACGATTTGGTCGTCGCTCTGCTCCAGTTTACAAGGGTAAAGTGATGTGAATTTGAAACATGACGCGTTTTGCGGGTGAAATGTTAAAGGCGTTGATTGTGAATGGCTATAAAGATCACCTCAAAGAGTTGCGCCATTAAAAGCAAAGTTTTTAGAATGGTACCTCGACTTACTGGGCATCCATTTGCAATCAAAAACGTGTGGATTCAAAGCTTTGTAAGGATAAATGGATTACTATCTGGGAGCTTACATTCTAGTTGAGTCTTGTAGTCTTAGAACAAAAAGTTGCAATGAAGATTCTTCCGTTTAAGTGACACTGACATACAAATTTAGAAAGTGTTACGCGTGAGTGTAAGGACCGTTCTGACCGGACAAACATTCTTATAGCTCTCAGTAAAAGTTTAGCCTCTTATTTAAAAGACCCCCCTTTTTTTGGGGTTAGACAAAATGATGGGAATAAGGTAACCTACTCTTAAATTCCTGGGAAAATTTAGAAAAGAACTTAGTTTGACCCCAAAAGTCTTCTCATCAAATGTAGTCTCCATTACATTACCATACGCCATATCTAGCATTTCTCCTTTTTTTTTTTCTAAGTTTCCGTTGAACGAATAATTATGTTGATTTACTTGTCAGTTAATTGCCTATTCTACATCTTCATTGGAAGAGTTACCTTTATACACAAACACCATATATGCATTCATGTCAATAAAAGTTTTTTTTATTTCTTCATGTCCGTATCTAATTGGCCTCAATTAAAGTGAAAGACCGAACCTCTCTATCTTATTAAGAGGAAACCGGAGAAAATGCAACTCAGACAACGTTAAATGGAGAGAACTATGCGAAATGAGATAAGACTGTGTGTGTGTGTAAAAAATTGTGAAAATATGGTCAACAAAAATGATGCTAAGTGTCAGAAGTGGATACACAATTTATGCAATTACGATGCATGATTTCTTTTAGTCGTTTCGAACTGGTTTAGAGTGGAGAAGTCCACTTTTTTCTTTTTCTAGGTCATTAGAAAGGAGCATTTATCCATGGACGTGATAATGGTTGTCTTTACATGTTTACTTAGTAAATTTGCACGCAGGAGGAAAGTAAATTGAAATAAAATGTGAAAATGTTCATTAAAACGGGTGCACTTGATGAACCAGCAAGGCTGAGGAAAAAGAATTGCAATTAGGACTATGTATGGACATATTTTTTGGTAAGCAAAGCTTTTACAAGGTGGCGCAAAAGTTGTCACCCGATGTTCTTTTTCCATTAAGTCGAGAAAATTGTTTGACTAAGTGGCCGCCCCCAGAATTGATGACCATTCGGGCCCGATTTATGGTATTTTCCGTCACTCTTTCCAGAACTTCCGGCGATAGGTCCTCGCATTCTTGACAGATATTCTCTTCAAGAGTCTGAGACTTGTTAACATAGACTCGTGACTTCAAAAAAACCCCACAAAAGAAAATCTGGAACGGTTAAATCGGGCGATCCTGCCGGTCAGTGCAAATCGCCAAAACGAGAGATTGGCTTGAACGTTTGGCGGTCAACAGCTAACAGCTGATGCACTGTCTGCAGTTTGTAAGGGAACATCTTACAGTCTTTCATCAAAATTCTCTGTAAAGACCGCCAATTGATGCCCAATTGCGTGGCACGTCGTCTGGTCGATACTCCGGGGTCGTTTGCCCAGTTGGTGTCGGACGACCGGGAAATCTACGCCAACACTACCGACGAATTATTCCGCAAAATAATCGAAACAATTATTCCGCGTTCTTCAGAAGTAAAGCGATTCAAGTCTTGTTGACGTGTAATTTGTTTCTGTTTACTTCACAAAGCAAAAAATTATAGCATCTTCCGATAGGGTGATGACTTTTGCGCCACCTTGTACATAAAAGTTTGGTTAACATTCAAAGGAACGCTTTCAAATCTTCGGTAAGAATGACGGTCTTTATCTTCCGTCTATACACTGTCACTTTGTCTGAGCTTTAAACAATGCTTCACTGAGACGCTATAGAATGAGATCCTATCCTCTGAAAGGAGCACAGTTTAAGTAAATTAAAAGCAATTGACTCACAGTTATCAAAAAGCTAAAGAACAATAAGGACACTGACTTCCATGGTCTACCAGCAGAACTTTTCAAACATGATTGTGATGTTTTAGTAGAATGCGTGCACCAAATCGACAAAAGCAAGCCCAGTAACTGGACTATCAGCGTTATATGGCTCATCTACAAAAAAAGACGATCCTCCAACTTGCAAGAACTACCGAGGCATATCCCTGCTCAATGTCGCATATAAAATTCTTTTCCAACGTCTGAAACCCTTCAGCAATACAGCAATCGGCACCTATCAGTGTGGCTTCCGACGATTGCCCAATAGGTCAACGAATTTCAAGTCCAAAACTGGAGCTCTACAGGACGATGGCTCAATTCAAACCTAATCCAGCTGTGTCGCGTGCAACTTGAAAACTGCTCTTCTGAATATTCAGAAAAATCTACTGGATTTAGGGAAGATGCGCTATCATGTGATTTCTCAAATCTCGGACTGGAACAAACAGCGAAGGGCAGTTGTTAACATAAAATTCAATATTGTCAGCTGCTGGGATACGCCGACGACTTCGACATCATTGGTCGCTCCAAGCTTGCCATCATAGAGGCGAAATGAGTTGGTCTTAAAGAAAATAAGGACGAACCAAGTACATGTTATCTAAAAACGTCACTATTGACAGTAACTTCGAAGTTTAATAGTTTACGTGCTCATTTGCCTCGTGGTAAACATTCATGCACCGACTGACGGATTCGACAATGACTTACGAGTTTTTGAACAGCGTATTCCTAGCGCCACACTCTGGTTTCTACGACCCATTGTGCTACCCATTCGGAAGGCGGACAGATTTTCTAATCCCCAGCAGTTCGGAGAAGATTCCTGCACCAACGCCAATGTCTAATTTAGATCCATCGGTATAGACGGCTATTGATTGCATATTGGGTGCTTGACCGCTTTGTTGCGTTGCGTTGTGTAGTCAGTGGTAGGCGCATTACCTAGCTATTTCTGGAGGATCGTGGTGTTACCCACTGTTTTTGACTTCCAGCCGTCGGATTGGCTTATTCTTAAGGCACTAATTGACCGTTGATTGTTGGATAAAGATATTTTGTGGTAGCAGGTTAAAAGATGGCCTCGAGTCCCGCTGTGGATGTTGTTCTCATTGCACTGGTAGTGCATGTTGGCGATGGCCATTAGGTTGGTGGATTTACAGGCTACCTGCCACCAAACGAGGCTTCCATAGGTCAAAATGGGTCTTACTATAGCCGTGTACATCCACAGAATGATTTTGGGATTTGGTCCCCAGGTTTTAACCTAAAGCATACTACAGGCGAAGGTTAGTCTACCCGCTTTCCGCATGGAAAAGTCTCTCTGGATCGTCTCTTATCTCTCTCTTGACGAAATGATTTAATAATTCAGCGTCCAGGAAACTGTCGAATAAGGGTAGTCACTCACAACATTTAGATTCTTAGATGACATTAAGGATACTTGCCTAAGTCTGTCCAAAAACGATCAAGTAGTCTGATATCACAAACAAAACCCCATATCAAGGGTCTCGGAGAAGGAAGACATTCTTCAACTATATTTGTACATGAAACCTTCTCTTAAAAACATTTCTCATCAACAATTTTGCTGAACAGATAGGAAGAGGTAGATGTCATGAAATCCCAGTGCTAAATCACGAGTTGTAGCTGTTTCAGAGGCTAAGACGAAGAAATCCCAAGCTCCCCTGCTTTGAATGACCACCGACAGTACAGTTCCAAACTTTAGAAGGGTGTTTCTCCACCCGAAAATATTCAAAAATAAAACATATTGCCACCCCAGAACATCCAGTAGCATCCTCCTTAAAAAATCCTTAACACACCGAATGTGTCCTTTCCTAGTACTTTATCTAAGTCGCTTAGAAGACTACAAATTTCTCGGCACAAATTCATTCCAAAGACGGTAACAAATACCTCGTTAGATCAGAAACTTTGCAAAAAGAATCCTTCATCCTTGAAATAAATATTAGCAATTTGTTACGCTTGCCAAAATTGCAAAAGGAATAGCAAACAGAACTACACAGGAATACAGGGAACAGTAGCTATTTAAGTAACCTTAACATTTCTCAAATTGACATATATGAATCGAAGGAGAACTCCCCAGTGCAGTTGAAGTCCTTTTGTCGACTATGCAAACGAAATGCATTATTAATTTCAGTCTCAATACCTCATTCGTCATGTCTCCTATAAGAGCATATGTGTGTGTATATGCGTGTGTGTATCCTCGTCATCGTCCAACAACTCGACCTCGATACGCCAAAGAATTTCAACAGTATCCCTCCTCTTTCGCAAAGTAAATTTTCCACAGTTCAAGGAGAGGTCTCCATTTTTCCAGGACAACCCACCAACTCAGCCAGACGCAAGCCAAACAGAAACGTCGCACCCTCTCTGTCGTCGTCGGTCTCTTCACTGGAAACACACAGAGAAAATGCACATCACGTTCTGCATTTCATATTATTTAGGGATCTTCTCATACAAAACTTCTCTGACAAACTCATAAGTCCTTTTTCCTGCTCTCCCTCATACTCTCATTCTGCATCGAAAGGGATACGCGTTGGAGTGGAGGAAACCTGGAGCTTCTGGAGTTCTTAAGAGATCTGCCTGGCCTTGTGGGAGTGATGTGATATGACGTGGTGTATTTGTGTTTTTATTATGTTTTCCTTCGTTCATATCCTTGAAACACCGAAAACAACACGCGTTCGGCTTTGGCGTGCGTGTTGCTTCAACCAAAAAAAAAAAAGAAGACAACATAGTTCATATGACGTGCGTGTGTGTATATGGTGCTATAGTGGTGCACCCCATTGTGAAGGAAGTAATACAGGATTTTTCCATTTGAATTTTACCACTGCACATTTTGAATACAAATTGACTCCTTTTTCCGCTTCCGTTAGATGCGAATGGCAGTCAACGGAGACGAAACCAGAGAGAGAGAGAGAGTATGGGAAGTGTAGACTGTGGCTGATGGGTGGTTTTTGAATTTAATATGCTCGAGGACACTACACCGCCTCGTAGCTATGATGTGACTTGCATAATATTTCGCTTATTCCTTCTAGGACTCTCTATATCCTTTCTGTACGTGTGCGTATGTGTATGTGTGTGTATTTTGTAAATTTTTCTTCATTATTATAATTTCATTTGACGCTCGCGCGCCTAGCTATCGATTCCCATTGTGTATCGTGAGACTCAAGAGAAAAAAAAACTCAGCTCCTTATGAAAATCAGGACAACGATAACGACACAGGAAATGTGATATAGTGGCGAATACTACACAGAGCACTGCCATTACCGCACAGCGTATAATTTGTCGATGTCGTTCCAAGTAAATGTGTTGCTTTGCTGCTGCCGTCGTCGTCGTCGCCAGCCATCGCTATATTCAACTTACCACAGACTCTATCCGTATTTTCATTTCTCTATCCGATGGCAAATTATGCGTAAAACATTATGAAATAGAAAACCGAAAAACACACAGTGAAAGAAGAGCGATGGGATGACGATCCAGAAAAAAAAAAAATAAACTTAACTATAAAATGACTTTTCACTGCGAAGAGGGGGGGGGGGGATTGGTCCTCACAGAACCTAGGGCTGGGGCGACAGATTTCCATAAATAATCGCGAAAGGAAGTTCTACTCCTCGGAATAGGAGAAACCAGTTGGAAAAGTGTTAAAACGGGACATTTTCATAAGTAGTCAGTAAATATTTATGAAATTCATTTTTAGATAGTTATTACACTTTACTTTTATTCTTTCTTCTCATCGTTGAATCATTGTCGAGTTTATAGATTCAGCTTAAGCTGGTAGCGAGGGGAGTTGGAGTGGTGCTAAAAGCTTAATCGTTGTCATTCATTTTTTGCGATGACAAATCCAAACGATTTTTAACAGGCTCTGTCGGTTATGGTGATAATCCTTCAAGTTGATGTGGTCATGCGGATTGGGGATTAAGAAAATTATAAGCTAAGCTTTAATTTAAGGACGAAGGTTTGGAATGGGGATTTAACCTTCAATAAACCCTCAAATTAATTCTTATGTCTTCCACTTCTGACACTTTCACTTGAACCAGACTCCAGTGTACTCTGGAAAGATTTTCAAGAATTTAAGTTGCAACGTAGGATAATCTAGATATAACCTTCAATAAACCCCCAAATTAATTCTTATGTCTTCCACTTCTGACACTTTCACTTGAACCAGACTCCAGTGTTCTCTGGAAAGATTTTCAAGAATTTAAGTTGCAACGTAGGATAATCTAGATATAACCTTCAATAAACCCCCAAATTAATTCTTATGTCTTCCACTTCTGACACTTTCACTAGAACCAGACTCCAGGGTTCTCCGGAAAGATTTTCAAGAATTTAAGTTGCAAACGTAGGATAAGGGTACCAATTAGGTCTTACTCAATCGAAATGCGTCAATATTCCTTGAAATTCGGCCAAAAAGTAGTTCCCACTTCGGACTAGTCCCAAAATATGACGCGTTGCCAATTGGATCATTGCATGAAACAAAGTGGTCAAGTCCAAGGCCACCGAACGAGCTTGAAGAAGCCATCTTGATGACAAATGAAAGCTGGCACTGGACCTATCAAGTGTTCAAATGTCTCATAATTATTTGAGGGAATAAAGGCTTTGGACTTATTTTTTTATTCGCGCAATGCATCCTATTACCAGCTAAGGACCAACAGCAGAGCATTCTAAGTCGTTAGTGTTCCCTTTGTGGCTAAAACCTCGATTGATTGGCCGAAGGATGTCGAACAAAATCAGAAAGAAAGTATCTGAGGATACATCTTTTAGGTACTGGAAAACGTAAGGTTAACCAATGCAACGGATGACAAAGGCTTCGGATTTGTCCTAGTCAATTGTTGGGGGAAGTGAGCGCCTAATGTGGCTGAAAATGCAGGTCATCATTTGATCAACTGCTAACTTACAAGACGTGTAGACTGCAGACCTGTAACAATGTGTGTAACCTGGGATGGACCAAGTTTTCGAAGCAATCAGTCAACAGAGAGCTTAGATTTTTCAGTTCGGGACCCTAGATTTCGGAACAACGGCTTCCAATTCAAAGAAAGACCAACATTATAGGCTATGCTAACGACAAAGTACTTGTAACAGCCTTATTTTGAAGAAATGAAGCTACAAAGATTCTGAGGCAGTGGCCAAAATGCATCGGACTTGACCAGACTGAGCAGAAAACAGAAGCAGTTTAAATTAACAGGTGGAAAAAAGAAGAGCAATCATGTTTAGAGTCAATAATTCTGCCTTGTCAACGGCTATTTAACGTCTTGGGATCGACACAAGACTGTCATGCACATATAGTGCCAATGTGCTAAGACCAAGCCAACACGAAACTTTTGGAAGCCTTTCTTTACCCAGATCCAATCTAACTCCAGAAGATGTAAGACGCAGCTAAAATTAGTGCAGCAAAGGTTATTAAGGACCTCCCCTTCGAATAGAATGTCAAAAACCCATTGTCAACAGCAGTCAAGTTGCTAGTGGTTTCAGTGGGTAAGAATCCCATAATCTGGTTAGAACGAGCCTGCAAGTGGTGTCTTTCAGTATTTCCACCGTAAAAATAAAAACCTTGAAGCTTTTTCCGCCGTCAAGCCTTTATGAGGCTAAAGCAACACAACACTGATGACTGAAGCTTTGACATATTATAACGCAATACAGTCAATGATTGTATATCTCTGGCCAGGAAGTAAGGACTTAAAGCACTGACAAAGAGTTTGGCTATCAACTAAAGTATCCGTTTCATTCGAAAAGAAATTGGAAGTCTTGACTTGTGCTCAAAACTATTTCAAACCACTCAAGTCGGTCTTTCATTTCATTTTTCAATTTCAAATCAATTAAAAGTAAACATTCTAATTCAGTGACAGAAGCCAGACAACTCTAAGTACACTGTAGACATTGGACACGTAAAAGATTGAAAACTTTCTAGTGGCATCACCACGACATCGAATGCAATCACTCTCTACTTGAACTGAACTTACCTCTGCTGCACCGTACAAAGCCAGAGACAGCACAACATCCCCTTAATCAATTTACTTTTGCCATCCCTTAATCACATTCGTGGTATATGGCTGATTCATCTTAGTCTTCTTCAGTCTATCAATCCCAACCTACTATGTACTTCCGCCCACAAAAATTGTAAAGTGAATGCAACTTGAAACGCCTTTGCTAACAGACAAGGATGGTGGTACAAAAATTGTTTAAGAACAACGATCGATTTCCTTTCACCATGCCCAACTGCTAATTACATTTTAAGTGAGTTTGCAGTATCCTTCCGACACCGATGGCACTCCCTACGAAACTCCCCCATATATATACAGACACAATGACACACAATATATCTTTAGCTTTACCATTTGTTTTATTCCTCTGTCCAATATATCACCCCGAGGAGGTGTACAGCAAGCAACACGAAAAGGATACTCTTACCTTTCGGATACCGCCGGTAGTCGTCTCCAACGAAACAAGGATATATTGATGGAAGCTTGTGATTGCCTACAGGTGTGGATGGATGGATGGGTGGGACGGTGACAATTTATTTTTTATTTTTGCTTTCTAATCTATTTTACTTGAAGTGCCATCTGTAATTGAGTTTTTAATTGAAATTATTATTCGAGATACACTGTGTGGCTGTGTGAGTGTGTGTCTATAAAGCAAAGTGCTGTAGAGACTAATAGGGATATTTACAGCCTGCATCCAATATTTTTTAATTAATTTTCAAGTAACTAACATCCAGGGGGACACGACGACGACAACGGTGCTATCGAGAAAGCCGAAGTGTCTTTCGATTGAGAGTGCCCTGTGTTGAGAAGCATTCGAGATGGACGCACAATGAGTGTAAAAAGTGGAGGCTGCAGAGGTGTCTCTCCCTTACCAGAGTGCTGTACCTGAAGTCTTTAAGTAAACTAAATTGAGAATGTCAACACACTTTTTCGCTTCCTCTCTCTGAACATTTAATTAATGAGTGTGTACCTGTAAGTGACTTGAAATTGGACAATAAACGAATCTCTGATTACAATTTTGGAGACTTTAAGGGGTTGGTGTCAGAAGTGTAAACTTTTCACTGAGTTCATTCAGATTCGTCACTTAGATTGTCATTGAATAGGGTTGGATTTGTGACAGAAGAAACCTACTCCTCCTTAAAGGCGGTTTCAAGTACTTGAAACTCGTTGCTGGTGTCAGAAGTGTAAACTATTTAACACTTGGAAATGTACATTTACTTTGTTCATAGAGGCTCCTTGTAGAACAGTGTATTTGTGTCTGGAAATCAGTTAGAAAAAGTCCATTGCTCCTCAAAGGCGGAGGAATCAAACCACTTCTTTGGTGTCAGAAGTGTAAACACTTGCAAATGAGCATTTAGTTCGTTCACAAGTGTGTATTTGTGTCTGGAAATCAATTGGAAAAAGTCCACCGCTTCTTAAAGACGGTTTTAAGGACTCAAACTTCGTTTTCGGTGTCAGAAGTGTAATCAATTGAACACTTACAAATTTAGTTCATTTAGTTGGTTCACAGAGGCTCCTCGTAGAACAGTGTATATGTGTCTGGAACTTAGTCAAAAGAAGTTCACTCCCCAGTTTTCCCTGTCAGAAGTGTAAAATGCACAAACACTTGCAAATATCCATTCACTTCATCTTGAATAGGTCTGAATTTGTATCTGCAAAGTAGATTGAACTGCAAGTGAATATAAAAAAAAAATCCACTGTCTACTAAAGGCCATTTCAAGGACTCATATAACCTCTTTCAGCTATTCATAGTCAAAGTCGCCTTCATTTCACCTCTATCGCAATGTTACCACTATTTAGCGTGACAAAATCACCTTTTACCCGTTAATCACATATTTGGCATATGACAAAGGCAAAAAAAAAAAAAAAAGACGAAGCCTTCCCTCCACGAAAAAGGACGTTTGACACCCCGCTTTGCATTTCTACTCTGATTTATGCCTCCATCGTTGATTTTACAACCATCGTCATCCAATACGTACGTAACGTAACTCTCAAAGGAAAAGGGAAAAACGAAAACTTTCGCGTTTTTACAATTGCAAAAGCCACCTTCTTCAACCTAAACCTTAGTAGTAAACGCAGGTTAAGGCTGGAATTGGTTGATTGGAGTACACTTTTACTGTTAAAAGGTGCTTACGTAATTAACAGAGAGGTATTACTTACTTTCACTTCCTGACGCGGCACACGCACACGAAACTCCTAAAGACATACAACAAAAATGAAGCCCTATTACCGTTATACAAATGTTTGCCCGTCCCCAAACACCCTGCTCTCTCGCATTAGTGGTGTAATGCGTATTTCATTAGATTTTACCGAATTCGAAAATAGCAGCAACTAACAGAAGGTTACCGTTGAATTGTTGATTAGTTGACACGCCAGCATGGGGTGGGCTTTATTGGCGTGGATGGAAAAGAAAAGGACAAAAGTACCGGAATAGGTAAATAAATTATTTTACTTTAAGACCTACACACACAGTGTGTTAGTTTTGGGGACCGTCTTGCTGTTTAGTGGGTTTTCGTGTGCAATTAAAGTAGCAGTGAATTAAACACCTTTTTTCACGTTACCGTTTTTTTGCAGTTAAAGACCTTTAAGGCGACGACGACTGGGATAGGGCTGAAGGTTCTTTGGTTTGGGTGAATGCGTTAACGATTAATTTGTTAGATTGTTGTGTACTTTTGCTTCGTTTTAATTTTTTTATTTTTTGCTCTGTGATTTGTGGTTTCCTGAATTCGTTAGTTTTTTTTTTTCTTTTTCTGTGCTCAGTGGGTCAACACAGGGGAAGGATTTTAGTGCGAAATTATACACAGAAGAAAGTACACAGGATATGGACACGAAGAGATTAAGAAGTAGGAGTTCCCATTGTTCTACTTGGGCAACAGCACTCTTTTTGAATTCAAAGCTGTTCACTGAAGTCTACTGAAGTAAATTCTAAACATTAGCTGTCTTGGCAGAAACTTCAGACAGTTTCGACAGTACTGGGTTTCGATGCTTATTGTAATGAGAGACGAAGAACAGAGCGTGTGATAATAAATTCCACATCCAGGTGGTGCAACTCTGAATGGAATCTCTCTTTTGCAACTTAAGATGTGCTTAAGGGTAAACTGATGAACAATGAGATTGGATAAAGATGGAACTGACTAGTTTCGATATTTTTGCAAATAGCGATCAAGAGAGCATATTGACACAGCTCTGGAACCTTCTTTACCAAGTCTAGTTTGTGGAGGGACTGACCGAATACGAAAAATGAACAGAGCCTTGTAGTGTCAACCCTACCAAAGCTGAACTGATACTTTTCACAAAAAAAAAACAAAATAACCTCCCACTGCCAGGTATCTTGCCGTCATTCCTGACCGAAAGCTAACCTAGAAACAAGACATAGAACGATAGTGATTTTAGCAAAATCTTTGACAAGAAATGTGGGAATCCAGCCAAAGATGAATCCATCAATGTACACAGACTCTGTATGTCATTTTCGTCTAGGGATCACTGGTCTGGTGGCCCACTCTGAACAACGGTTTGTCTTTAAAAAAAAAAACTTCGAAGAGTTCAAAGAACAAGAGATATAGTGTTCAACTAATGCCACAGCCGTTCTGTTACACCTCTTATACGTCGCTCTAAAAATCAGACTCAAAGAATCTAGATCAATTCAAGCCTACCACGTACCATACTGTCTAGCAGATTTGGCATAAGCTGGATTTAAAAGACTCTAAGAGCTAAACCTTCTTTAGAAGAGTATATATCAGCACCGAATAATTTCTTCAGAAGCTGTAGACGCGGAAATGAGGAGGAAATTATGCCCCAGTGTACGTGTCATGTCATCTCTGTAGAAGCAAACATTGTTCTTCCACACCCTCTGGGATCTGGAACGTATTAATGTCAATTGTCTCTTAGGCTAAAGGTTTTACGAGTAGATTGGGGGATTCCCTTTGAAATCGTGGTCAAAGCGTGCGAATGTCTGCAAGTTACCTGCAAGCAGTTGTCAATAAGCTTAAAAAAAGGTGTCAGAAGTGGTTTGAGTACCATATAAATGTCCCTAGACATATGTACACACAAGAGATCTCAGAGAGCAAATAGACTTGGCAGAACGTGACAGAGGTGTCCAAAGTGAATACGCTTTAATGAGGGTGTCAGAAGTGGCTTGAGTGTACAACGTGTATACTGACTTGGCCGAAGGTGTCAGAAGTGTCCAAAGTAGATGAACTTTGAAGAGAGCGTCAGAAGTGGCTTGGTATATTCTGCGTATACCGCAAATGGCACATATCTCTTGTAATAAGACAACGAACCGATTTATTAACAGGTGTCAGAAGTGTGAGGATTTATTTTAAAAATTTGAAGTGTCTTGACTTGACACTAACGGCATGAAATTGGTAGCAAAAGAGAGCGAAGCAGGTGGTAGAAGTGCTGAAATTATGAATGATTTTTGGAAAAAGGTGTTAGAAGTGGTTTCAGAGTGCATTGTGGTAAAAGATTGGAATTGACTTCCAAAAAGGTGTCAGAAGTGTGCAAATGAACTTGAAAATTGTCAAAATTGGCTCAAGTATATGATGAAGGTATCAAAAATGGAGTCAAATCAGAAATGAACTTGCCAGCAGATGCCCAAAGAAATTGAATAATTTGATAAAGACGTCAGAAGTGACTTACTTATATTGAAATGATTGGATCTTTTTTTTAAAACCTTTTTACGACTTTCCCTCATTTAATTCCCTAAGAATCAATCTCGTACACTTTGATTGCATCAATTGCGAGGAACAGCTAAAGAATAGTAGCTTCTTAGAGGTCATTATTCTCTTATATAAATTCCTTTCCTTCAAAACCAATGATATCATTCGAATGTCCATGAACCATCTTGTTTGAGGGGATTTTTCTTTCACGATTACTTATTCCTCTGCCTAAGAAGGAAACTACCAACATAACCATAGTTACAAAGATTCCAATGAGTAGTAGTTGCACAATTCTTTAAGAATTATAAATCGTGCAGCAAAGTCTGATACTATAGCTCAAAGAGGACACCGTAACCGCCTCCTTTGCATGCACATTTTTTCTTTCCCCCCTCTCTCTGTGTAATCTTCTTCCTCTCTACCTATTTGATTGTGTACTCATCTCTTAAGCGAAGGAATAAACATAGATATAGGTACTAGTACTGTGTGTGAATTTATATCTTTTTCACCTTTGGCACAATACACTTTGTTGCCAGAGACTCTGGAATAGGATTTGCACAACTGAGATTGTCTTTCTTGGAAATTGCAGATTGGATGCGGTAATGGACAGAGAGATGATGACTTGTGCAAAAGGGGTCAGGCATCAATGCAAAAAGAAAAAAAGGGGAAAAAGAGGTCAGCAAAAGGTGATGTAGAGTTGTGCGTCCCAAAGGAATGGGACTAACTCACTAGCACGAACTTTTCATCTATTATTTTCGCGTGGAACAATTCAAATAAAGCAACAAACACGTCATCGTCCCTCGTCGCCTTAATGATAAACACACATGAAGCACATATCCTTGCATATCCTAAATGTCTTCTTCCAGACAAAATTTATGAGCAGCACGACGACGACAGTGATGGCGATACAAAGGCAAACAATTTAGTCCACAATTATTAACTTTAGGTGTCGTCGTTGTCGGTATGAATACAGAGAGTGGGAGAAAGGGATACACACGTTCCCACTAGTATATCTTCATTAATTCCACTCTGACGAATACAATTCAACTTTATATCCTTTTTTTTCTTTCTTTTCCGTCGTGGAAAGAGAAACACATTCCATTACACACACACTTGTGAGTAGTGGTGACAAACTGTCACAAGCCATTCAACAGAAGGATACAAAAAGAAAACACTTATTTCACATAATCCTTGGCATTAAAAGTGAACACATAGCCATAGATTTAAACAGGGAAAGGAGATGGGAAATTAGAAAGGGGATATGCAAGGAAAAACACTCAAGAACGTGGAGAGGGGCAAGTAAAAAAAACATGAATAAAAAATTTAACAAATAAAAACAAGCCAGAGAGGGTGAGTGAACAAGGACACAGGGGAGGACGAGGAGTATAGATTTAAAGGAACAAAATGTGCATTTTTGATGCATGCATCCTTTAGAAGCGTGTCAAGGATAAATAATAATAATGTCACACAATTAGTAATCAAGAATCAGCAGGGGTTTGCTAAACCGACATGAGATACACACGCAAAGTTGCACCCAAAAGACAATGTCATTTGATGGTGCACCACCATTCCCAAAGCCGTAGTGCTGAGTGTCCCTATACAAACCTTGTGGATTAATCACCTATCACCCATACACACACACTCTCATTCATTACAGATGACAGACAATAATGGCTAATAAGGTATTCATAAAAGCTATCATGCGATTGGAAACGCAATTAAACACCCCTTTGGTGTCATTCGATGGAATGTCCTTTTTTTCCTTTTTTGCAATTGACACTGCAACGGAGAAAGGATTACATGCGCTTGAAACTGTTTGCATTGAGAGCGTTGTTTTACAATGGATTTTCTGCAATTAAAATGTATTATGTGTGAAAAGTGGTACGGATAGGGAGTGGTCCCACTTTGTCAGAACTTTTTTCGGAGGATGTTCGATGTCAAAGGATGAATTGAATTGTAAAAGCGAACAAGATGAGTACTGGGAAATTAATTTCATGTCATGGATCAAAGTGTTTGCAGAATGATATATTGTGTCATGAAGGGACAACAAGAGTTACATTCGACCGAACGTCGAAACAAATTTGTTTGGGTGTGGCTGTGAAATTTGACAAAGCCTGTACAAAACATGGAATATCCTTTGGACTTAATTTAAGCAAAACAGTGATCCTTGTATTTATCAGACGCCAATCCAACTGACAAATTCATTTGGGACATTTAAGTGAAAAAATACCAAAATTTGGACCCAATCAGGGCATTTCATCGTCGAGAATGGCAGTAACTTTCCCATAGCGGCTCTTCCAAGAAGTGTCAACCTTCTTAAGGTTCAATTTCCCAAAAATTATATCGTATTCCTTGTCCTAGACCTAAGACTGTCACTGTGTAAAATTTCAAGTTCTCTGAATTTGGGAGAGATTGTGGTTTATGTCCTTGATATGTGTATTCTAACAGTTTTTCCGATGCTGTGGAGCTCCATGATGACGTATCGTTATGAAATAAACTCCAAAACACAATCAGATGCCTGCCTTTTGATACAAATTCTGTTTAAAGAAAATTAATGTTTTGGTTCTAGAATTAACTGAACACAAACAAACATAAACATCAAAAAAATTGGTTGATGTATGAGATATGTATATATCGATCGTGATCAATATCATCAAGTATACCAATGTATCCAGTTCTGAATGCCATCTTGGCTGGGATCACAATTCAAATGGAAGCTTGACTTAGGTTACATAGACAGTGTATCCCGCGCACTAAATCGTCCTCTATAGGGCACCCAAGCTGTAGGTTAAAGTCTTGGAATCACCGACAATACGATTCGAAAAGAGATCGCTGACAGAGCCAACTTGTCCCTAACCTGGGTTCCAGGGCACAAGGACATTCCGGGCAACAGACGAGCTGACAAACGAAGAAGCAGGTTAGAACCAATCTGAAGATATGGGGGAACTTCTCTAGAATCGATCAAATTTCGTCTCGATACTGAAGCCAGGAAAATGGCAAATCATCCAGGCAGATATGGCTTAACCTGAATCTGAAGAGCACCGAAAGACTTCTGTTCATTAATAGGAAACATATACAAAATTTAGTAGACACGCGTCACTAGAATAGTTGCCGACTCCAAAAAATGTCTGCAGAAGCTGTAGAGACGAGAAAGAGACGTATACACCTGTATTTCCACATCAAGGCTGAAAAGGCAAACCAAATGGGAATACTTCACTGAAAACCTCTGCCAAACTGCATATTTACAAACTAAGGAGCTTTGTCTGAGGGTCTAAATTGTTCTGTGCGAAGCAGGAAAGGATCTGCAACGATAGGTCTACCAGCAGAATTTTCCTTGAGAAATAAAGGAAATCCATCATGCAAGGTTCCTGGTGCTGGTAAACCGGTACGCGGTATCACGATGGACTTACATTCAAGGCTAAGTGTGGCCCTACCACATAATGAGGAACTGGCGCGAAAAACTATGGGTTCTTGGTACGCAGCATAATGTAAGACTCTGCTGGATCTCCAGTCAAACTGGGGTAGGTGGTTTTTAGAACCTGATGAAGCTTATATTTACTTATCAGGACAGCCACCCTTGGAGGGTCGGAGTCTGAACTAATGCCGCTTTCTATCCTTCACGGTCAAGGGCGCACTGATTCCAGTTTACTAGACCAAGGTTTCTAGCGTCCGCGATTTCCTGATCTTTCAACTTGAAATTCGATCTCCTTGATCAAACTGACAAACAAATTCAAATGACATATGGACTACACTCAACTCTTGTCTTATAACAGGGAAGCTGTGGCTTCCCAGAAACAGAAAACCTAGAGAATCGTGCAAATCTTCTCCAAAGGGTATAATCAACGGACATAATATTTTTTTTTTATAGTTTACAGGGATTATAAATAGTTTATAGGGATTATAAATACCCTTATGATGTTATTCACACAGCGCTAGTGTTTGTGCAGTGATTTTGAGACTCAGATGGTATAAGGTTTCAGTCTTTTTGCTCCGTGGTGGTGTCCAGGATGACTGGAGAGAATTATTGGAACTGTTGCCATTGCTTATAATTCACAGTATTTCTTTCGAACATCCCGATGTCATTAGTAGGATCAACACTTTCAAGCCGTATGACCTCCCTACTGCCAGTGTTATGCCTATGCAGTAGAGTTGACTTCAGCTTTTTTCGCAGTTGATCGACTTTTTTGACATCGGGATTCGAACCTGGAACATTCAGCGTGACAGGCGATGATGCAACCATTACACCATGGCCATGCTAAGATACCATGCTGGGAGAATGAAACCTAACACGTAGGACCTATGCATGATGAAAAAGTTTACAAAGAGACGTTTTGCCAGTGTCAAGCACTCAAATTTTGGGAAGACTTTTCTTTCAGAATGAAGAGGAACTGTTCGACAAATCTGTATAGATTCATCAGCGCCTCGAGCTGCCTTGAAATTCTCTACGTTCATAGGTTCCTACAGTGTGGGAGTTACATCCCCAAGGGCATTACAATGGGGTAGGATTTCCTTACCATGTATTCTCAGCATTTATTAAATTCATCTGGAAAAATGTCTTTGAAAGGGTTACCCAATCATTTCAGGAAAATATCTCAATTCTTCTTGAATTTCTCCTCTTTGTAAACAAATTTATTTCTAACCCTCTCGGGGGAATTCAAGGCCCAAACCCTCATCATATCTACATCAAAAAAAAAAAAAAACAAGACATCCCGTGTTACACATTTCCCAAGAATTCCCCATTCATAAATTTCAAATCCATACTTCATTATTTCAGCACACGCAATGAAAATAATATTTTCGAAATAATTTCGGTTTCGCTGTGGCTGGTGGGAAGACAGAAAAATTCTTCTCCATTTCGCGATTCTCACTTTCTTGAGAAAATTCGTTTATTTTACCGAAAAAAAAAAGAAAAAATATTTTCTTTCATCTAACGTGTTACTTATTACTGACGCTAATTAATTGCATTAACATGTTTATGCTAATAAGCAGATACATTCTCTGCTCCTTTTGGGAAATAAATAACACGAACGAATCTAACGAAATCTCATTGAAAGTAAAAGATACAAAAAAAAAAAATGAATTTATTTCGAGTATCTAACTTTTCACGAAAGTTTTCTACGCACGGCTTGGACGCTGCCGCCGCCGCAGGCTCCCCCTAGTGTTTAGTGTTTAGTTTCACGATAATTTATGATGTGAACAAGTATGCATACAATGTGTATCTGAGTATTGTTTATCACGTATCTTTAGGAAGTTCTTTGTGGTCAAGATATCCAACAGTCTGGTGTATACACATATATTCGTTTGTGAGGAAACCTTGTTCTTAAAGCAATCAGTCAACACACAATCATTGTTTGGCAAAAAGGCGGTCAACAACGTTCGGAAATTACGTCGTTACATGGTTACTCTGTCAGCAAATTTCAAAAGAACAGTCATTTGCTGGAGAGGAAATTGATAAAAATTTGTCACACAAGTCATTACGTGGGAGATTAGTCCACGAACCCAGTCTCATGATTGAAGGCTTCAAATTGGATTGTCGGTGGTTCTTGAGCTCCCGCCCAGTTCTTGTCTTTGATTTCCCACAATTAAGGTCACGGAATCTCACACACACGATACAGTGAGAGGTGTTGTATCTCTTTGTGCGTGGATTAAAACATCAAATGCAATCTTTTTTTCCAAGAACATAGTGTTGTGCAACTGTTTCAAGTTTTTATGTGTTTCTTTCGAAGTGAGTTATAGCTGTTCCCACATGGGGTAAATAAAGTCGGAGAGGGATACTGACTAAAAATCTTCAAAAGTTTCGGACATAATAAAAACAATAGGGTCCTGACGGGGAAAAAGCCCACAAAATTTGGAATAAGGTTCGAACATCTGCTAAAAGTCATAAAATGAGTTCGTGGATGGCACTGATGGGAAAGTGTCTCATAAAACAAGGATCCTCCCTCATTTCTTAGACGTTGGCTGAAGGAATTGAAAGCAAAAGAGGCGCATTAAACAAATGAAATGTGAATCTTAAAAAAAAAAACTTGAACACAGGTTCGTGTATATGCTAGCAGGTAACAATATTTATCCATAGATGGCATTGATATGTAGAAGGAGCTTTTTCAGATCGGTATGCCTGAATCTCTGCCTTGGTTACCGTGGTCCCACACATCCATGAGATAGAGTCCGCCACGGATGAAGCCAGAATCAAAAAGTGGCTAGAGTCTGCCGATCTAGAATTAGCTAACCGCAAGTCCTAAGCTGTCCTAATAACCAGCCAAAAGACTGCGATAGGTGGGCCTGGATACGCAAAGGGGATCTCCTGCTATCCAGAGTGGTCCGTTCAATCCATCTATATGCTGCTTATAACGAAGGAAACAAGAAGGAAGCTCTCGTCAGCATACAGACTCTGCTCTATGAGAACAATGAACGGTTTTCGAATGGCTGGAATGGTCGCCATCAACATTATCGCTAACGAGATGCAAAGGGTCTACTAAAGGCGAACCACGAACCAGCAAGAGGCCATCGGTATCAAGAGGAAGAAAGGGCAACATCTGTACAGCATTGTGGCAAGCCAGGTGACATAACCGGGCAAAAGGCAGATGGGTCCATAAATCGAGGTCTGAACCGCACTTCCTGTCCGGGCGCGGCAAAGAAAAAGACGCAAAACACGCAATATTCCTCTGCAGGCGTTTCGCAGAGGGAAGGGTGAACCTGTCCACCACGGAGGATACAAAAGATCTCGCAACCAAATTGCATCTCCTTACGTCAAATGATTCGAAAAGTTATGACTTAATGACAGGCAAACCAAGAGGAGCTCAACAAAGACCTTGGACATAGACATTGGTATACGAACTGAGTGATCGACCAGTGATAGGTTCTGTTCCGAGCCCTTCCTGGCTAATTCATCCGCCATTTCATTCCCATGGATACCTTTGTGTCCCGGGAGCCACCACAGTGTTACATTGTGGTTCGCGGTGAGAGTTTTGAGCTCTTCGCGACAGCATTTCACAATTTTTGACTTAACTACTGTGGATGTCGATAGTTTTTCTAGAGACTAGCTACATTGATAGTGCACAGGCTGCCTCGGCGATGGCTAGGACTTCCACTTTGAACATACTCTCGTGGTTCGGAAGTCTTATTGACCGCTTTATGTTGGGTTCTAGTGAGTAGATCCCAGAGCCTACGTTCTTCGGTTTTTAACTCGTCTATCTGGTTGATAGCCTTCCCGCTAGCCCACTCGTCTCTTGAGGGGATGATCGTTTTTATGCTTAGGCTGAAATCAGGAAATGGTGTGAGGAAGTCCGAGTAAGTTTCTAATTTTGCCCAACTTGCTATCTTTTGATGGCCCTTGTCGCCCGCTTTGCAGAGATTAAATTGTTTTAAACGCAGGGCACTTTTCGCGGCTGCTTCCTTTAGGTAGAGGTCTAATGAAATTAGCACGAGAATAGTTTCCAGGACTGCAGTTGGAGTAGTGGTACCTTGAAAGTCGTTGTATTTTGGTAAATGCTTTGAGATTGGTTGTATTCTCTGCTGTAGGCCACCAGATTAGACATCCGTAGGTTAGGATGGGCCTGACAATGGCTGTATACATTCAGTGGATGAGGGCGGGCTTAGGACCACATTTCTTGCCAAGTATTTTGCTTTATTCTTTCTGAAATGTTCTCTTTCCATGACAATTTACGGTCAAGGATGCACTCCAAGTATCTCACCCTTTTTAAGACTTGGAGGGGGATCCCTTCGAGCATTAAGGACCCGAACATCGGTATCGTTTTTTTGTTCGTAAAGAGAACTACCTATGTTTTTTGGGGATTGACGTTTAGTTCACATCCTTTAGCTCTTGTGTCCCTTGATGTATAGAATCCTTAAAAAGAACTAGGATTCCGGACTTTAAAGTAAAGCGGGGTTGTATCTAAATAAGCGGAGTACACAAAAAATCTTGAGATGGATCCTTGACCACAAGCTGTTATTATGAGTAAACTGCATGCGTTAAACGGAACGTAAGGTGAATTAAGGACATTGAAAAACCTCAAACCAGGTTTCTCCTTCAATGTTAACCGAACTTAGGAAGACGATCAATGATTCTTTGAAACTAACCAAAACTACATATGTACATAAATCCTGAAAAGGATAATCTTAAAGCAAAAAACGAAAACAATGCTTACAATAATAGCAATCCGATATACCAAGCTTCCTTGTAGACAACCCAATTAAAGAAAAACTTCAATCTCCGGTGTAATGGGATACTAAAAATAATCATTTTGACTGTTCAAGGGGTGAAGGTCCTTTTTGATTTAAGTACTTCCGACTCAGACTCTATTTTGCTTGTTTTTTTTTTTTTTAATTTTTTGTTTTGCCCAACGATGTTATGAAACATTTAGATTTATCACGTAGACAAAAGGACCACCATGACCAAGTCCATGTAAACCATAAAGAATAAAAACAACGCAGACATACACACAATGTCCTTGTACAGTGTTTTAATTATTTGCTTTTTTGTTTTGTGGTTAAAGTTCCTTTTTTTTTGTTTCGTTTTGTGTCATAATGGTATCGTCTCACATTGTGGTGTCCTGTCCATTTGATACATAACTCTACTTTAGGCAACTAAAAAAGACAAAATGTCCTTTTTTTTGGTGGATAAAGGAAATAGAATAAAAATATCAATAATAACAACTTTAATGACCAACTGAACAAATTACACAAAACATTCATCGTGTCATAGTCTAATGGAATGTGAATCTTTTTTTTTTTTTTAGAACATAACGCGCATAGGGAACTGGGGAGAGAGGTGATAAAGGATAACAAACTATCTATAGTATACGTGTGTATATGACCCTTACTTTTGATATTTGAAGCGTGATATCATCAGAGGATATAACATAATCAGTTCGGGGACTGGACGCTGACCTATATAATTTATAATTGAATGGCATTTGTTAGCGAATCCTTTTTTTTTGTGTTCAGAGAACTACAGGACTCTGTTAAGAGTGTGTGTACATTGAATGGCATCTCTAATTGGAACTGAATTTTGAGGTTAATTAGTTTGAAAATATTTTTTAAACACTGATTGGGAGGGTTTGTACGAATATGTGGGTGTGGTTTGGTTTCGAGTTAGGAAAAGGATATGAGAGATTAATTTTTTTTTTTTTTTGTACGATTGCAGTAATGAGTGGTGAGAGGTCGGAAATTGAATGCAATTACGTCGATTCATTGGAGTGATTAATATGTTGTTAATGACGTTTTCAACAGAATTTGGTTTTGTGGTTTAAATGGCGTGTGTCGGCGTTAAATGAAAAGACCGAGAAGGGTTTCATGTTTAAATGGCTGCGCAATTGATTTTTGTAGAAATGTTATTGATATTCAATTGAAAGGCTATGATATAAGGTAATTCATCCTAGAATGGTCATTTACTTTAAAGGTAGCAGTTAAAAAGGTTTCAGTAGGTTAAAGACGCTATATAATTTAGAAGGCGTTCATGAGGTATGCCTAGGATGTAAGCATTTTAACATTAAACGAAGACATGGAACGTAAATAGATTTTTTGAACTAAATGAGAGTTTTAAGGATCTTTTCCTGGTCAAGTTGTAGACAATTTTACTTACGACTTTGTCGAATCGACTTACCTGGAAGAAAAAGAAAAGAAATGGGGTTAATGTTGGGAGTTAAAACAAATAAAAGGATGTGATAGGAATAGAGTAGAGCTCAATAGGACTCGTATGTCAGGCTTCGGAAAAGAGTTTTTTTTTTTATAATTCTCTAGCGCTAAAGGGGTTATGAATACCCTTATGATGTTATTCGCACAGCGCTAGTGTTGTTGGGTAGTGATTTTTGAAACTCAGGTGGTACTAGGTTTCAGTTTTTTTGCTCCGAGGTTGGTGTCCAGAATGACTGGGGAAAATTATTAGTACTGTTGCCATTGTTTATAATTCACAGTATTTCTTTTCGAACGTGCCGATGTCATTAGTTCGATCAACACTTTCAAGCCTTATGACCACCCTACTGCCTATGTAGTAGAGTTGACGTCAGATTTTTTAGAGTTGATCGACTTTTTTTTTGACATCAGGATTCGAACCTGGAACCTTCAGCGTGACAAGCGATGATGCAACCACTATACCATGGCCACCCAATCCCTAAAACGTAGTTACAAGGGAAGTTGAACCCTGATTCAAACTGCCCCGAAAGCTAAATCTTATGGAAGGCGGCAGTGTGTCAGACTGTTCATGTATCGTTTAGTAAGTGCGATATAAGAACACCTAATGGTTTTTGTTAGGACCTGGTAGACCTCTAAGAGATATCCAACAAAAAGGTTCGGAGAATTAATTCTTTTTCCCAATTCCACAGGTTTGGTTTAAATAAATCTATCTATCAACCTGTCAACACCCACAAACAAACAGGTTGCAAGAGTTGTGGATTCAAAAGGGCGCATCTCCCAGTGCTGACTGGATTCTACTCTGAACCACCACCTCTACCTACGTAGGACTTGGTAAGACCTTGTTGGCAAGTAAACGCAACTTTTTTTTTACTATTTTAGCCCCTTAAACGACTGACAAAGCACAAGAACTCCTTACAAAATTCAACCTAATCGAAAAAGCCTAACCTATACTGGGTTCCAGTTTGAATCACGCTAAAATGTAAAGGTGTTGTGGATGAAATGGCTTTAAAAAGCAACACCTTGACTGTCAATGACTTAGTATTACATTGGCTCTGCAACTGATGAAAGCGACACTGCGACCTAGAAGACCCTGTTAGACTAAGAGGTACTCGTCCTTCTAATAAAGTTGGAGAATGTCTCCAGTCTAAGCGTTTCTTATGTCTTCAGGTGTCACGAACTCCTAGACAAAAAAGTACCTTCTTGTACAGCAGAGAGCCACGCGTTCACACTGTACGGGTTCCGTTGATTTGTCTTCCTCTAGACAAGGTCAAAATTCAGTTTCCTGAACAATATTTAGTTTATGTAAGTGATATCTGAGGCTGTAGTGTCCGGAGAGGAAGCTGGCAAGCCTTCTGAGTCGTCCCATTTGTGATTAAGGATGTTCTTTGTGATTTTGTTCAGGGGTGGGATGACCCTTTTGGCCTGTCTGTGTCTCTAAATTTGGCCCAAGCTGTCTATACTAGTTCTAAATGAGAAATTAGGGATGCCGCAGAGTTCGGCACGTACATATGTACCTTTCCTAGCTAGTTGGACAGAGATTTCGTTGCCTTCAATGCCTCTTTATCCTGGAGCCGTTTAACTTTGTTTCGTTTTGATCGATTTCGGGGATCATTGAAGCAGCAGAAACGGCTTTTGAGTTTCAGTAGTAAGAACTCTGTGTTCTGAGCGCTGTTTGACGTTCGATGAATATGTAGATGTTTGCCCCATATATCAGGGTCACGATTGATATTGGCACAGGAACTAGGGCGGATTCCATATGCTTGAGACTTTGTGATAAGGGCCACAACTACCGGCTCTAACACCGGAATCTCTCTTTGATCCATCAATACACCACACTTGTTCTTCAATATTTAGCAGCGGAATGCCAGTTTCCCAAGAAATGCGATTCGGGATCTTGATGGACATAAAGTCTGAAACCTTGCTGATCATCTTAAGCTCGGAAAAGTCAAATGGTTTCAATGAGTTAGTTTCATAGAAAAATTCTCGGACCGCAGCAACGATTGCTTGGAATATACTACCGTTGTTTGGAAGTCTTATTGACCGGATAATGTCGGGTTCGCGCGGCTAAAGTCAGGAGATTGTGGGAGACAGTCCGTGTAAGTTTCGAGTTTTACCCATTTTGAGCTCTTCGAAATGCAGGGAACTTTTTGTGACTGTTTCCTTGTGGTTCTAATGGTGCCAGTGGTACCTTTTCATTCTAGTCGTTGGATCTTTGTAAGTTCTTCGAGGTTTGTGGTCTTTCTTGCTGCGCTGGCAATCAGATATCCGGGGGCTTAGGTCACAAAGATTCTACTGCACGCTTCCTGTATTCATGTCAGCTTTCGGTCGCCCTTCCTCAGACTTGGAACGGGATTCCACCGAGTCTTAATGACAAATATAATAATCTGCTATAGAATTCAAGGTAAGAGTAGTTGATGCCCTAAATTAAACCTGCGATGGGAATTGACAGTACAATCCAGGTTGAGGATGTGTAGTCAATTTGAAATTTTCAAATCTAAGACGAATTTGGGAATAGAAACAAAGTCCTTGTTCACATTCTACTATTCATGACACTGATTTGGAATTCATAGCGTCGAAAGGAACCCATCAACAGTCAGCCATCATCCTGCGTAGCGTCTCAAATTTTAATACATTCATCTATTCACTCTCACCCTCTCTCTCATCGGTGTCTGAATTGAAGTCTTCGCTCTTTCACTTAGCTAGCGTGTCAGCCTGTCCCATTATCATATTGAAGAAAATACAAGGAAATATTTAATATTAACACTTCATGAATATTTAGAGAATCGCGTTCGCTAGACCCCTTCGTCTTCTTTTTTGGGGGGCAAAACTCACCCTCACAAAAGTCAGCTATAAAATCCTGATTGCCACACTGTGCACTGCAACTCATTTGATCTTTTTCTGCTGTTACCACCCTCGCGCACTTTTCATCATTTGACCTTACAAATACAATGGCAGGAGGAAAGAAGAAGAAAAATCCTTCTGCCTCTCGTCTAAATAGATTAATTTCAATCCTCTGCAGGCCAATATCTGCTACGACTCTTTTGTTGTCACACGAAGGAGTCAAAAGGAAAGAATACACTAAAGTAGAGAATCCCTGGATAAAATTACTCAAAATATCCATTCATATGCCATTCACAGGTATTGAATATTTAATGGTCCTGTGCTCCCCCTCCTCCCCCGCCTCTCTGGTGCTTTGCCCACATTCCTTGGCGTAGAATATTTATACAAAGTAAATAAATGAAAGGAATGCCAGAAGACGTGGCAGATGAAGGGTTAACTTCTCGTTCTCTCTCTCTGCAGGAATATACGTATATTTGTACAGTTTTTGTAGGCGGTTATGTATAAACGATGACATAATAGCACGTTGACATAAAGGCGGCGACATTTTCGACCTCTTTTCCCCTACTTTCCCTGCGAGAGTCCTTTTTACTGTACGAGTATGATGACAGGCACATTCTTACCAACAGATTGGTATTTACTCATCCAACATACAACGGTAGAATAGCACACAGAATGGATGGATGATAACATCATCGTCATCATAATCATTGTGTCCTTGTATCTCCCTACTGTGCCACCACCCATGGATACCGTATAGATATTTCACTCATTGTCATCTTATTCAAGTTGTCATGTTTAAGGTTGTGTGGGGTTGTTAGTTGATACACAACAGATAGGGGGGGGGGGGGGCAGGATACATTTTCTTTAGGTTGTTTCACAGAAGAAAAACATAAAGGACCAACGTGTGTCCTTTGTGGGTAATGGTAATAGTAGGAGTAGGAGTAGGGGGTCTTGGTAGTGGTAGTGGTTGCCTTTTCCACTTTTTTTTTTGGAAAGATAAGTACTGAGATACAATATTTTTGTCATAAACTGTGGCATGTTGTTGACTACACGATGATGACACGACCATCATCATCATCGTCATCGTCGTCGTTCTGATGCTCATCCTGATGATGATGGCACAGTGATGGGAGTGATGATGATGTGGTCGGTCGAGCTTTTTATTTGGATTCCATTTAATGGGATTGTACATGTAATTATATTGTTGATGTGCTTGTTTAGGACTCATGGAATGACGACGATAGAGATGATGGAGATGATGACGATGCAACGTGATACAGGACTTTTTGTTGATTTCCTTTTTTTCCTAGCTATAGATGTAATTAAGTCTTCTTTTGAAATATCACTTGTTGGCAGAGTAATTATGAGCAAACGATTCTGAATGTGTGTGGGTTTGGAAATCTTAAAGGGGATGCGTACTTTCTGGCGGTAATTTTGCAACCTCTAAACCGTCCACTGTGATCATACTAAAGAAATTTATGATGCTATAGGGTGCACCAGCAAGACAAGATAACCGAAGACCATAGAAGGCTGACTCAACATACCAGTATAAGCATGCTAAAAGCTGCTTTTCGAAATACGAAAATCTAGTTTGGATTCCTTTACGGACCATACCGTCTAGACAAACATTTCCACCGCATTTACTTTGCAACAGACTCAAGCTTTAGACTTTGTCTTGAGATTGAATGGACCTCACCTACAAATCCTAACGAAATGACAAGCATTCTTTCAACCCAATGGAAGAGCTTACTGCCATGCACCCAGATAAGTTTCTTAACCTTCTGACATCTTTTGGAATGAAAACTTGATCTAGAAAAACATAAGAGAAGACACAAGAGGATTCGGAGGAGAAACCGCAGTGCCAAGGGCTTAAGACTCTAGGCTTTAACTGTCGATAGAGATATCGAATCAAGGCATCAAAATGAACCTCTTTTCATCTTTTTCCACGACGAAGTTTTTGGTTTGTTTAAGAACACGAACCTTAGTAAACTTGCTGAGCAGCACAACAGACGACTATTACTGGACTGGGCCCGGCTAAAGACCAAGACGACTTTATAAAGGTCCTGCTGATTCTATAAACAAAGGGAAAGATCCCTTAAAAAAAAAAAAAGAGTCACTAGATCTACCTCTGGAAAGAAACTTTTCTGGCTGTATGCCCTTCTTTGACTCACGCCGACTTCTGGAAAAACACTCCAGTGCCTGGACTGAAGTTAAAGTAGTTTCAATGCCAAAACCAGGATTACTCTCACACACAATTTTCAAGAATCTAAGGCCGATAAGCTCGACCTCTTTTCTATGGAAAACTCTTGAGAGAATTTTCGATCTCTATACGAGGAATAACGTAGATTGGAAACGCATATCTGAATCACAGGAAGCGTACTAAAAGAGGTGTGCTATCCCCTTTTTCTGAAACTAGAGGATACGGGGAACATGGCCTTAATTTTGTTCTTACTAAGCTCTCTGAAAAGTCCCTTATAATAAGTGTCCCTTGATCTTCACGAACACATCTAACACAGTCTATGAAGTTGTTGTGGGTGTCTTTTCAGAATACCTTAACCTTCACCATTTCTTGAGCCTCTTTAGTCATTGTAGAGTCTTTCCAGCTGAAGTCATAGCTAGGTCGACAGCTGGGACTACCTCGTGTCTCTAAACGAGATCACTAAGCAGCAAAACATCACACTCTGTTGAATTCTAGGTCATTCCAACACTGCAGAGAACTGTACAGCTAATGAATTAGCCAGACAAGGCTCTCTAGGTGCAAACAGTATGCATTTTGACCATGTCCTGATCCACATCGATGTGCTGTCGAAAGGTTAACAACGATGGCAGCATCTTGACAACTCCAAGGTTTATTTGGCCTTTTCTCGAAGGTTTGACACGGAAAGGGTTAATTCGACGAAAAAGAGACAACCTTTCGAGACTAAATAACATCAGAACAGGGGGCAGTGAATCCTAGGCAGACATGCTCAACGATTTCAGGGAAAAGAAAGAACTTGTCGCACATCTTTTTTGCAAAGAAAGTAAAAGCTCTTCAATGATCTAAATGAGCACTGCCAGTACGGCTGATCGTACGTTAGGAAACCTAAATGGTTCCAGGAGCATATTGGGGTTCCCCATCCCTGCACTAACCGTGTTATAAAAAATTCACCTCGTTTCGTCCTGTTTTGTGCGGGCTAACCGGGTCAATCTTGACAGAACCCTGAGTTCAGTCATAGCCTTGTAGAGCTTCAAGCTCTACTTGTCGACTTGTCTTTTCCAGGGTCTGACAAAGTGTCTTTACATGGATCTACTACGCTACTAAGCTACGACTTAAGATGATCACACAGTACACTGGACAGGATTTTTTAAGCGACAGCAGGGATATGTCTCGAAAGATCTTAAACGATGTAGCATCACCTTTTTTGTAGATGCGATCCAAAACTGATCAGTCAACGAACATGCTTTCATCAATGAAGATTGAGTGCTTATCATCGGGTAGTCCAAGCGGCCAAATTAGGTATCCCTTACAACCCTCACTGCCGCAGTGGAAAATGAGAAAGAAACTCTCTCCCACTTCCTCTGCAAATGTCCGGCGCTAGCAAGAGCCAGACTGCGCGCACTGAACCAACCGTTTTTCGACGACCTTAAGGACATCTCGGGTAAAGGGATATTATCCTCTTTCTTAATTTCACAGGTTGGATCTAGAAATCGACTGTCCACACACATCACCAACCAGGTCACACGAGTCGTGGTAACAAAAAGGCACACTTAGTGCTACTTGGGTTCTTTTTGACGAACCGCCACCTCTAACTACCTACCTATCATCGGGTATGTTGGCTTTGTGTTCTTCAGCTGATTGATTGCTGCTCCAATTTCTTTCAAACTGTGGTTTATCGATCGACAGAATTTGGGTTCCTTCTTGTCCTATCATTCGTGGTCCAGAGAACAAAAAATCGGGAACGAGGATTCCTTCATTATTTTAAAGTGTTAACGTACCGAACTTGGAATTAGTTGCCAGTTCCATGTCTCCCGGATAATATTCTGCTGACAATGGACAGATTCTTCGATATCGTTTTAAGACCGCGTAGGAACTCCTGATTTGGTTCATTTTCTACATCATTGAGCTGGAAGACCACATAAGACCGTTGCTTTTTCCAATCTCTTTTTCAGCATCTTCAACCATTTTTCCTTGGAGTTAACTGGTAATCCAAAGCGGTCCTTATCAACCCCTTCATGATGGTGCATCACTAAATCGACTGCTTGTATGGATTCATGGTTGGTGGAGAGCTATGGACATAGTGGAAAGTTTCTCACTCCATCTGTCTCTAGGCAAGCTTAAGCGCTCGACTTTAAGGTTGCTTCACAGTTTCTTTTCATTTGGATAATCGAGCTGTGAAAAGGGTCACAACCAAACAAATTCTCGTGTACACACCAAAAGTCCCCGTCAGAAGAAGAAAGTAAGGCAAATTCTCCAAATGGAATCAACGGCTCTGTAGAGTTGCCCTCAAGAGAATATTCGAAGGAAACTTCAGAACTGAAACGTAGATTATCATATGAAGTCCAACTTGAAATTCTAGATCGTTTTTGAAATGCCAACGACCAAAATGTAGGTCAAGAGAACACAAAACAACTGTGGGATTTCACAAGACCGGTACCTAAACGAAATATTTTTCCGTGAAGTTTTTCCTTTGATTTTCCATTCTTAAAACAACTTCATTTGCAAAACAAAAGAGGTACACAATCAAAGAAATACAAAACTATTTAGTACAAGCTCTTCGAAAACTATCTCTAGATGCATTTCGAAAAAAACAATTAACAATTCCTTTAAAAAACACAGAAACTTTCAAAAACAAACTAATGAAAACATTTATTTAAATTAATATTCATTCTCTAGCCGAGAGATACGAGTTGAAAGGAAGTCAATTCTCAAGAATGACAAGGACGACTCATTTATTTAGTTATTCGCTGACGTTTATTTTTTTGTTTTTTTAAGCAAAAGAGGAAGGAGTTCTGTTTCGAAACAAAACAAAAAAAAAAAAAACAAGAAAATTTGAATCCCCACTCTCAGTTTTATCCCGTGCACTTAACACACTCAATCAACAATGTTTAGCTGGTAAATACTACACTGGGAGCTAGAGAACAAATACATAGCTCCCAGTTGCAAATTTGGTTAAGGGAAATTTAAAATGTTCTCTCCCACTACTGCATCCGGTTTCAAAGTTCTCCATTCATCCAGGAGTATGAGGAAATGTGTTCATTTGGTTTACCTTGGAATGTTCATCGTAGGATACCCCTACCATCACCCCCCCCCCCCACTGACTGATAGTAGCTACTTATTGCTCTTACCAAGCACGTGGAATATCCTTGTGCCACCTACTAAATCCACCTCATGTCTCCTGGTGTACCGCTTAAAAAAAAAAAACCCCCAACCCACCCGGAGATTCGCAGCAACAAACGACGACAAACCATAGTTGTAATGTTCGTACTCCACCCACTCCTTCGTCTACCGGTTGCTATGTCAAATAGGGGTTGATGCCTCAAGGGGTTGAGTAGTGGTAGAATGCCAAAAGAAAAGATTGCCCGGAAGCGAATTTCGGTAGAGAGATGAACTGTAATTGCCGTTACACAAGCATTAAGGAAGGAAGAAACAAGAATGGCTTTTCCACAAAACGTTCCCTTCAATTACGTTGTCGTCGTCGTTTGCCCGACGCGTCGCTGTAGACATCTTCAACGACGACGTTTTCCTTGCCGTTGTGAATAAAAGAGATAAAGACAAATGTACATTACAACATCAATGATGGCGCAGAAGGAGAATGAGGCAAAAAAAAAATTTTTATTATTTTCCTACTTACAAATCTGTGAACATCCTTTTTTGACTTTCCCTTCGGTTTGATGTGTTCCTGCTGTGGTATTTAGATTTCCCTACTACCCACCCACAAATTCTTGTGGGCCTTGGCAATAAGCGTAGAAGAAAACGACGACAATGAGGATGATGACGATGATAATGGCTTCTGCCAAGGACTCCTACCAACTTGATATGGGTAACATGGTTACAAAAAAAAAAAAAATTAGAAAATCAGAAACAGCAACTCGAGATTTTTTTTTTCCTTTTTGTCATTCGTTCTTCTGTCGGTATAATTTTCGTAACTGCTTCGGAAATGTATCAAATTCTTGAATGGTTTCCTATTTTCATTCATACCGTGTGACAGTGGGGGGAAGTTTCATAGGATCAAGGCGGATTTAAGGCACATTATACGCGTGTAAGGGAACATCCGATGTGTCAGATTTGTCTGCTGCAAAATAAACGATTTTTCTGCAACGTTAAGATCACTATCATACAATTAATTTTTTTAAACAATGACAATGCCATCTATTGAGCAAATGAATGTGATTGGTTTGTGCATTTGCTAAATTTGAAATTTTGCCTTTCAGATGCAGTTGAAGTGCATATTTGTAAAGAGACTTTATGGCGTGGATGGTGTAGTTAGTAGGCCCTACTTCCACGCCATCTGTGAATTTGTCCGGAAATTGTGAAAAGAGGACGAATGGCGTCACAAAACAGGCGAAGTGTCGCTTGGTCTGTGACCATTGAGCCACTACTGTACAAATTAAAATTGCTTGGGAACGCAAACAAATGTCTCGCATATGGGCGTAGATTTTGTTGACGACCTTTCTATCGATAGCAGTGCGCTCAAACACGTGATGAGAGTGCACGGCTCCAAAGACCGAAACAACAATAGCGAACGGTTAATGAACTTCTGCAAAGCCAACCACCTAATCTTTAGAGACGCACACTGTTTGAGCATCTGGCTTTCCATAAGATCAGCTAAGTCTCACCTGATAGGCTTCGGTTTCAAAAGTTCTCTCATTGCACAGTGTTGATGTCAGTAACACTCGCAAAAAACATGGTTATCTAGGTACAATAGCGACAGTGCGCCAGCATTTTAGGGACCATCTTACCACTAGAACGCTGCGATAAATGGTTTTATCGACAAAATACAGAGAAGTCACAGCACATGGTTACCGATAAGACCCCTAGAGACGAATCGGAGAGCGTATTTAATATAAAATTCCAATTACAGCTGCATCAGCAATGAAGAAGTGTGGCAGTTAGACTGTCTACAGCATTTTCAAGGAGCTTTCAGTTTGACGCAGCTCCAAACAACATTCGGTCGAGGGTCTGAGGATCAGCTCAGGATTGAACCATTTAGACGACGGCGTGATGAGTCGATCTTACCAATTCTTAAATACACATCAGGCCGCTTAGCAACACAGAGCAACACAGACCCTTCAGAAAAGCCTAGCGATAGATATATTCTTGCCAAGCTCTTCCGGACCATGCAATGATCCCAATTAGGCGGAAGAGTGGGTCATCCTAAGCAACCAAGAGTTCAGATGTCAAACTTCAAGACAAAGAAAGTCTAAAAGCTGATTAGATCGTAAATCCAGATTCACAAGGCTTCCACTCATATCTAAACCATAAGAAATTTAAGTCTGCTTCCTTGTGGAAGAATCGAAGAAGTTGATAGATTGACGAAAAAGGAGGTGAAACATGGTTGAGTTTCGACCTTCTTACCACAAGTTCTTCTGAAAATGCTTTTAGGCTTAATACTATGGAAATTCATTTGACTGTCTTTGGAAGCTCAAAAGTATTACTTTGGCTTATTAGCTGCGACATTTAAGACGCGAGGTCATAAACTCCCCGAACCTAACAACTGATTCCTCGAATGTTCCCACGATCCGACATTTCCTCGACAATTTCATCTTGGTTTTTAGGAACTTAGATTCCAATCAGTGTCAGTATCGCCATCAATCACTAAAGCAGTCAACGATCACCTTGTCGGCTATGTGACACTTGGCCTCACTTTTGTTCGAGCTCATCATAGAATCTATGCTGTGTTCTACAGTGTCATCTAGATGAAGTCCTAAGAGTCGAAAACATCTTCCACATATGATTCAGTGCCTTTCGATCTACTTCCCATCTTTACAAAGGTTAAGAACGTGGCGTTTAGGGCTCTAAGTCCCTTTGACCTTTTGTACTCTCACTGGCTTGTCGGCTGTCAATTGCCTTAAGGAAGCCCCTCCAATGATCTTCTTCTTTGCCACGTTTGGGTACTCGTTGCCGACTAGATTTAAACGGTATTTTCTAAATCCCTTGGAGCTAAATCGGAGGCAGACCTTTAAGGCCGCACTTTCTTGAAAATACGTAAGAGAAGCCAAAGTCCTCGATCAAGGAGTTACAGAACAGGCTTTAGCTAGCCAAAGGATATTTGCATGTTATGTCTTAAAATTGTTGCAGTCAACTTGATAAACTATGTCTTGCACTTGTAATCTATAAAAATAAACCTAAAAACTTCAAACTACAGGCGACACCTGTCAGTGCGAAAAAAAAGGGGAAATCCCAAGACAAACCAAGCAAACCCATGGACAATAGATGGCGTTTGAATCGATTGATCATTTCAGTGCTATCTCCTTCAATTTTCCTAAATTCAAACTGATTCTATGCGCCAAGTTACCCACTGTTGCACATTTACAAGCACAAACACAAGGACATCAGTTTCAATTTCTGCACGCTGCTGTATCTGCGACTACCCGAAGTAATAATGCTAAAACACGAGTGTATTGGGTAAAAATTCAACATGTACATTAGATAAATCTCAGCAGGACCATAACAGAGGGATTAACTATGTTATATGAGACCCAGTTCTTCCAACGAACGTGATGGTGTGAGTAGTAGTACAAGGATGTGCCTTTCCTATTTTATTTCGACAAGAATTTAATAACACATCCCAAAGAGCGAAAAAAAAAAAAAACGAAAGGACACTTGAAATGGAACCACACTCTACCCATTAATTGATAATGGCGACGGGTGGATACCAGTGCCAGGACGAAATTGCAAAGATGTACGAATAAAATCACATTTTATTCACTTAAACGAGAAGGAGAGATTGTAAGAAAGTCTCCATAGAAAGTGTGCCTCCTTGAGGACATGTGGATGTAAGTATTCAATCGATCGATATCCTTAATAATTCACAATAGGCTAATGGCAGCTAAGGATGTTTATATTGTTGTTAGAGAGAGCATTTTTACGCGCCCGGTCATAATAAAGTGCGTTTTGATATTAATTATGCATTGATACGCGGTGCTTGGAGGTGTTCTACATAAAATTGTTTCAAGGGGCGTGGCACCATGAATTGTTGATCGAATTAACAGATTGGGATGGTAATAAAGTAGTTATTCAGATACACACTTTGTTTTGACCTCAATCGGGAATTGTTTTTGGAACGAAGGGTTAGTGTCTGACTTTTGTAGACTACGCAGTAAAGTAGGAAAATTAAACAATTTACGAGGACATGGAGGATGGAAAAGACAGCTAGCTATTGACATAAAGTTTAAGTATTCATTTGGACGACCTTTGGATTGGAAGAGCGTACATAATAAGCGGAATGTATTTTTTGTTTATTTGTACGCGATAAACTCAAAAGTGGATGAGCCTATTTCAGTATAATCTTCGTGTTTCTGTTGCGTGTGTCTTTACGGTGGTTATAGGCTATAAGTTAGAACGTTGTTTTCCAGAAGGCTAAACAGCGACGATTGATTTTTCGGTGCACATTTGAAGGCATGAATTATCGTGCCTTCACTTTTGAAGTCGCAGCAGTGAGTGTGTTTTGGACTGAAACGAACTTGCTGCTTGTCAAATAAACTTCATAAATCTCTTCACAAGAATTTGAGAGTTCTTCTATCGTCCATCGTCTACTATCAGATTAAGGGCAACTGAGAGGCTTCAATCAGCCAAAGACGGCTCTTAGCGGGGCTAATTTAAGGTTTCTTGATCTAGATGTCAAATTAAAGAAATAAATTAAAATGACGGTCAAATGGAAGGCGACCTCAGGTGAAGAAAGCCACCGGAATCCCAGTATTAAGCAGAAAGCCAGCGAAGAAAGTATGAGCACCCAGATCCAGCGTAAGAGCAATGAAGTCATAGTGTTTCTCATGTGAAGAGTATAGGGAAGAAAGGTTTGCATGTTCATCGAGTCTAGACGTCGAGATTCCCTTTGCAAAATGCCGTCTTTTAATGAAGCACCGAGTGTGAAAAAAATGATAAGAAGGTATGGATCCGTAGGTCTACCAAGTACGACTTCAAGTCATTCACGCGGCTAATGGAACAGAGGCAAGAGTGTTTAGACTACGCGCGATAAAAACGCTGACTTCGCAAGGAATCGGATCTAGAATGAACCATAGGCCAGATTAACAAGCTCACCCTTAACTAAGTACCAAGCTTTGGTGGTGTAGAAGAAAATGAGGAAACTGAGGGATCAAAACTCTTGTGAGGGATAGGAATGCGCACATCTTTCGCAATAGCCTGGGAAGATTGAGTTCTAACACATCAACATCCTCATGGATAGAGTTGACGTTGCAAATTCAAGTGAAAGTCGGATGCTCGAGTATGAAGTGTTCAGTACAGCCCAAGCTGGTTCAATTTATCGATAGCCGCCTCTACTGGTTCTGGAAGGTATCAAATTGGTGGAGCAGAGTTTTGGTGGGCACTTGAGTTAAAAGGACGCTGCTACTGTAATACGGAAAGTTCTGAAGGCTGCTTACTATCCACCTTGAGGAAAACAGATCTGAGGCAGGCAACGATTGCTCATGACAGCAAGTTCCAAACATGCAAACTGTATGTAATAACAGATCGTCGATAAGTTGCTTCTGCTAACACTTTCGTCATAGGGATCATCTCATATCAAAAGTTCCCTCAATATCCAAGAAGGTGACAGGTGTACACTACTTACTTCTCTATTCCTCAACTTGTCGGCAGGTCAATCAAAGTCATTTACGTCTGACGAATGGTGCATTAAGTATTTTACAAATGAAGGCAGAACAGGACTCCTCAGGGATCTTAGATCAAAGATTCTTACTCTTATCCTAATTTATAAGGTGGTGGTGTCGTTATCAAAGGACGCTTTCAACATTTGTACCTAGACTTGGTTTTTTTCTGAGATTCGAACATATGTCAGCTTGCTAAAAAGACCGATACTCCAATCACTGATACATGACATGATAGGACCCCTGTCAACGAAGGCTATGAAAACAAAGTTCCTACCAACCTCAAAGTTGTAGCTATCTATCGTGGCTTTCTGTCGGATATATCAACGTTGGAGGTCTCTTGTTGACTTCTGTCTCAATATTTGTGAACTTTAAAAGTTTTAAAAAGATCTTGTCTCTTATGCCACTTGACTTGTAAGCTACAAATAATCCTTCCAAGTATGATGTTGAAAAAGTCACATGAAAAAGCGTAGCTTTGTCTAAAAGCCCCAAAAAACTTTCAGTGAAGTTATTACCGATCTTGATGAGAGAGACTTCCATAGCTTTGGCATAAGATATACGTGTTCTCTGCAAAGACTGCAAATAGTGAATGATGGTCAGAAGAGTCCAAATGCAATTACCAGCTACGTAGAGCAGATGAACAAACACCAAGAAATAGGTAGGCCGATGCTTAAGAAACAGGTCTCACTTCAAGGTAGTCAAAAGGACGTTTGCTTTGTACAAAAATGGAGGCAGCTTCCTAACAATAAGTCTGGCTCTAGAGATTTCAGGGCCAGGTTCACCCACGAATGTTGTCCGAATGAAGTATGAAATCAAGCTGGCTGATACAAACCACTTGCGGAATCAAGGGAGTGTATACTAAAAACTGTCTACTTCAATGTTTATTCGTGAAGACTTTTAGAAACACTGGCTATGTTCAAGGATTAACCTGCTGCAGATCGGATTTCTTGAACAGAACGTCTATTTATATATCTTCCATAGTTAAGGCCGCAGTCTTTCATGCGTAATCAGCTGTTTTTTGGACTCAGTTTGCATTTATGCTCACTGTTCGACGTCCCTAAGACCTAACGTTATAAATTATAGCCTATAGCATAAAAACGGTTCAGTGGATCTCGAGTTGTAAGCGAACATACAAACAGACAGACGTTATTAAATTAAGTTATGTATAACAAAAACAGTTTTCTCTCCCCCTAGCCCTTAGCGTAAATTTCAATTTTATGTATATTTATTCCCGATGTTACAGTAATTCACAAAAAAATAACCTCTAAACCCATCACAAAATAGATCACAGGCCATCAAATCCTATTAACGTCTGCCGTCAACATAACCGCCATCAATATTTTTTTTTTTTGTTTATAGGACTGCGTCACAGAATTTATTTGTATTTTCCATAAAATTTATTTATTTCACAAATAATTTAGTCAATCGTCCTGCCACACACACACAGGCAGGCGGGCAAACAGAGATTATTACTCTCAAGCGAGTATCAATCAAAATTTAATTTAACATTTATATTCGAAATCAAAATTCATCATACGAATGCAAGGATTCGAATAGATATGTATATATGTGCTGATCCTGTTCCTGAATATTGCATGAGTTTGTTTATATATAAAATTCGATAATTTATTGAGAGAAAACACGGGGATGTCCTGTCGTCAAATGAACACAATAATTAAATTCTAATGAAATTCCCGTGAAATTTATTTAAAATTCAATACAGGATAGATTACGTGTATTATCCTGGCGTTTGTCATTTTCATCGAATCCAATTGAACAAACACAGGAACCCCTTTTGGTTAAGCACCCACGTGACATCGACATCGACATCGACATGGACATGGACATAATTATCGCATCTCACATGCGTGTGAGTGTGTCCTGTTTTTTTTGTTTATGTAAAGTAGCTTGCAATGAATATCGCATGCATAATGCAAGTGAATCCATCATCAACTTTTTGCAAAGTAGATGGGTGTAGAAGGACCATGAAGGCGAAGGAACACTAGCATTAGCATCAACATCATCAAATCAAATTCACCCTCCACATGAGAGGAATAATAATAACAGAGCAGGGGAGTCCCGGATTATCCTCATTTGCATCATCGAATGTAATCATCTATTCGTATCGGTGGCAGGAGTTGAAAAATCGGGTAACCAGGCTGCTATAGCACGATCATGATGGTGTATCATGTGTCTGTGTATGTGTTTTTTAACGCTGAAGTGAGTTGAAAACGTGACGCAGATGCACAGGATACCACGTTTGAGGGTATCAGGTCAATTTTCCTGACCACAAGCACCGCGCCGCTTCGTGCAGCATATTGCACATTGGATACAAAGTGTCACGGAAGAGGACGAGTAAGGAGTACATCATTATTACTGATTGGATTAAGTTTGGTCCTATATCATGTGAGATGGAGCGCCGGGCCGGCTCACGTTTTGCCTGCTGATGAGAGTTGTGTGTTCGGTAAGAGAACTTTATCGGATAAATTAGATTCACCGGTAGACTCGCTCCCTGATTGAGGTGGCGTTAATAAAGGAGAACACAAGTGCTATGATTGCTTATTGTTTTTGATGTATTCTAGGACACTCTCTATGTAAATTTAAGGATAACTACGAGCAAAATAAAAAAAGAATAAGGAATTGGAAACCATTTGTTGGCAACTAAGGCCTAAGCTCATAATTTAATCGGAACTGTCGCGACAGTGGCATGTCATAATCATTCCCAAGGATATCTGCTCTTAACGTTGCTGCCTTTGGTCGTTATGTAATTTTTTTTTTAAGGGCGTGCTTTTAATGCGAACATTTCAAGTGGAAATGATGAAACACCATAGTGCTAGGGTAGTTGGTACGTAATCTTTGAGTCTATTTATAGGGATAGGGTATGGCAGACTACATGGGATAATGGTAAACAAAAAGGTACCTTAAGGAGAAGTCGCTTGGATGCAGTAATGTGTCGCATTCCCAAAAGGGAACTATCAATGAATATACTGATCGCACTGATCATGATAGACCAGATAAGAAAGTTGAACTGAGTGATCTACGATCACTTGATGATCGTTAAGGACTTTTGTAGTCCTGTATGTAAGAGCTTATAGTTAACAAAGATCCAGTCTTGATATTTAGACACCAGAGATAGATCATAAGCTTTAAGGCGCTGAAGTACCGACTCGTAATGAAAATAAGGTATTAAGGACCACTTTTCGAGGATCTTGATTGCTAGGCTGCGATCTTCGATGAATTATCATGACCATTTGATGGCTTTTAAGTTCGAATCTCTTTAGAATAAGGCACTGAGAGATCTTGGAAGGTCACTAATGGGTCAAATCGAGCAGTCCCATGATCAGAAAGGAAGGAACCTTGATTTGCTTTAAGAATGATTCAAAAGACTGGATAGTTCAGTATCAGAATACTCAGGGACTTCAACGACTAAATGATTTTGTTCTGAAGCCATTAGGCGGATTAGTTGTCTTGACAATAGTCGACAAGGAACCTTAAACAGAACATAGCGTACGATCTTCTCTACCGATTGCTCAGCTTTCGAGGTGACATGACTTGAATCTTGTTATCATACTTCGAATCCTATCCTCAAGCTTGACTTATTTTCAAACCAGATCTCTCTGCTAATAGACCACGGAACTGCTTCTAAGTTTGGAATCGAATCACCTAGACCGGGAAAAATTCACGATCAAGTACGATTAGTAAATGAATTCTACAGTCACTTCACTGATCTTCAGCGTGTGATCAGTCTAGAGATCGATCATGGGCTCGGAAATATTGTATTACTACTGATCTAGGATCCTGACTCCTGAGTATTACTCAGAAAAACGATCAAGTTGAACATCATTTATCTGAATTGTAGTTAAGTTCACTCTGCACAATGATCCTCAAATGAAACATTATGAACCCCTGGACATCAACTATTGTAAGATCAGTCTGACGATCCATTACGATTTATTCTGAAAAACGATCAGCGACTTGTAAAGCATATCGGCCGACTTATCACAGAATTTGTATTTATGTCAGTTACGATCAGTAAGCAGGACGATCAAAAAGTCAAAGTCACAAGCTTCAACTGATCGTGAAAGAACACATGATCACTTCAGTTGATTTAAGAGTTTGCGGGCATGTGGAGCTTGGATCTTTTAGAACATTCACTCATACCTAACTACGATCACCCTGTGGAACGATCAGAAAAAAAAGTATCCATGTCCTTTAACTGATTTCGAAATTAAGGCGTTCTCGTTCGTTTAAGGAATCGTTAGCCTTTACTGATCATAATTATGAATCTGGGTAAGATCACTCCGCTGAACAATAAACCACTATGGGCTTCTGCTGAAGCTTACACGTCCTTCGTCTTCACTGATCTCAACGCATGTACATCTATGTATGATCACTCTTAACCACAACTAATCATAAGGCATCATGACTCAAATGAAAAATAATGAACACCCTAATGAACATGAAATTTTCTGCGTCGTTATTTTTTTAAGGCGACCCTAAGCCTTTGCTTACTCGAATGTATATCCCAACACGACCACCGGCTTCTGTTGAGGGAAAAAAAGAAAAATCGGCATCAACTGATCTTAAGCTCGTTTCGTTTGGAAGGTCCAAACTGTTTATTGATCGTTGACCTAAGCGAATGATTAGAAAATGAAGAGATAAAACCCTCTACAGTGTGATCATGAAACTGAGGCGCCATGATTATTTTAGGAGACCTTTCCGAGCATTTATTGAGAGACTTCTTTTGAACTTCATGCAGAAAATCCTTACCCTCCTTACTGATCATAGGTAGATCATTTGGACACTTCAAATATCATGAAGAAAATGCTCCTGAAGTTCTACTGACTATGAAGCCTGTTCTAAATTTTAAAGGATATCCTCAACGGATTTTCTACAACTCCATAGGGTAAATGTCAAATGAATTCATTAGGTATTCCAGTCACCCTTCATGGCTTATTTTTATTTCTATAAGGCGTACCCTCATAATAAACCAAAAACTCGTATGTAAGGGATACCCTAACAGTAAATTACATTTCCAAGGGTAGATTAATCAATCAAAAAAAAAAAAAAAGGACACGAAAATTTATTTTTGGGAAAATGAAATTCATTCCATATGATACTAAATGTGAACGAGGATTAGAAAGTAAAAGAGAGAGAGCGAGAGTGAGAAGGAAGACGAAGGATAATCGAGCAATGAAAGAGCTTAACATGGGATTCTATGGAGACACACATTAACTGATGTATTGTTGGTCAACAATAAACTTTTTTTCTTGCTTTAGGGTGCAAGAATTATAGTGTGTTGGATAATAATGGGAATACGTATCTAATCCGTAATTAGGATTCAAGACGGAGAGCATGCGGGTTGTTATAGCGAAAGAATTAAAGTATTTTGCCTTGTGTAGAAAGATGTCTTCCAGGAAATGGTAAGGAAACCTTGAAAGATGTTGAACAAAACATTTTCGACAATCCATTTCCGATTCATCATATTCGATTTAGTTGATGTTTGATTTAAACCATGAATAGGGGATGAGTTGTAGGACCTGTGAATGAGTGAATCAAGTAAACGGAAGTAAAATTCTACGACAAACGATTGTATGTTTGTGAATTCATAACGCTGAAACTATCAAACTAATTCAGTTCCAATTTTGAAGGTAGAATTGTTTAATCACCGCGAAAGATATAGCCTACCATTCTTTCTAAAATTCAGACAATGTCGACCACTACTCTTCAAAGCAGACCACTGAAGACTGCACAGTAACAGAGAGTTGCACTCAAATTGTCGTCCAATACCGTTAAAGGTATACTGCCAGCCAGTGTACTGGCGGAAGCTTAAGAATCCAAAAAGACTCCCAAAGGACATCTTAAGTTAGTACAAACAATTTGAAAAAAAGTTCTGAATAAAGAGTCCAGGGCACTAGTTGGTGTCACATTTGTAGACGTTTGTGTAAATGTGCGCCTTGAAATAGAGCGTTTTCAGAACTTTGGAAGGAGGGGAGATAGGTATTACTCCCCAAAGCCTTCAGATAATGTTTCTAGATACGATTTGCAAAGGACTAAAGCGTGTTCTAACTGATTGGACAGAGTAATAGAGAAGACAGTCGAAGGTATCAACGCAGTGAAAGGATAGGCTAAAACAAAAAGAAGCCATAAACAGAAAAAGGTAAAAAAGATTTACCAATATGAACTGAAGTCCTTGTCTTGAGGGTGCCAGTGATGTACATCATCAGGGCTGTGACTGAGTCAACAAATTACGACTGAAATTCTACAGGGATCGGTGCTTGGTCCACTATTGTTGTGCTATGTATGACGCCGTTCGAAGCTGTTAGGGGAGCTTGTACGACTATGTTCTAAAGCTTCACATACCCAACGAGTCATATATTTTAGGTTGATGCAGACGACGCTGTTATAGTAGAGCTGCTACGAAAGCCTAATGGTGTTGCACTGAAATAAGTCGAAAATAAATAAGATCGCGGTTTTGATTAGAAGTAGGGAGGTGGGGCAAAATAATCATAACCAACATTGGTCTTTCGAAATCATTAACACAAAAAGGAAGGAAGGGTAACAACTAGATGGTACCCACACTAAGTCTGACAGTGGAGCGGTTGTCACCAATCGAGTAAAAATGTACGGAACATATGGTGGAAGCAGTCTAATCCAGTAGTAAAGGGTAGGAGGTCTAAACTTCGAAACCAATCATTGAAATACTTGGGCACAAGACTCGCTTACAAGACAAATTTGAAACAACCGTGTGACAAAACCACTGGGTTCACTGAGCCGAAGGACTATCGAGGCTATTCCAATCCATTGTGGATTATAGAGAAGGACAGTAAAGACCAAATAGACAAAGGAAATGTAGGCTTAGTGTGTCGTCTTTGTAGGCTAAGAGAGCATAGACCATCCGAGATGGTGCTGGATGAACAAAAAGAAAAGAAAAGAAACACGAGCAAAAGATCTAGACTTACAACACTCTTTAGCCTTGAGTGTGAACGTTTATCTAAAGAAACCTATCGATCTTGATCCTAGTCCTTCTCCACTTCACCCTCCTCCTTCGCTTTATCAGAAGCTCCAATTGCTTCAACGAGTAAGTAAGGAGATCTCTCCAGATTCATATGGTATCACAATGGACCTACCACTGGTCTAAGTGTGCTGGCAATCAGCTAGCAGCCACTTCAACCTAACCTAACCTGACCCTAGTCTTTATCTTGCAAACTCCCCATCCCCATCTAGATTGCAAGCTTTGGTTAAGCTAAGAAGGATGCTTTTGGAAAAGTTTGTTAGCTGGTTGCAACTGTGGTCGCCTACCTCACTGTCCTCAGCTGATGCACCTCAAACCCTCTTGGAACCTTGACATCGAACCCAAACTTCCTATCTATTAAGCTACGTCTCAAGGGATCCAAAAGACAACCATAAATGGTGTCAACAAACTTCGGCTTAATTTAAAAGTGTTTCATCCTCCATCACCAGGACCATTAGAACTTTTATATTCATCAACTTTATGATGAAGCACATGTCCTTGCATCTGGCAATTTACACTTTACTCATATGCTCGTGCATTGACTGATGTGGTTTTGAAAACTTTTGAAATCTTCTCAATCTCTTTGAGTTTTATAATTTTCATAAAGTATGCATCAAGTGTCATGTCTGAAACGAAACTCATCAAACGCAAAATATCCTTGCAACTCAAATTTTCTCGTCACTTTTCTTAGTTGTCACTGCTGCCTTTCATCGTCACCATCAACATGGCATCGACATTGGAATTCATCATCAGTCCAGAAGAATCCACCCCCCAACCCAACCACCAAAAAACCACATTCAGGTGCAGATAGAGCAAAAATTAACCCTACAAGTGTAGTTGTGGAGGGATGGCCACCCATTCAACATCCCGGAAAGCTTAAATTACCTGGTTGGTCGGTTGATTCCATAAGGACTCAACTGCCATGCATATAGCCAAAACTGAATTTCATTGCGGTCATCAAACAGGAAACACTGAGGACTCTGAAACACAATCGATATATGAGTACTCGGTACCGACTCGGACATAAGGCTTGGCTATCACCCTATGCATCCGTCTGTATATGGCTTTTGTGAAACCACCGTTCGTATTTCTCTCTCAAAAGCGAAGATTATGATTTCAATTAATGATTTTACCTCGACCATCATGCACAGCAGCAACTTGAGTTCGGGTGGTGCATTGGGTTGAGTTGTAAGTCCGGAAATGTGGTTATAATCCACATCCTCTTATTGCCGGTCACTCTCGTTCACATCCGCTTCGTATGCATCAACTCTCTATCTGTGTGGGTGTAACAAAATTGTTATTTTGTAATTCATCAAGGAGAGATGTATGTATATGATCACATCATCGTCCAGGACGAAAGAGAAACCACCACAACCACAATTTAATAAGCTTTACTCAGAGAAAGACACTCTGTGAACAGTTGTGAGTTTTCCCTTGTCGCGTCGCAAGTGTAAAATACCAGAAAGACTGACATCAATCCGGTATAGCAAATACTTATACGAAGCTTGTCCTTCGATAATTGTTTTTCATTTGACAACAACGATAATGGCAACTCATTCGTGCAAATAACCAACAGACAGACTTGGGAACAACAAAAAATGTCCTTCTGCCGCCACTCATCATTCATTCGCCCACAGTCGTTCGTATCTATTAAGTTATTCAGCTCCTAAGACATGCTTTTTGTATCCCTATCGCTCGTGTGTGTGTGTCTCTGTAGCTGGTGTTGTCTATTGTTCCCAATTTTTTCTTGTCTAAATTTGTGTGTGTGTGGGTTCTTGAGTTGTATGAGTTGTCATTTCATTTCATTGTTGTCCCATAATAAATCATTATTTTTGGTTGTTACACTTTTTCTCCTTTTCCTCATGTTTGTAGCACTTTATCAAGCACAAAGCCGGCTTTAATCGTGAGCTGTCCCTAGAGTTTTATTTTGATGTTTGTTGTCCTAAGAAAAAAAAATAAAAAAAATTGAGGAACAACATGGCGAGAGACGGATGGTCGGTCTCTATTGAAATCATGTTAGTGTTGCGAGAGAATAGGTCTTTTATTGTGATGTCCTTGCAATGAGAATGATTTTGTTTTCTAAACAAATTCAGGTGTCTAAGCCTTGAACTGGTAGATCGAATAAGTGAGGTGTTGTGGGGTGGTACCTTGGAAATGTAGACGGTTTCGGTAAGCCTTAGTAAATCAGTGTAAGAAGTACTATACATCGTGTACAAAACGACTGTCTAGTGCTTTGTCACAACCAGTCTTTTCAATCAGTTCACAAACATTCAAAACCAATGTGACTCGGAACCTCATTTTGCCTGCCTTACAAAGTTTCCTTACATCCGTGTGCCGTGCATAAACATTATAAGGATCTGATCGACTGAAACCCGCCTTAAAAATCAGAAAGCCTCTAAAGGATATAAGCCTCCAAAGGAAGACCCTCCAATGTTCTGTATTACATCATAGAGCTCAAGGCGGATGTAAGTAATTTTAACAGAACACATCGTAGACGTCTATAAAGTAAGAACCGCTGGCATAGAAAATTTTGGAGGATCCGAGCAATGTTTGAGTTAGTTCCAAGGTCTGATGCGATATGTAGTTGACCCAGGGAGGAGGCCCTTGCCTTTATAGTCACCAAGTCGTTGAAATGGTCAAAGAAACAGTTTCCCAGATCGAATCTTCTTGTGTTGAACACGAGTGAATAGTCTCTATGTACCTGCAACACCTACAGAAGATTGACAAGAGGTTTGGCCGTCTGGCATGCAAGCCTATAGGACAGTGCCCCATTAAAACATCATTGGAAAAGTCAACACAGTCACAGATGGCATAAGGAGCAGACCAAACGACCTCCTCAAGTATCGTAGTTTACGGCACTGTTGCTGACTACTTCCTCAGGTTTAAACGAGCCACCAAGCTTTTTTGACTTCACTGTTCGAAATTTCTCCTCAGCCGGTGCTAAGAAATCTACAGAAGTGTTTGGATCGGATATACATACATCTCCAGAGCACGCTTCCTGGTTAGCTGGTACGCAACACTATTTCTTACTGTGGTACCCACCAGAGCTTGAATTTGTTCATAAGTCTTGAACAGTATTGATGTGGCACGCAACGAATTTAAAGATTGTAAAGAGAGCTTTGTCATTTGAGTGTCTCTTGACTGTCAGATTATTGAAAATGGCCCGCAATACAGAAATCTTTCCTAACTTTATGACTTAATTCATGGATGGCAGCATCAACTCCAAAACACAACCGGCAACCAAACGATTTCTTTTGGATTAAACAACAAACCGACTTAAGTCCAATTATCGAGGCTTATTGGTCTCAAGTCCTCAGCCAAAACCATTTCGTTATAAGGTTGGGAACCATTCTGAGCATCGCTGGTCATGCGATCTAACTTCTAAAGACTGACTTAGCTGCGAATTAACACTGTTTAGACAAAAAAGTGCAGGAGAGTGAATCCAAGGAAAGTCTAAAGAGGTGTCATGGCGCAAGTGCGCGTATTCTCTATGAGACCAAAGCATGTCAAACCTTGAGTACGTCTTAAGCCGGTTAGCGGTTCTCTTCTCCTTAACTTGGATTAAACAGACAATGAATGCGTCTTTTGAAATTATTTTAACTATCCCGGTGTCAAACCCGAGGTTTTGGTACCTATGAGTGTCATCTCCTATACAATTAATCTCATCCGAAAGTCCGATAGCTGTATTCTCGAGAACATCGAATCTTAAGTTCAGCTTATTCTTATGAAGGGAACAATGATAACTCTGAGAGAATTCAACCTTGGTAGCAGGCTTTTGTCGACTTTGTCATCAAAGAAACCCCCACAGAGGTGGTTGTTAATCTCAAGATTTATAGCATCGCCCCATTCGAATAATACTAACCTTCATTTTGAAAGCACATCATCTCTTTAGAGCAATGGGCTACTTCTATTTGTGTGGTTATGACCTTCTGTAGATCGGCTTGGCTACACTACAAAGGCGTAGTTTTAAAGAAAAGCTTTATTGAGCTGATAAGGCTAAAGGATTTAAGTAGCTCACTAGTCTTATTAACTAAACCTACATTTACCTCGTGCTAAATTTGTGGAATATGTAGCAGATTGAGGCTAGGACCACTGTTTAAAGAATGTCATCAGCAACTTTGAATCAATGTGCAAGTTTCTCCATTCAACAAGTCTATAAACAAGCTGCTAACTCTGCTGTTGCATCGTTGGTAATGACTTACTTTGGTGTTTAATCAGAATGTAAATATCACACAAGTAAAGAGAAATGCAAAAAAAAAAAAGGGTGTCCCACAAGGCTCCACACTGTCACCCATTCTTTTTTTTCTTAATCAAAGAAAAGAAACAACAAAACAGCATCTTCTAGCGAAAATCTTCATCCTTTTAAAGAAAATTAAACACTTTACTCCCAGAGAAGTCCATTTTCATAAATAAAGTAAACATCCCTTAACAGAAAAAGCCATAATCAAGCCAAGTCAACACAATAAATTTCAATATTCATTATAATATCGTAAATGAAAAACCCAAGTGGCTAAAGTGCAGAAAAATAGAAGAAACTGCTCGTTACCCAACGACAAACGTAAATTTCAATTACATACCAGACCGACCACAGCTAAGTGTGTCCAAAAAGGGTGACCCAAACACACCAATACCTTAGATTTTTCTAACTGCAACCCATCTCTTAGTCTCTCAATAAAACATTCAACTTTATTTAGCTCTTTACTTACTTCCACCCTTTCATTCTTTCTCTTTCCTCTAACCACCTCTGATTAGAATCGTACACAACTTTTGGTCGTCGTCGTCGTCGTCGTGGTCACTTATATATTAACCCTTGCAGTTGCTTCATTCTAAAGGGGTGTTCTTTTTTTAAGTGGTCCACTGCTCTAACGATAGATACAAATACGATCCACAATTTATTTCCTCTCTGTGAACAACGACGACAATTTCTTTTTCTCTGAATTAAAGTATCCATTACCGGAAACTGGACAACAAGTTAAACAAGGGTTGAGTGCCGGTCGATGGTGTACGTATTTTTTTTTTTCGTATCGTCTGGTGGACATATAAACTAGAATTAGGTGCGCCGTAGTTAGTTTATTTCAAAGGGATTGGCAACGAGACTCATTTAGTGCTTGTAATTTACTCCACTGTCACACCCAACAACGCGCTATGTAACTACACATCCTTGGTGGTTGGAAATTAATAGCTCTGGACAAGGTGTGGTCATAGTTTTTACTTAAATTAATAAGAACCTCGTTTACGGTGGGTTGGAAGGAATCTCATTCTACAAAAAAGCTACCCCTCGGTAGTTATAGGTATTTGAACAAATAAATTTTGACATACACAAGTTTTGACAGTTAACATAAGCACGAACTCTACATAAGTGGATAAGAAAGACACTTAAGAAGGACAAAATGATAAATGTGGCAAAGTTAATAAAATATTTTTTTTTTAGGAGTGTATGTGTATCTCAAGATTCAGGTGATGAAGCACCAGGACATTCCTTATCATCTGCAGGCAAGTCCTTCAAGTAGAAACGAGTGGTTATGCAAATATGACAGTTGCAAACTATGGATATGAGTAGCTTTCTCATGTTGGAGACCTATTTTTTTGTTTCAGGATATGACATTTGTACATAGGTTCTAAATTTCACGGTAATTCTCACTTTAAAACTCAATTAAACTTTGGTCTTTGACTGTTTCCTTCTCTGATAGCCAATTTAGAGTCTAAAGAGACATGCACATCTAAATTGCATAAGGGACCACATACCCACCCCTGTGTCACGGCACAGCTATGTACAACGCTGCAATTTTGAAAGAAATCTTCAATAAAACTTTATCTTGTCTTGCCTTTAGCCCTTTGCTTCATTTTTTTTTGTCTCATTTCGTTTGAACTCTTGTGAAACTTACCTGAAAAGAAAAAAAGAAACGAAAAAAATTAGAAAATTGTTGTAGAGATACTTTTTTTTATAAGATACGAGTACAGACATATATTTAAAAAAAAATCTTTGTTTTAAAAGACGATTATAATTTTTAATTAATGAAACCAGTTAAGGTAGACGAAGGAACGCAATGGGGGGGAGGAATAAAAATAGAATAAAAAGGACACGATGATAGTGAGAGAGCTAATTGCGAAATGAACTTACATACTTTATGAGTTCATTACTAATGTTTTATTATTTAATTAGGAAAATGGAAAAACGAAAAAGTGAAACGAATATAGAGAAGCAACACTTTATTTTAATTTAATTTTGACATTTGCTTCTGTGTTGGGCGGGCGGTGGGGTTGGGGGGAAGAGTTAAATTAAGAATACCCTTGTGACATTATGATTTGAATGGATGTGATTTTGTTAGAAGGAATTCTTGAGAATTGTTAATTTACTTAAGTTTTCCAACTAAAAAAAAATAATAAAAAATCAAACTTAATGGGGTTGAAAGTCAAGGAAATTAGTTGAGTTTCTGGAGGATTCCGATGGCAAAAGGGATTGGAAGATTGTTCGTGTTTTTTGATTTTTAATTAGAATTAGTAAATTTGTCCACAAATTAGCAATAATTATGAAGGATTTCAAGAAAATGCATTCTGTGCCGAAAAGTATGCAACGATAAAGCATATGTGTTTTATAATACAACTATTCTGCAACAAGATGGCGCTTTGGAATTCAGACAATAACCGTGTTTTTTTGAAAACTATACTCACTTCGGTCAAAAAAACGATTCATACTCAGTAGCAGCCGCACCAACCAATTGGTTTGCGGCTCAATTTCTTTTTCTTCATTTGACAGTTTGTAAATGTCAAAACCGAGAAAAAGCAACAAATACAATCGGCTGAAAGCAAATTTATGAGGTTTTTTGCGCTCTGGTGGTCAACTTATGTAGTTCTATCCTCACTTGCTGCTACTGGGAAATTTATCCCCACTTGGTGTGTTGTTGTTGCTTTGTGTATAAAATCTTACTGGGCTGGGTATACAGCTATCAAAAAAACACGGCTAATATGACATTTAAAGAATAAAGCTTGGTCCACTAAATTTTCACGATTCTTTAAGAAGGAAAAAGACTAAGTCTGTGCAGACTTTGCGACGTTCTATCTGCATAGACGGTGACTGGAGGAGGAGATACAAATGACAAATTGTACAGGTTGTACAGCGACATCCACTTCGCCAGGAGGACATGGACGAAGAGGAGGAGAAAATTGTTCCCCAGCTTCTTTGTAACTGCCCAGGGACCCTACTTTGTATTGCGATCCTAAAGTTCGGATCGTTCGAAAGCGAACATTTTGTATTGGCAATTTGAAACGCAATTCATAAAATCCATACAAAATGTCCGCTTTGGAACGATCCGAACTTCAAAATCGCAATACGGAGTAGGAGCCGAGCTCTCTCCCGCAAAAGTAGGCTTCATTAAGGAGAATTCTACTTTATCGACTTAGGCGACACATATATCAGAAACTTCTTTCGTTTCATCAGAAGCTCCAATTGGTTCAACGAGTGGGTAAGGAGATCTATCTAAGTGTACTGAGATCTATACTAGTACCAACAAAAAAAAAAGCTTTATCTTGTATTTTTAACCGTTTAATTCTTCTCTACGGAATTGCCACCAAGAATTTCATGGCATTCACTGGTTTTACTTAACGAGCTTCTGGTCGATCTGAAAAGAACAGGAGCCAAAGTTGTCGACTATAGCTGTCTCTGGGAAATACCCTCATCACTTACTCTCAAAGTACAGGAAGAGAAGTTGTTAAGGAATAAATCCCCACAATTCCCTTCACCTCTTCAAACATAAAGTTCCCCCCATGGAGCCTCCGGCTATAAATGCCACAAGACTTACCTTCACTGACAAGGCAAAATATGTGAGTGAGTGTCTACTCTTGGTAGGAGCACTCCCGAATCTCATTCTCGCTGTACTAATATGATAGTCTGGCCTTGAAGACGGCTCTTAAGAAAGGTGGGCTAAAACGCTAGACCTCTTTTTTTAATAATGTTTGCAAGAACTGCGCAAAGACGAGGGAAAGGAAGGATCAATTCCCTATTTGGTAAACCTTGGAGATCTTTTCATTGAAGTTCTCAACGATCTAGGGGTTATTGAAGACCGCTTTATAAGAAGCTTCAAAAAGTGACAGATCCTGTGGTGCTACAATAAGCATGTTTGTACTTTTGTCCTCCTTCAGGAGGAGTCTTCAGCTTGAGCTGCACCATATCTATAACTTATGCCGGTATCAATAGAATGTTGTGGTCGCCAATGATGATAGTCTAACACCGATCGGTGTGGACTGGGGGACGCCACTGGGTATGGAATATTCTTGGAGTGAGCAAGTCGCTGCGGCCTAACAAGGCGTTAAACAAGCCAAGGTGGTCTATATTGTGGACAATAACGTTCCATTTGAAAACTTTGTGTAGACGTGAATGGGATCTAGAATGAAATTTGGAGATGTGGTTGGCGGACAGTCTGTCATACACAAATATTTTAACGTCTTAAAGAATTGGGGTAATGATCTAGGTGGACCTTCAGAGCAGCAATTTGGATTTAAGGCGGCAATTCGTGTCGCAAATTTGAAGACAGATCAACAAGTTCAATGAGGAAGACTGTCAGGACCATTGATATGTCTATCTTCTTCATGTACGTGACATGCGACTTCGAACTAACCCTGAACTAATTTAATGAAGTAGCATGAAACCACGATCGTTGTAAAGAACTGTGGAACTAAGAAGTGGACACCTAAGGCATATCATGAGTACCATTTCCCCCAGTTAAACTCTTTTTGACGTCCAACGCAATACACACTAAATTCGTGCAAAAACATGAAATCTATGCCACTGTGGGTATTTGAAATCCTAAAATGCCGCCATACAAACTCTTTTAATAGTTCCCCTATGCAAGTGTTAAAAAAAGCTTGTCGTACATAAAATTGAAAAATAGGGGTCAAATCACCTACCCTTGTGGAACTCCACTTGTGCGTTCAATGCTTTAAATGAACAGTCACAATCCTGATGGAAGTGGATCGCTATCACTAACACTTTTCCCAAGGACTTCATTCATTCTTGATGGATCTTCTCCACTTTTCGGTCTTAGACCAGCATTTTACTGCATTGAGAAGGCAGTAGAAGTGCCACAAGGCTGCTTATTACTCACGATACTTTTAATTTTAAAGAAAAATCCAGAAATCAATGAAAGTTTTATAAAGGATATAATATGAATATATAAAGTATCTCCCGGTGGTTCTCTGCATAAATCAATCAGGTATGGCCTTCAGTGACAATGATACCTTCCTTTCCTTTATCCTCCTTTCCACTTTTCCCAATATAAGGACATCCTAAAGGATTCTTATTGAATTATAAACTCAACCCCCACTTGGCCCCTACCACAGTCATTTTTAACTTAAGTGCAAGTTACAAAATATAGTACGTATTCATGTGTGACTACCTCTCACATTCCTTCCACAATCTTCTAAATAATATTATTAGCATAAAATCGAGTTCAACGTGCCGCTTCCTTTTGCTACTGCTTACAAAATATGATGTGTACATTTCATATGTCAGGAACAACGACCGGAAAAAATAAAAGAAATACAACTCAGAGTTGCCTTAACGTTGATCGATAAATTTGAATATGAGTGCGCGTCCTTTTGACTACATTGCATGTATCTAATACCTTACACACGTCTTTTTCTAGGTGTATAACCTATTCCTTTTTATATTATTATTTCCCTTTCCTTAAGAGCCCACAAAAAAAAGGAAAGCGTCCTTTTCTGCTAAGTAGGTAAAAAATAAAATAAAATTGGATAGGTAACGTATCGACGACTAGAACCCACTGATGTATTTCTAATGATGCAATATTGATATGAAATTCTTTTTTCCTTTTTTTTTATGTATTCATATCAATACACACATACACAAACAATATGAGATTTAGATTCTCAGGAAACAACACCGCATATGGGTGGTGGTTGGTTGGTGTACACAAAGAACAGAATAAAATAGGGAAATTAGCATTTTTATAGGGGGAAAAAAAAAAAAAAAACAGAAATGCATATTTGAGTGAAGCATATTGAACAACCCCTATATATGTATGGGGGATGAGAGGGGAGCCGATATTATATTTAATATTAATTTTTTTATTCATAGCAAAAATATGCATATGGTGTGGTTGAACTTTAAGCACGAAAATGGAAATATTCCGCATTAACTTCATAGAAACTCATCGTAAAATGTGCGCTATAAAATATGGCGGTTGCGATTTAGTTAAAGGACTTTAAATGCCTTAAATAACTGTTTACCTAGTAGGTCAAGAACTGAAGGGCTTGAAGAGCAATTAAATTTACCCTATGATGGGAATGCAAACGATTGGTAGTCCTACGACAAAGAAATAACAACTGGTGTACCACAGGTGTTCGTACTAGGCCCTATACTTTTCAAACAATGCAGTAAATCGAATAGATATCCTTTAGGAGTATTTAAAAAGTTGCTGTTTAGTTTGACAGTTGGAAATATTTCAAAATTTAACAACAATCAGGCGTGTTCGGAAGACTGACGACTTTGTACGACCCAAATCCGACGTTTAGTCGTAACTCTAACCACAAGATAACTTTATTTTTGATGAAACATCATTAGTTTGAAGGTATTTAGTGAGATAAGTAGACGGAGTTGTCCACTAAAACCTTTCTCTCTGTCCAATTTTTTATCAAAAAGCTAGACGGTGGTTGAATCTACTTGTAAATTATTTAAAATTTGATTGGACTTTCACAAGGATGCATGGATTGCTCGTTAGGCATTGTACTTTGTATCACACACAGTGATCAAGCTCAAAGCCTGATTCCAATTTATCACATTTTTAGATAGAGGAATGCCTCATGGTTGTGTTACCTCTCCTCTACTATAAATAATGGAGCTTAACAGAGTAATCTTGCCTCTGTGATTATTGTCTTGGATAAGGTAAGCTTTTCTGTGAAAAGCGACCCCATAAAACTAAACCTTCTCCCTTTTGCAATACTTCCGGCTACGAACTATATTTCGAAAAACAAGTGGAGGCGACGGAGGATCTGCGTTTGTAGCGACAATCAAGCTGCGGTTAAGGCCTTGCTTGATCCTCTTGCTAGATCCACAACTGTTCGAGAATGCAGAACTAGATTGAATTCGGTTGGAAGACTGAATTTACTAAGCCTTGTCTGGGTCCCTGGATACAGCGGGATTACCGGAAATGAGCGAGCTTGCTAGTCAAGATTTAGAGGAGAATTTCCTTAACTCTGGTAAGGGCTTCTTCTATCTATGGATGAGTTTTTGGCACACATGATTCTCCAGAATGCAGACAGACTGAGTGAATATTTTCCGATGTTTGTCAGAAGACCGCGGCATTCTTGGCGTCTCTCACCAGAGAAGACTGCAGACAATTTATTAGCGTTATTACGGGACACTACGTGAAGAAGGCGACGACACTGCGGACACTTCCTATATGATTGTCCTGTCTTTGCTTGTATCAGGTGGCAGTTATTTGGGTATGATGTGATGAGGGCTGGTAAGTTCCTTATCACTGAATCTCTTACAAACAACTTACTTTGGCCTCTAGCCTTAGAGATTTAAGAAGTCGTCCTCGATTTAAACAGAGGAACAAGAAAGGACGTATAGTCTGCAGTAAAATCTTTGGCAACATGTGAAGATTTCAACCAAAGATGGTCGTGTTTATGTACGAAAGTTGTGAAATATCTCAACACAGCAATCTTCATCGATGGCTCTATGATAAACTGTGTCAATGTCTTCCAGGCTGCTATCATTGGCATAAACACGGCTACCAAAACCCTTCAAACTGGTGTCCGAATGAGCTTATCGATTTTAGGTAGCTTTAATCTGGAACCCGAATATTTAGAGATCCACTTTAGAGTTCAATACTTCGCTATGAACTGTGAAAATATAGTCTTTGTTGGCAGTCTGTCAAGGGCCAACTTCAGGGCGAGTAAATTAACTACTTGTCTCATATCAAGAAAGACTTGTCCTACCTGTAACAAGACAAGGATAATCTAACTCAAGCAAGACCTGTACGAACAACTTAAGATATAACTTTTGAAGAAGTCGCAAAAAGACACTAAATGGTTGGTGTCATTGCTAACATAATGCAGAGCAGAATTTGGAAGCATTTCTGCTGCTTCGAAACAACGAACAGTTCAGAAGAAGAAGGTATGTGAATCCCTACATTAGTTGTACTAGTGGAGTACCGAAAACCGACTCTGAAAGACGGATCAAGAAGGTAAGGTGTCGCGGAAAAAAAAGAGGTTTGACTGTTTCACTGAGATTCAAACTTGTGCTGTCTTGCTTAGCAATCCAATGCATTTACAATTGAACCACATCGACCAGCAGTTTGAAAACGCTCCAAACGATTGAGTCCAACCCAGTGTTGCCATCAAAAAGCACTCATCAAAGGAAATATGTCTTGACGAACTCTACCAATCTCGAAGACATCATGAGGCTTTAGAGTTCGATTAACCCGTACCAATCTGTTCAGATGGAGTGTCTGCGATGACAGTGTGCAGCCCAGGACTTACAATTGAAACATTGTCTATGGTTTGGGAGAGCAATACACCTAAATGAAGACTAAAAGGACGATGGCTTAGTCACAAGACAGCTGTATACAAATTGTGTGTGCTTATGAACTTCTATATCTTTAGGACAGATACTACGAGAAAGGTGTCACCGCTAAATGGGTGGAAGATCCAACGTAGGAGTGGATCAAACTATGCTGAGTGATAAGTAAAAAACAAAGTCGATGTTAAAAAAATCGACACAGGATGACCTTAGTAGAAAAAGAACATTTGAGAACCACTGAACCAATTTGAATTTATCTTCTAGCCTGATTCAATCCATCGCTTGTGGGATGTCTACTAACGTATTTTGAATATTGTGAAAAGAAGGCCGAGAGATAACAGCATTTAAATCGAATTTGACATTAAGTCCACCTTTACTGCTGAAGTAGAGTAAGTTGGTACCTTCCCAAGGCATTCATTTCCATTCAACCGTTAGAAGATAAGAATTTTACAGAATCTGAAAGATTGTTAGCCATGCTAAATCAAGTATAAATACTTAAAAATAAATCTTATGAAGCTCTTACCACAAACCCTTGTACAGACCCATAAGACCGTCTATTACATCCAGTCACCCTTCCCACTACTTGCACTTTCTGTCATTTATTCGATAAGCAAATACGAAAAAAAAAAAAAACGCTTTTCCCTTTGGAAATAAATACATTAGTGTACCCATATCTTAAGGATACATACATATTTACAAAGTTAAGTGCAATCTCCAAAAAAAAATATCTAAAGCACTACCTAACTCAATGAGACGTCATTCCCTGACAAGGACAAACAGAAAGGTTAGCTTTTCTCAAAATGGATACAAAAAGCAAAAAAAAAAAGAAGAGAATTCTTCTGACAGCTTATGAAGAGCATATCGGAGTTATCCTTCCATAAGGACATGAAGCTTACATGATTACTCATGCACTCGATTAAATCCTCTGGGTGCAACAAGGTGAACCATTTGTTAAGCTGAGAAGTGCATTGCAATTGATTTTTATTTTTTTTATTCATACAAGTATCCTTTTTCCGTATTTGATTGAGTGCTAATAATCACTCTCCGTGTTGAACACTTGTACATTTCTTTTAACATACGAGTATTCCTTCCTTCACAAGGAAAACTCGTCTCTTACATCGTCAACATTGTATAAAAAATAAATAAAAAACCTAAAAGAATCCTTTAAACGAATTCAAATGGAAGCACAATTTCACTTAACTCTCGCGACATCCTTTGCAAATTCTTGTCATTGGATGTGTCGTCTCTATCTGTGTATGTGTGTGCTTATGTTAATTTCTAGTAGCAGGCAGCTAGCTCTGGCATTCAAGCATGCAAAATGCATCACATTTATGCAACGTTTAAATCGCGAAAAGGATTATGAAATGGCGACGAGATAAAAGGATATAAAATGCTCGATGAGCTGGAAACTTAAACATACATGTATGGAGAGAAACTGCAAGAGAGTAGGTGGAAGGTGAAAGCTTTACTTATGCAGATATGCAGATGTGAAGAACCTTCTTGCATATTAAAGATGTCATATCTTCAAACGATGGCTGGTAGGAGGGTGGGTGTTTGTTTGATGGGCTAAAGAAACTACAGATTGCTTATCTAAAGTTGACCTATTTGCTGGTGTGCTGTTTTTAGCCTTGAAAATAGTTTAGCCAGATGAAGGTGAACTTAGCAATGCAAATGGCTTTGTTTTGGATAGTGAGACTCAATGTTGAAACTTTAGGCTCCAGGAATGGCTACAATCCTCACATCTAGCTGTTGTTCTTTGAATGCAAAGTCTGACTTGTCTTTAATTCAATCGAAGATAGTGTAACTCAATGTTACCAAGAACTCGCAGTAGTGGCTGCTTTTAGACTTGTCTTCCGTGACTTAATTGCTCCACTTCGAACACCTCTCATCTTCATTCTAATAAACATCGGAGCGACCTATTCTTTAGAAATTTTTCGGAATTGACATTTTGTTCCTGACTTTCTCGACGACAAAATACCAGAGAAATATTCTATGCAAGCCTGCACTTCGGACACCTCTCTTGTTTCCTTTAAACATTGGGACAACTGAGCTGTTCACGTACGACATTAAGTTGCTATTTATTATAATTGCATGTCCTGCCTTCGACTGTTACCAAATAGTCCCTAGTAAAAAAAATAGTTCGTGTCCACTTCGGACACCTCCTTTTGTTGATTCTTGCTTCGAGTTTTAGGTGAAAGAAGGATACTTATGTACATGTATCCTTCATGTACATGATGTTTTGGGGCTCCACTCTGGACTGTTACTAAATATCTGACAAAAAACAAACTCCCTAGTGGAAGAAATTCATTCCTGCACTTCGGACACCTCCCTTTGTCATCCCGTCATTTCGGTTAAGATGCGGAACTTTGTTGCGCTTGTTTAGAGTTCTAGCTGAAAGAAGAATCCTACACTTCGAACACCTCGATTTTTCTAAGTCGAACAATAAGGTGGGTTTTTTTTTATCGAGGGCCATTAAGTCTGACGACAAGAGGAAGTGAACAAGAAGAGTTTAACCTTCTGACAATTATTCTCTTCTAACCTACTTTGCTGTGCCTTCATGAACACTATTAGAATGGCGAGTTAGGAGCTAACGAAGAGAACTTTAATATAAAGACCAATATTTCCAGAATCACTCTCTTTGGAGTCCAACCAACTTGTGGAACCTTTCGCACAGCAGGGTGCTCACTTTGACTAGACCTAACCTAGCCAAGAAACCTTTTAAAAAAACAAATTTCGAATCTTAAAAACCTGAAGTTGATGCTCCATAAAGAGCGAACAAAAATGATGATCAAACCTCTAACTCTTCTCCTTAAGTTTGAACAACTTGTGGGTGTAATCGAAAGAGGTTATGTTGCGGAGATAACATTGATTCGGACAACAACAAGGCTTTGGCCAAGAAGTTGACAAGAAATTTCCAGTTTCAATGCGTTTTTATCGGAAAGCTGAGTGTAGTGAACTCGAAACGGGGTCCTTGGGCTAGAAATGGACGGAATTCCGTGATGTCTCAGGAAGAAACTCATCTTTCTGATTCTCATTGTATAGCAGGAACAAATCGACATTTAAAGCATCTTACGACTTAAGCCAAAATGGAGAAGGATGAAAGCCAGGGCTGACTCAGAGAGAATTAAGTCTTTACACAGATTGGTCTTTGTACATTGAAAACTAGGTCCTACAGGTACAACTCGACACTTGAAGTGTCTTACATTTTTGTAAGAGGACTTGAGGAAGTCAAAATTCAGCAGTTTCTCACAAAGAGACTGTTCACGATCCGAAAATCAGGCCTTTTCAGTGATTGGTCTTCGTGAGTCAAAAAGTAGGTCTTAAGTAAACACTTGGGAACATTGATTGGGATTGTGTCCCCGCTAGCTCATTAATCAATAGATGGCGTTGCCACATTATAGAAAAAAATCAAACAAATGTTCTCATTCTAATTTGTCCCCTGTAACTTATCCCATTAGAAATGCTAAGAGTAATCGTCCGGGCATTAAAATGCAATTAAAATTGTAAAGCAATTCCTATTTCCAAATCCTATTGCTCGAGGATACATTTGAGCGGATGATGGTGGTGGTTTAAGTACTGACATGTGAATCTATGTAAATTGACCGAGAATATGTGTCCCTGTACGGTTCGAAAACGAAAAGTAATCGCCAACATTATGACTATAAAGTAGCTTCACTCGATATGTGTTTATGTTCTATGTCCTGTATTGTGGTTACATGTACACTTGTAACCAATATGTGTGTGTGGGGACATTGCTTACTCGCCTTTCTGACCTCTAACTGAGGTTTAGTCGGAGAATTATTGGTTATACCACACATGCTACTATGGTTGGTTTGTTGTATGCTGCCATCAGATGGCGATGACTAAAGTTGCCTTATGCCCTAAGCCTACACACATACTTGTATACATTCTTTGGTCAGTAGTTGCATAGCATTAATGTTTAGTTAGAATGTTTGCTCTAATAATAGCTTCGAATGGGTTTTTGCGTCGCTAGAGGTCCTTTTAAAAAAAACTAAAAAACAAACGTCCAGACACACATGTATAGGCATGTATACATATGTAGGGTTTGGCTTGTGAGGTAAATTACATTTAATTAACGCAAATAAATGTTGAATGAGGGTGTGTTTTTTTTTTTTTTTGCCTCCTTTCATTGTTTGCGTAGATAGGTTGAAAATAGTTTATGATGGCGCCGCTAGCAAATGGATATTAGCGAAGCTTTTGTTATGATTTTTCAGGCTGGAGCTGGTGAATATTTAATGAAACAAAGTGGTTACGTTTATGAAACCATTATTGCACTTAATTAACAAAACTACATGGAATTTTAAAGAGTCAATAAGAAGACAAAGTTGTAAAGTGGATGTAAACTTTGATGAAGCAGAAGGACCAGTGTCAAGGTTGGTGTTTTAGAACGAGCGACGAAGAACCAGCACTTAGAAATCAAAGCAGATAAGTGAAGGTGAGAGAAACGAGGCGAAATCAACAAACAAATTTATTTTTTTTTCATATACCAATATCAAGAGTACTTATCTGTTAGACGAACAAGATCCAAGTGGACGAGAAAAAATTATTGCATAAGACAAGAGACCTTACATAATTTGAAACTGTTATACAAGCAAGAGAGAGTTACAGTAATGAACATGAACTTGAACTTGAATTTAGATTACATAAGAGAAATTAACGTAAATGTAACATGTTTGGCAAAAATAAACAATTAATGTGTTTAATAGAAAGGGTATGAACATAGGTAAAATAGCAAACATTTGGAGTTTAAATTTTAATCTCAAACATTCCCCCACCCCTGGAACGAAGTTTCAGCTTGTAGGTAGAAGGGCCAACTTGTGTATGGGCCGAATTAAACTTCCGCTAGCAGTCTGCAGCGTTACCACCCGCACGTGACCATCCTCGCCTGGGTGTACTGAGGTGACTCGTCCCATGGCCCACTTGCCTGGAGGTAAATTTGAGTCCTTGATGACCACCAAGTCATCAATGCGAAAGTTTTGTTGAGATTGAGTCCAGCGCGGTCGTTGTTGGAGTGACGTAAGATATTCCATACTCCAACGTCTCCAAAATCCTTGAAGTCTCGCTTGTATGGCCTGCCAGCACAGTAGACGGTTGTTGGGTATCTCAATTGATGGCTCTGGAACTGCTGAGTATGATTCACCTATAATAAAGTGAGATGGCGTTAATGGGTCTAAGTCGTTATCAGAGGATTTGCATAAAGGGCGAGAATTTAATAGGGCCTCGATTTGGGTTAAGAGGGTGTATAATTCTTCGAAAGTAAGGACGTCTAGACCAATTACACGTCGAAGATGCTGCTTGACTGACTTTACCCCCGCTTCCCACAAGCCGCCGAAATGTGGAGCTGAAGGGGGAATAAAGTGCCAAGTGATAGCATCGCGGGCAAGAGACTCTGCAACAATCGAATTGTGGTGTTCCGACAGGGTGAGTTGATGTAGTTCGGATAACACTTTGGCTGAACCGCGAAAGTTTGTCCCGTTGTCCGTATAAATATGCGAGGGCTTACCGCGACGGGCAATGAAACGACGAAGGGCTGCGAGAAAGGTGTTGGTGGTTAAATCGGTGACGAGTTCCAAATGTATGGCTTTCGTCACAAAGCATACGAAAAGCGAGATGTAGCCTTTAGTGGTTTGAGTTTTGCGACCGATTTTTGTCTTGATTAAGATGGGACCTGCATAGTCACATCCGCAGTGGGCAAAGGGTCTACTCTGTTGAATCCTTGGCCGAGGAAGACTCCCCATGATTTGTGTTGCTGTTAGTTTACGTTGGCGAAAGCATTTTATGCAATCATGGGTAATCTTACGTAGTAGATTCCTGCACCCAACGATCCAGTACTCCTGGCGGATTAAAACAAATAGCGCTGACACTCCTGGGTGCAGAAGGCGTTGATGAAAGTCCAATGCGATGAGTTTTGTAACCGTGTGTTCCTTTAGTAGAATGATGGGATGTTTCGCGTTAAACGAGATACTGGCTTCTTGAATGCGTCCGCCAACACGAAGAATCTGCTCCTCATCTAAAAATGGGTTTAAGTTAATGATTTTGCAGGTTTTAGGGAAATGGTTGTGCTTTAAATAAAACTCAATATCTTCTCCAAAATATAGATTTTGGAGCCATCTGATAATTTCACGTTTGGAGTTATGAATTTCACTGGGGAGGAGGTGAGATGTATTGCAAGGCGACAGTTTTCGACATTTTGAAATGAAACGGTTCATAAACGCGACAGTACGGACTAATCGATTCCATGTAGAAATGCGTGATGAGAGGAACTCGAACGGATGATCTAGCTTGGTAACTAAGTATGACTGGTTATAGTTCTTCTTCTCCTCCTGTGTACAATCTGGATGTTCCTGGAAATGGTCAACCGTAGGCCAATGCGTTTCCTTCTCACCTAACCACTGAGGACCAGTCCACCAAATAGGGTGTTGAACGAGATTTGATGGTGCTATACCGCGCGATGCACAGTCCGCAGGGTTTTGCTCCGACTTCACGTGAAACCACCTTGGTCGAGGTATGGTGTTTAAAATCTCGGCCGTTCGATTCCCGACGAAGATATCCCACCGTCGAGGAGGCGATGACAACCAAGAAAGCACGACTTGAGAGTCGCACCAGGCGAAAATATTCGAACAAGTTATGTTTAACGATTTTTGAACAGCGATGAGCAGCCGAGAAAGCAATAAGGCTCCACATAATTCTAGCCTTGGAATGGTGAGCTGCTTTATAGGGGCAACGCGAGTTTTGGCCGCAACGATATTTGTTTCGATTTCGCCATTAGGAAGTTTGTAGCGCGAGTAAATAACTGCAGCGTAAGCGGAAGCAGAGGCATCGGAAAACCCATGTAATTGAAATGTTTCATCTGCTATGCCTATTGACCGAGGGATATTTAGCTTTGTGAGCATCACGAGCTCCTCACGAATTTTGCACCATTGCTTTGAAATCAAGTCTGGTAGGGGGTCGTCCCAACCAAGTTTTTTATGCCATAGTTCTTGAAGAAGGATTTTAAGCTGTACGACCGAGGGGGAAACGAAACCGAGGGGGTCAAAGATTCGTGCGACATCTCTAAGGATGTTACGTTTTGTGGCAGGCTCGCGAACTTCTAAGTTTAAACGAAAGGAGAAACAGTCTATTTGAGAGTTCCAGTATAAGCCTAAAACTTTAACCCATGACTCCGATTGACTTTCAAATGGGATGTTCTTAGTTTGAGCATGATCTTCAGCATCAAGGAGATCAGGACAATTACTTTGCCACTTGCTCAATTTAAGTCCAGCTTTCGAAAGAAGATCGATCAAACACCGTTTTTTGTACATGGCGTCAGGGAGTGAGTCTCCACCTGAAACGACATCATCCACGTAAAAGTCGTTGAGAAGGATTTCGGACGCGACGGGAAATTCTTCTCGATGGTCAAAGGCTAACTGCTCCAACACGCGTACCGAAAGATAAGGGGCACATGATGTCCCATACGTCACTGTGCACAGACGATAGTGTTCTAAAGGATGTGCTGAAGACTTACGCCAGACGATCCTTTGGAAGTCAACGTCCTCATCTGCCACCCATATTTGACGAAACATTTTAATTATGTCAGCGGTGAAAACATAAACGTGTCGACGAAACCGAAGGCAAACCGAGAACAGATTCCGCTGAATGGGTGGGCCTATCATCAACGATTCATTAAGCGAGGTTCCGTTGGTATCCTTGAATGACCCATCGAACACGACGCGGAGTTTGGTTGTTGTACTTTCCGGTTTAAGTACCGCATGATGTGGTAGGTAGAAGACGTTTGGTTTCGCGATTTCACTAGAGGGAACTCTACGCATATGTCCTAAGGTTAAATATTCATCCATAAATTTAGAATAAGATTGGAACAGCGAATGGTTTTTAGAGAACCTTGTCTCCATTGTCTTTAGCCGAGAAAGCGCACCCCCGATGGTGTTGGAAAAACATGGAGTAGATTTAAAGGGTAACTTCACTACATATTTTCCCTGTTCATCCCTGCGATGAGTTTGAAGGAAGTGTTGTTCGATTGCCTTATCTTCCTTTGAAGCGATAGACTTTGGATCAACTTCCTCAATAGTCCAAAATGCTTGGAGCGTAGCATCGATGTCGACAAGAGTGTGGTTCGATTGAATAGGTTGTTCAACGCGTGAGAACAATTGCCCGGCCAACACCCATCCAAATATAGTTTTCTGGGCGATTGGATGACCGCTGTTGCTCTGAATGACTTCGCCTTTCAAAATCTCCCAGGCCTTGTCTGCACCGAGCAGAATATCGATTGGATTAGATTTGTTGAAAGAGGGATCAGCGAGATCAAGTTCAGCGATATGATTCCAATCCTTGGTATCGAATGAAGTAGTAGGTAACGCAGAAGTAACGTTTGATAAAATGTATGTATTAACTAAAATACTGACCGAATCAAACAAAGAGGTGAGTACAATTGAGACACGACCTCTAGACGTACCTGCACAGGTTGATCCTATCCCATTTATAGGTATTCGAGCATTCGTTCGTCTAAGTCCGAGTCTTTGTACACAAGATTCGGTAACGAACGATGCTTGGGAGCCAGTGTCGATGAGAATGCGAACTTGCTGATCGATTCCATGTCTGTCTTTAACTTTAGCGATTGCTGTGGGAAGCAGAGTTTGAGGAGGGACTAGTGAGAGGTTAGTGGAATGATTGTTTACGATTTGTTTAATATTTGATGATAAAGTAGAATTTCCGTTGGGTTTCATATAGTTTGATGTTGATGCCGATGGAAAGTTTGTCGAAAGTTTGTGCGAATGTGAAGTACTGGGTTTACTAACGATTTCTAAATGAACCAGGCTATGGTGTCGCGAGTTGCAGATGTTACATCTAAACCTTGACCGACAGTGAATGGAGTTGTGGCCGCTGCGCAAACAGTTGAAGCAGAGTTTCGAGGATTTTGCGAAGTCTCTCTTGGATTCTACGTCCATCGCGAGGAATTCCGGGCATTGTGAAACGAGATGCGCAGCATTGCATTTCGGGCACTGTGTGGCCGAAGAAACATGCATACTTCTTAGCGACGAAGTCTTCACTTTATTAGTTTCACGAACATGTGGCCTACACGACTCTAACGCGTCGCACCGACGTTCCAAAAACACAAGAAATTGTTGAATGGTAGGATAATCTACGTCCATACTATCAGCAGACCAGGCTTGTTGTGTGTCGGGATCTACCTTGCGCAACAAGGTGTGAATCATCCAAGGATCCCTCTCATGTGAATTAAATGCATTGAGACCCCTTAACACTTCATCAGCACCATCCGATATCTTGCGCAGAGCTTTTACATTTGTATTAGTGATTGAGGGCAGCTGGAAGAATGTTTCCAAGAAACTAGTAACTATAAAACGCGGCCTATCATACCTTTTTTCCAGCCTGTCCCACGCCTGTTCATAGGTAGCATCGGAAACGGGAATGTGAGCAAGCAAGTTTAATGCTTCGCCACGAAGGCTAGAACGCAAGAAATGGAACTTCTGAGTTGGAGACAAGTTGACCTTATTATGTACTGTACTTGCAAACATATCGTGGAAAGCTGGCCATTCTTGGTAGCTACCGGAGAAAGGTTCTATATGAATCCTAGGAAGGTGTTCGTTCACTTGGTGCGATGTGTTCGACGGCTGTGCAGAAGAAGGTTCAGAGTTAAACATGTGATTTACTGGGATCATAGAGGATTCAGCCTTATTTCTTTCCCGAACAGCAGAAAGTAAGACTGATTTGACGAGCAAATACTTGGCCTCGAATTCTTCGAATTCAGCTTCGGGGTCCCGGTAATCTGGGTCTTCTGCGAATGCGTACATTCCCTCCTGAGTAGAACGAAATCTAACCCACAGTTCTTCAGCCTTGTCTGCACGCAATTGCAAAGCATCCAACGCAATGGTTTCAGAAATATTTTCAGTGAATGTAGCTAATTTGGTAAGCGAACCCTTGATATTTCCACGAATTGCGCGTAAGACGGAAAGATTTGTAGCCATGTTTTTCGACGAGTGGCTTTAAGCACGAGGCTGACGAATTCACGATAAAATGTTCTATGTGTATATACCAATGTGCGAATAATTGCAGCGCGAAATAACACAAGGACTGCAGGTTAGGTAGACAGGTACTTATGTGTATTTATGTATGTATGTCAGATAGAATGAATTAATAACACGCGGTTGTTTTGTACAGTCACTTAACTTGTATGTTATTTTCAAGGAGCATACATATGTCACCTATACCGATTCCAATCGAGTCTTAAATTGTCTTCGAGATAATGAAAAACACTTTGTGAAAGAGTCCTGATCAATTATAATATGATTAGCTTTTATGGAGTACGACGAATGGTTGAGCGGCGAGATGCGATAACGAGTTGGGTAATGGGCTAATCCAAATGCATGTTTTTGCTGTTTAATCCAGGAAAAATTAATCCGGCTCGATTCGGACCAAATTTATGTTTTAGAACGAGCGACGAAGAACCAGCACTTAGAAATCAAAGCAGATAAGTGAAGGTGAGAGAAACGAGGCGAAATCAACAAACAAATTTATTTTTTTTTCATATACCAATATCAAGAGTACTTATCTGTTAGACGAACAAGATCCAAGTGGACGAGAAAAAATTATTGCATAAGACAAGAGACCTTACATAATTTGAAACTGTTATACAAGCAAGAGAGAGTTACAGTAATGAACATGAACTTGAACTTGAATTTAGATTACATAAGAGAAATTAACGTAAATGTAACATGTTTGGCAAAAATAAACAATTAATGTGTTTAATAGAAAGGGTATGAACATAGGTAAAATAGCAAACATTTGGAGTTTAAATTTTAATCTCAAACAGTTGGCTTGGACTCTTGAAGAGTAAAGAATGAAGAAGTAAAGCCTATTAAAGCTTCCACAGCACATAGCCATCAGTCGATATCAAACTGGTCTTCAAAAAGCCCTAGTACACCGAAAATTTAGGAACCATAGTGATAATCTTTGACGGCTTCCATCAGATCGTCCGAAACACGAGTTTTGAACAAAAATATGGTTCGCATCTCCGCTGGTACATTAAGCAATAGATGGCGTTGGCAGTCACATTAGCAGTCATTGATTTTCACTACCTTTAGTCGTTTCGACAATACCACCATACCTTTGGAATGGAGCCACTAAACCATCCGTGGCAATTCATTTTTGAATCCTGACATACTGGATCTCTTAACAGCACTAACCTCAAAGTCAAAGATCTTAAGAAACAAGATCGTAAGGCTGGAACGCATTCTAATTGAGCTGTTTGAGGCAATCTGCAACCATCAATGGTGAGAAGTATCATTTCATGGACCCTAATGGACAACAAAATTTCATCATTTCACCGCTATCGTTTCTGGTCGTAGCGAAGTCATCTTCGGGCAGTCTTGGCTGAAAAAAGTCGCACTTTAAGGCATCTGGATTATGGTGAGGATTCTGAAATGGTTCTATCCTGCTCAGTCCTTAAAGTTTGTATTGCTCATACGATAGAACGGAACTCGATGTGAGAATATCTGAATATTTTTCGAATCAGGTTTGTCCTTTAACTAATTATAAGGACGGTTCATGTCTTAGCTATTTTCTAAACTTATTCCTATTCGAACCTGATGACAGTTTTCTACTGATCTCGATAGTGAATTAGCTTGGAGAGTCGCATAATGAATGAAGGTTATTGAGGCGACCAGATTTGCTTGACGAAACTCTAGACCCCCTTAAGCAATTAAGGTGATCAAAATTTACTTTTTCAGGATTTGGAAGAAGGTTACCGAATTTGAATAGGAGGAGCTTCATAGGAGTAAGTACTGGGGTCATACAAGGCTGTAGACAAGCACAATTAGTACTTTTGGTTGTGATGGAAAGACATATGAAACTTTGCAATACTTTTTCGTCGGTAAGGCGCGAAACTGGTTCTGAGCTATGAAGTGACGTTTTGATACAACGATCGCGAAGGAGCCAATGGACATGTGAGAAAATCTTTGTGGATAGAATTTGGACCCCTACTAAACCCTAGAATACTAGTGCTCGCCTTTAAGGCGCAACGTTTTCGGGGTTTCCCCTATATTTCATGGTCCCTTGTAAAAATCAAAGCACGCGTTCGTGCTAACTCATTATTACGCGATTCAAACTTGTGTGCGGACGTACGTTGGATTCTGTTTTTGACTTGCTGAGCCTTAGGCGAACATTAGTATTAAGGGATAAAAAAAAATCATATAAGTATTCCAGGGTTGAGGTGGCGCTTCAGTCAGAGGGCCTCAACTAAAGCGTCTCCAGCCAGCTCTAGCCCCATACGGTTGTTCAAAAATATCTAGTTCTAGGTATGGACAGCTGCAGATCATATGAACGACAGCTTACTTTTTGTTGAAAATTCAGAAGGTTACAGGTGCAACAGCAAATTTGGAGGCAGACCACCTAGTGTCTTTAGTATGTAGATTATGCCATACTAGTGCTCTGTGTGGAATAAAATGCTGTTTATTTGTGCTCATTGAAATAACGTCTCAACCTCGTGGCGAGCTTTCTCAATGGTTCAACATTTAAGGTACATATGTTGGGCGTTGGATTGATCGCACTGAGAAGACTAAGGCTGAAAGTCTTTCAACAACACATGGCCCCTTCTGCCGACAGAGGGACAAAGTGTAAGTAGTTTAGCTCAAGTTAGGGTATAACAATTTCTTATGTTTTCTTCAGCGTGACCATATGTCACACTCGTCATCCACACACCATTAGACAAATGATCCAAAATATAATAACCATAATCGAAATTTCTACAGTGAAGTGTTATCGATTTGAAAATAGTTCTTGGTCCTTTGCCAGGCTTTTATCGAACTGAAAGCCTCACAATTTGATTACATCATACTAAAAGCAAGTCCTCGACTGAATATTTTTATTATTTTCTGTTCAGCATTTAAGAAATGTCTCATTAGAGAAATACCAGTACAACCGAAGTGTCCAAAAGCTATTTTAACTAGCCCTCTCCTGGCACTGCCAAAAAAAAAAATCATAAAAATATTCCCAACCCCGATGGATCTTCTCCTATCGTTATATTGGAAAAAAAATACGAAAAAAAATAATTTTTTTTAATTAATTTCTTTTTTCGAAACAACGGAATGCAACACTGTGTGGTATGTAGACTCTCTTTGTGTGCCATGCGTCGAGACTATCTCTCTGCCTACCGGTGGCATTTATCTCGTTTCATAATTAATTAATTTATCTTTATTGGCAACATCGAGATATATTACAAAAAATAATAAATAAAAGCTTCCCTCCACGCTTCACGTCCAATACTCACTTCACCTATATTGAGGAGGTAGATTGCACAATTAAAAATAGTCACTGGCATGGCTACAGATACGTAGATACTTAAGGAAAGAGACCAAAAAAAAAAACAGAAATTCTCAATTCGCCTGTTGCCATCGTTTCGTTCTGATAGACGTGTGTGTTCCCATGCAAGCATATACTATAAAAAATTATAAGTGTCCGTCCAATTAAATCATTCCACAAATAATATTCCACGGACAGACGGAAAACTGTTACCGTTTATTCAATACCTGGGCACCCAGATGAAGATACAGCACGACAAGACAAAAATGTGGTCACAAGTGCTGCTCGTCGCAGGAGCACAACACACACTACGTAAGAACCCTAATGTAGGAGATACTGTATCGCAGTGTGAAACATGGTCCAATTCTTCGATTTTATTTATTCCGTACAATGAATTGCAAATGGCTTTTAATGAGGACTCATTTTTTTTTTTTTTTTTCGTGAAAAGATACCCGTGCAACTGCATGACATGTGGCATGTGGCGAGCATTTGCTGCAATGCGTAATCAGGTTTGTGTATATCGATTTAAATTAATTAATTATAACGTTGAAAATTCAGTTTGTTATTTAATTTAAAACAAAATACCTAGTGACCTTTAAGTGGTTACAAATGGATACAAGGGAGGAAGGATGAGGTGCAGAGGGTGCATGGTTTTGAATGTCATCAATTTGATTTTGTTGTTTCTTGAGGACAATTGCGGTGGATTTTGGGGAATCGTAGACATATTTAACAAATCAAGCCAGATGCTGGGGTACCCAGATGACAACAACATTATCACCCGTTGGTCTTATGATGAATGAGGAGAAGGCAAAGTACATCCTGTCGATGAAAAACCGATCCGTCGAGCACGGTCTAGGTCTGCCCTTGACAATCGACAGCTATAATTGTTCCAGATAGTGAAGGAGTTCATCTATCTCGGGCCAAATATAAACTCCACAATGATCCACAAATGATATCTAGAAGGATAACCTAACCAACCGCTGCTATTTCGGTTTGTCCAAACAGCTAAGGTTCAAACTCCTAACTCGACGGTCCAAAACCATACTCTAAAAACTCTGATCATGCCAGTCTTGCTTTATGAAACTGAATGCTGGATCTTGGGATCCTTCGAAAGAAAAATACTTACTAACTTAAGGGAGCGCTACAGTCCGGGGTGGACCTGGGCCTCAACCAACAAGGGTATCAAGCCAGCTCGATCTTTAGCTAGCTGCCTCCAGTTTCGCACGCTAAGTTGGTTGAGGTCCCCTTCAACTTGCGCGCGCCACCTGAGTCGCGGTCTTCCTCTACTGCGCTGTCCCTCGGGGACGGATTCGAAGATTTTTCGGGCCGGAGCATTGGTGTTCGAAAGAAAATTGCTACGTCGAATATTTGGTCCTGTCTGCGAGAATGACGATAGGAGGAGAAGATTTAACCGCGAACTGTTTTTTTTTTTTTTATAATTCACCAGCGCTAAAGGGGTTATGAATACCCTTATAGTGCTGTTCACACAGCGCTAGTGTTGGTGTAGTTATTTTGAAACTCAGGTGGTATTACGTTTCAGTCTTTTGCTCAGAGGTTGGTGTCCAGAATGACTGGGGAGAATTATTGGTACTGTTGCCATTGCTTATAATTCACAGTATTTCTTTCGATGTATAAAGATGTGGATGTAGTCCAGAAAGCAAAAATGCATCGACTGCACTGTCTCGGCTACATCAAACGAATTGATAAGAATTTTTCAGAAAAGAGGGTCTTCGAATCCCAGCCACCTGGTTCACGAAGAAAAGGAAGACGGAACCTCCTGGTTAAAGATCAGGCAATCGAGGACGCCAAAAACCTTGGTCTAGTAAACTGGAAGCAGCGTGCCCGGGACCATAAAGGATGGAAAGCGGCATTAGTTCAGGCTCAGACCCTCCAAGGGTCGCTGGCCTAATAAGTAAATAAGTATGAAGAGGTGCATGTAGTCCAGAAAGCAAAAATCTATCGCCTGCACTGCTTCAGATAAGAGGGTGTTCGAATCCCAGCCACCTGGTTCACGAAGAAAAGGTACACCGAACTTTCGGTTTAAAGATCAGGCAGTCACGGACGCTAGAAATAGAAACCCTGGTCTAGTAAAGTCGAAGCCGCGTGCCTGGGACCATGGAGGATGGAAAACGACATAAGTTCAGACTCGACGTTCTAAAGATCCTACTCTCCGGTCTGGAGAGTCTTCAAATCTTGCTCGGAGGGGCAACGTAGTAGAGGAAGTCCTCACCTAAGGTGGCGTGCACAAGTAAAGGGGGACCTCAACCAATTTGTAAGCGGTTACCTAAGGACCGAGCCAACAGACGAGGCTAATTGGTTCATTCCGAACTTAAGCGCCATGTAAGTTAGTAAGTAGGAAGCGACCTATTCACCTGTATCCTGTGGATCAATTGCTCTTCGCAGACAAGTAAGCTTGACTTATACTTACTCGAGGCAAACGTGTTTAACGGAAGTCCTTTGGTCATAATAGATCCATTTCCACCTAGAACTACCTTAATTGTTTCGAAAAAGGCGTCTAGTTGATCTTTCCCATAAACTTGGTAGCATCTTCTGCCAGAGGACCATTGACTCTTCATGAAAAGACTGTGGGCTAAAATGATTCTTTAAGCAACCAAAATGATAGAACCACTTAAAGACTGTCTCTTAAGCCAGATCAAAGGCTTATTTCATTAAAGTCAAAATTTAAAGGCCATGCAATGGCTGAAGTCCTACACAGCAATAAATATCTTGAGGCTTTATAGACATATCAAAATTTTTACATTTAACAACCGGCATAAAATTTCCTGTAAAAACTACAAATCTCCAAGGACTTCTTTAAGGGAATTTCCCAAGTTAAATCAGCAATTTCCAGTCTAGTTGCCCAATAACTAAAATCCCTTCAACAGTCAAAGACCAAACGACTTTCCATTTCAAAAGGATCACATTTTCTCATGTAAAACATGAAATCAAACTATCCTCAGACATCAGGTCCTTGGACCCTCAACCCAGACATCCTTTTAAATCCAAACCTCCTCCCCCCGTTTGGACTATAAAAGAAACATACAGCCCCCCAAAAACCAAAAATTACCTTCATAAAGGGCACGTGACATCCAGCAGACATCTTCTTTTTTAAGTAGTTTCTCATTGATGTCACAACATTCTGTTATGTTGTCGTGACAGAGGACATACCATACACGGGTGCGTTGTCTAACTCGAGACCCAGACCCCAGACCTTCTTTTTTGTTTTTTTTTTTTTGTAAGCCGTTTACACAAAGTGACGGTAAAATGGGTAAAAAAAAATAAAGACGACGCTCATAAAATAAAATAAAAAAGCAATTTACCTTAAGGTACACCCAAGAGAGGATAAGAATATAGCCTTGTACTGCAAAACATTCTTTATTCTCTCTCTTTCTCTCTGTCGTCACTGAAACGAAGATAGAATGCTACCACCCGCAGGACATGCAGACGAATTCAGAGAGAGAGAGAGTACACAAAAGTTAACTTAGAAAAAAAAAAAAAACCCTTTCACTATAAAAACCACACACACATCAACCCCCCAGACTTGAACCATGCGAACCACATCAAACGCGATTCTTTGCTTCAGACATTCATCCTCCCACACACACGTAAACCCGTACAAATAGAGGTGGAGAAAAACCAAATAACCTCAGGACCACATAGAGCACACATAGCTGAAATGACCATTCCTCATAGAAAGAACCGCATAAGAGAAAAGAAGGGAATTTTCTAGAAGGGTTCGACGTTCCATTTCGTGCTTTAATGGAATAACCAAGTCGGGACGGTTTGTCCTTTTTTTTTTTTCTTTGGCTGCGTGTTTTGCTGTGCCTCCGATACAATCAGGAGTGATGATATGTTGGTGGCATGTCCTGATTTGATGTTTTTTTTTTTTCTACCTTTTCTTGTGCGCAATACTATCTTGTTGATTTCTTTGGATTTTATTGTCCTCACTCAACACGATGGCAATGAAAATTCAGGAGTGGATCTGTTGGACAAAAGGTGACAGGAGGAAGCTTAGTTCGATGGCGTCTTATGACCCTCAAATTGATAGATCTTTAAACCCTTGATCCCAGAGACAAAGGACTTTTGAAATACGTAGGTTCCTCAATAGTCAGTGAGTCAAGAAAATCTTCGAACAGACTAAGTGTCAAAAAACGGTAAGGAAAGCCATATGATTGTCAAACTGAAGATCTTTAGAATCACGATCGTCAATTTAGCAGACTTTCGTTACCTTTTGGTTGAATGATCATCAAAAAAGTGAAGCTAAACACTAATTTTCAACCCGAAGGTCCTTGAAGTCCGAATTCATAGACGGATTGATCGTCACGAAAAAGGTAACAAGTATCAGCTGATTGATCGTCAAATAAAGTGAAAGTGATCCCCGAACCAATGAACTGCAAAACAATGATCATACGACTCCTGATCAGTTTAAGTTTTGATCATTAGACAACTAGTCGCCAGTTGGGCTACTGATTCTAGATCACAGAGGAGCACTGTATCACAGAAATATGTTGCGATCTTCTGACCAACAAATCTCAGAGTGCTGATCATGAAACTACTGTTCGACAGCTTGCTGATCGTGTGTCACACTACCTATCCTCATAAAGCTGATCGTTGAAACCTGATCGTCACAAATCTAGTCCCCAGATGGATACCTCTCGCCATCAAACAAACAAAATAAGTCCGTCCCTGTAGTACAACAACTCCATTCGTGACACCTTTCGTAACCTCGTCACCGTCGTCCTTTCGGTTTTCCATCTAACCCCCCACAAAGAGAGTATCAGCGTGCACCTACTTTTAAGGTTAACCTTGTCTGTGACGGGATACCGGGGGACATTTGTTTTATTCCGAAATAAAATAAAGTATAGCCACAACAACCGGAAGGAAGTAAGGTGTAGTCGTCCGCAGCAACAACTTTCAACACAGAGACCGGCACCATCACTGTCGCTTCTGCCACAGGGACCCGGACCGGGACACATTTCATCTTTTATCCTTTCAGGTTGTGGGTATCTTTTTTTTTAGAATTTTTGTTTGTGTGTGTGTGTGTGAAAGTAGATGATTTACTCTTTCGGGTTATTGTACATTTCGTCACCATTGTGAAGTATTGTTTCGGTGGTAATAGCGGTAGCTCTTAAAGGTCCTTTAATTGTCACAGCATGACCCCACAATGCCTCTCACCAGTTCACATCTTTCATGACCTTTTTTCGATGTAAAATCGCGTGAAATTTCAACCAAAAAGGACTGTCTCTCCCGTTCTTCCACTTTATATCCTTGCTTTCGCTAGGACAACAAGGTATTTTTGTATCTGTCTGTCTGAAAATATATTGTCTACTCATTCATTCATCCCTCTCGTGGGAGATGTAACTGTTGTTGCACCTTCTTCTACTATACATTCATGTATGGAAAATAATGCGAAAAAAAAAATCCGAACAGAAAAAAAGGAAGTGAATCCCGACGATGGACACACAGAGGATAAAATGAAAATATTCGAATGAATATTTATAAGATGAGAACAGTAGACGCGATTTTTGTTTCCTAGTTTTCTCCCCTGTTATCCTTTTTGTGTGTATTTTTTGCAAAAATATTGTTTTCTTTCGGTTTTTCCGCTTTGTTTATGTTTCGACATGAAACAGGGGTTGGGGTTTGGGTGAAAGGTTGGCGTGTCTACTTTTCCAGTGAACAATTTTTTTTTAATGGATACCCAAGTGGCAATGAGATGGGGAATTGGTGGTGCTTATATATATATTTTGTTCGTGTGTACTTCTCCTTTATTGAGTGTAAACTGAATGAACTCAAATATGGATCCTTGCCACTGGAACTCGTGGTCCTTTCGATTGTATCCCAATGTGGCAATCATTCAATGCAGTGATCCCTGTTGTAATTGAATATTTTAGTTAAGCAAACGTTGGCTGGATGATGTTTTTTTTTCTCCTTTCTCCTTTTTCTTTGGTGGGGTTTTTGTATACAATAAACTGATATTTCCGGAAGAAGGATACGTTTTTTGTTTGTTATAAGTTATTGATTTACTGGTGCTGTTAATGGAAAGCGGAATGGAAACAAAATACAGTACAGAACCACAAAAATCAATTAAACATTCAGGACATCAAGGGAGTTCATAAAAACAAAAACAGACACACAAACAGATTGAATGTGGCCATTATTACGTATACGGATGAGTGCTCGTAGAATAGACAACTTGACACTCGAAGGACTTTAACAAAGTTCAGCTGAAGGAAAAGGTTTTTATAGTTGATTCCGAGGGAATCATATGCGGCTGACGCATGTGGCACTGCGACCTGAAAGATCTATTGTGCCTGGAGCCTGGAGCTTTATCTATCTTGTGGAGGAAGCGTTTCCTGACTCTGCAGACAGCCACGCACTCACATAGTACGTGTTCCGCTGATTCGTCTTCCTCTAATCCGAGTCGGCATTCAGATTCCTGAACTATACAGTAGAATCTGGATATAGCGACGATCAAGGGACCGACGTTTTGACCGAACGACGCACAAAACGAAAAGCTTCATCGTTAAAAGCGGTTAGTCGTCATAAGCGAAGTCGTAGAAAACGGATTCCACTGTATTTAGTTTATGTAAGTAATATCTGAGGCTGCAGTGACCGGTGAGGAGGCCGGCAAGCCTTAAACTAAAGATCATTCCTGATCGCGAGGTTCGTGAATTATTGTCCATTAGCTGATTGATCGTGAACAAGAATGTCAAAAGCCAGTCTTTTCATTCACGAAATGTAAGTCTTTAGAATCATGATCACAAACAAAACTGATCTTTCGAGTGCATACGCCGACTGATCGTCCAAAAACGGGAACGCAGACGACTGATCCTCAAACAAAAGATCGTTATCCACCTAATTCCGAGGTTAGTTGGACTTTCTTTCGTTAGGTGATTGATCGCTTAAGGTTTTTAAAGTCATACACTTTCCGATCGTTAAAAAGAGAAACTTCGCTTTGTAGTGACCTTAGACCATTGATCTCGTCGAAGAGATCACATAACCAAGTTTTTGAATCCTTCAAAAGACGAACGCCTGATCATTAAACCGACAATCGTTAGAGCCCTGATCTCGAAGTCAGCTGACTGATCATCAAAAAGGTCAGACAGAAGCGAAATAAAACAGCTTTTAGTGATCAAACTGAAAGTCGATAGACTTACTGATCGTCAAAAAGAGTAAAGTTCGACATTTGATCCTCCAACTGACGAAGACAGTTGACATTCGTTTTGGTTCCCAAAGTATTGCAGCCAGTCTCCATACCGATTGGTTGTCAAAAACAAAAAGTGAAGCTGCTCATTTTGAAAGAAAATAACGATCCCTAGACTCATATACAAGCCGTAAAACACTGACTGATCCTCAAACTGCTGATTACCTGCCAACTGATCCTCTATCTATTTATCGTGTACCACTACAGATTGTCTGATCTTCTAGTTAGATCATCGGACTGCTGTATTTGGCTATAAATTCTTGGTTTTCAAAGCACTCGCTCTTTGTGACAGAAGACTGACGTCCATTTTGATCATCAGACAGACCAATGTGCAAAATACTGATCATAAGAGTGCTGATCTACTGGTTCTGACTACTGATCATCAGGAAACCAGTCGCCAAAGATTAAGTACTGATCAGCAGCCTTCTCACCGACTGATCGTTTGCTACTCTAGATTGCTCTAGATTGTTGAATTTTAAATCACCGCCTCTTAACAACAGGCTGTTAATCTATGCCTTTCAGCAAAGCGTTATGATGATCACTAGTTCAATAAACTGTTCAAAATACTGATCGTAAGATTACTGAGTAATACATTCCGATCGCCAGAGTATCTACTGACTATCAGAGCACCGATCGAAAGAATCGAAAGAACGTCAGAGTACTGATCATCAGCTGAATGATCGCAAGACTAATGATCGTCAGAATGCTAATCGAAATCATGGAGATGTGCTCTAGTAGATAGTTGCCTTGAAGTTCACTAAAAGAGATAATGGAATCCAGTCTAGGAGATCAGTATTGATGACTGTCACAAGTCGATCGTTGCAATCTAGTAAATGGCTTAATATTTTGAATCACAGCACCAAAGCTGTTGGCTCTGACTGTTTGAAAAGGGATCTGTTTAGAACTACAGGACATGGCTCTGTAAGACATTCTAGAAAGGAAATATCCCCGGTGATTGAAATATTGGCATCAAATGACTAAACAAGGTTAGAGAGGTTAAAGGATGTTCAAGTTGCGAAGATTCTAGAATCTAAATTGATTCTCAGCACTTTCCAATTGATTTTAGAGTCGCACATGCTGGTCTATGTCTGGTCTTAACATTCATCCTTAGCTTTGTGTCCCAAGTGATCCAGACGACTTTCCAAAGCATATTTTCAACTGTTGAATTCAGTGCTGTGAATCCAAGAAATGCAATACTGAAACCACATTGACGTGTATGAAGTCATCTGTACCTACTGATGACATGCTCCATTGGATAACTTGTTTAAAGACACCGATTGGGCACTCAATGGTCCTACTGGTAGTCCTGAAGGATGTTTTGTGATTTTTCCAACAACAGTCCTTAAGCTTAATCATTGATCTTTGTGGACAAAAGCTAGACTTGAAATATTAGCCTCCAAGTCTTAAGGGAAACAGTAGACCAAGCAATTTCGAAGTACCACGGGTTCACTACTCTGTCCTTCAACCCCAACCAGCCGAAAGTGTTCGAGTCACAGCAAATGGAATTATGAATACATTCACTCACATGGTCAGACTAATGGGATTGATATCGATAAATCAATTAAATTACATGTGCGTGAAGTCTCCGCATTTTCATGGCCAATCTAGAACAAACACACACGCAAGGCATATCCTGTTGTTCTTATTTTATGATGACAATAACTTCTAGGACACAATTAAGGCTTCATTCGTGGAAAATTCCGTCAATGTAAACTGTGTCACCGTTTGATAGCTTTCTAGTCACCGGGGACAAAACAAAAAAACCACTTGAAGTAAATACCTCCCCCGAGGCTCTTAAAGATCCTGCACCTGTAAACAATTTTACAGCCGAGCCAATTCTCACAATCATATTGCACTTTCAATGAAATTTAAAAAAAATCCTCGTACACATATCCTTTCCACTTTTATTCGAGCGCACGAAATGGGCATAAAAACTCGACAAAATTTATGCATCCTTTCACACCATCATCCACACCACAGCCAGCCCACCGCCTACTCCATATGCAAGGACAAAGTTTTTTATTTTTTTGAAATTCGTCACGAGTTAAATGAATTAATATGCGAAGGCAATGCTGGTCAGGATATATGCAAAAACGTTTGACCCCCCGTAAAGACCCTTTAAGCTTATTATGCGTATCCTTCTCTCTTTTTGACTTTTTGTTGGTCTGGTTTTTTTTTTCCCCCCATTCCATCTCGTTGCGGAAGAAATCACACCTGTTCAGCAGAGAGAGAGAAAGAGAGTGAGATGGAATCGGATGTCCTGCACCGTTGCATGAGTTTTATATTTCACATTTATTGAGTTAAAAACAAGCAAAAAGGAAACGTTTTCCGAAAAAGGATTCCGAAAACAAAGTAGTTAAATGCAATTTCATTTTTGGTAATTTAATTTCCAAGTGAAAGTTGACTCTCTCTACAAAACGTAAACGGATATCGTTTAAAGTTTCCGAACGTAAAGAGGGATGGATGCGATATAAAAGCTTTTAAATTTTATAACCATTTTTTTTTTACCAAACTTCTTCTCGTATGAGGAAGGATGCTCTTCGGCGATGTGAAACTTACCTAAAACGAAAAGAAAAAGAAATGAAAGGGTTAGTGTTATTGCTTCAAAGGATATTTAAGGGTAAAATAAGACAAATTAGGGTGAAGAAGGGTTTTAACGAAAAGAGAGGCCTCTTAAGTCGAGTAGTAGTTGTAGAATTTGTTGAATAATAGTGGTTTCGCCACCTACAAGCCTACAAAAACCCTCAAAAACCTTGATACGAATTGGTTCAAGCTAAATGCTTCATCCTTGTTCTTCGTCGGTTTACTTTAACTGCATTGGTCCTAAGGACTTTAGCAAAAATAATGACAGATCAGCGAATTCTACGATACAGATGTTGATGTTAATGAATACATAGACTGAGACAGAAGGGGTACCACAGGGTTCTGTTCTAGGTCCACTGCTTACAAAAACTACCGACTGATAAGTCTGAACGAATAGTAGACCTAGGCGGGTGACGGGAGACCTTTGAAAGGTAGATCAGTGAAGCTTGGCGGACAAAGGTTTGTGTTCATGGTTACAATGTCGATCATTACAGAAGAAAAAATTAATGTAGGTCTTGAGGTCCTAGAAGGTCCCATCAACAATATCAGTGCTTTCGTTTGCACAAAGTTGAACTCAATGTGGGTCTTTAGAACTGAATTGGATTCATGCTAAACTCGTGCGTGATAAGTCAAGAGAGGGACACCCCAAGACGGAGTCTTCTCATGACTCATATGACTTTTGTCAATGCTAGGTTAGGTTAGGTAAGAGTGGCAGGCCGCAGATTGCATCCTCACTTAGACCATATAAGGTCCTTTGTGTTACCGCATGTGTCAATGCTAGCTTTTGTTTGAAAGATCTATGGCTAATCCTTTGGGTTGAAACCATTGGCAGCCTAAAATATAATATTATTTGCTTGCCAGTGGCAGGCATTCAGTTGTCTCTTCGTCCTCCAGACACAGCTTGCAAGTATCACCTTCTAGAAGTTTCATCTTCGTCAGATGGAACTTGAAATTTATTTGTCCAACAACGCTACTATCCATTTGGGAGTTCCTCGCGTCATGCTTAAAACTTATTTCTTATTGCAGCTGGTAGACATTTTAATCGACATCAGCCTATATTTTATCGATCCTTCGTCATTTCTCCAAATAGTTTTGGACTCCAAGTTAAGTTTAAAGGATAATGCTGTCGATTGCTTTGAAAAAAGTACGTGTTGCTATCTATACAAACAAGGGGAAAACCAAGAGCTTCAAGCTGAACGGTATGGTAGATTGGTTGTATAAGACAAAGCAGTTGTAATGCCCGTTTTGACTTGTGGCTTCTGCAAGCTTTCGTCGCTTAGGCCATTCGACAATACATCTACTCTTTGCAACCGAAGCCCACGATTTTAGTGTTTCACAGGGCATTTCATTCAAAAATGTCTTACAGAGACGAATGGATGAACGGGTTAGTCACGAGAACAGGAGCTAGCCTTCTCTACCTATGGACCCGCTACAGGCACATAAGCTGGTATATCTAGGTATCAACTCCCACTGAGAGTCTAACTATTGAGGCAGTAAAGGCTAAGATTCAGTAACAATCATGTCCGTTAAAGCCTACTTGGAGTTGCAATTCAAAGCTTAGAGCGGTATGATGCTGATTTCGTAGTTAACGTAGTTGATGTTTGCTTCTCTTATGGTATGTAGCGTGAAGTAATAGCTTTTCGAACACATGGTGCCGCGGATAAAAAAAAAATGTTAAGAGGATACCTTAGAAGCACATACAAGTGGAAACAAGTCTAAAGTGAAAACTTTTCGACAGGGTTTAGACCTTAGACTGACTTAGAGACGAAACGCTCTAGAAATGACAAAGAATGCGTTCATCTCTTTGCATGCAAACGACTTTTTGGAAGACAATATGGCATGGACTCACCGCACTACTGGATATAGTATATGACCAACATAAGCCATGTCAAGTGGCTAGCTGCAGGAAAAGCATTCAGTGCAATAAGTGTTCATAAAGCTGCAGAAACTTTGGACCTCTACGCAAAAAAATTAACAGCAAGGCCCTACGTTTCAATACATCCGAGTTCTGGAAGAAGCGCCAAACAACTCACGGTACCTACTACCATGTAGGGAAAGCTGGGCATTTATTCTCACAAGCGGCTCAAAAATGGACGTGGATGTAGGTCTCGGAATCGACTTGGATAAACCTTCCCAACCAAAGCAGTGTATTCCAAGTGAGAATCAAGGATTTACCACCTATTTACATCGATAGTCAAGTCACGATCAAAGCCAAAGTGCTTACATCGAAAAAAATGAAGACTAGGTTCAGTCTTTTGTACAAAGCACAGCGTCTAGCTTTGTTCTGTGGCGGAACATAGAGGTATCGATAGCCATGAAAAGTCTGAACAATTTTAGCAAAAACACACTCGAAACTGAACCGCATTCTAGCTTGACTTTCGAAAAGTTTGCTGATGAAAGTTGGAACAGACGTTCATCAAGAAAACGTAGTCAATGCACATCCTTTAGTGGATGCCCAAGACCCAACAGAACTATAAAACAACCAGCCCTCGGTAAATATTTTAAAACGACTTGCCTTTGGACTTATTCTTTACGAGCATTTTGCCAAAACTCCCCCACCACTCAAGTCAGATGGCATTTGCTGTCTGTAGAGCCGATTATATTTCTTGAAACATTAACCAGTGACAGGAAGCGGAAAGAAATGCCACAAAACAGTTTAAGTCCATGCCAAACAGACGTTAAAAACTATTCCATGAGCCAAATGGTCTTCTCAAGAAATTCATCACCCACACAAACACACAGACACTTTGTGATATTTGAAGATCATAATTTGGGAGAGAGTAATGAAATCGTCTGTGTTGTCTGCCTTAATGGTATGAAAATTTACGACGCGTCTACTGCCATTAGAGCATCATACAGCACCGTCCTTCTGCCTTATGGATGGTGCCTGACTCTCTAACATAGTAATAGTGTCCGCAAAAATTAATATCAACACCATTTATTACTTCTTCGTCTTCGTCTTCTTTTTTTAGTGTCTTCCATCATCATTCCCAGGGAGTAAATAAAATAACTGCTCTCATAGAGTATTAAAACAATTACGCTAGCATTGTTATTCGATAGCCAAGCAGGCGTGAATGCAACATCACACCATTTTCTGTCTCCAAGGGGTTGAGATGAGACTCTCCCCCCTCCCATCGACAACGACGACAACGATAGATGATATAATCTGAGACGGTGTATAGGGCAGGACACCAAACAACCACCCTCCGAACGATATAGAGCATTCTCTTATTCCCGAACGTACGTGGGTGTTTTTCATGATAAATTAACGGCAAAAAAAAACGTCAAAGAATGCCTGGAATGACAACAGAGTAGACTTCAAAAAAAAAAAACCAAGTAAAATTGTAAACAATATGAGACGTCGATTTGTCGCAGCAGCATCCCTCCCCGTTGGACGCCAATTCGAGTCACTTTCGAGCCACTTAAATTGCGATTTCTGTTTTGAATTCGAAATAAGAGACACCAACTGGGACACACACAAGGATGCAGTAATGTCAGCCGAGCCCGGAGGAAAAGGATGAATCGAATGAAAAATTCCAGTCAACGACATTTTTATTTCGCAACACAAAGCAAAATGAAAAAAAAAAAAAACGTCTATGTATCCCAAAGCGAAGAGAACGAACAAAAAGAATTCAGTGCACGTTGATTCTTATTCTAATTTTATGACTTAATAAACTTCCCTCTGACGTTAATGTGACTATGATGGAGCTAAACCCGGTGGTGGGTGGAGAAGAGCACAAGAAATTAAAACACTAAAAGAATGTAATGATAAACAAACTGGACAACAACAGTACAAAACAGAAAAGTTTGTAATAAAATAAAACTTCATGATAGTTAGCCTTCCTTGTGCACTATATTCACACTCATTCCCTGTACCAGTATAGCTCCCTCTTATCGTGTAGATAGGGAGGGAAAAAAAAAACCACTTCGGCGAACGGAAATCTGAACACGATGATAAAAGACCAACTTGTAGGCGGCGGATACAGTATGCTAACTGCGTCGCAAAAAGTTTATTACACTCTATCGCAGGAAAACGGAAGAGCGATAGAGAGAGAACAGGAAGAACGGAGGAATTCGGAATATCTTGCGAGAATAAGTCGCAAAAAATTGAGGTTTTTCCCTAGAAAACGTTGAAATTAATTCTGAAACTGGGAATTCCATGGAGAATCTCAAAATGAAATCAAGAACAGAAGACCTTGAAAGGAATCAAAGAAAGAAGATCAAGAGCTACTTCCGAGCCCGAGAAGAGGAAGAAAAAACAACAGATGAAAGATCGTGATCCGCAAAAAGGCCAGAGTTCGAGCTCTGCATCCAGTAAACAGCATGACAAGCAAACTCATGCTTGGAACAGTAAACAGTTGTCACACAGACAGACGTCTAACAGATCACAGAAGATGAGCGTGAAGGGTAAGACATAAAACTACAAGTACGAAGAACATCAAAGTAAAGAACCCAACTTCTGGAAAGCAGGCGATATGGACAAAACTTGAAACTTACACGGACTACCTCACACCATCCACTGAATTTAGCAGCCAAGGCATCAATGATAAGGCCTTCAACCTAAATAAAATGTCGATTTTCATAGACGGAGTGGTTTCCGGGATCTACGCGCTAGAGTTCGACATTGCCCGGTCAATAAGACTTTCAAACTACAGCAGTGTGTTCCATGTGGAAGTCCTAGGGAGTTTCCGAGGCAGGCAGAGAAATTTCTATGACTTCGAGGAAAGTCATCAACATTGAATATAGACAGTCAAGCCGATATTTAAGGCAAAGCTTGTTAAAAGATGAGCTCAAAACACTGCGATGGGATCACGAGATACAACGGTATCCACATATCATAACACGACCTTTAAATGGTCGACAATTCCAGCATAACACTAGACTTCCTACGACAAGCTGATGGGTGAAAGGCTGTCACTCCTTCAACCTACCTGCGTATAGAATGAACTTCGACTTCTTTGACAACATAACCTCCAATGGAGAGGAATAACCAGATGATCCATATCAAGTAAGATATGGCCTACCTACGATAAGAAAAAAACAAATAAACAGAACCCGCCTGTAATCACGGGGCATTGGCCAATTGGAGACCATGCGCCCGAACTGGGTATTCCATATAACCCCCATTGCTGTAGTTGCGGGAACGAAAATGAGAAGGAAACTCTCTCCCATTTCCTCTGCAAATGTTCGGCACTAGCAAGAGCCAGACTGCGTGCACTAAACCAACCATTCTTCGACGACCTTGATGACATCTCGGGTAAAGGGATAAAGGATCTAATCCTCTTTTTTAACTCCACAGACTGGATCTGTTCCACATCCTCAATAACACATCATCAACCAGGTTCACACGAGTCGTGGTAACAAAAAGGCACATTTATTGGATTCATACTTAACCGCCACCTCTACCTACCTACCTACCTTGACAACATAACATCGTGAGGAGGACAGAAACTGCTCTTGAGTTCTACAAACAGAAGGAGTTAGGATAAGGAAGTTGTGTCCACTAAAAGACCTCAAGGTCCATTGTGAATACCTTTATAATGGGAACCTAGACCTTGTGAATTTTCCAGCTCCGCTTTTTGCTTTCAAGAAATTTGAAGCCTAGTTTGCGAGACTGTGGTTCCTCGATATACCCGATTTTTTCACAATCACAATGTTCGGTGATTACTTCGATTAAAATGTAGATGGAGGATGTATCTAGAACCAGAAAACTTTTTGTTCTAAGCCACTCCTGAAGAACCACAAAAAATTTGTCTCATCTTTTTGATTGTGTTGAAGAGGTTTATTGATTTCTTCATCCTCAAAGCCTGTTCCTTCGAAATATAACGAAATAGTACGCCATCAGGAGACCAGAGGGCGACTAAAACTGTTATGAAAAGACTGACACAACATAATTAGAACATGCCATGGTTAGAAACATATATTTTTGGGAGTATCTTTGGATTTGAGTACTGACTTGGGCTCAAGGACTACACGTTTCTTCTTCAAATCCTTTTTTTGTCCAAAAGTATGTGCTGAAGTCATACACATAGAAGAACACAGGGAGCTGTATGTAAGCAAGTAAGGGTAGGCAGTGTCAGTGACTTGGAAAAACGTCAATTCGACCAGACATAGATTCATTGTGACACCAAAGCATGTGAAGATTGTCTTGTCTTACCCGAAGGAGTTGAAGCTTTCTTTTTAGAAACAGACTAACATAGGTTACAGACAAAAAGGTAATAACTGACGTCGTCTTGTGGCAGAGAACAAGCCCTTTAAGCGTGCCTGGTTAGGAAGGTAACGTCCTTCTAATTCAGTCTTAGCCGAATAACAAGACCTGTGGTTCCATTTCTCCATAAACTAATGGCTGGAGGCCATCAAGCCTAAAGTTCACTAGAAAATCTCAACTTCTAGCACATGGATTTAGGTGAACGTTGGTCGACCTCATTAAAAGCGACGGTATACGAGCTGTTCCCGGTAATGGAGAAGATTCAATCACAGCTTAGTGAGGATTATCCGCATTTAGCGCCACCTAGCGAATGCTCATTAGTGCTGCGACCTTAAAAGTCTGCAATCCAACCTTGAGGGACAAAAGACTCAAAAGAAGGCCAGCTTTGAACAAGTTTGGAGTATGTTATTAGAAATTGCTGACAAAAGATCATGCTTTACATCCCTGTTTATTAAGGCTCAACTCTACCTAAGAAAGGGGTAAATGCAAAAGCCAGGCAATAGGTCTAGCGAGTCTGATATCTTTCTTTTTATAAATAATAGAAGGGCTACGGGACTTACATATTAGAGGTTTTGGTGGATAAGTCTGCCATTGTGGGTAAGGTAGGTACATGAATCTTAAAAGGAAGCTCTCCATTATCTTGTCGAAAAATTGACAATTCTCTGCGACAACATCGGCTATGACTCGAAAACAAACAGCCATTGGTTACAGAAGAATCAAAGGTTCGAGTAAAAGATATAAGTATCGCTCCTGGGGAAGTATCGATCAAGGGATCCCTAGTCATAGATAATGTAAGTCGGACACCATTGTTTAGGCTGCGAAGTCATTGGTTATGAGGATGACCTGTCGATCACTGTCAACGAAAAAAATGCTACGACTACAACCATGTCAAGCTTCATACAATGTTCCCGACAATTTATCTCAAAATGGTGTCGCAAAAAAGAGCTATCAATCAATCCTTATAAGGTTGTTTCGGTACCTTTAAGCTCAAGAAAATAAGCCTTGGAATGGTACCTGGGAATGTTATTACACATTTCCTTGTAAATAGTTCGAACTTATGAGGACAAAGACGCCTGTTGGCATTAAAATGGAAAAACCCTTGTGAAGTTATTATTTGGTTAGTTTACCCATCAGACTGCTTTTAATTGGATTAGACAAAGTGTTCTTCTAGAGAAATTATTTTATCTAGAAGACTTTAGTGTCCCCATTTAGTACATTCTGTCTCCGCTACCATTTCATTTAGATTTTTCGTGTACACGTCCGAGTTCATGAGCTCTTTTCTAGCAAGCGTAAACGCGATGGACGTAACCATGGGGTTTAAAGACTTCAGTCGCTCTTAACGATACAACAGCTTTAGTTTTAGCGCTTTGCGTTACTCCTTATGTTAGCGGCACACGTTTACAGTCAAGCCTTGTTTGATATGTTTTCAGAGCTACAAAAGAGAATACGGACCACGTGAACGAAGACGTACCAGTAAGTCCAAAATCATTTCATTAACGATTGTCCCCCACTAACCATAAAATTTGAATCGCCTAGCAAAGCCATTATCCCTTTAAAGACACATTATAAGCCACCAAAATTATTCATCCCCTCCCAGACTCCCCCCGCATGATTTGCCAAGAATCCCCATTGACATCTTTCGTTACAATTTCAACACCCCCCACCACCACATGGATGATCCCTCCCCACATGTCGATGAATACCAACAAAAAAATCTACAACAACCCCTCATCGTTGTGAATAAACATCAATCAAAGAATTCCTTCAAAAGGAATTCCATTAATCCATCCAGGACAAACGAAAGACGCAAGAAATAAACAAAAAACAAAAAAAAAATTAATGTCTTCTATGTCTGCCAGAAATTTCTAATAAAATCCCGCTGCCATAGCACATTCCACTAAATCTTTATGCAAATTCATTTAACTTTTACCCTTCTTCGTCTTCGTTGTCTATTCCTTTGGATTGTCCTTTCTTCGCAATCAAATCCCAGTCTGTCAATTTGTATGTGCCTGTCAATTCAACGCGATTAAATGAATAATTGAATCAAATTGTGCGTACAGAGGTTGACAGATAGATTTAAATAAAAAAAAATTCAAATTCAAATTCAAAGCGTTTACTTTTAATTTCCTGCAAATCGTATCGGTAAGGGTTGGTCTGCCCGAGGAAAACCTTTTTTCTTTCTTTTTGTAGGGTTTCACTCTGCCTAGTCTAATATTTACACACCCTTGTTGTGTATTAAACATTTTATAAGCCGGGTCATAGACAATGTGGACTCAGGCATTATCAAAACCAACGTCGCGTCGTCGAGGTGGTGGACGTGAGACTTATTTGTTCAGTCATGCAAAGTCTAATGGTAAATATAAGCTTCATTGTCTGAGACGGGGGTTATGTAAATGAAAGGGTTCATCTTATGGAGTGGAATTTGGGAGGCACTAAGCTGTGTAATAAGCTAACATTTTTGAAGAGTATGCGCCTGCAAAAGTGCATGTCCTGTTCATACACCCGACCATATCCGTTGTCCTTTGGATCAATTCTGTCCAAAACTTAAATTTACCGGAGGTATAAGAATACAACTTTAAAAAAAAAAAAAAAAGAAGTTAAGGTTTGAACTAGGTACATCGATAAAAGAGAAGTACACTATGGGGTTCCACAGGATTCAAGACTTGGGCCTACTCTCTTTACTTCGAGTGCATCAGTGAGCGAAGAACTACTGCCATCAATGCGAATGATGACACATTTGTCGCGTGTAAATACTCTGCAAGAAAAGTTAAATAACGCTGTTCACTGATGTCCCAATTGGAGCTTAGGAAACCAGTCAAAATCAAAGGCTCGCTTGTAGACCGTTTGTACTTCGTGTGAATTAAGGTAGAGTGAGTCCATGGCATCCTTAGAACAACAAAATATCCTCTATTGATCAAGTCAACCCTATCGGTGGAGGCAGTGCTTGTCGATAAGCTGCTTAGCATGAAACTGCTTGTTCCAAATGAAGTAAAAGGCTTCAAGCGCCAAAAAAAAAAAAAGGAATACGAGGTTCCCTATTTAGGCCTCGAATAGGCATAAAAGATCGAAAAGGCAAAGCGAGAGAGAAGTCCGAAGCTCGAATGCCGACATTGCCCACATTAAGATGAGGAGAGAGGCCAGGAAGTAGACACGTGAAACTACATTTTCTTAACCTAGAGCAGTCATAACCTAAGCTGCCTGTGGGCAGGTAGCGCTAAAAGCCAAGCTTGTCTAGAATTATCTGAATTCTTTAAGCAGCTCACTGCTCACAAGCTCTAATGAACCTTACGTTATCTGTGGGTTACCCATTAGGCATCCGAAACTAGAGCTGAACTGTTGGAAACCACAAGGGTGCTAAGAAACTCAGTAGGCTCTAAGATAGCAAATGCTTGACGCAATTGATCAAAAGTTTTGACATTCTGAAGCTGGCTCCTAAGTATGCCCTTCTTGGAGCTGAGAGGGCTGGACATGTACAAAGAAGGTGGAGAATCGTCTCTTTCTCCTCCTTGTCCATACAGCTTCTGCAAAAGTCGTTATTGAGGAGGCCCAACACCGTGTATACCGATGGTGCTTATGAGTAGCCCTTTCTGTCTGTTGAGACAGTGAGAGCGTTTGAAATCGAACTTAGGCTAAATCTGCATGATGATGAGGGAGGTATTACCTTCTATCGACCTATGATTGGTGATGTGGATCGCATTTCTTTTAAGTAGCAATTTGCAAGTAGCCAGAAGGATGCTTAAATTCCCCTTTTCCGGTAGAATGGGTAGAGTTATGCCCTCGCTTCCGTGTTCATCAGCCGTGCAGTTGCCTGGAATGGCCGTATGTCCCGGCACCCATAAAAGATGAATGATGTCTCTCGTCAAGAGACAAGCGGTAACTTAGGGCAGTTTCTGAGTTCCAGGGATTTCAACGCGGCTGACTATCAAATTGTAATATCCAGGGAAGATAGTTCATTATACCTCAGCCACGATAGAGCTTCCTTAATTGCCATTATCTCGTCTTGGAAGACACTGCAATGGTTAGGCAAACGGAAATAGATGCTTACGTCAAAATCATCCTTCCAGTCAAGTCTGGAAGGGATAGTGGTAACGAAGTTTTAATCGAATAGGAGTCGTTGAAGGGATCGGTGCTTTGCGGAAGGAATTCTGGATCATTTAGAATGGTTGAGTGTCCAACCCGCCCTGAGAGTTTTCGAATCCAACTCGAAGATTCTATGCTGTTACAATAGAGTTAAAGCTCATGAAAGGCGTGTTGACTCCATCTGTAGCAATTTGTTAGGTTAGGTGCTGATCAATGCCAGCACAAACTTCGTGGTTTTGAACACGCTGCAACATTTCGAAATCTTTGATCAGAGATGTGTACCAAGAGCTTCAAAGAACAGATCATACAAAAAGATGCTGTGTCTCCGTGTTTCTAGACCTGTCACCCTGATGCAGTAGCAATTTCCGCCTAAGTTAACCTTAACATACCTTCAAAATTCAATATAAACCACTACAGATACAAAATCTATTTAAATTAATTTCACAAGTATCTGAAATTCAATTAACAATACACTGACGAATGTAATCGAATCGAAATCAATTGGCATGTTTTCAAAACGAAAAAAAAAATAAAATAAATATCTATCTTCAGCTCTCCAATCATAATTGTTTAGATACGCCAACAAATTCAATTAAAAGGCGTCACACACATTAGCACGCTGTCGCGACATAAGTTTTAACATCATCAGAATATTTTATATCAAATGATTGGGTAATAATTTGTTTTGAAAAATTCAACTAGGGTATATTTGTTTTGATATTTTGAAACGGCTATAGGAGAGGTTAATGATGACGGCGGAACGGAATAATATTTGATTTGGTTTGACATATCTAGCACGAATTATATTTTCAAAACTATATTGCATTCCCTTGACAGGTAGATTGCTGTTTAAAGATGGTGGTGCACCGAGCTATAAATAATCCACTTAAGCTTCAGCGACATCTAGACAGATTCCTTTAGAAAAATGTTGCTGAAGACTGTGACATTGCAGTTGGAGATCAAGTATCGGATATAGTCTTGATGTTCTCAAAGAAATGCTTAATTTTTTCAAAGCGCCATCTAGTGGGATTCCTTTAGAAACAGAAATATAAACATCGCTAAATAACAAGGACACAAACTCAAGACTAAGTACATCAAGCCGGCAAGAGGCATAGAGGGAGTGTCTTAACAATTAGTTCTTACAAGCGCCATCTAGTAGCACTCGTTTAGAAACAAGAAGATGGAAGAAGCAATCAAGAAATGAAAGAGGCCGAGTATTGTCTTCTTCTTCTGATTGAGACAAGTGCCACCTATACATCCCAAAACAAACAATTTGTGATTTAAAGCGCCATCTAGTAGAATTTTTGGAGAATCAAAACAATAAATGTCCTTAGAGATTAAAGATGTCCATATAGTTGCAGACTTTGTATAGCGATGTGTGGGGTCCGAATATCATGGAGTCTTAGAGCAAAGCCATCTCGAAGAACGAGTACAGAATCGAGTAAGACGCGGAGGTAGGTATAAACTTTCTCAAGAGTGAAGGATCTCCAGTCCTGTCTACATAGATGGTTAGTCGAGAAGAAGATACAACGACGAACTGTTTAGGCTGTTCAGGAGCATTAACGTGTCAGAAGACTTCAGATTATGACTCCAATGACTAAAATGTCTGGGATACAAGTAGAATGGGTGCAAACCAGCGCTCTAGGCCCAAAAGTCTTTGAATTCACTTCAGAGGGACGGCGGAATAAAAGAAGACCATGGCTCATGTGGCGCACGCCAGTAAATACGAACCTCAACCAACTTACCATGCGAAACTAGAGGCTGGCAGGTCGGACTACAACGCCCTACCAGAAACACAAGTAGCGCGGTTGCGCTGTTTTGATAGCGCCATCATACCCGTAAGTAAATGAATACAATCATGTGAAAACTTGTCCCTTTCCTTCCGATTAAAGTCGTCTGTAGGTGGTTAAGTAAAGAATAAGTTTTCACTAAGCGACGTCTATTGGAATTCGTGTAGAATACATTGGACAAAGGCCAAAGAAACATGAAAACAAAGTTGGTTGCGAGCTTAATGCAATTTCGACGTGAGCTGAGGCACGTAATAAGTAAATTTGCAAGGAAAAGTTCGTCAAATTTGTAAGCAACGTTCATTCAACATCGACCAAGAGTGTGCCCAAATTCTTAGACGTACCGAGCTTGCAAGGAATCAGGAGAACGCCACAAATAGGGGCGTTGTAAGAGAAAGCCTTGAAGAGAGGAAAACATACATCGAGTTCTAAATACAGTCAAACTGCGACAAATCCTTCTTTGATTAACCTTATGTTCACAAGCGCTTATTCACCAAAAACACTGACACGCTATAGCCAACAATGGAGTCGGTGGCTTCAAGGATCATATTCAGCTGATTCCTTCAAAATCGTTATGAGTGACATCGACTGTGAGACAAATTTTGAAATTTTAAACTTACAAAAATTGCTCCCACGTCGCTCTCCCTAATTAATTTTCTCTTCTTCTTTTTCTTCTATATCTTCGGAAAAGGACACTTTCTTGTTATTTTTCTCCCTAAATTACAGAAAAAAAAGGACTTAACAACAAAACAAAAGCTTCGGCATGATAAATAGCTAAACGCGTCTTTTTGAATAAACTTTACACTTAATTTCGTTTTGCGCCGCGAGTCTTCAATTAAATTTTATTCAAAAGACTAGAAAAGCAAGGACCAACAGAGAGTTAGGGTAACATATTTACTAAATGATCCTTGCTTCGGTTGAACAACACTACATCATTCATCTACACTTCAGGACTTAGCACGCTCTAGCATTACCCTCAAACCATTTACAACGTCCCACATTCACCCGTAACTTGCTGCTCAGTTGGTTAATGATGTAAGTTTCTGTTGACACTTTTCATCTGCACTGCCCTCTCTCTTTGAGACTTAAAAATAAATAGTAGAATAGAAAATACAGGAAAAAAGAACGAAAGTCCTTGCACACTTTGAGCTACGTTGTCGGCTACGGCTACAACGACGATGACGAGAGAAAACTTATGATGCAGATGGACGTTTCAAAAGGACAACCCCCCCACAGTGTATATGGGCATGAGAAGCTTTCTCTCGTATAGTTTACGCCGTTTACGCCTGAAGTGGTGGTGTTCACATGCAAAGAGGACGTAAATGCATATATTCATTTGCGTCATGTGGAAGAACAACTTCAAATGGGTAGGGGTGGCATGCCGAATAGTGGCGGTGTTGTCAACATCCATTTGAGAGTGAGCTTGAATGCAATTAGCTGTGAATAGATTTCAGAAGTATGTTCCAGAAAAAGGTAGATACAAGTTATAAGCGAGAAATTTTAGCGATTGAGGCTCGGGAAACTATTTAAGTTTGTTTGTTATGGAATACCTCAAGAGTGGATCAATAGATTTTCATCGAACTTAGACTATAACATTGGAAATTAGTCCTAGATAGTCATGCGGTAAAAGAAAATGTCGAGAGAGTTGTTTCTTGTCCAAGAAATCAAATAAGCCCTCAAGAGCTGTTTAGGGGATTTTAAAAATCAATAATAACTTGCTGGTTCTCTCATCAATCGTATTCATGGCAAAGGGCTGGAAAAAAGAATCATCTCCCTGCAGAGGTTAAAAAAAGACCACAACAGCTGAACGCATCGAAAGCACTGTTAGGTAGCCCCTGTCTCACGTAACAACTGAAAATCGTGTTGAAAAATGAAGCAAGGACACATTCTTCTTTAGAGCCATTAGTCCGCAAAGTTTAGAAAGAGCTTCGAAGTATGCAAAGGCGTCAAAAATAGAGAAATACTCCGTTGATGGTTTTTGAACGTCAAATAGCAAGCATGAGAAGGGTGTCAGAACTGCAGTCTCGACTGAACTTTTCCGAAGAAGATCCTTAAGAGAGTGCGGTCAGGTAACTCTTAATAGACCGATAATTCTGTTGTCATAGCACGAAAATGCTTCATATCTGACAAAAACAAATAGCTTGCTAACCTAAGTGATGATAACCATAATTGAAGACCGCTAGCCTCAAAAAGATAGATCTGCACTCAGAAATTTGATGCAGAATCACGAGTTGAAGATCAAACCGACAACTGTGAGGAGCCTATTGGAACGTAAAGCCGGTTCCAACTTCAATTTGACTTTATAGATCAATTTGCGATCATTCAACGGTCGACAATTTAGAAGTCAGATCGTAGATGGCTGAAAAATAGCACGGGACTAACATCACAATGGTGTGTCACTGCATTACGTAAGCCTCTTTAAAGCTACGTACAATATTGACATTATTACCAGCTGAAAGCAAAGAACGAAGACTACCTCCAGATGATTGCAGAGATTTCTTGAATGATGCTGCTTTACTCTAAGTTGGACTGAAGAACTGAAGAACAACACATCAGAGCCCCATGTAGGCTAAGATAAAATGTATATCCTTTGACGAGTGTTGAAGAAGGTTGCTTTTAAAAGGAGCCTTTTTTTAGGTTTAGGCCAGGACACGTCAATAGCACGGTTAATGTCTCGCCCATCCTAATGATATTTACGTGCTGAACAGAGGTTTAATAAGGCTAGGACTCTATTCAACAAGGTATTGTTGGATGAGAGCCACTTCCTCGAACAGTAGTGTCAACAAACTTAATGTCGACTACAGAATTAAGAGCATCAAACGTTTTGAAGAACTACACTCCACAAGCACCGTCGGATAGAAATGTAACTCGAGTTCAACCTGAAGCCTGTAGGTCGTCAAAAACAATTATTCACAACCCAAGTTGTGAATGGTTTGTTAACAATAAGCAAACAAATTACAAAAGCCCGCAGGAAGACAGTCCACCTATTGAACAAAACTCTATACGAATATGTTGCACAACCTTTCCATTACTTTTCCTTCCCTTTGATCCCGAAATTCCTTTCTAAACATTAGTCTTTGATAGCTGTTCGTCCACTTCACGGTAACAAATGACAAATCCCCCCTCCATAAGACCCGTTTAACCCAACATCATCATCATCTAGTTAACAGAAACTTCTTCACCGGTGTCTCTGTTTCATTTCATTATTATTCAAAACCCAAATTAAGCTAAATCTGTCGGGGATATATTTTCATAATCACATTGTTCAAACTTTTAGGATAGCTACTTCAAGAAAAAAATAAATAAACCCCCTCATGTTCAACTACCGTTGCCTGCCGAAAAATTTAAACAAATATCTTTCGGACTGTTTCGCGACATAAACGCGCCTTTAGCGTTTCGTACACTACACAGGAGAGGGGGACTCCTCAACAGACGCACACAAAAGGATTTGTCGGCTAAAGTATTTGCACTTCAAAAAAAAAACGAAAAAAAAAAATTTTGTTTCACAATCAAAGAGCTACGAAAGTGTATAAGGAGATGAGCCGCTGCTTTGTTTCAAAAATACACAAACAACTAAGAGAAGACAGAAACCAAGAGATGGGGGAGGGACAGAACATCTTTTCCACAAACATTGTTCATGTTCATGGCTAGAGAAATCTGTTTTTGAAATTTTCTTAAAGAAAAAAAAAAAAAATTCCACTTCAAAGCCATTGTTTCAGATATACAGGGTGGCTACTAATTTTATGACTCATAGGGACTACTGTTTTGATTGCCCATGGAAATGGTGGTACAATTTGATATTATGGTTTGGGTATTGGATGTGATCGGTGCTCCGATCATGGCTGGGTGGGTGTGTAACGCCTGCCTGCCTTCAAGAAATCACCTTTCAGTTGAAAACCAGCAATCAAATGGTCGATCGAGAAGATGGCTGATAATTTAGGTGACAGCACCACATGGTCCTTAGAATGTCAAAATCACTCACACTTGACTAGATTCTGGCCCGCCTGAAGCAAAGCTTACAACATCACAAAACTAAGTAGAATCCAACGAACAGCTGGTATTGGGACCACAGGAACGATCAAATCGAGCCCGTCAGAAGCTCTTAACGTGCTCCTCCATATCCTGCCCCTAGACTTGCACATCAAATACATCCTTTGGTATAGCGCTATCAGACTCATAGAATCTCGGCTTTGGTCCCCAAAACCCTATGGCCATATTAAGGCTCTTGACCTGCTGCCTAAGAAATTAGCCTCGACCATAACTAACTAACTGCACGATTTCTACACTCAAATTCAATAACAATATTCAGGTTCACCTTTTAGACAGATCGGAATGGAACAATAACCGACCCCTATCATACTACCAAGTATCGATCTTAACCGACGGCTCCAAGATGGATTGTGGCATTGGAGCAACTGTCTTCTCAGCGGAACTGAACGTATCTAAATCGTAACGCGTCGGAGGAACTAGCGATTAGAAATGCCTGCAAGATACTTTGCCTTAGCCCTACTTCCTCAAACAACATAGGAATCTTTATTTACAGCCAGGCTGCCATCAGAGTGATTTACTCTCTCACTTCGTCCTCTAAATTAGTGGAACAATGCGAGGAAACTCTTACGCAGGCAAATGCTCGGTTCAATATCACTCTCCTTTGGCTTCCCGGCCATAGTAACAAAGAGGGGAACGAGACAGTCGACATGTTAGCCAGATGTGGTTCTACCTTGGATGTCTCTCTTGCAGAGTCAGTCCGCTCCTCTAATTAAGGGCAAAATTCTCCAGCACTTTCTCTCTATAGCCAACTCTAGGTGGAAAATTCTTGCAACTTGTCTAGACAGATTTGGCCCACCTACAATAAAAACAAAACGAATGACTTAAGCAATAGAAACCGTATCGAGACAACTAGAACCTCGGCAATTAGCACGGGCCACTGGCCAATTGGTCCACACGCTGCCAAATTAGGTATCCCGTTCAACCCCCACTGCCGTTGTTGCGACAATCCACAAGAAAAGGAAACGTTATTCCACTTTTTCTGTGACTGCCCGGCACTTGCCAGAGCCAGGCAGCGCACTCCCGGAAAACCCTTTTTTAAGGAACTATCTGATATTTCTCACATACAATTCTGCAACATCATCAACTTTCTTAATTCCACAGGATAGATCTGAAAACTACACTCTCAGCTACGCCCATCACCATCTAGGTCACGTGAGTTGTGGTATCAAAACGGCGCATTCGCGCTTATTGTGTCTCTGGCAGGCTTACCAGTTTCAACCACTTCTACCTATGTACCTACCTACCTGACTCGATCCTTTCCTATTCATAGCTTGGTTGTTGGAAAGGGTTGCAGTAGCATTGGACATACTTATATCTTCGTTTACATTGAAACCCGTTTTGAGTCACCAACAGACCTAGCATTACGTAAGACGAATCTAAGAACTTAACTCCACCCTTAGTCCGCTGAAAGAACAGTAGACGAGATCAGAATCTGATACAAAATTCCAATGAAATGGATCACCCTTATCATGTAAGTGTTTCTTCCCTTATAATGGTAAGCAAAAACTCTAACGACAATGTCAGAAGTTCTATAGTTTGATAGCTCCTTATCGAAGCATGTTTAGAACTGCTAGCTCCTTATCACAATATAACCTTCACTTGTGATCCTCAATACTTTGGTCTTTGCATTACTAGAAAACATATAGAGCGGATTCTACTGTAGCAAACATGTAGTCAATGTTACAAGTAAGCAGTACAAGACCCAACATGCAGCCTTGTGGGACTCCGCTTATATTTTTATAAATTTTCTTGTAAAACTCACGAAATTTAGAGCTCGTCTTCTTTAACCTTAATCGATCCAAATCTTAACAAAATGTTGTCTAAGTGATAAAAGACAACAAATTTGCAAAAAATCAAAAAAGTTAAACAAATTGTTACTTATGTCTTAACTTTCTGCAACCTTCCTTGATTCACATAAATCAAAGGTGTAACGCATAGCCCTCACCCCATCACCTTCTTCAGACATTTACATATTCATCGCAAAAAAAAAAACTCTCTCAAGTCAATCGTTTTCTAGGAAAACAAAAAAATGCTAACATTACCCTCAAACTAAGCCCGCAAATTTGAATATCTTCTGCGATATAAGAAGACATCTCAGACAAGGACCACGTATTTTACTCGAAATAAAATATGAAATATTCAAATGCCTAATTTCCATCGCTTTCCACTCGATTACATCGCAAAATTACATCCTTAAAATGTACTCTCCCCCACTAAGCCCCTAATTTGTATCACCACCATCATCCCACTGCCGCGCCGCCGCCATTCAGGGGTGAAAATAAAACAAACAAAAGCAAGACAGACAACAACAACAAAAAATACGAAGAAAAAAAAACCATAAGGCCCACAAATCCTCGGGGGAAATCAAAAGAAAAAAAAAAAAACAACAACACACCCAAAAGAAACGTCATCTTTAAGAGCTTAAATTTTTATAAAAACCCCAACCATAGGTAAACCTTGAAGGTTATACCGAACCTAAACACCCTCCTAATACACTTCAGAGAAAAAAAAGAAAATCGAAAGAAAATCACAGAAAATATCCTTTCAGCAGCTCTTTCAGTGTCTCACTCCCAAAACCCACTTAAAGATAAACCAAGATACAATATGCTTGACTGCCGCCTGGTTTGTATCTATAAGATACACGAACGAAATCAACCCAAAAATAAAATCAAATCAACCAATTTTTCATCACTTTTTCCCACAAACGCGCCCAGTGCTCACCCCCCCCCCCTCACTCACTGCCTGCACCACGTTTTATAACCCACGGCGGCGAATTTTGCTTCCGAAGGGTGGCGGCACACAAGGCAACACAGCGAAGGACACCCTCATATCTCTGGACCATGAAACATTGTTGCTACGCATTTGTTTAAGTATGCTCATGTGAAACAGTCGATGGGTTGGGTCTGGGTGGAAAAAAAAAACACATGACTTGGCGAAAAAAAAAACCACCACCTCTATCCATATCCGAAACCAAAAACTGTGGTGGTTCCAAGGCAAGAATAAGGAATAAACTCGTATGTATTTTTAGTCCTCAGGAAGCCGGAGAGAGTATCTATGTGCGGTCGTCCTTTTATCTCACATCTTTCATATCTGCTTTCTTTAAAGTTTATACTTCCGTTCTCTGTACGTTATCGGGGTGCGCTTAACCTACATATACAAAGTTTAGAAAATCTTCAAACCGTAAAATAAAATATAAAAAAAAGGATAACACACAGGATATAGGATAAAAGCAAAAAAAAAAAAGAAATACACCATCCCTCTGTGTGAACATGTGAACATTCTCACATTTCACTCAGAATCAGGAGCCAACAGTGCAAGCTTGAAAATAAACCAAAAGAGAGGACAAACTTGAAAGGATTTCACACGAATGAAATATCCTTTAGCTGTTCCTGCCTGCCTGCCTGACTGCTGTGATTTATAATTTTTCAAACTTTTTTTTCTTCTCCTCCTACTTCTCTCCGACCAACAACACCCACTATCATCCCTCTTTTCCTGTTTTTTTTTGGCTAAGAATCACATACACACACATATAAAAAGATTTCAAATATCCTGTTGTGGGAGATAAGTCCAAACCGGCGATGATGTGTTTTCAGGTATTTATTAGAAGTTTATAGAAATACGCATACGTATTTGTGTTGTGCGAACCACAGGATTTAATGGACAACCGAAAGGTTAGTCGATGACAGACACAGAGAAGGATTATCCATCCCTATACGCTCGTTATTTGCCTCTGATCTCTGGGATGGCAAAAAAACGAAAAAAGGAATTTCGAGTATTTAGAAGGAAGGAAGGATGCTTGTGTTTTTGCCCGAGGAGAAGAATTAAAACGTAAATACCTTTCGATGTGTGGTCCTTTTGTGTGTGTTTCAACAAAAAAAATTAAGAAGAATGCAAGGACATGGAATTTCACACACAGAAGATTATCATCAAGAGTACATTCTGTAAGTCATTTTAGTTTAAGAGGTTAGGTAACTTCTTACGAAACTATGTGAAGAACTTTACGAAAGTGAAGTGTATTTACGGTACAAGAGGAGAGATGGATCGTATTTTAGTTCGAAAAGAAATTAAAACCGTTTTCTTGACAAATTGTGATGATTTTTGGAATTCTTCTGAAGGGTTATGCGATACGATACGATAGTCGTACGATAATCTTACGAAAGTTGTGTGATTTCTGAAATTCTGCAAGTAAAATGATGTGAACTTCCTCGGATGAGACTGTATGGATCTTTCAAGGGAAAAATAATGTTTGAGTGGGTTACGAGAGATACGTATTTGAACAAAGTAAGGATTTGCAATAGGACCTTCTGTCTATGAAACAACACAAAGTGAGACTGTTTCCTGTGAGTAAAGGGTTTAAAAAGTCATACGATAGTGATTGACCATGACTACACTCTATCGGATGATACATTACTCAATTGTTGTGTTATCCAAGGACGATACCATCCAATTAACGAAATGTTCGATTGCAACTAAGAAAAAGGATTCGATTACCAAATTCAAGTTTAAATCATCTCGATGTGGAGTGGTAACGCAACATAATGTCTAATGGCTAGAGTCGATATCCTGGAAAATTGACTTATGTACGAACGATGACCTGTGTAAGTCCTACGAAAGACATTTAAATAAAGTTAAAGTATGAGAATTCATATCTTCTAAGAAAGGTGTACATATTTCAAAGATTGAAAGTACGTATGTACTTAAAAATGCATACGATAGTGATACCTAATCGTAAAAAGGATGGCGCATAGGACTTTATTTGGAAGTAAAATGTGTCTAGTGACTGATTGTTGTAGTCACACATACATTACAAAGGTTCTGTGCGTGGAGATACGAGAGTGAACAAACGTAAAGTAATACAAACGTACAACGAGTAGGTCAGTTAATATTGTGACAGTGTGTGTCCAGGCTTTTTTCTGTGTAAAGATCTCTTAAAACTCATGATTTTATAACGGAATGGAACAATAACCTAGCCCTATTGGAGTACAAAGTATCGATCTGAGCCGACGGCTCCAAGATGGAATATGGCGTTGAAGCAGGTGTCATCTCAGCGGAACTGAACGTATCCAAATCGTAACGACTTCCAGACTCTTCGAGTATTTTCCAGGCGGGGGTACTAGCGATTAGATACTTAGCCGCAGCCCTACTACCATAAATAACATAGAAATCTTTACCGACAGCCAGGCTGCCATAAAAGCGCTCCACTCTTTCACTTTGTCCTCTAAATTAGTGGAACTGTACAAAGAAACTCTTACGCAGGCAAATGCTCAATTCAATATCACTCTATTGCGGGTTCCCAGCCATAGTAACATAGAGGGGAATGAGAAAGCCGACGAGCTAGCCAGATCTGGTTCTACCCTTGATGCCTCTCTTATGGAGTCGGTCTGTTCCCCGATAGGACTCATTAAGGGTAAAATGTTTCAACAGTTTCTCTCCATTGCCAACTCTAGGTGGAGAAGTCTAGAAACCTGTGCCATATCCAGACAGATATGGCCCGCCTACAATAAAAACAGGCCGAATGACTAAATCAATAGGAACCGCAGCGAGACAGCAAGAATCACAGCAATTAGAACGGACCACTGGCCAATTTGCCCATACGCTGCTAAATTAGGCATTCTGTTCAACCTCCACTGCCGTAGTTTCGTCAATGCACACGAAAAGGCAATCATTTTCCACTTTCTCTGGGACTGCCTGGCACTAGGTAAAGCCAGGCAGCGCACACTCGGAAACCCCTTTTTTAAGGAACGCTATCAGAGATTTCTGAAATAAAATTCCACAGGATGGATCTAAAAACTAAGCTCTTAGCCACACCCGTCAACATCCAAGTCACGAGAGTAATGGTATCAAAACGGCGCAACCGCGCTACTTGTGTTTCTGGTAGGACCTTATCAGGTACATTGTACATACAAAGGTTGCTTGACAAGAGAAATGCTACAGGATGATGGTTGGTGGTTGGTTTATCAGTGTCTATGCTGACCTCTTTTGTCCAAGAACACGCAAAGCAATGCAGCGTCCCAAGATATTTTGAGTCATATTGCCAATGCAGATCCCAAAAATAAAGACAATTACCATACACAACCGTTTAAGGCATGAAATCAGTCCTATTCAGTGCAAATTATCCGAAACCGGTTCCAAAATGTTGTATCATAGGATCTGTGTCCGCATCGACTAACTATCCCTTTCCTGTGAAAGATGTTTCCAAGTTTTTCAGGACTGAAGACGATCCCTGGGCAACAATAGGAAAAGCAGTACTAAAATCTTGTGATGTCATGTGAATGGAAGGTTTAAGCCGAGTTTTCCTTTACTAAGGACATTCCTTGGGCAACAATTTGGCACATGTTTGATGTAAATTAGTACTAAAATTTCATGTTGCAACCAAGAGTTGGCAAAATAAGAAATTGTACATTTAGGACCAATTTGGTACGAAAATTGGTACCAAAATATTATGAAATGTGACTTGTTTACACCTTGGATGGAGGACCTAAGCATGTAAATGTTTTCAAGTTTTTCAGGACTAAGCACGATCGTTACGCAACAATTTGGTACGAAAATTGATACCAAAATGTGTGCCAATTTTGCATGTGAAAAAAATAAAAACAAAAAAGTGTGAAGACCTAGGAACATCTCAATAAATAGTAACGTATCTCTGTACAACAATTTGGTACAAAATTTGATAAACACCGGTTCTGATCTATCTTTTCAATCTTGGATGTCGAAATAGCTGCAAACAAGCCATGAACTCGTCCTAACGTAGATGGCGTTCACATCTTACACCCTAACAATCAGAATTGAAACAGAAGGCACGACTAAACCCAGACTTACAGAGCTGTTCAAACTTCAAACTGAACTACAACTAGAAATGAAATGTTAAAAGATAAGTACCGTTAAAAGAAAATACAACGAAATTGATACAAATAAGCCAGGATGGACCGAAGTCAGCCGAGAAACTGGCCACGAATATGATTATTCCCGCCTTGATAGAGTATCTATTAAAACTACGTCCAACTAAAAACTACATTACAGGTCAGTTCTTCTTAGCTAATCTAATCAACAATGAATAACCCCCCCCCCCCCCCACTCGATTCCACTGACCAACATCATCGACAGCCCCTCTGACTGCCTCTGTCGGCAGTAAAATAGTCATTTTCTTCAGTAAATTGAATTGAACACATCCCCTCGATGATGCTACTACTTCTGATGATGATGATGACCTGGAAAGTGGATATCAAAACACAGATACACTCATTGGCTTGTAAAAGAAATTTCTTCACTTCACATTAACAACCTGAAACCATCATAAAGCGTACGTACTGAGTACCATTAGTAACGATCTCATTCAATCAACTTGTTCTTCTGGCCCCGGCCTCTGAGATGCTTTACATGCTGAATGCTTGTATCTGACCCGCCCCTACATGATGTATCCGACAGTTGTAATCATGATGTGCGCGGCACATCTTTGTCTCCCTTTCTCTTTCTCTGTCTCTCTGTCTCTCGTTCCCAGATGAACTTTAATGAAAGTTGATTGAGCTTGATTAACTTTTATTAGTTTTGTCCGAACGAACCGAGAGAAGAGCCCAACTGAAGATGATGATGTACAGATGTAGTTACACACAGATACTCGAATTGAATCAGGATGATAGAGATACATGAGTATGATTACCTTGGAGGGTTGGAAAAATTCACTTAAATGCATCCACACACGCGTGTATCATATATGTGTTTGGGGACGAGTCGTCTGGTTCACCTAGACCCTTTTTGCAACTCCAACCACCTCCCATGGCACATCCAGCTGTGGAACCAAGTCCTCATCTGTTCATCAACTTAATTAATAAAATTGAAGTAGCCGCTTCCTCGCGCTCTCCCCGACTTCTAAAGTAGAACCGACAAACGAACGAACGAACGAACGGGACTGATGGACTGTGTCTGGTAAAATGTGTGCGCACAGATTTTGAAATCATTCAGAATCAAAATGGGGGAATGACTTTACTTAATTTACTGTTAAATGACTTGATAGGCTCATGGTGGTGGCCCATGGTAGGGGTGGGTTCATTTTGTAAGCTTAACGTTGCAACCCTCCAGCTGTGTGTATTGTGTGTGTGTGTGCTTTGCTTTGGACGTCTGATTTTGATTTGAATGGGAAAAACATTTGAATGAGGTCGATTCGAAATCGTGAAGTGCAGAGCATTCAAATTTGAAGGGGAGTCCACACTATGTAAGTCCGACGTATTTGTAAGCGGCTTAGATTGGTGTCCGGTACTGTCGTAATCGGGTATATAGCACTTCGACCTCTTTGAAGTGTCACAGTGTGTGAGAAAAGATGAATAGAACCAATTTGAATTGAAAATTACTTGGGACGGGACAAATATGTCAATCTAAAGCAGAATGGGGGCCTTCCTCTCCAATTTTTAACAATTCACGGGGGAATTGGTAGGTGTACTTTCGGCACTTGGTGGTAGACGTCTACAATGAGCAGAGCGAGATCTATTGGAATGTGTTACGATACCGAGATTTAATTTTTTACGACAGTGTGAGTTTCCAAATAGATGCAATACGATAATCGTACGATATTGTAGGCCCTTACGACCGTAAACGACAGCCTACCGAGTGTTCTAAATAAAGCTTGACAACATCAGTTGAAAAGAGTGCTTGATTCTTATTAATTTAAAGAATTTCCCGGCAGACGTTCGACTATCGTACGATGATCGTATGATTAAAACAAAGCTAAAGGCTCTGACGTCCCTGAGTTCGAAGGAAAATCTTTGAACAAATGTGTTATGAAAATAGTAAGGCTTGTAGCTTATATTGCTGAAGTTATAACATGCCTTTTTGAACGAGAAGAAGTCTACATATGATTTCTTGATGCCTTCATCGATGTTATCCTTTCAGTTTAGTTCGGAAGTTTAAACTCCCGATCTTTGGCCGTTTGATGGTAGGGATTGATAAACAATCTCCGTCTTTGTAGGAGCCCTCTGCTTCTGATCAAATTATTTACTAGTTTCACTGCACAGTTTAGTCTTTCGCTTAGAAAAATGGGACAGAACGACCACATCGTCAGCGTGTAACTCCACCTCGAAGCCAAAGGTAATTCATTTAGCAAGAATCGATCGTAAACAAAACTTAGAAATCAGTACCTTCTGAAGCTACAAAATGTTGTCATCAATCATTTCCAATCAATATCCAGGCGTTCCTCATTGTTTTTGGCAACATGTTAAACTCAACCTCAATAAATCCTTTTTATGATATTTTTCATGATTTCCTGTCTACTCCTGTGAGGTAATTAATCAAAAAAAAAAAGTAAAACAATCATTATCCACAAAAATTGTGTATCGAATTTTCGTGCGTCCATAATGAGCAACAATTAATCTCACACTCTCACACAAGTTAGACTTCACTGTGCCTATCTATCAACACACTGTCGGTTGTTGTTCGTTTTTTTTTTTGGGGGGGGGGAGGGAAGTGTTATATGGAATCTCATACACAAAAGGACACATACCTCCGCTATTGTTAGAGACCTCCACCATTACCACCCACAATTCTAAAAGACAAGCAACAAACCCATCCATCACCGATTAAATAAACTAATACGCACTCATACCCATACAGAACCCTCTCGCCATCATAACACACATCTAGGACAACAACAACAAAAACACCACAACGACGACGGGGACGACAAAAATGAAAGAAAAATTAAGGCACATAAAGAATGGGATCTCTTTCACCCTGAGGCTAGGAACGTCATTCATCATACAAGCCGTGCAAATAATTCATGAAACAGAGAAGAAGGAAGACAACAACAAAAAATCACATCATCAGAGCCCTTGATGAAAAGAAGGAAAGCAGCAGCAACACTCCTTCCAAAAGAAATCAAAGGACTATAGCTACAGAGAACACATGAGCGCTATAAAATGAATGAAAAAAAATCGCTCATAATAAATTATGATTTATCGATTTGTATCTATAAGTTTTGTTTTGGGGGGTTTTTTTCGTAGGCGTTATTTCTAACACTCCCATCCATCCACGAGCGTAAGAGAGACACCCCACTCCACCAAATCCCGTCCCAGTGAACATACACAACTCACACCAGAGTTGAAGTTTTTACATAAATCACCGGAGACAGGAGGATTAAAAGTAAAATTTTTATTTTTTTTTTAAACAAAAATATTACAAACATTGGTCCCTGGTTTAGATTTTTTTTTTTTTTTCAATATGTATCTATTAAGCAAATTTTAAAAAATGTCGAATATTTAACTCTCAGAGGATGAAGGTTCAGGATTGGACTAATAAATTTAACATTTGGAGGTTGAAGGTTTGGGAGCAATCCGAAACCCCGAAATGTGTCACAACAATATTTTTAAATTATTATTTTTATTTAAAAATTCACACACATGAATTATTAGTGTAAAAGGTCCTGTAGGACTCCATGATTCTTGAATTATGTATACGACTATAGTTCGCACAAAACTTCAGAACATTCTAAACCTCTATGACGCTGAGTACATATTAGGATTGATTTAGAAAAAAAAAACAGCGCCATCTTTTGTCAGATGCTGTTTCAGCCAAGTTCAGAACCTAAAATATTGAAAATACAACAAGACGGTTCCACAATCGAATAGTAAAGTTCCTTTCTGATTTCAACTCCAAATCAAATCGAACGATGAGACTTGATAAGAACCTAGATAGTCTAGGAAGCGAACTCCCAAAGCAGCCAAACCAGACTGAAAAGCAAGGCCTCAACTCGATCCTGAATTCTGATCGAATCAAAAGGAACCACGTCCAATGAGGAATGAACCTATCAAAAACGTGAAGATATACACCACCCAACACACCCAACTGACGACAGAAACTGAAACCTAAGAAATCTGATATCTATCAGAGGAATTAGTCAGCGACATCTAGGCGGCGGTGAAGAAAAAAAAAAGTATTCCCTAAACACTGACATGTCGTGAAGGCAACATAAAACTTACACCGATCGAACCCATTTAAGAACGCAGAACTGTGAACAAATGAGTGAAGACGGCGATAATACAACAAAAGGCTTCAGAAGGATCGAGGATCATTGGTGCTTGGGAAGAAATCCTAAGGTCATCATACTTCTTTGGTGAAACTATTGACAAAAACGACTCACCAACAAGTTCGATTTTTACCAACCGACCTAATGAGCGAAACTTAGGAAAGGATACACCACAAACAACTCTATGTAAGATGGGCGGACACTCATCGAGAAATTTACGAAACTTGAAACGACATACGAATTTGAAACTGTTGCTCTGACCAGATAACGGCGTACATAGTCACGCTATAAATCTACGCTGGTATTTTCTTCTGCCTTAGCACTTTCCTTCACAATTCCCACAAAAAATGAAGCACGACACGAAAATTCATCGAACTTCTCGGAGCTTTATTCGAACTTGCTCAAAAAATTCTTCGTCACTAGAAAGGTCTTAAGCAAAAAATAACGATAGTCCCTTGTCAGGGATACTAGCTTTTGATGAATCAAAATGAATGAACTAGTTAACCTCATATCGAGGACCGCCTTAAATCGTCGTTTGACAGATAAGTCGAAGCAATTTAACATTCACCTAGAAATTTGAAGGCTTGTGAACCCGTGTTAGATTCGACTTAAGGGCCAAAATCTGGATAAACAACTACTTAAGTTGAAAAGAGTGAAACCTCTTCACTTTAAGGAGAAATGTCAAAAAGAACCTCATTTGGTATAACCTAACCAACATCAAAATTTTCATTTTTTGGTGGTAAAGTAGCTCCTTCGGTCGAACTTGCTTTAAAGGCTGAAAGTCATTCTTATTTATCTAGAAAGTTCCTAGACAGATTGTCAATCCGCCTCCGAAGCACTATCGCTTCACGAGTTAAGAATGAAAATGTTTTGCTTGATTAAACCGACGTAAGCCTTATCTTAAACCCCGAGAAGTGTCTCAGTGCCAAAAAAAGCTCTTCCGCAAGCTTAGGACTGTCATGAAAGACCGGATGACTGAATCAATTTTCGCTTAAAATTCACAAGAGAAGTTGCTTGATGCTTGAGAGCAACGCCATCTACTCGAACGAACTTTTATTTTATTTTTTTAAAATTCACTAGCGCTCAAGGGGTTATAAATACCTTTATGACGCTATTCACACAGCCTTAGTGTTGGTGTAGGGATTTTTGAAACTCAGATAGTATTAGGCTTCAGTCTTTGTTTCGAGGATAGTGTCCAGAATAACTGGAGAGAATTATTGGTATTGTTTCTATTGCTTATAATTCACAGTATTTTTTTTTAGGAAGGTTTTGACTCATCAAGCTTTGAACCATTAGTACTTACTTGCAGTGTCCACTGATGAATGCAGGTGGACTATTCTAGTCATAACCCATCCGGCCAGATCCATCAAGATGAGACACCTTTTGACGTAAATTGAAAAGAAAACCAGGCACCTAGCCAATCGGGGGAAAGATGTTCATAAGTGGGTGGACACAACACTCATTAAATCAAGAAAAGAAAGCCAACATCACTCAAAATCGCATCCACTGTCCTCTACTAATGATGAGTGTGATCATTCAAAGAACTACTTGTCCAATTAATTAGCACAACTGTCCAAGGGATCAAGTCAATTCCTCATTGTAGATATTCATAAATCGACACAACAACAAGCCACCGAGAAAGAGACCGTATAATAAGACATTGATGTGCAATGAGGTGGACAAATGTAATGCAATTAAATTATCGCGACATAGCCCACAGCAAAACGACAAAATGGCAATTAAGTTCAATTAAATCCGAACTGCACACTGTGCTTAAATATGTGTGAAACTATTAATTGTCACATTTAAATATGATTTAAGCGGACAACACAAGGCAAAGAAGACCCATCTCTCTCTCCCATTGCATACTGTTTATTATGTATCTGCTGTTGTGTATCTCTCTTTTGAATTATTATTGTTGAGATGCATATTTGGCTCGTTGTTGTTGTGGTTTTAAATTATATACATTTAATTTAATTAATAAGAATTAGTAACACATTGTGTTATTGTATAACTTTTGTCGTTGTCATTGTCATTGTTGTCGTCCTGCAACTGCCTTAATTCAATTTAAGACTGATGTACTGTAAGTGATGGACTCGATGATGCACAAGTTGATGTGTGATGAGAACATGATGAGTAATCAAATGCATCATGAATTATAAATTTTACCTTTTGTCGTCTCGTACAACAATAGATATTTGGGTTCAAAATTTTGCAGATGAAAGTGTCATGTACAACATCTATCTTGAGATGTGTGCAGACGCAGAGAGAGCGAGGATAGATGGGCGGGCATCACGAAATTGAAAAAGGAATCTTTGCAAACAATTAAGCAATTACGACGACAGACGAAGAAGAAGGTTCAAGGATTAAATATATTTTCCATTTCATTGTCTTTAATTAGATTGAAGTACTTAATTGTACTGAAGATATGTACATTGATTTTTATCTCAAAAGAAAAAAAAAGTATCTACGACTAGACAACTTTAGAAAGTCTTACAAGTTGTTTTCGAAGAGAGTTTCTAGAGACTTTATGTTTCTTTTGAACTTCAATTGCATTGGAGACGAGCTTAAGGGACGCCCAGACAAAATGAATCTTGGACTCTGAAGAGAACATTTTGGGGCAATTGCAACGATTTCAATGCCGAGGCCATACCAGACGCAAAACCGAATTTTGTCTAAACTTATACAGTGCAATGCTGGCTTGTTTAGCGTTCCAGCATCTACGATCAACCTTAAGCGGGAATGATGTCATCATACTGTTGAGCGTTAACAGTTTCAGTTTTATGCACTTACAATAGCTCTGCTGTAGATGCATCAAATGTAAAGTTTCCTTCCCGTAAGGGTAGTACCAACAATCAAAGCCTTCAAAAAAAGAATTGACGGTTTGTACTGGAATTTTGACGACATTCCACATTTGTACCTTGTATTCTGCCGTCTTTTAGACCGTATATCTACAACTTAATCCTCCGCCGCTGAATTCGTAGAAGAAATCCCCCGACGGGTCCGGGAGAGATATAGAATTTGATCCAACCATCAAATCTAATCTAAGGCCTACCAGGAAGTCATTCTCCTAATAGCAAGGCAGCATTCATAACACATCTTGAAAGCCGATTTGGGGTCATACGCAAGATATGAGCAAACCATCAGAGTATAGACAGTCCCGTTTGGAGAAGTAGTTTCTTGTGTATTCTGGTGTTTCTTACTCATTCCCTGCGAGTTATTTGAGAAACACCATGATGGAATCTCCTGACTCCGAAGGAATTTCATGACAATAGGTGAGAGTTTGAAACAAATACCAAGTTGAACATAGATAACTTCGCTCTGACGTTAAGCTCAGCCTTCCTTATAACAGATTGAGTAATCCTACAACACAACTCTGCATTGCTTCTTCTAGCTAAGACCCCGCGAAATATTTGACCGTCTCCACCCATTTCAATGGGATTTCACCGACATGCACACTTAATAGGTACCATCATGGACGATCACAAACCTTTTGACTGTGCACTGGAGCTCGGTCTTGGAGGAACAAAGAATGACCGAATCATTCACAAAAAGTAGATGACTGTTCCGCAAGTCTCCAGCTTGAGACATTCTCTGCCACGGTTGTGCTGTAATATCTCGTCTATATGATGAAGAGGAGAGGTGATAGAACGCACCGTTGACGGAGGCTAAAGCCCAAGCCCACAGGGAAAGACATCGATTTAACACCGTTTACCAGAACACAGCTTCAGTAGACTTTTGAATTTGTAAACACAAGCCTCTGTAGAGATACTTTATAAGCAAGTATCTGAGGTTCACCCGATTTAGGCAAATCTATTTGGTGATTGTTGTCTATCAGCACGATCAAGTAGGTACAACCTGACCCCTACTTGAGATATCTCTGGGTATAAGACTGGTCCTTCTTGGTAAGAAATTAGTCCAACCCGTGGCGTCTCTGTCCCGAAAAACCTCAAAAATAAGAATTCAGAAGTTCCGCTGTATCTCCCGGCAGTTTACCTTCATTAAAAACTACTTGTCCAAAGTTGAACTTATTTTTTGAGAGCCACTCCAAACTAACTAGTCGTGTAAGACCGATAAGTGGCAAGGGCTGTGAACAACCCTCCCGAACATAATAATTAGATAGACCATGACTGAGGTAAAGAAGATCATACTAAACCAACTTTACTTCGGCGATTGGGACAACGTAGTGTGATGCCATTAGTGCATTCGTGAGTATTGAGACGGAGCGTTCCAAAAAGGGCAAAACAAAAAACATGCTGTCAATAAAACACTCAACACCATCGTCTAGGATAGAACGTCACCTAAGACACAACAATTTTTTTTGAATTAGGGACGCCCATCTAGGCTCCGCAGGCAACGACACCAGACCTGACATTGAACGTAGAACAAGTCTTACCAGGCGCTGTTTCTTTGAACTCAGAAGGCAATTGAGTAGCAGGTCCCTCTCTCAAACAATCAGAGTTACTCTTGACAAGACCCTTACCATGCCAGTCGTGGTCTATGGTGCGGATTCATGGACTCTGTCAAGAATTGTCGTTTTGAGAGAAAAATTCTTCGGGTCATCTACGGTTCCGTCTACATAGATGGAGAGTGAAGGAGGAGATACAACGACTTACTGTATGGGCTGTTCAGCGGCATCAGCCTCGTCAGAAGACTGGGATTTGAAGAGTGGGTGCACATCAGCAACAGATTGAAAGAAGACCGCAACTTAGGTGACCCACACAGCAAGTGGAAAGGGATATCAACAAATTTGGCATGTGAAAGTGGATGCAAACGCTTGTTGATTGAGGCCCAGGTCCACCCTCAACTAAAGCATCATCATAGCTAATTAAGTAAGCTTTGACCTTTAACTTAACGTCTGTCCCCTTTTTTTTTATTGAATTCCCGTCAATTAAACGTGAATGCACTATAAAAAATAAATCATAAAAATTATTTTTTTGATATATTGCGTCTCTCGCCGCCTTTATGTACTCATGTCGATGTCGTTGCATATTATTATGAGTATTTCTCCAAATATCTACTGAAATTTATGAAATAATTTATCGTACAAATGTGTGCCACATTATCGCCGGAATGGATAAAATAAAATATATCCCCAAACCGATAGCAATCGGTTAATTGAACATCAATGACAGAAGGATATGAATGGATTGATGATTAACTAGGGTTGGGTGATTATTTGAAGTGAGGGGAGCTCTGTATATAGTGATAATTAATGCTCATAATTATAAAAATTAAGTGGATAATATGATTTCTTTTTTTTTTTCCTGAGACCATTTTAAACGATGTTTCCTTGCAAAGACGACCTTCGACCGTCAAAAAATAACACACCCGCTGGCCCACCCACTATTATTTTTAAGCATAAAAACGTGTGTAAAATTTTCTTTTTAATTAGCTCACCTGATGTAATAAAAATAAAAATAAAAAAAACATTGTTTTTTAAACATTGGCCCATTTAGCTGAGGTGGAAATCTGAAAAATCTTTCCCACTCGGTAAGTGGGGTGCGGGTTTTATTTATTTTTTTTTTTTTAGATATTTTTGGAAATAATAACCATTTGGTAATAAATTCAGTTTAAGTGTTTATTTGTTTCGATTTTTTATTTTTTTTTTGTTTTTAGCATAACAAGCGGGAGTAGGTACCTAACCTACTCCTCTGACAGTGTTTATTTTGGAAACAAAATTTGATGTCTTACACGCGGCCCTGGAAACGAAGAGTGGGCTCTGCAAGACTAATGATTTGCTTTGTAGTGCACACATCTAAGGAAAAATAAAAAATAAACAGACGATTGTTTTGTAAGAAATTTAATGGTTTTTGATGGAAAACTGTCGGTTTACTAATGATAGCTGTTCGTGGTCATGCAACATGTGTTAAGTATCTGAAAGCACTTGATGTTCGAACTAAGATGTAAGGGATCTTGTTTTTCACATCACATCTTGGCCAAATCGGACACGTTGTACCATTAGTCCACCCCAGATCTGTTGTTTCAATTGCATTCAGTTTAAAAATTTACAAACAGCGATGGGTATACGCTATATCTGAGGTCGGTACCATTGTCTCGTAGAATTTATCATGAGACGTCTTATCACATCGCATTTCAGATCCGTAATAGGTGTCATCACGGGACACTGTGTAATAGGCAAGCATGCAACAAGACATAGCGTTCATTCAAACGATTTTTGTAGGAGCTGCATGGACGAAGGGGAAGAGCAAACTATTCCCCACCTTCTTTGTAACTGCTCAGACCTCTCCCGTAAAAGAAGGCTCCATTTAGGAGACTTCTACTTTCCCAACTTAAGTGATCTGATAAACACAGATGTCAGAAACCTTCTCCGTTTCATCAGAAGCTCCAATTGGTTCAAAGAGTAGGTAAGGAGATCTCTCCAGATTGTGGTATCACAATGGACCTATCACTAGTCTTAGTGTGGTGGCGACGGCTGGCAGCCACTTCAACCTAACCTTCTAACATGCGACGTATTGCCCCGAACCACTCAGCCCCGATATCTGGTCCGTCAATTCTCTACACACATCCAAAAGCTCGTACTGTATGCCGCCAAGAAGAAGATGGTTGTGGCTCAAGTGCCGCCTTAGACAATTTTGCGGCCGATTTCTCCCGGGCACGCTGCGCACGTTCAATCTCCGTCAGTATCATGACCTCTATGATTCTCCAGAAGCCTCAGTTAGCTGCCCAAGTTCAATTCGATCCTTCAGTCCTAAAAGAAGGGGACTGGTGGTGGTCACAGTGGTTAGAACGTTTGACTTCTAAGCCAACTGGCTTAGGTTCGAGTCTATGAAGGATGAAAAGAGGCCTACAAAATAGTTTGTTACGATATCTCCTTTTGGACATGTACATACCCATGTACCTACATACAAGTGGACTAATGCAGGACAGTCACACAGAAGGTGTCAAAAAGACTATATTTTTTCTTCGCCAGTAGTCGTTATATGAAGGACCTAACCATGCTGCACATTATCCTACCGATCAGTGTCAGGATACAAGCAAACGTTCGAATTCGTCACATCTAAGCTTTGTAACAGGACACTGCACCATCGGAAAGCATGCCTATAGGCTAGGCTTCCTCTACAACGACTTTTGTAGCAGCTGCATGGACGAGAAAGAGGAGAAGACGATTCTCCACCTTCTTTGTACATCACAAATCTAAGTGAACTGGCTAACATCAGCATAGGTAGCCTCCAGCGTTTCATCTGGTTCTGCGGGTAGTATTTCTGGCGAAGTACAGATCCATGTGGTAACACAAAGGACCTTATCTGGTCTAAGTGAGGTTGCATCTACATTCTGCCACTCTTACCTAACCTAACCTAAGCTTTGTTACATAAATAGAAAGCTTTTTATCAACGACTGGCCGTAACGATCTAGATGTGGCACGTGTATCTAAAAGGCATCAGCTTTTATGTACAGCGAGGCCTACCCCCATCCCATTTTTCCCTCCTAGGAACCCTGAGGGCTATGATATAGTCTATTTCCTTCGAAATATTCCATCAACTTAGAATTGAGACAAGCTCGTGGGGGTTTGTTGCCGATAGACCGGATTCCCTGAGCTCTCGGTTAGATTAGGTACCTGGGCTGGCGAAGAGGAACTACCTCTGTCTCTGTCGGCTGTGGTACAAAGCATCCCGTGGATTTAATTTAGTTGTTCAGGTTGTTCACTGGTATGTCGGATCCTCGAGATCCCAGAAGAAGTGACGTCCGAGGAATCTGTCTAAGGTGGTACAGGCCAGGACAGTGACAGAGGAAGTGGGTTGTATCCTCATGAACTTCTTTGTCACCGTAGCCCCTACATAGATTTTTTTTTCCGTAATACGGAGCTTCTTCATGTGGTATCGCGAGTGTTATGTCCCGTAATCACACCTTTAAGGGTGGAAAGGAATTTTTTATCTTTTTGTACAATTTTGTCGGTCCTAGCTTTGCCAAATATGGGCCAAGGCTTCCTTGTGATGACACAAATGTCTAGAGAGGACCATCTGTTGTTTGCCTCCCTTAGAACCCTGAATGTGACTTAAAGGGTTCCCCCTTCCTTCGCCAATCCATCTTCTTAACCGTACCTAGGTTCCTACTTTCACAAGTTGCAAAACGCATTTAAGCAAGCCTCACACTATACTATACACCATTACGTCCTAAATCTCTTCCAAGATTCCATCGGCATTCATCTTAAAGTACGAAACCCTCTATTGGCCGACATAAGTGCTGCTATCGACACTCATTCGATTTTTTAAACTTTAAAATTCCATTTACCCAAGACCACCACAAAGTAAAAAAAATAATATTTCCAAAATTAGAAAAATTCAACAAGAAAAAATAAAAGAATTTCCTTGCCAAATCCAGAGAGAGAGAGAGGGAGAGATTGGGAGACTCCTGCTTTCGATTACCCAGACAATGTTTGGTTTTGACCAAGGAACAGTCTTTTTGTTTTGTTTTTTGATTGACAGGCTAATTTTCAATTTTGTTTGAGCCAACGACAGAGATTAGACGTCTCTCGCCTTGATCCGGTCCATTTGGGAATCACTTACCTGCAAAGAAAAGAAAGAAAAGAAAAAAATTAATTTTGTTTATTTGCACGTTAGTGTAAGGATGTTAAAAATAGAAGAAAAAAAACTGTTCTACAAAAATTAGTTTTTTAAATATTCAACACAATATTACGAAAGAGAGTGTGAATGAGAGAAGGAGAGCGAAACTTAATTGGTTCCAAGAGGTCAGCGGGTGGGTGATGTTGTTCTTCTCCATTCATAGACAATTTGAAGGAAGAAAAAAAGAATGAAATCTGTTGATGGAGTAATCACCCACCACCTTTTCCACTAGAATATGTTAGGAGCAATATCGGCGTCAGCATCATAATAACTGTACCCCGCTCAACCCCCTGCTACGGGAAGAAAAACTAACGCACACCAACTAATAGCATAATCAAAAGGCCAAAAATAAAACATCAACAAGGAAAGAGAACAGAGAAAGAGAGAGAGTGAGGGAGAATGATGCCATTTACCACTACAATTACAACACATCTTGGAAGATTGCGAGACGCAAATGATGCACGAGATGACGCATTCCTTCACACACTGTACAGGGTGTCGCCAATCACTCGAGAAAAGTGAACAATTCTAGTTAAACGAAAAGCTGGACAAGAACGCTCATCTAACAACATACATATTCCTGTATTCCATTGTAGGTTCAAGGACCTCAACTTAGACCTCTTACAACTTTTCTCCACGCCATATATGTATTTTGATGTCATCCTGTTACTTCTAATGATCCTTGGCTCATTCTCTTGCCACAACAACACCTCCTTCGTGGTGAAATTTTTTTTTTTCCAGGAAATGCAACCAAACAACAGCTGCATCCCGGTATTGAGGTTAGTTACACTGGTTCTCAAAATTGTTGCCAATAATTTGCTTAATGGAATCTGGTGTGACAGGGATATTGGAAACTTTCTAATCTCTGGACTGGTTGGATGAGTAAGTTGGTACGCATTCTGGTTTTCACCACATTTATCATCAGCCTCTCACACCCTCAAGATTTCATTTATGTCTATGATTCTGTGAGGCAGCAAGAAGACAGTACGTAGGATGTAGGAGTCCATCGTCCACACAGCGCTGCGGGATCCCAATTTTTGCTATGACTTTGGTGAGTGGAGTAAATATACGGATGCAACTCTAGTTCCTTCGCGAACTTAACCTTCATTCAAATCTTTGTGAAAACTCTCAGCCTCGTAGCTTCTTAAAGAGTCGATGCTAATGTCATACAGCTGATTTTACCACCTGGTCTTTGGGGATTCGGGGCAAGCCCTATCGCTTTGTACTTTTTTAGTTCTTTCCTTGTGCTGACGATCTAGTCTTTACTGCGACTTATCCTTTAATCGTACATCGAATTGTGACTGCCCTTCATTTATAATGACGGTACACAGCTTCCGTTTAAAAAAAAAAACATTAAAAAGGAGACGTAAGGAGGTTCCGATACACATTGGTTTTGAATGCTTATGATATGCAAGCTCTTTAGGGACCCTATAAAGGCTTTAAGGGCAACGATTCCAAATAAGCCCTTAAAAGCAACCCTTCAAGTAAAGCAATAAAATTCCAAGAACAATCGATAATCTATAAAAAGATTTCCTAACACACAAGCCTGCAGAGTTTGATCCTTATAAAGAGTAAGCCTACTGCTAGATCTTCCGAAAGAGAAGACACGGGCGGGACAGAAGACACGGGCGAAGTGCATATATACTCACCTCCTTCTGGAACAGGGTGATCGGATATTCAGGATATGAATCCAGATAAGCAGTGAAGGAAGCTCCAACCAAAACCCCATCAGGCTCTGATGGCGAAGGACATAGTGAATAGGGAGATTGACAAGAGCAAGGTGGTTACTTTCGACATGTCGAACCCGCGATCTGATGAGAGCAGCATTCTTGAACAAAGTGAATATCCTGCGATAAGAAGCATCACAGAAGGCACTGGTAAGCTCCAGCAAGATTGGAACTAACACCACCTTAGGTCCACGGGAAGCAGGGCAAATGTACGACTTGCGAGGACGAAACGTATCGCTCTCAGATTAAGCGGAAACGTGACTCGACATTCGTCACGAACAGGAAAAGATCATCTGTAAAAATATCTAACAACACGCTCAAGATTACATAAGGGCTTTTCTGGTTGAATTCTAGGTAAATCAAGGTTTGCCGACCTTCAGATTCTGTTAAGACACTTCAAATTCACAAATTTTATCACCGAAGACTGTGACACTAGCAAAGATGAGGGTGAGAATCCACTTTGTCCAATTCAGTGCTCTTAGTGCAACTCACAGAGCACCATCATTCCGTATAATGACCTAAGTTGATCAGTTTAAACAAAAACCGCATTCAGGCTTACCCACTACTTGAAATGAATAAAAGGATATCGACTTGTCTAACCACACTGTGGTGTATCTACACCATTTCACAACGTCACGTTTCGTCGTTTATGATGTTGGTAACCAACAAATTGCATTAAAAAGCCTTAAGGCCCCACATGACCGATGCTGATTGTAGTCAGTTACATTACTGAGGGTGGCAACTTGCGAAGTTAACATTTCAAATTTGCAACAATCTTTCGTTGTGGTCATAACCAAAAAAAAAAAACACGTCAAACATTGTGTCATAGTTAAATTTGGTATTGCCATTGTAATTTGTTGGGTAATACCTTTAGCAGGTGAACTGTTGCAGCTAAAAATAGTAATTGTGTACAGTGGATCGTGGGTAGTTGGAAAAAAGTCCAGTGTATCAGGCCTAGTGATTAGCAAGACCAGACAAGTTTGACGCAACATCAACGATTGATGTTGTATTCTGACATACAACTGGTCAATCTTTTGTCTGATGGTTTTTACTTATAGGCTCTGACATTTAGCCTGCCTTACGGAAACGCAGCGTTCGGGAAGAGCCTTTTTATTCAGCAGACAACACCTTTCTGTGTTTTAATGTTAAGTGTTTAATGAGAACCTTCTGTGAGAGGAACTTGAGATTAAAAATGGAGTCCCACAGGGCTGTATACTGGCGTCACTACTGGAAGAAGTTGAAAATGCCTGCTGCTCTACAGGTACGTTCGAAAGACTCTGCTTTTCACAGGGCACAGGGTCTATATGAATATGCAATCCAGCTGTGACCCGGAGAACGCACTAGATGTAACCTTTGTAAAACAAAAAAATACAGATTGCCATCTTCTCCGACAGCCAGGCCTTCTTTTCGACTCAAGGCTTTCTCTGGCAGCAACATTTCTACCTTTTGAGTTCCCGGACATAAGAGTATTGAAAGCGACAAGACAAGGAAATCAATTAAACAAAGCTTCCTTCTGTAACTTATCCTCAAGCCACATCTAATTGAAACTGAACTCATGGGAGGACCAAAAAATGGTCTCAAAGTGGAACTCAACTACAAGACTTCGTCGAGTCATTAAGCCCTCAAACAGTAGGTAAGAGTCAAGAAATTCTAGCGCTAGGCAAGCTTTAATAGACTTCCTCACTAGACATTTATACTCAACTGCTGTCTCAACACGCTGGGCATAAGTCCCACAGACAAGTGTGGATTCAGCTTGAAAGATCAAGGTACCACGGGACACTTTTCGTGCAAATAGCTCACCATTGTTCGAAGCAAAACACTTCGGTAGGGGATTCATCCCTCAAATATAAAAAAGACTAGTCCAAGGTGGCAGGCAACACCTAGCACACTCTTTCCAAGAATTTTGGGCCGGTAAGCTTGACTTGCTTTCCCTCAAGAACTCTTTGAAATAATCGTTGATGTTTGCATCAAAAGCTCAGTGGATAGCAATGCTACATTACATTAGTTGACATTGTGAGTGCCTTGCCCAATGTCCAGACGGACCGGCACTGAGAGTTGAAATATATGACAGCCTTCAACAGATTTCCTGTTTTAGTACTGAGAAGGTAATTGCCGTGGCTCAGTGGTTACAACATTGGCTTACGTTCGAATCCACAGTGGAAAAAGAGACAAAAAGTGAACCAGTATCGAAGGACCAATCGAATCGAAATATGAGTGTCCATGAATAGTTCTAGTGTCCCTTCGGTCGTTTCTAGTTTCTCCGACTATCTCTCATTTTGCTTCATCTGAGCTTACCCAGCTAGTTTTGGAGGATTTTCAACCCAAAAGGATTCGGATTCTGTTGCCCCTTTTTTCTTAGAACACCAACACCCACAGCTTGTACGCACCTTTCGTCGTGAACAACTCGGATCGTCATCAACCTTCAGTTAAACTATATTCTCAAAGTAAATTCCTTATAATCCGTGTATTAGTTTTAAAGTAAAGAACCCACCTCCCAGCTTAACACTCATTTTTACCTCGTTCCACATGTCCATTTCCACACCAATGGCCACGTTGGCCGAACATAAAGGGTAGGTATACACAATCCGGAAATTTGATATTCATTAGTTTTATGGTAATAACAATTCAAACAGCCACCACTTCTCATACCACCCGCCCTTGCTTCTAACCCACTCTCCGTAATGAATGAATGGTCCATGTATAATATATTCACGAAGGGTTGTTTGTTGTTCATCTTTCTCTCTCTTTTTCTCTCTTTCTGTGTCGTTTGGTAGTCTCCCTTGTTGAAAATATTTTTTATGCTTTCTGCCGAGCTGCTTTCACTTCAATAAACTTCTGCGTGCATTATTTATAGGCAGGCTACGGTTTGATACACATGCCACCCACCTCTCCCTTCCACCCACACATACACACACACACACATTCAGATACTTTTAAGCAAATCCATGAGTACGCACTCGAATATTTGCCAATTTAAAATTAAATAGATCTGTCAGGTGGAAAATATTATTATTATAACACAACTGGGTTGGTTGGCGGCACTTTGGTGCGACGCAATTGGGTCTTGAGCGAGATGGTGTTGTATCGCCTCTTGTAAGTGCTGGTGTCAAGCACTAAATGTTGCCTTTTCTTGAATACGACGACGACAACCCTTCGATGTTGGCCTTTTCAAAAATTCATAAGTTTCGGAATTTTTATTCATTTTTTTTTATTTTTTTTATTCATATCGTAATTATTATTAACGCTGATGACAGCATTCCAATTTAGAATATTTTCTCGCATCGGTGCGTGAAAATGTTCTCCTTTGAGCACACGAGAAAAAACCAAGTGAAGGTGGGTGGGACAGTGTTAAAAGAAAGGTGTGTTGTGTTGTAATTTTAGCATTTTGAGAAATATTTTCGAATTATGTCATTTTAGTGTGCTACCGATAAAAAAAGAAAAGAAAGGAAATGACATTTTTGTCGAAGGAAAAGCTGTCAGATTAGTGGGTGGTCTAGGGAATATTGTAAATGCTTTCAACAAGTTGTCATTTCCATTCGAAGTCCTGACATTTCCCCCCGAAAGAATCCATTAAAATGTAGTCACAAGCATTATGATACTCGTGACATCTATCGGATTTTAGGTTGTAATTCGATTCATTCTCCCTAAAATGGAGCATACTTTTAGGAGTTATTTAATATAAATTATGCTTTTGTCGGAGAGGGAAGCACCTCACTAGTGTAAAACCTGGCTGTTAAGCCCTGTATTGTACATTTTCTCGTCTTTCATAAAACGTCGATTGGACACTTCACTGTTGAAGGAGCTTCTAGTATCAGCACTCACCACATCAACACCAAAATGGTCCATAGTTTCGTCACATTCCCCACAAGCCAACACTTTAAGATGCTTGGCAAAAGTAGTGTTGTAAGTTGTCAATATTTTCTACTAAGTGACAGCAATAATGTCGCTGATTTCTATCCAGCACCCGCAGGGAATTCTTTAAGTTCATCTGGATCCCGAAACTCTAACCGATGATGCAAGAAGACTCAAAGCTCATTCCAGTCCTAACTTTTCCTCCGAGTTTTGTCTAGAAAGCTCATTCCTTGAAATCACAGTGCGACCTAGGATCCAGTTAAGAGTCAAAGAATTAAATCTTACGACCGAATTCAGATAGTTCTTGCATTTACGAAGTCAAAGGGCTAAGCGCCATCTAGCGGTCGCTTGACACGAAGATACAACGACCAAAAGGATAAAGGATGAAAGACAGATAAAGGTCTGCCTAATGAAAAGTGAAAGCTACTGTTGTCTTCTTTTACAAGCACACTAGTACCAAATCCTTGACTAGTTTTGGAGCCATCCAAGGCTCAAATTCTGGCCGGAGCAAGTCCTGAATACAAACCAAGTCGACTTGAAAATTGTTTAAATTCTGTCAGTCAAACCCTACCACCTATCCCTTCATCGACTTAAAGTCGCGTAGTTTAGCATCAATCACTTAGATCTCTACAAGGCGATGGCTAGAGATTCCGAGAAATCTGATCCAGTTTTACCGAGTCAAGTTGCAAAACACGCGGGGTACCGTGCAATTTGGAAATACTTCCTCGGAACTATTGCAGACATGCAAGGTGATGCGGTGTCTTGCAATTACATCATGCTGGATCTGATAGTAAGCAGGACTGGCGTCAACACGGAGTGCACTGTACTTTATTGGTCCATCCAGCTACTGGAATATGGAGACGATATCAATATTATCCACGTTCTCAGCTGCCCGTCGTAGAGGCTTTAACAGCGATTGAAGGAAAAGCAAAACAAGTTTTTCTTGGAATCATAGGTTTAATTGTCCACTGCCTAGGACAAAACGTCGCTATCAGTAGCTATGACCTTGAAGTAAAAATGGTGTTTACCTACTTCCGAGTAAACATAAGCTCCTGGAATGACATCCTTATGAAAATCCGACAAAAAATAACTAGGAGATCGATGCAACTTCAATTTAGTAAAACAGCTGAGATCGAAGCTTCTAACTGACCAGCGACGAGTTCTCAACGATAAGCAGAAGAGCAGACCAGATGCTTGAGTTCCTTCTTTTTACGACGGCGAATAAAGGAGAAGAGTTGACAGCAGTACTCCAGCAAAAACTATCTTCGAATAGCAGTCCTCAAGTTTGAGACGAAATGAAAGACTGGACCTCCCCTACCGCGGCGTTACAAACTGGATCGAACGTGTCTTAGGCAGAGATACTTCACTGATCGGGATTAGAAACCAAACCTTACACATCAACACCCTTGGATTACAAGCCGAGAATTTATCAAATAGGCGCAATGGGAAGCTTGTTTCTAAAACCACCAAGAAGTTGCTAGATGATCAAAACTCCGGGTTAAGACCCCCTTCCTAACATCGGAGGCAGATTAGCTTAAATAAGGCTGACCTAGGTGCACTTTTTTATGGAATTGGTGTCTATGACTTGACCAGAGGCCATATCCACCAATACACGAACATTTAAAGAAATTGATTTAGTGGATTTAGCGGGATGAAGTAACAAACATACAATTTTAAACTTGTCGAATGGATCTAGTTTGAATTGCAGAATGAAAGTTAGCGGATGCGTTAAGCACAGACTTCACCTACTAATACAAATCAAATTTGAAGAAATTGGTTAAATGGTTTTCACATAGATAACAAACATACAGACAAGTAGACACATTTTCAGTTCTATCGTGTGAATAATCTTATGACGAAGTAATCTTTCGCACACCAATTGAATCTCCATAATCAAAAGTGGGATATAAATTCTCATAGGAACCACTTGAAGCGCAAAAGGTTATTTAACTCTTCGTCCTAAAATAAAAACAAACCACAACCCAGTTGAATAATTAAGTCCCTTCGTCCACCAACAACCCAATGGCTCCTGCATTGTGAAAGACGACAAAAAAAAAAAAAAAAAAAACAAGGGCTTTGCCTTTTTAATAATTTAACCAAACCTGGCAATCACATAACTCATCGTTATCATTAAGGTCATCAGTTTGTGTGTATTTTTGGTTTGTGTACGGGATCAAAGAATTCGTCATAAGTTGCCGTCTATGTTTAAATGAGTGTGTGCGTTTGTGTTTGTTTGGGGTGTGAAAGGGTAAACTTTGACATTTATTGACCGGATAATTATGGTTTATGGGAGAAAACTTGTCACACTGTGAAGGTTTATTTGTCGCTGGGTCCTTATTGTTTGGGGTATACTCGCGTATACGGTTATTGGTCATGATTAATTGAAACGTTAATTTACTTGTCCGAGCAGTTCGTTGAGTTGGAAACATTGGTCTAATGTTTATTTTTCCCAAACCACCAAAAATTGTAGTTCATTAAGAGAAAAATTGAGGTCAGTAAGTGTGGAGACACATTAAATAACTCACAACACTATCATGGTCAAACGTTGAAATGTATCTTGTATCGCGAGCTTACAAACTGACAGAAAAAAAGAAAAAAAAACACAAATCAATAAATATGTACCTAACATGATATGAGAGAAGGGAACAAAACGGATTTTTATGTTTTTAAATCAATATCTCTCACCTTCAACGTGATACATCTTATATCTTCTTCATAGAAACTATTAGCATAATAGAAACGAAATTAGTTTTTATGCTTCATCTTCTCTCTTTTGATTTTAAATTTACACCTCAGGCATTTGACACATATTTATGACAGTTGTGGTCCGTGTTTTGTCATGAATTCCAAATTAAAAACCGAAAAAAAAAACACGTTTGTCATAACTTTTTGTTACGTAAAAAAATAAAACAACAAAATTATTAATAAAAACAAAATTTAAGAGAATGATGGCGGATGTTTTTTTGTTTTTATTATTAATTTAGTTTTTTTTTTTTATTGAATTTTATTTGATTGTGGAAACCGAATGCTTCATTAGAGATAGTCATTTGATTGAGGTGAAGGATTTTATGTGTGTTATTCTTTTGTTTCTTAAAAAAGAAAAAAAAACAAATTATTTATCAATTTTCACGCTCTATAAAAGACATTTTTTTATTTACAATTTAGTTTAGTAATTTACACATTTTTTTATTATTTGTTATAAATTTAATACAAAAAGTCATGTTGTACGAAATTTGTATGAGTTTTGTTATTCGATTTTTACGGTGCTGTTAGCTTGTGACATGATTGAAACATTTTTTTGACGTGAAACGCCACGGTAGAGGAACTTTGTTGTTAGAAAATCGGAGCGTAACGAAGAAGTGAAACATTTATTTTTTGTCACATATTTGTGGGTGCAAACTAGATTTAAGCTAAGCTGAACTTTTTTTGATATTTTCTGATTTGTACGAGCATTCCTCTGCATGGAGTTTAGACTCGAACTAACGCATCAAAAAACAATAACTGTATACACCAAAGCTTCCAGCATGGAAGACATTTCGACTACCCATCGTTAGAACCTTCAATTCATCTAGAATTATTCGTTAAAGTCTTCCAACCAGAAGTCTGCCATTTTAAGAAAAGTCAAGGGCCAAATCGTCTCTTCGTGATCGTATAACTTCGTCTTGAGACACCACACTCAGGGCAGTTAAGCAGCATCGTAAGCCGTCACAAATGTAGCATCCAGATCAAATCTGACTTATCTCGATACCGAGGCACGGGAATGAGAAAGCCGACGAACTGGCAAATGTACCACAGACAGTTCAGCGAACAGCTGAACAAGATACAAAAAAACAATGGAAGTCACACTGACAACAATTAGAACTGCAATCAGCGGAAGGATGTAAAGAAATTTTCGAGATCATTGGGCAACCTTAGCGACGGACAATGTGAAAAGATAACACGTAAAGAAACTACCCCTATATGTCTACGGTAACGTGATGTCCGAGACGTCCGTGGTGAAAATTGATGTACATAAAACCGAAAACCGATCTGGCGGTAGTATTTACGGTATGGACTTCAAGCTAGTAGGCCCTTCTGACTGCTGCGCTTCTATTTTCAGGCAGAGCAATGCGACAGAAAATGCATTAGACTAGACGTATCTTTCTGACAGCCTAGCAGCGATTAAGGTTTTGAGCGTCTGCCTGTAATTCTCAATGCTTGTCAAAACACCATCAAACTGGCTGCTCATAACAAAAATTCAATCTATTGGGTATCGGGTTACAAAATCATTGAAGTAGTGAGCACGCCAAACGAACAAGGACCTCAACCAATGTTTATATGTAGGTCCACTTCTCTTCTGCGACATGGGAGTCCCAAGAAAAGCTCTCACAGTGAAACTCTATTAATGGATTTCATCGACCTAAGTAAGTTCATGAAACTCCTAAACAGTGATATAAGTCAAGAGGTTCTTGCACTAAACAAGTGTGATGCTAAGTTCCTAAGAGATTTCCTTACTGGAAAGAGCTTACTTAGCTATCATTTCAACAAACTCATAAATGATCGCACATAAGTATGTATATGTGCCGACTATGTTTCGAAAATCAAGAAACTTTGGAGCAGATTTTGTGCAAATATCCCGCCATAACTCGAAGGAAAAACCCTTTGATAGAGGCTGTATAACGACATCGACTTAGCCGGAAGAGTGAAAGTCCAACAACTGAGGTGGCTGAGATATGTAAAGCGGATGGATACCGAAAAATCTTCGAATTCACACCCGAGGGACGACGCAATAGAAGAAGACCGCAACTCAGGTGACGCACGCAAGTAGAAGTCAACCTCAGCCAACTTAGCGTACGAAACTAAAAGCAACAGCTTAAGATCGAGCTGGCTGGAGACGCTTGTTGGTTGAGGCCTACGCCCACCCCAGACTATAGGGCCACCTTAAGTAAGAAGGTAAGAGAATTCATCTCCCTAAAAACATTCAAACATTCAACCGCAAGCACAATCCTTAGGTTCCTCTATCTTCACATCTGTCTGTCAAACAATGTTTTCGAATGAGCACATGTTCTTCTGTCGAAATAATTGACAGTCAACCAAATCTATTGGCAGCTGGAGTCCAAGAAGAATCAACAAAGGCTTTAGGGCGACCAAAAAGGGGAACAGCCGAGGCTAGAAGAATGACTTATAATAGGTGGAATAAAATCAACACTTGCCCTTTGTCGAGACAGATCTGGCCTAACCTGGATCTGAAGGGAAGAGAAAGAGGTTCTGTCCATTAATAGGAAGTTCATTAGAAATAGTAAGAGTCCTCACGGTATATTGTTTGATAGGCAGACACACCAACGATTCCTACAGAAGCTGTAGAAACGATAAAGAGGCAGAAACGGTTACTCACCTTTTTTGCCACTGCTCTGCCCTATCAAGGCTAAGGAGGCTAATTCTAGGAGAGTATTTCTATACAAAGGCCTCAGCGACCTAGTCAAGCCACTGATTCTGCTCATAGGTTCTGCGGAACAAGAAGGGGTCTGCATCAATACGGCTACCCATAGTATCTTCCTTGATGAAACAAGGGTATTCATTATATGTACAAGTTTCCTGATGCTGGTAATCCGGTACTCTACATGGTATTACAATGGATCTTCATTCTGGTCTAAGGAATGGAAGGGACCTAACCTTACCTAACCTAGCGTTAGCACTGTAGGGAAAGAGACAAAAAGGTGATCTGTTTCGATGTTCCTTTAGAAAGATATAAACACAGAAGCTTCTTAGCAATCAATTCAAAAATAGTTGTCGAAGAGTCTACGTAAACTCTGCCACTTTAGCAAGATTGTAAGGAAAGCCTTTTCATTCGCAAGCTAGAGGATAAAGAAGAAACTGATAAAAATAAGCCATTTCCGAAGAAAATAGAACGACTTTTTGCTTCTATTTCTCATCAGAAATCATGTTTAGCTTTTTTTTTTATAATTCACTAGCGCAAAAGGGGTTATGAATACCCTTATGATACTATTCGCACTGCACTAGTGTTGGTGTAGTTATTCTGAAACTCAGGTGGTATTAGGTTTCAGTCTTTTTGCTTCTAGGGTGGTGTCCAGAATGACTGGGGAGAATCAATGGTACTGTTGCCATTGTTTATAATTCAAAATGCCTGCCTAAGAAAACCAAGTCTTCGGAAACCGATTAGGAAGATCTGGCACTCTACCATTGGTAACATATCCTTAGTAAGAATGTAGGCAGTTAGGTACATCTTCCAAATCTCCTTGAAGAATACCTAAACCGATTGAGTCCAACTTCTGAATGAGGTTTTGAACTGATTTTTTCAGTAAATGATTTCAAATGTCTAGATTCCTTTGCACAAAAGGATGTCACAACAAACACAATCTGTGATCTCGACTACAAACACTGTTTATCTAATCCATGAATTATTGAACAAAAAATAGAAAAAAAAAATGTTTGTCTCCAACAAAATGCAAATATCATCAAGAACCAGGAGACACTTTTCATTTTCAATTTATTTGCGCTGTGACATGGATTCTTAGTGTTTGTTTAGTTCTTCTGTTCGTTCGTTTTTTTTTTTTTTTTTTCATTTAAATTTTCCATGTATCCTTGTAGAGGAATATATCCTCAAACTTATGACACACATCCCTCTTGACATCTCATTAATAATAATCATATGCTCAGTTTAGTTGTGTGTTTTTTTTTCAATTTTCTTTTCTTTTCCTTTGGTTTTTTTCATCCCCCGATAATGTACATATACTTTTCGTCCTCGTTGCATATCATAAGCAAAAAACACCCACTTCTAGGCGCTCCCTCTGTGACCCCTATATTCCATTCTTAAAAAACAAAAAAGAACGCACAGATGGATAAGTTTTTTTTTGTTTTGATTTCATTTTTATTCTCCTCTCTCTGTGAAGGAATTTTTAATTACCCCCAAGCATTTTGATAGCCAGCGGTAGAGTGTGGTGAACATACGTTTTGGAGTTGACTATAGCGGGGTTTGCCGGGTGGCATGTCAAATTTTTTGTTTGAAAAACTGAACAGGCGGCAGCGTTGGGTGCACTTTAGGGGTATCGACGCGTTTTCTAAAAATATAAACAATTAACTTGAAAAGAATACATGCTTTGTCTATCCTCTCTCTCCTTTGTACGGGAACGATGCGAACAATGTTAAAGGAGGTGATGATGGTGGGCGTGGGAGTGAACATTTCCATAAGGATTCGAGGTGGCGGGGGTTAATAATGTTAAAAATTTTTGTTTATTTTTTTTTTTAATTTATTGCATGCCTTTCATCAGGTATTGTAGGTGTGTGTGCGGTTTCGAATCCTCTCTCTCTTCCAGCGATAAACATTCAAGAATTACGAGAAAACCTCGAAACGGAACAGATGAAGATTTAAACAAGAGAATGGGGCATTTTGTTGTGGTTGTTTACACAATAATGGGGATGATGGGGTGTGTAGACTATTCATGTAATTATGGCGAATTTAATTATGCTAACATTGTGTGGGGGAAGGCTGTGTGTGTAGGCGACTGAATCAAAATGAGATTTTTTTTAGTTCTCTGGAACACCTGTATCTGAGATGGGCAGAAAAAACGTGCGAGCCTAAGGCGAATTTGATGAAAGAAGAATCTAATTCTGGTGTAACCATCCTAGCAGGAGTTGGAGATTGCTTTCACGCAAAAGGACGCTTTTATATGCATCCATATCGAATGTGCGCTTCCTGGAGATTAAATTTTTCTAAGAAATGCCGTCAGCTGTATCGGATTTATCAGTTTTAAACCCGAAGAATGGAAAATCGACCCAATCTTCAACTTACACCGAATCCTGGAGGAGATTCAAGAATTCCAGAGCTATGCCTATCATGTTTGAATCAAATTTTAGGGCGTTGCCATGGAATTCCTGCAAATCTCGTAACAGTCGCTGCTCCGTTAAAGTCGGAAAAGACCCCAACGAGGCCTTCAATACCACTAGAGGTATTAAGCAACCACTAGAGAAGATGGCAAAGCCCAAACTGTGTACGCACAACATCGATGCCTTGGACTTGACGATAGACACGATGAGGTTGTGAAAGAGTTTGTCTATGAATTTTGTCAACGAAATCAGCGCTGAGATTCAAGTAAACCTTAGGAGACAACTATTTAGCACGGCGCTATCATGAAAAACCAAGAAGACGCTATACAAGACCCTCATTATCCCTGTCCTGCCATGGACTTTGTTAAAAGCAGATGAAAGTGCACCTGGAATCTTCAAAAGAAAAGATTTATTGTCCGCAACCTATGCTAGCTGTGCAGGGACACCGATCTGGTCAAAAAGAATACTTGTAGACACTACGATTAAAATAGCTTCTTCAGATAAAGCGTATAAATATCAATGCTCCAACCAGAAGAGTCTTCAAACAACTCGGCAAGTTCAGAACAAAAAATGTGACTTACCCCTCAATACATAGATTAAACATGCTTATGGGAACCCTCTCTCATTCACAGGTAGGTAGACCTAAGGCCAACAATTTTCGAATGATTTCGACACAAAACAGCCGACGGAATCACAAAGGACGAGGAATAAACACAATCGTGTACCACTTACGCTCCAAACTCCTCCCGAACCGGCTGAACCGAAGGACTGGAAAGACTAAATTTTAAGTCTGTAACGTATCGCAATGAAAGGAGTCTCCACTTTCTCTCAAATTCCCCATATGTTCTCCCTAATGCTTCACAACTTGTATAAGGCTTTTGCAGTTCAAGTTTCCATGCAGTGTGGCACTTGTAGACAGAGACTGAGACTAAAACTCTTCGAAAGGTTTTGACCAAACTCTTCCTGGACAATTACAAATTTAGAACAATGAAACGTGAAATTTAAATTAAACAGAGACACGCCCTGTCAGTTCCAACAGCGGTGAAGACAATGGAACATGAAAGCATGAACTAGAGTGCCTTTCATCTGTTCAGATCACGTGCATGTTGCTTCGCAAGACCAAGAATCTGAAAATCCTTAATTTCTGATTCTGTGGATAAAGCTTACGTGGATAATAGGTGGCCCGAGGGACTCACTTAGACTCAGAGCCCTAATGCCATATGAAGCAGAGGAAGAAAGGGTGGATCAAGGAAAGTACTAACACAAAATATTGACTTCATCAACCTTATTGGTTGGAGTATTCGATCTTATCACAAGATGGCGTTGATTTTATTTATTCAGTTTCAGAGCTATCTACAAGTGGTTACAGAGAAACAGAGTCCCATTATGTCCTGCTCATACGCTTGGGTTGAGAACTGACCAACTAAAGAAGAAATGGTGTCTACTGAAAGACTTAACTGCCCTATAAGGTCTTGAAATGCCACGATATCAATCTCAGTTAACACAAAACTGCTTTGGTCAAGCCACAATTTCACCAGCCAATATGTCTACCGAATATCCTCCCTCGTCTAAACCCTTCCAAACCTACTTTCTTTCAATAAAAGACTTCAAAAGCAAACAAGGGTAAACACGTGTATAAAAAGAAAAAAAAAAATGATTACAGTCAGTTAATTTCGACTTTTTCCGCTTGTTTCAGCTTTTTTTTTTTCTTTTCGCATGCTGTCTGGTCTGGACAGCCTGACAACCATCCCCAACCGATTCACATTCCCCCCCCCCACTCATAAACACACTCTCTAACCAATTTAACAACAACGATAATGGATAAAAGTTGTTTTGTGTGAAATTTATCGAAGCATTAATCGTTAAAAGTTATATTCTCACTCAAATTGTGTATCTTTTTGCACAAGTTTTCCCAATTTCCTTCTTTCGATTTCCTTTGCCAAACCCCAGCTCTAAGGCCAGCCCATTTTAATGACTTTGGCAATGTGTAAGTAAATTGAATTTAATTGGCAATTGTTGCCTCTATTTCGTCTACATACACACACACACACTGAATGACTAATAACCTTCGAAGCTGTATTTGGAAAATGTTACTAGATTCTAAAAATAAAATTTTGATACGTTTTCTGACGCAGGGTGATGGATATAAAAGTCAAAGAAGGATACATATCCCTTGCATGGGATATAAAATGAAATAAACGTCCTCAGATGGAGGGACACTCTTTTGATGAGGACATTCACTCTGGTCTCCTCCATCTGTCCGCGACATTTGACTTGCGACGGTTAATGTCAAACAAATTTATGAATTTCGCAGGCGATACATGAAAATAATTGTTTTGAACCCTAGAGTCCCAGTTAGTGCCGGTGATATCCAAAGGACTCATCTGTGTATTGAAATTTGGCCTTAGCCCAGTTCGTCAATGGTACAAATTGGAACAACTTTGCCGGGGTCTATACAATTTTTGCTCCCATGCTTGAATCAATGGTTTTTATAGCTTGGACGTTGCATTGTTCTGACCTTGGGAGCTTAAGTAAAAGCTGGCGAGTCCAAGAGGTACATTGGAAAGAGCTACCCGTCTTAGTATGGATTCCCTCTTCAAAAGTATCGAGCACGGTAGGTCTACTCACTACGACCAGTGCTAGTCTTTGAAAATCAAGAGGTAATCACCCCTTAGTCACTCATCGTTACATTTTGTTAATTCTTATCCACTGGGCCGGATATGTAAATAGGTATCCCGTAGGACCCACTTAGGCTGATAGCCCATTGTGATGAAAGCTGCGCCGGATAGTGTTAAAAGAATCGCTCCTATTAGCCTGTATGAGGACCCAGTTTACAAATATCGGCTTTCTGCCTAGATGATGTCAACAGCTTGTGCCTGACTTTCCTGGATAAGCACATTTTCCAACTCGAGTATGAGAGTCTTGGTACTCTCTCCTAACATTCAACCCTGTCAAGACAGGTGACTGACACGCAACCGTCTACCGTTTCATGTCGCAATTCGGATAATGAACCGCAAAAACCATCCGGCACTGGACTTGACTCTACACTTGACCAATGTCCTCTCACCGAGGACAACCCACGTCTCTTTCCCCAGTTCTATGTTCCTTAAAGGCGCTAATCTAACGGCGAGCTATTTAACACCCTTAAAAAGGCTCCGAGTTTGGTAACAAGCTCTAAAACATTGTTTCAGATGACCAAGAACAGCCTAGTGGTGGAGACATGTCGGACGAGAAGGGTATGATCGCGTAAAAGAAATGACGGCCTTTTCGAGTTTGGCGATTGGCACCACGGTATCGGAGACCTTGGTAAGGTGTCATTCGGAACCTACCTCCAGCTCATGGACAAAAATAATGTTCCCCACTCTGCTTAAGTGGTCCTTAATTCCCAAACACACTAAAAGGAGAAGTAAGTACATCGGTATTCCCTTCAAGTTAGTTCCCAAGTCCTTGATGCTACCATTAAAACTAGTTCAATCTACAATCCAACTCTCTTAACACGAAAAAGGAGCCAGGAACCATGATACGGAGTCTTACTACCTCGAAGTTATAGCTGTCTACTGTGACGTTCTACCCGATTCGTCGATGTCGGATATCGATGTCTCGTTGCCCTCTTTCACTGCTTGATCCATTTTAAACACTTGTGTCTCAACACTCGCGAGAGCACCAGTAACAGCTTGATCGGTTCTGTCAATTGTGCCAATATCACTTGCATACGCAAGCAGTTGCACAGACTTTGGAAAGATTGTGCCTCTGTTGTTGGCTTATTAGCTTCGCACAATCCTTTCAAGGATAATGTTCAAAAAGTCACATGACAGCGCGTCACATTGTTTAAATCCTTTTTTGACATCGAATGTCTCCATCGCCATCCTGCAAAGATTAACGAGTTGTTCATGCCTACCAAGCCTTCTAATTTTTTAACATCACCATCTTGGACCAAATTGTATGTATGTACATACGTCCATGCTGCTCCATGTATTGTTCACGATCTTTAAAGCTTCTGTAAACAGGTGGAATTCTATCATCCGGTCCTAGTTCGGATAGTTCGTGCGGTTGCCTTTAATGTCACTGTTTCGGGAGACTAAGCAGCAATCTCGTTAAGAGTTTCGTGGCATTGTTTTACCAACTTGGGTCTTATTTTTGGCACATGTAGGTACCAGACGACACAGAGTCTCAGAATTGCCGATACTTCCTAGTGAAATAAACTGTAGTGGTCCGCAGTCGGAAAGCATCGTTAAGCACAGGTGCGTTGAAGAATGCTGCTAAACCCTTCAGTCACTCGCCTTGAAACCACCTGTGTACACTTCAATTGTAGAATTCTTGAAAGAATTGCCATTTTCCAAGTCAAATCTGTCTAAGGCGGGAGTTACGACCTACGAAACTGACAAAGACAAACAGGATACCATCGGGCGGATTACTTGTGGCTTCTATATAGAAGTTGTTGTATCCGAATACAAAAAAAGGCAACATATTCCTGTTCCACTCGTACAATTTCATCATTCCTCATCACTCTCATTGTTGTACATACATTGTATGTGTCTCATTTTTGATGAGATATAACAATAATCATTTTAAATTCAACACAAGAAATATTCCTTAATGGCCAGCAATTCAACCGAATAATTTATATTATTCATATCTCGCCAACATTTTCAACTAGAGAAAGGCGAACAAACACACACACATATATACTTTTGCAAAGTCAGACATATAATACACATCAAGTTACAAATGATATCTACAACCCCCAAAAGATACAATAACTACTACTTGTGTACAGCTGTTAAATTTATCGCCTTTGCAGACAAAAGAAATGACGAAGATAAAAATTTGTTATATTTGGCTACAAAGAGAGAAGTACACAAAAAAAATAATAACGGAAAGACAACGTGTGTGTGTGTGTATGGAGAAAATCTTTGGTTGCAGCATATGTGTTACAACAAGGATATCCCCCATAAAAAATGCACAAGGATATGGGATTATGTATGATTTTTTTATCTCTTCCTCGAGTGTACTTTACGTATACGCAACGCAGGCTACTACTATAAACACACAAGTGCTAGATGAAGGATAATTTTATTTTTTACAATATTTCCGTTTTTTTTTACACATTTGTGGTGTAGTTTCACGCTTCCAAGGACTACTGTACAATGAAAAATAAAAGTCTATACATCCTTTTTGCAAGGAAATGTGTGATAGCTAGTTGTGTTAAGTCTTGTCGTGTGTCTTCCGACTTCAGTGTGTGTGTGTGATGGTATCATGAATGGATTTAGTGGCTCTGTTTAATCCCTTAATGGATGTGCTATCTAAAAATGATTATTACGGAATCCTTTCAAAGATATTGCCAAACACACATACTATGTTTGTTTGTTTGTTTGTTGCCGTTTGAGAAATGTGCGGCGGAATAAGGGTTGAATAATTGGCGCAATTTTTCAAAGCAAAATGCGTGTCAAATTGTGAATAAATAAAATCCTTAGTGCTTGGTGATGGTGATAGTGGGGATCGTTGTCTGTCAAATGATGAAGCCTAGCTAAAGGAGACTTGGAAACCAAAATGAAAAAGTGATTGTTTATCACTTTGGACAGATGAACAATAAAAAAGTATTTTTCCTAGTGTTGGTGAAGTAAAGTGTGTCACAACTATAAAACTAGAGGAGGATACTGTAGAAACAATTGGAATAAATTACCAACTGGTGTTCATTAGAGAAATGAGAAGGTAATGGAGTAGAAGTGGATGAAGATGTGACGTAATTTAGAAGAAATTGAATCAAAACAGAATGTGGTTGGAATTGAAGCAATCAAGTTCGATTGTAAGCACAAGTTGGCGTTTTACTTACACAGCTAGTCGTACATTTTGTATCACGATAGTCTAGTCAAAGAGATCTACTTCAGGAAGCACCACGGATGGATCTAGTACTTTAAAATCAATTCCTATTGAAGAAATTAAGATCGATGCCAAATGAATAGACAGAACGATCTTGAATGATCTTCAGCTTGAAAGTCGAATTTCAAGTTAAGGTAATCGTGGAGGTTCAAATTTGATCGTTATACAGGGCTTGAAAGTGCAGGTGATCTTACAAAATTTAACATCAGTGAACGCGATTCAATTACCCTGTATTCAAGCCGACTGATCTTGTTAAATATTTGACATCATTTTCGAAGATGTGATCGTGATTTAGTATACTTTAGTATCAGTTTCGACGTCCAATGCCTGACTCATTTTGGTAAGACTTGACTTCTTAGGAGACCGGACACTTGGATCATTCCGTTGGTACAACTGATTGTTCTTAAATGGACACAATATGATCATAGTTGACATATACGATCCTTAAACCTGTGGTGATCTTCAACACGAATCTTAACTTTATCTTCGTGCAAAAACTACAACAATTCAATGGGATCTTACATCTACGACAATCTGTGGTGATCTAGCTTAACTTCAAAAGAAAATGTCAAAGATTGATGGTGGATATAGTAGGAAGCTATTTCTAAGTACATTATTCCGATTTGGACGACTCTAAAAGCAGACGATAATTTTGATGTCGACTCCTTTAATCTCCAGAGTCACAGCTCTAGTACTCCATCAGACATGCCTTGTACCCATCATAATAAATTTTAGGGTTGTGAAAGATTGCCGCGTGTCACTGAGCGACATCGCTAAACACGCAATGTTCCAAGTTCTTACGACATTTCAGAGAGGCTCTGTCTAATCTCTAATCATACACATGTAGATGGATACGTCAAGACTAGTGTTACAACACAAAACTTTTTCGGCTATTCTTCGAAGGCTAAGGAGCTGCATACATGCCGAAGAATTCCTCTGTACGTGTCCCGCTCTTACAAATATCTAAAACGCAAGGAAATACACCTCCAACGAGGGGATAATAATTCAATGGTTGAGTGCCGGGGCATAGAGACATTCCAGGGAACTGCAAGGCTGATGAACTCACCAGATATGCAACAACCGTACCCGTGCTCATAGAAAGAGACACCCTGGGTATACCGATCGCTACTTGTAAACTCAAGCTCAAGCTGGATGCTATCGAGAAAACAAATTCTAGGTGGACAAATGGTATAACATGTCTAGCGACAAAGCAGATTTGGCCACGGCTAGATCTGAAACGTTCTAAGAATCTAATTTCTCTCAACAGATGGCATATCGGATCCGCAATAGGTGTCATCACGGGACACTGTCTAATAGGCAAGCATGCAACAAGGCTTGGCGTCCATTCAAACGATTTCTGTAGGAGCTGCATAAACGAAGAGGAGGAGGAAACTATTCCCCACCTTCTTTGTAACTGTCCAGCTCTCTTCCGTAAAAGAAGACTTCATTTAGGGGAATTCTACTTTAACGACTTAGGTGATCTGATAAACACGGATATCAGAGACCTCTTTCGCTTCATAAAAAGCTCCAATTGGTTTAACGAGTAGGTATGGAGATTTCTTCAGATCCATGTGGTATCACAATGGACCTTTCACTAGTCTAAGTGTGCTGACAATAGCTGGCAGCCACTTCAACCTAACCTAACTGACAGTGGTTTCACAATGGACCTACCTACAATGGACTTGGATCATTTTGGAAAGACTCAACTGCCTTAGTTGACACAGGGTCCACATGCCTAACGAATAAAAGTTTGAAAATAATCGTGATAAGCTTTTCCCCATGACTATGCACAGGCGTAGCAAAATTATCTTTGAGCAGTCTTAAGTGACCTTTACAGAGACTATTTAGGTACATGTATGGGAAAAGAACAATAGATTATCCCTGACTTGGCACAAGTTCAAGCTCTATCTTATTCACTGGCGTTGTTTAAAATATTGAGGATCGAATCTTGGTCTGTCGAACTGGCAACAACGTGTCCAAAATCAAAGGTGAAAGGCTGCGTTGAACTTCCAAAGGAAGGAGGTAATCTTCGGATCTACTTATACTGACAAGATCGTCCATTCAATCCCGAAATACACGAACAGTGACATGACTTTATGGCGATCACGATTTATACACGCAAGTTTGCACAAAGTTCCTCGACTTACATACATTCGCAGATCAAAATCGTAAAATATTAGGGAGTTTTAAGGTATGGTTATGTTCAACGAGCATTCATTTAGAAGTATTTGCAGGCACATGTAGCCTACCCAAGTGGCTTATATAAGTATTTGTTGGTTCTTGATCTCGTTCCAGGAAATCGAAGCAACATTTTACTATCTACTTCCTCTCTTGTATAGTTGCACGATGGAATACCTAACCATGATCGGCGTATCTTTAATGAACGATAGTGATATAGAAGTTATGGGACTCCATTGCAGGCAAGGAAAAGCCAAGATTTTCAACCTAAAGCATTTTTCATGGCAAAGAGATTGACTTGTGGCATCAAGATGCATATATGAATAGATACACTTCCAGTTTGGAACCTTGTAGGACTCCATGCAAAAACTAACAGAAAACAAAACACATCATGAAACCCTTGACCTGAAAGTATGCGACGACTTAAGTTCGTTGTTCGACTTTTAAAAGGTAGAAAGATCGTTGGTCCTACTACGAAACTTTCTGAACTGTCCCACGTAACTTTCCTACAGTTTGTCCACACTTCTTTAAAATCAAATCATAGACAAACAAAAATGTGAAAATGCAATTAGCGGTAAATATCAAAGCAACCAAAGTCTATTTTCACGCATAAATGCGCGAAATCACAAAGGAGAACCAAAATATATCGTATGTAGGTGCGACAAAAGGCAAAAAAGATAAAAATATGACAAACCGACGAACCAACGTCGAGCTCAACCAAAAAATCCGACGGAAACGTATTTTCGTTTTTTTTTGTTTTTCGTATTTTTATCTCGGTAACAATGTCATAAAAGTGAAAATAGATACTTTCTGCGAAGCAGCGGCATCTTAGATATTTCTCTCTAGCACACACATCCGAAAAATGTAAAGCCCCTACCGCGTGCGCGACAATAACCTGTCCCATCCGATCCACAGGTATGTGTTCTGTTGCGAAGTTTATTTCTTATCACATGTTGACACAAAAATATATTGTTACGCTACGACCCATCGCACCATCGATGCAACGCACTTTGTTGTGACAAGACGCCAGGAGAAGAATAAACACACAAAAAAGATACAAAAATTGAGATAAATTACTGTAAAATGAAATAAACTGTCAGAAGGATGACATTCACTTTAGTGGCATGTCATAGAAATTATTATGTTCCTGTTGCTCTGATTTTTTTTTTACGTATTTTTGTGACGGGATGAGGGACAACGACTCATTTGTGACAAAGTGATGAGATACTATACCATGGCAGCAAAATAGTAGAGTAGGGCAAATGATGCCACCGCAGCACACTTTTACTGCAGAGAGATGATAACGAGCTTATGCTGTTGTTGATTTAAGAAAAAAAAAATGTTTAACTGTTTGTCATGTGAAAACGTGACATTTTGTTCATCATAAATGTTTCATATATTGCACAATGATGATAGGAAAATTTTCAACCCCCATCCTTGACTGGTCCTCTGCCCGGGGGAATGTGACAGAAATTGGTAAAACTAAAGCCGATGACAGTAGGGAAGGGAAAAGAAAATTTAAATTTTTATTACCTACAACCATAAAAATGACGGGAAAATGAACATGAAGTTAGGTTAATGTAATAGACACAGTTGTGGCCCACAACTTGTGGGGGCAAGTTGACTGGAACTTGTCGTTTATCTATAGATGCAATCATTAAATAGCTTCTGTGGGATATTTTATCTCAAAACATCCACTCTTTGCAATCTTATTTCGTTTAAATGGAATTTTTGATTTGATATGAGGTACCGCAAGGTTGGGATTTAGGACCTATTCTATACTATGCTGTTGGATACAGACAAATTCAGAAAAAACTGAAATCAATTTGAGTGGGACCGTTGAACGGTGACAATTACAGAGGCGTTCAAGATCCTTTCTGCTGTTAATAGGTTAAACGTTCTCAAACAGACTGGTAAGTCCTCTTTTGAAGTCTACTTTTGACATAGGAAGCTTATAATCGACGGAATATTAATTTTGTGTCAGAATTTATGATAGCTATTAGACATCCTTCCACTAACTCTTTTAGGTTGAACATTCACGCTGTTGCATCAATGCCTTCAAAGAGACCTTTAACGTTAAAAGGGGTTTCAGACAATAATGAGGAAAACCTCACGTGTGTCCAAGTGGAAAAGTATGCACATCAAATCACTTACCGTGCAAAGTGCAGCTAGCTATGGACCTATTCTGACTGAATAAAGGAAGAAACAGATGCGTTATGTGGGACTTAGTTGGGTTAGATATAGGTGTGTGATGGTCAATTATGAAGTCTATTTCAGGACACAGATTTAACTTTTTGAAATGATATCTCAGGTAGCAATGGCCTTAAAGAAAGCCCATTAGCTTCCTAAGACTGTTCTTGTCTAGGTTAAGGATTTCCTTGTAGGAGTATAACTTGATTAATCTTTTGGACTGCCTTGACCCTAGAGCGTTTTTGGGGTTTTGGGGCACCACGTTGGACCACTCAGACACAAAAACGGGACCATTGTGTAACTAGGTACAACTATTTTACTGTGAGTTTTGATGATGGGGAGTTTAGGTTATCAGCACTCATCACATCAGTCCCACAAACCTGCCACCTAAAACAAGCAGAGGAAGGACCATCACATAGGAAGTGTTCCTTAGTGTCTTCGCCCTCTCCACAAGCATCACAAGGAGGTGGTGTTTCTTAAGCCTAACACGTTGAGATGTTTGGCAAAGGCATAGTGTCCCGTAATAACGCCAATAAGTTGCCTGCAGTCTTTTTTGTAGGACGTCAAGAAATACTCGTTTAGTCTGCATGAATCCTGGAGAGTCATGCCAGCTACAGTTGTGCTTTTTAATTGAAATTCTGCACGGGAGATGAAGAAAATTCCGGTTTAGTTGAAGCCTTGGACGTGAAAGGATATCAATTTGACAACCAAAATAAGTCGCTCCATGGCCTGCAAAAAGTGCCGAGATCCTCGTAAAAAAGGCTTGACTACATTTCAAATTCATTAAGGCAAACTCAATCCAATCTCCGTCTTCGACTAGTACTAACTGTCACTCAATCAATTAGATCCATCCTCGTGTATGTAAATAGCCTCTCGATGCCCCTGACTTTGCACACAAGTCTCAATGCTTATCCTATACTTTATGTTTAAAATGATTTCTATTCAAATTGGCTCATCTTACGGTCGATTCGCGCTACGTTAATCACTACTTATTTCATTCATCAACCTTTAAACATCCACCGATTTCCGACTGAAGCTTAACCTAGAAAACCTGATAGTCGCACGGAATAACATCAAAAAAAAAACAAAAAACCTGCTCATACCTAATTGCTTACGGTGCTTTCAGTCGTCATTAGACATGTCGTTCACAGTACATTCCGGTTGCCTTCGTTTATGCTGTTAACGTAAGCAGTAAGCCATCAAAAGCTTAATTGGATACAAATTTGCATTTACATTTGTGCGCGCAAATCAATTAAACTTGTTTATCAAATTCGATAAACTTAAATTGAAAATAAAAAAAAACAAATAATTAAGAACACAACACAAAGATTAATTAAATTCATTAGTTAAGTAGATACAGACACGGAATGAAGGGACAATGGTACTCTAACGCTGTCTTTGATGAGACCAATATCAAGGTCAGTATGACCGAAATAAAAGTATCTACAGGCCGCCTGACTAATCATTTTCCAATGAAAAAAAACTCAAAGGAACCCCTAAATTACAACAAAAATTATCGTTACACATCTATTTATCGTTCTTTTTTTAGTTAAAGGGCTTTCTGCAAGCAATTTCCTCTGCAGGAGGACAACAACAGGCGACAACTTGACGGAGTCGGTCTTCATCATTTCAATTGGTTTCTTGATTGTGTCAAAGGAAGTCTAGATACACTTAAGGATTGTTTTTCAATCTTTTTCCAAACATATCTTGACTGGCTTTTGGTGACTTAGTAGTTAGTCTTGGATATTTTGATATCTTTTGTTCGAAATTAGGTAGTCATACTGGTTTTACTAGATATTTTACATACCAACATACAAAATGTATCTTTTGAATTGGTTTTTTTCTGTTTTGGATGTGTGATATCACACCGGGATGCGAAGATGGTTGTGGTTAACACGTTTGTGTGTCTTCTTTTGAATACTTAAGTAGAGTCACATCTTTTATTTTATTATCTAAGTTAGATCTCTTTGGATGAATAACAATTGTACTAGGACAGGTATACATATGTAGATACACCATCATCATAAGTGGTTTTGTCAAGAATTTTGAAAATTATGTTCAAGACATATGTACATACACGACGGGATGTGGAGAAGAACTATGCGCGCTCCTGTGAGAGGGGAAGAGATCTGGTTTAGTGAAAGTGAGATGAGGTGATTTTTTAGTGCGAATTCCTTAATTTATTAAGAAGTTTTGTATGCTAATTGGATTTATTGGTTGGAGTCCAATATGGTTTAACGTCTTACAGTCGGTTGAGTTAAGGTAAACTGGTTAGATTGATTTGAATAGGTTTTTTTTTTTTTAAATGTCAACGTATACACAAAAGCATATTTCATCGATCTTTATATGAGGTACCTCAACAAAGGCGACTGAGACCTATACTTTTTAATGATTTTGTAAAAATGCTTACAGACGCTTAATGTAACGTGAGAAGGGCAGCTAGTTTGTGTTCATTAACAATTCTTTGACAGTCCTCGATAGCCTATCATCTCTCAAGAAGATGAGGAGTTCAATATTCACCTTTGTTAGGTGTCTGGACACAGTGACATCCCTGGTAATGGGCAAAGCCGGCGAACTTGTCAAATCTAAAAATGCCAAAACTCCCCTTTGAAAAGCACATTTTACTTGTATAATACCACAATTGAGGAACGTGTGATCAACCCTGTGAAGTGTGATAGGACTTGCCAAATCTGAAATCACCTTAGAAGTCCTTTCTCCTACCAGTGGCATGGGTATACCTAACAGTACAGTGAGACTCATCACTAAACAATTTATAACTAGAGAAACCAACTGCAGATCACAACGGGCTCTGAGGCTAAGTGAGTCCCATGGGACGCCTATCTACCTAACTCCAGATGGAAAAGCGGTCATAGGTGACATTCCACCAGACTCATCACGCCTGAAATAGTGGAGCATAAGTCCAGGAAGCTTAGTACTCTCATTTGGTGTCATTAGAGGCCACTGCTTAATAGGACAACCCGTAAGGAGACTAGGGGATCTCTTCAATTATATTTGGAGAAGCCGTAGAGATGAAGAGGACGAGAAAACAACAACTCACCTCCCCGGCCACTGTCCAGCGCTATCTCACAGATTTTCTGGGTCGGGTTCTCCCTCATAAGGAATTCTATAGGCATCACAATGGGCTCTGAATCTAAGTGAGTCCCTCCTGCCTAACCTATCCTTCGGTTCTTGCGCGAAAAAAAAACTCAGCAGTAGAATGAGAAACAACGCTCCTCTACGGGAGGTATAGTCTAACTATATGTAATTATAAATACTGAAGGATGGACATTAAGGATGGAAGGGCTGAAGCATTTTTTTTAAGGACTTAAGTTAGTTTCTCAACCTGGAGGGACAACGCAGTAGAGGAAGACCTCGCCCAGGTTCACCCTGAACTTTAGTCGCTGACAGTGACGGATGTTAACTCCCTGCAAGCTTTGAAATGTGTCTAGAAACATGGATGCTAGTTAAAGAACATATCGAAGGAAATGCAGTCGAATCAAAGTCAGTGGTTGAATTAATTGAAGCAATGTGACATTTGTTGTCAACTCACAAAGACGGGAATTTGGTCTTTTGTCCCTTACATAATTGCATACTTGTAGGAAGTATGGAAAGAAAAAAGAAGCAATAGCTTTGTTCTGAAGCCAAACACATTAACATTTAGACCTCAAGAGGCTCTTCAACTTGTTAAAGAAACAACTCCCAAGGGTATCCTAATGATGTATTAGCTAGTGCAGGACATTGACCGTAGAGCTGATGGACGTATTCAACATCCTTTTCGTAACTGCAGATTCTTGAAAAGTCATTGCTGACAACAACGAATCTCTTCGCATGGGTGACAGTAGTGTACGAAATCGGATGCCTTACTCCGACTAAGTCTTAACAGGGAGAGAGAAAGCTCTCGTTTTGATCCTGGGCCAAATGTATGGACATGAATGTGTCCAAATGGATCCACTGCAAGTCCACTGATTGACTGTTTACATAACTCAATGGGACCAACGAACAAAGTGATATGAAACCGCCACTTCCTCTCTCATTTTCAAGGATTTCACATGCTGCTCGGTAGCCAGTTTTGTGTCACTCTTCAACTTTTGACTTAGTCCAGATATAGTTGTCTTTTCTTCGGTCCGAGGTCCGCACCATGAAGCTAATTGTTCAAAACCTTAGACAGAAACCTAGCAGAGGCATTAAAAACTCATCAAAACCTTTCAACCTTTGCAAATCAAAGCTAACTAGCTTCCAAATTGTTTGCTTCCCAATTACTTTATCTGAAATAAAAATATGTTTGCACCGGACATTCACAAGGGGTGTGGCATATCCTGACACTCTACACCATATCAACTCTCAACCAAATTGTTTCGGGTCCAAAGGATATCACATACAAGGGTGTGAAGTACGTATATATGTAGATGAAGAATACCCACCAACGTCTGTTGGGTTTTCTCTGTCACCGCGTCCAAACCCATGTCAATCAAATTTAAGCGATGTGTAGCGCCCCCTTTAGCCTATCGCACATCTCCCCTCAAACCCAGGCCACACAGAGCACTCTACGACAAAACATTGTTATAATGTGGCCAATGTGGTTATGTTTTCATATTTTTTTTTTAGTTTTACTCTTCTTTTTTGTAACCCAAAATGTGTATTGTATTCTACCGCAGGATGTGAAGGACCTAGTATATGAGCAAAAAAAAAATAAAAATAATATAACAACCGTTCAATTTAACACAAAAGGGCTATGATGACAGGTTTCGACATTGATTGATGATGATTAATAATGTTGCACTTCTGTGGTGCGAGTGTTCTCTCTCTCTCTCTCTCTGTTTGTATGTGGCTATGTCCAATAAGGTGGAAAGTTTTTCAACGATAATTGCGTTATGTTTGCACTGTCATATTTCATTATTTTCTATTCTCCTTTGTATATACAACATATTTGGTTATTGTTATTGGAAATTTTGGAATGAAAAAATGTATGAAAATAATTGGATTGGACGTTAAACTATAATGGAAAATATGCACGTTACGTATGCATATGAGTTTTTGTTAAATTAATTTGTTGGTTTTGTATATTTTTTATTAGACACCCTGTTTTTTTCGGTATTTTAACTAGATTTGTATTTACTTTTTGGAAAAATTATAAGTGACAGCTGAGGAAACATCACGTTTGGGAGTTTTCTGTTTATTTTTTTTTTTGTGTAATAAAGTAACAATTGATGCGGATGACAATTTAAAAAAATGTGAAAGCGTGAAAAGGTGTCAGAAGTGGGAACAAACACTATGAAGTAGATAATGTAGAATAACATTATTTTGCTTTGAAATATGTACAAACTGAAGCACTGTCAGACTTTCAATGCCGCTTATGCATCCTTCATGGCACATCGGATAGAAAAAGGTGTCAGAAGTGGAGTTCCCTACACTGTAAGTATGATTTTTCTCTCTAATGCCAATTGAATCCTGATCAGATGGATGGATATGAACATATTCCATGGTATCGATCGAAAAACCTCACAAGAAAACAGATTACATATGCCTTAGGTGTCAGAAGTGGGGACCTTTTCCAATTGCACTGTTGGTATTCTGGAAAAGACCAATGTCACGTCGAGACTCACAACCTTTTCATCGACTTCATAGCTGCCGATAATAGCATGCACTGTCTTAAGCTTTACAGGCGATCGCTGAATTCGGGAAAAACTGATCCAGCTGTGTCTCATGACGCTGGGAAACACGCAATAGATTGTGCAATTTGGGAACAGCTATTCTGAACTCTCGTTCAATTTCAGCAAGAAGATGCGTGTTCATCTTTAATCACGTGCTGGAGACGCATCTATCCAAACATCGAAAGAATTTTTAACCGAAAGTTTGGCCGTTTATGCGAGGCGGGCGAATGGAAGAGAATATACTTAAAATCGCGACTGCTTTGAGCTGGATCAAGATGTACATGAACACCTTGAACATCCAGCAAGCTAGATTAGATTAGATTAAAGATTTAGGAGGTCCAAAGTCCCTTATCACTGCGGCCACAGATGGGCCTATTGTGATGTCCTCATTAGTTAAAGCTGTTCCATGATGCCTGAGTTTGTGATGAATCCGGCGATGTCTTTGGGTGAGCTGGTGGTTATGTCTTTCACCTCGAGGTAGTGTTTACCAAGGAAACGATGACGTGTTTTTATGAGGCAGTTACAATGACAAAGTATATGTTCTGCTGATTCTTCGTCCTCGTTGCACATTCTGCATATGTCGTCTTGTGCTATTCCCATAGTCATGAGGTGTTTTTTAACCCGACAGTGGCCGGTGAGAAAGCCTGTGACGATTCGAATCTGACTTCTTGTTAGTTGTAGAAGTTGTTTCGTTCTTTTTTGGGAGGGGATTGGGATAAAAGCTTTAGCCTGTCTGTTACCTTCCGTTGTTGTCCAGTAATGTTGTGCTTTGTCTTTTAGCCAATTGTTTATACAGCCTTTTGCTGTGCTTGTTGGGAGGCCGCAGAATGGTCTTGGCATCATAAAAGTTGATGCAGAGCCTTTTCTGGCTAGTTCATCTGCATTTTCATTGCCTTCATATCCGCTATGGCCCGGTACCCAAATGAGATGGACTCTGTTTGTGCTGGCCAAAGTTATGAGTAATTGGAGACAGTCCCAAACAAGCTAAAAATCCAGCAAGCTAAAACAAGTCGAAATTTTAAGCTTCTAGCTGTACTGGAAGTCAAGAATGCCTGTTCGGTTCATTGCAATTTTCAACCGAATTAGAATGAATCAATGCCTGTGTGTGCTAGGATGACCTCTAGTCTCTGAGTTTACCTGTCGAAGATGCTAAGCTGAGTAGCATGGTCCCCGCAACTTTTAATCAAACATTTATTTTTATATGCGCACTTTAAAAGCGGTCTTCCTATCTTTGTCTGGATATGATGTAGCTGGATAACTAACTCTTCCTCTATAGACAGTGTCTTCTCGCTCCCATTGGAATACTGGTTCTTTTATCACGGGAACTTTACTTATTGATCTTCCCGTTGGCTGTCACAATTGATCTTAAACTAGTCACGGTCAAGCTTATTTTGAAAACACTCTAGACAGTTCAAGAAATCAGAAACGGAACCAAATCTTCAGTTCAACTTACGAGCATAGAAATCAAGCAGCAACAAGTCCAAGAAGAAGCAGAAATTCAGGAAGGACTTTGGGCTAATCCATATAGTTAAAGACAGCATCGTGTTTACGGTCTTAAAGAAAATGTAAGGTATTACCAAGTTGGACTAACACTTTTCTTTGAAATAAATTTAGTCCGCGAGGAAAATCTTATCAATTCCCCTAGTAAAAAGCATTTTATGTACATTTATCAACTTACGACTTATTCAAGTGGACTTACCTGAAAGTAAACAAAAGAAAAAGGAAATTAGATTCATATTCAATATAATTTAATGGGTTTATGGAACATAGTTGAAAAATATGTTTATGGAAGTCTTTAGGTCAAGAGAGTGACGAAAGAGAGTCACAGTCGAAGGTTATGAACAGCAGACGAGGAAAAGACGAGAAACGTTTAAAAAAAATTTAAACGAAGTATGTTGTGTTAAGTGTTGATACTAGCTCCCACTTAGAGCGCTCAACAATCATCAAAGCCCTTACCATTAGAATCCAACGAATTACTTAAGTATTTACCGAACTCAAGACCTATGAAGTTTCCTGATTGAGACAACCCACTTAATTTTTCGTTAGACACCACAAGTCAGAATAAAAAATTTGCTAATCAGTTTCTTCCTTTGCTAACCCAATCTTGGCTAACTCGTCCGCAGCCAAATTTTCCCTTAAAACCCTAAGTCTATTCCCCACCACAGTTTCACAGTTTTATGTCTAGCAAAGCATTATAAGGCAGTTCTTAAGCATCCTTACCAGGATTCGATGCATCATACTAGGCATCTAAGATCAGGTATAGATCAAATTTTCACAATTTCCTTTTCCTGGAAGAAATCAACGATATTTAGGCGGAAACCTACCACCTCTTCATCTATTTTAAAGCCCCGCATGAAGGCATCCATCGTTTGGAGTTCAACAAAGCAGTGGCTGAATTCGGAATACCGAAAGCAGATCCAATTATTCCACATAACTCTGGAAAATAAGAAGGCTTGGAACTATTTCAGACATGCACCGAATTTTGGCAAGGTGATGTGTTGTCTTGTGATTTCTTCAATCTCGTCCTAGAGTAGATAATGTGCAGGACTGGCGGTTGTGCCGCCGGGGTAACTGCCCGGCTATGGAAAAAAACCTTTAGTTACGAAGCAACAACTAGCCTCGGATACGGACGGATTTACTGTCGAGCTGGCTGGAGACGGTTGTTGGTTGAGGCCAAGTCCTTTCCGGACTGTAGCGCCACCTAAAGTAAGAAAGGCGGCAACACGGCGACCATAGGTCTATTCAGCTATTCATACGTGACTACTATTGGTTGAAACATATCGAGCGACTGAATGTTTCAACCAAAGTGATCTTTGAATCACAGCGCTCAGGTTCGAGATGACCAGGAAGACAGAAACTCCATTAAAGAAATCAACCTTTCATGGAAGCCATGATACTTAGCCTGATAAACTAGCAACAATATACCCTCGGTCGAAGAGGACGGTAGACTGCGATATAACAGGCGTAGACTCTTCAAATTTCGAAAGCTCGTTCAATAAGTATGTAGGTACAAACAAATCTAGCATTCAACTTTATTAACAACCGTAACGCACATCCGATTAACTATGTGGACAATGTTTCTACTAAAATGAAAGCAGGCATAAGCCTACCTACTAGCCTAACGAATTCTTTCTTCAAAGGGGCTAGGTGTGACCAGTAGCGCCTGTACATTTGAAAAGCGGCTAGGGATAAACATCGGCTTAAAAAACGAAGTATGCGATCATTCATCGAAGTAAAAGGAAAAGTCTTAAAGTTGAGGTCTCTCAACGAGCACACCTCTGGCCTAAGTTGTTTAAACAAAAGCAATTTGTGCTGTTATTTTAACGACAACCTCTTTTCACTTTATTTCCGTCATTAATTGCAACCAGGAAATATGTAGGTATGTACTTCTTATGACAATAGGTTATGAGGATTTTCCTTATACAAACACCTTTCATCTGCAACTGCAACTGCACCTGCACTGTGTTCCACATTTTATACACCAATAGCTACAAATCCATTAACTTGCATCGAACAAGAAAGCCACCTGAAAGTGGAGAAACAATAAAGCAAAAAACCACCGTTCCAAGATACTTAATTCCATCACACAATACAGGTACATTTATCTCCAATTTACTACCCATTAGTTTGCGATCCTCCAAAACGTTCCACAAACAAATCAGAAAACCAGAAACATAAAACGGTCCAAGAAATACTTAAACCTAAACCAAACGGGATATGCAAACTTGTAAAGGAGACCAACCACACAACCCACTTAAAAAACAAAACAGAAAAATTAAGAGAAAGATACCCAAACTAAAGAAGTATCTGTGTATCTAACCGCAGATTAGTTAACCTCGAAAAAAATGCAAACAGTCAGCTGAGAGCTGAAAAGTTAAAAATATACACAAACCTATCTTATGTATTGGCGGAAGCAAAGAATCCCGTTATATAATCGGTCAACATAACTGTACACCACGGAGAACATACCCAAGAACAAAAACACACGTTTGTAGCGGTCCGAAGAACCAAAGAATTTAACCCAACGGGGATACCTTCTTTCATTTTTTTCTGACTCTACTCCCCACTCGATGGATAAGTGTGCGTTTTTGTGTATCTTTCTTTCGCTTTTATTGTATCTGCGATTTTGTTTACTGATGGTATCAATATGCGCAACACACCTACCGAACGCGCTGCATATTGCAACTTTATGCACACAGATGCACAGATACAATACAAACACCAAACGCCATTGGCCGAAGAAATGTGCATAAGAATCTGTTCGCTTGGCTTGTCCACCGATCCCCGTTGCATTTGAAGTGAGTGTTTGTTTACCGCAATTGCTGTTTTTTTTTTTTTTTTTTGCGATATCGGCGTTCGAATGAAGTACAATCTAGAGTTTGATTGACAAACCTCAATCACCTTTGTGTGTGCGAATGTTTGTAAAAAGAAACCGCTTTGGTGAAATTCAGGAAACACGGATTGAAATGGAATCGATGACAATGATAAAAATAAACAAAAAAAAAATAAATATCGAGTTCAAACTCTTCGTTAGTGTTAGTAGAGTGAAGTGGTATACAGTGGAAACCGTTGTTTTCAAACGCTTCTTCGCTAACACTGCGTGTGCATCTGTTTGGTTAAGTTTTTTTATTTAACTTCTCTCGAGGGGTTTTTTTTTTATTAAGTGGAACGCGCGACAGGTAAAGTTGAGTTGAGCTTGCGGTTTTATTTACCTTTTATCTTTTTTTTTCAAGTTTAATTGAATCCACAAGAATCAGCAAAATTTTGCTGAAGAGAGATACAAATTATAGCGCAAGAAAAGTGTGTTGTGGTTATTTTTTTATGTTCACTGCCACCCATTGTTGTGTTGAAGTTTAATTAAGGTTTGGCGAGAGGAAGTGTTTTCTTACAACACGGAGGAAATTGAAAATGACAATGAATAACTAGACAATATAAGAGATTCTCTTTTTTATGACCATCAACCCCCCCATCACTTGAAGGTGCAAGCACCTGACACGAGAGAGGGCATAGATCTGGTGGTGATGAGTTTCTTTGGAAACTGCAAAAGCATCATCGAGACCATGATCAGGCATCGAGATTGAAAAATTCATTACAAAAGTTGAAAAAATGGGCTAAAGGTGGTTTTTTAGTGAGTAGGAACAAGTTTCACACTACCTGAAACAGAGCGGGACTGTTTCTCGTGCGCATTAGCTTTTCTCCATCAACCCCTAGGCAGAAGAAAACGGGCGAAGATGTCTTTCAAAGCAAGTCAGGCTCAAGCCTTCTACTGTGTACCAGGCCATTTAGGTGTAGGGTAGGGTAGGGGTAGAGTTAATCGAACTAGCGAGAAAGGGTGCGAGGACCGCGTTCATTGGACCAGAAGTTTTAAGACGGTCAACGTCTGGATTTAGCTCCTCAAAATGAGATAGGACAACGAAATTTTTTGGGAGGAGGCTAAACAAAGATCGACTTCGTAGGTTAACAGGTATTTCAACGGATCACTCTAGACTAAGAGAGAGCATCTTAAGATGAGAACGGGTGACGGAAACTTAAGAGTAATCTCCTCCAAGAATGTGAACCCTTAGTCTACGAAGGAGAGGAATACCTAGGGGATCTGTCAACGCTTGATTCTCTGCAAATACAATGGTTCATCAGGGCAGTTGGACTGGAGTAGTGCACTTGCACCTCTACAATCAATCTACAATCTTCTTTCTACTAGTGCTTGGCCAGATTCTTGTGAAAACGAACAGCTTTCCCACGCCCAAGACCCAAAGTTGTTGCCTACTTAAACTATTCTACAAATAAATCGAGATGCGTTGAACAAAATGTTCAGTTGTGAAGTTAAGGTTGAGATCTCATACCTTGGAGGTAGACCTAGTACTGGATCTCCACGAGATCGTGATGTTCTATCATCAATTCTGTGAGACCTGACTGCGAAAGGAATTATAAACGGGTGCAAGTTGATGCGACGAATGCAACCTGTGTAGAGGCAACAATAAGCTGATGAGCCTTATAGCTGAAAGCATGTATAAGTCGTACCTCTCAGTAAAGATAGAATCATTGCAGTGAAAACAAAGTTCTTGAAATCTTTGCCAATAGGGTTGGCAGATCTCCTTGTGTTTGGATACCGAGACCTAACGAACCATGTAGTGAATGGAAATGATTTTCACGGATAAAAATCGAGTTATGCGTGGAGTATAGACCTCCGCTGCACCTTCGCTGACTTCGACAAGGCTTTCGATAGTGTCGACCGAGTATTCATATCGAGTATCTTGTGCAAGAAAGACATTAAATCCTTTTACCAAAGCAAAGCATAGTCAGCTAGAGAAATTTGAGGTTCCAAGGATTTTCCGACATTGTTCGCCGTCAATAAGGTGCTTTGTTGACGGCCACTTCAAACGCCTGGTCTACATTAAAGATACTTGTCTTCGTCATTTGAACGGGCTATTGACTCGAATCTCACTAGTAAGCAAGGATAGTACAGAAGTTCGAGATAGTACAGAAGTTCTAATGTTTTATACGTGTTGTCTGTCTCAGTCTATGGTGGAACTGAATTGGATGTTTGCAGTCGAACCGTTGAAGGCAAAGGCTACATTGAGCTTGTTGTCGAAGATCCAGAAGAGTAATGCTATCAGTTTGAATACAATGCTGCGAATGTTGTCATACAGCCGGGACTGGAAAGAAAGCTTCTTCTGTACTCTGACCAAATAGTGTCTGGAACTAGCGACCTTTGCGAAAAGGTACGCTTAGCTAAATGACTTAACAAATGCGAAAGTTGTAGGGCATAGCCCTACTCTACGAAAAGGCACAGTCAATCTACTACGCAATCGTACCAACGAACCAAAGACGGTGGAGAAATTGATCACCATCGAAAAACTTGGCATTAAAGAGGAGTCTCAACTGTTAAGAAGGACCTACCACCAAGAATCGTTCACGAAGGTACTTATAGCATAAGAAAAAAAACGACTTAGCTGATAAAGTGAGATGTTTTTATAGCATGGAAGTTGTGAAAAACGAAACAGGAAACTGCATTAAATGAAGACGAGCAAGAGATGAGATACAATCAGACTTGAAGCATTCCAGAAGCGGGCAAACCGACCAACTCACATAATTTTACTTTGTCTTGTCTTCAAGCTGAGAAAGTTTGATGAAGTCGATCAAGGGTATATTGTATGCTTCTCTTCTCTCTATCTGAAAGTTGGTAAGAATAGTCACGCGCCTTGGCACATCCAAATCATGTCTTCGTCTTCTTCTTCTTCTTCCGACCTAAATACGGTTCTTTTTTTTTTGTGTCACTAATCTTCTATCTTAACATTCCAAACCCAGTTTTCGAAAGAACGAAGAAAACGACGAAAGAGAAAAAAAACTTCAAGTTCACTAACCTCTCGGATAAGAAAGAACAAATCAATGCCAAATAATCTCATGTGACACAAAAAAAAAGGCAGACAAAAGAAGAAACCAAAGTAAAAGAAGAGGAAATCATATCATAAGGGCTCACCAATACCAACCATTTCCGTGATAAGAATACTCAAGACAGTCTCTTCTGTTTGTTCTCAATAATTTGCATACAAATTGGGTGTTCCATCGATAAAGAGAATCGTCATCACAAGCTAAAAAAGAATGACTACGATTGTTTACCGTTATCGAGGCCTTGCGTTATTCATAAAGAAGAAAGGTAGAAACCCCGATAAGAGAATGATGATGACCAACACACCGTCACACACAAAGTGTGACCGAATTCGGGCTTAAAGATCATTGACACCGGGGGAGCACCAATCAAAAATGACGAACCGCAGCACTATTTTCATTTTACCGTGTCGTTTTACGCGGTTTTATTTCATTTTTCCCACTTGCCTCCCACTCTCTTCGTTTTTTTACTCATCATCTTGTCTGAATTATTTTTTACGTTTATTGCTTTCCAGTCTATTTATGTTGGGCGGCGACGACGGCGGCAGTGTTTGCTGCATTGATGGAGTTAAATTTCTCGCGTAAAATGTATCTATCCATCTATAGGTGTGGGTGTGAGGCTTGTTGTATCTTTCATGCTTCATGAGCAGGTGGCAGCTGTATGGTGACCTATGTGCATACACATAGCGGCATCCGAGATATACACGTAATTACAAATTCTGAAACCGAAGTCGGGCATTAAAAATTACTAATTGGGTATTGAGCGGGCGGGTCAGTTGCGTTGCGATGCGAAAGAGTACAATATTCGTATCTACGAAGTAGAAAACCGTATATGCCATGTGAACGAGGAAGAATTCTTAATTAATATTCAGACGCATCGTGCGGTGGCTTGTATCTACGGGGGTAAAATGAATTCAACCACAGAGAGTCGTTGTAAGTGGAAACACGATCGTGAAAAAAGATTCGAACAAAAAAAAGAAGTTTTTCCGGAGGCCTGCATGTATAATTTAATCCTTAATGCGTTTTTGATTTAATTTATAACGATGTTAACTAAATGTTTTTTTTTTTTTAAGGAATGGCGGATAGATAGAAGGTCTTGTGGCATGGAATTCATGTGTAACTTTGGCGTGAATTTATGGTTGCTTTTGAAAAAAGTGGTGTTTGGAATTTTGAAGGTTTGGCAGTCACAATTTGCAAACCCAGCGGTCAAAGCCGAATGGAGCGAAACAAAAAGATACGTATTGGAAGGCATCTATGCTTTAACCAGCGAAAAGGTGGAATAGTAGAACTGACATTACACTGCTCTCTTCCGAAATGAGGCAGCGGATTGAAGCGATTTTACACTACTCGCTGTCATAGTTTCCGAATTTCGAAAATAGACTTTCCATTAGAATCTTCATATACAGCTTTGGGCAAAGCTGATAAATTCGTTAAGACAGATAGAGTTTGCTGACTTCAAAGAGACGACTCGACGAGAAAATGCTAGGAAAAACTGTGGAGCTGCCTAGGAATAGACGTGTACTAAGTGGATTAAACCTTTAATCCTTCTCTAGGCTTATTGCAGCACATCTGGACCGAATGGTAGGATAGGTTCCACTATAGACTCTGGTTACAACACTAATAGGATAGGATAGGTTCCACTATAGACTCTGGTTACAACACTAAAGCAGAAATGAAGCGAGGACTGTTACATATGACTGGCTAAGAGCTTCCCGGACACAAAGCCATTTAAGGCAACAAGATTGTCGATGAGCCGATGAGTTAGACTGGGAGCGAAATTAACATTTATAGGTTAATTTTCATTCTGTGGCTTATGTAGCTCAATTCATGGGAGTACTAGGAGAGCCCTTTTGAAGTAGAACTCAACTACTAGACTTGGTCAATCTAAAATCCACGATTCTGGCAAGAAAAAAAGAGCTTCCAACAGCTTAGAGACTTTGATCACCGAGGACATCTTAAAAATCGAGTCTTATAGCAACGATGTGACACGCAGGTTTTGGAATCAAGTGACTTAAATCTTAACCCTAGACGAGAGATTTACTCTCTTTAAATCTTCTCCAACCTTTATAACAGATGGTTCCGAAGCCATTATACTAACCAGACTGGACAGATGGTTCAGGGAACTGGTGAATACATAACTTAAAGATGAAACTTATGAGGCTTCTGATATCAACATGTGCCAGATTAGAAAGGCTATTGAAACCGAAAGCCCTTAGATAGAGTTTTCTTTAAAAATAGACGGTTAGTCATGCGCAAGAAGTAGAGTGCTTTTTCAAATTGGAACTCATTCGAAACTCTTAGTTTTTTCTATCTCACACTTCTGAAACTACTGACACAGCATTCACAACTTTGAGCTAAAGGCTCAGTGTTCCTAAATTTTATGATACAAACACCAATTAGTCGTTAGAAGTTCTAGCAAGTCGCACACGCCTTACAGCCTCACTGGGATCCATTACGGTAGCTTGTTTGATAATTCATCCAGATCAATGAAGAAGTGTCCTCCGAGGGCTGTCTTTCAATTTCCACTGAAGCTTGGGCATTCACATACTAAGAAGGTGGAATGCGTCCTCTGCATAAGTTTGTTGTTCTCAAACCCAATGTATTTAGATAACCCGCTAGTAAGCTTTGGTCTATCTAGAGCATTCTTGAGGTGTGTCACGTCATGAGTTCACTTCATCTCACATTCTCAAGTTTCTGGAGTTCTGGTTGTGGCAGGACTAAGTCATCGGCCATTATCTGATACGTTTCAGATACCAATTGGACAAATGTGTGTAACGTTGTGGTTTGCACTAAGGAACTTGAGTTTGCGTTCAACAATTTTGAATCTGATTTTTATGAATGATGGCTGTTTGAATATTTATGCAAACGTCGATCACCTTTATTTGGAGTGTCTGCTGGCAAAGTTTTCGGAAGGCCTCTGTGATTGCTAGAACGTCAGTCATAACTGAAGCAGATCCCTTAGCCTACACTCTCGTCCATGTTTGAGCTTATGACCTCTTCTCTTGTCCAGCTCTATTTGGAGTTGAATTTGATTTCTAGGTCTAGGATGAATTCAGGGATTAGAGTTTAATAAGCAGTTCTTTCTTGAAGTCCATCCGGTGATTACTTGGTGACCTATCAGTCTTAGCATGATCGTAGAATTTGTGGTGGTTTCAGTTCACTTCGGTCTAAGACGGTAATGGGAAAACAAACAAAGCAATGCGATATGAATAAGACGACAATCTGCAGTGGGAATCCCATCATTAACAATAAACTTCTTCTCAGTTGAGAACCGCAAACGTGCACCTATTACTGTCCTAGACTTAAATGAAAAAATTATTTAAAAACCTTAAAGACGTAATGTCTCCATCGGGAATGATTTTTAATTAGGGAAAACCCAAGCGGAAAGGAATATTATTCTTTCCTATGCAAGTGGAAACATTCTCCAGGATGATTCTTTAAAGTTTTTATCCACCTTTAACCCTCCATAATTTAATGAACAGGTAAAACTATATATTCATATCCACTCATTCAAGTTTGCATTCCGGGAAAAAGAAGCACAAAAAAAAAATTCAAAAACCCTTTTTTTCGTTTTTCATTATCCTTATATCCATCCTTATCTACCGGTTGCAGCCTTTTTCCCAAACAAAAGTCCCACCACCCACCATAGATATAGCTAAATCCGTGCCGAGTGTGTGGGAGTACAAGCGAAAATTCTACTCATGTAGCAGAGTTACATAAAAAAAATTGTTTTTTGTCATCCTAATAAAGTAAACCCCTCAGTAGGAGAAACACAGCAGAGGTACAACAAACTAAGGCACATATCAATGCGCCTTAATCAATGTCTATCTCTCTATGGTGGTCCTGGGGGACTAGTAGCAACCATTCAGCCCGATATGTGCCGCACCGCTGATTCAAGTGCATATCTGAAACTAGCAACCAAAAGACAAATGTATCTGGGTAATAGGCAAACACATGACTGCATTCTCATCGTTTGCATTGGGTTAGGCAGCGTGGTGCGCGACTAGTCGCAACACACCGGGAAAAATGGCGTATCGATGAATGTCGCAGGAATCCAGTGAAAGATATCATGAAAACCCAAAAAAAATATGACGCACGACGGGAGGGGTTCATGAAAAAATGTGACAAAGGGAAAAAATCTGCGTTGACAGTCCTGGTTTTTTTTTGGGAAAATTTCAACATTTTCAGTTTAACAAACTGAATTTCGAGATACACATTGTGTACCCTTTTCAAAAATCAATTCATACTCAAAGGCCGCCTCTAACGACCAAGAAACCACTCATTAGGAGGAATGAAGCCGAAGCAAGTGAGTGTGGGTTTTGTCATAACGATCTGAAATTGAATTCCCCATCACGATCTTCTGCGTCCTTCGGCTTAAGTACATGTGTGGAGTTGTAAATAAGTGATATTTGCGGTTTCATGTCAAATCTGGGATGTAGTAGAACTCAAGGAGGCGGAAAAACTACAGAACAAGAAAAGGAAATCAAATGCACAATACAAACATGGACCTAGTGAGAGACTAGGAAGAAAAGACTATAATTGTGAGCCCACCAAACCATTCGAGTTGTTGTGTTCGGTGTACGAGTAATTCTTTGGAATTAGACGCCCGTCCTATCGATTTGGAATGCAATTTAATTTTAGTCTTTTTTTGTTCTCTCTCCTTTTCACTGTTTCCTTTGTAAGGTTTTCATGATTTCGTGATTCCGTCGATGGTTTGAGTTGCAATTATTGTCGGACGTATGGTGAATGGATAGGTTTTTTCCACTCCTTGCTGTGATTCACGTGAGTCCTGGTTTGGGTTGGAGTTTTATATAGCGAAAATAGTCATTTGTAAGTGATTTCCTTTAATGACCCTCTGTCTGGTGGTGCACAATTGGAATTCAATTAATTTTAAATTACATGTCGTGCTGTAGTAGCGAGACGGCAAAACGAATCCATTCTTGTTGTTTGTTTGAGTTTAGAAGGCAAGGACACGAATAGTAGCTGTCAGGCTGTCTGAATGGACAACTAAGCAGACACAAAAGTCACTTTACTTCAACATTTGCCTAGGAAGCCTTGCATTTTCAATACAACAACTTCTGCTAAATTTAGCTTTCGCCTAAAAGTATGCCACGAAAAGTGTTTATCGAACACAACAACCGCTTGGATGAATTCTAGCTCCAACCGAAATGCTACAAAATATTATTTCTGTGCTGTAGATAGGTCTTACGAGTCGGAGGTACCTTTTAGGTTTGAAATTTAGTCCGACATGGGTCTGTCGTTTCCCAGCGATTAGTGCTTTGGACTGCTGATAAAGTTTTGAACTTAAAAAATGCAACCATGGATCTGTTTTTGGGTCTGAGTGCTCCAATGTGGTGTTCCAACATCCCGGCAGAAAAATCAAATACAAAATGCAACCAAAATCGTCTCGCCAGGCATAGATAACTCTCTGAGAGCATTATTTGTCATGAGAACCTTCTAAACCCGCCGCTTGGACTCAGCAATGAAAACTATATGTCCCTTCCCCATTTTGTCTGTCAGGCAAACAAAAGACAAGCATGCAATATTTATAAATTAAGACTGTGTTCTTTCTTGAAGACGGCTAGACGGATCTTTTCTGATCCAAGACTTGCCACCGCCTTTTGGCAATTGTACATGCATCTACGAGTCTCTAACGTTTATTTACTCTAGATACTCTGGACTTTACCTTCGAATTTGGTCATGAGAGTGCTGACCTTTGTAACCGTGATAGAATCTTAGAAAACCCTTTAACTGAAGCACAAACAAGGCTCCTACAGATTGGGAGCAAGAAAATGATTAAGAAAAGTATTGTTCGACATCTTAACAGATGAAAATATATTGCGACGCTGGCTTTATGAATCTTTTCAAACGAAGACAAGCCATCTAAAGTGAAACGGAGTCATGTTAACACTATTCCTCTGAAGGATTGTCCGGAAATCACTGTTTGTTTGCCGAATGCGTTTCAAAAAGGTCGTGGAAAATGGCAGATCAGGCAATCATTCTTGATCACATAGTATATAGGTTCCAAGTCGGGACGTGGAACCTTCTGGCCTTTCCATCTTTTCGTTTGTAAAAGATAAAATGAGCGGATTATCGTTTAACAGCTCTGAGGTGGCGGTTAAAAGTCTTGTTTCTGAGGTGTTTTTTTTAAATTCCAAAGTTCTAGGAAATGATGTTTTCATTGTCCACCGCAAGACGCAGGTAGTAACCCAGAGACATGTCATGGATAGGGTCACTTCATGAGACATTCCGTGCGGTTTTCGTTCAGAAATTGATTCAAGAAATCTTCCCTGTCACCGGGAACAACTATCGATAAAGATGAGTCACCAGAGATATATAAATTAAAAATCTTAATCTATAGCGTCTACATTACCAATCGAGTACATAAAGCTAAAGCATCTAAAAACGTACATTGTCACCTACCTGAAAAAAAAATAAATAAAAAATAAAAATTTAAATTAACAAACAAAAAAAAAACCATCATAACTTAAAATGTAATAAATTTAGGAGGAAGCTTATGTCACCCGCACAGAACAGACCAAACCACATCCGCAAGTGTACAGAGAACAATGCACTGGATGCTCGATATCATCCTGTGGATAACACCAATCAGGAAGCTTTGGTATGTAGTTGAAACCTACAACCAGAGGGTAGGATTGGACAAAAGAGCGGACTCTGCTCGGTAGCTGATAATTTCACTACACACACAGCGACTTCCTCTTTTCGTCGGTAGTCCTGTGCTTGTTACATCATTAATATGTATCATTACCAGCATAATCTTCACCATTCTACCGAGTTGGTCCGGACCCCGAATAAAGGGCACACTCTGCTCTCTGGTACCGGTAGCATCCAGTAGGATATTCGGGATGCAAAAACTGATTATATTAGTGGCAAGCATAATTTTGCTCCTCTTCGTTCTAATTGAGTCCAAGTTTGGTTTAACCCACCACACCTCCACTTGCACAGAATGCCAGGAGTAGTTAGTTACAACGTGCTGACTAGGTACCTATGCGACTATGAGAGTGAGATAGTGAATTGTGGAGTTCATTTTTTTTTTTTTTTGCATTGAACGTGGGTTGGAAGGACATAAATCATTACAGCAAGCAACGATCCTGAAGTGGAAGTCTGTTGGTGGTGTAATGCGGGGCTATGTGTATTTTTCCGTGGTCAAATATTTTTTTGGAGGAATTTTTAACAGATCGAGTGTAAAGCACGCATCGTCCTGTTTGCGCGTATAAATCGTGAGCAAGGATAAACATTGTAATTCACGTTACATATTTGTAACCAACATGTAGATAGAGTAGAGTTAAAAAATCGTGATGTCGTTGAGCGAAAAAGGATTGCAGGATGCTTTGGGTTCATTGGACTACTAGACTTCATTTTGGTTGTAATGAGGAGTTATTGAAACAATTTGATGAGCAAGGTGTCACGAACGACTGAAGCACACACAAGACAGAAGATCCAATTAGTTTAAGAGGCTTGTTGCCTAAGTTTCGAAACAGCGCCATCTACGTGAAATGAAACTTGGTGAAAGATCTATGACTGATGCTGATGTGATCTCCAGGTATGAAAAAAGCTTAAGAAGAGAGGCAATCGGAGGTCCCTATGAACAGTGGTTTTGAACGTTCGTGGATCATAGTAAAGAGGAAAGACCGTATGTACAACTTAGAAAATAGTCTTTGCATGTCACAGTTCGACCAAGCAGCAGCTTGAAGGAAACGACGAGTTTACTGCCCAAAATCCACATTCTTATGTTAAGCAGGATGTTACAGTTGCAGCAACTTCTGTAAGGATATGCAAAAGGTATATTCTACAAATAGAGCCCGGATAGTATGTGTAAACTTATAACGCCGACGTTGATTTCAAGGGCGATCAAGTTCACCAGAAGAAGAAAGAGAGAGAGAAAGAGCGCAGGTTTATTCTGAAGTAGCAAACCAAAAGACATTGGACAGTGGACAAACAATCATTTAACAGAGATAGCTTCCTGACCAAAAGGACGAAATAAAGTGGTTGACAATACCATTTTCGGTGAGTAAGTCCAGTTTCTTTTCAAGCTAGATCCAAGAGTACGAAGTTAGTTTTAAGACATAGGCTTAGAACTGAGCTAAAGCGCTTTGAGAGCCACTAACATTTTAGGAAAGATGAAGACAGGTTTGTTGGAGAGGCAAGATCTGACTTGTGTGATTTTTATATAGGACTAGCTTTTACCACATATAATTTGCACTTTGGTTACACTTTAATAACCAAAAGTAGCCTATACTGTGACCTGAGGTACAGCCACTCTGTGTACAAAAGTTAATTGGTTCCGTAGTTTTCGTGTTACAGAGGAACAAACAAACAAACGGACAACGGTTCACTTTTATAATATTAGTAGGATTGTATAATACGATTGTATAAACGAAACCTCCTTTCTATAGACGGGATTTCTTGGCCATTTCTCGGGAAAAGGCTGTAATTTATTTCGCCTGAAACAATGTCATACAGTAGCTCTTTACCAACATGAGACCAGACTAATCAGAGCATAAGCATCTGTCCTTTAGCGGTAGCAAATGTTAGCTTCACATTGGAAAGCAGTCTAAACAGCAGTCTGCAACACTCAATGATCTCAATATCTTGCAGATCTTATCCACACATATATGCCTGTGGCCGCCAGGAAAAACAGCGGCTTTTGATTGTTTCTCCTTGTGACCACAGATGTATGTATATGCAATTTCAGGGATCAATGCCATCAAAAGACGTTTTCGGAATCACAAGAAACGCAACTAGAAACTACGAACGGGTTGAAAGAGGGTTCCAGTCTTTCAACAGATGTTTGAAGGCTGGTGGGATGTTCCTAAATTGAATGCAGCCTTGAACCTTGTTAAGAAAAATGAATGAAAATTCTGTATCTAAAGAAGAATGAAACTGTGAAACAAACACGACATGAGCGTGTGGAGCTTGAAAGCAACAAGGGAGACACATTCCGCCAGAAGGATATCAACTGTCTAAAAATAGACTTCATCGTACTAATGCAGAAGCGTTCGATCTCTCAACAGTGGCGGACCGATCATCAATAGATTAAACTCAGATCAAGTGATGGGAGCTCCAAGAACTTTGTTCTAAAGCTGCAAAGTTCAAATTTCGGAAGAAAGTTCTGCAAAGATAATATCACGATCAGGGGCCAAATCGTCTCTTCCGTGATCGTATAACTCGTCACGTAGAAACGAGCATTATTACGTCGGAATGATCGTTTATACGTAATAATGCTCATTTTTACGTGACGAGTTATACGATCACGGAAGAGACGATTTGGCCCCAGTTCATGAAAAATAATTAAAAGGATCAAGTCCCTGATCATTCGAAAACTCGTCTCTTGTCTATTGATCGATAAATTTTCCAATTGATCCTGTAACCGATCATAAGCAAAAGCTTATCGATGGTTTCAAGATCGATCTTGTTCATAATTCTTCCTGGTGATAGAACGTCGATCAAAAGGTGATCGACATTAGAAACTTGAAGTGAAGGTCTCCAACTCTCTAAACATCCCAAGGTGTCCATATTTTTCTAGCGATCTTCCTCTTGCAATCTTGATCACGTGAACATTCACAAACTAAGTAAATATGTAGTATGTAGACCTTTTGTCGTCTTAAAAAGAAAGCCAAGAGACAAGCAGAAGATTCTACGATGTTTACACTTTCCGAGCAATGAAAATATTTACCTAATCTTTCTGATTAAGTTTTTATTATCTTTTGTGTGTAAACAACGCGTAAATAAACAAAAGATACACATGTTGAAGGCAAGACATTGTTTTGTTTGTTTGTACATAATTAGTTCGAAGAAGTAAGACAAAACTATTTTAAGACAAGATGTCAAGCATGTGTCTTTTTATCCTTCAGAGAGTCTTCAAATTTTATGTAGAAAGAGCATGCAGAAGGTGTCAAAAGTTGGCAATAAGATTTGAAGATACATTTTAGATAAACCAGCCTTTAAAAACTTATACATACAGACACCATCTCGTCCAAGGCTCTTACACAGCTTTAGATGCACTTAATGATCACAAAAAGAGATCGTTAGAGACAGCGCGCTGCACAAGGTCTAGTAAAAACAGGAAAAACAGGATAAAGAAGCAAGACTACGTTCATAAGCGCGGTTCTGGTTAGTTTTCTATTTTATTTAGGTAGAGGCTTTAGGGCAAACAGGAAAGGCAGCTTCCAATAAGCTTGATTTTTAAATTCTCGACAAAAGTGAGGATCAATGGTTTCTGTATATTAAGAAAGGACGGCTGTGTAAATACCCATTTTTCAGGTTCAGGTCTCTTGCCAGAAAGAGACAATCGTTCATCCACAAGCACGATCCTGAAGTTCTGCCATGATCTCAATCTAGTTTAAGGTCACAAACTTGATTGGCACAAAAAATCGTTAAGGGGACTGTATTTTTGTCTTTTTTTTAAAGAGATCCCCCAAAGCCTAATTATGGTTTCGCAAATAGGTGCCTTCCGGCTCAGTCCGAGAAGATCCGGAAATTGGTGTAGCCTCAAACGTTTACGGTAGAAGCGAGAGAAACTTTGAAAAAGCTGAATCCGTTCGTCATATGCTCCGTGAGTACCCCTTTCTAGGTGAATGAAAGACAAAGAATTTTTGGTATCCGCTTCCTTTAAGAGCAGAGAATATATGAATGCAACAACTTCCTGAGCTTCAGGCAGCTCATTCTGGTTAGTATAACCTTTTATGGTCAACTTGTGTGCACAAAAGATTCAATTACTTGTCCATCTGTCTGTTAAAAGGAAGAAGTGTTTAGGTTGACAGAGAACTGACTTGTTGACATTAAGCTTTAAGGTGCCCATTGGAAACTCTTCTAGGTTTTCAATACTTCGGAGACATAACAAGTTCAAACTTAGCCCACATTCAGTTTCAAGATAAGCTTTGATGCGTTTTAGAACGAATTGAGTTCATTACTTCAACAGAGAATCCGTAGGAAAAACCCTCTCTTTGAAGCTAGACTCTAGAAATTTATGACATTTTCAATAAAGGCTTCATCAACACGTTACTAAAACTCCACCTTCCCTTGGGTCACGATGAAGCATTAAAAATCCTTAAATACCTCGCCTCTTTGCTGATTCGGTTCTTTTAGCTGTCAACCTTCATCTTCGCTCCCTTGAGAGTGTCAAAATTTATTGAGGTTGTGGTTCTGATTACCTTGGTAGGGGGCAATTTTCCTCCCATATATTATCAACTGAAGTATGAGCATCTTTTTCGACAGCCCTCTCGCTATCAAATTTAATCCTTTCACACACATGTTTGCCGCATTGCTACTCGTATCTATCAATGTGATAATATCCACTGGCTAAGGAGGAAGCACATAAAAAAAAAAAAAACATGCCATCACCATGATTTATTCATTTGCCATCACTATATTCCCTCGAAATATGTTCACCAGTCACATATACACGTATGTATCTACGTACGTGGACCATTCTTTGCACATCCCTTTCGCCTCCTGGTGGAAAATCCCATTCAATTTCCGTTTTCCAAAGAACGTATATTTTTACCCTTCATCAATTTTTTGACACTTGATAAATTCCCCGGACACCTATAAAATTGCATTCTTTTCATTCCTAATACACTAACCAATCGATGGTTCCTTCTCTCACAGCAGACTCGTTCTTATTTTCCAAAAAATCGACCTTATAGTTTGTGTCCATCAGCGTTGCACTGCTCTTCGGGGTACTTAAATTCCCATCACTCTTTATATTAAAAAAAAAAAAAAGGAATGGTACCGTCTAACGACTACCGGCACCACTCAATGCGGTAGTTGTAACACACAGGGACAGGTACACAAATTCCATGCCACACATTTGAACAGTTTTATAGATACAAAGATACATGTTAAGAAAAAGAAAAAGAAATTCTATTGAAAAACCATTTCCCAACCGATAAGCCCTGAAGGACGAGACGACGATGAGGATGACGATGAGTAAGGGAAACTTTTAGAGAAAACATCTGTAGAGCAATATGATAAGCAGCTTCATGATGTGTTTTCCAAGGATGCGCTCGCTCCTTCAGTGAGAGTACCAAACCGATGTAATATTTTTTTTTTTCCTTTTTCTTATCGAAAAATTCTAACCAAAAGGATCTGTCTTCTCTCACCTTATATATCACACACAAGACTCGCTCTAGAAGCAAAACGAACACTTCAAAAAGGACTAACAAAAAAATAAATTTCTCTATTTCTCTCTCTCTCTCTCTCTCTCTTTTATTTTTTTCAGTTTTTTATCATATCATCCTCGTGGTAACCATTATAAACCGCAAGGATGCGGATAATAGTTTGGTTTTTTTTTTTTTTTAAGTTTTCTTTTTTCAAAAACAGTTTTGCTATAATATATCTCCCTCCGACTAAAGGGTGTGGTACTGCTATTCGGGTTGCGGTACACATGGTATGGTAATATGCTGAAAATTTGCGATTACAATCATCCTTTTTGACAGATTACATTATAAAATAAACGAGCAGGAGCACGAGCATGAGAGCACAGACGAACACACGCACACACAAACGCAAGATAAAATTTCATTACAGCACACAGGACGAAATGGGTAGGGAATATGCGAAAAACCAACGATGCTGTGCTGGTATTACATGCCATGGGATGCCTTTATTTTTATGACAATCAAATTTGATATTAAAATTCAAACAACTTAACGGTAGGTGAGGTGGAACACATACAAAAAAAAAGAGGAAACAAGGTCAAAACAAATAAGTTAATTACATTTTCGGTGGATCAAAAAGGATAATCATTGCGAAGCACTCGCTAAGGCACAAATTTATGGGTTTTATGAGTTACAGTAGGGCTCATGAAAGGCAGTGTGTATAACCGTGAGTCCTTCTCACATTCTTCAGCATCAATCTGTGACTACGGTCGGTAGTTCAAGAACTGATTTATGCTAAGCTGTGATCTAGGGGCTTGGCAAATTTTGGGGTGGTGGAAATGGCCTCAAATACGACTTTGATTTTTGAAAATCGGGACAACAGACGGAATGAGACTCCCATTCCTTTCCTAATGTTTGTAGCTCCAAGTGTTTGTAAGAAAGTTCAAAATTCTAAGCTTTGGACTATTGTTGCGAAAAGGACCTTCAAACGCCTTATATCTTTGGACGCCAAAACGTAAAACTCGTTACTAGCGGAGCTCTCGTTAAGAGAACGATGAAACCTGAAAGGAGAGTACAGCATTGATGGTGCAAAGTATCATCAAAAAGGAATCTATCATCGATGGACCTTATCGCCTAATTTCAAATCTGAAGACGTGGTTAGATATCCGCCAAGGAGAAGTGGATCTCTACCGGAGTCAAGCCGGACTGGATGTTTCCAACTGCATTGTAAGAACCTCGACAATTGGAATGAAGTATGCAAGGGATTAGACAAAAACTGCATGAGGAAGAGCAAAAGCTAAAGACTTACTCGAGACTTGACAGTTGAGCCGATGAGAAGCTGAGACTGTAACTGGGGAAGGCGCTCTCTCATAAGTGTTTTTCTTGAAGATTACCACTTCCTATAATATCAACGAATGAGCTTTTGAGGATTAGATGTCGTCCGTACATCAGTACTTGTAGAGTACCACTGTCAACAAGTCGAAACTGATGCATAATGTTCCCTTATGTCAAGATGTCAATGTCTATGTACATAAATAAAGCTTTCCAGCTAGCAAGTCCTTAGAAATATGCAGATCGACGCTGAATAAGAGAATTAAGGCCGCTCATATCAGTAACTTGGGAGACCGCAAGCTGAACGTACTGGCGAATAAGTGGAAGCCGATGTTAATACTATAATACCCCTGGAAAATCTGTTTTGATAAAGCCCGCGAATTGACAAGCCATTAGAAAAGGTCAAGATCAGCGCGGCGTTACATGATTGCAACCACGCGTCGGCTTCATTTAAACTAAATTTCCATCGACAGATAGATGACAGGAAATGGAAAAGGCTTAAGGTATTGCAACCTGTGCTTAAACCTACAAAAACAAAGACAGTGAAGCCAGTCTAGAAGCTAAGTAATCCATAGAGACTAAGTAATCTATTTACGTTGATTTGGACGATGATCATGTCAAATATGGACCAACAGCGAAGCAATCAATTTTAAGCCATGTTTCCAGCTCAGAGTTTAAAAATAGAGCTTCAAAGAGCCGAGTCCTAATATGTTAACTATAGGTCATACGAAAATATCGCCGATAGTTGAAACCATGAAGCCAAGTTGTAGTTCTCTTGGTCTTGAAAGACATTTCTGTTGAATCGGGCTTAGAAAGTAGGTATGCTTGGAGATGACTATCAACGTATGGAGTTCGAAATGTTCCTTAGCTCCTAAGGAGCAAAGTTGTAGCCCCTTGCATCTAATAAAGGATACAAACCAAAAGCATACTTAACAACTAAGCCTAAGACGAAAAAAGTTTTCAGCTCAACGACTGAACTTGAAAGAGGTGAGTCTTGATGCATGTATAAGCTGTAGTCGTACGACTGTATGCTCTATAATTGAAACCTCAAAGCTATGTTGCTATTGTATAATTTGCCTTCTAATCTTCGCATTTCGGAGATGAAATCCGGCGTTCATAGAGGACACCGGTAGATAGATAGATAGCAGGCACAACTGGCAAGGATAAGTCTTATAAAGTTTCCAGCTGAATATGTTCAAAAGTCCTCCCTAAGTCTGGCGGATGGAGCCTCAAGGTGCTTTCGGCGTTCTCCCAGCCTTAAGTTTTCCTATGCCAGGCTTGTAAGTATATTTGCTCTATTTTCGTCTCGGACTCCATAAAGCACTTCAGCCTTGACATTACTGCTCCTTCAATAGGGTATGGGAAACAAGTCTCGAGTAAGAAGAATACAAGTACAATCTTAAACACCGGGCACCGCCTTATGTGAGGCATTATAAGACGAACCAAGTGTATAGCCAATGGCAATAATACTTAAGTAGACCTGAGGCTTTAACATCTAAAAGAGACTGTAAACACCATAATGGAGATCATAAAGCGTGTCTATCTGACAATGAGTGCAGGCGACGACTGCATAAAGTCAATTAAGCAGTATGATTGAGGTTTACGATCAGCTAGATACGATCATCTCGGAGCCATCATTTCTTGACTGCTTCAGATCGGTCAGGCACTAACTAGCCTTTAAGTCTAACTTACTGTTTTGACTTTGACTTCCGCTGCGATCACCATAGATTTGAGGGTTTGAGGATTCTGAAACGGATGTAAGAATACATTGACACCTTGACATTTGAAGATCATGTTGTATAACCAATGAACTCGCAGTATAAGTAGACCCCAATCTTTACCTGTCACCAACGCGTCCGTTTCTACCGCCCTTTCTGTCATTCCCAGAACAAATCACAAACCCCAACCATTTACTGTGAAAGAACATGAAAGAACGCCCAACAGCGACGACAAGTCAAACAAAGACTTCCAAGAGTAACGAGGAAAAACGTTTCGCACACAAAATATTAAAAAAGAATCAAACTACAAAGAACGAGCAAAAAAAAAAAGAAAAGAAAGGGTTTCACCCGAAAAAGGAAGTAAACGGAGAACAAAAAAAAAGAAGGAAAACAGAACGGAATCAGATAAAGTGGGACAAGCAAACAACAAAACACAAACTTAAGTTTACGCCTGGTTAGTTCTGGTTCCCTTCTCCGTTTTTCTTTCTTTTTTTCCTTGTCTCGTGTTGCTTTTTCTTAGTTAACACTTTTGTCGTGTTATATCCTTGTGTTGTACAAGGATTATTTCCGCTAAGCAGTTTTTAATAGGCGAGAGAATTTCGTCGTGCAATTAACGATATGAACACACAAAAAAAAATTTTAGCAACACCATGCAGTTTTCCTTTTTTGTGCTTTTTTCCACGAGGTCCTTTTTAATTATTCACTTTTCTCTTTGTTCAACAATTAGAATTAATTTGTTGTGTTATCCTTATTATTTTTTTTTTGTTACTTTGGCAAAGGAGCTTAGGAAGGCTCTCTTTTTTTGTTGTTAAATATTGACCAAGTGCTAAACGGAAACCAATTTATAAGGAATGTTTGAAGGTTAAAAGGAATTTAAATACAGTTAGAGTGGGTTTCGAGAATGTGGTTCAGAAGTGGAGTAATTTCAAGTACCATTGTGAGGATTTCTATTTTTTGTATCACGTGGGATAAAGATCATCGCTATTGCGAATACTGGTGAGACACACCAGCACAACAACTGTTTTGAAGTTCGCCGTCCATATGAGGATCATTTGGAAGGATCACTTATGAGGACTTATATCGCAACGTTCGGTATCTAAAGAGAGTTTTTGACGAAGGAAGAACTGAATGCATCTCGCTTGTAGAGAGAACACTCATTTGAGGATCAGTAGTTGCGATCACTTCCGGTCTCGATCAGCGTTGCATCATGTGCATCATGACTTATGGAACTAGGATAAGTCGAATGAGGATTATTGTTGTTGTGTGGATGATCATACACATATGTACATGGGGAATCACTGCCTTTTGAAAACTCACTGAGGACTGCTATCGCTAAGACACTCTGTTTAGGACCAACAACAGTGATAAATGAGATGAGCTTTCAAAGGATCAGTGGTTATGAGAACCATTCTTATATGGATCATCGTACTGAAGATCGATCATAAGTGGATTGCGGTTGTAACGATGGCTGTGTTGAGAATCTCTTTAGTGAGGAAAACTGATCTTATTTGTGAGGATCACTTTGGGGATTTTGGTATCTCTTCGTGCTAGCTGCAGGTATCTCAGCTATAGAGATCAAACTTTCACGATGATCGATATTGTGGCGAGGATCACAGATACAGATCATCGTTCATGAGGCTCAATGTGATGAGGATCATTTTTGTGAGTATCAGTACTATGCAAATAAATTTAGTGAGGATCATTGTGTTTTATGACTCATCCTACTGATGTGACGATCACTTTAGAAAGCATTATTGTGATTTAGAGATCTTCCTTCTGAGGCTCAGTATGATAACGATCACTCTTGCAAGGATCAATGCTGTTAAAATCAATTTTATAGATGACCGCTGTGCTTTATAGATCTTCCTAGAGTTGAATGCGATGAAGATCAGTGTTGCAAGGACCAGTGCTGTGAAGATCAATTTAGTAAAGATCAGTGCTGTGGCGATCACTTAAGAGATGAGCGCTGGGCTTCATAGATCTTCCTACTGAGTTGAATCCGATGAGGATCACTGTTGCAAGGATCAGTGCTGTCAGATCAATCGAGTAAAGTGACGATCACTTAAGAAAAGATCACAGTGTTTTATGAATCTTCCCGTTGAGGATCGCTGTTGCAATTTAGTGAAGATCAGTGATGTGGCGATCACTTAAGAGTGAATCTTACGATGAGGATCACTGTGAAAGTGAAGATCAGTTTGGTAAGAATCATTACTCTAAAATTTGTCAGTAAGATGCAGAATTCAACAAAATTGAGGAATACTCTATTGATGATCAATGTGGGAGCATTACCAAGAACCATTACCGATCTATGGATCACAACCATGCGGCATGATCGCTATTGAAACTATCATTGTTGTGGCGATCACAATTGTTAGAAAGAATCACAGAAAACCTTTTCTGTGGGAAACACTGGTCTAGTGGTTCCTGTAAGGACCAATGATGTTGCAATCAACGTGATGATGATCATTTTAAAGCGATGAAATCATCCGTGCAATGACCAGTTTAATTGGAATAGCTTTTGTGTGAAACTACTTCCAAATCCAACGGTTGAAGATAAGTTTTCTTCGGTACTTTTGGACTTATCGGTTCGACTTTTGGAATTTTGCATGAAAAGATACCAAAAAAATGCATTATTTCTATCGTCGATGTTCCCTAAACGAACTTTCTTTATGCTCAACCCTCATCCACTGTCTCATATAAAAGGTCATCCCCCCTTTTACAAATTTAACACTTTAGAAACGTCCTCCTACTCCTTTAACTTCAAAGGGCTATCTCTCTAACTTTCTAGCAAAACAACTTCGAAAAAATAAAAAAATAAAAACCTGAAACTCTTTTGGAAAAATATTTAACCCAATAAAAGGAACTTTGTCCCAATATTCCCGTCTCCTGTCTTCATCTCAAATTCACTTTGTCCCATTAGAGACTTTCGATATCTGAAAGTTTTTGACTCCTCCTCTGCTCTACCATTTTCCATTTGATTTGAAAAGTTATCCACCAAACAGAAAGAAAGACCGCCAAGAGAGAGACACAGATGAAGAAAAAATAAGAATGAAGCTGGACAAAAAACTAAAGAAATTTGATTCTCTGATCCATTTTTGATGGACCCTAGGACTGGACAGGATTGGCTTCGCCAAGAGAAAACTTTATCTCACTCCTTTATACCATCAATTGCAAAATAAATCCAATAATCCACTTGTTAAGCTTCGTCTTGCTTCGGTGTCATCTCACAAGGACATATCACACATTGTTATCTTTCTAAGGAATTCATTGTGGGGTTAAGTTTTTTTTTTTTTTTTTTTTTGTGGATTGTGGGTGTTATGTTCCACCCCCATATGTGTGTGTGCTCTGTTGAATAACTTTGTCCACTCGTGTGCAGATTATTTCATTTTGTTATGTTTGGCGATATTAAAACGAAGAATGAGACCAGATCCTCATATCTTCATTAAGAAACAGACAAATGGACACAAGATGTTGTGTATTTGGAAAATAATATGTGTGGAGGATGACACAGGGCAGACACCAGGTCATGGTGGGAACATAAAACGCACACACACACACACACACACCGAATGAGTGCGACATGTTTCAGTGACCTCTAGAAATTAAATCTCGGGTAATAGTTGCTGTGGTCGTTACGAGATGTTTTAGTTATTGCTGTCACAGATGTGCTGATGTGTGGAACAGCATATATGGTGACGACGACGATGTAGAGGGAGAGGAACAAGCTTGTGAAAGTTTTGCAACAGATTACGAACATCCCACGGACAAATGAGTTGGGCCGGGGGGCGAGGCGGTAAGTTAACTTGAAAACTTTGCAACAGATTACATCCACTATCCCACGGTTAAATGAAATTTTTTTTTTATGTTTTGCGGGATGAATTAGAGTTTCCGTAAGTTCGTATTGAATCTTCTGTGCAACATTAAGCGCCTGGAGTGGGTCATTATTGTTCTAAAGGGAGTTGGAGCGGTCCCGATGGGATAAGTCGTTAACTGATAATAGAATCCATAACCTCCAATCGAAATCTGATAAAATAGGTAGCAACTTAAAGAGGCATAGCTTCTGAAGTACAGTAGAATCCGGATAAAGCAACAATTAAGGGAGCGACGTTCTAACCGGACGACGCACAAATCGAACTGAAAATCTTAACTTTTGTATTGCATGCAAACCAAACATGTTGTTGTGTCTCGTCGTTGAAAGCGGTTAGTCGTTATAAACGAAGTCGTAGTAAACGGATCATCGGCTATAAATATTGAAACAGCTTCTTTGCAGGAACCAATTGATGATACCAACATCCCGAGCGTGAATTAACTTTTAACAAAATATGCAGCTTATACGGAAGCCAATTAAGAGACATCAGGAGGTAATGCAACACCCTTGTTAACCAAGTCGATTAAGATAGGACCATCGATCAGAAGAAGCCTTATAAACCTTGTAATGAATAGCATTATTTAAAGAATAAGCCTACTGACCAACAGGGAAGACATTGCACCCTTCAAAGACTTTCTTTTCGTGAGGAATGCTATGGAAAGCTGGGAAGGTTGGATCGGTATTAGTCCTGGCTAAAAGCTTTTTTTTTTTTTTTTGTCGAAGTGGAGATTCAGTCTAAGGTGATAGTAACGACGAAACGGTTGCCGAGGCATGAGAAAACCTACAGACCAAGTGTAGACTTACACAGCACGCCCCACGAGCTAAAGCAGCAGCTACCCTTTTCGAGCAGCAAGAACAGTGGTAGAAATCTACGAGGGCAGATGGCCGTATACCATCAGAATTGGGTCCGTAGAAGGAACCACATGGCACTCGTCATCTCTCCCAAATCATCCTCGTAAAAGCGACACATGATACCAACCGCTTCTCTTGTATCCACAGTATTCGGATATAACAAGGCGCCCGGACTAGAGTGTTCCTCAGTTATCTCTCAGGATAAAACCAGAACTGTTCTAGAGTGTCTGGATGAAGGAATTGGTCTAGAACAATGGAATTAATGGTGATTTTACGACAAAAAGCTGAAGCATACGTTACGCAATCGACTAGTTGTGCAAACAAATGGACTGTGAGCCAACAGACAATGCTCAAGGAAATTGAGGATGTCTCAAGGCGTTTCCAATGTCTTCATGTGTCAGAAATTCCTTGAGGCAAAAGCGCCTCCTGATGCACTCACACAGTACATATTCCACTGATTCGTCTTCCTCCAGACAAAATAGGCATTCAGTTTCCTGAGCAATATTTAGTTTACGTAAGTAATCTCTGAGGCTGCAGTGTCCGTAGAGGAAGCTAGCAAGCCTTCTGAGTCGTGATTTTTTGTTTTTTGTGATTAGGGATGTTCTTTCTGAGTTTGTTCAAGGAGGTGGATGACCCTTTCGGCCTGTCTGAGTCCCTGAATGTTGTTCCCAGCTGTCTCGGGATACCTCAGAAGAGTTCGGCACGTTTTTACCTTTCAGTAGAACCTTTCCTACCTAGTTGGTCAACGATTTCGCTGCTTTCAATGTCTCTGTGTCCTGGTACCCATCATAGTCTAACTTTGTTTCGTTTTGATAGATCTTGGAGAGCATTGAAGCAGCCAGATACGGTTTTTAAGTGAAAGTAGTAAGAACTCTGTGCTCTACGCGCTGCTTAACTGTCAATGAATATGTTGATGGTTGAACCCCTTATTCTAGAGTCAAGACTAAGGTTGACGTAGGTATCATTGGCATGCAGTTCGACCTGAAATACACTAGGGCCCTTTGAAACCTTATCCATCATCTTTGATCCATCAGATAGCCAGTTTCACAGGAAGATACGATTCGGAATCTTGATCTCGAAGCTCAGAAAAGACAATACTTTGGAGCATATAGAGACGCAAATAAATAAAATTGTGCATGGAAGTGGAAAAAGACAAACGTTCTTCGCATATCAAAACCTCCATCCGATCGTTTGTGTCTGAATGAACCCATTGTCCGACATACGACAGAGGTTCCTTATCCTAGACAAACATAATTTACCTGTTCCGCCTAGGAGCAATTATCAAAAACAATTACCCACACAAGTGGTTGGTCTGCAACCCTTTTTTCCCAACCAATTTCTGTATCCACCCTGAAAGGAGAATCTATCGACCCTCTCTCTCCCAGAGAAGAAAAAAAAAAAATCAATTTGTTGAGTGATACATATTTTTTTTTTCTTTTTAAATCCAAACCCTGAACCATAAGTAGGCAAATGGAACTCGAGAAAAGGATACATCATGGGAATAAACTAGGCCAGCGAATGCAAATTGACGACTATTAATGGACGACAGAGATGAAATACAAAAAAAAAGGACGAAGAGAGAGAATTAAATCTCAACTCGCTATACAACACAGTTCCTCACAAGGACGCCAAACAGTGAGACACACACACACACATACTCGTAACCATCGCAAAAAAGAAGCAACAAAGTTCGAAATCCATCATGAATAACATTCATCGGCATCAGGACGACAACGGTGCAGTTATCCATGTTTTTTGATGCTCCACAGAAAAAAAAAAAAATCCAAATTCGATATTAAGGCGGGCCTCACCCACCACCACCCCCTTTGGCAAAAGTATCTCTAGATCATTATTCATTCATTCGAATTCTGTTTTGAGTAGTAGTAGTTCTATATAGTAGTAGACTTGCCTTTCATCTTTCATTTTTCTGTGTACCTTCCCCCGAGGGCCAAAGGTAGGGGAAGCAAACGGTCTACGCGTACAAGTACAAAGTTATACAAGTATTATGTCTGTGGTTGGTTTGACAGCATCTGTCTGTTTATATCTTCTTTTTTTCTGTCGAGTTTGTTGTATCTTTTCTTGTTTTCTACCATTGCGGCCGCCGACGCCGCCTTCGCCTTGGGCCAGGTGAATTTTACCGTGTTAATTATGGGGAAAATTAATTTTTTTTTTTAAAACCATTGTACAAGTTAATCAACAAGATTGTGAACACACACAGAAAGAGAAAAAGAAAGAGAAAGAGAGAGAGAGAGAGTAATTAAACATTTAGAGGATTACATCTAAAATAATGAAAATTCAAAGGAAACGACAAAGATATGAATCCACCAAAACGGTGCCTGCCTTAAAGCGTTTTTAAGCAAAACGACTTTTTAATGTTAAACCCTGGCGGCTAATTAAAAATCAATAGAACCCATGAATAAAAATTGTTTTAACCCACATAGATACACAGAGATAGACGTGAGGGGAAAACACTCAGACCCACGAGTGTATGTGTGTGCTATTAGAAAATTGATTGAGTTATTGAAGTAGAGTACCTACGCGGGAAGTGAATGGTTTACGGAACTAAAGTGCATATTAAAAGTCCATTAAGCGTGTGTCTATAATATTTTCTTTTAAGGCTCTCTCATAGGGTGTCACGCAGGGTGACATAAGTCACTAAAAAAATAAAAAAAAACAAGTAAGCAGGCGGTAATACAAAAAGAAGAAATTTCATTGAGGGGAAGAAAACAAAAATCCCCTTGATTGGATCAATTGTAATTTGAAACTCTCTCTCTACTGTGTACAACGCCCTTCTTGTTCGTTTAAAAAAAGAAACACATCCATAGATACACTACACACACCCCAAACTTAATTCGATTTGCAAAATTGTGAACAAAAAGTTCGATCCGGCTTATTACATATGCTCCTCTTCTGTTGGCTTGAAATTGAGAATCTAGACATCCAAACACAACGACGACACATCAATTGACTTACTGACTCTTAGCCGGAGGCGAATGCTGATATCGCTTTCTGGCTTTCTGACGCAGAGGGGTCAATGGTATGGTCTTTCAATTGTTCGCTAGCGGATTGGTTTTTTTTTTATTTTTTTTTTTTATTAAATTTTCTGTCGGATGCCTTTTGTCGTAGCTTTGAAGTGAGAAAGAGGGCGTGAGAAATGGTAATTGTATTGTAAATTTGTATAATTAACGTTGGATAGGTGAAGTGAAAGAGTATCTATGATTGGATAGATGACAGATGTTGCATCAAAATTGATGGGAATCGAGATGGTTTTATAGATGTTTGATTGTAGGATCTTTTGGGCATTCAACTTTCTTGATATTCCAGTTGCCATGGTAAAACATTTCGATAGAAGAGCGATTGAACTTCAAAAGACGAAAAGAAACTCAATATTTGACGCCCGTAGGTCCTGGGATGTGGGTCCTGTTCGTTGGAAAGTGAGAACTACAGCCCCCGGGTGTGATAATATTGGCTTCCATGTGGTTTATAGATTCCACTTTGGTTCGACTTTAAAAGTTTGTATGGTTTCAATATGGGTAGGAGGTGAGAAGAAATGCTTATTCTAAAATTAAGATTGCGCTTCGGCTAATGAAGCTCTTCTGATGCTCATTTGAATCAAAAGCAACGAAGGAATTTAGACAATAAAGTCACTACAAGTGTTCTTGAACCATACGTTCTAGTAATCAAGGGAATGTGAGGTTGACCGACAATAAAATCCCAGCGAAACATACTGACAGAGTCTTGTGAGACAAACCGACTTAAGGATCACCTCCATCGCTTTTGTGAGGATCACTTTTGATGACTGATTGTGCGAACGATCAGTTTTCTAAAAATAGGTGTAGCTAGAGGCAGAGAGGATTTTCTGTGCTAAAAACTGTCGCGATACTTTTGAAGATCAGTAGTTGCTTTTAAAATCACTTGCTGTCACAATCACTTTGGCGGAAGTGCATTTTGACAGTCGTGTCATCGAAAGTTTTCATTAAATAAAATGAGGATCGCAAAGGTAGTTATGTTGAGAATGATGTTCGGGACGATCCCTATTGTAAGGATTGGTGTAAAGATCACTTTTATGAGAAATACTGATAACTTTTGTAAGAATTGCTTGTGAAATGATCGCTGATCATCAAGGAAGAACCTCGCCTTCCTAGTTTATTGTTTCCTTCTATTCTCTTATGGCTTGTGAGGCAGATGGACAAATTGATCGACACTGATCTTTCAATTTAAATGAAATGGTAGCAAAACGAGAGCCTTTTTGACTGTTTGTTAGAGCATTGAGTCACTGCTGAGTTCTCGACAAGCCTCACAAATTGCTAGGAGTTCCACCTGAAAGACACTAGACGCACGAGGAGTCAATTCGGTTTTGCTACGGTCTGCAACCGACCCTTGTTGGTTGAGGCCCAGGTCCACCCCGGACTGTAGCGCCACGTAAGTAAGTCAGAAAGTAAGGATCTGCATTAAGTTCGCAACTTAGACACCGCGCACAGTAATGTGGCAAAGCGATGCGATTCTAGCAGCGTTTTCAAATGAATGGAGTCTAATTGTTTAATACTTTCAGCATGCCTTCCGTCATGTTTCACAGAGAGAAACATTTCTGGCACAAAGTTCACCACATTGTCGGCATACACAACCATCGTAACACTATTTATGTCTAGTTTCGCCAATATTTTGTTCAAGATCAGAGTAGTAAATCAATGCCAAAACCCCGAGAAGTTTATTTATACTAATTTAGGTGTAATGGCTGTTTCCCTTGTGTTTCCTGCTCTTCATCTCAAGACTCCATCCTCTCTCTCAAAAATACTTCGATAGTTTTTCGATCTGGTGTCCCAAAAATTGTTTGGAATTTAATATCGCCAAATGCCAATGCATCACCTTTTCACAAAAGCGGCACCAATCTTCTTCCCCACTCTACCTTATCGACAGCCAACCTGTCTCCTCCGTTCAATCTCTTCACGTGTGATATGGAGTTCAGTTTCCGTTTACATATGGATGAGACAATCCATAAAGCCAACTCTGTACAAGGTTTTGTAAAACGGTGGTCCAAAGAATTCACCAACCCATGACTCATAGAGTAGAGTACACCTGTTAAGTGTGGTTCCCGTATCATCGTGTTCATTTCTCGAGAATCGAAAGAACCCTTTGCCATTTTCTCCGACTTGGTCTTCCTAGAATGACCCTTTTATTCCGCCTTCGTATCAAAACCGCCTCAACCTCATTAATTATGATACCCCTGAGCTGTATTTCTCAGTTTGTTGCAATATACAACCGTATGAAGTTTAACATAACTTGTCGTCACCTAGTTGTCACATAAATTTGTGCTCATACATTTCGTCACCATAAATCTTTCATGGATATGTCGCGTTTAGTCGTCAAGAGATAGACTTGCTTCTACTTGACTCCCAAAAGACGTACTTTCCTCTAAGTCAACCTGAGTCAGTAGGTAACGTTGACATTTTTGAAGGGAAGCGTAGCGTAGATTTTCTTTTGCGTCACGAAAAGTGAAACGCTGTATTTTTTGTTACATATCCTCGGGAGCTGGAATTATTCTAGCCAGTTTGTGTATTTGCTAGTGCGATAAGTAACGCAAACGTTACGAAAGCTGTAAGAAATGTAGGTAAAGAGGTGGGGGAACTATTGGCAGACGCGATCGATAACACTGTGGAGACTCAGAAGCCCACGGTTTCTTTAAAAGCATACAAGCGCATTGTACTGGTTTCACGAATGCAGACATTAAAAGTAAAACTACAATTGTTGTTTTAAGAGCACGATCTATAGTCGTTCAATCTCATCTTCCCAACTTTTTATCTTCAAGCAATAAACTGATCTTTTACTTGATTTTCGTGAACTTCACAGAACATCTCTAACGATTTAAATGAATTTTTCTTTATTTTCAATAGAATTTTCGTGAGCAAGTTTATGGGCATAAATTCTTTTCATCCCGACAAACCGAAACTGGTAGGCATAGGCAGGCAGAATCAGTCACGATTTTTGTACATCCAGACATCAAATGCCAAAGAATCCACAGACATATGAGTCGTGTAAATCCATTTTATGATGGATTCTGTCAGTTCCAGCACGAAGTGTGTATGGAAGTATATTAAAATTAAAAAAAAAATAAAAATTGATTACCCACACCAGCTTGTGAGTATCTCTCTCTAGCTACGCTTGTGGCATATATTCAGGAAAAACATTTTCCAAAGAAAACTTCCGAAACAAGAATTATTCATCTTGATTTGCATTTTATGAAATTTTATGAAAATCATATACAAAAAAACAAAAAAAAATTGTTTTTCTAATAAATATTTCATGAAGAAAGTTGATCTCTACCGGAGATAATTTTATATTTTTTCAGCTACTGACGTGAGATACATATGTATATTCTGCGTACAAGTTAAAACTCAATGTGTGCTGCTGTCCAGGAAGACTAACTGTCTTTCTTTCTCACCATCATCGAGTGTGACCTGACCACGTCAGTTCACCCAAAAAAATGGAAACACAACCGAGATAAGTACCCTCTCTAACCTCTTGCTTGATGACGTTTTGAAGAGATTCTCAAAATCATCGAACCGAATCCAGTAAACCAACCGGGCCAGCTAACTAGCCGCCCTTCTATGGTTACACTTACGTGCTTGCTGAGCAGTGCATCTCCATGCTGGGTGATTTCTTACCAACCCCAAGTGCAGGGAGATACTATTTTGTTGTGAATTGGTCATGTTTTGTGGTCACGGAGGGCACCAACATAGAAATCACTGGAAGCAAGGAACGAACCACGAGGGAGGTTCAACAAATCCACTTGTTGTCGTCAGTCGTCGTTACAGCCATCATCATCATCATTATCATCATCAGAACCAGAATGGTTATAATTTCCAAATGCGACATACAGTAAACAAAAGAATCCGGCCTCTTATCCGTTCGTTCTTTTACTTCTTTTAACGATTTTCTTCGTTTCTATTTTCTCTTGTGTGTGTGTGTCCCGTGCTGGGTTCCCATTTCCCATCGTTGTCATTAGAATTGTGTCCACGACATAGTGCGTGAAATTTTTTTTCAGGTGAGAATGGTGAGGTCATTGACAGTTCCATTACGATTTTGTATCTATGTATCTCTTCCTCTTGTTACCGAGGATGATGAGCGCACAATGGTAATAATGATGATGATTATGTTGCTTATGTAAAGGGCCTGAGAGTTGTACGGCCCAGTAGTAGTTGTCATAGTCAGTATGTGTGTACTGTCGATACAAGGGATTCCACATTTTCTCATTGAAAAATTTTAATTGAAAAAGTTCTTCAAATGAATTTGCATCTGACCTGGATTTACATCACGTACAAGACTTGACAGGCAGATGAGATGTAACAACAATACAGTACGTGTGAAGTCGAATGAGAAGACATTCGACATTCATAGCATAGGCTGGGGAAGGTGAGCATTTTTTTTTTTTACGAAAATTGACAGTTTGACAGAATTTTAAGAAAAGTCGTGGGAGGAGACTTTTGAAAAACGACTCAAGAGTTCTTTTAAGCTTTAGGGACTTATTTGAGGTGATTGAAAACAGAGAAAAAGAGAGTGACAAATTCATCCACATCTCTTTGAATTTCGGTGTCCCACTTCTGACACCTAACTAAGAATCATAAACCACAAGTTCCTTCATTTTTGCATTGAAGAACGATGAAAATGTGTCAAATCTATTCGTTGGTAACATAAGAAAATAATGGTGATAAGCGAAGTTTTGTTGATCCCCACTTCTGACACCTCACTTGTCCAAAAATTAGCATGAAAAATGTTGGCACTACCTTTCACAACACAATGTTTGTGGTCCAGAACTGATCATTTTCACAAAAAATTAATAATTCCGGTCACAGAAAATTGTTCCTGTTGAACCTCACTTCTGACACTTAATAAATATTCAACACGCTGCAGCTCATAGAGAAAGAAGATTTAGGTTTTTGTAACCGTTCGTGTTAAACAAAAAAAAAGAAGAATGGAGCCCGCTACATAAGTTCAGAGAAGATCCAAAGTTGTGTCCTCTTCCTCCTCAACCCTACAGCTCTTAGAGAAATCATAAGTGAAGATACTAAGCACTTTGGCATGACTTCCGATGTTATAACTGCCATATCGTGTAAATTTCTGATCAAATCTTCGCCATCAATCTGATTGGCACGACAGTCCACAATTAACCAAATTTGACACAATTCAGCAGATCCTGGAGGGAACACAAAAAGTCCAAATCGATAACCAGAACGTTTTATCAGTTATAAGATCTTGATTAAGCATCCCTGCCAAACTCGTCCGCTTGGACAAGATGACGAAGGAGAATGCTCGCTGCTCCAATAAAGTCGGTAACGACCTTAGTTAGTTAGAACTGGTCCCCCGAGAAGAGGTACAACTAGACCGAAAGTAGGTCCATTGTAATACGTACCCGATAACGAGTTCTTTGATATTATGTTACCGTGATCTGGAAGATGGATTTAGAAATGAGCTGTACTTAGGTCCTCAATTGCAGCATTATCCCACTCATCACGGACAGGAATGGTTGCCGCGTAGTTTCTATTAAATCTCAGTTTAGGTGGCGTGAAGTCGGTAAGTTAGATGCGTACAGTCAGAGTGTGTTACTGGTTTGCATACCCCAGCTTCTAGAGAGCAACAATAGCTTTCTTAACGCGTTCTAGTAAATTAACTTTCCACTGTAGCTAGCTGGAGAAGTCCAGATTGACTTCGATCTGTAGCGCCATCTCCGTATGTAAGTTAGTTGTGAAATCCCACTTCTGACACCACATCTTTATGTTTCTATACTTCGCAATCCAGATTTGGAAACAAACACATCAAATTGCCTCGAAATTTCCTTTCCTTAGGAGCCAAATTCATAACGATTTTTGTGAAGTTCCACTTCCAACACGTCGTCAGTCTCTCCAAATCTCTACTTCGGAGTACAAATTTCGAACCGGAATCATTTGTTTACATTAAATCGACTCGAAGGACTATTTCCAATGAATCAAACTCATAAAGATGTTCAGTTTTGTAAAGTCTCACTTGTGACACCTTACTAGTCCCATCAACCGATTTGTAAACAAGCTCCCTTTGAAACCGGCCCAAAAAACATTGCCAAACAAGGAGAAGCTATACATTATTTGTCCAGACTTGTAGAATTCCACTTCCGACACCTCACTGTTGTGTAAATCATGAATTAATTTCTCAACGTAACCTCTTCCCGGAAATTATAAGACCAGTTACTACCGAACTAATTGAGTTTCATATCATTTTAATTACAAATTGTAGCCGGTTATGGGCACTCAAAAAAAAAAACGGAAGACTATCATTCCAGAAGACGTTAGGACAGTACACTTGCCTCGAAGTTACAAAAAATAAGCAATTGTTGCCCCTGGCGTAAGTTCGTATGTATTTTTCAGTTGATTCACAACTCATGCACTTGATATAACCTGCTCGACTAAATCAAATATTAGCCGTTTGCAACTGTTAAAAAAAAATATGGTCAACATCCATAAACCTAAACATACTCATAGATACAAAAATATACAAGTATACACTGCCAAGTAAGCGTGTTGTTCCGTTTCAAATTGCAATAAAAAAACAAGCTTAATGGTTAAAAAAAAAAAATCCGACTTGTGTAGCACGTGAACTAATATGCTTTTACGTTAAAAAAAAATATTTGAAACCATTTCGATGGAAGTTTATAGTTTCATTTTGCCAACCCGTTCACATTAAAAGTTGAAATATGTGCGTGGAAAAACGTACGGATTGGCTTTCTTCTAATTTAGTCGCATAAATTAAGATGAACACACGAGTGCATTACAAACCTACTGGCTGTACCTACATTTAAAGTTTTATTTATGTTAAGTTGTGCTTAGCGGTTTTTATAAGCCGTTTGGTCTACTTTTGAACAAATTTAAGTTGAAGAACTTCAGTTGCTATTAGTTGCAAGTCACGACTTTTTGACAGCGAAAGAGGCCATGCAAAGGCTTTTGACGGACAACGCGATGCGTTACACGGTCCAAGTTCAACCAACTTATTGGTAATGGGAGAATTGATGTATCGCAAACAGAATTTATAAACGGATTTAATAACTGCCATTAACGCGGTTCGCAATTCAAAGGATATTAATCGCAACAGCAAGAGTAGGTACTAAATGTTGGATGGACAGACGGACTGGAGAATAACTGTTGCAAAATCGTTTACATTTCAGGATCCCTGAAAGAATTCACACAGCAACCTGGCTATCTCTAGAGGGTCGAATCCACAGACCAAAGCTGCAAAACTAGAGCAGCACGGGAAGAGTATCGAGTCAAACGAAAAAAGGAGAAAAAAATCCTGTGAAGGCAGTCAAGAAAATCGAAGAGTCGTGCGACGGAATTAGCATCCGGCAGTTCTTTAGGAAGATCAATCAAGCGCCTGAAATGCAGGCTCGCATGAAAAATCATACCCAACATACTGTTTGAAGCCAGTATGTCTTCCGACAGATCGACGATAGGCCAAACCTTCAATTAAATTCTGGAAAAGACCAACGAATTTCAAGTTGATACTCAACAACTTTATTGACTTCAAGACCGCGTGTGATTGTATCCATCGTCTTCAGCTCAATAGTGCGTCGTTGAATATTTAGTATCATATGCGAGAAAAGCGAATGTAGGAGCAGATACAACCGCAAAGATTATGAGCTATATCAAGATGTGGATGTAGTCTTAAAAGTCAAAACATATCGACCACACTGGCTCCAATGCTCCAGCCAAGAGTATTTTCGAATCACAGACCTTATCGGTCCTTGGTCCTTAAAACATAGGTTCGAGATGACGGAGAAGATCGAATCTTTGTTTTAAGGACCAAACTATCCCGTCTGAAGAACTGGAAAACTGAAAACGGGATCGAAGAGAATGAAAAGCTGCAGTGTCTTAGGCAGAAACTTTCTGCGGGTCGGAAGCCCGCTAAGGAAGTAGATTCTATGTTGTACATATCTTAATGTTGGTAGCAATGATGTCTAATCTTGGACAAGGAACACAGAAACCCATCATTCCTTAAAATGATAAACGGGACTACAGCGAGTCTACTATGGGGTCCCTGGAGCATCTGCGCACAGTCTACATAATTGCAAACCTGAAGGCGTGGTCACGTTCATTCCGATGAAGAGCTAGCAAAGGATTGTAGAATTTTGCAGGCAACTCATTAGGCAACAGTATGGCAGCCAAATTTACCGATAAACGTACACTTCAGGGTTATGGTCTTGAAACGACTAGACTTTGGTCCCTTTAACTAGTGCACGGACATTTGGAAAATTAGAGGAGAGATGGAAGAGGTACCGATGGATGTTGGTTTGAAATGCTTGAGAAATGTGTTGTATGGGTAAGATCGACAGTACGTTCTCAAATAGGCTTAAGGGTAAAGCGTGATGTGTACTGCGGGTGAAATGTTGAAGGGAAGAATCGATCAAACAGTGATAAACATGAAACCTTTGCAGAAGAAAGTCGGAGGCTTGGGTTTTCGGAGCCCCAGATGCGACCCAGAAAAATCCACATGAGGCCCATCACTTAGAATAATTTTGTGTCCATTCATTTCCAGCACTCAAACAGCGAAGTTGTGCGGGGTCTGCTGGCTTCAATTCTTATGTCAACTGAACCTTATAAGCATGTACGTCAAGATCTTTATAGAAAATGCGGAACAGAGTGGTTGCGGATAGGCCTGTGATGGTGTCGAAATTGATTTTCAGTCGCACTCTCTGCTACGGCGGCAATATTTTCAGCTGACCTAGCCGGAAGAACACGAGTTGGAATCTTCACATCACTAATCTGTCTGGGACATTCCAATTTATCGATTGAATTCACTATAGCTGCGCAAGAAAGCACTTGATGGTTACCAAAAGCAATACGAACTTTACAAAGGTTTTTCACTTTTGTTGTGATTTTTCACTATTTCAACACGTGTCCCGTGGCGATTCGAGTTAGAGGGAATAGACTGCACTTCAAAAGAGGTCTGTCACCACAAAGGTAGTCCCAATTTTGTAACCAAACAACACGTTCTACCTTACCATAGATTGATGCCTTCCTGTTTTTTGACAAAGAAAGTGATTACCACACCAAACACATGAGCTACCTGGGTGACAATTTAACAAAAACACCTTCACATTAAAAAATGTCACCAATTATTATAGAAAACCTGTTAGTATTGTGCCAAATCAAAACCAACAACATTGTCCAGACGATGAAGAAGCAACACAATATCAAACAAAAAACAATTATCCATAATCCAAAACAACAACTAGTCTCCTTATTGAAGATATATATCAATGTCATGGTCGATTCGGTGAAATTTTACACAAAGACCTCATGCAGGTTTGTCTTGTTTTTTTTTTTTTTTTTAATTTAAGTGTCAACATATGTATAATGAATTTCATCTGAGAAACAGGAAACTTTATAATTAATTTTAACCTTTTTTTCTTACAGTGATATATGTAATCACTTAATATACGATAGCCATGACAACTTACTGAATTTTTGTATCTCAATATTTGCTCGTATTCGGAGAACATAGATAGTTTCTAACATAACTTTACAACAAAACAGAAAATTCCTTAAACTTAGTGACACATGGTGACTTAGTGACTTGGTCAGTCTGTGGCAATGGAATTGATTTTATAATTCAGTTATGTGGCCGATATTACTTATTTGCCAACGGTTTACATCACATATATGTATACAACAAGGCTTGTGCAAAAAAAAAAAAAAACAAACGATGTAAGCGATTTTTTTCATAAAATTGGCTTCGTTTTCAAAACTGGTTTTCTCGGTCGGGAATGGTAGGTAAAACAAAAAAAAAAACCATTTGCCATGGAAAAATGAAAATGTATCTCCACCTAAGTATTTTGCAATAATAAATTGTTGTTGTTGACTTTTTGTCTTTAAACTTTATATAGTCGTGCTTGGAATGCAGCATAATATATACAAGAGTCAATCACTCTCCGGCAAAGAGTATATTGGATTCAATGACAACAATGTGTTTCAATAAAAATGTAAACAAATGGATTATGGGTTATAAAAAATGGATGTTAAGATTTATTCGTCATATGGTTAGGTGTGGCAGATGACATATAACAGACGAGGTTAGTGTGAGACTTATCTTTACGACGCACAGTGTCGTCATAAAACAAAAAAAAAAACATGACTATCCCCGTTCTGGTGTGGTCTCTTTAACAATTCCATACCTTAAATGACATAATCATGCGACAACCCCAAGGCTACCTTGAAAGCCTTTGATCTTGAACACAAATTTAATGACAACCATTTGGTGATGTTTCCTCTTGCTTGAATGTCGATTCGTCATTCAATTTTCCAATCAACCAATGGAAGTAACAAATGTGTAAGTCGTCTTCCATCAAAGTTGTGTGAACTCCAAGCCCGAGGCTATAACATTTTGTGAAATTCTTTAATGATGGATTTTACGGCTAATAGATACTCATGGAATAGATAGACAAAGCCATGATAAAGTTAAAAAATCAATTAACGGCAATTCGATATGTTAGTTGGAGCAGTCCATTGCAAGAAGCTGACACACCAAGAGGACCCAGACCTTCGATGTAGAATATTACCATCTCAATGGCATTGAATGGTGGAATGGAGGGTTCATTTCATCATGTTACCCGAGGAAGTGAACGAAACTAGGTAGATTAGTGACGTCCCTTACAACTCGAGGTACCTACGAACACCAACAGATGATGGATTGGAAATTTGTATGGAAAAGCATAAAAATTCGACCTTCACAGGACGGTATGGTGTAGTGGTTTACACCATCCGATTTAACTCCTGGTTTAAGGAAAGACGATTAACCGCATTGACAGGTGAGTGGTCATTGTGCTTGATCGTGCCGACATCAAGTAATTGGAAAGGAATACTGTGAACTATAAATCAATGACAACAACACCACTAATTCTTCCCAGTTATTCTGGACACAAACCTCAAAGTGAAAAAATAGTGCAGGAGACACTGAGTCGAATTGAATCTATTGCATTGAGAGCCAGCTACACTAGGAAGTTTTAGCCGAACCTAGCATGACAACTTCAATTGCTGCACTCAATGTCATCTTGGGTTTACCACCATTACAAAACTTCAAAAGAATGGAAGCAAAACTAAGCACCACTCAAAGTCTTATAAAAGAGGTCACTGAAACATTGGAGCACAAGATAACCTTCAGCATGTTCCCAGAAGACTTCAATAGAAACTTGTCAGGAGTTAGAACGTGACGGGCGGACTGAAAGAACCACAAACTCCAACAATCACCTTCAGTACTCGACTGGCACTGGTTCCAGAATTGTTAGAAAATCACCATTTGCGAACTTCTCAGTCAGCCTAGGTAAAAACTCGTCCATTTTCCCAGTCAAGGGCTTTGCCATCAATCAGTGTGTTGGACTTAATCAGGCGTCTCCCAGTCAAGCTGCCCTAAAACTGCTGAACTCGCTACTCATCAAATCCGAGCCAATCTCAGAAACCAACAATGTGATCAAAAGGTTTTTGTATGCAAATATCCAGAGAAGCCTGGCAAGTATGCTTAGAACTACTATTCCCGATACCGCCACAAGGAAAATCTAGTTTCAATGTGAACTTCGATAGGAATAAGTCTGGAGTCTGTCGCCTGAAAAAATATTTACATTGCCTGAATGTTGCAACAGATTTAAGCTATAGATGTAGACCCTGTCTTGACGGAATACCCAGTCCTCTTTCAACTCAGAAAAATAATTCTTGAAAACGAAGTTGTCGCAATGGAACAGATTGCCGCCGTCTCAGAGAAGTTTCTTAAGCTCTTGATATATTCCGAAGTGAAACAATTTATCTAGAAAAGCATAAGGGTAGGCACAGTAGGATTTTGAAAAGAAACCGCAGTGCCAAGGGCTGTTAACAACCCTCCCAAACACATGTAACATACACTCAGAGGTCCTTGACTGTTTCATCCTACTCCAAGCAGAGTGTACATACCGTTTCCTGACATTTTTTATGTTTTAAGTCGGCTTTACTTCTGCGACCTATACGATCATTCGTCTCAGGGGGCTAGCTAGACTAGGTGGCCCTCGATCTTCCTAATGAAATTGAGAATGTCACCTGTCAACGCATTTTTGATGTCAAGAATTTCTTTAGAAAAACAAACAGCCACACACTTATATAGCTTGTCATTCTTCTGTTTAATCTTCTCTTACGCAGAGTCTACATTCGGTTGCGTAGGTTAGGTAGATAGGTGTCCCATGGGACTCACTGTGTTCAGATGCCCAAGCAAGACTCATTTTATGTAGGCTTCAGTGTCCAGAAACGAAGCTAGTGAGTCATTTATTATCGTCTCTAGGTTTCTATTCATAAGAGACATGAACCTTTTTGCTTATCTGATTCCTCGAATATCAATCCACTCGTCTAACAAATGTTCTAAAGGCGGGTTATGTGCCTTTTAATGGAACCTTTTGCCACTAGTTGGTCAGCGATTTTATTAAATTCAATGCATCTGTATCCTAATACCGTTTAGAGGAAAACCTGGAGTTCCTTAGACGTTTCTTGAATCTATTTACTCCACCTAACTCTTGTTAGGTGCGTTGGACTTGTGGTTGGTGCGTTGGACTGCTAAAGTCGAGCCTTAGCAACATCCAAACGTTCTTCGCAGCCATGACAAAACTTCAATCCCCCATTTGGAGTTGGCAATAAAACTTTAGGTCCCTTCGAAAAATAGTTGCGAGAAGCTACATCCTAGCTTTTCTTTAAGTTGTCACGCGAAATATTTGTATTTTTTTGTACCTTCTCCTTACCAGACAGTCAGTTCAGATGGAAACACAATAGTGGTCTACGTAGTGAAGACTTTAAAACAATCAAACTACTCATAGTTGTAGTTCCCAAAACTCGTCAATTTCAAGGCAAACCTGGCACGTCACTTGTACAAAAATGAGCAAAAAAAAAACCTGTTCACATCAATATTCCTAAAAACTATTTCGAGTCCAAACATAACCTCCGAACATGATTAAACCTAGCAAAGATGGGTTCACCTAAAAATAAATAAAAAGAAAACTTACAATATGTTCCTTTAGTTCTTTGGTGCGTAGTGGTCCCAACCATTGATGTAATCCAATATAACGTTTTTGTACCATTTTTAAAGCTGGTGCCCCTTGTGCGTAAGGGCCGCCCAATAGGGCGGAGGCAGTTTCTAAAACTACCATTTTTTTATTTATTTATTTTACTTTTCGTTTTATATGATTTATTTTTTTCACTTATTTTATTTTATTTTTCTTATAAACACTAGGAATTTATTAAAATTTTTTTTAATTTAAATGATTAAAGCACTTTTGAAGCATAAATTTATATATGTAAAAGCATAAAACACAAAAAACAAACACACACGAAGGATATAAGAGAAAAAAACTGACAGAAAAAATTTGTTTAAATTTTAATTGCACGCAATATATTTATATTTTAATATATTTATATATATTTTATGTAAAAAACTATTAGAATTTAAATAAATAGATAAATATATATGTTTTTTTGATTAAAATATCTTCTTTTTTTTTTCTTCTTTTATGTATCACAGCACTTTGGATTTATTTTTATTTATTTACTTAATTTTTGACACTTAAATTCACATCGATAGATAGATAGATAAATTTAAATTTTCATCACATAAAGTATCTATGGATAAAAATGAATAGAAATTGATTTTATTTGGAGAAAAACGGAAAAGAAAATCCTTGCTAATGAACCTAAATCCAATTAAATTATTCGAATGCACGTCGCCCGATAGACCGAATACAAATTAAATTTAAATCCTCGACACTCTCGAGTGAGTAAACACACCTGTTTCCACTCCACAAGTGGTGTGTGTCCGTGGTGGTGGTGGTTTTTTTTTTTTGTTCGAGGATGGAGTAGATACACTTTTGACAGACGCAAATCCTTGCGATAAATTGACGTCTAAATTCTTTTTATTTTTTTATTTTTATGAAAAGCGTGGAAGGACTCTGTTCAGATACAGCGATATTGTTGCGATAAATTCGTTTCTGATTTAGACACACTATCTGATTCTGAACCCGGTGTTGTTTTTTTATTTGGAAACCTCAGGATGTTGATTGAAGTTGAATAGGAAATTAGGGAAAAGAAAGACGACCGAAACCGATTGGTAGTTACGAACTATCTATTCCATGTGGTAGAACACAAAGAGATACTGTATCCGTGGTGGTTTACCAATTTTTGGATATTTACTGATTTTTCTGTTCTTACGAGTGGGATTTTCTATTTTTTTTTTTTTTTTCCTCTTTTTGGACTTTTTGTACGATCCACAATCTTCAAAGTTCCATCGCGAACTGTCGCGCTGCGATGGTGTTCGCGGTGGAGAGTTCTCGTCGTCTCGTTGGAAGTCTGATATTTTATCTAATCACTTTTCTTTCCTTCACTTCCATGGATTTTCTCGTGTGTTTCTCTGTGGTGCGCACTGTTTCTCTTCGATGAGCGCATTTTGTTTCAAAAGAAAATAACAAAGAGAATGACCAAAGCAGATTGGAATTGGGAAACGGAGAGAATTTATGAATTCTTGGTGTCTGCGCAGTTTGGACAGTGTGGTAGAAGAATCTCAGCGATTTAGGTTGACTGTGGTGGATTGTGGCCGGTGGTTGGTTGGAATTTCTTTTTTTAATTCAGTCTCAGGTGGGACAAATGTTGCAGAGAATTTTATATTTATTTTTTTTTATTGTGTTTTTATTTATGATGTGTTGTTTGTTTTATTATCAAGAATGAAATTCGTATTGCAACAGACCTTGTCCAAGATATGTTTTATTTTCCAACTAATTCTTCGACAATCCCATACTTGTTGTCCTTCATTTGGACACGGAGTAGGATTCAAAGGGTTATTTTGTAGTGATGTAACACCTGACGCATATAATATTTGCTGCGTGTATCTTTAAGGGTCTGAGCTAGTTACTAAGTGCCACAGAAGCGCTTAAAAATCATGTTCCCTACGCGACACACGTATGAATGCACAATCATAAGATTCAACATACAGAATGATTGTGTATGATTGACTGTGCATCCCGCTTGTGCAAATAAATTTATTTTATTTTTTTATTTAGTGGTTATGATATCAAATTTGACTGATTTCGTGAACGAATTTCAATAAAAAAAAAAAGCCGAGTCTGACAGTCCGATTAAAATGATTGTACAATCGGCATGAGCAAATTTTTACTCATGCATGCCAACGCAATCCTTGCTGGTTCATGACTGTATGTGTTGAGTACGCGGCCTAAAATTCTAATCCAACTGAATTTTCATACGAATCTTTTTTTTATAATTCACTTACGCTATAGGGGTTATGAATACCCTTATGATGCTAGTGTTGGTGCAGTTACTTTGAAACTCAGGTAGTATTAGGTTTCAGTCTTTTTGTTCCAAGGGTTGTGTCCAGAATGACTGGAGAGAATTGTTGGTACTGTTGTCATTGCTTATAATTCACAGTATTTCTTTCGAACATCCCGATGTTATTAGTACAATCAACACTTTCAAGTCCTATGACCAACCTTCTGCCAGTGTTATGCCTATGCAGTAGAGTTGACGTCAGCTTTTTTCGCAGTTGATCGACTTTTTTTTTTAACATCGGGATTCGAACCTGGAACCTTCAGCGTGACAAGAGATGATGCAACCACTACACCATGGCCACTCCTTCATTTATGCGAGTTGGAAGATGTAGTCCTATGGACTGAACTTAACTGGTTAACAGAAGGATCATACTAGAATTCGACGACTGATGGTTTAACGGACAAAAGATCTAAAAATGGAGGTCAACTTGCGTCTCTTAGTCTGAACAAAGCACGAGTTATTTCTAGCATCCGATTGGATCACTATACCATTGGAACCCATTCAGATGGAATCAATTTTGCACAGTGACTACTATTGTAGCTGCAGGGATCAAGTGGAGGAGGAGTATCTAAAACCCTGTCCACATTCAGTGTGGCATATTGACAGTTCACTCTTAAAAACATCAGTCCTCTTTCAAACTCAAGTTGATGATTAGGAACACCGAGTCTCTCCGTATGTGCATACGCCAATATATCAAAGCTCTTAATCCACCGAAGTTTACAAAGATCCCATCGCCGATAGATAGAAGTGTCACACACTGCGACTTAAAAGATCTGTTCTCTCTATTCTTGGTATAAGCCGAGGGAATGTCGGAGTAGATCTTGAATATCTCACTCAATAGCAGGCTCTCAAACAGTACAAACTCTAGTTGGGATAGGTAGGTAGCAATGACTGCCTGGTGAAGGCCTATCAGAAGCACAAGTAGCGCTGATGCACCTTTTTGATACCACAATTCATGTGACCTGGATGTTGATAGGTGTGACTAAGAGATGTAGTTTTCAAATCCATCCTGTGGAGTTGAGAAAGCTATTGAAGTTGCAAAATTCTATGTCGGCGATCTCGGATGGTTCTGGCTAGTGCCGTGCAGTCGCATATGAAGCCGAATAATGAATGTTGCGATAATGAATGTTAAAGGGAATGGCAGCGTTTGAGTCCATTGACCAGTGGCCTGTGATAGACAGCAACTACCGTGCGAGTTCTGTTGAATATGACGTTCGTCTCTGTTCACTGTAAGATTTCTTACTGCCTTCCTATTAAAAGGGACTTATGGACTCATGATACTTAGCCGCCTTCTTATAGAATTTCACTCGTGAATTCAGTTAGTACATTTTTGTGGCTTTGTGGTTTCATTTATTCACCAACGAAGATTGCTGAACAACAAAGGCACTTGCAAAAATAAAAATTAAATTCAAAACAAAAGATCATGAACCCTAATTAGCATGCAAGACGTGAAGGTCTGCATAATTCTATTAGCATTACTTCCGCTAAATTTCATAGACAAGTCATTCTAATCAGTCTTGACAAAAAAGCATCTAAAACTGTCAACAAAATTTCTTCAAATACATTTTCTGTTAATTTCTATGTCAAGGCATATGTTTTTGAAAGCTTCAAAAGCTAACAAGATGACACATGGTTAAAGATTTGTTTTACATTCCATTCGAGTGCTTATCGGTTTCGCAGTTTTTGTGTCTTAATTACTTCACTTTATGACCGACAATAAGTCGTTTTTTTGACTGCAGAACGTATACTTAGTAATAGAAAGTGTTTAACGATGGGATAAGTAATTTGAGATTTTATTTTTATTAGTCTGTAAGTGCGACTGGAATAGTAAACAAAGCTGATAAATCAGAGAAGGTAGGAAAGTCCAGAACTAATTTTTTGAATTTAACATTTGAAACAAAACAAAAACCGATATACACAAGTGTCGAGTTGTGAATCATTTATAAGAAGTAAAAGTTAAATTGGAAGCTTAGGGGAACTGACCCGAAATCGAGAGGAATACAAAGTAGCTACTGTATGTAGTAAAATTTAAAAAAAAGAACGTGTAAGGTACTAAAAATACATCGTGCGACAATACAGGCGTGAGAGAGTATCGATGAATTTATGACTAAGAACTTTTAAATAGGTAACTTGGGACCTGATAAATAAATAATAATGAAGGCACTTAGTTTATGAGCCATATCAAGTGATTTAAGTTGACAGAAAGTTGTTCAAGTTTATGGTCATAAAATTTGTGGTAAAATTCAAAAGAAGGTGTTCACAACTTGTCCAACTGTCCCAAAAGATTTGGTTGTAAAGATCTCCCATTAAAATCCACAAACATTCAAAACCAGTGTGCAGCGAAGCCTCCTTTTGACCCTCGCCTCTCTTCGGCAACGCTGTGTCGTGATATTTGACTTGAACACGATGACCTTGTGTCTCTATAATCTAAGCTTGCCCTTGGAACAAAAACCACTCAGAAAATCTTAAAGGTAACCGAGGTTACTTTCAAACTTAAACACATTTTCCAATCCCGATTCTCTTACAAACCTTGAGTGTCTATAGGAGGTTAAGAAAGGATCTGTCTTCTAACAACTCCTTCAACTGTGCATCTGTGTTATGACGCACAGGTCATCTTCGGCTTCATTACGTCTTAGTGCGCATCACAACGACTATTGCAGAAACTCCAAAGACGAGGAAAAAATTGAATCTGTCCTGTCACTGAGCTGCAGGACTTTTGTTATATAAAGCAGAGGGATCCCCTGAGATTCATATACTTATCTAAACGGTGGTTCTAAATTAGCGGTTTTTTTGTTTTAAATTTAAAGAATTGACTCAACGCATTCTTCTAACTTGCCCCTAAAGGCACACTTTTTCTTTGTCAAACAGGCAAGCTCGATTGGGTGTTCCATGGCTGTCAAGAGACCAAGGAGATTCATATTCCTTTTGCCCGCCAGACAACGATGAAAATTCCCACAGATTTGAGTCTAAATTTCCACGATGAGCTCGCCAAATGAGGCTTACAAGGTGACATATCCACCAGAAATAGAGTAGAGTATGACTGCAAGACTGCGTTAGGCTGAGGAGTTTGTTGACATCTCCAATGACAACTGAAGTCCGAAAATTCTCGCAGTAAGCAAGCGTTTCACAAGACATTTGTTGCCTTTGTGCAGATGATCAAGAAACTGCAGAGCTGTCGGTTTATCTGCTCAGTCGTAGTCGACTGATCACCTGAAACAATGATCCTAAGGTAACCTCTATGACCTTGATCTTGCTGAGGATCATAATATTCTTCAAATCTATGACAAACTACGCATGACATAGCCTCTGTTAGAAATGCATGAGAACCCACAGAGCCTAATCTTGGCCTCACCCAGGCAAATTAGAAAGAAAATTCTAAAGCATCCCATGCTTAGTACGAATTTTAGAACGATCTTTGCTGACTTGGATAACAATTTGTTCGGATCGTTGAACAAATGTACACCGAGGGCTTTTGTTCCGGTTGTGCTTAGCCTTGAGCTTGGGAAATGTGTCGTGATCTAATCTGTGTCTTCCTATCCACAGACGCTGGAGAAGTAAATTGTGCTGCAAATAAGGCTTTAAGGGCGCCAATTATCAGTCCTAAATGCAGTCTGTTGAGAATAAGTATTCGTATGACCATGTTTTCTTAGATTTTGACCACTCATCAGCAAGCTTTCGGAAAACCATGCCTATTCCACCATAAAAGTCAGAACTGGGCAATCGATCGTTGTTGGGTTTAGTTCCGATCAATTTTCTTAGTGGTTCTTCGGCATTTTCATTCCCATCGATACTTTTATGTCCTGCGATCCAACAGATCGAGACCTTATGCCGTTAAAAGATCCGTCTAACATCTGTTTACTATCTTCCATTCTAGCTTGAACACACTGTTGTAGTTTTGAGATTTTAGTGAACGGCCACTAGCGGGCTCATTGGAGTAGACTTCAAAGCCTACTCTCAACGATTATGCGTCATCAATCTGTAGGCTTAGATCTATTGCAGTTTGAAGGCCTTACGCCATCTTTCTCTTGATGGCAAAGAATTTGGAGGTCGTGAAGTCACCTAGTGAAGTAGATTCTAGCTTTAGAGAGATTCACTGTCGAAACTTGAAGAACTTCGCTGTCTACCATCAAATATTGACACAATCCCACTAAGCTCGTAGAAGTCAAATTAACCATTTTTGGACTTAGTCCACAGGATCTACAAAAAATTAGGATTCTGATAGCCTTATCTATTCTAACCATCAGATGTGCTGTAAAGGTTAATTCAGGATCAAACAAAGCATCCAAGCGTTTGACTTTACTAGATACTTCTCTATGGGTGCCATATAAAAACAGGACATCTCCCATGAAGCAGTTTCTACCTCATTTCCAAAAGCATCACAGCAGTGAAATGTCTTAAGTCTGGTGGTGATGGCAGTAGGTTCCTTCCATTCTCATGAAGAATACTCAACAAAGAGTCACCTATAAGTTCCACAACCTAATTGAAAGGACATCTTCCTGTTCAAAGCTTTTTGCAGACTATTTAGTTTTGATGCCGCCACCAAATCGTAGATTGAAAGACCTTTGATGGCATTGAAAGAGATGGGCTAATTCTTACACTATTTTCACGATGAAGCTGCTGAGAATTGTCTAAATCTAGATCGTTAAGACAGTCCAAACGAAGACAGTAAATAAGGTTGACAAAGACACCCTTGGTAGTTGACAAGTTTACCATGTTAAGGAACCAATTTAGCCGTCAAGTCAAGTCCACATTTCAACAAATTTTCTTTCAAATCGGAACACGGCAACACTTGAAAGCATAAAAGTACAATTTGTACCTTGTGGATACATTCCCCACACTCCCACAATAAGCTTGAAGCCAACCAGTGAGATACATTCAACAGCATGATGTGTAAAAGTCTACAAAAAAAAAATCATATATCCAAACACTTTCCAGTTCTCTAACCACAAAGAAGTGGAATGAGGAATCACCTCACACTGGAAATGAGAGCATATCCACTCCATACTCTTGCAAACCAATTGGAACTTGAATCAAAGAGGTATCTACTCCGCTCTATGCTCCACTCCATTCTTTTACCCCAAGAATGGGGAAATTGTAAAAGTGAAAGAGAAAATTCAAACACTCTCTTTGTCTCTTCCACTCAACACAAACAGGTTGCCTCTCTATTTGGGTGGTGGTTGTGCCTGTGGGGCTAAAAATGAGAGAAAAAGAAACAAAATTTTTGTTGTCTGGTGGTTTTTGATTTCATATTCACCACACCGAGCTGTTCTCTTTGCTCTAGCTCTCTCTCTCATTTCAAAGTTTTCTTCTTTATCCATACTTTCTTTTGATTTCACTTCCTGCTCGCTTCGTTAATATAGTTCGGAAGGAAAAACTGCACAAACACATGCACGTGTGTGAGAGAGAAACAAATGGATGAGAGACGAATAAAGTGAAATGCAACAGGCGACATTATAGACACGAGGGCATGGCCAGCTGAATGGTGTGGTGAAAACAAAGAGATGTGTACTATAAGAAAATTTACCCTATAAGAAAAATAAATTTTATTGCGGCATAAAGTGAGTAATAAAAGAAAATAATAAAAGCTGTTCAATTTAAAAACATAATTAAGATTATAAATTAAATAATCTTGTGCAACACAAAGATGGTCGGCTGGACCCGCCTTAAGGAGGCTGTTAAATTTTTGTCTTACGAAATGAAAAAAAAAGGCATATTGACAAGGTAGTCAGAGAATGTGTCATAAATTTACTTCGAAACTAATAGATGGCGCTATTTATAGTTTGAATATGATTTGAGAAGACTTCATGACGTCCATCGAATTTGATGTAAGACGACTTTAGTACGGTGGGAGTAGGAGGTTCCGATGCACATTGGTTTTGAATGTTTGGGAATTGTATTAAGTGGGGAAGCATTCTAAATTACTGGAAAGGGACTTCTGTATTTTACGGGAACAAAAGCGAGCTGAGCGATACACTGATTAGTGCTCGAGTGAACAATTTAAAAGGAAAGAAGCTGAAAATTTTAACTTTGAATCTGTTCGGAGAAGTCATTTTCCAAACTTTCCTAGCAGATGCACAGTTAGTGATACCTAACCAGTATCTCATGAAGATGATTGGTTAAAGAAAAGAAACATTCCTAGGATTTTCCTTTGCTTTAAGATGCTTGCCTCACGTCCATAGGCAACAACAGCGAGCATTGAAAGCGCTAGCCGGAGCAAATCTGTGCTTCTCAATCAAAAACGAAAGACAAAACAGTAGTGGCAGTAAAAGGGACCTCCCTTCATTGCTTTGATTCAACCAAAGTCGTCAGAACGTATAGCAAATATGAGGATAGCTTCCAAGCGATTTTCTTACGTCATTGGTTACATACGTTAGATCAATGACGCATGATCTGGTTTGATTCTTGCTTTAGGAACTTAACCCTGAATATTGAAAAGCCATACACGATGCTTGAGTGCTCAGGTTGTAGTTCAGAGGATGGAAGTGCATTTAAATCGAAATTTTCAACCCGTAAAGGCTTTTTGGTACAGAAAGTGAGGGGAAGACCGAAAATCAACGACAAAGTCACATGGGCCTACAGAAAAATAATAAAAGGGACTTCCAAACGGCAAATGCAGAAGCTTCTTAGACCAATTTGTTGTTTGGTCATCGCTTGTTGAAAAGTAGAGTTGCCGAGTCTCGCACCTGATCTCAAGTGCGTTAGCCAAACTTGGTAGTTTTACACTCTAGTAACTCGACTTTATAGTAGAATCACTTGGTCGAGCAAAAATGGTAGGGAAACTGAGAAAGTGATGTGGGTAGCTCCCCTGCGCTACACACAGATCTCTATAGACCAATTTTAAAGCTTCGAAACCCTACGTCGGTATGGAGATTTCTGTTGTATTTGTGGTGGTTGATAATAACCGATGCCTTCGACGTCTAAATATAGTGCATGTGTGCAAAACTGACAAGCCAAAGTAAGAGAAGTCTGTCTAAATACTCACGTGGAGTGCATTATGGTTTCAGTAACACCATGAACGGTCTCGATGACAGGCAGAACCCCCATGACATATGTATGTAGGCAGTGCTGTACCTCTTATAGGGACTCCATCACTCTTGCTTTGTTTCTCTGGACTAAGCTTATCAAAACGATTTCGTGAACAACTTAGGTTACTCTCTACAAGACCGACTTAATGTCAAACTTCTATGGATTTTATCAAAAAGCGTATGAAGATGCACATGGCTACTTCGAAAGAAAGATTCTTCAAGTTGTCTTAAGGTTCTTCTGCATTTGTTTCCACGGATCTGTCAGTGTATCAGATTACTCAAAAGACTTGAAGTACAGTGACTAATGTATATCAGATTGACATTAACGCTTCGCATCTACAAGGATCAAGGCTTTTAATATACCGACCGATATGGTATGGGAAATGAAAAGCAACCGGCTACCAGCTGGTGACTGTTAACGCTTCTTGATTGATTCACAGGTCCACAATGGATTGTAGCGCCATCTAACCATGTAAGCCATATGGTTTGGAACTTGGATGTTGTTAGCTTACATGGTAAGTTAGGAAAATTCATTAACTTGATCCCATCAACTGCCCGATCGATTCAAATAGAAGTTCCTTCGAAGCAGGAGCAGGATGTCCTCATCTAATACTGCAACCCTGTAGTAAAAACTCAACGACAAGTAATGGCATTTGGCTAAAAAATTTAAAGGCAAAGAGCCAACGACTTCCACAATGACTACCTCATTACCATTTATCTTAAGTCAATAAAAATTTATGAATACCTACGGATATCCTTTTTGCATGTGCCTCCTGCCTTCTCTACTTTCAAATCATTAAACAAAATTTAACACCACATAATAAAACGTTGTCTATTGCCTCCTCAAAGCCAAAATAGCACTCCTTTTCAACAGCCCCTTTCGAACTTAGCATAAAACCCCCAAGCAAAGGATTTACATATTCATCTCTCTCTCTAGGTATGCATCCATCCTCCAATGCAGGATTATTGATCACCATTATAAAATAACTCAATTTTATACTCGTAATCCCTGAGGTCCATCATTGTTCTCACATTCATTGCATCTCTACCATAAGTCGTCCCTCAGATACACGTAAAGTTCTGCTCTCACTCACCCCCCGCTGAGCTTGTTGCAATCTAAATTTTCTCGCGAAACAGAAGCGCGCATACACACAGTATGATGCATTCCCCTATGCATTGGTTCCTTCGACACAAATCACGCTTTGAGTTCGATCAATCGTTGTGCATGTCCCCGATAAATTTGTTCCAACAAATGTCCGCTTTGACTACAAATCATGATGTGAAGTACGACAAACAACGGCGACGTGTAGAACGAGGACAAAGAAAACGAAATAAGAACAACCCACAGCAGTGGAAGAAGAATCAAAAAAAAAGGAACAAGACAAAGTACAAGCAAAAGAAGAAGAAGATGAAGAACATAATCTAACTGTATCTTTTGGATTTAACTTCATTCCACACCTGGGCACAACGACATAAGGAAACTAATCATCGATGAGGTAAGCCAACAGATCCACTCACAAACACACACACACAGAAATGAAACCATGCATGGAGTAGTTCCGCCATGCCCCCGTACTGTGAAAACAGGTCGCTGGCCATATACCTACTCACGTACATCTGGCCTGAAACCCATACCTACCACAACATAGGCCAAGGCAAGTTGAAGCGAATCGGTGAGCAGCTTACCTGTAGCTGGTGCTGAATGTGATGGTAACACATTCCAATGCTCGCTGGAAGCCCATCACTGGGGAGCCATTGACTTTTGCGCCGATTACCGAGACCCGAGACAGAGTCAGAACCAGAGCCAGTTTTTTTTTGTTGCCTCTGTTCTTCCAATCCAAGCCCGTTCCAGTGGTGCGAGCTACTTTAAGTTCGTTCACCGGGCGCAAGCCGTGACGTCGCATGGGTTTTCTTTCTGTGGATCTGGTATCGGTATCTGTGTATCTTTTGCTTCGGCGGCGTCAGCCAAATCGAGGCCAACTCACATTGAAATTTATTCCTCAAATTGACTTCCCTGATGCGTGCGCATGCGTGTGAGCTCACTCACGACAGAAGTCCAGATACTTTGTGCCATTTTCAGGTGAACTCCTAATTAGTCATGAATGTATCTCGCAGCTTGATTCGAATCGTGACCGTCAATCATCTGTCAGTGGGACAACAACGACATAGCGGACATAAGTTAGGACAAACTGTCAACTGAACTTGTGCGCAGCACGTCGACTATTTGTTGTGTTATGAAAAGTATCTTTCTCTCTCTCTCTTCCGATCGGTGATTGATGTATCTGATTAATGAGAGGAGATTTATGCTCTATGATAATTTTTCAAAAAAAGAATCTCAAGACGGGATAGATGATGCAAAAGTTATTGACCCCCCGCACTGCGCATAGAGATGTGCTGTGCTCTCTGTAGAATTGAGTTATTAGTAGAATTTATTTCTATTATTATTTTTGCTTCCATCTCTCCAGTGGTTCTTGGGATAAGAGGTCAAGTACCTTGCCTTGCGATGGAATAGATTCAAGATTGGTCGTATACACAGATGTTACACAAAAGTTTTGGGAGGGGACGACCCACCACTCTTGTGCTGCTCTCCATCTCTGGCTGCGCGTAAAATTGGCTAAAAGTTGTTATTTGGAGCACACGGCATTAATCATGTTTTAATAGGATTTTGACGGATTCTTGAAGAGTTTTTTGCAGATTTTCTTGGAATGCCCCTCTTCGGCGGAAGGGATGTTGTTCTGAAGTTGTTAAAAATGTTTTCTTTCTTTTTTCGCTTTTGGATGATTCATTAGTGGCCTATAAATTGAAAGAGGTTGATTGACTTTCGAAGTGGTGTTAGGTAGTATGTGCTTCGATACGAGTGAGTTATGTTGTCCTTTGGATAGAGCTTGAGATATTCAAGTTGTACTTAAAGGCGACAGTGATAGCTTGGTTATAGAGTGTGCAAAAGGGATTGTTAGAGGGAGGTATGAAGGGAGCATAGACCACTTTTGCTCTCGGGTAATACCTGACGGTGTAGACTAAGTACTCTACGCTGTATCTTTTATACTTTCTTGTTGAAACCAATCATGGAGCACAGAGCCCTGACTTTGACCTTTTTCTTTCGAGAAAGTACACAAAATGGACGTATGATGCACTGATGTCATGTTTTACAGCGGTTTATGGGGTAATACTCGGATTTAAACGTAAAAGTTGCAGCAACTCCACTCTAAAAACAAAGGGAGAAATAAAAATATCTCCAAAAGTCAAGCTAGCAAAGGCTGATGAGTGGCTAACCAAAAAAGATTTGAAGCTTACATCAGCTTGAATCAAAAATATAAACGAAGGCATACCTACAAATCAGCTCCTTTTGTACATTTAAGTACTTAACGAGCTCTGGAGATGAAGCGGACTCTCATTATCCCGCATTTCCAGGAAACTTTGGACAAATATCAACAAGATCTAAACGGGGCACATTCTTGGGGTGAACAGGTCAGGGATTATCATAGGCCACAACCTACTGACGGCCCTCCTTAGAAGAATACGTTTAAGTACAGAAAAATTATGCAAAGGTTGTTGGAATACAGACGCGGAAGAGAACACAACCCATTTCCTATGCGAATGCCTCAGCCTTGACAAAACAAGAAAGACGGCCCTCGGTGAATACTATTTCAACGACCTGGGCGACCTGTCTAAAAAGCCACCAAAAACAATTCTAAAATTAACTACGGATTCAGGATGGTTCAGGAAGGCCGAACGATCGTTATTGCACTCACCCAGACTTGCACTTTGCCAGACTGGACACTCCACGTCAGAGTAACACAATGGATCGGGAGAGATCCGAGTGAAGGCACCTCTTCAACCTACCTAATGAACTCTGGATCTGTAAATAGTATTAGCCTGGGAAACCTCAGCTTTTCATCTTCGACAGTTGCGGAGATTTTTCGTTCTCTTCTCTAAGCCAGGCTTTTTGGAATACAGTTACTTAGGCCGAGGTATTCCACGTCTCGAATTTTATAGGCAGAAATTCGAAGATGACCAGAGCTTTGTCATCCGTTTGCTTAATGTTTTCAAGCTATTCGTCTGTATACACATTTCAAAAGCTGGACTTGGAATTCAGTGGAACATGCACATCTTGCAATAAGGTGGCGACAGCTCTGCAAGTAAGTTGAATCTGTGCTAGGTTCTTCATTTTGTTTAGGAAAACTAGCCTCCACGAAGTGGATTCGTCCGAAAACTGTCTCACCTTTGACCAGAATATAGGGTAATAAAGGCGTGTCCCTTAACATTGACACATTGCCAAGTCAAGTTATCTAATACACCAAACAACCGAATCTGCACAACAACCACGTTTGTTATAACGGAATGCAAAACTAGATGCTTGAGGCCCAGGTCCACCCCGGACTGTAGCGCCACCTTAAGTTAAAGCTAGATGCTCCTCACCGCAAATGAAGAAAGTACTTCAATAAAGTCAAAGATTTGGGGTTAGTACGGAAGTGGAAAGCCTATAAGCCTTTGAGCAAATAAACAACACATCAGATTCTTCTACATTCTAGAACGGCGAAGCTTGATAAAGAGTCAAGTATTTTCCTGACTTACAAGACACCTTACGCCCGAAAACATCTTCTTATCCACCGTCAGTATAGCGACATTTACATATCTAGGTCTGGAGAACAGCTTTTCCGTGTAGTGACCGTACGTGTACGTAACAATAAACCGGGTACCTCGAAGAATTTTGAAGAGTTACTTAGCACTGCGAACCATAGCAAGAACTGGATTCGAGAAGTAAATGGTCCGAAATCTCATAGCTATTTCGTAAGGATCTTCGGACGTAAAGCTTGGCTTGCTTTCTGTTGAAAACAATCAAAAGGGTCCATCACAACATGCGTATGCGTATAGGGACAAGCTCTCAGTAAATTATCAGCGAAATCCCGCCTGACTAAGAAATATATTATGACTGCGTTCCTAAACGTGATGGAAGTCTTCGATATTTCGAAGACATACATGACTATCAAAGTTAAGGCAGTAGCTTCACCCGAAAGAAGGTATTCCGAGTTTCGAGGAGGCGTACTGAGTCGTATACGAGGACTATTGAGCTCTGGGATATTGCCAGGTTTCTATAGTCAGTCTTCGATATGAAGACTAACAAGGTCTCCTACAACGTAGGCACGCAAATCTTATCCAAAGTTTTGTGCAAGCGGTACAGACGAGTAAAATGAGAAGACACAAAGAGGGCTATTCTGACACTCAGCGATGTAACTTCTTTCACCAACTTGTCAAGTCTGTCATTTAGGACGTTTCACCAACTTTTAAGCCGGTCGCGTGTTATCAGCAAACTTTGTGTAGAAGGGACGATTCCAATTGGATATCAGAAACGTGCAGATATCCACCATTGATCTTTGTCCAACTTTTCACTCAGGGTTTTCCCCAACTTTTTAGTTGGTCGGACCCGATAAGTGGTTTCAAGTGTTTCAGCTTTTTCTCTGGGACTCACAGTCAGTTGAAAGCTTTGCATGGAACAGTGGATCGTCAGTTGATCTTGACTTGATCTTGTTGTGTCACCAATTTGCAGTCCTAAATCCGAAGTTCTTTTATCATACCTAACGCCTGTGGTTCATTCAACTCTCCCACACACCATATAGCCGGCTTACCATCCTCTCTGCGAAAAGAATTAAACTCTTCCAAGTCAATGACTTGAAAGAAAATCGTCACTCTATTGTCACCTTCGTCGAATGGCTTTTGTTTTAGGCCTATCAGCGGTTGAACATTCCCATCATCGTCGACGAAATGGAAAATTCCAGAAAAAAAAATCTGAAAGGATTTGTCCCCATTTCAGTGGCCACATTCTGAACGGTACCAGCCAATGTGTCTAGCTTTGCGATTTTCCTTCCATTTATCAGATAAATTCACTCAACTCAGGCACATAGTCACACCAGAGAAAAAGAGTTTCTCCAATTCAATTTAACTAACTTTACACACACACACACACACACACACTCATATACAGCAAGGGGAGAAATCAATTTATCGAAAACGAATGAGAGGAAGGAAGGGAAGAAGGAAAAAGCAGAAAATAAAATGCAAAATTCAATTACAGAATGACGACGGGCAAAAATGTTGTATCATCAACCATCAGAACATCATCACCAGGAGTAGTCGGAGGTGAGTCACAGTATACCAGGACAACCACCCATACGTCATCGCTGCGAAACAAGGTGGTGGTCGGAAAAATAATGAAAAGAAATTCAGAAATAAAGATACAAAACGCACAACTTTCGAGGGAAGGAGTTGCGCTGGGTTGGAGTCCCACCAGAGAGCTGCATCTAATATCCAACACGGGATAGCACGTATGGCAACAAAAGGGTTGAGATAGGGGAGTAGGTACACACTCCATTTTTTTTTTTAATTGCAAACAAACATGGATGAATTATTTTCCCTTTACTTTTACGAAAAGGGTGGTTGGAATGGATGACGTGTACTGTAATACACAACTCAGTTTTGCGGCCGATTTAATCCAATTTGAAGAGCAACATACAGTATTAGTCCGGGATTTAAATTGAAATTCAATTTAGCTTCATAAAAGATACACACCTACAAACACAGAGATAGATTTCTGTACTTCTGTTTAATCAACGAGAAGTTGAATAGTTGAATAGGTGTTTGTCCTTTGGTCGGACATCAGTCAGATCCTTTGATGCGATGGACAAGAGTGCAGAGAAAGGGGCAGAAAAATCATTTACGGAACACACCTCAGGCAGCAAACATGCGCTGATCAGGAAATTAGCTTTGAAATTTCCTTCATTTAATTTTTTTTTTTTCACTTTTTAACTTTTTGATTAAAAAATAAATTAAAAAAAAAATATTTAAAGGCGGACATTGACCGAATTGATTTGGATTAACATATTGTATCCCTCGCTATCTCTGTCTGGAAGATGAATGGCGGGAAATAGGTTATTATATCTCATTAAGTGAAAAAAAAATAAATATGAATCTTGTATCTTTGTATCTAACTCCTGATTTATGTGTGAATTTTTAAATTGACTGAGGTATTAGGGACGAGAGATTCCGATTTGATTGATGACTTTAGGAATGATATCTATAGCAGATGTGAGGTGAGTTGTGGTTGTTTTTGTAGCGAGAGGGTGATCCAACCACCACCTTCACCACTTAGACTGTCCGAAGCGTGGTTTTAAATACTTCTTTGGTCTTTCGACGATAGCTGTTGCTCTGTTCAAAAAAAAAAATCATGGACGTACTTACGAAGTCTGCAAAGATGTCTCGGACCACTCAGAGCTTGGATTGAGCCGTGAGTTTAAAAACCAAAGGCCTAAGTCGCGTGACTTAACTTCAGACAAGGTGTAACGTAACCTAGTATTCTACGTAAAAGAAACAAAAATTGCATTCCAAATTGACTTTAAGCCTCGAATAAGGATCAAGTACACATTGACGACGTCTGACTTTGAACCTGGACTTTGTAAGATTCGTTCCTGGAAACATGGATCATTCCAGATTCTTCAAACTTTAGAAAGAGTTCATGTTTGAAACTTGGGATTGAATAAAGTAGAGAGAGAGTTAAAGCTAAGAATGCAAAACATCGACGCTAAACTCTGTGCTAGAGTACTGTATCCAAAATTCCACCAGACTGTGATATGATTCTAACAGTCAAATACCGGACTAAAGTACGAGGCGTCAAGGATCGTAAGAGTTCGAAAATATACTTACTTATGACAAGAGTCTTGATTTCGACGTTAGATTAGGAATTGAGAAAGAACACACGTTGTCTTTCAGATCACGGTAGAGATACGGAAGCTGTGTGATCGTAACCACCCGCCTTTTTAGGAATTGACTCAGAAGGTACGCTTCCAAAAACCGCTGGAATTTTGTATACAACAAGTTCAGTAGACAGAGCTGGAAGAATGCAGAAAGTGGCGGATAAATCTAACTTGGTATGTCTAATCTCAGTTCCCTTAACATGTAAACAGTGCTTCATGACTCAGGAAGCCGAAAAGACTGAATAGGTTCCGAAAGCAGCAAGTTCGAATTGACTTCTGAACACAAAAAAAAACTAGACAACTGAAGAAGCAACTTATGAGAGCAATACTTCTTTGGCGGCGACGAGAAAAAGCAACAGGTCGATGGATGTTACTCCAACTGAAACCAACTAGTCGCTTGGAAAAAATGATGCCTCCTCTTCTGATAAGTCGAAAAGGTCTTAAACAACCTCCCCACCGGTGGCATTGTCTGCCTACAAAGACGACTGAAGCCTACCGAACTCAAATCTTCAACTCAATAAGGGTTCAGCGGTCTTTCTGTGTGACATCTATCCAGAAGCCAAGACTGTGAAAAAGCTGTGGCACACGATGCTTAGGAGCTAATCAATAAATTGGAACTACCTCAGCAGTCAAGAGGGACAAAGCATGAGTCCCATTATGGTGCACAAATCACAGCATGTAACGTTCTAGTTAGAGAAGCTATTGAAACGATAGCAGAACCGTTCATAGAAACACCAACAATCTGACAGGTGGTCAAAGTTCAAAACAACTTCCAGTGAAAGGTTAAGACGGTTCCCTTTTGAATTCGGACTAGGACTCGTTTAAAATATGAAATCAGGCTTTGTATTCCTCAACGATGCACTATAAATGTCACGTTCTGCATAGGGGAAGGCTGTCGGAAAAATTCGGAATTCAAAGCGGAACCCCACAAGGCTGCAGTATTTCCTCTGTACTGTTTTAACTGCCCTTTATTGAAGCTCTTCACGGTGCTTTATGAATGGAAGATGGTGAAATATCTTTACTACGGTGACGATATTGCAACCGTATCGACAAGCTTAACCTGTCTTTGGAAAGTTATCCAAAACATAAACAAAGACCAACCTACGACTTGAACGTTGATTCCGTGCTTTTATATCTGCAATATTCCGACGTGGACGTTTATTAGAGAACCAGTCAGGAGTTCAACGTCGGAAGTGGCAGTGGATTGGTCATAAAATATAGAACAGGTCATGGTTTATTGACTAACTATGGGATGAAATAGAAAAAGATGACGCTGTATAGTGGAGGAGAAGTGACAGCGTGGTGGAGGATCTAGGTGTCTCAAAGGAGTACAGGATGTGTTTGTTATCCCAACGAAATTGCTCATACCGAACAAAAGTATATGTCGATGAAGGACACCTCAACAGCTCTTTGAACACTTCTCTCTGATTATAACCATTGTCAAGGTCCACGCGGATGGCACTACACAATTAATAAACAAGAAGAGCTTCGTTTCAAAAGAACCCAATAAAACTTGTGGCACGACAAAACCCTGATGCAGTTTAAGAAACCCCACTTTAGTTGATGGATTTTCTTATCTCATTGCCATCGCGTCACTTCGAAACACATTTCCAATTCAACTTTTCCGAAAACATTTTTGTATTCGTAAAGTGTCCTCCCGTCTGACCCTGTAGGTGGCCAAATGGTAAACACCACTAGTTCCATAAACCGCATTTTATTGACAAAGTTCCAACTTTGCCCGTCAAGGTCTTCCAGTTGCAATGAAAATTTCCATTTGACTTTGGAAACTAGTATCTATAAGTGTATCTGTGTTCTAATGTCTTAATATCACGTCACAGGACCATAATGAACAGCACTTGTGCTAAGGATCTCTTTTAGAGAACCACACTCACACGCATCCTTGTATTGCTTTTCATTTAATCACTTATGCATTCATTCACTCACTCGCACTCAGTCACTTAGTCAGTCATTTCACTAAATCTCATAGTCCCACTCCACTTGAGAGAGAGAACGTGTGTTATGATTGATTGCACGGGGGAGCAGCAAATAGGGCTGCATATGCATTCACACGAGGATGTAGTGGATAAGAGAACTTGACTTTGGCATACTAGTGTGTGCTCCACCATTTAAGCACAAAGCACTTGAATTGTTTTCAATTTATTAGCGCGGTTAGTGCAATTGTTATGGCAAAGCCATAGAAATAGAAATAGCGACATGCAGTCACAGCTCTTTGCTTTGATAAATGTGCAGACGTTGCGTGGCTAATGGATATCCGTTTGTCCTAAGAGGGGTTTTTCCTAATGGCATTTAACCTTTTGTAACTAAATCCAGAGAGACAGAGGCTTGTTAGAAATCACTTATCAAGAGAGAAAGGTGTGAAAAAATGTTTAAATGTCTGTTGAATCAACAATTAATAGGATTGGGAAAATCAAGGGTAAGGGGAGTTGAGCTTTGAATAGAATGCAACGGTATTCTTTCGCATAAGGGTATACAATTATTTCGTGTTTACTTATCAACGACCAATGGGAAGTGCATCGTTTAAAGGTAATTCACGAAAAATGCATGGAGTTCCACAGGTTAGTCGACTTAGGCCACTTTCTTTTTTAAATTTTTTTTTATTGATCGACACAGCTCTACAGCTGATGTCTTCTAAATGCACGTTCGGGAATACATACATTTGTTTGCTGGACAGCTCTGTCCTGATCAAAATCTCATTGGATTTTTGCAGGGATCAGCCCCAAGACAGGATAGTTAACGAATTTGTGAATCATTTCTCATGAGGAGTGCACTAGATTTGTCATTCCGAATTAGGATGCACAAGGACCATGGCAACATTCTCAAAAACAAGCTTCGGTTCGGTTAGGTTGTAGGAATGGCTGAGCATTTAATTCAAAATTTCACTCGGTTTTCAATGGAAAGGGGAATACTAATTGTGATTGGCATCTCTGAACCATTCCAAGTCATTAGAAAGAAGTGCTGAACGCTTAACGAGCGGCTTACTTGTCAAAGAAGACGGCCTTGTTAATATGAGAGTGCGAATTAAAAGCCTTGATCTAGAAAGTATGAATACTGTGTACATCTAATCAAAGCCAATGGCAGCAGGTCATCTAAGATGGCTCTTTTCAGCGACAATTCATTAACAGGCCGCCATATATATTGCTGCACCCATTCTTACCACCTGACTGCCACGACGTCGTAACTCTTTGTCCACCAAAACAACCAGTGACTCGAGAATGTAGCCAGATTAAAATCTAAAAACCCAACCTCTAGTTTAGCCTTAGGTTGTACAACAGCTTCACAATGACCAAGTTAAACTGATTACAGTGCGATCTACTGTCAGTTCTACTGCCAAAAGCAAGTCCATTGTTACTAAGGTGGCGCTACAGTTCAGGGTGAATCTGGGACTCAACCAACAAGCCTCGCCAGTTAGCAGTTGTGCACTCCAAGTTGGTTGAGGTCTCTCTCTACTTGAGCGCGTCACATTAGGCGTGGTCTTCCTCTACAGCATTGTCCCTTCGGGTTAGACTCAAAGACTTTTCGGGCCACAGCGTTGGAGTTCCTTTGATTTTCATGTCCTAGCCATCTCAAACGACCAATGTGGAGTTTTTTTTTTTTGACCTGGTCCATCTCGCTATACAGCTCGTATAATTCGTCGTTAAATCTTCTTCTCCAGAGCCCATCAACGCAAATGGGATCGAATATCTGGCAAAGAATTTTTGCCTTCGAAGCGACCAAATGTATCTTCATCCGCCTTTGATACAGTTCATGCTTCAGCGCAATAGAGTAGGACTGGGATAATAACGATCTTGTATAGTCTTCTTAGTTCTTCGGGATAGGGCCCTGCTATTCAATTGCCTTCTCAGCGCAAAGAAACGGTGATTGGAAAGGTTTATTCTTCGTTTGATTTCTGGTGAGATGTCGTTTTCAGAAGTGATAGCAGAGCCAAGATAGACAAAGTCCTGAATGTTTACTTGTCTTGTTGGCATCTACACGCAATCATTAATTGACACTTGTAACAATCTACGTATCTACGACAAGGCATCAGAAAAAGTTTACGATCGAGAGAAGCTACTTGCTCGGTTTGATAAGTGTGCTGAGCCAGGCCTCTGTTTAGCTACCGGTGAACTCATTACACACAGCGAAGGTGCTGCAATATCTGCTTTCAGTTGGAGTAATGCTGAAATTCTCTGCTGCTTTGTAAAGCATCTCTGAATAGATGCCTATAGACGTTAAGATACCGACAGAACGCAAAGGAATGTGAACAAAAAAAAAAAAAAAAAACATATAGGGCATAGTGTCCCTCCCTGTGGCATGTGGCATTAAGTAAAATTTTTTGACAATCTATAGGGGATATTTGTCAGCGTCTAGATCTGTTTCAACAGCTGTCGCTAGCCGCTACTATTCAAAACAAAACGCTGCCGATTGTAATCCAAAACAATTTGTTTCACATGTCAAAAGTCTCATGCCGGTCACAGGTCCCTAGGAGCATTGAAAAATAAGCATAAATTCAAAAATCACATCAATAAAGACTGATGGATTGCACATCCTCTAACATCGAGGCATGTCATGAGCATGACATAAAGACATTTCACTTAAACTGCAACGAAGGTAAGTAGGAAATAATACATATTTCTATCTTGTGCGTCATGTCGCACTTAATCGTCGCACCCATGTACCCAGAGATAGGAGAGTTTCTCAATTTCAATTCATTTTACCACACTTACGATGTACCTTCGTATCGTAGGGTGCAAACAAATGCACATTATCTGACATGGACACGGTACTGTAGACATTTACTATAGAATGGATGTATCTATGTATCTTTATCGCTCAAAGGGAGAGGGAGACACACATTTTTGTGTGTGCGCACATGAAAATAAATCTGAAGTAATTAATTTCCACGTTTGCAAAAAGGAGATAGGATACTCTGGATGCCTTCTGGTTACACTGTGATCAAATTGATTGCAATGAATTGTTTCACTTTTTTTTCCCCCTTGTTTTTTGTATCCCTCTTATGTTTACAAGAGCAAATTGTATCTTCATCCTCAATCAGAGGGTATAATAATGTTGAGATGATGATGGTGATACGTGTTTTAGATACATTCTTGTGTGGTTTTTCTGTTTTGTTCTTTTGAATTAATATGTTACGTGTTTATTACTTACTTTGACTGTACGATATATTTTATTGAATGTCAATAGATATTAGATACATCAGCTTACCTGGAAAAGAAACAAAAAGATTGTTGATTAAATTTTGAGATACATTTAGAGAATTTGTAAAAAAGAATAGTAATTTTTGTTCGTGTGAATATTGAAAGCATAACCTTAGATCTACTTAAAACTTTATTGAGGTGTCAGAAGTGGGGATTGAACATTTTTTTATTTAATTTGATGAAAGTAGTCCCAGAAATTGACCAGTCTGTCTAGAAATATAAGCCCCGTTGGAGATTGAAAGCTGTTTGGCCATGGAAGATATAACATCTGAATCCCATCTGTATGCATGTGTCCGAAGTGGGAGTTCGATTACATTTTTCAAAATGCATCAAAGATCGACGCAGAACTCTTATTTTTTCAAATAGAAATGCTAGAAACTCTAAAGAGGTGAGCTTGCTAAGTCTAGAAAGGTGTTACATTGTGCCTTAAAATATATCTGTTTACAGGTGTCCGAAGTGAGGATTTGAGTACATTTAAGTAAGACTATCTGCACAGTTGGGTTTACATAGTCAAATAAGGTGTTGCATTCCGACTAAGGTGTATCTATATACATATATGTACGTACCGTACCTACATAGGTGTAACAAGTGGAAATTTAAATAAATGCTGTAAAATATGTTGAAGTTACATGAAAAAAGCGACCTATTTACCTTAAAATATTAAGACCTCTGGAGAAGGCAGCTTGTATAATCACAGAAGGTACTACGTGGCGGTTTAAACTTATCTGCACTCAAGTGTCCGATGTGGGAATATCAATATGTATTGTAAAACAGGATAAACAGGAAGGTACTTAAGTCGAAGAAAGGCGCTCCCAGATTGAGCAGTCTTCTTATAGTCAGAGCTGGACGAGTATAGAGTATACCTCAACCAACTTGGAGTGCGTAACTGGAGGCGGTTAGCTAAGGACCGGGCTAATTGGAGAAGCTTATGGTTGAGGCCCAGGTTCACCCCGAACTGTAGCGCCACCTAAGTGAGTAAGTAAGGACGAGTATAGAGAAAACAGCATCAACCAAGGCACTCCACTTGCACTCTGCATGCTTAGAAGACGAAGAGACAGCTGCACTTATACTGTGTGTAAATCTGGCACAGGCTGGCAGAACAAATGATATTTCGGCCTTCCAAACCCAGAGGATTAGCCAGCGTTGACACAAAGAATCGCGGTTTCGGCAGAACTGTGAAGAAATTCAAAGGGTCAACTTTGACTGAGACGACTCATGGAAGAGAGCCGAAAAGAGACTCAGTTTAGATTGATCTACCTCCCGTGTAATATGATGTCCTGACGAAACGTTTTTGTATACGGAGGTGTCCAAAGTGGAAGCATATGAAGTGCTTGAAACGCATTACATTCAGTAAATGAAACTAAGAAGTGCTTGACATTTGAAAGAAGAGCTACATCTTGATACAAAATTTGCTTTTATAAAGGTGTCCGAAGTGAGATGAAAAGAACAATTTGATCCAACACACACAATGATAGTCAAAGTAATCTACGAAGCGTTTTATCTTCAAATAAGGGGTGAATTCTGACTCAAGGTTTGTTTATATGCAGGTGTCCGAAGTGGGATTTTATGTTTTTGACAACAAATAATCGATATTAGTCAAAGACTAAAACTTTCTGTGTATGTACTGAGGTGTCCGAAGTGGGGTATAAGAAAAATTTACAAGGAGAACACTCCAAAAAGAGAACGAAGCCAGATTTCAATGTCAGGACGGAATCACGTCGTTCAAAATGACTCAAATTTCCTATAGGCTCTTCCATGACCCACCAAAAACTCGTGGTGAGATCCAAAATGGTTAAACAGGTTGTTCTAGTCACCTGTCTGCCAGGCCCAGATGTAAATGAGTTCACCTCCGAAATTCGTTCCATAAATCTCTTAAAAGCCCTGGTGAGACTATAGACCCACTTAAAAATTAACCTCACGTCACATTATTTTGACAGCAGACTTCCGTTCCGTTAGAAGTTAACATCAATCAATTTAAAATTCAAATCAATTTCACATTCCCTTCCCATTGATTGTGTGAGAAAGCCACCACAGCACACACACAATCTATTCTCATCGGTCCATTGCTCCCATGGTCATGTTTATCATTTCCATTTGCGAACCGTGCCTAAATTCTTAAGCTCGCGCAATGTTTTCTCAACTAATATCCCAGACAATTACCCGTCAATTAACTAATCCATTAAAAGGTGTCCTCAACGTTTGGCCGGTCATCCGCAGCTACAGCAGTTGACTGACCTTCTCAAAAACCTCACACCTTTCCATCCTAAACATCCATCATGCTGTGTACATAGAGTTGGTCTCATCAATATCTTGATGACAAACTGCAAAAGATTACTCCTCTGACGTGCCTTGAAGAATATTCTACTGACAAATACGAATTTTTTTTTTATAAAAATAAACAAAATTTTAAATTTAAAAATTAAAAACAAAAAATAAATATTTTTGTCGTTTTGAAATTAGAAATGTGACGCATTCACTGTGCGGCTGTTTCAAGCGTTGACGTATCTCACCTGCTTTCTACCTTTCTCTCTTCATTTTGCCCGTGATTGAGTAGAATTTTAGGGGGATGGGAGATGGAAAATGTGAAAACAACAAGAAAATGAGAAAAGAAAACAAAAAAACTCGTACATATCTCGTGCACTACTTATAGGAAGCAGCGATGATGAATCTTCTTGGCACAAGGCCTAGTATTTCAATTTTTCCCTCATTATGGTCGTGTATCTCGAAAGAGTATCTACGACAAATGACAGTGTGAAACTAAAAAGAATCCTCGAATAGGATTCTAGACGTATTGCCTTGATTTGAGGTGGATGTGAACAACAACAAAAAAATTGCGGATAATGTAGGCTGTCTCTGGCTCCGAATGCCAAACAAAAAACAATGTGTGACGTGATGACTGTAATGTGCGGTGACGAATTATACATGATGTGTGTGTGTGTTTGTAGGGGTTTGGGCTTTGAAACTCATCCAATTAAATTATATTTAATAGCCAATCATTATTGGACAACACGGGTGTGGTACTAGCCGTCGACAACGGTATACCGTTGCAAATGCCTGTAAGAGGATTACTTAACCGAACGGAGGGAGCCCTCTATTGATGTGTCGATTTCGGTGATTTTTTTGATAGGTTTGGTCGCTATGACGGGATTAGATTGCCGGCAATCAATCAGAAATAGAGTTATCATCCGATGGTGGGAGTGGTTATGAAGTAAGCAAGAAGACAACCATTACAGGGAGGTAGAGGTTGCCATTGACAAATGATTAGAGTGGGCTTTGTTGAGATGGATTTTGCGAAAAAAATTTTTTTCTTTTTGCTGATGTTGTCATTAAGGAACATTAGCATCCATTCCAGGAGGGGAGAGTCGAAGCAGGACAAGACCACATACAATAGTAACAAGTGAAGTGAAACTGGATGTGGGGTCCCACAAGGGTGCATACTATGCTGACTGCTTTTCCTGGTGGCAATTAACGCTCTTTTTCATGAAGGAGGAATTCAGTCACAATTCCTGCTGATGGATCTGGATCATAGTTAGGTTATGGTTGAAGTCGGCATGTGCCGACCAACCTCACTTAGACGAGATTAGGTCCTTTGTGTTACCATATGGATCTGTATATCAATCAGAACCAGCCGGAGTTGCTATGAAGCGCTGGAGGCTGGAAATGCTGATGTCAGCTAGCTCTCTTAGATTGTGAATGAAGCTGGCTCCTAAGCATGCTCTTCTTCGAGCTGAGATGGCCGAACATGTGCAGAGAAGATCGAGAATTGTCTTCGTCTCCTCATCGTCCATGCAACTTCTGCAAAAGTCGTTGTAGAGGAGGCCGGCCTCAAGGGACCTAAAGCAGGTCCCTCAGGATACCACAATCGAACCTTTTGGAGCTTGGACAACCGATATTTATATGTGCCCGATAGCAGAGAAGAAGAATTGTCCCAAATAGAACTTTCCTTTGAGGAATAGTGTAGGGCATATGCATTTGCGGTGGAGGATGCTCTCACCCTCAAGCTCCTACAAAGCCTACCTAAAAGCCAGGTGACAGCAACTATAGTTGTGTTCAAGTTCAGTTTGCTGAGCTAGGTCAAGTTCCTTGAGCGTTTCTGATCCAGCTTGAATCAAAAATGTCAGGTACCATTGGACCATTCAAGGTTCGTACTGCTGGTTACATCAAGCTTAACCAGTAACTTGTACATACGTAACGGGAGGCATGCATAGATTTTCATTTTTAGTAAAATGGTATTTCAGTACTATGCTCAGCGAGCTTATCGGCCTTTAAGTACCCTGGCACCCAGTTTAAGGAAATATTGAATTCCTCTGTCATCAGGTCAAGACATGAACGACTTCTGAAGTTAAAAGCGCTCCATCTAGGAATTTTGAAGCTATATTAAGCCAAGACAAGGCCGTTTCAATCACCATTAGTATCGCGGAAGAGGAAGGTAAGAACTAGCTTGTCAGTGCCATCCATACAGAAGGATCTGCATCAAATGATTAACGACTTCAGAACCCGATGAGACAATAATTGTATGCCATTCGAACTCTAATGTCTGAGTAGGCCTTGTAAGACGGCAAATGTGGACAGCTGAAAGCCTATAAAGCCCCTTCGCAGTGTAGTAAATCTGGACATTGGAACCTTTACCAACTCTACGCATTGGAACCTTATTCAAAGCTCACTTTAGAGAATGAGAGTGTCAACTCCAGGATAATGACTAATTGTTTCATCCACTGACTATTACTAGAGATGGAGTCCCGCAAGGTTCAGTTGTAAGCCCATTGCTGTTAAATTGTATTCCAAAGAACTCATAAGAAACCAAACAGATAGGAGGGAGGTGGATAGAGTAACGTTACGAATCAGATATCGAAAATGAAGACCAGTTGGACCTACCGCATATAGGACTGCCATCACGGCCTATTAGTGTCTTGCATACTTCACGGGTTCCAGTTCGTTACAATTTGTTAGAAAAATCTAATACTTTTCCCTAGATTGACAGGCTTTCTAAAGAGTTGCGACAGTAGAATCCTCGTTACTTTCAACCGCCAAACTACTACAGCTCCTAATGTTAATGACATCAAATCCATCCTTCGAAGAAGAAACCGGTTCGTGACAGCAGCTGTAATGATTTCGAACCTTTAGTGCTAATCGACCTCTCTCCGGAACACTATTCAAACAAATATTTATGATGATTTACGAATGCATAAAGGCAAAGCTTTGTATTATGAGTTTCGCATTGCCACCCCTCCGCACAGCAGCAGCAGCAGTACCAGCCCTAGCATAGCCTCACGTAAAACATTAAATCTCAAAATCTGACCGCAAAACCCTTGTACGCTCCATTAAAAATCCACTCTCGCATTAATTTCTCCCCATCCAGCCTTTAACACTTTCGATCCTTTGGACGAAGAGAGCAACATCATCATTATCGTTGTCATCATCATAATATTCATCTTTCGGTTGGGCTTTCTCACTTCCTCTCCGGTTGAGGACGACATATTTTCTGACGTAAGCCCCAAAAAAATCCCTCAAGTGTACATACACACACACGCACACTTATACCATGGAGGAGTGTGGCAAGAGGACATAGGAATTTCTAATGAGACACCCTTTTGAATACTTCATGCTTCATTAGCACTTAAGCAATATGCCAAAGTGTACACAACACTTTTCATCATGTAAACATTTGGCAAAGGATATGAGTGTGACCGATAAAAAAAAAAAAAAAAAACCGAAACCAAACGAAAACTGTCATCACAAGGACATTCTCCAAACACTGATCCAGCCAGCAAAAGGACGACTAAACACACAACCACAGCGCAACAACAAATTCTGTTATTTGAGTGTGTGGTGTGTTTAAAGAAAGTAGGGTTGAAATGAAAACATATTCCCTTAATATCCTTAAGCACTCTCGGTCAATTTAATTTCGGACTTGGAGAGTCCGGACAAGATGATGACTGTGTGGTGGAAGCCTGTGACATGACGGCACGTATCCGTATCCTTATCCCTTTTCTTTTTTTGTGCTTTCATTATGTATGGGGATTTGTCTCAGGATGTTTTTTTTTTCCCAACCCTCTGAGTCATCTTCTTCAAACCAAAAAAAGGATATCACCCATCATCTCGACGCCTGCCGCATGCCACCTCTGTCTCTCCCAGTTAGTGAATCTCAATAACATTTTCTAATAACGCCCCGGCATCACGTATTAATGCCCTGTTTGTGTGTTCATTTCCCTTTTGGCATTTTAATGTTTATCTCCTTCGAAGGATATCAAACACTTTTCCTTCCATCTGCTGACTGCTGTGTGTGCGTGTGTGTGTATGATGAGTTGAGGTGGTTAAAGATGTCATGTCTCTTACACATTTTCTTATCAAGTCTCTCTCTCTTGGTAGTGTCGACACATTGACGCGAAGTAATCATAACACAGTCAGACGAGGCTAGAGGGGTGGCTTTGTTATGCTGTGTACTCTGTTATATCGAATGAAAGTAAACCGTAAAATGAAGGATGTGGCTGAGATCTATGTATACAAGATAACGGAACGTTGAAGGAAAGTTATTGCTACAGGATATCTGAGAGGAAAAAAACAACAAACAAACAAACAGAACCCTCTGATGAAACTTCAAAGTGAAGTTGAAGGAGTTGACTTGGGTTACACGCGAGAGAGAGAGAGAGAGAGAGTCAGTGAGTGTAGAATCTTAAACAATTTGCAACCCCCCAAAGGTATCCTTGTTTAAAGGAAGTGAGTGCCAATGTCAGGTGGGTGCTATGAATTGAAGGGAATCGGAGTATGAGAGTCGAAACTAGAGCAACAATTTCATCCTGTTGATGGCATTTTGCTTTGAAACGAGTTGCTTTTGTGAAACTAAAAACGTCGGTCTTGGATCGGTTATCAGTACGAACTACATCGAAGCCTTTAATGACATCTTGCCTGTCGACAAAGTATGGTTCTGTTGTCAAATTTGAGACGCCTTATCTTCAACTGCCATGAAAGCAATCATGTGGGTATTGTCTACATTATCCTACCCCAAGCTGAAGCATCTGAAGATTCGATTCCATTAAATGCGAACATCGTCTAACGTCTTTATTTTAACAGCTGAATCCTTTAAGGATCCGTCTTAATGTGAAGATTGGGTTTAAGTCAAGTTTGACAGGTTTGAAACCAAACTGCAATACTAAGACGCAACATTATGCAATAGTTCGCGCTGTTAACTGAGAATGCTTTGAACGGCTCTTCTTAAGTATAATCATAAACCAGGACCTACCCAATCGAAGCATGCTCCATTGACAACCTGTGATTATCGAGTATGGATAACGTTAAGACTTCACTTAAGTCCTGGCTCTACCTCTCTCCACGTTGGACCAAGGCTCTTGTACCGGTGTACCCTCTTTTTTTTCAAATGACATAAAAGCGACGTCTTTTGGTGATGGAGCGAAATGTTATTTATCAAAGACACAAACCAGTGCCCCTGATCTTTCCTGGAAAGTCACCTGAAATTCGTCGTATTTCTGACATGGGTTGCTCAAACGGGCATTCAATGACCGAAAATTGATGGTTCATCTGTGGCATACAACCTCTCACGAGATCAGAAGCTTCCTCTTGTACGTGCTCGTTAACTTACTCCATCTTCTGTTCAAAACAAACTCATCATGGAGCTTCACATAATCATGTATTCGTCTGCCTTTACCGAGAAGAAAGGACGGAAATGGGCTGTTAATCGTCGTCGTGACTTAGCTGACTCAAGTCCAGATTATCGCGGTCCCACCGTGACGAGAGAGAGCCGAGAAGCCACCAAAAAACGTGGTCCCTTTCGATATTTCGATGGACACGTTAAGGTACGATTTGTGATTTTAGAGTCAAACCCTCTCAATCTTGAGAGTTTTCACGGGTCCTAGTGGATCACCTGGTTTGAATCTTTGACACCCAATCCTGTATGCTGCAATGTGGCTTTAGCTTTCAATCGAAACCTCCTTGCAGATTGAAGGAAACTTAAGAAAGAAAGCAAAAGGAGGTTCCAATGCACATTGGTTTTGAATGTTTGTAGATTGTAATGGCGTAGCAAAACGTTCCACATTCGGATTGTACGACTCCATTAGGAAAAATAACCTTAAATGTGATACTATGCTAAACTTTCACCAATAGCTGAGGCTCCCACCAAATCTTGGACACATATCCCCATCCTTGACATCGGCGGTAAAGAGAGACAGATTTGATACCAAACTTTAGCAGTATATCCTTAAACTGGATTCAAAGCAATATTGCCGGCCCATAGGTACCCACAGATACGACAACTTGTCAAACAGTCAACAGATCCAAGCTGAGGTAAGCGACTAACTTTGGTTGAGCATTAGATATTGCAATATGTCAAGGTAACCCCTTCCATTGTCAGGATATTTCGAGGACAATCTCACAATAATTTGCATTGTAATCGCAATCGAATTAAACAATTTGCCATCGTCAAACTGAAACCTTCCCCAATGCAACCTCACTTGATAAGTTTCCCGTTTGTATATCTCACAAATCCAGGAAATAAAATGGATAAACTCCTTATAAAGGACGATTCTAGGTAAAAGAACTTACAAAACAAATCCGCGCTTGTGAGATGAGAAGGAGAGAGGAATTGAAGTGAAAAAATAAATAAATAAAATGCCAATCAGAATAGTTTGGTCCATCCATCGTCCCGTTTTCTGGATGCACCTATGCTTCATCTGGTTATGGCTGTGTATGCCCCCTTCGGTGGTGCCAAGCAATATAAATGGCAAAAACGCGCTCTGCGTCGCCCGTTTATTGTATGTTGTGACCCCCTCGCGCTCAAGAGAAAAACAGATGCCATACAGATTCTCGAATACTTATCTCAAAGATATTCGCAGAGAGAGAGAGAGAGAGAGAGGTGAAAACAACTACGATGAAGCTGACGGTAAAGGTAATATTAGGACGGGTCCGGGATGGAAAACAAGTTGCAAACTGGATATAGAATACGGAAAAGGAAAAACGGCCGTTGAACCCAAAGGGGAATACATAACTCCCAAGTGCAGCGGGCAACATCAACTTCTGTGTTGCATGCAACAATCCAGCCGGAACATAATAGATAACCGAAACGAGAAGCCAGAAGCAGCAGCAGCGGTACACAAATAAAAAAAAAAAATTCAGAATTCCATGAAGATGATACGATGACATGCTGGTGGTGGTGAGGGGGAATCCCCGAAAAAAAAGAAGGAAAATCGCATTGGATGCTAGAATGCAATAGATTAGAAATACTCGAGGCAGTCGTCTCGTTTTTCTTTTGGGGTAAAAGAGGTGGAAGAGGTTATCACTCGGTATACACGTATGCACGTCGTTAAGGTACCATCACCAGGCCCACATTGGAAAGCATGTGGTGCAACGAGCAACATCGTCGTTGTCGACAGAACGCTGATGGAATTTTACTTCTTTCACTTGTGTCCCTAGAAATTTTTTTTCTCCTCCTTTTTTGGCTGTTTTCGTCCTTTTATTTGTCAGGAATTGGAAAATCCATTCAACGCTGCTGCAATGTCGTCCTCAGAAGCTGGAAGAGTTGCTCTTGACGTACCGTTGCGTGTCTGGTGCAAATTGCTCGACACACACAGTTTTTTTTTTTTCTGTTTGGTGGCCCTCAGGGAAATCGAATCTGTTCCTTCACTCTTGGTACCGGTATTGGTTGGCATGGAGTGTGTAGGGTACTTCTAGTCCTACCCCCTCCGGTAGTGTCATGTTAATGTCTAATTTTTGTTAGGGACTGCAATAAATCATGCTGCACTAAGCCGAGGTGAGACTTTAATGCACTTCAATGGATTCGAAGAAGAGATTTATGCTTGAGTAGTGGTACAGTGCCAGTTAGAAGACGGGATAAAGTCATTAGACGGAACCAGTCAAAGGGTAGAGGAGAATCTATTAAAGTGTCCCCCCCCCCTCTTAATGAGAAAGCCATTTAAATCGAATGAATTTGCTAAGGTTATTGGCAGCCTGTGACGGAAGACTTATGCAAAAGGATGTTCGATGCTGATGTCAATAAAAGTCAAGAGCACACAAGAGGACAAGAGCTTTCTAAGCTACAATCACTTTTACAGAAAAAAAACACTTAAATCATGTCATTCCTTGTGCTGCATTGGACATTAACGATCCATTGTGCCAACCTGTCAACTATTTTGCATCTCTTGGCGGATTGATTACATGGATTTCAGTTATCTGTCGATTGCCTTTATTTATGTCCTCCTGGTAGGGGTCCATTAGAAAAACTGTTCATTAGTCCGAAGACATCAAATCTTACGAACGGTTGTAGTTTCCCACTAAAAATGTCAATCATCTCTCGTGGTATCCATGCAGCAGCAGCATGCATGACTCCTAATTAGATCTCTTGGTTGAATTCTTAGATCGAAGGAACACAAGCTTCGAATCTCCCTTCTCTTCTGTCGCAGTAGCAACAACCAACTGCCCGTTTGAAAGGCTAGGTTAGACAGTCTCTTGATGGCTAGATGTTTATATTTTCGGTGGTAGAGGCCTGGACAATGAGAAAGGAAGTGGATTGTATCCTAAAGTGCTTTCTCCTCGCCGCAATCTATCTAGTAGTCTTCAACAAAAAAAACAGGAATTTTCAGTCTTTTGTACGAGTCTGTCGACTGTACTTTGATAGCAAAAAGACTCAGTGAGTTCCACCTACTGTCCACATGCCTTAAAACTTAAAACTTAATATGCAAGACCAAATGATTAGCTTACTCCGGGTACCATACCGAGCCCATTCTGCAAATCTCGAATGCACTTAACAAGCTTCAATTTAGCTGCTTCAGCGCATATCACCTCGCAGTCGATGAAGAAAGTGATATCTTTCTCATCGTAGCTGTTGTCACTGCTGGAGCCTCCGATTGGAAGACGCTATTTTGATCTGGAAGTCTGACTAAGACACATCTTAGACCCATCAGTGTAAATGTCTTGATTATGGTATTACGAGGTCCAAGTATGGCTTTGCTACATTGCCTGGACATGTTTTTGTGATCATTGTCCGCCCCATCATACTGGATCTGCAGCTATTTGATAATCTAGTTCTTAGGGCAGTAACAGTCACCGATTCTTTCATAAAAAGGTTTCCTCTAGACCAACTTGAGGATAGCCTTGAGTTCTACTGTTGATGGAGTTCTCTTAACATTGCTGGGTCCAATGTGAATGTATTTGCGCTCGGTGGTTTTGTCAAAGACCTACCACCACCTAAGCTGCCATAAGTAAGTATAGATCTGTTTGAAAGGCTTAAAGTTCGCTTCTCTTGCTTTATCGCTTCAGTCCTTCATGAAGAACATCGCTTACTACTATTGTGTACAATAGTGATGTTAATGTGTAGCCTTGTGGGACACCATTATAGACTTCAAGGGCCTTTGCAACTGACTCTAGCACCAGCTCTTCTGCAAAGAATCCAATTTAACGCTAGAAAATCCCTTCTGGAAGCCTACTTTCAGTAGGTAAACGCACCTTGTAGAAACGGACATCTGCTAACCTGACGGTAGAATGCAAGATTCTTCACCATTCATCACATTTCCGCCTTTGAAAGTTTAGGACCCTTTGATTTTAAGCTGAAAGCTTTTTTAAAAAAATGAAAAAGCTAGACGGGATCCTTTGGATTTTCTTAAAGACCGTTTTGAACCGAGGCTTATCAAGTTCATCATAGAAGTGATGCATAGATGACGAGAGGAACTGCAATGTGAGCTAGGTCCAGCTCTCAGGTCCCACGTCTTCCCACATAGTTTTAAACATGCTCATAGTTTTGTTGCAGCTTTGGTGAAGATGCTTGTGAAATATGGATTCCATGTGAGTCTTCTTGAAGAATGGGATTTAAAAATCGTTGGGTGGTGATCAATTTGTGTAGGCTGTGCAGGCTCTTTCGATGAAGACGTGTTATCGTGTTCTTTAGCTGTCAAGTTTCCCTCGATGCTAAGAGATGCTCTCTAAAGATGGAAATTCGAGCATAATAGTCTTTAACCATTCGCCTTACTTGAAGAAAGACAGAGGCTAGGCCTGAAAAGGAAGCCTTTCGACAGTTTCACAGTCAAGAAAAATGGGCTTTTAGAGGCAAAGCTAAGGTTATAAGGGAAGCTACCTTCAGATTTTTTTTTAAAATACCAGTGTTGTTACTTTATAGGTTAGGTTGGGTGGATAGGTTTCCCGAAGGACTCACTTAGACTCAGGGCACATTCTGATGCCTACAAACTTCTTTATGAAGGAGAATTTCACCCATAGAAGGTGTTAAGAGTTATTAATGAAAGATAGGAGTTTACGTAAGCCGGTTTGACTTAGATCACAGTTGTCATTGCAATTATATCTGTGGTCACAAAGAAAAACAACATAAGTCGTATTGTGCTGTGTGTGACTTATGCTGTTTTTCTTTGTGGCCACAGATATTGGCCTAGAAGTCTTCTTCTGTGCACAGGAGGCGTGTTTAAGTTTCCTCCTCCTGTTTCCTTCCTCACTTCTACAGATTCTACAAAAGTTATTGAAGGGCTTCTAGTCTCCTGGCGTGTTGTCCTATCAAGCAGTGTTGGTGCGAGTTTGTCTTTTTTGAGAGTAATAAAATCTCCGTTGACTTATGGTCATTTAGTTCAAGCCAGATAGGTCCGATGGAATGACACATATGACCGCTTTTCCTTCTAGTTATGAGTTATTTGACGCCATGTCGCTGGGAGAAAGGAGGTTAAGGAGGGAGAATGTTGTTACCTGTTAGGGTCTTCAAGTTCTTTAGGTTAGGTAGTCCTTGATTTGGAGTTCTTCATACGTTGAGCCACCTCGTCAAGTTTGTTGAGAGAGTTAATGACTAAAAGCAAAGGTTCCACTGCACAACAGAGCAACTCAGAGTAGAGACTCCTGTCAGCGTGTTTACGCACTTTTTCGCTTATTTCTTGGCAACCCTGCACACCTAAAGGCCCCTTAAAGCTACCGTACGGTTTAGGTGAAAACCAAATATACCACTAAATTCTAAAGCCTTCACACCTCCTCGCTGTATATTACACTCCCGTCCATAAACAGCCGAACAACTTAAACTTTCAACACCCCCACATGATATCCTCGATAAAATTTGTCGCCCATCAATACCCTTCAGACCCTCCAAAAAGCAAAAAACCTCCCCTAAAAGTAGGAAGACAAAAAAAAAGAGGAAAGAAAAACAACTTTAAACGGTTTTCGTTCGAAAAGTGCTTACGGATTCAAAAAAAAAAGAAAGCAAACCAACAAGGATGCCTCCTCCCGTCCTGGCAAAACCGATTTTTGATGACGACAAAATTCGAACCGTGTTTTCCTCGATTTTCATGCTCGACAGACAGGATGTGTACTATGATGCAAAGGTTAGATTCTTGGATTCACCCCAAAACGGAAAAAACTTTTTTTTCGAAAATAATGTGTTTTTCGTATTAAGCGCCGCCGTTATGAGTGTACGAGTATATCGCTGGGATATAAGAGTACGAGTGACGTTGGTGTTTTGACTAATGGGCGCCAATAATCCTTCTAACGAGTGAGGAACAGAGTCAACGACCGGCAGATCATTCCTCACCTTAGAACAGAAATTTAATAATCCATTTAGAGAATATGCCTAGGCGTTGTGCGCTGAGTAAACAGACGTCCAAATGGTTTGTTTGTTCCTCCTCGGAGCGGTGTTGGATGTGAGAACATCAATTAAACGAAGCGCACCACCTCGTGGCCTCTCTCTGTTTACCGTCGTCGTCACAGTGGTTAGAGACAAACGGTCGGTTGGGCAAAAGGGGCGTTAAATAATCATGCATAGACCTTAATAGCCGGCAAAACATAATTACAATGTTGGCCAGTCTTAGGTTATAGTTTACCACGAGACCGCAGAAAAAGCGCACCCAACAAGCCGCTTACCACGCCACGTAATTCCATTGGGTAAGACAACGATGTGAACCAATTAAAGTTTCTTAGAATAAAAATCTTACAAACTAACACCATCGAGTCCATTGACAGTCCAATGACCTGGGCCAAGACTCTCTGTACAGCTGGCAGTAGTACATCATGGAGACTCAAGAGACTCGAAGACTCTGAACAGCTTTTTCCGGTTTGCAATCCAAGGAAGTGGAAAAAAAAAAACGTACAGATACCCCACACTCCCACCGTGGCGGCGGCGGCGGCGCAAGTGTGAGTATCTATGTATCTCTATCAAGTGTTATTTTGTAATCGGAGTACGGCCAGGTATAGGTGTGTACCTTTTGGTCATGAACTTGACAGACAAAACAGTGGGCACAGCAAAAAACCGCCAAGGAAAAACCATATCAACGGCAAAAGGTCGACTAGGTCGGATGGTTTGCTTTTCGGTTTGGCCCGACCGACTGGATGTGTCTGAGTGTATATCTGTGTTATATAGTCAATGTCTTGGGTCTAGGTAAACGGAAGATTTATACTCGGTATGCCGCCATCATAATCTTGATGATGAAGTTGGCCGTTCTGCTTCCTTCAATTTCTCTCTTTCACGTGCAGATACATAGACCTTTCTTCATTTTTTTTTTTTTTGTAAATTTTTCCTCGTTTCGAATGTTACTCCCCGTATTATCATGACGTGGCAATCTTTACGGTTGAAATGATTCTATGAAACGGACCAGTTCGGAGGACAACGACACATGGAATTCCATCGTCGTGACCATCACCATCTCAGTACCATCAGCTGATGGCTGCATTTTGATGATAAATGATGATGGTATGGTTAATTGGTCCGGTGTTCAGGCGAAGAATACTCTTGGGAAATCTCTGAAGATACCGAACGTTTTCGATGCATTTTCCTTGGTTTTTTTTTCTGTCTAGGGATTATGATGTGTATGTGTATGTTCTCCCCTTCCTGTGATCATGTAACGAAACTAATCAGTTAAGAGAAGCGGAAACGGAATTCTATTTGGAAACGGAGATTACCAAAAACAGAACATTCTTTTTTTTTTCGGGGGGAGGGATAATTATGAAAGACATGTTTTGACGGGGGATTACGAGTATGATGTTGACAGGCTAATGGTGAACTCTGTGCACTCTTTAGTGGTGGTCTGGGTTAATGCTGAGGCGATAATTGTGCTCATTCATCACACAAAATTGTTGGATAGACTTGAGTGAAGCATTAGGATTACAATACAATTAGTTGGAGGAAAGTTGGACAACTAGCTATACGGCTTTGCGGAATAATTTGGAATCAAATCGAGAACTCATATCTTAGTGTTAGGAACAAGTTGGTTGTCCAACTACATAGTGCATTCGTTTTGTGAGTCCCAACTCAATTTGTAGGCTGTAACGAGCGGGAGGACCTAATCGGGTGATCATTGAGGAGTTGGACGACCATCTAGTTGTAGCTCATCGCGGATGTTCCATGAATTCAGGTTTGATTTGTGGGTCATTGCGAGTAGTTGGACAATCTAAAAGTTGCTTGACCACCTAGTTGTAGCCCAACGCGAGCTCTTTGTGAACCCCACCTGATTGGTGAACTATAAAAATCCCTGGAATCTGTCACCTTTAACTCAGAAACAGTCCGAAATTGCCGCTTGTCTCTTAATGAGATGGCTAACATTAAATGGGTGACGAGACATAGAGGCACACCCGGCAACTGCATGGCTAATGAACTCCACCAAATCCTCCGGGATGGGAATTTAAGCATGCCTTTCGTCACCTTCGAATTGCTACTAAAAAGAAAAGCGATCGACATTGCCAATCACAGATGGACGGAGGGTAATACCTGCCTCATCACCAAGCAGATTTGGCCAGTATCAGTATCATATCGGGACACTGCACCATAGGCAAGCACGTCAAAAGGCTGGACCTCCTCTACAATGACTTTTGCAGAAGCTGCATGGACAAGGAGGAGGAAAAGGCAATTCTCCACCTTCTTTGTACATATCCGGCCTTCTCAGCTCAAAGAAGAGTCCCCAAAGGAGCCAGCTTCTTTCACAACCTAAGGGAACTGGCTGGTATGAGCATAAGCAGGCTCCAGCGCTTCATAACAAACTTCGGCGGATATTATTTCTGGTTGAAGTATAGATCCATAGGGTGGCCATGGTGTAGTGGTTGCATCATCGCTTGTCACGCTGAAGGTTCCAGGTTCGAATCCCGATGTCACAGAAAAAAAAAGTCGGTCAATTGCGAAAAAAGCTGACGTCAACTCTAATGTATAGGCATAACACTGTCAGTAGGGTAGGCAATGGCTTAAAAGTGTTGTTCGTACTAATGCCATCGGGATGTTTGAAAGAAATACTGTGAATTATAAGCAATGGCAGAACCAATAATTCTCCCCAGTCATTCTGGACACCACCCTCGGAGCAAAAAGACTGAAACCTAATACCACCTGAGTTTCCAAATCACTACACGAACACTAGCGCTGTGTGAATAGCATCATAAGGGTATTCACAACCCCTTTAGCACTAGTGAATTGTAAAAAAATAAAATGTGGTAACATAAAGGATCTTATCTAGTCTAAGTGAGGTTGCAACTTGCACCCTGCCGCTCTAACCTAACCTTAGTTAGACCACGTTTGCTATCCGAACACTCAGTATAGAAGTCAAAGAAAGAGTTGCAGATGATGGAATGGACATCAAACCAACTTTGTGCATAGTAAATCCAAGCGTTTTCGAAAAAGTCGAAAAGGCCAAGGTCTTTTGACAGATTCTCTAATTAAATCGGTCGCAGTCAAAACCAAAAAAATCATTCTATCAGTCTTGTGGTCGTCATAGCTCAATTGACTGCTGAGCAATCTGGACTACAGATATGGGCGTAGTCGAGTTTACAAGACGAGTTTTTATGCAGTCAGTTGATTCCCCATTTCGTGGTCTGTCTAAACTCAAGAGTCCTACTAAGCTCGCCTCGACAGTTCTTCACAAACTTTCATATCATGAGTTGGGTATTGCGCGTATCATGGTTGTTGTCATTGCTATGACTTCTGCTTTGTATACACCTTTGTGGTTTAAGCCCGCGCTTAAACCATTGTCAATCTTCAAATCATGAGGTTTAATGGACGTAGATTGTGCTCAGAAAAAGGTACAAAATGGACTGAGAATCTAAGCATACCTCGTCTAGTTAGGCTTCCAGGTCTTTGAGTGTTTTTCTGAGAATTTTCAGTTACAATCAAGAGGTCAGTATTAAAATCGTGTCAAGACCTCATCTCGATGTGGTTCCTATTGTACTACTGGCCCTGGGGTTTTTTTTTGCCGACTTTGAGCAATATAAGCTGGTTTTTACGGACTTCCAAACACCCTTCAAACTCGTTGATTGTATAGGGTGAGTCAAATGATTAAAGGACTTGGAACACACAGGTCCAGACTTATTCAACAATGAACCTTGAACAAGATGCTCAAGGCTCTCGACAAAAGCGCTGTGCGTTACAAAAAGATGCCTCACAAAGGGGCTTTACCAAGTCATGGTAAGACTTGGTTAGCAATTTAGCTTTCTCTGAGTACTCCAGTCGGAGTTTAGCTTTGCATTCGATGACATCCTCTCCCATTAAGTGCTTTTGGTTGGGTGCCAATTATTCCCTCCTTTTGCAGCTCAATTATGCTTGACAAGCCTCGACTTTTCTTCATGCTTCTGCAAGAGCTTCAAGGGAAAGGCGTTCAATTTTCAGTCATAGGCGACAGACCCACTATGAATCTTGTTTGGGACAAGTTGTTGATCGTCCGGTACCTTCATCGCTTCTTTAGATTGGATTAGGTTATGTTGAAGAGGCTGCCAGCTTAAGTTAGTACCCTTAGACCAGTGATAGGTCTATTGTGATACCACATGAATCTGGAGAGATCTCCTTCACTTTAGATGAGAAGAGACCCGACCTTTCGTTTCAATTTGAATGAGTATAAGCTCTCCCAAGACTGGGTAACTTGACGTGAAGAATTTCCATTGGACGTGGACTCAAAAAATATTGAAACTGCGACCACAAATGCTGACAACGAATCTTTCCTACGCCTTCATTTTCTTTCTCCCATCCGCCTTTGGAACTTATACTCCCTCTTGGTGTCAAAAGATGACACATTCGCGATTGAGGTTGAAGCGAACACGGTCTTCAGCTACTCAGACCAGCTTTTGGTTTAAGAATTCCTTAAATTGTCCTCGAAAAGAAAAATATGTATACCAACTGATAGCCTTGTGGTACTCCACACTTTGTCTGGAAACCGTTCTCTTTATTGAGTTCATAGGTCTCCCATATCACCCACCATACTGTCACACAATCAAATTGGCTCGAATCCATCAACTGACAGCTTGCCTGGCAAATCAATCAATAACTCATCATCCACAGGCGTCCCAACAGTTCATGGCCCAATTTGTTTCCGTATTATTTGACTTGATTCAGTTTGGTAATGGAAAAACGTTTCTCGCTCCCAATTTCCCCGCAAAACTCCACTTGGGCAAGTGATTTTATTAAAAAAACGTCCACATAATCTCATTAAGGGGTCCGTTAAAAAAAAAATGAAGCCTACTACCAGCACTCTTCTCATAACCCTTTGAGCGGCCTTACGAGTAACTAGTCAAGGGAAAATATGACAGTAAAACTGGAAAAATAACCATGTACACTCATCACTCACACACACACACTCTCGGTGTGGAAAAATTGCATTACACATAATTCGTTTCAGTAATTCTGTTACTCACTGCCAACAGCAGCGGTAGGACTCACAAAGCGGAAAAGTGCAAAACCGAAGCATAGTCATATGGGGCGTCAGGAAGAAGAAAAAAAAGACATGGTAACACTCCCCCCTCTGTACATGTTCGCTTTTGCTCAAGTTGTGGTGTTATGTTCGCACCAGAGTGTGTCGTGTCGCAACGGCAATATGGAGTATGATGCAGGATGTAGGACATACATATATGGGTGGGGGTGTGATATGATACGCTAGGGTGAGTTTTATGTAGTTTTGCATGAGAGAAGCAAAGAAAATTCCATTAAACGCACATGACTAGCTTTTAACATGTGTCTCTGAGGCTGCACTCACTCCTTGAGTGCACACAGTCACACTCATTCAACCTCCCCACGTGCAGAAATTGAAAAAGTTTTGGACTTTTGGATCGATTTCATGTGCAGCAACATCACTCAGTTTCGCACTTACGTGCAAATCCTTTGGGAGAAGACAGATTGTTAGTCTCACACCGTTTTCGAAATACATTGCAAGAGTTGCGTTGCAAAATCAAATTTTCAACGCGCATAAAGTTTAATTGATTATAAAATGAGCAAGTGCGACATACACATACTCACACACAGCGGTGTGTATTGGTGCAAGATAGCGATTAAGAGGAGCAACGATGAAATATCGTTCCATTGTTTGGTGTACACTGATGGGGAGAAGTTTGGGAGCACTAAAACAAAAGAAAGAGCTAAAGCGAGGAAAGATGACCACAACAAGATTGAAGAAGATTCAGAAGACATAAGAAAGTGCTAAAGCGAGGAAAGATGACCACAACAAGATTGAAGAAGATTCAGAGGAAAACCTGACGGAAAAGTGCATTTAAACTCTGATCTGAGTGAGGTGTATGAAGTGGAAAAACTGGAAAGTTGAGACCAACTCGGGTTAGAAGTGCATTCAGCTAGTTGAAAGCAAGACACTGCGTATCGTAGTCAGCAAACATTTTGAAGAAGCATCTGAAAGGAGTAGAAGAGTAGGAAGGGCTGCAGACTAGAAGCTCGACATGAGTAACAAGTAGGTGTCAGGCGTCAGAAGTGGAAAAATTACAAAATTGACCCTAACCGACCTTAGGAGCATCAAACTTCAAGCATTCTTAGATTTCAATGACACTAAGCCAGTTGATAACACTCTTTATCGTTGCTGGTAGTAAGTCTGAAAGAATATCCGAAGGAGGTGTACGAAGTGGAAAAATGTGGAAAGTTGAACCCAACTGATTCTAGAAGCTACAGACTACCTACAGGCTTAGAGAGTCATTAAGAAAGTAGATGGCAAGGATTACCGCCTTAAAATTGTAAAGAGGATTTGATAGGAGTGTACGAAGTGGGAAAATAGAAAAGTGTACTCCAGCTAGAAGCAGGGGCTGAAGACTACAAGCAATCCATCCGTGCTTGAAGTACGAATAAATCAGTTGATGACAGGGTTTATCGTGTAGGAAATTGTAAATAATGTCTATACGACATGTACGAAGTGGGGAAATAAGAAATTAAACCTCCACTGACTCTAGGGGGCCATGATCGCTTCTTACAGAGAAAAGCCCAGTGGTCACAAGTCTACACAATATTAAATACTTTTGCAAAGAAATCGCACTGTTATTCCGCCCAATAAGAACATTTTAAAGGCGTGTTCGAAGTGGAGAATTTTGAGACCAAGCCTAATGGTTGTGCTGCCATCTTTAAAATCGTTCTTATAAACCAATGAATTGCAGATAATAGACTAGAGATGACAATGACTCAAGACAATAGATGTTGGTACTCTAGATGAAGAGATAGTGCCTCTACCACTTCACGTCTTCTTGCGGCGTGGAAAGAGGACGTAAAGTAAACTTTCTGGCCAACCTGTACCCATTAAAAAAGTAAGCTGCGGAGAGCAACATCACGTCTCGGATATGGGGGGATACTTTGTTGATGGCTATCGAATAATGACTACGATCGTAGTCCGAAATATGAGAACCAGCCATGATTCGAGGAATAAAGGTTCTCCAAGTAGCACATTCCCCTAATTGGGGAACGGTTTTATGCGATACTGCATTACCATTTTAAGACTGAGCTGAGTAAGATGACTCGACGCAGGAGAGTAGGTACCGACGTAAACGCGTGTGGAAGTTCTTCAACGACCGAAGAGTCGGATTCCAGAATAAGGTAAGAAAAACACCACTAGACAGTGGTTCAGACAGAAACCGGGACTTAGAATGAGCAGCATCTTGGCCTACAATGGTGACATCTTGGTCTTAATGGGGAACTTAAATGCCAAGGTAGATGACAATAGCACCGCACTCAAATACGCGACAAAAGTTCTGTGGACTTCTAGATATAATGCCAATCGCCTTGTTGTAGGAGGTACATTATTTAAGCACAAGACCCACCAGCAAGGCTCATTTGATAGACAATGAACATTCAACAAAATTGATCATTAGGCTGAATCAAGCTTTCGGTTTCTATAAGACAACCGTGCTGGAAGCAACATTGTTACAACTGAATGAGAACGGAACACTGGCAGGCAACTAGAGACGAATGAAGGAGCTAGGGCTCAGTAATAGAGAGGGATCCAGACTTGAATCCCAGTACCACTAGCGAGATCCAGGCTAAAATCTTGAAAGAAGTGTAAGGCGGTTTGAATAAAACAATTAACGCCAGCTATCCGTTGTCAATTTGCTAAAGAATTGAGCTCAAAACTACATTTAGAGAACCTTTTAGACGGTTCTCTGTTGATTTTGAATGAAGATCAGCTTAATCAGTTTAAGAAGCCACCCGAACCAAGAACTTTCTGAATCTTGAATGTGAATAGGATCCGGAGCTATCAGGAATCACGTTTTCCATGTTGGAATGAGATCGAAGGACTTTATTTGGGACAACAAAGCTCCATCCTATCATCACTAATATTTTTGTGAAGCACTGACGGAAGAAAGCCGTCTTACCTCAAATGCCTGAACTACGCTGACGTTGTTTGCCGACTTACACCGAACGGTCTAAAGTCCTAAAAATGTAGGAATAAAAAAAAGAAGCATTTAAAAGGCTTAACTCTGAGAATGTCAACAAGGGTCTTTATCTGAAACCTATCTCATCTAAACGGCACCATACACTTTGAAAAAAGTCATGCAATGAAATCCACGAACCAAATTTGACGGAAGAGTGGACCGCCCTGAGCAAACTTAACGTAGAACAGTCAAAAATAACCTTTCGAGTCACAACAGGCTAACATGAAGGGTTTGAAGTCTTTCCACTACCAGTGTTCATCCACTTGATGCTTCCGTTAAATTATCGTCGCCATCATCATCAACTTTACGCGAAAACATTAAAAGTACTAGCTCCATTTCACTCTCACAGGATACGTCTCCAACCCAGTGTGGTTCCGTTAAAGGCCGACGAAATATGACACCAGATTTGATGGTTGACATTAGGGAAACATTAATATCGAGGGTGATTTGCACGGAGTTACTTTGTCGCTTGGTTCATCGTCTTGACAAAAGTTGATCCCAACCCTTTTGTCCCCATCCATCCATCCAATACCGGTATTATAGAGTCGCTTTGAATTTTCAAAAAAAAAACCCTCAACTCGGGTGTGCATAGCATCAAACCTCTATCAAAAGTTTTCCCATTGATAGTTGACAATCCAGAAAAAAAAAAAAACTCAATTTGGACAGCAGACATTGAAAAAAGGGGGAAAAAATCACACGTCCTTCTTGATCTCATACATCCTTCCAAGCCAACTTCCATCTATCTATAGGGATAAATCGAATCTGTCCCAGGATTTCTTCTATTTTTTTTTTTCCTTTCCTTCTCTCCTGGCTAAGAAAAACTTTGACACTTTGAAAGTTATTGTCTTCGCCACAATTTTCGTCCTTTTTTTTCCGCTTTGCCTTGGCTATGCTTGTGGGTGTGTGTTTGTTATAGGCACTCAATAACTAAAGGACAGACAGTGGAAGGACTTCTAAAGAAAAGGCAGCCATTTATTTGTCCTTTTACGATACTTTAATAGTTTGAGCAAATAAGGCAAAGAAGTCCAACAAACATGAAGGAGATGGTAGACGAAGAAGAAAATAAGCGAAGAAAACGCTTATCAAGTACAAAGGGTGATGGGCCAGATGTGCCGCCAATTAGGAAAAGTTTAAGGAACGACGGCTGAATGTGGTCTTAAGTGCTAAAAGAGAGAAAAAAAAACTGTTCTTCTCGATTTATTGCCAAGGATATTGACGATCTGTTTGGATGTGTTGGAAGCGTGGGAAAGTTGTAAAAGTGGGTGTTGGACGGGGGGAGGGGATTTTGTTTATAATTTAGAAGGCAGCACAGACAAGGGATGAGCATGACATAAGTCAAAAAGGGTTTCGAATTGAGTTGGGAAAATATTGGAGAATGGTTTCTGCCACGTTTTCAAAACTCATGTAACCTTGAAGTGTTTGCATTTGAATAAGGACATCAAACGAAGGGCTGGACTAGATTTTATTTCGAAGAATTGTCCACCACTCATTTTATATGGACGCATTTAGGTATCCACGTACGACTGTAGATCCCTACGTGCAGATGATACCATATTTCACCTTGTGTCTAGGAATAAACCCACAATTAACCGCAAATAATTTATTGAGCATACTTTCGCATTCAAGTGTTTTTGGACATCTAAGCCCTGAGTTCCCAGAACTAACTCTTACTCATGTCCCGAGACGAGATCAATACCATTAGATAAAAATTCGAATGACCAAACCTTTTCAGTCAAATCCAAGGACCGACCGGTGTGCGAAATTAGAAATTATTCAAGGCACGATTATATACAACGTCAGCAGCATCCTGAGCACGTTTAAAGACCCAGAATTAACTGTTGCGCAGTGCTCGAACAGCCTTGTTCTTGGCCAACTATTCTACTGACTTTTTGCTGTCTGAGTTCGAAGAATATGACTCAACCACTCAAGTCTACGTAAAAGAGAAATATCGACTATTACGGAACTGTTTGACTGGAAAAAGTCTTAAGACCCGACGATTTAGTGTACGATTGGTGAAACATCTAGAAAAGATTCCATCATATCGGCCCCTTTTGAACTCAAGTCCCCACAGAGAAGACGAAACCAAATAAGATTGTTGTAACGAGTTAATCGAGAAGCCCTATAGGTATGGTAGGTAATAGGATTGACGGGAAAGGAAGTCCTTTCTTCGCCACAATTAGGTCAGCGTAGACTGATTGTGGAACCCCAGGGGATTCAAGGAGAAGTCCTATAAGTAATGCCTTAAATAAGACGTTAATAAAATGACGTCTTTGGCAAGACCAACAGGTAGAATAGCCTGTAAGACACCATGGCCGGAAATTGCTTAAGGCTCATCGAAAAGCTCTCTTCCAGCGGATTAGACGTACAGACGTTTTGAGATACAAACACATGGAGGAAGTTGAAACTTCAAAAGCATCAAATCGGAAGCTACTGTCAGAACTTCTTCGATCAAGAGACTCTAGAGCCCTCAACTGTGATAACTAGCACGGAAGACTAGCAGCGACTACCAGAAATGCCATAATAAGTGCACTCGACTTCATTTTATCACCTATGCGCAACCCTTAGTTTGATGCTGACTACGCTTAACGGATAGCTCTGCAGACTGAAAGGAAAGAACGACGAGCACGTACCAAAGAAGAAAGAATAAGAAGCATGAGAACCTGGAAGAGATGCAAATACCTTTCAGCGGAAAAGTGGACGCATTCGGTGTTGAAAATCTATCCAACGGCGCCTTAAGGCAGTCTGATAGTCTCGAAGGAGGTTAAGTCCGACAAAACCAAACGTTCCAAGACTGAGTCTGAGTGCTCCAATAGGGTGTGCCCGCAACCGACAAAAAAAAAATTGCATCGGTTCACAGTTTAGGAAGCAGGGCCTTCTAGATCTCCGAAAGAGACGAAGAGTGCCAACGTCAGCCTTAGACATAAGATCAGCACTTTAATGTGGAAGCTTAAAACCATCATCGGACTACAGTCCAAAACAAATAGAAAAGCAATCAATCTGTTGGTTTGTTACTTCACCACGCAAAGCCCACTCAGCTAATAAGGCGGCTTTTGTCACTACTAAGACCTCCGACTGGGTATCTTATGGAGCTACTTAGTCCTAGCTCCTCAGAGAACAGACCCGCTCCTATGCGCATGTTAATTTTTTTAGTTTTCTTCTTGGAAAGCCCATGAGAGGTCAAGGCCGTCCACCTGGTGATCAAGTGCGACGATGACCGGACATCACTCACTGAGGTCACGACGACCTAAAGGGACGACCGATGGACTTCTTCTACGGGACAGGGCACCTTGTGGCTGGAAACAGGCAAAAGGGCTTTCATCCAGTCAACAAGCTAAGGGAGATAGCTAACGTTGGTAGGGCTGACCAACATCAACTGGGGTGTCTCCTGAACGAAACGAACCCCTATATGATGGAGCGACCATGGAAGGGGAGAATGGAGTCAGGGATAGTTTAAATTAGTTTTCAGTACAAAAGACTAAGGCTCGGGCATTAGCTTAAGGTATAGGTTAGCTTAGGTTCAGGTAAGGTGAGTTAGACTGGAGTAAGTTTCTCCCTCCTGTTCTCTCTCCTCTATATGAACACAGGCCCTCTGAGTTGGAGCTTCTCTTTCCTCTTTTGTCTGTCCTATCTTTTTATGAAGTCCGTCCGTAGTAGTTGGGATCCTTCTTTCTATAAGGTAGTTTTGGCATGAATGAAAGTGTTTGAACAGGTGGTTTAAGAGTGAAAAGTACTCCCATCCGACGATGTAGAAATGCCTCCATGGCCTGACCCTGGCTCACAACAATGGCTCTCAAAGTCCAAGTATGGAACAGTGATGTCAAAATGGACAAAGATGAAGGTAAAAGCGGTTCAAAACGCCCCTAATATGGACGCCTTCTCCCTTTTTTATCATTCAATTGTTGGATTGCCAGTAAAATGTCATTTATTTGCTCAAATTTGGTGAAAATAAAAAAAAAAAACCTCGAAGACTTTATTAATCCTTTTAAAACTTAACAGTTACCTGTGACCTTTATATCTGTACTTAATGATATTAACTTCCAACCTATTTGTACTCCACTCTCTTTTGATCTCTAATAATTACTTCCAATCCAAACAATCCTTTTCCACTTAAATTGTCTCCCTCACCACCCACTCTATCATGCTTAGGCTGTGTAAATACGTTCCACTCTATCTTCATTCATCTTTCTTTCGGTTTTCTTTTCTTTTTTTCTTCTGTATTTAGGTATGACATCCATGGCGAGCCCAAAGGATAAATAAATAAAACAACTCTGCCTTGTGTTGTCCATCAAAATGCTTCTTCTTCATTCCTAAGAGCTTCACAACTCTCAGGATAATTTATTCCAATCCACTCGAGAGGAGGATAAAAGAAATAAAAATAATAACGCAACGAGTTCTTATGCAGAAAAAAAAAAAAAATTAGTAAATACACCGCGCATCCAATGTTAGTCCCCTTTGGGAGTAATTTCTCCCTGGACTTTGACTGGGTGATACGTCATCCTGGTTACCTCACCCAAATTAGCGCGTTTCAAGCGTTTAATTCATTAATTAATTAAACTAATGAGAAATTGTGTTGAACGCGTAGACTTCATTAGTTGCCGCCTTCGTCCAACTGTCCCGTCGTCGGTTGTTAAAAAATTTATTTTTCTCTCTGTCTGTGTGTGTGTTGAATTTTTGGCAAACAAATGTATCTGCAACAATAGCCAACCGATGACAAATGACATTCGCACAAAACGAACCCTGAAATGCTTTGTTGTTTATGTTTGTGTGTAAGTGTTTCGATTGTTTTAAAACAAAAAAAAAAGTTTTTAGCGCACGATGACACATGAAGCAACAAAATTAATATATTCTCCCGGAGCAGCAATTGCTCATTCGAAGGATGATTAGGGACCGGGTTCGGTTCGTCCTCTTTTAATAAGGCTAAGTGGTTTCACACCTCCCTCTCGGGTAATTTGTATTCCCCAGAGGTGCATGTGCACATACAAAAATGGTAGCAATTGGGAATGTCAGTAGTCATCATCCAAAAAAACAAAGAGAACACCGAGCTAAATTGCCAAACCCGGTGACGACCGTTTTTTTTTTTTTTGTGCTCATAGGGCACGGCGGCGCTAACAAAGCCAGACAAGGCAGTGTGAATGGAAATTTATTGAAATGATTAAAATTGGCAACACGAGGGGGGACTAAATGAGTTGAGACAAACAATGGGTGTCGTGTAGGTGGAATAAGTTGTCGTTTATCTAGTACCTGGGTGGATCCTTGCTGTTTGTGGCAAGAACGTTTGTGTCAGCGCGAGTCTTTTTTTTTTGTTCAAACATCAGCGAGTGGTTTAGTTTGGAAGGACAATTCACTGAGACATGCAAAAACAAGAGTCAGTTGGGTTCATATTCTTTTGGGTGTTTGGTTAGATGACCCGAGCTAACAGGGTGGGAGACCTAGACTATATTGTCTGGGATTAACAAAAAGGTCTGCATCTGGGACGTGTGATAGAGGCTGCGGTCATACTAATGCGTTGGTTATGCTTCTTTTTGTGTAGATTTTCTTTTGAAAACTTTTGAAGTGGAAGTTATGGCTTGTTCCTGAGGGAAATGGTGGTATGAATTTCGGGATTAAGATTAGCCCATGTGTTACCCCTAAAGTTCCCTTGACTGCAATCAAGGCTTAGAGTAAGTCCGAGTAAAACAGAGAAAAATACCGACTTTCAACCGTCCACGTCTTGACAACCATAACCTTTGTTTATCCAAAAGCCTGAGCTACCTAGGAGCTATCCTTATCAAGCTCAATTGAAAATTAAATGTAGAAAAGCATGTATCGCCTTCAAGACTTGCAGCGAAAAGTATAAGTTAAAGTTAGGAGGGACTCTCAAAGGTCACTTAATGAGCAGCCCACCTTCAAAACTAGACCTTCTTAAGCCTATGTTACATGGTATCACAATGGGGCTTCGTTTCTGACCTAAGAGTGTCCCTGCTTAGCGGAGACAACCACTCAACCCAACCTTAGTCTTAAGCTAGAGTATTTTGATCACTTTTCATAGTTTAAGAGTTTAGGTTTGACAAAAGTTGAAAGACCAATTTGTTCCTAAAGTAGAGCTACGTTCTGAACTGAGAATTTTAGAAGAACACAACAGTTCAGGATGGTCCTGGATGTCAATCACTATTTTTGTTTTTAAACAACTTTTCAGCGTCCCTCCTTCAATTCTCCGTCCCACCAGGGTGAAATCGAAAACTCTCTGGGGGCGGAATAAAAATGCCCTACTAAACCACCGACTCTCAACGGAAAGCCCGAGGAACTTATTAAAGTTGATAGGACCCAAGTTTCTTGAGTCGTAAGCTAAATTTATAACCAGCAGCGAGCCTGTGAGAATACAAAATGCAGTGAACTTTTGCTTAAGCAGAGATAGTGAGTTCATAAGTTAAAGGCAACTTTCTTTCATTCTACTCTTCCGTGCCCCGATATGTACAGCACAGGCTTATGTTTTGCCCATGCCAGGAATAAACCCCACATACCAGTTTGGAATTGGTTTGGTAATACCTCAGTAACACAATGGTGTCCTGCCTATCTGACAATATTACGATGTCCTACCGGCGATGTTTCGATCAATGAAGCGCATCCCTTGAACCTCGACTTAGAAGGTACTGAGGGGATCAAAACAGTGTATCCATGAGCCGATTTGGCGAGCATTCCTCGTTTTGATGGGCTCAACTTGTCGATTTGATTGGCAAAGTGCATTAAGCCTTTCTAGGAGTTCGTCTACAACTAGGCTTCACTTTTACAAAGTGCGTGCATAAAACCAACCATTCCTCGACGACCTTAACGACATCTCGGGTAAAGGGATATGATATAGGCGACGACTGCCTCACTTCTTCAACAACACACATCATCAATACGAGTCGTGGTAACAAAAGGGCGCATTCTAGTACTATTTGAACCACCACCTCTATCTATCTACTCTCCTAATGGCAGCCACTCACAGTCTTTATTTTAATGAGTTTTTGTTATGCCAGGCTTATAAGTCATACGGTACTCAACTCTCCTGTAGAGGGATTTCCTTGTTCTTGCATTAAATGTATTGTCGGAGGCTACTTTTTAAGCTTGTCAACTTGGGAAGACCATGAGTTTGTGAGCACGATATATGTTATACGCGCGACTGTTTTCAATGGGTAAAGGGTCATACTTTTCGATTTTTGTAGAGTAGTGCCTTTTCCTGCCTCAGATTGCATCGAAAAAATTTAAAATTACTTTGTTTGTGTTCTTTTAACTCGACAACCACTCAACCGAATTTGACAAAATTTCCCTTATAAGACGTGGGCTTGTTGTGAGCCGGTCTTAAACCTAATTTTGTTTAGTCCACTAAAACTTTAACCGTAAGCTAACCCTTTGAAAATGTTGACTTATGATCAAAACAAAATTTTGAAAGAAACTCACTTTTAATGGACTGAGAGACAACAAAAGACTGCTGCTAATGGATGACTTGTAAAGATGTTTCCTTCAGATGACCAAAACGACAAAAGGTCATCAAATTTCCCCCCCAATAAGACCGTAACACTAATACTTCCGCTTTCTTTAGAAAATCACCCCATCACATGTACCGGCACATATATAGTCCTCATCCTCTGTGCCTACTTGGCAGACATCCGGGCTTCCGGCTCAGTTTTTCTGTTCCATCCTCTCTCTCTCCCTCTTAGTCCAGTCGCGTCCATTCAATTAAGTGACACAAAAAAATTGTAATATATGCGTGCGCTTAGCACGCAAACAAGTCCACACAACTATAAGCAGAAAAAAAACAAAAAAAACTGGAAACGAATTTAAATTGAAACAAATTGGAACAATGACGTGTAATTAAGAACCTCATTCACGTTCCGTGGAGATACCATACGATCTGAGTACGAGTAGATAGCTCGCCTCGAAGTTGACAGTTGGTGTGAGTTAAGTTGAATGTATGCCTTTGTGTGTACTCAATTGCGTACGTATATTACACGATGGCCGAGCAAAGTTGCCATTTTGAGTGGATTACTACGACGACAAATGACACTGTGTCCGTCGTATATGCACAATTGGGACTAAACATCCTCGTCGGCGACGGTCAATCACGTACAGCTGGACTATGGCTGAGTGCGCTTTATTATTCCAAATGCATCCTCTGGAGAGCGCGCTATGGTGGTGTGAGATGAGATAATCCAAACACTTAATGAAGTTTGACTGACACATTTCGACAGGCAAACACTGAAAGTGGCCACATTGTTTGATTATGGTGACCCATATACACCCATGAAAATCTCAGTAGAGAGGCCAGTATCTGTGAGATACTTTTGTTAGTTGGAAATTAAACATAATTTCCCACATTCATTGACGCACGCTCACTCGCTCCATCTGTTGGGCTCATTTGAATGCGCAATGCATGTGTCAAAAAACGTATCTGCGATATCAATCACAGTAAACATGATTGTGTCAGTGTCATGAGCTATGTGGCAAGGCAGCGGCGGGCTGTAGGGGCAGCACTTCAACTTCAAAGTTACATTGCATTCTGAGGTTTTTCTTTTTTTGGCGTAATTCCAATGAAACGCAAGCAGAGAGAGGGAATAATGTTTTTTTTTTTTTTTTTCAAGTGGCCTCTCTTCTAGGAATGACATGCATTGTGTTGAGTTGGTTGTCATAACGATAGTGAAAGATGTGATTAAAGGGCCTGCGGCGGGACAGAAATGTTGAAATTTATTTGGAAAAAAATCCGAATTACATTGCTTTCATTACTTTTTGTTTGCCTGATGTTGGTTTAGTTATGAAGAATCTACATAGATAGGTACACGACTAGGTTCAGAAAAGAATTCATTTCCGACGAGTTTTGGTTGACAAAATGACACACTTGGAGCAATGATTGTAATGAGTTCCAAGAAATTGGCACACTGACTATAAAATTCTATAAAGTAGTCCACAGTTTGCGAATCATTAAACTTTCTGAACACGCATTATCTATTGTCATCCGAATATTAAGAGGAGAGATTCGACATGGTAGTACCACTAATCCAAAACGAAGGTATGGTAAGCATGATCAAGAGTCGCGATCTTTTTATGTGAAACACGTCGAATGAGGAGATCTGCCAATATGTCAATTTGCATCTAAACATCACCAAATGGCATCTAGCTTGTACATGCCCTGCATACGTTCAAACGTCACCTACTGCCATCTATCGTCTATGGTTTGCATTACGTTCCAACATCACCTAACGACATCTATCGTCTATGATTTGGATTACATTCAAACGTCACCTAACGCCGTCTATCGTCAATGGTTTACATTACATTCAAACATCACCTAACGCCATCTATCGCCTATGTCTTGCATGTGTTTCAGACTACTACTGACAATGACCTTCTATTGCTTTGGTTACTCTCAGGTACTTACAGGAACGGTCTTTTGGGCAAAACTGAGCTTTGACCTTTGAAACGCTAAGTGACGCTTTGGTGCCTCAAAGCTTGCAATGAAATCGCTGTAGCATTTGACGTTTATCAAGCTGTTGACTCAGCTTCTATATTTCGATCCTAGATCCACACTTCAGGTATTCGATGAAGCCATTGTTTGTTTGTTTATCTGCAGAGCTTAGGATCAAATACACATTTGAGATAACAACTAGGTAATAGGGACTTCACTTAAGGCGATCTTTTCTATACTAGGTATGGGCAACTTCATCTCAGCAGTAGAGAGATTGGATACCCACCATGGATAACAATTGATCAAAGATGCTCCTCCCCTTAAATGCACAGGAAATCGGGTCAGACTTAGAATGATGATTGATAACTTCAGTGGGTATTTGAACCAGGCTACGGCAATGAACATGCAAAGTGATTATAGACCCTGCTTAAAAGCATCAACACAGAACACAGCTTGTTGCAGCTACCAAAAGCACGTTAAATCCTCTCAAAGGAAAGCCTATCGTTAGCCCCTTTTCACCAATCTTTTCAGAAACTATAAAGAATGTTCCATAATCTCTTAGGTGAAACACATGCAGACTAGGTACGAGGGAAGACTAAAAGCCTTCAGTGACTACAGAAAAAATGGTAGAACTAAGACCGCTGGAAAAATTAACAGATGATCACCGAGGATCACAAAGTAAGACTAAGGCCAAGTCTGTCAAAACAGACAGTAATCGAATCGACTATTAATGCTAATTGAACCCTAGAACGTCTGGTCGCTACGGGACGCAAGAGGTGCGATCATGAGGTTTAGTTACACGATTGAGGGCTGAACATTTAGAGTTAACAAACCGGGGAAAACACCTATAGAAAGCTAGTTTCAAGACTACTTAGACCCAGTCTTGAAGAAGGTATTTAAATATCGCAGGACCTCCATAGAACAGTCCTACGAAAAATGCTGTGAGAAAGGGATGCAAATGAGTTCTACCAAATTTCGGGACCAACCGCTAGTGGCAGCTATGTCGATCAGTTGCTAACTTGCTTAGTAAGAACTGTCCCTTAAGCACCGATGCGCCTTTCATTGTGCGACTTGCTTGTTTTCATGTCGGATCTCCTTCACTTTCTCAAAAGATGTAAACCAGCTAAGTTTCGTCGGTAAGATTCTGAACCGACAGATGACAGCCTGCTCATACCCTTTCCAGCCACTTGGAGCCATCAAACTTTTTACACCAATGAGGGGACAACGAGTCTAATCGAAGCGAGACTCAAAGGCATATTCAACAGTGGTCAAGCTCGCGTCAATGGCACGCATCATTTTTCGATCAATCAGCCGAGTTGAAGCCTCAACTGCATCTTTATAAAGCCTCTTATACGAATTAATCGTAAAAACTTTTGGCGGCTGAAACTAGCCTGAAGTGAGTTAGTCCTGAATTCTAAAAGTTCAAATGTACCTTTTATTCCCACCCTTCAACTACGACTTGTGCATCATCTTCAATGACTTCTGTAGGAGCTATAGAACGTGCAGTTTAGGTAAACGTCTACACATGAGGACATCTTTAAAGGGTTCCTTCTTTTTAAATGCTTGCATAACAAGTATAAGGAACACGATTTAATTATCTTTCTACAAAAGATGGGCTTTCATTTCACGTCTAGAACCTTTCGTCTAAATTTGTCGACTTACCCTTTCAAAATGCAAAAAGGGAACATCGCATGATATTTTCATAAATATTCTCTAACTTGTGATGCCAGCTCTAATAAAGTTTTCCCTCAGAAAATTACCCTCCATGGATAGCCCTACTCCTACTCCTACCAAGTGCATTCCCCAAAAATCCTGCAAGCCTTTCATAAATTTTCCAAAATTCGCCATATTGTCAGATTTCACTAAGGTAAACAGCATAAATTTAATTAAGAGTTTATTAGTAGCAGCAGTCTCGAGTTGTGTCCACCACCAGTGTGTAGTTTTGTAGTTTATTTTCCTATTTACAGCTATTAGTCCCTGTTTCGTGTTACACAAAAAGCACACCAAGAAACTAAACTCTGTAAGAGCCTTCTCTTGCCTTGGGCAGCATCCCAAAAAAAAAGTAAGTTTTTGATTTAGTGTGTGCGCATTGCAAAATGTGTAATCGGCTGCCTTAAATGCAAAATTGTTCTTGGTTGGTTGGGAACGAGATAGAACTCAAATGTCCCTTAATCCAAAAAATATACACAAACAACACACACACCCATGGAAAAGTATCGGTTGCAAAGGATACTCTGTTGTGCTACTACCACTCATATAGGCAATTAATAATCATTCCGAATTGTGCAAATTTTAAGGTTCATGGGTATCCAGATGGTTAGCAAAATTAAATTGCCCAAGTTCCTCCCTTCCAACCAGTTTGTACAGAAATGGACGAGTTTGTATGCACAGGGATAGTTTTTAAGGGTGCAAATGGTTTGTAGTAGATCATTTTGCAAAGGTTGCACTAAATTTGATTTGATAAGGATAAAGAGGGGTTTTTAGAGAGGTTATGTGTAACTTTTGGTCTTTTGGTAGCTTTTCAATGTCAATCTTTTTTGGACGCACAAAACTTGTCATGCCACACTTCCTTCATAAGGCTTACAAATCATCTTAATCTTCCTAAGGTCTAAGCTTGTAACTTCACAAGGATTATCTATAAACAGCAGCTCTATCTAAGGTAGTCAGACTGACCTTAACGTCGCACCAAATATGTAAGTATATAGCAATCGACGAGCTTTAAAACCAACAAAGCTGGTGAAGCAAGGCTGATAGTAAAAGAGAACGACGCCCAAAGCTTAAAATAATGGAACCACTCGTTCAAAAACACAACTGTTAACGACCGTGACCGACTGTGGCTTGAAAGTTTGCTTTTGACACTGATGTTTAATCCGAGGCATACCACCCTCTTTATGAGGATGAGTATATTCTCTGGTGAGGCGTTTCTGACGTCCTCAAGTTGAAGATCTTCTCTGTGAAGAATGCGCAGTCTATTCCAAATGAGGGCTCGTTACTCACAGACAAAATAGTCGGTAGTTTCCAGCTTAACAGAGTCAGTGCATTGTCTTCATTTGTTTAGATGGAATCTGAAGCAACAGTGGCCCGAGAGGAAGCCTAAAAACTGGATTCCTTTACCCTAAGAACATTTTTCCACAGTTATGACAGCTGAACAGTTGAAACCACGGAAGAATCTGTGCACCATGTCCAGGAACCCATCACAGTTTGACTCTGTTGCGTTTACCAATGGATTGTAAGACGTCAAAGCAGCACCTACTTACTTAGATCGCGCGACAGTTCGAGGTGTATCTGGGTCTCAACAAACAAGCCTCTCCAGTTAGCCCGGTCATTAGCTAAACGCCTCCAGTTACACGCTCCAAGACGGTTGAGGTTCCCTTCTAATTGTGCACGACACCATGGATTCTACAGAGAAAGTCTTTTATGACTTAAGTGCCGCTTTGACTATCTGAAAAGAATCTGAGGATCGCACATTTGATAGGTCTTCCACAGTTTCACCCTGGAGAGCACTGCGATAAATTCTGAGTTGTATCAAGACTAGCTCCAGAGTCCTTTTTCAAACTGTCGGTGTATCACACAAAGCTTCAAGAATCTAGTGATGGACCCTCTTTGGACAAGTCAGTCCGTTCTCAAATCATTGCAAACTCAAGGAACACCTCAAGAAACTCGGTTTAACTGAGAGAGCCTTTGCAGATTCTGCAATGAGTCCAGCTGAACTTGAGGCCTTATTCTAGAATCATGTGGAGCACTGGCAAGTATCAAATACCGACCTTCTCATTCGTAGATTTCTTAGAGAAACAGGTCTAGAGAAGGTGTTCCAAGGCGGCGTACTCCTACCAAACACATGACTCTCAACAAAAAATTCTAAAAAGAAATACAATGCGAGGGTAACTCTAAAGAGGGACACATACCCCTCCGAGTTTAGACCACAAGGTCGCAGTGCATGACACCCTTATCGCAAATAATAAAATAAAAAGTAAATAACATCCGCTTTGTGGACCTGTGACAGATGTCAACAACAATTAACGATCTAAGGCAGTTTACTTTCACTTTTTCAAAAAGGGACAAAGGCTAATCAAACACAAGAAACATTTAGGGAAACTTTTTCCATCTAAGTCAACATAAAGGCGTTGAACCTTCACTTGAATGTCTTCAAGGATTTGTATTTCTTTTTTCTGTGATTCGGTGAGCTCCTGAGCCAGCATTAGTTTCTTCTTGATACGGTTGTGATTGTGCATAAATTAGCACTCGTACTCCTCCAATTTTAATTGTAAAAAGTCACATCGCGGTTCTCCAACGGTACACACCCCATGATGATAAGGACTGTGTGAAAAGGATATTTCTCTAGTGATTGCATAATTTTTCATGAAATTAGGCAAACTGTCATCTCAGTATAAAACTGTTTATTCATGCAGGACATCGAAGAGAAAGAGAGAGAGAGAGTGAGGGGGAAGAAAGGAAAGAACGACCAAACGTTGTATAATTGCAAATACTGTAACTAAAACTCACAGCATGCATTGTAAAGTCCTGCGAACGTTTGTTTTTCCTGGGAAAACGAAAATTTTTGATCTCATTTTTAGTTGTGATAAGGATGTGCACGAGGACGATGATGATGATGATGATAATGATGATTTGCAATAAAAATTTTAGAGCTGTAGCTGGCTCTGTGTAGTTTTACCCTTCAATCACATATCACAGTAGTAGTACTGCTGTGCCACCCATTGAGTTAGTTTATTAAAAAACTTTTCAGACAACAGGCACATCGCAAAGGATATATGAACGATATGCGAGTTTCTAAAGGCGTGTACATTGCTCTGATGATGACGTGAATGCCGAATGCTTTAGCATGCTAGTCTCATAGCAGGAACAAATATGGCAAACAACAAACAGAACATCCTTATCATGTGCCATGTTACACACAAATAGGAAAGAGAGAGAGAGAGAGAGAGAAATACATATATTTTAAAGGAAGCAAAAGGAGAGAGTAAAGCATGTCCTATCTGTTTTAATGTTTACAAGAGGAAAGGGTGTAGAGAGGACACTATATGTTCTCGTATTCCATTCGCAGTTCTTTTTCTTTTGACTTTTTGATTTGATGTTTGAAATGCTGTACCATCTCTCTGTACTTAGCATCATCATCATCACCCACACACCCAATGATGTTGAGTTGATTCCTGTAAGGAGATTTCAACGCTCTTTTCATGTTTTTGTTCCTTTTATCCTTCAACTACCAGCGTGTCTTGAATTTTTTTTTTTTTGCAGCAAACTAGTGCTGATGACGAAGGAACACCAAAATATGTAGTAGAAAGTTGTTTTAACATTGGATTTCAGTTCTATTTCAGGATCTCTCTCATCACATCGTAGTCCTTGTCGTCCTTTTTTTTTTTATTGCATTTTGGTTTTTAGTTCAGGGTTTTACTTGTACGAAGGAATGCTTGTTTTGTAAACATAAAACTTGTATTTAATCGTTGTTTGACTGGAAGTTGGGAATATTGAAGAGGCGTTTGTACACATCGTTTTCGAGTGTTCACAGGAGAGAAAGGATGGATGGTAGTAGTTTTTCTTAATAACTCAGAAGTTGCAGTCTGGCCTGTGGTTAATGAATAGAAAACATTTTTTAAAAAACTTTCTTTACGGTTGGTATTTGAACTTGCAGGGATTGGATCAACAAAAAGCTAATAAGTCACTACAGATTGGACTGACCTAGGACTTCTCTAACAGTGTGACCATGAAATGCAAATTATTATCAACGGTTGGTATTTCAACTGACATCTTTCGAATCAACAAGTAGCTAAACACAGCCACCACGAACTGAGTAGTCTGTGGTCTTATATTGATAAACTAGCTATTCCCGAGCAGCGTTTTCTAAGGAGATTTGAACCAACTGCCTTCTGGATGACCAAGAAATCAAAATGCGCACTGTAACCTATCGTAATGTGTCAGATTCTGCGACCTTAGTTGAGGACCTAAATGGTCTCCAGCATGGCGACTATAAGCCCATGAAATATCAATTATTGTCCAAGGTTGGTATTTGAACCCGCGACCTTCGAATGGACAATAGGCACGACAATCACTACAGTCTGATGTAGCCTTATGTCGATAAACTACACAGATAATCTCCAACAAAGTGAAAGCGCAATTATGAAGATTTGAACCAACAACTGTCAGATTGGGATTCGAATCCACAGCCTGCGGATCCATAAGAAGCTAAGTGACCTCCATTGCCTGACTACTTTCTTACATCAAAAAATCAATAGATCCCTAGGTCTAAGAAACAACAATTACTGTCCCGGACTTGAACCAAAAACCTTCAGATTGGGCTTCGAACCCGCAGCTTTCAGATTGACAAGTGGTCTTTCATTGACAATCAAAGTAATGCTGAGCAGTGTGCCAAAACTTTCAGAATGGAATCCGAACCCGCAGCTTTTAGATTAACAAGCGGTCTTATATCGACAAACTAACTGATCGTGAGCAGTCAGCCTCAGAAACAACAAATACTTTCTCTGGTGGGGGTTTGAACCAATAACTGGTACACTCGTAAGCAACTGCAAACTCAAGTCGATGCAGCAACGTTGGGATTTACACCTAACAAAATCCCTTATATCTCTTATTACAATCAGTTAGCGCTTTTCAACTTTTATCAAGGGACTAATTGATCTCAAGTAGTGTCCCTGGAATTCAAATCGGCAACTTTCAAATCAATCTTCAAATAATCCTCAGGAAAACACTGGAGACGATGACAGAATTTCCAGTTGAAGACTTCCAAAGACGGAGATTTAGAGACTGATCGTCGCATGTAACAACAAGGACGAGAAAGCAATTGTTTTCTTCTTCTGCTTGTGTCCAGCTCTGACGCAAAGAGGAACTCGTGGGACTGGGGAGTGGACTCTTTTACGATCTTAATTACATCAGCTCTGCTAAGGTCAATGATTTCATCACTAAAAGTTGTTCCAAATGTAGACAGGACGCGCAACCACCGTCTTTCACTAAGCAGGGACACACTTAGGCCGGAAAAAGGCACATTTTATACCACTTAGTCTTTCATTCTTATTGGCATCGCAATGAATCTCTGTTAAGTGGCTTTCAGTAGTGCTGAGGTGGGCTTCGAAAAATCGAAAAAAGTTCGTCAATAACCATTGACTACAGCGGAGTAAGAATACCTTCTGGAAGGCAGCACTAAACAGCTTTTACAGTGAAACAAGACGTACGTGACTTATTAAGATCCAGAAGAGTTGGTCTATGAAAGAACATTTAAAATCATTGCTGAAGGCAGTCCAGTCTCGGTCCAGTCTGCGAGGAGGAGAAGATACAACCGCGAACTCTACGAGCTGTACAAAGATGTGGATGTAGTCCGGAAGGCAAAAATCCGTCGACTGCAATGGCTCGGCCACATCGAGCGAATGAACGAGAATGCTCCAGCTAAGAGGATCTTCGAATCCCAGCCACCTGGTTCGCGAAAAAGAGGAAGACCGAACCTCCGGTTTAAAGATCAGGCAATCGCGGACGCCAGAAGCCTTGGTCTAGTAAATTGGAAGCAGCGTGCCCGGGACCGTAAAGGATGGAAAGCGGCATTAGTTCAGGCTCAGACCCTTCAAGGGTCGCTGGCCTGATAAGTAAGTAAGTTGCTGAAGGCAGAGAACCACCTTAGCTTGAGAGGAATCCGGTTTTCTCACTCAGCATAGAACCGATCTATCATATGGTTGGTTGGACAACTTCTTTAGCCATGACGGGTTTATCTTTGGATGAGTTAGGCTTGGTACGAAGGGGACGACAATAGAAGCAGTTAAAAATGTCAGCACCTTGTTGCTTTAAGACAAAGATCATCCCCGTCACTCCGAAACAACAATTCGTTGCGAAGGTCACTTTGAAGCTTTAACTTTCGAGGGAGTGAAAGGGTTCTCCTTATTTACAATGTCAGACGTGTACTTACTCTTGTCAATTGCCGCCTTTTGGTTTCCAGAAAATACAGTGTCAAGGCTCTGCCTAAAAGAATCACAAAAACGGCGTACGGCGTAACGGCCTCAACACATCAGTTCTACTCTGCGGTGCAAAAGTCCCACAAATTAAGAAACTGATTCAGAAGATCGATGCAATGATTTCAGTGTTTCTCCTTGTGGTATACAAGTCAAATCAAAGACTCACGTCCTTCTCCTATTTCCAAATTCTAAAGACAAACACTATTAGTCCCATTACCGCTAGATTTACTATTTAAACACGAAAAGTCAACAAGTGAAATGGAAATTTTCTCACATTGGTCCTCACCTACTGGTTCGGGATCTAAAGTCATCCCTTCCAGGTACAGCCAGCATTAACGACACTGGCTCCGGATACTGAATTTTAAATTTCGCTGACTTCAAGATGGCTCACTGTACTCCAGCTCGATTACCTTGCCGAAGTACATTAGTTTCCCCCCCCCCCGAGCAGGACCTTCAACACACGTTCAACACCACACAACCAGACCATACAAAGTGAGGCACACAATATGAGAACCAACTGATAACGAGCACGTTTTCCGAAGTAACAGTGCAACAGCCCCAGTCCTTGTAATAGAAACACAACACCCAACGGTGGAAGTGGCGGATACAATGCGTCAGCAAATGTTTCCTGCTTCCATATCACATCCGTGCTGCAGCTCCAAACTCCAACCAAACACAACATGCAGACTAGGAGACGCGCATCCAAACGGAAGTGATCCACTGTGTGTATTGTATGTGTGTGTGGGGTTTATCGGAATAGGATAGGAGTTTGTCCCTGGTCCTCCCTGGAGAGAGTTTAAACTCGACACTGAACTTTTGTATTCTATTCCCAACCCCCGAAAGTCAAAAGGATACGAGTTACACAGACACACTTGCCTAGGAACAAGTTTGTTTCACAAGAAAGGGCGAACAGCAATGTGCTCCTTTCTGGTAGTGCGTCGATTGTCGCATATCCCCTGATTTGATTCGAATCCGGCTCGAGGACCAGAGTCTATGGATTTTGGTAACGTATACGTAACTGTTGTTTCAAGTTCGAACAAAAAACCCGTCAGGCGGAGAGGGCAACGTGCACACAACAGCATCCAGCAGGAATTGTTTTATTATAAAACATTTTGACGTTTATTTGAATTCTGTTTGACGTTTATTTGACGTTTTGGTTTTAATTTTGTTGGCAAACATGTCACCTAAGCGAGACAAATGGTGTTTTATACGAGTAAGCTTGCAAAAACTCGCCGGGAACTTGTTATAATAGATGACATTTTGTGTTGCTGTCATTGCATGTTGGCAACTGTCAAGGTACCAAATGCAATGAATGTAATGAGTGTTTGAATATCAGTTTTGTTGTTTAGATGTGTTTTCTTACCTTGCGGGTGGATGAACTTTTGTAAATGAAGACAATCGTTGATGCAACTTTGTTTTTTAAAGCAAGACTAGGAATTAAAGACGTATTTTCTAGAAAAAAAACTCCAAGAAATGTACTGCAGCCATTGGCATGCACCCTGTATGCCACTACTTCTCACCATCGGATTTGAGGAAGCAACGCACAAGAAAGTTGACATTCACCAGCTCTTCATACCCAAAGAGGTAGGTGATTGCCTTAGAAGACTGAACCGGAAGTGACTTCTTCTTCTTCTTCATGATGCATCTCACAAAAGAATTGTCCAAAATTCTTTAGAACCTCGTATAGAGGTGCAAAGATCATAATGAAGACCATGGTAGCCCAACAATAACTTGGGTTTCGCAGGTATTAAGTATCCCTTCTAAGTAACACCGATTGCAACCCTCGAAATCATGTTGGGGCAAATACCTGTCGACCTCTCACAGAGGAAGTGAACGCAAAAAGTTCGCTCTGCCTACAACAATCTGATATAAGGGTCTGATAGGTAGCCACGCGCAATCACCAGGTGGGCGAACATTGAAACCAGAACGGACTATTTAACACCAAACCCTGAATCCAGCCTAAACCTCGAACTACAATTAGCTTTTTCATATCCAAATATTTATGCAAAATTGAAATCACTGATCCATGTGATAAGCCTGTAGCCTCTTCAAGTTGGTACACCTTCACTCGCCGATCGTCCAATATCATTTCGTGGATTTTATCGGCCATTTCTGGTGTGGTGACCTCAATTGGGTGACCAGAACGTTCGGCGTCTCTTATGCCTGAACGACCACACCTAAATTGAATACACCAGTGGTGTCCCCATAGTACTTGTTAAGCTTTTGTTTGGTTTCCGTGATGGTTTTTTTGCGCAAAAAATAATGTTTAATAAGCACACGAAGTTCACTTTTGTCCATTTTTACCAATACGTCTGTTGTCAATGGCTGTCACAACAAAACTAGTTGACAGATCTTCCTGAAAATCCGGGTGCGTTCTTTTGAAAGATGCTTCTTGAGAGCAAAATGTTGGTTTTGAGGTGGCAACGCCATCTGTTTTAATTTTCAGGGACTTATTGACCCACCGTCTAAGAAAACGTAGAATCTACGAAGACGAGGAAGTAGCAATAAGTTTATTTAACAGAATCCATTCAAAACTTCAATTGAGAGGCAGTACCATGACAGATTGTCGTTCATTAGATTATCAAGAGCCAAACTTTTATTGACGACGCCAGTTGCATCTTTCCAGCGCCTTAAACAGAATATCCCCTTTTAACTCAAGCAATCCATAGAAATTCCATTCCAACATAAATTGTACACATACTCACTACGAACAAGTTAAGACTATAGACGGTACGGCACTAACCTGAAACGATAAAAATAGAAAAAAAAAACCACAAGATTACTACTAGTAGTTTACAAACAAGTTGATAATAATTGTTAACGAATAATTTATAGGTTAGTCATCGCGTTTTGAGGTATGGTTCACATTGAACATGATTCTTGATCCATTTTAACTGACATTGAACCAAGAAACAGCAAAGTTCTTGATCGTTATTGCTATGCGGTGCATTCTAACCCTCACTGACGTGGGTGAGGTGATGTAATAAATTCTTTAAGTTCGAAATCATTGTTTCTGGCTCTACAAGTCTAAATATAAACAGGGTAGGACTGGTTATTTAAGGTTTTTTTGTTTACTTACTTGAGAAAACTGTGGTTATAGAAGATTATGATTCGAAGGAGACACAAGTTCGCTTGGTTCAACAGATCTACATAGATGCCATTCAAAGTAGTCGTGAATTACTTCTTAGCCACAGTGGCATCACAGTGGACCTCTTTTTGATTTTGGTTAGATAGTAGAGTTAACAGGGCAAAAGAAAAGGTCCTTCCCCCGTCGAACTTAGGTCAATGTAGACGCATTGAGGTGCCCTTGGGGTTGCAACTCTCTTTTGGTCAAGGCCTTACTTAGAACCGCTCCAAACTAAGTACTTCCTTAGACAGGGTCAACGAGTGAAAGCTGTCTACAAGGCTTGGAATATTGCAAGGATAGAAACCTGGACAGATTCGCAGGACTCAACTGAACTTGACAGTTTCAGTGGTCACTCGTCCTGGCAGAAAAACAAGCCAGTTTATCAGATCATTAGGGCGTGCCTTTGAACAAAAAAGTAGGGATAAAAGGCCCCTACAAGCAAGCTTCATATAAACTAAGTCGACCATTATGCCTTCCCTAAGCTGTCCGGTCCAAGGTGATGTAGAAAATATGCATAGAAAGGCAGCATCAAAGCATGGTATACAAAGATACCCTTACGTTCATCAGAGAAAGATGTTTTTGGTCCAAATCCCAAAACTGAAGAACAACACTGAAGACCCGATCTTAGACGTGCTTCATATAGGATAGAGATCAGCGTCGTTATAAAGTATTCTCTAACTCTAAACAGGTAACTCAACTTGATGACATGGAAGCCGAAGTCGACCTTGGTTATGTTATGAACATTTCCAGAGGGATGTAGAAACGGACCACAATTGTTGGGTCCTTTTAAGTCTTTCTTTCCAAGATGGTGGCGCTAAAAGGGCCTTAAACGAACTTGCTAGCAGCTAACCTATGGCGACCACTGACAATATTGGTAAATAGGGTTCTTTTTGAGAGCCAATGACTCCAGATTTCCTATTTTTTTCAATGGCTAACGTCCATAGCTTGACAGGTCTGATGTAGCTTCGAAAAACTATGGCCAGATGCCTTTTCACATTTCAAACGTAAAAGGTTTTTGGTTGTTTTGAGAGAAAGATTCTTCTTTTTGGTTCCGTTTGCATAGATAGTGAGTGGAGGAAAAGATACAATGACAAAGTGTATGAGCTGGACAGCAACATCGACTAAGCCGGAAGAGTGAAGGTTTAACGAGTGAGGTGACTGAGTCATGCAGAGCGTATGGGCACCAATGCTACGGCCCGGAAAATCTTCGAATTCTCCCTTGAGGAGAGGAAGACCATGACTTAGGTGGCGAAAGAAAGTGGAAGGGGACATGCAAAATTAAAGCTTAAGATCTAGCTGGCTGGAGACGCTATTTGCTGATGCCTAAGTAAGTAGGTGAAAAGGACCAGCTCCGTTTTGGACGGATCGGCTTCAGTGAATTCGTTGAGCGTGATGCATTTTTCAAAAAGTAGCCTCCTTAACAGGCACTTTCGGTGCCCTTCACAAAGAGGTCCTTCGAGGGAGATCAGGCTTATTGACATAAAATCCTTAGGAAATGTGTGCTATGAAAACTACCTTCGCCAGAGTTCAACCACTGGAAGTTGTACCAAGAGCTAGACGGTCTCCTAAAATGAAGGTCATTTGAAGATGTGCATGGAAGATACCATCGATTCCTGGTGCTTTTTTATGGTTCAAAACTACTACAAACTGCGATTCAAATTACTTAATCCAATTCAGGTGTTCATCCACAAACACATAAAGAACCATCCAAAGTTATTGCCTCTATCAAATTTAACGGCAATTCGCGTTTTAATATCCATACAGCACATCACAGATACACACTGAATCCGAATTGCTTCGCTCTCAGTCAAATGGACGATAAAAATCGATGTTTGGTGCTCACCCACTCAGCAGTACTTTCCGAACCCATTTTGATTCATTTAAAACACTTAACCACCCACCACCCACGCACACATATCCCGCTCCATTAACATATCATTAAAATCTCTTCAAACAGCGGGAAGGAGGAAAAAACGAGCGTGTAATTCAATTCATTGGGGTTGTTGTGATTAAACTCACTTGAAAATTCAATTTCAATTGAATCGCAGAGATTGCCCGCCGATCTACCGCCCCCTCCATCACTAGTGGTAGAACACAACACAGCCAATGAATACATCATCATATGTCAGATACACTGCAAAGCTATTTGCCAATTCAATTAGTCCACCGATAGAGAGAAGTTCAATTATCAAAGGCGGCCTCAACGGGCTCTCTCTCATCAGAGCTGTCAATTGCAGAAGATAAAAATGGTGCTTCTCTTGTTTTTTTTTTAAATTTCAATCTCATGCTTGGACTTTGAGAATGACCTGTGAAATCAATGAAAGGACCTGCACCTGTATTCATAAAATACGAGCACCCTAGCCGTCATCATCAACTTGTGTTGGATCCTCTTTCCTCCATTTGAACCTATTCAACTGTGTGCTAAGCACAAGAGAGGGAGAGGGAGGAAATTGCCACCCTAGAACAGGAGCAACAAGAAGAAAACGGGTTAACGCGTCATCATCCTCGTTGGAAAAGAACATTTTCATCAGGAGTCTTTATGTCCTTTTGCTCTTTTGTAAGAGAGACACTTCAAAGTGAGAGGATAAAAAAAAAAAAAAAAAGTGTCAACTCCTTGACTTAACCTCAAAGACTGTATTCGTTAGCGTTGTATTGTTAGCCCTGTAGCGTATTTGAGGTTAACAATTAAGCGACGACGTGAACACAATCTTTTCTTATTCCTCTTTTACACACACACACACATACCTACACACAAGACGAAAGGAGAAAATTTCTCTTCTTTTTGTGTGCGGTTTTGGTTTTCTTTTTGAATGGAAAATAAATGAGAAAAAAAGCGAAGAGGTGATTTTTGAACTCTTGTGTGTCTGATGATCAAAATCAACTGTGCAGCGCATCCTTTAAGGATGTAGATTTCATTTCAACGAAGGAATTTGATACAAGGACTTTAATGGAAAATGGAATATTGAACAGAGTTCTGTTCAGATTCACTGGACTTAGTGTTATTTGAAGGGGTGGCCAACAAAACGAGTATTTTCTTGAGAGAGTGTGGATATTTTTATTTCATAGCAAAGCAGACATGCTGCGGTTAATGTTTAAACAAAATGTCCTTCACGACTTTAATTGTACGCATGCGTTCTTTTAGTGAAGTTTTCGATGACATTTGCGGAGATACGTATCATAATCTCATCAATTACACTTTGAATCTTCTGCCTTCTGCTCGAGAATTGTTTGTGATTTGCTGGCATTGACCTAAGATTCCAGGGGATACTCAAATCCGCCATCTAGCTGGCCAATTGATATCATTTCCTTACAAGATGACGCGCACAATAAATCAATTGCCTTTCGCAGCATCCTGCTGGAACCACAAGATCCATATCGATCAGTTGAGGTTTCAAAAATTTGCTTCTCAAAGTTCGATTCAAAAAAAACCACAACCCAATCGGTCCACCTGTCCAACAACCACTCCCAACAGTAGGTCGTCGAAGGTACATCGACCTATGATGGACTTTAGGAGGATTCTTGGGCTTCAAATTTGTTTGTCCTCATTGTCATCCCATTTCCTTTGCAAAACCGTCATCCTCACCTTGATTCTCCAGAATCCAATTAACGAATGTTCTAACTAAAGTGCACCAAGACGACACATCAATAAGTTCGGGAGTCGTTTCATCGACCTTGAAGATACCAAGGTTCTATCGATTACTAAACTTCGCTAGTGCAGCAGCGAGCCACCACACATACATACATATGAAGTTGCAAACGAAACATATCATTCACTAAGCCTCATGCACCCATCAAGGCGTTCTCCCCGAACAGTGGCAAAACAATCCCACGTCTCTAAGAAATCCCTTCTCGATCGTCTCAGTCTGGATCCGATGTGATCAGAGTATAGGTGGAAACGAGGAAAGCGACAAATTTGCCGGGGCGGTCCTTGAAAGAGGATCTACAATCTACTCGGAGCTATATATCAAAAGCTAAGCAAAAACGGAGCATACTAAATAGCTATGTATGTCAGTTCCAGAAAGATATGACCCACACAAAGAGCAAACGACCACCTTAGCATAGCTCGCATAGACTTTGCAAGAATAGCTGCAACTTATACAAGTCATAAGACAGTAGGAATCCATGCGGCTTAACTTGGTATTCTACGTAATACTCATTGTGGAAGTTGCAAGAATATGAACGAGAAAGAAACCCGTGATCAATTCCTTCCTGGAGCAAGGAACCGTGCTTAAGACAAACCTCTCTTTCACAAGCATAACTAACTCTCAGGCTCAGGCTTTATTCCAATAAATTCATCTAGACCAAAGGATCGCAAGATTCGTGGTAACAAAACCAGCACCAACCCACCAACCATGGATGAGATCAAAAGTTCCGGTACAGCATGATTATGATCAAGCGTATTTCACGCTACCAGTCTAGATTCTTAAAGAGTGACAGAACAGTTCCAACTTCCAGTTGTCAACTTTTTGATACCTTTTGCCCTTCGCATTACTTTGAGGCAGACTTTGAGATTCGTTCAGCTTGTGTTGCTTAATCCATGATGTAGTGACCAATTGCTTTGTAGGTGCAAAAAGCCATTGATTTTGGCACTATTGCACGATCGAAGGAATTGGGCAGCGATCACTTCACAGTCTGCGGTTTAGCATCATTCCAAATGCTTTTGACGGGTCTAGAGCAACGATGACTGTCCTGTGGCATGGCAATCTTCGGTTTAGACAATTCAGAGTCGAGATAGCGTTGACGAAAACCATATTGGCATTGGTTTAGATCCAGATGCTCGAGCCATAACAGAGCAAAAGGTTTACTTGTGGCAAAAGTCATTCAGTCAATTGTCTTGTATATAGGCGTGTGCTGTGAAAGTCTACACCGTGCTTTGTACGCTTTAATTAGAAACGCAACATAACCCTTAAGAACGACAGAAGGTAGAAAGATCTGATTAAGTAGCAACACACAAACATATATTATATAGATGTGGACGATAAACTTCTAACTGAGTCAGCCCTTGTTTAATTGGTTTGAAACTCGGGTGGGTCAATTGCACACATAAAATGAGAGTACATTTGAAGACGCATGCTTTGGGGATCACCAGGAATCTCAGGATTTAAAGGTCCTTCATCCCATGAAAGGAATTACTACCAAGAGTAATTATGTTTCTGTTGGCTAGTGGACGTCGATCGCAGTCGGTATCGTAAGAATTGTATCCCCTCTACTTAGATTAGACCAAGTCGTTCTCCGTGAAATATTTTGCAATGCCATAAGATTGTTGGAACTCTTCTTAGTGAAGATCCAGCTATTGCACATCGCTTGTAATGGTTTCCTTATCAAATGTTAGTATAAGGCGTCTTTATAAAAAGCAAGATACAAACGGTATCAAGGTCCGGCTCTTCCCTGACAAGTTTTTTTTTCCAAATTTGTCGTTCCCCGACATACTCCTGTGTCATTGGACCCAGCAGAAGGTTATCTAATTGACACTTGATACATCCTTCAAGGTTTGTCTACACAACAAGCTGATTGATGCCGATGGATGCTCTTGCTTCAGTCTCCATGACTTAATGAATATTTATAAACATTTTTTCAATTGCAGCCTTCTGCAATAGGACACAGGTTCGAGTCCACCAAACGCAGGTATGACAAATCTGCAAGAGTACAATCTATCATGAAAAAGCTTCTCAATCCGCCATTCAGAGTCGGCAATAAAATTGTAGGTCCCTTCCATCCGTGCGAAAAATATAACACGCATAACATGAATACTTGCGAAAAACTAAGCCTTGGCTTTTGTGGACTTATGACCCACCAGGGTGGGCTGTAAGTCCACAAATCACATTATAGCTCATCCAGGTGGGTCAAAGATCCACACGAAATTTCTGTGGACTATTGATCCACCGATTGTGATCCTATGGCTCACTGGGGTGGGTCATAAGTTCATAATTAATAAAAGCATATAACACCAAATGGATATAACAAAAACCTGATGCTTCTTACCAATCTTGGACATACAAGGACCGTAGCCGCAAAGCGGTGCAATACAGATTCCCAATATTTCAAAGTGTTTCAACGAACCCGCGACAGAATTGTGCACTAATGGCCCAGTTCCTTTTTGAACATTGTAGAATTATGACCAGAAATCTTGTGGACTTTTGGCCTTCTAAGGTGGGTTATAAGTACACAATTGATTTGTGGCATTATAACCCACCCAGGTGGGTCAGAATTACAATGTGGACTTATGACCCTGCGCCGCTTCTGTTATGTCCCGCCAGATATTTGTTTTTTTGTCTTCGCTTGATTCATGTTTTTCTTGTCGAATCAGAAAACATAGGTCCAGTCACAACCCCAGAAAAATCAATTTTGATTAATTTGCATTTTGTCACACAAAATATTTTTTCAAAAAAAAACTATTTCCAACTTATAAGATTTATCAATTTATTATTTTTTTCTGTCAAACAGAAAACAAAAACCATGTGATGTATCAATCTTAAAAATCATATTTATAGTCATTCAGTAGCCAAAGATAAAATTTTATGAATCACTGAGACTGAGAGATACAATCCACCCACATTGATAGACAAAAATACAAAATACAAATGTCAAATTAAACGATACTTGTAGTTGTACCTTAAAGAAAAGTTTAATTGCATGGAACTGTAAAAATGAGATATAATTTGCGAATAATCCGGTATAGCCAAGGACAAATAAATTTAGAAATCTACGTCAAGTGATAAAATTATAACACACAAAAGCACACACTGGGTGAACCTGATTCAGCCATCTATAAGCAAATTGCAAGCAGTCTTTGTGGAAGATGACGGAAGTTTGTGTGTGTTTTCTTTTTTTGTGGAGATTGCAACCGCATTGTGAAATGAACTTGGAACGGATGAAATGACGTCAAATAGGATTCTACTATGGTCCTTCCTTTCACGTTAATTTGATGCTAAAGCTGATGTCAATTCTTTAAACCAAGACCGATGCTAATCATAGTTACGAGCACAGGGTGTGACCCCTTGTGCTGGGAACCTTTGTAAGGATTTTCATCATTTAATCGACTTTTGTTGTGTTTGCCTCAAAAGAGTTGAAATGAGTGTGTGGCACGCTTTATTTGCGTCTTCAAAGCCTTTAAATTATTCACTGTGCTGTCAGGTTAGGATAAAGTCGGTGCCAACACATTAAGACGCGGATAAGTTCACTGTGACGCCACATGTATCTGGAGAGATCTCCTTACCCATTCGTTGAACCAATTTGAGCGTCTGATGCAGCGGAAGAGGTTTTGTGACATCCTTGTGGCTCGTTGAAGTAGAATTTTCCTAAGTGAAGCCATCTTTTGCGGAAGAAAGCTGGGCAGCTACAAAGAAGGTGCAGAATGATTTCCTTCTCCCCTTTGTCCATGCAGTTTCTGCAAAAATCGTTTGAATGACAGCGGCCCTCTCTTTTAGAAAAATCAATTCTAAGACCTTTTCGGATCTAGCTTTGGTCAAATCTGTTCCCTCGACACCATCCAGCTTGAATTTAAGTTGACATGTAGCGATCGGTATACCCAAGGTGCTTTTATCCGGAAGCATGGGTATAGTTGTTTCAAATGAGGGCGGCTACAGAGACAGGGTCTTTCCAACTAAAATTCCACCAATACCCAACACAGCAACTTTCTGGCTCCAAATATCACAATATTCAAAGACATTCAAGTCGGGAACTCACTGCTTGGTCATTGGACACCACAAACGAATGGAAAAGGCTACGAACTGATCGAATGGACGTTTGTTATGGATTTCACCAGCAGAGGCAATCAGGTACCCTTGACCTGATTGATCACTGGGGATGGAACTCTACCAAAACGCTGGTTCTCCCCTTCACTAGACAACAGGTTGATTGAAAAACTCAATCAGTCGTTGAAGGCGCCACGTTTCTTTTTTTTTTGAAACTAGCCCTGTGCAAAATGTTAGCTAGAAAACGAAAGAAACATTTGAGGAAGGCTTCCACGATTGTTGTCATGGACAAAGGCATATCTGGCTTCTGCTGAACCATTTAATCACTTCCAGATTCCAAGTCAAAAAGCGAGACTTATTGGGTTCAGCTTACAGTGGGAGCAAAGAAAATTAAAAGACTTCGGCATGACTTTTAAGTACCTTATAAGTGACCAACGTCTCTCTACAAAAGGCGCAGTGGAGCTCGTCTAAGTGGTCTTAATGTGTCTGTTATAGACTTCTTCATATGTCTGTCGCTGAAGATTGACTATTCACTATCGAAGGCACAATTTTCGAAGATTCATCAGAAGCAACAAGAAAAGCGAATCGATTTTTAAAATCGAATCCATGAGGCATGAAGGTACTGCGGTCTAGATAAACCTGTGCCAGTTTCATCAATCCTTCCCCGTAAGCTTGTTTCATACACCGAGTTGGTTGTGAGCGCCATCTTCCGTGGCCCTAGTTTGTGTTTTTTCAAGGTGAATTCCCAGATTTTTGAGAGTTTTTGAGATGCTGAAGCCTCCCATCCTCCAACCGACCATGAAATCTCGTCTTATTTTTTAAATTTAAGGGTTATGTGTTTCTTGAATCCCTTAACTTGGCCCATTAAGATCGAATTCCCTTGTTTATGTTTTAAACTTTTAAAGTTTCAATTTTATGTTTGGCTCTGTGTCAGCTAAAAATTCTTTAGAACTTTCACTCCCATTTTTTAGGTCCAGAAGATGTTTACTTTTTACTACCATTCGTGGATGAAAAACCGATCGAAAAAGTTCCACAGCTATTCTAGCTATAGTCGAACAAATTTACAATTACTTCTGGGTGTGGAAAGTTCGGCCTTAAGAAACGTTGCATCTGCAGATACAACAAATCGAACGCTAAATCACAGAACTTTGACAATAACTAACTTTAATTGTACATTAAAGCACTTTTAGTTGTTGTGCCATTAAATTTGTCGCCGACAATGAAGACAGTGGCAGAGGAGCACCGGCAAACAATTTGCATCAATCAAGGATGCCGCTCCGCCACCGCTCTTCCAAATGACAGACACAACGAATGTCGATAAGGTTTTTCTTCTTTTTTTTTTTTGCTGTGGGTGTGTATCGTGCCTTCGAGGAAATAACACAAACATCCATGGACACACGACGTTCCATTACGGAGGACTAAGCAATTAGGAAAATTAAATAAATAACCACCTGGACACGGTATGCGCGACGCGACATGGTGTGTTGCAAAAACACAATGTACTCCATTCCATGGTCATTACCCAGATGTGCAGGAAAAGAATTCCACACGCCTGTGGAGGACTACTTCGAGCTGATGCAGTCAATTATGTTAGAAGATCTAGGAACTGGTTGCCCATTCTCTGGTTAAGTTATGCCTTGGAATGCACATTGAAGTTCTAATGATGTCACGACGAAATAAATTCACGCACTAGAGCAAATCACCCCCTAGGACTGTGTGGAACTAACAAATTTCAAGTGGAATCTCATATTTAATCCACTTGTGTGTGGATTTCGTTTCCAACGACCGCATATTTCCATCACCGCATACCACTTCATCTAATGGCGGCTCCTCAAGTATATAAAATAAAATCTGAAGAGGCAATGACCTCATACAACACTCTTGTAAGTCGACACCCACACAAACCCCTCCCCAACATTGAAAGTCCTTTCGTCTTTTTTCTTTTGCTGTTATCAGGGCTCTAGCGGCTGGAATATCAATTGTACAACAAGCAGAAGGGACATAACTCTCACATAGAAGTGAACACCCATTTCGTGTAACTTGATGCCTTGGAGACATTTTCCGTTTCGTCTTACCAGGACGATAGTTCAATTTTTTATTTTTTTTTTTTCTATTTTCCTTACACTTGTAGTTCCATGGCGTCTTAGTGGTTCTCAAAGTGTACACACACTCTTTTGTGGGGTTTCATTTGGACTGACATTCAAGCTGGATGACCGACAACGAAGTGGGAAGAGACAGCAAATCTGGAAGTCAGTTTCTTTCGCATTCTGTTGCAGTCATTTGAATTTCATTTTTCACATTCATCTTTGGCTGATTGAAAATATTTCAACGCGAGCATAGATGCAAGAACGAATGGTTACCGGGTGGAAGGGTTTTACAGGAGTTCACATGGACGATGAGTCTGTTGCAAAAATTTCCATTGAACTGGTGATCAAAATCTCAATGCAGAATGCTTCTTAAGTCCTCGAGGCCAACAGATTCTAGACCATTTTCATCGCAACAGCTCTCCTGCAGTAGAAGTTACAAACTAAATGGAGGTGCTCTCTCGGTGGACACCAATGTTTGGATGCATGTAGGAACGCCAAAAAAATATCGCACTTTCCTACAAATTAAACCAACTTGTTGATGACTTGTCAAGAGTACCAGCCAAACAGCTCCCGTAGCGCCATCCACCTTGAAGAATTGGAAGTTTTCAAATGACTGGTTCCACCAACGATTCCTTTAAAGTATTCTAGTAGCACCAGGGCCTAGGGAATCAAGAAGTCGGTAAGAAACAACATCGACATGAGATTGAAGACCCAAAAGTTGCTGTTCAGAGCCTTCTTTCTCAGCCTTTGTGTGGTCTTTCTTATCAGAACAGATTTTTGACGTTTCCATATGAGGAAACCAAGAGGCTTCACCTCGAATCCTGATAGGGAACGAGAATTAGCATTCGATTCTTTCTAGGTTTCAACCAGATCATTAAACCGTGCGTCAAAATGCGTCTCATCATCGCTGCACACAGTCAATATAAGCCCAACTACGTGGAAACTTATGGTCGCTGTTTGCGTCGTTCCACTTTATTCTTAGATGTAAGTGGTCCCTTTGAGGACTCCCCGTAGTGTTTTCCAGTTGAGTCTGGACCTTCCATAGGTACTTACGCAATGATCAAGATAAGTACGGTAGGTCTATCGTCCCTTTTTTGACAAACTACAGCGTTGCTGACACTTTCTTTCGATAAAAACTCACTCCTTTGCATTAGCTTCACCTGTTGCGACGGAGCTGTCGAAAATATGCCATCACATATGATATTAGACAACATTGGATCAAACATCAAACCTTGTGGTACTTCAGAACTCTCTGCTTATATCAGTTTGACACTATCATGACTAGGTAGTTGGATAACCTTATATTTTAAAGAGCTTCCAGAATAAGTTTCGACTTGCTGAACGCATTTTAGACCTTCTTTTCTTATCCTCTGCCTTCCACAACTTTTCGGGGCATATGAACTGAGTCATGGACACAGTACTACCCGAGAGACGGGTGCTATTTGCCTTCAACACAGCTCAGCACTTTATATACCAAGTCACTGTTAAACAGAGTAAAGAACAATGCCAACACATCAGTAGTTGCGTAAATGGCAACTCGTGGCAAGAGCTCAATACAAAAAGAAGAACCAAAGCCCTCGGAAGAAGCAACATTCAAAAGATTCAAAAGCTCGTCTGTATAATAAAGCGCTAGAAGATTAAGCGTCTTCACAACTGATTTCTGCAGAAGCTGTAAGCTGGAAGTCTGTATAACATCTCCTTTGCACTGCCCAGCTCTCTAAGAGTGATGATCAACCTGCAGGAGCGCCTTTGTATAGCCCTTCTCCTAATGTCCTTCTACCTAACCCCATTATCAGTACGCCAGTGCACGACCTAAAATGTCCCCTACGAGAAAGTTTAACTGAAAATGGATCTTCAGCCAAAGATTGAAGAACCTTCATAAATCCACTCCTAAGCTACAAGACACAAGTACGGTGAACGGACCTAAGCTAAAAGTTTAACTTAGATAAGCTAGGCAGAGTGAAAAGAGCGGCATGTAGTGGCAAGGCCAGGGCTTCAGGTTAATGTTCCAGGAAAGCCTTGAAGATTCGCTGTTTAGATTCTGAAACGAATTCGACACAATGTGTTGCGAAATACTTGCAAACAAAGGGCCTTCAGTTCGTTAAGAAGTGGCCAGGCATAAGAACTATCAAGGCTCTAAGCTCAGCCATAACAATATTTGTGGCGATAGAAGACTTAAGAACTAACCTTCTCTACCCTAGTCGTTAGATACGTATAAATTTCAGGGGAAATAAAGGCTAGAGAAACGACCAGGATTGGATTACTCTGCATTTTAACTCGACTCAAACGTCAATTAGTGGCAGCATTATTGGACAGTTGGTCGACACTACAGAAAGCAGGAGCAGCGCTAGCTTATTGGAACTTCGAATAATACAATTTTGAAGTGAGAATCATTATCAAAACCTGTATGTTTGTTACCCAATAACTGGAGAATGGTTCAACATATTTGGATACAATTGGATTGAACGTATATATATCGATCTAGCTTAACGAATGATTGAAGAAGAATAGCTTACAAATTAGCTGACAGGGAATGGAAGTAGTAAATTAGTTGCTCGATCTATGTTTGAGAAAAACTCTTGTCAGACAACTAGTAAGTGGATAGGTCAACAAGGTAATAAAACTTCTTAGAAAAATGATGACGGTTCGAATAGGTCGCTCTCATCCGACCCCAAAGTAGTCATTGCGTCACTTTTTTAATTTTTTTTTTTTTCAAAAGAAATTCTTGTAGACCATCTCTCATCGTGTATACGTACCCACCCATTCAACCTTTTCAGCAAAACTAACTGCAATTTATTATAGATTTCTTGTTTTAACCTCTAACATTTCGAACTCGACCGTAATCGATGAATTTACATACATATCTCTGGCTACACTGGTCTGGTCGTACATCTATTTTCAGACTCGAAGTCATGAGATCACTTTTATGCATCACAATTCAGGTTTCATCCGCCTAACCTCGAACCATGGATACGATTAATTTTAGTTCAAAACACGTCAAAACTTAACGTAAAAGAGTATAGAGCCTCTGTTCGTATTTCTAGACACAAACAGATGCAGGAATAAGATATAATATCTAAAAGTAGACCAATTGAGAGACGGTAGAAAATATCAACAACAAATGTATCTCAAGTTTGACCAAATTTTCAAATCCTTCACCCACAGACTGTGTATGTGTGTGTGGATTTGTGTATCTTTTGACAGAAAACAATAAAATCTCACAAATTATAGTCTCTTGAATGATGGTCCATAAATCATGGGCCAAATATTGTCGTCGAAGTTATTTTAAAACGCACAGCCAACCACTCATTCAAGAGTTATTCAGGTAAAATTTCACAAAATAAAAAAAAAAAAAACATTTATATTTTTAAAAATACAAAAAAAAAAAATAGATAAACAGATACATTTTTGTTAATGACGAATACCTATTTCAATTCGATGCTATTAGCGTGCGTTGTTATTTAGACAAATGCTAATTATCATGTGTAAAGGAGTGAACGGAGGGGATCAATGGATGCTGTGTTGGACCAGGAATTGTATCTATTTAACCCCAAAGTGTGTGTTTTCTTAGAATGATTGCTTACAGAGAGAGAGAATGAGAAAGAGCGAGTGTGTGTTGTTTACAATTAGTTTCGAAAATTGTCGGATTTTGTTTCTAGGGAATTTAGAATAAATAAACAAAAAGTTTAAAGATTTTATTGCAATATTACCAATTAGCAAGAGCATTTAGATTCGATGTAAAGTTTTGAACAAGTTTTGAAAGAATTTCGCTGTGAAATATTTGAACGAAAAATACTTTTACAACTGAGGCAGTGTCCGCATGCCTTGGTTTGTAACAACATTTTGTTGACCGATATAACAGAACTGCATCTCATTCTGGTAGGTACAGGTTGAGTATTACAGTCCTTGTGGTCGGTGGGGTCTTTCCTCGCACAGTGGCATGACATTTCGTTTCTAATGAAAGTCGTATAGCAGAGTGTGAAAAGTGAAGACAGTCAACCTGCACCTTGAAACGTATTCGTCGATGTCACCATTAAACTCAGCAAAGGAATCAAATACTTGAATGCAATCCCAGCATGGACTGTACACTGTGACTTGATGTTGGGACCTATACACGAGTACTCATTTGTAGAGCCAATGATCCCATGAAAGTCTTTCTAAGCAGGACTTCCTAATTGAGTCACCAAATTGAATGAGACCTTGTTCAGAAACCAGGGCCATTGTTATGAGCCAGGGTAGGGCCCAGAGGCGGCCTGGATGCCGATGAGAAGGATGGCGGCATGCTTGTTGAAGCTCGGCTCAGATCGCCGGACGGGGTGGTTCTTATCCAAGCCACCGTGCACCACCTATTTACAGAAAAAATTCTCGGGTCTACAAGCTAATAGAAAGAAAAAAAGAGAAGACCTACGTAGACCTCGGGCGGACGAAAAAAACGATCCCTTGGTTCAGAAACCAGGACTAGGTGCTTCCCTGCTCAATTCCTGTGGTGGTGTAATAAACCGTACCCAAATAAAGAAGGTTTAAAGTAAAACCAAGGTTAGGTTAGGTAGAAAGGCGTCCCATGGAACTCACTTAGACTCAGAGCCCGTTGTGATGCCTATAGAATTCCCTGTATGTTCTTTCAGATGGTGATTAGGTTGTGGAGCTCATGTGTGATTCTTAACGACTTAACAGTGAAGGAACAAACAGCCTGCGAGCCAAAGAAAAGCGTTAGAAACGTCTTTTGCAAGGCTATGCAAGAATATTTAAACTGAGACATGTCCCAGTACTGTACAAGAAGTACAGTTTGAGAATATGTCAAATGGAGAACAATCTAAGCAAAGGAAAACATTGAGACTGATAATGTACCTCAAATGATGATCCTTCAATCTTGACTCACGAAATTACGCAGTGAAGCTACGGAAACCCAGTCTGTTTAGTCTTTTGAGTGCGGTATCCTAAAAGGCGAGGACTTTAATAAAAGCGATCCTCAACCATATAAGAACGAGCTAAGACTCAGCTGAACCCATACACAATGGCCGTATGTGATTTCGCCAAAGTCACAATAAGTGGAATGAGGCTTTAGAAAGACGTAACCCAAAAACCTTTGCCACTTAAAGGAAAGATAGCTGGCAAGCAGAATCTGAGAAACTCATAGGAATATAGCCAAACATGGTGTTCCCGACTTTCTATGAATCTAATGAAGGACTGCGAGATCGTTGGTCTTAAAACCTCCGAGGCTGTTACCGAAACCATTTTAAAAGTCTACAGTCCGCCTCATAGCTTTCCCGAACTATAAAGTGCAATGTGAAGACGGCAGACATTGTAAAGTCACGTCAGAAAAACCAAACCTGCTTCACCCTCTAGTTTCAGACGTCGAGGAAGACCTAACTTCCATTTTAAAGACCAAGCTATCAAGGATAGTAGATTGCTTGGTCTGGAGACCTGGAAACTGCGTGTCCAAGATTGAAAAGGATGAAGTGTTGTCTTAGGTAGAGACCCTCCACGTTTCAGGAGCCCGTTAAGTAAGTAAGAAAAGCTGCACAAGTGTAACAGATGGCAGTTGTCTTAAGCATGCGTTCGAACTTTAGAAGTATGTACATACTATTAGCACGAACTCTGTCTACCTTCTCGCACTAAACCCTGGATGTGAAATCCTGGATTGGAGATTTGTAAAGAGTGTTGCTACAAACCTAGGCAGTCTTTCTTAGTTGAAATGGGCTATTTTGACATATTTAAAGCTCAAGCCTATAAGAATCAATTTTTCCTACCTCTATCCCTGGTTGAGGCATTTGTTTCAGGATGACTGTCCTAGGTAATAGCAAAGCATTCAAAAACCTCACTGTTGACGATTCTGACAAACGATATAAGAACAATAAACGTTAAGAGTTGCATTTGGAATATAAGGTTCCATAACAAACCGTGTACAGCTTAACAACTAGCGGAGGTACCTTGACTGGAAAGTGAAAGAGTGCCTTATACCAATCCACATCAGGGTTCAATTCGACACCATCAGCCTAAGTGCAATAGCAGGTCCTAGGCTTGACAAAAAATACTTTTTTAGGTACAGTCTGAGAAGTTGCTGTAGAAGGCAGCAAGCGGTTCTCTATGGAACTTGGTAGTTGATCTCAACCAAAAGCACTTCTACAATGCTCTGTATCTTTGAACGATGGGAGCGACAAACATGGATTCGGAAACATTACTTGGTTGCAGGCAAGTTAAAAAAGAAAGGCGGTGCTGTGGGAAAATCGGCCATCGTAGGGCTGCAATCGCAAGAGACCACCTAAATGTTTGCTAATCAAGTATCGCTGAACTTGTTATGGAGTCCTATTCTATCATCAAGTGAAGCAATACTGCCAACAAATCATCAGTGATGTACTGGAATTCTTCTCAGTCATCCATTGCTTTCATGGAAAACTATTTACAACAGGACGGATGTACACAAAGCGGCACTGTGAGGAAGGACCAAAATGACTTAAAAGCGCTACGAATCGAAAAGAAGAGCTCCCAGCTCTAAAAAAGGAGCGTAGGAGGAAAGGGAACTCCAATTGCAAATCAGAAAAAGCACCTTATCTTCGTTTTTTTTTTTTTATAATTCACTAGCGCTAAAGGGGTTATGAATACCCTTATGATGCTATTCACACAGCGCTAGTGTTGGTGTAGTGATTTTGAAACTCAGATGGTATTAGGTTTCAGTCTTTTCGCACCGAGGGTGGTGTCCAGAATGACTGGAGAGAATTATAGGTATTGTTGTCATTGCTTATAATTCACAGTATTTCTTTCGAACATCCCAATGTCATGAGTACGATCAACACTTTCAAGCCATACATAAGTAGACGCTGTTGGCACATACAACTGATAGTTAGCAGCCTGTTCTCCACACGAAGATTGAGGGACTTCTACCTTCGAAAAATCAAGAGAAGAATCACTCTTGTTAATCGATGATTTCAAGGATGTTCTTGGCCTTTTTTAAGAGAGAAACTCATCAAGTAATCTGCGGTAGACGGCGAGTAAAGGAGGACATATGTACTCGTATGTACCTATGTGTGACAAATGTCGACATCGACCTAGTGACTTTCTTATTTAGTATTTTATTTCAATATAAAATTAATTTACAATATAATTCCGATATTTCCATTTAAAATACCATCAAAGTTTTTTTTCATTCCCTCAAGGCGTTCCTTGTACAGTTCGGTCAAAACTCTTGTACGTCGTTGGCGAATGATTTAACAAAAGTAAGTCATACAATCACATTGAAATTACATATATAATTATTATTTTATCGTACTATATATACAACAAAAGAAAAAAACACTCAAAATTACAAAAATAAATATGGTATATGAGCACTTTAATACTCTAAATCCATTTGTTGTCCTTTTCGCTACCAAAAAGTGGCTGATCCTCGTCCACTTCCTCCGATCCTTCGGACTTAACACTTGGGATTCTTGCACTTCGCGGGTACGATCGATGGTAATTTCGTGGAAAAATCGACGGAAAATACTGTCGATAGCAAAGATACGATATACATATGCCAATCAGTGAGCCAACAACTACATCCTCCCAATGATGACTATAGTCGCAAGTGCGACTGATTGCTACCTCGATAGCAACAATGAGTGGTGCGATAGAGGCACACAGTCGCCAAGTGACACCTCGACCACGGTCGGTAAAGATATGCAACTTCGCTGCCAAATAAAAGAACATGAAACCAAAGCTAGTAAACGCCATAGACGAATGACCACTGGGGAAACTTTTCCGTCCTTGCTTGACTGCCATCGGATTGCCCGTACAGTCTTCGAAATTGTTGCGCGAAAATCCATCGGGGTAACATTGATAGTAGAAATTTGGTCGTGGTCGTCCGACACTTATCTTAATGAGACTCGTCACAAAGGAGTTGAGTCCGAAAGCAAGTGTGAATGCATAGCTTGCGTTAAATAAATCCTTTCTATCGCGCAACAGCACGAAACTGCCTATTATAAGGGCAGTTGGTGCAAAAATAGCTCCAGTTAGCATGACTGAACCCGGGATATATTGCTGTGACACTGGATTCTTATAAAGCCACACTTCTTCCGGATGGATTACACGTTGGAATGGTGTCATTAGCTCCATTTTCATAAAACTTACGTAGAGAATTACTCGAAGGGCAATTTCCACGAAAAGTTTAAAGGTCCGTGTTGATCCAGTCTCGTCATTCATCTCCGATATCGATGTCTGACGCTGAGAATTACTTGCTCTCATCGTAACAACACTATGAATTGTAGATTTCTTTGTTGGACTCTCATCAGAACTGTAGCACTGGAGTCTTCCAAAAAAAAAATCAGAACAACGTTCTACAAAAGCGTTTTTCTTGCAAGAGAATCTGGTTCCTTTTTCTTTTTTGTTGGCGTTGTTGGCTTCCTTCTGTCACTTGGACTCGAAATTGTCAAACGAATTTATCCTTGAACACCGGCGCTATACCACTTTCTATATTATTTTCAACCGCCTATTCGGCTTTCTTTTATTATCCGACTAATTTTTATTTTTATTTTATTTTTAATCTTTTCATTTGACATCTGTTTGTAGTACACATTTGTTTTTATTTGTTTTTCATTGTAGGAGGCGGCATTTATGATTCATTAAATGTTTCACAGAAAAAAAAATATATATCTTTATACATAGTAGGTACATATATTTTGTTTTATGATTAACATATCATAGTTTTTTTCTTTTTAGTTTTAAGATTGATAAATAAGAAAATTTTTAGGCTGTAATTTTGTTAACACTTAAAAAAAAATCAAAAATACCAGCTTTACGATTTTTAAAATTTATTTCAGTTTTCATTTGCGTAGTAAATAAATAAGTTCTTAATGTTCAAATGATAAATTAATTAAATTTCTTTAATGTCTTTAATGTCTCTATATATACGACATTTGGATCTCGAATATCAAAGAATACCGCAAAGAAAAAGGAAAATAAAAATCAGACTTGTTATGTATTGAAAAATAAAATTTGAAATACTGTCATCTTCCACTTGAAAGTTTTTAGAAAAATGTCGCAAATTACTTGATAATGTTCGACGGAAAGATATAGGCATTCTTACGGTGAAATAAGTATTGAAATCATTTAGGAAATTTTCAAGATTATCTTAAACAAACAAACGAAGCTATGTCAACAAACGAATTCTAAATGTTATATGTATAGGGCCATCCAACAAGAGGGAACATTTTTATCAAAAGTGGTGATGTATTTGTTTAGTGCCGGAACGAGCTGGCCCACTTTAGTGAACGTTTTAGGGTCACACTGCTCTGGGTTCCAGGGCACAGTGACATAGAACGAAACGAGCGTGCAGATGAACTGGCCAACTCTACACGCCTCACTCGCGGCAAAGGTCCATATGCTGCTAGATCCGGTTAAAGGACAAATCCACTCACACTTCCTACAGAAGGCAAACCTCCAACAGAAGGCGTTAACCAACTGTGACATATCAAGGAAGATATGGCTGCCCTACGATGAGAGCAGAACGAAAGATCTAATTAACAGAATCCGCTCAGACATCGTCAGAATCACGGCGATATTCACAGAGCATTGGCTAATCGGAGTCAATGCGACCAAACAAGGTATCCCATACAACCCCCACTGCCGCAGTTGCAGGAACGAAAATGAAAAGGAAACTCTCTCCCATTTCCTCTGCAAATGTCCGGCGCTTGCAAGAGCCAGACTGCGTTCACTAAACCAACCATTCTTCGACGACCTTAATGACATCTCGGTTAAAGGGGTAAGGGATCTGATCCTCTTTCTTAACTCCACAGGCTGAATCTAGGCACCGATTGCCTCACACACATCATCAACCAAGTCACACGAGTCCTGGTAACAAAAAGACACACCTAGTGTTATTTGGGTTCATGTTGAACCATCACCTTTACCTACCTACCTTTATGAATCGTTGGTGGAGTATTGGTGTAGACTTTATCTTTAAGATAGTCCCAACGAAAAAAGTCTAATGATGTTAAATCGCACGAACTCGGCGGCCAATTGAAGTCTCCATTTCGAGAAATCAGACGTCTAAGAAATTTGCCACGCGATAGAGCCCCATTGATTCGCCAGCCGTGTGGTATGTGGCGCCGTCCTGCTAAAAATAAACGTCCACGTCCATAGCATCAATTTCAGATTAAAAAAAAAAAGTCTGTCAACATCGTTCGGTAACGCAATCGATTCACTGAAACAGTCGCCCCACCATCATTGATGATAACTAAAAGCAGTACGAATTTTACGAAACGTTTCCGCGATATTTTCACCGTCTTCGTACTGAACTTTCACTGTTTCAACACGTTGTGCGAGTTTGTATCGATCCATATTTAATAACCTCCTAGTTTTTACTTATCAAAAGCCATCGCAATGATAATTGAATGTTGACAGTTAAACAATGGCGCGAAATTAAAAATGACATCTCTTGTTGGGTGACCCCCTTTAAAAGACCACACAACGAGTAGTCGCCCAAGGACGATTCGAACCCCAGCTTCAATTGCAGAAAAGGAAGAATTTTGTCGAAATTCTCTCCGACAAGAAAAAAAAAAGTCTCTCAAGGGAAATAAACATATCGAAGACGACCATTCCACAGTTAATAAAAGAAGATCTGATACTTAAGGCGTATTGCCAAAGTACCAAACAGATGCTAAGACCTACGTTGAAACCAAAAATTTGGCTGATAAGCCCAAGCTTGCTTTTCGGCAGCACGGCAAAGAAAATTTCAAAACGACATGGCAGGACTATGTACTTTTGGAAGCCCAGAAGAAAAACAGGCCAATAAATAGCAAGCCTTCATGACACATGTTGTAGCCAACAACAACGGGAAAACCAATGCAGTAAGGATGTAGGAATAACCAAAGGAGATTCTTGAAAGCTAATTGAGAGAAAGTTCTTGTTATTCAACCTTGTGGCACATCCTTTAAATTTTGTTAATTAGCACGGGCTAAAGGGGTTTACGGCCAATAGAGGAATTAGAAATGGTACGACGAAGATACCGATGCACATTGGTTTTAAGTACTTGTCGGTTGTAGTGATGAGAAACCATCGACCTATGTACATAGGTGTGTATATCATACCACACTCGTTTTGTGCGGCTTGAGAAATAACCCCTTAAGCTGTAAGCGTTGTACTCGGAGCTTTTGGTTGAATGTAGGCCCTGTAGATTGAGGCATACAGTATATTTGGAATAATTTGTGGAAATCTTTGTTTTCATTCCAACGAGGATGGAAAGTCCTTCCATTTTGGCAAGGTATGTACCAAAATTCGGGTTTTCTTTGAAGTGACAGACGACAGCATTGGGCTCTGGAACCATTAAATTCCGTTCTATCGGAGATTAGAATCCCACGAGTTTTGTATTCGCTGCCGTTCCTGTCCTACGTTCAAAAAGATGATAAAGAATAAGACCCTATTTTATCGGCTTAAAAAAAAAAAAACTGACTTTGATGTGGACAGCACAGGAAGCGTCGAACAGTCTTCTACAACGAGAAAGTCTTCCGAAGATCTGATTCTGTCACACTTAAAACCAGTGGTATGTGTTCCAAGGAGATATCACCATCAACATTTATCGTCAGTAGAGCTGTTGTCAGAACTGGTATCGAGACATAACGAGGAGTTCTAAAGAATTGTGCTGCTGACGAGCTATCTATTCTAGACACAGACATTGATGATCAGATCTATGCGCCCAAGTCGTCAAGGCAAGCCACAAATTAACACATTTAGGGTTCATTTGACCAGTCTTAGACCGAGACTGCAGGCAACGATTTCCGCAGAAGCTACCAGAAGGCCCATCTTTAGGGAAATAGTAAATCTCTTCCAGAGCGAAGGCCTACTTTCAACTAACTAACTAAGTTTATGGGATATTTTGTTCCCCAAAAGTGGGCGTGGTCACCCATTTTCAAATGACAATCATGTAAAATGTCAAGGAAAACAACTGTGCAACGACTATAACACCATTCTACGGTCTTATCTCAATCTCCACGCAAAAGTACGTTAAATTCAACATAAACGGTCCCCACTGAGGCCTCGAGTTAGTGTAAGCAACGACGATATGGTGGAGCATTTATCTGGTCGGGTATTTTGAAGTGTCATCACCGAATAGATAACAAAACCATCTACCCACCACCTATCGCAACCGCACCTCGACGACAATGACGACAATGCGACACTCCCATTTAGTTCGAAATACTTAGTACCGACCGTGAGGTAGGGTGGTGGCAAAGTAGGCAGGGAATTCTAAATTTCCGGCTAAAAATAGCGTGAAAATTGCTCTCGCCCCAAAAAAAAAACCAAACAACAGAGTCCTACTAGTTGAGGCTTGAAATTGGAGTTAACTTAGGATGTGAGGTTGTTTCAGTTTGCTTCTGTCTAAGGGGGGTTGCATTGGGCTGGAAAACACTTTAAGGAAACTGTCTATCTGTCGATCTATTTACATCGAGGTAGTTGCTCTGTTCGTTTGTAAAATTCTTGTGAGCCGTTCGCTCGCTTTAAGTGCGACAGAGTGTCAGACACCAACTACTAGCTGACAACCTACATACATGAGCAGTGACATGCAACACAGTCGTGTGCCTTAAATTCCTCTTTTTTTTTCTAAACGAAAGGTTAGTTTGGAGTTTGCATGCTTGCGTGGTTATATCCCGATCATCGTCGCTCTCCTGCAATTGAGCTCGTGAGGTAACTGGGGCTTTGTTGAGCGGAGATAGTAGGTACGGTACCCCTACCTCTCTATAGAAGGTTCTATTGAATTTCCACAACGACGATGTTGGTCGTTCCGGAAAATAAGCGGAAGGGGTACGATTTCCGCACTATAATGGAGAATATCTATTGTTCGTGTAGATTTCCCGGATTGATAACGGGTTTTTTTTTTGGTTCTTTGCTGTCTTCTCTTTTTTTTTTCTGTTCCTACTATTTGTCAGGATTCGATTATCCGCTTCTTTTTTCACACTGCCTGCCTTCCAAATAGTTTTACAGTGAAAGTATACACACAATCGGTTGCGATGAAGGACGATGTAAAAGGGGGTGGTGTAGAGATGGTGGTTTACATTGAACGTAAGGGGGGGGACAAAAATAAAAAGGATTTCCAGCAATCCTTTGGTGGTGGTATTGCTTGAGTGACAAACAAATAGAACGAGTTTTCTATGAAAGCAACGAGGATGAATCCAAATACGTATATCTGTGTAGAGTGTTAGCCATAGAGAGAGAGAGAGACAGGTTGCTAGATACTTTAATGGAAAATGGAAATCGATTATGATCCATTGAGTGTTTTTCCGCTTTAATTGATACAAATTGAAAGCGGCCTTTAAATGGCATTTAAGGATAAGGACTTGTTGGGAGATACAGATGGAGATAAGGAAAAGTGAAAGTAATTTCCCTAAATTCATTCGAATTGTATTCGTATCTTTAGTGGTGGTTTGTCGTTCCTTATTGATTGATGGGTAGACACATCGTGATAGGGGGTAGTTTCACGGAAGATAATTGCGATTAAAAATGTCCTTTAGATGTCATTAGCGGAACAGGAAAATGTGTGTCAGAATGAGTGAGGAGCTTGGTGACAAATCGCTTGTCATAATTAATCCTGGATGTTCCAGTCTAAAGTGAAGGAAGCCTTGGATGTGTAAAACAATTAAACATACTGACTAGGAGTGAAAAGCCTTAGGAAAAACGAGCAAAGCTTTCCAAGAAGAATACAGGGAAAATAGACGTAAAAAATATGTCCAATCATATATATCGCCCTCAAACATCAGTTTATAGATCGGTTACTGGCTTCGTCCACTTCGGCGGAGGTGTTGGAAATTTTCAAAACTTCATTTTCGAAATGTCGTTTGATACGTTCAGTAATGTTTTATGTGCGTCGTTTTAGGTGAAGGTTTTGCATGGTTTTGCTAAATACACATCTAAGTCGATACTCCATTTCAAGTTCGCCTTTAACAGCGTTCAAAGCATCGCAAAGCCATGCCTAGTTATTGAATCCCTGGTTGTGTAAGCTTGATGCTAACTTGACCAAGTCTTCCAACATCAAATGCGGTTTCCGACATGTTTCAAGAGAAATATCCATGCGACTTATTTAAGATCGGTTTTGAAAAGGTATGCCCAGAACTCAGAGGCCAAGCTTAGGAGACAATTGAGCCGCATCGGCCTCTGTCTTACAAATAAGGTTGCCTGGATTGCCGTGGAACAAAATTCCATCTTAGATGGACCGCACAGTAGACAGTCTTATCTTAGGTGGCACACATAAGTAGGAAGGGGCCTCAACCAACTTGGTGCATGAAACTGGAGACATGTGACTACCATTCAAGCTCACTGGAGTAGCTTGTTGATTGAGGGTTAGGTCCACCCTATCTTAGATGAAAATACAATCTGGTTGAGGATGGCTGGAAATTGTACATCAGCAAGACTTCGGTCTGAAGATTCTATAAGAGTCTGCTTCGGAGAGATAGTGGAAGACCTTACTTTACTTGACACAAACAAGTGAAAAGGAACCTCAATCCTTCTGGTAGATGTAGGAGATTCAGGTTGAATCTAGACTAAAGTGACGTCAAAATAAATGGATCAAAGCATGTCCCAAGACTGGAGTATCAACTTTTTATGTCCAAAAGGGTGTTTATTTGTCGTGAAGCATATCACCACTTCACCCAGCAGGGTTAAACTTTTCTAACGAGGTAATGTAGATAAATTCACGAAGATTGAGTATCAAAGGGAACAAAATCAAACTAAAGAAGTTCTGCACATTATATTGAAGAAAACGTCGCTCTTGACCGCTATAAATTCGAAATAGAATAAGCATCTGACGAAGACTGACACTACGAAACCGTTGCTAATCTAACAGGCTTCAACAGATCTAGCACAGAACATAAAAGCGATCCAATTCTTGTTCGCGAGTTGTTGGCTAAAGCTCTAAACTCGCAGAGTGTTACTTTAAGGCTGGCGTTCACTCCTGTGTTGCATTGAGTTAGGCTCCTTCGCATTGGAATTGAGTAGCAGGGAAAAAGATGATGGCGAATGGAAAAAGTAATGAATGTGGTCTGGGTAAACCAAGATGATCTGAGAATTCCAACCGTCTAGATCGACAGGGAGGACAGCATTTATATTTAATGTAAAGACCAAGAAGCTGAAAAAAGTCAGCGATATTGGAAGGAAAGAGTCTCTATGAGCCAGACAGAGGCTAGTTGTTCCGTCTGTAGAATCGATTTAAATACAAAAATGTTCAATCTTCAGGCAGAGTCACTTTGTAAAACAGCGTCAAGCCTAAGGACAATTTACATTAGTTATTAGAATCTTGTGCGAACTTTGGGACAGCAAATTTTCGCTTTAAGAATCGTGCTATGACAAAGTTTCTTGACTCTGGTTCTAAGGATCTTCAGAGCATTGCTCCACCATGTAGTTTCCCTTAAAAGTTTTTTTAGTCTTAAGAGGGCAGTCTTCCTCAAACGCAGGGACAATGGAGTGCTTGATGAAATCAGGGAGATTTTTTAGCTTGTCTCTGCTGTCGATTTGAGGGGTTTTATCTTTTATTGCGTGACTGAGGCCTTCTTTATATGCTGCCTAGTCAGTATTACTCTTTGGGCGGTAGGATAGATGGTTTTTGTATGTTCCATCTATCTCGGAACGAATGTGTCTGTGATCTGAACATGAAGGTCCTGATGACATATACCAATTAGAAATGAGATTGTAAGAATGAGAGGAAGTTAGGGTAAGATCTAGTACCTCAGTTCTAACCGCAGTTACAAAAGTTGATTCCCTACCCACATTGGAAATGTTTAAGTAATTGCTTAAGATTAAGTCAAGTAGGGACTCATCTCTTCTGTTAGTATCCGAGCTACCGCACTTACAGACTTTAGTTACAAGGATCCTACAAACCTTAGGAGTCCTAAGGTAAGGATAACAAACTTGGTTATGTTAGATGACGCAGAGTACCGAATTACACGCATCGGTATCCTTGCATGATAGATTCCCTTGTTTTCAAAGAAGATGCTGTAGGTAGCCATATCCATGCAGACCTCCGCCTGTACCACAGCATGTGCAGAACCATTAAGACCCACAGACAAAGCTCTTCACTTTGTAAATATCGACCATGGCTAAGTCGCTAGAAATACTGTCCTAGGGTTTGCCTCCTCAGTCTTGGTAGACCAGGGCAGGGCAGGGTGGATGCAAAAATATGGGCAACCGTTTCTTCCTCTTCTTTAATTGGCTCAAACTTTGGCACAACCGACAAAGTCTTTACTGCATCAAATCTTGGGACACATTTTCGCTTCTAGAACTTTGGTAAGCCAAACCTTGGACAACAGCTAAGTTTTCATCGGTGACTTCCTCTTCTTCTACCACATCGACGATACATGAACTAGGCTAAAGGGGTTATGAATATCCTTATGATCCTATTCACACAACGCTAGTGTTGCTGTAGTGATTTTTGAAACTCAGGTGGTATTAGGTTTCAGTCTTTTTGCTCCGAGGGTGGTGTCCAGAATGACTGGGTAGAATTATTGCTACTGTTGCCATTACTTATAATTCACAGTTTTTCTTTCAAAAATCGCGATATTTTGTTGGGCCATTATTTTTTTTTTATATAAAACTGACTTCCTGCCCCTTAAAATATGCAAAGAAAATGTATATTTCATGTTTTATTTGTAACAAGAGATGGCGCTCCCATAAATTGTGAACGTTCATAAAATATGAAGTGGATTCGAACGTGTTTTCTTCACAAATCAATTTGAAAAAGAGAATACAACTATACAGCGACATAAAGTGTTAAGAAATATGGATGCTGTAAGGGTATTATTGATTGAAATCAATCAAAAATATAAGAATATATATAAAAGTAATCAATCAATTTATAACTTTGAGGTTTCTTTTCAATTTCCACATTAAAAGCCATCAGTTGGTCAATTTACCCACAAAAAGAAACATTTATTTACTTTGTATTTTCTCTATTGTTGTTTGATGAAAAAGGAAAACATGTTTACTTTACAGCGGCGTTGTCGTACCAGAAACCATAGCAAAACAGTTGAAAAAAGAAATACAAACCGAAGGATAAAAAAGGCGAAGAAAAATTAAACACAAACAAAACAAAATGAAAGGATATATGCTTTGGAGGTGTGTTCTTTTAGGTTTATTATTTTTTTTTTGTTAGTCTCTTTAAATTTAAATAGAAATACCCCCAAACCGCAAAAGTTCAACATGAAGAAAAAAATTATTTTTTTAAACACCCAACACCCCAGAAAAAAAAAAACAAAAAAAACCAACTCAAGGGGATAATAGTCTAGTCTAGCGGTATAGATTTCCCATTCTTTTTATGAGAAACGAATGCAGGAGAAGTCTGGAAAAAAAAACACTACACATCCACACTTCTTTTTAAAAAGGAAAAAAAGGATGAAATTTTGCCCCCGAAACTATTTCGTTCCAAAGGATTTCCGATTATGTCTCCTCTCTCGCATAGATATCACATACTGTGGGAGTAAGAGACTGCCCCTCGCGCTCTGTCTGTTGAAGGTGCATGTTAAATTTTTTTTGATATTTTTTATTCAATGGAATCTGCAACATCAGTGGATGGAGAGATACAATAGAAATTTTATAGAAATGGAATTTTAAGCTATCTTGTCCTCGTTATGGAGATTCTATCACTTCGGGAGCTGTACAAACAAGAATGTCTCCATTTACTGCTTCGTAGGAAATTCTACAATTTACGGAATGAAATTGACTGCATAGGTGCATTTTATTAGATTAAGATATTGAGGACACTGCAGACTTCTTTCTTTTGCATCTTTCTTTAGACCATGATAGCAAGCACATAAGGATGTTCACATATTGAAAGGACATTGCTGTAGGAATTTTTGGCGAATGTCCAAGGGAATATTGGACAACCTGGGGTTGTACACCGACTGGATGCAATCAGCAATCAGAAATCGATCGAAATTCTAGAAAAATGAAGGCGCGACGGGTTGAAAATTATCAAACATGTTCACGGATTGGAATAAGAATCCAAAAAGAAAGAGAAGACTGAATATTGGGTTTTATAAGCTCAGAAAGTGTTTGAAGAGGGCATGGTTTTTACACTTATTCCATATAGGAGGGTAATGATACTTTGACACCTTCTCAAGACTGTACAAGTATTATCAGTTAAACGAAAGATCTTGGCACTGAACTTCCGTCTATCTTAGACAAGTCGACGTCAACTCGTCGGTACATTCTCCAGCTATGAAAGCACGTAGGCCCATGGCATTAAGTGAAGACTCAATGAACTGGGTATCTACTGGATTCCCAGGCAAGTCGGACCTGAGACTAACGAAGCAACAGACAGCATAGCCGGACAAATGGCAGCTGAACCCTTCATTGACCCTAAACCATTCTGTGGAATAGTAGATCACACCCTAAAGGAAGAATTTAGGAAAACGGAGAAAGAGAACACGACCAGAGCCTGGAATAACGTCGAAGGTCTGAGGAAAGCTGAGAAACTCCTAGGAAACTGCAACCGGAAAAGATTTATACAACCAACGTATCCCAACAGGATTCTTAACGAGGCACTGTAGACTCAAAGGACACCTGTGGAAACTAGGGTGGTAGAAGAAAACCTCTGCAGATTCTACGATGAAACCAGTATGACTCCAGAACACATCCTGGAATAAGGTTGGGCATTGACTCACAAAAGAATGAAATATTTGGACATGTTCCAAATGTCAGATAAAGAAATACCAACTATGGACCCTCTTCTAACCCTCGGATTCATTAGAAAAACTGAACTATAGGAGGTTCTCTAGAGAGTGGAATATTTTGGCCAAAGCTAAGTAAGAGTATACGACTCTCAACGTCCGGGAAAACAAACGTCCCAGGAGCACTCAGACTCGTTTTTAGGTCTGTTGTACTCCCAGACAGAAACCCCCTTTTTGATGTAATAGTTGGAGAAACTCAGACTTGGTTCGGTTCTCTTTTAATTTCTTGTGGCTGATGCTATTCCCCGACCAGGCTTTAACCTGCACACGTCAGATTTACCCCCTACACCATCGTCACTCAATATAGTCGAGACCTATGAGGTGGGCGGTAGAAAATTTATCAACATTCCTGGCGAACGTTTTTGAGTAAAGCCAACGAAAAAGTTAAGCCTCCGCATCGTTGACTTGTAGAGAGAGCTTGGAACGACAAAAAGCAAATTAAAGGAGTCAATGGCCCTAAGAATACCTTTAACCTTGGTAATACAAGAAATGGAAATGATAGGAATAGCTTGAAAGAACAAGCGAGTTCTGCTGTGGATTCTATTCTGACGTCCTTTTCTACACTTTCCAGATCAATCTTCACCTGTTGCTCTCTGATTTAACGAAGAAGTATCAACAAGGACCTTACTTCGCTTGCATTCGACATAAGTCTTCTTTTTCTAACCGAGTAAATTGGCAGAGAATTTCGACAACCAAAGTGGAGATCCGTAGGTTTGCATACTTTGACATGGCTTTTCATCGCCCAGATACATAAACTTCCACTGACGTCAATTAGGAGAAGTTGGCACCCCTAAGACCACCAATAAGAAACTCCCTTAGAACAAGATCGACAGCAGAAAAGACCGGTTTCGTATAGAACAAGGTCTTAAGATTCAAAGATTGTCTTGATATTCAAAGTAGGGACCCAACCCACAAGGTTTCATTCTGTCACTGCTAATGTTTTTGGTAATCATTAGGGACTCGTATCCGTAGTGCACTTTTCGGTTAGAAACTATGGATTCCAGCTGAATCATACAATTGAACTTAAACTCCTTAACAAGACAGTGTGTGCCAGCAAGAGTAAAGGGGTTTAGACAATCAGAAAAGACCTAAACATTCCCTAAGAAAAATTCCCGATGACCTTAACGTTGGTCTCTATGAGGGATACCTGCACTGAAAGGAAAAATCTTGATTTCAATATAATCTCACCTTCTGGTGAGAGCAAGGCGGATGAGCTGCAGAGAAGTTTACAGAAGCCAAAAACTGGCTCCCAAATACACTTTTCTAGAAGGCTTTCGACGTCTGTATTCAGCAATGACTGTCACAGTGGCCCAGTGGAAGTTTTTCGAAAAGTTTTCGACTATATTAGTCTGATTACTCCAAGCACAGATTCGATAAAGTACTTAGCGAAAGAAATAGGAGCTTTGATGCCTCGTCGAGCCAGTTTGTCAACTAGAGTTTCCCAGAGAAAGAGTCAATACGAATCCTTAAATCTCAGATGTATTTTGGAACAGCCTTACACTTGCTGCTGCTGATATGTCAAAGGCCAAGCTTCGTTGGAAGACAATAAGACTTTTCATCGAAGGATCATGGAGTTTGAACCTTAAATTGGTCGCTATGACACATTCTCAGTTGGACGGTTTAACTCGGCCCTCACTCAAACATCATCACAATGTAGATGTATCCATGGCATCTCCTAACAATTTAAGCTGTACATTGCGTACTATTACGACGAATCCAACCAATGCAGGTGGTATCACGTGAGAATCTTTATCTCACGGTCACGGGTTTAAACTTTAGGCAACAGCCTGCAAATAGCACTGATTTCAGTCAAGAAAACACTGCAGTGATTCGGAAGCAAAGGACTCATATCATCGGAGTAAACTCTGACACCGATTCTGTATTCTAAAGGTAGCAAACAACCTTGGCCTTTTTTGATGGAATAAGGAGCAATCAGGGATTTCCTAGAAAGTCCAGCAACATTTTCCACTCATCCTTTCCAAAGAACTGACAATGACGAAACATCAAGCAACCGTTAAGCTTAGGTAGCAATGGAATTTTGCTTCTAATCATAAACAGGATCAACCGCTGTGTTTGTCAAGCCACATCATTAAGAGAGAATATATTCAGTCTTCTGTGACCAAAAGCAGTTAATTAGGATCAAAGTTGACAAAGCAAAGGAGAAAGTACCCCTCCCTTAGGAATGCTTCGGTATACTCTTCTCGGATTAGACTGTTTAAACCAATGATAGGCAGCTGTGGGTGCACCAAAGATTCTTCATAGGTAAAGGCATACCAGTCGGTCTTTTGGGGGTTTCTCTTTATCTATCTATAATCTTCCAACCAAAGTCTGCTTTAAAGGATCAAAAGCCATCTTAAAACATTCCCAGACGCTAAGACAAGGGGTGTTTCAGAAGCCATGCGGATTATTTCCACAAAAACCGCTTTTAAATGTTTGGTTTCTATGAATGCAGATGAATGCAGTGTTGCTAAACTTGCCAACAACAAAAAGCGGCTTAACATTGGTCTATTCCTTCCCTTTGGGCTTTCCTGCGAGAAAACTTTACAAACAATTTTTGTTTCTACAACCGGAAGGGGAAAAATCAAAAGGACAAGATATTAAAATAGTAAAACAATCAAACAGGATCCAGACCACAATGCTTTTGAGTAACAAAATTCACTTCAAATATGTTTATACACACACACCCATACGCAAACGACAGAGAGAAGAAAGGGGAAGAAATCTTAAGCAAGTAAAGCAACAAGGGGATAACCAAAAGTACTTAAAAGTGGGTTTCGTAAGTAGCTCCAACCAACCCCACCATAGTTTCAAAGAGAAAACCCTTCTAATTACTAAAGACGCTTGTGAGAGGCCGCCCTCTGTCATGAACTAACTACAAGTTCCAAACCCTAACAGCAGCGACAGGTAAATACTTCGTCCTGGCAAAATTTTAACCGGCCACATTTTGTAAGCCGATTAAAGTTCGGTATCTACGGTGCTTCGTCCTTTTTCGGTTTCACATTGCAGTGATGATTTTTTTTTTTACAGGGTGTGGTTTGGCTGGCCATATTGTTTAAACTTAAAAGTAGTCATCGTCGCACATCCTTTTTTTTTTGTTGGATGATGTAATCCATTTTGTTTGTGTAACCGTGTATGATTACCAATTATACCAATCGAATCGAGAACGACTGCGGTTGGTTACTTAATCAATGAAACCGTGCAATGACATGGATTTCAAAATTTTAATTGGATTTAAATAAATACATATATCCCCTACGCACATATGTATGTAGAGAATCCTTTTTGAATGCTTAGGTGGAGCAGTCCAACATGTCCGACGTATCCGACGCCGGTATTTAATTAAAAACGCAATAAAATTGATTTTTTTTTTCTTTCTTCCCTAGCCGTCAGGATAACCCTCCTCTTTGCTGTCACGTAGGGCTCATAATTTTTAATAAAATAAACAACAATATGGAGTGAAAGTGGTGCCGTCCATATCCACCGGAGGGATTTGAGACGATAGACAGAGATGAAGAGAGAAAGCTTTTGCTCCACACCCTTGATACAAGTGAAAGCGAAAATTTACCGAAAATTGTATGTCTTATTGCCACCACCGGGTGGTGTAAGCTTTTAAGTCGCACCCTCTGTTTTTGTTGAGTTAAATTGAGCTGGCTCCGTCTCGCTTTTACCGTATTTGTGGGGGGCAAAAATAACGAACTGTTGAATATAAAATGCACGACGCAGGAGGAATGTGTGTGTGATAAGTATCTGGTTGTCCTCGGTCCTTGTTATCCGTTATCCTCCCTTTTATTTCGTGGTTTTCCAAAAGAAAATCAGTAAAAGTGAGAGAGAGCTTTGGATATGTATGGCTTCCAGTCATTCCAATGAAGAGTTTGTGGTGAGTTTTACTAGACAGTTTAGAGATTTGGAAAGTTGTCATGCGTATTAGACGCTTTAAGAGACTTTTGAGAGTTTTCCTTTTGGTTTTTTGCGGCCTTAAGTGCCATGGTCTAGGAATTATTTTATGTAAACAGATATATTCAATGGGAAGGGTTGTTGAAATCTACAAATTGTTGCATATGCCGGCAAGGAAGATGGCTTTTTGTGACATTACTACCAAAATAAATCCCTCATAGGGTTTTAAACTTTATTCTTTACTATTTGGAACAGTTTTAGAATTGAGAGGCCCTTGCACTGCCACCGAAACAATTGGCTAGAATTCCTGGAATGTTTCTTAAGCCTAATCATCTCTGAATCTGAATTGATATGAACGGGTCCGACAGATGGGCGGCGGCTTATTTGTTTCTGGAAAAAGTTAACAAACAAAAATGACAGACACCCATTTTGCTAAAAGGATCTCCTCCTACAGGAAGAGCTTTCTTTCAACAATTAAGAGAAGTCCTGTTACTACTACACAATTGAGCCACGCTTTTGTTTTATCGGTGGTCAGAGACTTTTTCCCCAGTGTATACGAAGCTATGTTGTTTCCTATGAGGTACCACAGAAGGACTATAGGCGGATAAGTATGCCACTATTTAGAGTGCTCAACACAGCACTTAATGAGTTTGGAGTCCGTATAAGGATATATCAGAGCTTGAGACGCTGTTTTGATGTTGATTTTGAAGTCTTTGTCAAAATTAATTTTAACACAGATCCGCTTAGATGGCACCATTAATTGTGGACTTTCCAACAAGATGGGTGATTTAGATCAAAAGACTTCGGAACTCTATCCATAAACTGTCGGTATAACTTATTCAATCTGTTAAGAGCCTAGTGAAGGATCTTCATTTGTTGTGTAGAGACAAGCTTTAGTTATAAAAGTCACTGCCTTAGATATTGAACTCATAAAGTGGATAGAATATCCAGTGTAGTGAGTGTGAACGACTAAAGCTGTTTTGCGCCACAAATCTGTTGCAAATCGACGATAGACCAAATCTTTACACTGCGGCAAATGCTGGAAAAAGTCAGAGTTCCAAGTCGATACTCACCAACTCTTTATCGACTTCAACGCCGCATACGACCTTCCCCACGCTAGGGAGTTTGCAATGCACCGTGCAGCTTAGAAACAGAACCTCCGACGAAGCGACGCACTGTCGTGTGATCTCTTCAATCCTGTGTTGGAGCAGATAGTGTGAAAGGCCGGCGTAAACACAGAAGGCACTATAATTAAGATATCCATCCACCTGCTGTGGTACGCACCGTTCCGCTCATTCCTACCGTGTCATCATTGAAGCTTTAACGGTGATTGAAGAACAAGCCAACAAAGTACATGCTGTCGACCAAAAACCGATCTGTCAAACACCGTCTAGGACAGAATTTGACAATCGACAGCTGTAATTTGGAGGTAGTGAAGGAATTCGTCTACCTCGGGGCATACATAAGCTTCACAAATGACACCGTATTGGAAATTCGATGAAGGCAACCTAAGGCTAATCTAAGGCAACCGTTGCTACTTTAATTTGTCCAAACAGCTAGGACCTAAACTCCTTAACTCGAAGGTCCAGTATCATATTCTACTAAACTCTGATCATGCCAATCTTGCTCTATGGAGCTGAGTCCAGAACGATAAGAAAGACAGCGAAGAAGAACTTGGAATCCCCCGGAAGTAAAATTCGAATGAAAGAGAACAGTAATGGTCCACCGAAGAGAGTTTTCTAACTGCAACCGACAGAATCGGAATGACAATAAACATAGAAATGCAATTGACAGAGTTCGCAGCGTTAGTCAGCTAAGTGAGCTGACACAGATCACCATCTCATCCAAAAGTATTATTTGTCATAAGAAAGCTCCTTAATTCGCTGTTGGGAGTCGGCAATAAAACTGTAGGTCCCTTGCATTCATGTTGTGCGTGTCATATACGAGAAGCTGGGCCTTGGCTCTCTATGAGGTGTCGCGTTAAATATTTGTATTTATAGCCACGATCACAAAAACAATTTTTTTTATATAATTCACCAGTGCTAAAGAGGTTATGAATACCCTTATGATGCTATTCACACAGCCTCGTGGAAGAGATTTTGAAACTCAGCACTACAACCATGAACTAGCATTCCTGTCATCAGTAAACTGTTTCAGTTTGTGCGAAAAGGTGGCTTCAAAAGTCCTGTCCGTCTCCGAGAACTGTTCCCTATAGTTTACTTTTAAGTATTTTTGAAGCGTAAATCGTTTCATTTTGGTTTCTACTTGACAGCTGTCAAAAAAATCACTGTTTTGTGTTTGACAGTTCAAAAATGGCGCAAAATTTAAAATTGAACCTTGAAATGAAAACCCATCATCAAACAATACTCTCGCACTTTACCACTAACCAGGATAAAATTTAAGATAAAAACATGATTACGCACATTACTTTCTTGCGTAAGTAAAGTATTTCCGGTCGTCTTGACGTCATTGCAGACTGTCCGCACCAGCTATTCCCTGAATCATTCCCACTTACGAAATCACCTTCAAATCAATTACACAAGGACTCATAACTACGAACTTTTCCAAACGTGGTTTCCTTATATATATACCACCATCGTCATCATCATGGCAACCATTGAAAGGGTACAAGGGTGGTTACTCCAAGAATACAATTCTCATTAATTGCTTAGATTCGAATTTTTGCACTCTCATTGCGCGGTAATTTTATGCCTGACTGTGCAATTAATCAATTAGTGTAATAGATTTTCAATTTGTAATAATGTCATAGTTTGTGCCTTGACAGAGTGTCAACGACAGTCCTGGCACACCTTTTCAAGGCGCCGACCTTACGCCGACCGACAACGACTGCCACCACTAATTTGGTGAAGTGGTCGATTCGTTGTGATTATAACCCAATCATAGACACAATCAAGCACGCGATCATACTTACAAGCTATCGCCAGTTGGTGGGGTGAAAATTCCCATCTTACCTGTAATTAAAAAAAAAAAGAAAACGTTATAGATACTTGTACACACAATACAGATAAACACACATATAAAGTCCATTAGTCCGGAGATCAAAGTGGAAATGAATTTTTATAAACTGACCATGCCTCGACCAGGCGAAGGACGTCGACGAGAAGAAGAGAAGAAAAAAAACAAGAGACGGGAGGAGAAATTAACAAACTGAAATAATATAGCAATTACACAAGAGTTGTTTAAACAGACACACAACACAATAGAGCAGCGCACCTCGAGATACTTGAGTTGTACGTGCTGTTTTCTATTTGAGTGAGAATCATGAAAAGGAATTATCTACGCTTCATGTATTACTGGATCTCCTCTTCTGGAACAGGAGCAGCAAGCAACATACACAAAGGCTGGCAGTGTAAAATCCATTACACTACAGAAGTATCTGCACTTTATGATTAAATTTACTTTTGTTAACGAACACACTGGAGATACACAACACAGGGTGTGTCGTGTCGTGCACCTTTTTTTTCCCGCGAAGAAAGGGTGTAAATGCGAACAAGAGAGCCCTTAGAAGTGATAACCTGTGTATGCTTAAATGGACCAGATTTGAATGGAGTTGGCAATTGCAGAACACAGATACGAAAAACCAACCACGGAAGTTCTTTAGCATCTTTTTCCGCCACGCTACGTATCCGCCGTGGTTAATAAAAAGGAAAAACAAACTTTTTTTATTCGCTGACAAACACGTAAAGAGTTAAGGAACGTGCTCACATTGCACAACGGAAGCGATTGGGATAAAATGGGGATCAGATCAGGAGATGTGAGTTGTGTGTGAGATGGAGGATTGACAGAGATTGGGGGTTTTGAAAGGTAACTTCAACGTGAGAAAAATTGAATTACACTCCGAAAACTGTTCACGTTAATTGTTTTCACCCTTAAGTGAGAGAAGGCGTTCCAAGGAACACATTAAAATTACTCAATTGTCGTTCGTCTGTTTGTTTGTTTGGCAGATACTTTCGGCACAGTCTACACGAAGGTATTCACCTCTGAATTCAAAAAGGGTGTTGTGTGAAGTTTATTTGCCACGCAGAAAACCTACCTTCGCCGTGAAATATCAAAGTTAAATTAAATTGAAGATTGCATTAAAAACTTTATCGTTTCGACTGACGCACGGATCTCTACACAGTCTGTGGGGAAAAGTGAGGATACATTAGGGAATTTAGACGTGTTTATTTTGGCATTTTAACAACGATAGAGTGTGATGAGTTTCACATTATATCTTCTAGAAATTATAGCCCCTAGGGTAGTTGTGAAAATCTAATAATAGTGAAATTCACCTCGCATCTGTCAAAAAGTTTACCAGACTTAGATGAGTTAGTTATTCTGCAGTTTGTTGTTTAACTCATTTTTTGTCAGAAACATGACCACAAAATGATGCATAAACCAAAGAGTGTTTAAAGTTTTAAGTTATTTAGAAGTGTGGTGAATTTTTCACTAGATGTGTCAGAAATTTCACCACTTACTACTGTAACGTACAATTAACACGAGATCTGTCAATAAAATTCACCACAAACATCAATGTCAAGTTGTGCCTGGTGTGATGGTATATTTCACCTCAGGAGGAGGAGGAGGAGGAGGAAGAAGAGACGATTCTCCACCTTCTCTGTACGTGTCCGGTCGTCTAGGTTCGAAGAAGATCCCACCTATAAGCCAGCTTTTTTCATCCTCAAAATCAACTGGCTGACTCCAGCATAAGCAGTCTTCAGCGCTTCATGGTAAACTCCGGCTAGTTCTTTTGTTTTTTTTTTCTTATGTAATTCACTAGCGCTAAAGGGGTTATGAATACCCTTATGATGATATTCACAGAGCGCTAGCGTTGGTGTAGTGATTTTCAAACTCAGGAGGTATTAGGATTCAGTCTATTTGCTCCGAGGGTGGTGTCCAGGATGACTGGGTAGAATTATTGGTACTGTTGTCATTGCTTATAATACACAGTATTTCTTTCGAACATCCCGATGTCATTAGTACGATCAACACTTGGGTAATTTCACTGCAAAAAATTACAGATCCTAGTGGTATCACAAAGGACCTTCTCCTGATCTTAGTCTGGCTGTCAAATGCAGCCCACCACTCTAAACTATGTTCCTTCCTCGACACACTGTTGTCTATACCTACAAGGTAGTTAATGCTATTGAACTTGAAACTTGATGGAAGCAGGTGAGAACCATAAACTTTTACCATTCCAACTAGGGGTGAAAGGTACCTCTGTTGCGTTACACCCATCTATTATCGTCCATCTATCCATCCCCTCAGGGTACATTGTTATAATGATTATTATTCACGAAACGAAAATGACGACAAACTTTGCATTTCAGTTAAGGGAAGACTTTGCTTACCCAAAAAAAAAAAAGGAATCACAACTCTCCAACAAACAAATGATTGAGTGAAACAAGAATCCTTTCATATTCTCATTCCGACCAATTGTTGAGTTTTTCATTTTAAATTTTTTTTTTTTTGCTCGTCAAACTTTTCGACTTTTAACGATCAACAACAACAATACACCAAACAGCAACATGGAACAAGGGAAGCAAGAGAACAACTCGCATAGGTGGTACCACTGTTGGTGGCTTCCTTATGCAATCGGAATCATTAAAACTGCATTTGAAAAGCAAGCCGTCACAACCACCACCACTTCACCACCTACACCGTCAGACAAAAGCTAAAAAAAAAAGTTTCATCCTAAAGTTAAGAGGTTTCTACAATGCCATAAACCCATACACACACACATGGGATGCGGCAAGGCACAGAGAGTTCCGGTGGTGAGCCACATATCAATTAAAAGTGAGTTCCCCAAATGAGGTAATGGAATAAAAGTTTCGTTATATATTTTTTATTTTTTTTTTTTTTTTTTTTTAACAGCAAACATTTTAACGAAAAACATTAGGGAGAAGCGGGAATATACTGCAAAAAGTTATGCTAGGGGAAAAAAGTTTGAATGAAACCATCCAATGTTTGTTGGTTCGAGGGCAAACCTCGGGTTCAGGGGTTGAAGATACTAATTCACGGAGTCATAAACAATAAAAGCTCTTCGTGGTTGAGTGTGGATAATAATTATAAGTGAACTTTTCACAGATATGATATGGGGCCGCATGACCTTTAGAGCTATCTGCTTGGGGGAAGAGGGAATGCATAGTCATCCAAACCTGGCTTAGACAATATTCTGTGATATAGAGCTTGATTGTCGAACAAAAAGAAGACAGGAACCCGAAGGAATGCTCAGTCATTTAAATCAAACTTAGACTTCAACTCTTTGTTACTGCTGGATCTCAAATGACAGTCTGGATTGGATAGAGCTTGAAATGATCCTTCATCGCAGCTTTAAGATTGACCAAAGTAGGGACCCATTGTAGGCGAATTAGAGCTTGACTGTCCAAAAAGAAGAAAACAGGAACTAGTCCAAAAGAGGAGGTTAAGACTAGGGCTGGCCACTTGAAAAAGTTAGAAGCGATTTTCAACCGGCAAGGACCTGCTAATCCGGGGTCACGCCACCATCAAACAAATAGTCGAAACCACGCAGCTATTCAAATAACGACATCCGTCTTATAAGCAAAGACTTAGACAGTTCTTACAGGCTTAAGATCTTTATTGTGTGAAATAGGTGAAAGAACCAGAGTGTCCTTGCCTGTAGCGACAGCCAAACTGAGCTCAACCCTAAGATCAGTTCTAGTCCAGTTTGTGAATGCATAACCTCGCTGAATTCGATCGGAAGTTTAAATTCTTAGACTTTCGGTTAGGAACTCGGGAAATGAGATCGTTGGACAAGGCTCAGAGGAATACTTCTCAGGGTGGAACCTGCTTTGGATCATCCTGCAGCCTCAGTTTCGACCTCTTACGAAAACAATTGTGTACGGCAGGATTCTCCAAATGGCGTTTTGGAACCAACCTTGATCTGCCTTTTGACGCCTCTCAAGCCTTATTGGGCATCTGGCTATCACAATTATCACCCTAACGACTTCCTTTGATCATTTAACCAACCTTGATCTGACTTTTGACGACTCTCAAGCCTTATTGAGGTACTTGGCTATGACCATTGTTACCCTTACGACTTCCTTTGATCATTTTTCTAACCTCGGTTTGAAAAACACTCCAATCACGACTGAAAATTCTTAGATAAGACAAAAGTTACATCGACCTTCATCTTCTAGTCGACAGATTATAAGGCAAGCTAGCTTGCTTAACTATTAGCCAGATAATCGGTTTCCGTTTGTTTGCCTGGAACGCTCCTTCTATACAAAAAATAACCATAACGACACCCCAATGATGACAATAGACCCCTGAGCTTTGACTTGCCTAAGTGCAGCCTTTGCTAAGGGTTAAGACTTAGAATAGTATCTGCTACTGTGGATGTCCTTGTCATATGCAGTCATGACACTATTGTCAGAGAAAGACGTTAAAAATTCCCAAGTCAAAGGAGATTGAAGGTGGCAATATCTCAGACAGAAAGATAACCATAAAGGCATCGTCGATAAAGCAATGCTGAGTGGTTCGATGGATCGGCAAAAAAAAGCTCCCAATCAAATTCTTTCTTTGAAGATTAGTCAAGAGCCTAGAAGCCTTTTATCTAGAAACAGGAAAGCATCCGAGATTCAGCTTTCATCGTTCGAAGAGTGGTGCATAAAAGATGCTTTGCGTAAGTGTATCAGACTCAAGAACCAATAGGGACAAGGAATAAAGCCAATGAGTACCACAATGCCATCAAACTTAGAAGAACACTAGAAGTCTTTTCGCAGGTAAAAGCAAAAGCGTTCAACGAGCTCAAGTCGACTGACTAAACCATCACCACGTATACAGATAGGAGTCGTATCATGAGACAGCAGAACAGTTAACAGAATCAAAAAGAGCTTGCATCAACATCCATTGAGTTTGGATGCTTCCCTTGTAAAACCACTCCACCACCACCATCTTCACCACTTTGAACCGCAATGATCTGTTGACTTCAGTTCCTAAATTTGCATTCCTCATCCTAAGTGTGGAATTGATTGTTGCACCGATTGCCTAGAATTACAGAAATTCACCAGAGAAAAGGTTAAGAATATTGAGACCGTCTTAATAAGAAAGGAACCGTCAGACTCTCAGAGAAACTGTAGCCTATTACTATGCACAACTATGCCTTGCTGGACAAAATAGTTGAGAAGGCACAGAATATGTTGGATGTAGAATCTCTGTACACAGATGTACCATCGCCCTCAAACATGGTGGCAATTGTCATATGCATACAACCCAGAAAAGTCCACTTCAACGTAACAGCTAAATTCTGCAGAAAACCCAAGAATTCCAGATGGATATCCACCGTCAATTTATTAACTTCAAGGCCGCGCATGATTACGTGAATAGAGATGAGCTATGTGGCGCCATGTCTAAGTTTGGTATTGGAGGTCCGCTCTGAATTTTCCAGAGAAAAGTTATACGTTCGAGGAACAGCGGCATCACTTACAAGGCTTCTGGCATCCACGATTATCTGATCTTTAAACCGGAGGTTCGGTCTTCCTTTTCTTCGTGAACCAGGTGGCTGGGATTCAAAGATTCTCTTAGCTGGAGCATTCTCGTCCATTCGCTCGATGTCGACGGATTTTTGCCTTCCGGACTACATCAACCACATCTTTGTACAGCTCGTAGAGTTCGCGTTTATATCTTCTCCTCCATTCGCCATCCAGCGGCATCGACTTAGGTTAGGTTAGGTGGCTAGGTCTTATAGAGCGGATAAACAGCGATGACCCAGCCAGCCCCAGTCATGGACTACACCCTTGAGAGACTACGCAGAAGAAGAGTAGAGAGCATACGCAAGTGGAGGGTGACCTCAATCAACTCGGCCTACGCAACTGAAGATAGCTCGCTTAAGATCGTGCCCGCTGGGAAGGTTTGTTGTTTGAGGCCTTGGTTCACCCCGCTTTGAAAACGAAAAAGAAGAAGATGGTCGCAGCCTTCATATGCGTCTTCTTAAAAATTAATTTTTACTAGCCGAAACTGCATCTAATAGATAGGATACACTCTGTACTCCGCAATGAAATCCACTTACACAAGCTGGTTGAATTGTAGAATGAAAACCTGACGCAAGACACTCAAAGAGGAACTTATGCCGACGTTATATAAATGTCCAAAAAGGACCAAAGGACCTTAGTGATTATGGAGCCATTAACTCCATGACAAGGTCGATTCCAATCGCAAAGAAAGACACAGAAACCCCCAACAAGGCTTATAAAGGCTTTAGAGTGCAAAAATCCGCTGCATTCCGCTGCTTCTCCGCCTTGGGCACTCCACAACCCTTTGTCTATGATCTGACGTTAGATCACACATTTGTTTCATCAGTGCATTGTCACATCAGTCTGGTCAAGGATAATGTAATCTACCAACGTCTTGGGTATCTACAAACCAGAAAGATCCTATGCCCGTAACGTGCCAAAAAAAAACAGCAAATTTAAGCGGGCCTTCCACATAGTTTGGCTTCATTTTTATATTTTCCTCATAACTACTGTTACTTCCAATTCGGATTACCATTCCGCACGCAATGGGACAATAGAAAAATAAGTCTTCCCAACTTATCTCCATCGGAAGGCGTTATAGTGCTATTTAAAAAAATGATCAATAAATCAAACCGAATGGGGTTGCGACTAACTGTTGCCAAAACTACGACTATGTATCCAATAGAACGCCTTCCCTTTCTTTTTTTTTTGGCAGCATATGACATTGGAATCATTTCTTTTCATGGCATTCTGCATCCTTTCACTTGCAGTTATGAGCGATATTTGTTACCCCACCAGAGGGGGCGGTAATTTTGCATCCTATGGCTAATTAGTCATGTTCAAGATATAGCACCGAAAGGAGGAAGGAGTAAAGGCATTTCAATTTTATTGCAACGATAATTTAGGCGAACAGTTTACTGACGGTCAGCCCATGGGATAGATGTGTGTAGATACATCGAAAGGAAATGGGTCCGCGGCGCACACAACCAAATCAAATGAAGAATGAACAAGAGAATGTTCCTAATAAATCAGACTGGACAGCTAGGGGATAGAGTACATGTGGGTGGTGAATTAAAATATGTTGGACACTTGGGATATAATTGCTTTCGAAGCTGCTGGCTATAAGTTGGTTGGAAGAGAGATTTGCATGTTTTGTCGTCTTCGGAGATCGGGATGCGGCGGTCTACATTTTTTTTTTTGCTAGGAAATTGAGATTGGTCGTGGGCGACAGCAGTAGTTGCATTGTCATTGTTAATCTGGTGAAGTGCATGCAATAGACGGAGGACATATCTTAACTTTGCAATGAGATGGATATTCTCTATGTGTAGTACGATATCATGGTGGAGAAATAAAAATTCGAGGACAGAACTGACATAGAATTGGTTTTGAGAAGATGTCTACTCTAAACGACTTGGCTTTCAGATGAGATGGTTTCGGATGTATGTAGGTCTAGGACATTGTCATCGTTTTGTCTACTCAGCGAGTAGACATTCTTATCGTCTCATCAGCGAATATGGATTCATTTTTCCCCGGAGAACGGGCGGTATGGGGGGTGAAGTCCTGACGTTATCTAGGTAATGCGACACATTGGAGCGTAGTAAGAGACTAAAACAGATGTCAGTTGCATCAGCAATCAGTTGAAAGAACTGACATCTGACAAGGCAAAGCATGTCAAAAACTGATACAGATACAGAGCAAGTCTAACTTACTCGTTTCCAAGAGAGTTTTTAGGAACTTCTGTGAAAGCATTACTCAAAGTCGTGGCAACAACGACTCTGAAAACTCGAATGTCTCTGAAGAAAATCGATGGCAGTTACTTTGCGAACCGCACTTCCCCGATAGCAGATTGCAGAAGACCTACAAAAAAAAGCAGGATGGACTGGTTAATATCTTCAATCCATTGTACTCCTAGGCAGGAAGCTCTGTTGTAGTTGGAGAAACTTCGATTTTGGTCGTTTCTATTTCTATTTTCGGTGGCTGCTAGTTGCTTATACCTGATCGGACTCGAACCTACACCGGTCACGGGTCACAAGCAAACGCATTACACCATCGTCACCGCTAAACACATGATTGGTAGCAGATCAGGAATTCTTACACCAAATCCCCATCGCATTGGAAACCGCTAACTGGTCCTTATTCCAAAATCGACAAACCATGCTTGTACTTGAAAAAATATACGCGCAGGACCTGAGTAAAACACACCCAAAGTAACTCCAGGCTTTCTAACCAACCGTTCAATTTCAGGAAGAAATGTAGCATCACACTTCAGAAGAAGACCGACCTTGTGGCGATCACAGTCAAGAAACAGCGCTAGCAGGGTTTCGTCAAGAATGAATTGACATGTTGCAATCGTTGATGCAGAAAGCCCAGAACAGGGTCTCTCAGACGAGAAATGGATTGTTTGTAGAAGCAAGGGCGCAAAAAAACGCTTTCATTAGACAGTTGTCATCTGTCAAAGGCTTCAACTCCTTGTAGCACTAAAAATAAACCTCCAAACACGACCTTAAACCTGCATACGCATCCTAGAGTCACACATAACCAAGAAGACTTAGAGCAATTTCTTCGCAGTCTTGCAAATGGAAGGGGCTATCGAAACGAACCAAGAAGTGAAGATATGTCTTTTATAAGCCGAAGCATGGTGGACTGATTCATGATGAATGGCTGAACTGAACGTCTGTTCAGCAAAAAACAAAGCCTCCCTTACGTAGAAGTTTGGGGGCAATCAGGCTTGGAGCCAGAGTAGAATCTTTACAGAAACTCAACGGAATTCAATTTGATTTGTCGCTAAGCTTGCGGGAAAGGTCTTTGAACTAGTCATAGGAATGGTATTGAACTTGAATTAAAAATTGGCCACTTTTGACTTCTAGAAACAGGCCGATGTGTAGACAAGCCAAATGGCAATAAAAATGTCGTCCGGCTCTATCAAGATACAAATTAAGGGTATGGACCAAGGAACCATCAAATGGATAGTGGGTTTTGTCCAGAGGACATGCCAACTGAAACAGTTTAGTCTTCTGGAAAATGATGCTGGCAGGCGCAGCAGCCTACGAGTACAAACCTTCCAATTTGTAGAACTGACCAGAAGTTCTTGGGCTGCCTTTTGGAAACTAGAGAGTAATTCAAGAGGCATTCACGAAATATTCGTGTCCAATATCGTGAGCTACTCAGTATGTATTCTTAGAGTTACCTTCTACCGTCCTGGTACACAAATCTTGTTCTATAGACACCACAGAAGAAGAAAAGAGTTGCTATCTTCTCAGGCTGGGACACCTATCGGAAGGCACAACCAGAAAAAACTTGCAATTCCAGCAAGATCATGGAGGACCTTTAGGATCGTGCATGCGAATGAGTGATTAACTGTTCCCTCTTTGGCGGGACATTCACACAAGAAGTGTGATCCGCCGTTTTTTTTTTATCTTTCAGACCGACTAGGCTTATGTCCGTGAGACTTATGTCCACATTGTTGAGATGATAGTTGAGCAAGTAATGCTCGCTGAGTAACTCTGGAACTTGAACTTTTTAGATTGACGAATTCTAATATTTCTAGGTCTGGAGAGTTGAGTTCCAACCCAAAATGTTTGATGGATAAGTCACACATGTGAAGTGGACCTTTCATATAATCGTTGATGGAGCCCCTTGTCTGGCCAACTCATCGGCATTCCCGTTGCCTTTAATGCCCTTGTGTCCTTACTTACTTTCAGTCAGGAGTGGACCTGGGCCTCAACGAGCAAGCCAACTCGATCTTGAGCTAGCTGCCTAAGTTAGTTGAGGTCCCCTTCCACATTCGTGCGCCACCTGAGTCGCGGTCTTCTTCTTCTACGCTATCCCTCGGGTCCGGATTCGAAGAATGGAGACCAAAGCACTGGTTTCCATCCCCTTGTGTTCGGGAACTCAATAAAATTTGTTGTAAACAGCAAGACTTGAGTCGAAGGGATAGGAGATCAATTCTATTAAAGCGTCTTATGCATTCTCTCTGGCGTAAAGCTCGATTGCATATTTGTACCTCTGTCTGAAAAACAGAAGTAGAGCAGCCTAACCACTCTAACTAAAAGTTACTGGCGACTGGACCACCATTGTTCCATTCAAGGATTATGGAGTAGAAAGGACTTATGTATGTTTCACTTTTTTTCCAACCAAAGAACCAAAAACCCACAAACTTTATGGAAATCCTTCAACAAAACTCCTTAAGTTTCACAAAATTCTCGATTTCCCTTCAAAGCATACATGTTCCAATTACCATATTCTCAGTTTGTTTACACAAAAACGTGACCGAATTCGATACAGATTATCCTTCTCCTTGTGTGTATTCATATCTATGACACTATAGACTCCACAACAACGCACCCCAAATCCTAAAATACGAAAAGGAACACAACAACAACAGCAAAAAAAAATTGGAAAAGCCTGACAGAATGTTTTATTAAAAATTATTGATTCCGTGACATAGTTCATAAAAAAAAATCAAGACAGGCTCAACGACGTCACATATCAATTTCAAATCGATATATTCGCCCTCTAAAAGCCATTTCCCAGCCAGGACCCATCTATAGAATTTGTTTCGTGCAATTCAGTACGCGCTTCCATTGTCAAAATCGCAGAGAACCCCACTGCAAGCGCACGATGGGGAATATATTAAATGGAAGCATAACATAACAAAAAAAAAAAATAATAATATCGAGAAGCACACACATATCCTTTTTTTTCCTTCATAACTGCGGAGAACGCCCGGAGCCCACGGCTCATCGCCCAGAGTAGCAAACAAGGATGAGCCGCCGTCGCCGCCGCCACCACCTTCGGTGGGTGGTAGTACGTTGATGGTGGAAATAATCATAACAATAAGAAGAAATTACCCAAAAGCGAGTGCAATGAATTTAATCAAAAACACACACATACACACAGAAAGAGCAGGACGAAATTGTTCAATAAAAAGGAATAACAACACAGACAGCAGAAAATCAAAAAAAAAAAAAGGAAACATTACTTGAAAGTACTCGTATTCAGAAGCATGAACAAATCAACCGTGACACAGGGAATGACACACCACGAGAAGGGATCTCGAATAGAAAGCCCCCCTTTTTAGGAGGAGCGAAAAATCGCACCAAAGGATATATCGTGTCACCCGACACTTAGCATCAGTTTCCACCGAAAGCGGCACCATGTTCATGCAGCACGCCATGTTTTCTTTTCTTTTTTTTTTTTGTGCATCGACATTGAAGTACCTCCTCCAGGTTGGTGCAGGTGGCACTGTTGATACACTCCAATTTATCATATATTAAAATCCCCGCTAGTCATCCCTCAACCCTCTAGGAAGTGTGCTCTCGAATTGCGCCGTTGTTTTGACATGTTTTGACGGAAATTAAAAGTATTTTGGAATATGTGACAGAAAAGACAACTCAAAGCGAAGAGTGAAATTGATTTCAAGGGGACCTCAGCAGAACGTGGATTCCCGTTGATTTATTGGACCGATTTGTGCTAGGTCGAGGGAGAGAATCCCTATCCCTAGTGGGGAATTAGTAAAAGTGTCAAAACATTTTGTGAAAGGGATTGACTTTTGTCTGACTTTAGAAACTGATGGTGTTCGTTCCACAGGGAAGTCATTTGGGACCACTGCTTTATACTCACACAAAAAAATATTCCACTCACGAGCTCAAATGGGCTTTTTGTGCGTCTCTTATGAAAGTCGTGCTTTGAAAAATATGTCATGGGATACAATATTTACGAAAAGTTTGAAGAGAACGGTCACAAGCTTGTAATTTGGTGATTTCCTGAAGCAGATTCAAAAAGACTGCCATTTAAAAGACCCCCTGTGTAGACACTTGGTACTGTTTCATTTCAGGTGCCACATAGACTGCTTTGCCTTCTTTGCTGAGACTGTTCTTCAGCTGATTGATGATAGCCACCTACAAGGAAGAGATATTATGCTGTCGGGAGGGCTGTTCACAGCCCTTGGCACTGCGGTTTCTATCGAATCCTATTGTGCCTTCCCTGTTGTTTCTAAGATGAATTGTTTCACCCCAGAGGATATCAGGAAGTTAAGGAACTTCTCTGGGTGGATGGCAGCGAGTTATTTCGTAGGGATGACTTCGTCGCCGAGAATTCTCTTTCTAAGTTGGAAGAATCCTGGACATTCCGTTAAGATGTGTAGAGAGGTCTCTTCCCTCTCAAGGCAGAGTCTACAGCTTGAATCTGTTGCAAGGTTCCTGCGATATAGGTGTTTGTTCAGACGGCAGTGTCCGCTGAGGAATCCAATTAGTGCTCTAAGGTTCCTCCTATCGAGGTTCACAATGAAGTTCGAGGGAATAGCAGCTTTGAACATGCTTGCCCTGGTGTGTTGAGCCAGACTTCTCTAGATTCTTGCAGGCAAAGACCCTTTGCGTGTCTTGCGAAGAGTGATTTACTTACCCCACAGAAGGGTTCGGGTCCAATGAATTCTGTTATCGCGCCGCGTCTTGCCAGTGAGTCGGCTTTTTCATTGCCAGCAAATCTAATATGTGCAGCAATCCAGTGAAGGATGACCATGTTGATCCTAGCTGGGTCTACAATTACATTGCGGGTTTCTAGGATTAGTTTGGATTTGATGAGAGGCGAGTCGAGCGCTTTTATGGTAGCTTGACTGTCTGAGAAGATGAATATGATTTTCCCGATAATGTTAGAGGACTGATTGAGTCTCACACATTGATTGATGGCAAAGACTTCGGCTTGGATTATGGACGCAAATTCACCAAGCAGATGGGCAGCAAAGAGAACTAGGCTGGACTTAGAGACGGGCAACGTCACTACAGAGAATGTCGCGGAGATGATGATCTTAAGCAACTACAGATGGAACCAAATAGGCTCCTTTATCTAGTCAGTGTTGCAAAGGACAAAATAGAGAGGAAGACGAAAACCTATCCTCATAAGGACATGGACAAAATTAAATCGGGATCCTAGAGTTTACGTGTGCAAACAGCGGTCCCAGAGGGTTGCCGAAGATACCACTGGTAGAGGGGAAGTTTAGTTAGTGGGAGTCTGACAAGCCAGGGAAGCGTAACAACAGCCTGACGGTGGATGATGCATTCTCCGCCCCTTCTAAAGAAATCATGTATCCTTCAGATAAGTAAGCGTTTGACAGAAAATACGACTCGATGGCCAAAATTTTTGCAGCGCCAAGACTTCAGATCCCAAGACACCATTTCTTTACTTAAATTTTGTTCAACAACACTCGTGTCATTATAACACTTTAACACCCTTTGCGTTGGATAATCCACAACATAAAAACCTTCCCCACTGTCCTTGTGCAGAAAAAAAAATTAATTCATCCTTTGAGGGCACACATACAAAACCAACAAACAAAATGAGAGCAAATCCCTTTGTGCATCTGTTTTGTCCAAGTTCTCACACATGATCCACAAAACACAACACATGACCATGTACAGCTTGAAGCTATATATCTTCTCTCAGCTGGACACTAAACGATTGGACAAGCCTTTTGTTTTTTCTATGCAATTTCACACCACTGACAGACTCTGGCTGACAGTAAAATCTCAAGCCTCTCACAACCTACCCTACACCAATACTTTGAAACAGAATTCTGAGAATACTGTGAACTCTAATGCTGTGATTAATATGTAGAAATGTCTTCCTCCTCATGTGTGACATTAAAAAAGGATAATATCTACCACCCACCACTACTCCCCTCCGACTTAGATAAGACACAATGAATGGATATTACAATTTCTTTAGAATATCCTTCATCCTTTCCATTCAGACAAAACAAGAAAATGGAGAAGAAAATAGATTTGCCTTTCCGAATCCTTCGTTCTGGAATCCCACTCTCTCTCTCTCGCTCTCTTTCAATTGTTATCTGAGACTAGGATTGTAAAAAAAATGGAAACCACCCCAGTGAAGGAGCTAACATTTCCAAGTTGTAAGTGACAATAGTTGCAGCAAATAACAGAAAGCTACGATTGCAGAGAAAGGAAATAAAGGACGAAAGGACGAAAAAAAACGGAAAAGCGCAGCAATATCCTTCGTATTACTGTCGTTTATTAGTTCTTCCCTTTTAGCGGCGGCTATTGTGAGGAGTCACTCTGTAGAAATGGATATGCTTGGAGGGTTGTAAGTGATATTCCCTCCACAGAATGGTGTCCATCTCTTAACAAAAAAAAACACACACACACAAAACCATAAAAGGAAGCAGATGAAAAGCTAAAAAGGAATTGCATGTTTTGCATTTCCTGCACAACCAACCCCCACCCAAACCCCATCATGACTCTCCCTGTGTTAATTTTTAATTTCTGTCGGTATTTTGTTTAAAAAAAAAAAACAATATTATATCGTTGCATCCCCCTTTAACGGGGAGAGTGGTAGTTTCCGGATTACAGTACTTTTGATTGAAAAGGATTATGAAACAAGTTAATCGCTACAAAGTTTCTGAATAATATAATCATTCTGTCGATAAGGCAGATTTTTCTTTTATTGAGTACACAACACGTTAACAGATGTCTTGAGTTCTATCGCAAAATCCTTTTATGAAACTTTATGTGGTTCCTAAACAAACACAAACCCCTTATACATCATTTTCCTTGGTCGGATTTTCAAAAATCCCAAGACAAAAGAAGCAAACCACACCATCAAATAGTGATTACGAGTACAACAACCATTGGAGTGTACACATTAAGCATTGGAGGTGTGTTTCAGTGAACATTGTCTGGTTCCTTATGGTTCACATGTCGGGGAGATTGTCCTTGATCAGTGGACTTTAGAAATCAGCACGTATCCTTTGGTGGACATTAGTGGGTGTCCACTTTTCACAGTTTTACATGAAAATGGAATGTCACGTATGTTATCGAGTGTCGAATTACAAACTTGAAGACAGTAGAAGTGGATGGGAATCTGAGGTTTTTTTTTGGTTGATACGACGTTCTTAAGTTGGTAATGTAGATCCATCTTTTAAAAGTGCAGACATTAGAAGTCCAGACCTGTAATGTGATTTTTAGTGTCGTCAAGATTGACGCGAGGGCTTGTTGTATGAGCATATGTCCACCGTCAAGCCTATAAAACCTATATCTGCGTCTGACAGTGCCTTTGATGTTGTACCCATAACTACAAACCAAAGCATCGCTCTACAATTGAAAAATGTTTACTTTGTCAGGAATGTAAGGATACGTCGCAAAGCTGTGCGACAGCGAAGAAGACTCTCTTTTTGGAGGAGCATCTGATCGAAGATGACAAGAATTTTTACAAAGGGAATGGGCATTCCAATGTCAAACTCTTTGACAGAACTAACTAACTTATCAGGCCAGCCACCCTTGGAGGGTCTGAGCCTGAACTAATGCCGCTTTCCATCCTTGACAGTCTCGGGCACGCTACTTCCAGTTTATTAGACCAAGGCGTCCGCGATTGCCTGATCTTTAAACCGGAGGTTCGGTCTTCCTTTGACAGAACAGCGTACTAAATATTTAATTGAAGTCAAGGGGAGGTTTTGGTGATCATTTTCAAGACTTCTGCTGGTACACCATCTAGTCCAGAGACCTTCTTGTTTTTCATAAAGCTTGCAGCGGATGTCAGCTCTTTTTCATTGAAAAGTGGGACTTCCCTCTTGTTACTGGGGAAAGAAGTCCTATTCGGTATTTGGGTGCGTCGAAATGAGCGTCGCGTTCAGAACTGGGCCTGCTATTTGTGCACCCAATTTGCCTAGAACTTCCTTGTAGTCTAGTCCTCATTCTCCCATTATTGCTCTTTTGAGCTCTCTCTCTGCTTCTCTAAATTCAGCTGAAACAGCTTATGTAGTTTCTACGTTTCTTCTTCTTTCGCTGGTAGCCTTATGTCTTAGTGGTGGGCATTGTCTTCTTTTTTTCGACAATGTCCTTCGTCCAACAGAATACAAGTTGCCTCCGTTCCTTCCTATTTCTCCCACGAGGTAGAGGTATCACACGCCTCTTTCTCTGTCTATAACGGGTACTGTCATGAGTTGCTCTTCGTTCAGTCTGACCGCGTTCCACCTAGGTGCTTGCTTTTGGTTTGATCTGTTGGTCATACCTTGGCACCTTTGCAGATCATAGATGATGCATTGGTGGTCGCTGCCAGTGTAGTACTCTTCAGTTTCCTTCCGATGGCCTCCTCGTACCCTGGTCGTCTTAATGTGGGTGTGTCTCCGGCTTAAATTCATATTTAGCCCCACTCTAGCTGTTATTTCTAGAAAACGCCATCGTCTTGAATTCGTAGCGTTCATACGCCATTCTCGGGCCTTGGCGTTGAAGTCGCCACCAACTGTAACGGCTCCCTTGAGTTCTCTTACCCTGCCTTTCGTTCGACGAGAAGTAGCAGCTCACTAATGTAGGTTAGGTAAGGTAAGGTTAAAGTGGTTGTCAGCTATAGCCAGCACACTTAGACCAGTGATAGGTCCATTGTGAGCTCACTTATGTAACTATGTCGCTTTTCACCATGACGAATCCCCTTCCGATACCATGGCTCTTAACAAGCATAAGGCATCAGGCCTCTATCAAAGCCATAGAATCGGTTGCCATTCTCCAAAACTCGTAGGCGTATGCCGTACGTTGCAGAGTCATATCGTTAAAAATAAACGGACTGACGAGATGGCTAATCAAGGCTCAGACAGTTTGCTGGCTTATAGATTCAACATTCTGTTCATACTTCTTCCTATCGTTGGTCAACTTCAGCTCACTAACTAGACAAACAAACGCCTAAGCAGGACTCGCTTAGATATCATCAAAATACCAGCTATTAGGTACGGGTTTTGAAGACTATACGGTCAAAATAGGTATCCCTCACACCACCCACAGCCACCGTACCGCTCTACCATCAGCTGAAACTAGACAACATGCAACAGGCAAACCCTTCTTTCATGGCGAATTCTGCGGTGCCCCAGTACCCGAGAATACTAAAGCCGGGCTTTCTTACAATCTGAACCTTAAATTTCCTTCAAAAGCCAATCTCTTTACAGCCAAATGTCACCAGGATGTCTGACTTCTTAGAACCAACTGCAAACAATTACATAAGGCAACGACACAAAACCTTTTGCGTCGTCTTGCCAGGTATTTGCCCCATTTATGCACACAAAGCCCATTCGAAGCCCTCCCGGTCTATCAAATCATAATGAAAGTTATGTATTAAAGCATCAGCAAAGCACAAACAATTATTTGTGCTTCTCTCCTTGGGAAAACCCACAAAATTGCTGCAGGAACTTCTAAATAAAAGCAAAAAAAAAATAATAATAATACCTCGCCTTTGTAAAGGAAGAAATCCTTATAGAATCCCCGTGTTACCCCCCCAAATCTCAAGTTATACACAAATGAAATCTCATTTAAAGTTAGCATTATTATTAATATTATGCACATCATAACAAAGCAAACACAGTTCAACGGGGCAAGGACACACTCCTAGTCTCTTCTGCACCAATATTGGCACACAGTCTAACATCAGTGACTTGTGCAATAGAATTCGCTGCACTATGCTCGGTATAAGGGAAACTTTTCTGCGGTATTCCATGGCGAAAAATGAAACTTTTAATTAGGTGGCAGCATTGTCGTTGTCGTCGCAGGATCATGCAACCAACGGCAGACGTACAGGGTTTTTTCTTAATAAACCGTAATTCGTGCAGACGAAGAGCGATGAAATGATTCGAGAAAGTGTAGCAATGAAATGCAATTGAAATGAAATGCATAAAATACACTTGAAATTTACAAGAAGAAGAAGTCCTACAGGAGTCAAGGACTCTCTACTATTAAACAACTCCGCAACGATAATTCAATTATAGTTTCCCCAAAGAGTATACTTTGATTGTTCTTTCTTCGCACAGCTTCGACTTTAGATTCAAATTCATCCTCCATCCACTCTTCTGGTTTGCTAATTGCCAATTCCAGATTCCCTTTCATAGACAGGAGAGGGAGGAGAGAGTGGAACTTGCACACGTGATGTGCACACAACACATCCCAATACAATAAAATCAACAGCAACAAAGAAACGTAATTAATTGAAATTGCTAACTTATGACAGGGAGCTGGAAATTATGGTTTCTTCCTGACTCCATCTTCCTCTCTCTGTGTGTGTGTGTGTGTTTGATGCAGCAAAACATCAAAGTTCACTCAATCGAAGCAAAGGGGGTTTGTGCGCAAAACCCTTACCAATTTAACTTTCCTCACGGTCAAAGAAATCTTTCGAAATTGAATCATCTTCTCCTTTTAAGGACTCCCACCACTCCCCCACCCAGCACAGTCGCTTCTCGGGAAGATGTGAAGCATTTGTAAACTAATTAGGAGATGGTTGGAGGTCCCTAAGTAAATCGAAACAAAATGGCAGAAGGGGTGAACACAACAAGGAAAAAAAAAAACTCATTTTCTGGATTCACCTTTTGCCAAACCAACGATTCCCCAGTGCTGCTTCAACTGCTCATACATGCCCCCAGGTGAGCCAAGATCTGGTAGACTGGAAATTATAAATTGATTATGAACACTGACATTTAGCCAACGGCAGCTGTAGCTAAAGCAGAGGAGTACCTCGTACAAAGCAACAGAAGGGGCAAAGGTTACTCCAACAACAACGACGACGACGACGACAACGTTTACATTTACCTTTCTGGAATCGAGGACTAGTGGTTTGGATGGAAGGAAGGAAAAAAACAAAAAGAAACACCAGATGATGATGATTCAGTTCGTATTTTTGACTTCTATTTCTCTATCGCACTCTCCGGATGGAAAGATGAATCTTTCATTAGATTTCTGTAACTCGGAGGAGGGTAGCAGCATTTTATTTTGTTATTCCAAGTCGTTTACATTGAATTTTTGAATTTGAAACGAATTCCACTGATGTTACGAACTCTGTCGGGGATAGAGAGGTTCCGCCACATGTTGTACTAAAGACAGACACTTGAAGGAATGCTCTTTAATAAGTGTGTGTAGGTACCGAATGAATAAACTAAGGCGGGACAGACTTTCAGGGACTACTGTTCTGTTTTGATTTTGTTACTCGCTAATCAAATGCACGAACCAATTTTCCAAGCGGTTCTCTAGCTCATCGGGAAGATTAACAGAGTCTGGAATTGTATAAAGTTCAACCGGTTTGGAAATGAGCACAAGTTGGGGAGACACCGGAATAGAGAATAGACAGCCTTGTCTAAGAACCCATTCCATGATGGGTTAGCATCACTCTAAGGGATCTACATATAAGCAAACAGTATGTCAACGACGAATGACTTAGAATCCAGGAGCACATCATAAGTTAAGAAGTTACATATCTCAAGCAAGCTGAAGGCCGATCATCCAGTTTGGAAGACGTCTTTGGAAGAAGTCGATTGTGGCAACAAGTTATCGGATTGCCTACTACATAGTGCCCGAAGAAAGGAACAAATCATTCCCTACATGTCCAGGAAGACATCGAAAAATACCAACTTGTTGGGTTTCTTTTCGTCTCTCGGGAGTTGAACCTTAGTCAACTTGCTTAGAAGTCCAACGCTCTAACCACTGAGCTATGGCAACCACTCACATCAAGCTTGTTAACAGCAACAAACCCTTATGATGCTATAAACACAGCGCTGGTGTGTTTGGTCTAGTAATTTTGAAACTTAGTTAGTATAAGGTTTCAGTCTTTGCTTTGAGGGTGGTGTCCAGAATAACTAAAGAGAATTTTTGGTATTGTTGCCATTGCTTATAATTCACAGTATTTCTTTCGCATTTCCTGATTTCTTGACAATGGATGATGCTCATCACTACACCACAGCCACCTCCTGATAGAGCATGGTATGCTCAGTTCCGTTTATATATAGGTATGTTCAAAACTTAGACTTTGTCGTTTAACCAGTTAAGAAGAAACGTTTGTAATATCTACCACTAGCCGCTTAGATGACGCCACAGTAGCCTAATCAAAATTACATCAGAAAACAAAAAATTGAGCTTCGAAAATGTCACCTTAAATATTTTTGGCCTTTTGGATGAGACACTCACTTATGGAGCGTTTTGCAAAAATCACACGTCGATTTTAAGCGGGACAAGTCGCTAAATCCCAGGGAATCCACGAGGATTCTTCATAAAGAACAATACAATGGAAATACGTTACAAAATTGAAATGAAGACTCGACATAAAGTAAAAGATCAAAATAGCACGTATAAACTTTAGAATGACACCTTCAATCAATAGTGAGCCTACGAGTGTAGGTGCATAGTGGTAGATATGCGCACAAGACAGACAAATTCACCAGATAAAGTCGAGGAAACCTAGGCATTAAAAGTTCTTTAGAGTATCTAAGCCTATACACCACCTTTCTGGCTTTGCACTCAATTGGATTGGAACGAATGGCTGATGTTTAAGGATCTTCACTCTTGGTCACCCGACAATCGTCTCTACTGAACATACTATTTTAAGGTTATTTTTAGCTATTTTTCTTGTCCAAGCTGTGTGAGCATTATGTTCTTTTCAGACCTTTACAAGGCCTTGAGATAAATAAGACCAAGTCTAGGTGATCTATAACCAGGAAGGGGATGATGATAACCAACACTTACGATGGTTGCGGTGGGGTAAGCAAATCACTTTCGTAAAAAGGTCTTTGGCTACAAGAATCCAGAGAAGTCTTGCTCAACACATCAGGACAAGCATGCCCAATGCTGCTATTCCCGATATCAGGACACTGATGTCTTAACAAACATCTACATCGAATGAACCTTGCAACAGATTCAAGCTGTAGAAAGTGAAGAAACGTCTACGCATATCCAGAACAGAATGCCCGAGCCCTCTTTCAACTCAAAAAAATAATTCTTGGCGGCGTAGTTGTCCCAATGGATCAGCTTGCTGCCATCCCACCCAGGGAAGTTCCTCAACTCTCTCACATCTTCTGGAGTGAAGCAACTCATCTAGAAAAGTATAAGTGAAGACACAATAGGATTCCAAAGAGATACCGCAGTGCCAAGGGCTGTAAACAACTCTCTCGACGTAGCATACAATGTTCATCATCATTGGCGTTTCCATCATGAGTTGCAGTGATCCCTCTTCCGATTTTGTTAAGAGTCCATCAGAGTCCCGAATAACTTCAAGCTTCGTCTTTGGATAAACTGACAAAATTCTCGGCAATGCAAAACGTAACCAATATCTCATAGACTCCAGCTAAGTGCAGAAGGACATAATATCTCAAAAAAGATATAATCCACGTTCGTCAAAAACCCTCCAACTATCACGTGTTGCTAAACAAACTCAAAGTAGTTAACGTCTCAACTTCAAAGTTTCAATAGTTTAACAACGTATTGCATTATAGTTTTCCTTTTAGAGTGCAAAGTGCTGCCATTATCGACGTGTCGTTAAAAAGCACGCACGCCCCGACTTCCCATAAACTCCACAGGCACTCAACAAAATCCACTTTCTTCCTCGCAAATAGTCCATAAAATTAAAAACGCAATCCCAACGCTTCTGCGAGACATCCTCGGCCAGTTAATTCACTATACAGCTTCCAACTGCCACTTACCTATCAATATAATTTGAAATTTTCACCCTTTTACGAGACTGAGGACAGTCCCTTAGGTCCTTGTACAGCCCCTTGTACGTCCCTCTTCTCGGGAGGGTCATAAGGACCAGTCACTGTTGGAAGAGAAGTTTCTTTTGCTATTAAACTTCGAATTGATGAATGATGATGATCCGACACCCTCCTCCCACGCAGATGTACTAAAAAGGTGGGAAAGGACGAGAACATTTGCAAAGTTTGTCTTTCGCATCCTGTCAGCCATACGCCGAATACAATTTTCCGTTTCAATGTGGTATTAGCTTCCTTCGAAGTTTTCCCACTTTCTTTGGACTGGTGGTTGTGTCCATTTGAGGGTTTTCTTTTCGAAAAAAGTGTCCTTTCAATTCGAATGGATAGAATTCCGATACAGTCTTGGACATCGATGGAAAAAGAGATACAACATCCTTCATTCCGTTCGAATACACGTTCCTATCTATTGACCAGTGTTGTATCCCTGATATTTATCTTCGTCTATCTACCTCATCCGCATTTGGTTTGTCTCATGTTTTTTTTTTTTTTTTTTGTCGTTGTGCTCACGCTCTCTTTGGTAATGCATAATTTATCAAGTGGAAATAATTGCCCGGGGAGAGAACGAGGAGGAGGAGGAGGACGAGGACGAGCGAGTCGAAAGCCTGGACGAACGCTAAAGGAAGGAAGGAAGGAAAAAAGTAGATCTGCTGAATTAAGTCCGTGTGATTGATGTAAACTTGTCGTCCTTTTGAGAATATTTTTAAGCAATTTCTCATTTTGTCCTCTCTGGTCCTCTGTCGTCATCCATCGACCTTAAACTCGTTGTACGTGTTGTCGTTGTTGTTGCTCATCACACCTCCCACAGGGTGTGTCTTTCCTAAAAGTATTAAACTGGAAGAAACTCCTCGAAAATCAATAGCCAACATTTTTGGTCAGAGGTCCCATGTGTGGTTAGTTTCATGCAACACATTCGTACTTCGTGCATTATTCGCCGCCGCGGCGAATGCATATTCGACGAAAACTTTTCTAATTGCCAATAAATCAAAGGTGCAACGTGTGGGCATAGATACACATACTCCCACACACGACATGCAACCAGTGTGGGACAATGGAAAAGCGAAACTAGTTCCGGTAGCAATGTCGTTGGTAAACTAGCAAAAGGAGGTGCACAAAAAAAAAAGTATCCTCGTGGCCTCCTTTTGTTCAGCGTGTGTGTGTGACATCGCTGATGTCGTTGCTGTCGTCAGATTGGCCGAAGGAGCGGATACACATTTTCCGGTGAAGGAAACAAATGGCCTTCCGGAAGAAAAGTGTACATGGTAACGAAATTTCCCATTGCTCGGCGATTTGGTTAGAGCTGTTTGCCGGTTTTGATCAAAGCAATGTTAGTTTGTCGTTTGAAAGGGGCGGTTCGGTAGGGAATTACACAGGAAAAAGCAATTAGATAAGGATGGATTTTTCAAGTACCGTCAGTCTTTGAACATCGCGTGTCCTCTTTCGCACTAAAATTGCAAAAAGTTTCGTACTTCTTTCGAAGCTGCATGTAACATTGTGCGGCGTTAACTTAACATTTTCAGTCAACTGCAACCGATCACTAATTTGGAAATCGAGATGTCAGAAGTGGATCATATTTCGTTCAGTGTGTATGGGATATCTATTCTAACGATACATTTCCTGTTGTGATTATGTTTACTTATGAACAAGGCGCTAACCCCAAATCTAGTATCCGAACTGGATAAAACTTACATTCGACGGGAGGTGTCAGAAGTGGATACAATCAATTAGAGTTTTAGCTCAACTCTTCCACATAAAACAAAATTAAGACATAGCACGTCGTTTAGAGACGTACCCAAGCATCTTCCTTTTCAATAGTAAGTTCATTTACAAATTTTAAAAAGTGTCAGAAGTGGGATCATTTTTAAGAATCGTTGACTTTCAAGGAAACCTTGGATGAGCCTCTTAATATTAGTGTTGTGATTATGTTTTATGCTAAAGAGTGAAAAAAAGCTGTCCAGTAGTGTCCGAAGTGGATGAAATTCTACAAACAATGTTAGAAAACAGAAAGGCATAGAACTACTGTACGTTTGGCAAATTTGAATGATGAGCTGGGAGCTTTGATGTTAACTTTGTGATCTGCTTACCAAGAGGTAGAATTAGAATTACATATTTAACTGAATGCCTACGTTAGCAGAGGTATATCAAGTTACACTCGATGCAATAACCATAGCAAAGAACATTTAAGGGATGCGACGAAATTTGATCTATACACCGGGACTGGATAACCAGTGTCCAATGGAAGTCCACAATATGGTATTCTATCACCTAATCTGTGTCCAAAAGATTGACATTTAGTTAATAGAAGGAAGTATTTCTAGTGGTACAACAGGGATGTCAAAATTGTTATTCTTTAACGCGGGGAAGACCGATATGATCTTCTCCACGAAAAAAGACGAATCTAAGCTTTCAAACCTTTTAAAAGGAAACAAAATTGAACAATAGATTTATCTAGCAGTATAGGGGAGAAAAATAGAAATATAAGTCCCGACAGCTCATTGAAAGCCAGGGCCTAGCTTCTTGCAACCATTCATGTTGCGTGTGTTATATTTTTCGAACGAATGGAAAGGACGTATAGTTTTATTGCCAGCTCCGAAGATTTTACTCTTGAAAGTTTGTCGTTGCCTGCCAAGAGGTGATACTGCAAACAACTGTTTGGTTGTTTTGCTGAGGCTCGAACCTGTGTCCTATCGCTTGGCAGCCCAACGCACTAACCCACGGGGACTACAAAGAATTCAATAATACACATACAATTGAGTACAGCGATCACAAACATATTGAAACTAAGACGTATCATCTTGAGGTTCTTCTAAAAGCCCCTTAGGAGACGATTTATTGTACACGCCGACCTGTTATGTGTGGCATCGTATGGTCTGTCCGATAGTAAATGGTTTAAGAGGGATTGCAACTGTCGGTCGTACCGATCTTATCATGTGTGGGACAAAGGGACAACAGCATAGACTAGGTTGAACACACAAATCGTACAGTGTCATGGGACAGAAATTTCTATTCTGTAGCTCATACGGATGTCAGCGTGTACCTAAACTGGAGAACTAACATAGAAAATGAAATGTATCCTCTTCTTAATGCGTGTCACCACTTTCAGCGTCTTTATAGTTGCATATGTCCGTTGTGTGGAAAATAACATACGAGTTCAGGAAACGTATGAAAAAGAACCTATTCCAGTTCCTGTTTGTTTGTTCACTTCGGTTCATTCCAATAACATTGACGGACTCTCAACCTTCTCCACTTGGTCCGTTCATATATTTTCATATGTGATTGAATTCGACTACAAGACGAACATGAAAGAGCTGTAACAACGTTGAATGAGCTCAACAATGACTCCAAAGTTCGTCACGTCCGCGATAGGAGGAGTACAATGGTGAAACATACGAATGAGATCCTAATAGGGTCGCACTTTCGTCGAAGCTACAAATCAGATCAGCATTGAACTTATGAGAAACAAGAAGCAAACAAGGTGAATATGGTTTTGACACGATTTAACACAAGGGCTTTGTCATATTTTGAATCAGCATGACACAAGCTCACTTTAAAATTTCCATAAGTCGGCACTAATAACAAGAGAATGACAATGTCATTTGAATGACAAATGTCATTTGAAAGCAGCTCCAGCGGCACTTTTAGACTCGCTTCCCTTCTGTGGCTTATAAGTTGGCCATACAGCCATACAGCACAACTACCGAGCTATGTCAAGCCAGAATATTTAAGATATCCTCGTATCGATCAAGCGTGATACCAAACTTCGAATAGACGTCCTCATCGGACATTGCTCACTCAACTACCACACCTCAACAAACCAGACTGATTTCGCTTAAAGGTTCGACAGAATACAGAGCAAATGTCCTGCAATAGTTTTGCATAAAAAAATTCACCGACAGGGAGTTAATCGTAATCGGAACATTCTCTAGAAGCACTAACGTACGATATGAAATATCTTTTGTCAAACAGACGTGAGATAATGGTCACAGCCTAATCCTCCTCTACCCAGTCATTCCGACGCGACAGCAATCGTATTGATTGATTGAAAGTACCTATCACATGGCAGTTTTCTCACCTAAGTGCGTTTGATTTTTCAAGAGTGGTCCACCCTCAACGAAACCAAATATCCTCGAATTTCATTCATAGTTCTCGACGAAGTCCACATTTCTCTTTTCCATTTCTCATACAAATAAGTATTTAGTGACAAAGAATCCCCATATTCACTTTCGTCCCTTGCTTGAAACTACCACTTAATCCAATAGAAAGGATCTTGAAGAGAAATTCGCCTCTAGTGTCCACGTATACACACATCCTTCCATCGTCGTCGGTCGTCCCCTACTCCAAATTAATAATGAGCAAACAATTAAATCGAAAACTGAATCAACACAAACCGCAAAAATCCCTTTTGCATATCCTTCGTACAAGTGGTATGATAAGTGATTTGTCATTGCCACCATCATCAAACAAATCGACACAAATACTCACACACACACACAAACATAAATTATAGCTCAGTAGGAGGCAGAAACTTCAACGTAATTTCTCAATTTTACTCGAAGCATAGAGAATTCCTTTCCATTCAAATCCAAACATTTGTAGACACCCCCCTCCCAAGCCTGAATTCCTTCGAATATCCTTATGATATCTTATCAAATGCGCACACACACGCTGCTAACCAGCTGGAAACTATCACAAAAGGATCAAATTGAAATTAAGTATCCCCATTCCTGTCAAAACAATGAAATACATGCGAATATCGATTTGAATTCGAATCGGGAGAGTGGGCGACCAGAGTCGAGCAATAATTACACTCTGACACATCACACTCACACTCACATGTGTGTGTATGGGGGAAGCGCTTAACGTCCTTTATTTGTCACTGCTGTGCTTGTGCGGCTGCTGTGCTGTCCATGGAATGTCAATTGAATTTCAAAAAGTAGTTTTGTCCTTTCGTCGTTGTTTGATTGCCAACCGCCCGGTTGAAGTTCACTGCAAGGAAACAACAAATTCCGGGCAACAAAAAACAACAACAACAACAAGTCGAGGAAAAAGGACACGAATTTCCGTTTGAATGAACACAAACGCTGCTCGTCTTTCCTTCGTACACAAGAGAGCCTTGGATGTAAATGTGATTTTTATTTTTTTCAAAATCATACACACAGTGAGAGGGTGAGAGAGAGTACGACACACAGTCACACAGTATGTCATATAAAGGACTCCCGGGGCCATACAACGTGCCTCCACCACTTCAATCCACACTCATCCTCATTTGTTGCCATCCCAAGCGAGTTTTTATTATTTCATCATTTGTATGATTAAATTAAAACAAAAACAGCGGCACTAGCAACCACCCACCAACAAGGATGGAGACGAAAAGGACACAATTTTAAATAATCATATCGTATCATCAGTCGGGCGGAAGTTCAACGGGAAACGACGGCACTGTAACAATACACCGAGGCGTATGTGAAACATTTTTTTCTCCCTTATTACATATTTTCATCTCGAGTTTTATTCATTTTTTTTTATTTGTAAATTATTTCATGTGCAGCTGTGGGAATTTTCTTTATATAATTGCATTGGGAGTTGCAGCAGAGGGACATGATTTAAAAAAAAAAAAATTTTTATTTTGAGAAAAGAAGATAAACAATAATTATGTTCATTTTTTTTTTTTACATTTATTACAAGGATTGTTGAATGGTGGGTGGAGTGGAGTCTACTTATGACATTCGAGAGTTTTTGGAGGTCTCATATTTGCCTCTTTGGTTTGTCCTTTGAACTTTTGACGTTAAAGGAGGCGAAATACAACAAGAATCGAGTGGATTGGTGGTTGCTAAATTGATGGAAAGGTCAAAAGGTTGAAGCATGCCATTAAGGACATTTAAAAATGAGTGTATCATCAACTAAACAACACACGACAATCCTCGAGAAACGAACGAGTAAATCCATGGAAGAAGGTTTCAAAGGTAGGTAGGTAGGTAGAGCGTGTCTTAGACATTCACATGCGAAGCATTCTAGTAGAATCGTCGCTATCCAAATCACAGCACGACTATCTCAAGGGAAGATCCACGGAAACGGCCTACCACGAGGTAGGTGCGAACAATCGAAAAATCCTTACTTACTTACTTAAGATGGCGCTACAGTCCGGGGTGGACCTGGGCCTCAACCAACAAGCGTCGCCAACCACCTCAGTTTTTAACTAGCTGCCTCCAGATTCGCGTGCGCCACCTGAGTCGCGGTCTTTCTTTACTGCGCTGTCCCTCGGAGGCGAATGCGATCATTTTTCGGACCGGAGCATTGGTGCCCATTCGCTCTACACGACCCAGCCACCTCAGTCGTTGGGCCTTCACTCTTCTGACTAAGTCGCTGTCGCTGTACAGCTCTTACAGTTCGTCGTTGTATCTCCTCCTCCACTCCACCGGCGGATCAAAGATGGACTGTGGTGCGGGGGCCAGTATCTACTCGGAATCACTAAAAATATCATTATCATACCGTTTGTCGGATTTTGCCAGCGCTTTTCAGGCGGAGGCAATCCGTGAAGCTTGAACGTAACTCGGGTGTGAGACAACGCACAAACAAAACATTGGTATCCTCATAGATAGCCCTCTACGAGCGGTTAAAGGACAAATCCATTTACACTTCCTGCAGAAGGTAAACCTCCAATGGATATGGTCTACCTACGATAAGAATAGAACAAAAAGCCTTATAAACAGAACCCGCCCAGATATCACCAGAATCACGGCGAGAATCAAGGGGCATTGGCTAATTGGAGACCATGCGGCCAAACTGCATCTCGCATGTAGTCCTACTATAAGTCTCACCATATATATTTCCCATTTATGGACAGAAGTCTTTCTGTTCGCTTCAGATCGAGCTAAGACGAGTGTGGATATTATTCACCAACTTTTATCCATTCTTTTGGCTTCGGTATCGAGATGAGATTTTATCAATTCTAGAGAGGCAACCGGCTAACCCCTCAGCTCGTCCGCTCTGCAGTTGCCTGGAACCTCCCTCCTACGATTTCCAAAGATCTTCAAGGAGAAGGAGGTTATTAGAATCCACCATCTCTGGGTCTGACGACAGAAGGTCGAGACTATTTGAAACGCGTTACCATCTCGATTACGAGCTTTCATCTGTTACTAGAGATGTTCAGAGAGAGTGGGAGTAGAGTTACTGGCATTAGCCGAACTAGGTTCCGCAGTGTTTGAATATTTTGCCTGTAAATCTTCCTCATCTTTGTTATATACCCTGAGAGTACTCTAGCCAGAGGTGCCAGAGATTCCACGTTAATGATGATGCAAGCGCATCTGAAACCCCCTTTCGGCTTTTCTAGTTTTTTTTTTTCAATTATGAGTTGGTGCAAAGGGATTGCTGAGTTTGAGGAACCTGAGAATTTCCTCGAAATCTAGGGTTCAGCTATGATACAGGAACGCATTCTTGGTCGAATTGGGATCCGGTCCCTCGAAACGAGCTGGAGTTGTGCGCCTGGACATATCTCAACCAATCCTCCAATCACTAGTTTGTAGAGCTGAAGTAATCTATGATCGGCACATGCCATCAGCTTAAAACGACCCTTCTGCCACCTGTTGTCGCGACAGGTCGGTGGAGAGTCCAGATTTTGCGCCATGATTTGAAGGAAGACAGTGACTAGTTTAACCACCATCTCCTTACACTCGGTGAAATGCTGCCGTCTTATTTTTAACCATGAATAGGATCCTTCAGTACTTCACTGAAAGGTCTTTGGGTGTAGTACTTTACGGGTGTAGTACTTGTAAAGTGACATCACAATACGGCGAAGGAAGTGGCAGTGGATGGGCGCACTTTACGGCGTCATGCTAACGTAATCCACTCATCTAGTCAGGCACAAGAGCAGGCGTTGTTGAAGCACAACATTCCACAAAGGAGTGAAATAATTGAAGTAAGAAAGACTTTGAATGGTATTCCAGACAACCAAGGATAGATTTAGATTATTAAAGGCCAGGCGCAGGATTTGATATAAAATACGCGTTCAACGTCCTGGAAAGCGACCCCATTGGCAAATGAATCTCTCAGCAAATGCACGGTAAGACACTTATGAATGACATGACGCATAACAAACTTTGTCATCAACCACTTGAATAGTGCCCTTTCCATCTCAGAAAGAAAAAGAAGGCTACATGAGGTACGGCAAAAGTTCGAACCATTAAAGATTCCACAACCTATCATTCCTGAGAATATTGAACAAAGAAATTACTATCGGACGATCTTGCTTCTGCACGAATGCAGATTTACGGATTTGACGGCTATCACAACTAAATGTCTTGCATGGTTTATTAAGAGCTTATAGAATGCCCAGTCAACTGTCTCACTGAATCATAAACAACCCACTCACCATTCTCCACAAACAATATTGATAACCATGCTTCAAAAGTAAATCTTTACAACCACTACGTGAGATACAAACACAGCAATTCATACCCGCAGGTAGATAAGCAACTTATGAAAGGAATCTGTTACCAGATAAATCAGGAAAACCAAGTACAACCTACACACCTTATTACAAAACTTAACCTGGCTTGCAAATAATTTCAAGTAATATCCTCAAAATTATTACCTCCTCCTCCTCCGGTGGTTGGACTCAAATAACTTTCGGAAAATCCCCAAAAACCAATTTCAGACTTATCAAGGATACCTAAAACAATGAAACACAATTAAAACTCCTGTATTTCAGTAAATTTCCGAATTATCAAAGGAGAATAATATCCCAATGATCCGATATGGGGATATGGAAAATCATAGCAGAATCCAAAGTACTTTACAACAGTTAAAAACGGAGTATATCCCAACAATTCCAATCGCATTGCACTTCAGTAATACGATGTACAAGAGGAACTGCATTGCATTCATGCAACTGTGCATGCAATTCTTCTTTCGAAAAGTTAGACGTATCCAGCTGCAGCCAACTGCCGGTTAAGCATTCCTCTTTTCGATATAAATCTCCATTTCGAGTGGAACACGTATGCAGAGTTGGATGGACAATTTTAAATACCCCCAACCTTTCTATAAATCCCCACTCAGATAGTATCATGTGCCTTCCTGGAGGCAATCAATTTCATTTCTTTGCTAACAGGATGGCATTTGAAATCCCATCTGCAAAGTGTATGCGCCTAACAATTTTATTTTGTTCTTCCGTTTACACTTGTACATACCTGTACATCGAAGTTTGGAGGCTGTTGTTGAAGTAAATTAGCTGGAGATTCGATTTGATTTGGTCGTTGACCTTGATGATTCATCATGGGGCTCTAAAATAACCAAAACAAAAGTTGCATTTACAAGAACATTTCAAAAAAATAAGATTTCTAATCCAATTTACCTGTGCCATCTGGATTCCACCAACACCATTCATAACTGGTGGCTGCAATTGACTCATCGGTGGCATCTGATGATGTGGATACGAATTCATTTGTGGTCCTGGACCCTGATGATCCATTGAACCTAACATATGGTGTAATGGATGTGGTGGAAAACCATGCTGTGACGGATCGAGCAATGTCGGTGGCCGTGGTAGAGATTCTTCAGCTGGCGATGGTTGACGTGAGCCAGGAGTGCGACTGTAGTAATAAGAATTTAAATGATTATTACAACTGAGGAAGTGGTTTGAGAAGTTCTGTTATATTAGTACTAAATCTATTCGTGGACTCAATCCATAGAGTAGATGAGACACACGATGTTTTTTTATTTTTGGTTGATGTGGTGCTAGTATAAGATAATGTGGATGAGGTTTGTGTATGTGGAAAGTTATATCTAGACAATAACCTCCTTTTTATTTTTTAGAACATAAGTGGGGACAAGAACCGGAGTGTGAATTTGCTATAAATTATGGTAAATCGTTCTGAAGGATGATGTAGGAGAAATAAGTGTTGTTGTGACCCGATTGGATGCCTTTTCAAGGAATTCAGTCCAGTTCCGCGCCATATGGTCGCTCTCTAAGGTAAGGCTTTTTCTGGATTTCCCAAAGCGAACTCTTTAACTATGAACTATGGCTGCTCTTAGGTCAATACACAGCGCGGGTTTAAGGAAACCTTAGAAAAGAGGGAAGAGCAGGAACCCATGCATATTGGTTTTGAAAGTTTGTGGATCGCAACGAGTGAAAAGAACTGAAAACTGCAAAGCATTGTTGTTGGATTTAAGAAGGAATTTCTGTATTTTATTGAACGATAGAGCCTGCCTTGATATAACCAGATCCCTATTCACCACCTCGACAACTACCATAAAAAGGACGATCTTCAACTTAGTCCCTATGGAACTGGACGTGAACAGCTGGATTTGCTGCTCATAGGACTCAAAACACTAGTTTATTTCAACGAAATAACCCAGATTCTTTGAGTCTCATCTCACTGCACATGATGTATTTGATGTCCAGGTCTAGAGGCAGGATGTTAGGAGCACGGTTACAACCACAAGCGTTGCATTTGCCATCAAACAATGTGTAAAGTGTTGCAAATCTTCAAAGCGACCTAATTCATGATGGAGCGCCCTTGCTCACGCCAAGCAAAGAGGATGATTGGTCTGTACACAGCAACCTTTAAAAACATACCTTCAGACTGGAACTGGTGACGTTTAGCATTTGCTTGGGATGTCAGGAGGAAAAATAGAGCCTCTAGTACTTCCTCTTTGATTGTCCTCCAAAATGTGCGCTAAGTTACAATCATCTTTTCTGACGATCAAGCGGTCCCCAACGTAAAAAGTGAATTTAAAGAAAGCTTTTGGATGGATTCCAATCCTCAAAAGACTCGCCCTTTACTGATCCACACCTTTTCTCCGGGGGATTAGTAGAACCCATGTCAAAAGCTATCTCTGAACAAATCCACTTAAGTTTAGTCGCTTACTCCAAGACAGAACTTGAACTTGAAGGAGAGGAACCATGAAATCATCGCCGTTTTTGTATTGACTCTTCACTTCGTAAGATATTCAGTCCGGCTTGCGCTGTTGGGCTTTGGAGGAGGAGATTCAACGACGCATTATACGAGTTGCACAGCGGCATTGACCTGGTCAAAAGAGCGAATAGACACCAATGCTCCAGCCCGTAGAGTCTTCAATTCTAATCTAGAGACACAACGCAGAGAAAAAGAGGAAGTTAAAGGGGATCGCAACCAACTTGTTGTGCGTATAGGCTGAGCCTCCTCTATAACGACTTTTGCAGAAGCTGCATGGATGAGGAAGAGAAGGAGACAATTCTCCATCTTCTTTGTACATGCCCGGCCCTTTCAGCTTGAAGAAGAGCATACTTGGGGGCCAGCTTCTTCAACAACCTAAGCGAACTGGCTGACATCAATATAGGCAGCGCTTCATAGCAAGCTCCGGTTGGTTCTGCTGGAATACAGATCCTGGTAGTAACACAACGGACCTCTCTGGTCTAAGTGAGGTTGCAATTGCAGCCTGCCACTCCAGCCTAACCTAACCTGTTGTGCGTAACTTGAGGCGGTTTGTTTAAGACCGACTAATTGAAGGCGTGTTGGTTCAGGTCCAGGTTCACCACGAACTGTAGCGCCACCTAAGTAGTATTGACTCCTATACTACAGACTTAATACCTCGCTGAAACCAATTTGGAGAGAATCCTTTCAATCCTTAAGGAAAGCGAATGCTAGGTAGTCGTCGTCTTCTCCTGTCACTTTATTACCAATAAACCCGGTCACACCAGAAGCCTGTCATACGAGAAGCTTTCAGGAAAGGGATAGTAACAATTCAAAGTCGTTCACCAGATTTAGGATTCCTAGACCGCCTTTTAATTGGGGATTTATGAAGATTTTAGGTCTCTGAGTGAGACCCTCAAGACACCTATCTACCAAAGGTCTCTACAGACAAAAACTTCAATTGACTAAAGATCTATGGCCCAGCGTTCATTTGCCTAAGAAACCACTAGAAGTATCGAATTAAGCGCGCTCAAACCATCAACAACGTTCTTTGGACTCCGGGAAGGACCCTGTTTTGTCGGGATTTCGGCTTTATTCTTCAAAAGAAGGTACATTGTACATTGCTTCAATTGTACAAGTTCTTATGCTCCCATGTGCCTAGAATAGGGTATTGAGCAAAACCACCCTATCTATACAATAGCTCCCCTGTATGTCTTCGAAAAATGTATCTACTATCGCCGACGACGAATAAGAAGCACATAACCAGTGTTTTCACAGATTTTCTTTTGATAGCGAATTTATCTCGAGTGGAAAGGCCACTTCGCAGACAGAAGTGATTAAAGTTTTAGGCTGGTGATGGTGGGGGGCTCGGCATTAATGATAATAAATACAAAAAATAATTCATGAGTCTATCTCGCCGGTGCCACCACTGTCGTTCTTCGACCACGAATAATCGACTGAGTGTGAAGCACGCAGACCATAAATTTATGATTATTTCATTTTTTTTTTATTGCGGCTGATATTCCCTGTTGTAGCCAGTCAATGCTGATGGATAAGTCGGAACAATTCACACACCTCGGGAATATGTAGTTTGAACTCAACATTCTGGCATTGTTACGTTAAAGACAGCGCCGCCTCATTTTGAACTTGAAGTGTGTAATTATGCTAGAGACCCATGGAATGGCAAGCACTTGGATAAGTAATTATCTTCAATGGTTTTGACTGACTGACTTTATGTTGGTAGTTGGCTTATATTTTCTACTTTGTGGGACTGTAAGAAGGGTTCATAATGTTAGGCATTACTTTACTGTGGGTGATTAAGGAGGTGAATTGAGATGGATAGCTTTGGTTGGAGAGGGCTGAACACACAAATAAAGAAGGCGACGAGTTGTCTCACCAATGTCCGACTTGTGAACCGCTTACAAACAGTTCAACCACTATGAGTAAAACTGGAGCTAGGCTTTGGAGAAAATGACCGGGCCTTAACCAACAAGCCTCTCCAGTTAGCCCGGCCTTAAGCAAACCGCCTCTAGTTACGCACTCCGAGTTTGTTAAGGTCTCTTTTTATTTGTACACGACAGCTTAGGCGAGCTCTTCCTCTATTGCGTTGTCCTTTCGGGTTGAAAATGATGACTGTCTTGGATAATTAAAGAAGAAGAGCATTTGTGACGACAACTAACGTGTACTGAAGGTGTTCGATGCCCTAACCAATCTTAAATCTTTGAATGTACTTAACAGGGTTTCTAAAAGTAGAACCGGGTTTATTCTATCTAGGTTCCCGATCATAGTAATGTGAAATACGACTGGCGAGACCATCTAATTCTGGAACCAAAAAACTGTTACAAAAAGGGAGATCATGAAGGTTTTTTTCCAGAAGAACCTGAATTCCTTCCTTCTCTGTCTGGACAGACCAGTAGTGATCTCAGTAAAAGCTTACTATTGGTTTAGGATCATCATCTGTACTTGGAAGGGTAGTCTGCCAATGACATGATGACGAAGTAGTCGACTGATACTCTAGAGATCCTAGAACTGATCCATCGGCTGAATCAGTACACCAGAGATCCTGACGCTGCCAAACGATAAAAATTCATTCAACAGTCAGGAATCGCACCCAAGTTGGACGTTTAGAACCGTTCGTGCTGGTTTCAACCTTTTTGCTTGGTAAACTGGAAACAGTTGACTATGGTTGACCTGAAGGACGTAGTCGCCCGATCAAGCGATGAAGGAGAAGGACAAGGAATAGGCCACCAGAACTAGCATTAAATTCCCTGAAAACAGTCGACTATGTCCTGAGGGAGAACGTCACACGAGAAAGCGACGGAGGAAGCTGAGAAGGATTAGGCCACCAGAACTAGCACTAAGTTTCCTGGAAACAGTCGACTGGCCTGAGGGAGAACGTCACACGAAAAAGCGACGGAGGAGAAGGAGAAGAAAGAATGGGTCACCAGAACTAGCACTAAGTTCCATGGAAACAGTCGATTTTGGCCTGAGGAAGAAAGTAACACAAGAAAGCGACGGAGGAAGCGGAGAAGGAATAGGCCATCAGAACTGGCTTTAAGTTCTCTGTTCTTGCATCTACCCGAGTAGTAGTGAACCGTTAAGATCCGGTGAATGAAAAGGTTAAACCGACATTACGACTTGGACAAGGTTTCCAAAAAAAGCAATCGAGTTTGCCTTCCTTGGTTGGTATTGTATTAAACAAACTACGATGCACCAGCGAGAGAAACCTCGTAAACGTTCCCAAATCGTATCGCCCTCTAGATTCTTCGAGTGTATTCCAATCGAAAGTACTTGCGATTAGAGAAGCTTGTTAGGTACCAAATCTCAGCTCTACACCAAAAAAAACAACACAGGAATCTTTATTGATAGACAGGCTGCCATCAAAGCGCTCCATTCACACACCACGTCTTCCAGGTAAGCCCTCTTTTCTGGGTTCCCGGCCATAGCAACATAGAAGGGAATGAGAGAGTTGACGCACAAGCCAAATCTGGCTCAACTTTTGATGCTTCACTTGCGGAGTTAGTCCAGTTCCTGATTGGACTGATCAAGGGAAGAATTCCGCTGCACTTTCCCTCAATTGCCAACTTGTAGGTGGAACAGCCTAGAAAACTGTGACATATCCAGACAGATTTGGCCCACTTACAATAAGATGAGGACCCACGACCTATTCAACAGAACCCGCATCGAAGCAGCAGGAATTGTAGTAATTAGTACAGGCCACTGACCAATTGGCCTGCAAGCTTCCAAGTTAGGCATCCGTTTGATACTCATTGCCGTAGCTGCAACAATACACAAGAAAAGAAAACCGTATTCCACTTAGTTTGGGACTGTCCAGCACTAGCTAGAACCAGGCACTTCTCGCTCGGCAAAGCCTTCTTTTAAGGAATTATCAGAGATTTCTGGCACCACATTTTGCTTCTGATAGAGACGAGATGGTGAAAGGGGTATTCACTATGACAGAAGAGCTACCGACAAGGCTAAAATATAGGTCGGCACAAGACCGGGCGTCTTCTGTGAAACTCTAAATATCAACTGTCAGTTCGGAGTTAGAAATGACCGCGGGCTTTTCAGGCCAAGGTCAGTGCCATCATCGAGACAGGGGAGATTATCAAGAACATGACTATGACCGAGGAGGTGACAACTTATTACAGGAACAGCACGGCTACCAATAACCCTCTGGAGACAGCAACAATCAAGTCTAAGCTGATAAAGATTCTAAGTGTGTAACTATGCTCAGTACAGGGGCTGATGAACTTACGAGGAAAGGGGGAAAAATGTATCTCTACAATGCCCTTTCCTTTGTAAGAAACCCATTCTGCCAGAGAGGAGACAATGAGGCCGATATAAGGACGAATATCCAGTGGATCCAACTGGATACATGCAAAACTACCAGAACTCTTTGGCTTTTGATCGACAAAGGGAGATCTATCTGCCGGATAACATTCAGTCGGAGTGAAGCAGAAGTTACTTTCCTCCCAACGATCACGTCAGAAGCTGCAAGGACGAAGAGGAAATTGAATCCGTACGTCACCTGATCTACAAATATTTTAGATTTCAAACTCTTGATAGTCGTCCTGGACGATAATATTGAGTTGTCCCCAATCTAGGCGGCTTCCAGGTTCCCACCAATCAGTGGCCTCCATAACCTGACACCGAATTTTAATGTTTAGACAGAAATTTGGTCAAAGACGACAAGCCTGGTTCATACTCGTAAGAGTGAGAGAACGAAAGTTCTCTGAGTGTCCAAGTTCGAATTCAAGCGCACATACACTATACGGCCTAGGGTATACGAAAGAGGAGCAGAAGAAGGAGCAAAAAAAAAACCTCTCCGACTGTCACAATGCTAACGATGATGTTTGTGTGAGCGAATGATGACTCATTTAAAGAATTTATGACTCCAGAGTCGGGTCATTAACACATGCACCATCAGCCGTCACCACAAGCCAACCAGCCAGCAGCATCATCTCATCTCATAAGTTCTCCCCATCGTTGCTGTCGTTGACATCGTCATCATCACCACTCGTGCTTACGACAACCTCAATGCTGTTCGGTGGGTATTCGATTTTTTTTTTCTATCCATCTACGAGTAGGTATATGTATCTTTGTACCAGCTGAAGCATTGTCCAAGCTATTTGATAGGACCAACAACAGACCTAAGGTTCTCCTCATTGGATTAAGTAAGCTGTTCCTCGGTGGTTTTTTCTTTTTTAGAGGCAAAATTAATTAATCGTTGATTTGTGCAGAAAAAAAAAAAAAACTGCCAATGCTGTCGTAAGTCAGTTGTGGTGTGCCTGGATTCATGAAGAAGTATCCACCACCATCACCGAAGAGGACGCCTCACATGGAGCGCATTAAGAAAGCGAATACGTGCAACGCATTGTTTATTGTTACGAACTGCAATCAGCACATACACACACACACACCCGCAGCTAGTAAAAGAGATACAAAGCGGCTGACAGGATGGAAGAAGACCCCAGAAGAAGAGGAACAAAACTGGAGGCATGACTGAAATTAACATTGTGCAACATGCACCTTGAATGCATAAACAATGGATGTCAACTGGGGAACGCATTACACAAAAAGTTGGCCAAAGAAAAACAAGCCTACAGAAAGCAAACTCAGCTCGGGGAGTCGCGTCAGGGAGGGCATAAATTTATTTTGCATTGTGTATTCATCAGCGTTGGACGATTCCTGAGGGTAATTAACGAGGAGCCATTCAGTGCATAAAATTATAAGAAAAACAACTGCAAGGAGTTGATTCTGAGACGAGCTATGAAAGAACGTTTGCTTTCTGTTAAGTTTGGTGACTGTTCAAAGACGTAGCCTTTGATGGTGACAGTTGTGCCTTAATGTCATCATTATATATAATTCAGGTCACATGCACACTGCAGTTGCACTAGGAATCGATAGCAAAGCGAACGAATTTGATCACCCTAGGTTGGAGGGACGAAAACAACCACAGCTTTACCCAATGACGCACTATTTAACGTTCGTGCTTTACTTTCCCGTGTTACTTCTTGTACAAGCCCTTAACATTTCGACTTAAAATTCGTACAACCCCCATTGCCGTAGTTGCGGGAACGAAAATGAGAAGGGAACTCTCTCCCATTTCCTCTACAAATGTCCGGCACTAGCAAGAGCCAGACTGCGCGCATTAAACAAACCATTCTTCGACGACCTAAATGGCATCTCGGGTAAAGGGATAAGAGACTTAACCCAGTTTCTTAACTCCAGAGGCTGGATCTAGGCACCGACTGTCCCACATCATCAACAACTCACATCACCAACCAGGTCACACGAGTCGTGGTAACAAAAAGGCACATTCTAGTGCTACTTGGGTTCTTGTGTGAACCGCCACCTCTACCTACCTACCTACCTCGACTTAAATTGTTGAACCCAAACGGAGCAGGTGTTCTCTGGATGAAATCAAGGGAGCAAGCGGCGCTGCTCAACTACTATCCTCGTGCAGTATAGGATAGACGCTACAACGATCCTAGATAGGATCAGGAATGATGAGAAAACTAGAGTGCGACACCTATTTTAGTTGACATAAAGGATTGCGCGTTAGACTTCGGATCGACTTCAAGCCTTTATAGAGACTGTCTGACGTACGATGTCAAAATGTTAAAATCGATAAGGAAAACACCAACAACGCAACCACAGGTAGTTATGTAGCTAGAAGTAGTCCTCCAAAAAGAGGTACACTTGAACCTCTGAGTGCTGGAGTTTGACCCCAGTCTACTCCTGAAACCATTTAGTGTAGATTTCCTAACGCAACAGTTTAGATCGGTCGTGCTGGCGGAGTTCACAGATCATATAGATCGTTAAAGAAGTGTACAATTGAATCTTCCTCGTTCCTACAGAAATCGTTACATACTCGTCCCCAAACACAGAGCATGTCTGCCTAGGGTGCAATTTCGAGAGATAGACTCTTTTTTTGTGGAATCGATCTCTAGGGCATCTAGGGCGGACCAAATTAGCTTAGCATAGTTGCAATAGTCAAAATGTTGTAAATCATGTGTTTATCAAACGACCTAAGCGTTTTGACATGTCCTACAACAGCAGATCCCTGCTTCCCACTAATCGATTTTGCGGCAGCTCGCAACTCTGTGATAGGTACAAGATGGTCAAACCGCTTACATGACTTCATCCGCTCACACGATATGAACGCCTGAAAACTTTTATCAACATCCTCGTTCATCCATACCAGTCCCGTTTTAGGCTAGGAAAGTCTGTAATCGGTCAAATTTACACACGTCGACAGATCCTGAAGAAATCCCAAAAAGTCCAAATCAATACCCATTGTCTCTTCATCGATTTTAAGGCCGCATATGACAGCATTTTAAGCGACAAGCTATAGGGAGCGAAGTCTCGTTTTGAAGTGTTTCCTTAACTCGACCGATAAAAGTCCGACTTTTAAAAGTCCTGATGATGCAGAACCCAGTGAACTATCAACAGTGCGATCGCCTGTATTGAGGCAGAAGCGGCCAAAATGTGTTTAGCGTCACATAGAAAGAACACTCAACATCTACAAATCGAACGGAACGTCACAATGGACAGGGACTTCACCGACCTTGGCTCAATTTAATTCAAACGACGATTGACTCTTGCCAATGCGTGTTTCTTTTGCTTAGAAAGCAACTGAGTAGTAGGAACGCATCCCGAGGAACTAAGGAGACTCTATATAAGTTTATGATCATCCTAGTCCTACGAACTAGGCGAACAATTTGTCGTAATAAATTTTGTCCCTATTGCGTTGATTCAACGACTTGTGCAACGACACAGTCTTAGTTACAAAATAAAACTGCATACTGGACGTTTAAAGCATGTAGAACGCATGACCACCAATGCTTCAGCACTCAGAGTCTTCGAGTCTAACCCAAGGAGACAAGACAGAAGAGGAAAAACTCGCCTTAAGTGGTGCAGGCTAACTGAAGAGATTTCTTGTTTGAGAACCTCTAATAAGGCAATTAAACGACTCCAAAGACGATCCGCAAATAAGAAAAAAAAATCAAAACCAAAGAAGACGTTAACCTAACGCAATTAGAACTCGAAAATGTACACCCCAAGCTTCATTACAAAGCTAATGTACTTAAGTCCTGATTCATACTCCAAATGAATCCACAAGCGATGTACATCCGAGAGATTAATTAAACTAGACCAACAAAGTTGTTATCATGTTTTATCTTCCTCCATGAACTCCACTCCATCCACAGCTTCTTCACCCTTCAAAACTACTATTCACTTAACATACATTGCATCCAAATCTAACATACTTAACTACAGATCCCGGAGAGAGAGAGAGAGCAGACCAAAAGATTCACAGAAAAATGAATCCAGACAGAGTATAATAAATAGTATCTCTTTCAGGTCATCCCCACAAAAAACAAAAAAAAAACACCCCCCGCCCAGGCGTTTGTTGGTTTCTCCCGCATCATGCTTCCCTGCTATCATCTCATCCCCTTCCTGGCACAACTATTCATCTCACTTGTGTTTAACAAAGACTAATGGGAGCATTTTTCCTCTTCTTTTTTTTTTTTGTTCAAACACAGATACTCTATCTCTTTGCCGCTGACCACAGTCAAGAAGCGTGCATGAGTTCGGTTCGGTTCGGAATCACAACAACACAGTTGCATGCTCAAATTCCACACGCATCCACAACAGAAGAATGAAATTTCTGAAGTAAAAACTCGACTCGAATCCGTGACTAGATTTGGCTGAGAAAATACGCGTAAGTTGAACTCTCCCAGCCGGGTAGCAGGCTAAGGAGAGTAATGTAATATTGTGTCGGTCTCTCATTCCGCAAATAATTCAATCAGCTCAACACACACACACACAGAAACAGACACCTCTCTGAACCAAAAAAAAATCTCGTGTATTACGTTCCCCAGATGCACGGTTGACGGTCACCGAGAACCTTGAAGAAACCAGTTAACCAGTTCTAATGTCAATGCCATGCGAATATCTGGCCAAAAGAGAGCAAGAGACGAAGACTGGAGTAGATAGACATGGATACCAACTATAAACTATTAACCACCGAACCACGCTGCTGACAAACAACAACGTGCTTTACCTATTTCGCGCTACTCCAACACACACACACACACAAATACACCAAATCGAGAACAATATGGCACATGTGGTAGTAGTATCTATGAGTTAAGTACTCCACACTCAGTAGTGTATCTGTGTTTGTTTTTGTACTCGTATAACTTTTTCTATTCATTCGAGCCAACTTGGTGACGCGACGGCTTAAGTTGGGGCTGGTTATGGTAGACAGAAGCAAAAAACAAACAACAAAAACGAACACAAAGTCATAAGAGTTTCTAGAGAAGAGACCTTAAGTTGCATTTTAGTCTTTAGCCGGTTGCGCTGTTTTAAACCGCTCTCTCTCTCTCTCTCTCTCTCGCATACAAACATATAAGTTCAGTGTTGCCATATGCAACCTCCACACTGGGGGGTGGACAAGGTAATTACTTTGGGTTAACGATTTGGTTTTGTATTTTATTGGCAATAATTTGTTGGGAAATTCTTGTTCTTTTGTTTTTAACGGCTTTTTTCAAGAGAAAACGGTTTATTGCGACCTAATTGATATTTAAAGGGCAGACGTTCTTTAGCAGTTACAACATAAGTGAGCCAACGAAATGACGAATCAATGAAACTCCTATAAAGCGAACGACTTAATGAGCTTTAAATAGTATGAAGCGTACAAGACTTGTCGTTAAGCCGGGATTAAATGCACTGGCATTGAAGTTTGAAAACTTATCAAAAAGCGAAGCCATGAGAGTCAATTGGTCTGAAAGCTAATGTCAAGAGAACAATATTGTTTAGATGGAGAGATGGAGAGGTACACTCTTCGACCGACTTAAACCTAATAAGCCGGCTTTATCCTTAGACTGTGGTAGAGGTGAAGTTCCAAATGTAGTGCGATCTGCCACGACCATCAATTTCGTCGAAGATGCCATTGGTCTTCATCCCTTTGAAGCTTAAGTTCGCTGAAAATGCTTAAGCCTCTTCCTAGATGTTTGGAGGATGTCCAAAACTGAAGTATTCGAGCTTGGAGTAGCCACGTTCTAGTGCTTTAACGGCTTACTTTGAGAATTACTGTGGTATCAGGGTCCATGTAGGACAGAATGCTTAGTGGGGGCATTTAAACCAGAGTGGTCGCCTTGGCTAAGCGAGAGGACCATGGTTCGAGCCTCATCGTTTTTTGCGGCACCACCTCTTGACAGCCAATGAAAAACCTCCAATCTGTCATGAAAAACCTTCTCAAGTCACAGCTGGTGGGAAATAAGACTGTAGGTCCCTTCCATTCGTGTGAAAAATATGAAACCCATAACATGAATGGTTGCGAGAAGCTAGGCCCTGACTCTCTATGATCTGTCGAGCTAAATATTTATATTTATATTTCGAGAATACGGTCAATAAATGCACTCCCTAACGAAGGAATATTGTAGCCAACTGTAACAAACTTCACCCTTAAGTCGTACTTAAATCTTTTCGCCAACAAGGTACTGATTCGAAGCGTAGTCCCTGCAAGAAGTACAAGATGTTTTAAAGAAACTTAAGACAGAACCTTGACAGAAGTTAAAGAGGTTTTTATACTAAAAGCAGGCAGAGAACAGCGCATAAATTCGTCAAGAAGAGTAGAGCCCATAGAGGCTAGAAAAAGTGGCACCACCCTGAAGTAGTTCCGGAGGACGTTCGTCTAAAGATGCAGAGGGTTTAGTCGGCAAGAGTCCGATTTATAAAAAAAATTGATTGATATACATTTTCGTTCAAACATCGACCCCAAAATGTTATCTAGAGACGGCTCTGCATTCATTAGTATACTCCATCGAAGAAGCACTACAGTATAAGGAATTTACTATTGTGGCCCTTCAGGATATCGAAGGAGCCTTGATCTTAAACGTAAGGCAATCACTACATGAGATGATCAATCTTAGGCTCTAAATAGCCGGATTATTAACAGGGGGCACTCCGCAAGCCGGTGTTCTGTCTCCCCTTCTCTGGGAATTTGTAAGTAATTCACTTCTACTAATCCTGGAAAGAGAGAGGTGCAAGGTGATAATCTATGCAGACAACGGTGCTATTGTAGTCTATGAAAAATATCCTCATATCTTGAGCGAGCTACTTCAAAACGCGTTCTCTTAGCTCTCCAAGTGAGCTGGCCAGCTGTGGTCTTACATTAAATCCACTCAAAACTGAATAAGTCCTTCTTACCAGGCGGCACAATTCTTTTCCTCTCTGAACAATATCAGCCAAGTCGTCACGGACAAAGCTGAATAACTGGGTCAACCACTAGACAGGAAGCTAAGCTGGAAGCTGAACATCCAAGAACGATTTCTTTATGAAAGCGGCCGTTGCACTCTATATCTACAAGAAAAGACTTACCGGCTCTATACTTCTGTCATCAGGCCTATACTTACGTACGGAATGACCGCCTGATGGATTGCTTTGAATACACGGAACAGTCTAGGAAAGCTACGTGCCAAACTAGCAGACTAATCTTGCCTCTAATAGACCAAAAGTGATCCAAGAAATTGACTCCTCTAAATAGAAGACTTCTTAGAATTACTATAAGTGGCATCACAGGACACTGCTCTATATGCAAACATGCCTAAATGATTTCTACAGAAGCTGCTTGGACGAAGAAGAGAAGGAAACAATCCTCCATCTTCTTTTTGTTTCTGTTTAGCGTTCTTTTTAAAAGACGGAACCATCTCGGCGTTTTCTTTTTTGACAATCTTGTTCGCTTAATCAAAAGCTTTCACTGGTTCAAAGAATAGTTGGAGGACTTCCCCCTAGATCCTAAGGTATCAGATCTCGGCGAGTCGGCGGTATATGTTGACCATAGAGACTCACTCTGTTGGGTTCCTGGACAGAGGCATTGATGACAATGAAAAAGGCTGATAAACTAGCAAGATTAGGGTTAAAGCTGAACCAAACAACAGCCAATCACTCACTTAAAACACAATACAAACAGACTTCTGGAAGCTTATTGATGAAAAATAAAGGGTCCCTCCACCATGCCCCTAGCGACCAGTATCATCACAAGCTAAAGCTCACCTTGGTTTACCTACTTTTTCTTTGCAAAACTGTCAACCAGGCTTTTGTAACATTTTAACTCTTATTAACCGACACGCATAATTGCCCAGACAGACTAAAACAGTTTTCCCCCCTATCCTTCCTCTCTGACCCATCCTTATCTTTCAGGTCTTGTTTGTCTCGTCTGTGGCATAATTTTGCAATAACCCCCAACCAGTTACTGTTGTGTGTGTGCTGAGCACTTGGATTTCGGGGATGAAAACGTAATGCAAACGTGCACAAGGAGAAAATGTACAGTGCCAACAGAAAACTGAAAAAAAAAACCAAATGACGAAGAACGATGAATAAAAACTTATGCCGGCGCCGTCGGCCTACGTCCAAGAAACCTCCAGTAGGCCAATGCAATGCAAAATGCAATTCTCTGTCTAAAACTTTCAAGGTAATGCCGCTTCAATCCATTTTACTTCAACACGACTTCGATTACATTAGCTAACACTGTGGAAGAATGCAAAACAAAGTTTCTGCATCCTAATCTCCATCCCACACACAGATCCACACACACACACACCTTTTTCTCCTAGATACTTCCGTAAAAAAAACAAAATTTGCACTAAATGACGTAAGTCCGAGTTACATTCGTCTGCATTACATAATTTCCTACGAGGTCCGTGATGGGGAGTAGGGGGGACATGGAATTTTTGATTTTTTTTTGGCAACCATGACCCAAACACGAACACTTACGTGATAAACCGCGAGCGACAACAAAACCAAAGAACGACCCAAGAAGAGATGAACATTAAATATGCAATCATTGCTTGAGGATGTGAGGGGAGGAGTGCAATTTATAATAATTGTCAGTTACACACTTGCAGTGCATAAAACAGTTTACGAAGACGACCTGAAGGAGGGTACACACAAGTTGCAGGTAAGACAGACAGTCGAATTTTTTGCCATAATACTCGTTATTCAAGGTGATTTTGGGATATAAAGTCGCCCTCCTTTGTCAGGTGGTATCCACATTAAAGATGAGCGGTTTGGATAATGCTGCAGGGTGTTACACACCTGTCTTGTTCGATAGGTATCTGTCTGAACAATCGAATCACTTCAACGACTCTTGAGGAAAATCAAACCTCATTCTTACTCAAACGATTCCAGGTCCGTGGTAAACAATTTATTTTATGACAAACATCCTTGTATCCTATATCCTTGGGGCCCCACATCATCCAAAAATCATATTTACAAAACAAAATGTTAATAACTCACTTGAATCCTTTGTCATCATCGATTCCGTTGACAACAACACCGTTTGTGGTGGTGACTTGGTCGTCCTTCTTTAAGCCATTTGTATCAAACGGAGAATTTGCCTTTTCTTTGTCATCATGAGTCTGGAAGGGAAAAGGAATAAATTAAATATGTAGATAGTGTTGCCAGTTCAAAAATACATATGTCTGTCAAACTGACATTTAAAAATTTATAAACTGTCAAAATAATTGAAACTTTGTCTGTGTAGGATTCGAAATGTGACCGAAGATACTTTAAAAAGAGTACAATCCTCAAGTATTAGGTTTAAGTATTTAAAAAAAAAGCCTTCAATAAACGTCGCGACTTACATCCTGTCAAAAGAAGTATTGACACAAGTTAATTTACCACTTAAAGTTTAACACTGACTCTTGAGCAAGCAACGTAAACAGAAAACCAGTGCTATTTCCAGTCCACCCCGACCAAACTTAAAGTCTGTTTTTGAGACTTATCTGGAGACTCTGCTTGGGGTGCATATCCCGACAGCCTGTCTGGAAAACTGTATAGTCAGGAGGAAATCAAACGGGCAATTGGTTCATTTGAACCATTCAAAACACCGAATTCAGAACTCCCTCGATTAGAGCTTTAATTTGGGATACATTCCACAAACTTAGCGGGTGGTAAATGTCATGTTTGTCCCTAAGCTATATAACCACCAGTTCACCCAAAGACATCGCCGGCTTCATCGCGCACTCCGGCATCAAGGAGGAGCTCTAATGAAGAGGATATCACAATAGGCCCACTTGTGACCGCAGTGATAAATAAGGGACTGCGGAGCACCTCAAATCCTAATCAAATCTAATCTAATCCCTAATCTAGGTTATAAGCTCAGTAAGCTCTTTTAATCTTACCGTCCTATCAGCTTAACATCGTTTTTGTTCTAAAAGCAATAGAAAGGTTACTGGAGACATACATCAGGACACACATCAGAGGAGTTCTTGAAAGCTCATCCCCTATGCACTCAAGCCGGAGAAGGTCAATCTACAGAAGACGCACTCCTTTGCATAACAATTTAAATCGAAGCAGCCTTCCGCCCCTAAGAAAATTGCCCCGTGTACGTTCAAAACAAATCCTAATCTGGTGGGACAGCAACAACAAGGGCTCAGGCAAACGTAGTTTCGACAAGCAGAAATGATATCAGGAAACTTGTGGGACTTCTTCCTGATCATCTTGGAATGTCGTAACACTTTCGCCATGTTTTGCTACGATCCTACATCCATAGCTGTCTACAGCGACAGATCCAAAATGGGCATTGGAGTAGTCACAGAAATCTTATCCGAACCGATGGGTATATCCAACTCAATCCGCCTTTCGGAGGTCCTAGTAGTGACAGAAATACCACAAAAGGATATTACCTTTCTCATCGACAGCCTTCCTAACTTACAAAAGGTGGCGCTACAGTCAAGGTTGGACCTGAGCCTCAACCAACAAGCGTCTTCCGACAGATGTCTCCAATTTCGCATGCTGGTTAAGGTCACCTTTCAGTTGCGTTCACCACCTGAGCCGCGGTCTTCCTCTACTGTGCCGTTCCTCAGGAATGGTTTCAAAGATTTTCGAGGTCGGAGCATTGATGGATATCCGCTCGACATGACCCAACCACCACAGTCGTTGAACAGCCAGACAGCAATAAAAACAGTTCCTTAAGTACTGTTGAGCTTAAGATTTTTGTTAACACATCACATCACAAGCTCAAGATCAGCTGGGTCCCGGGATACGGCGACAAAAAAGAAGAAGGTCGACACTAAGTCCTGAGCAAGAACATCTCACTTTGCTCAATTAAGCTTGAAGCTGGGAATAAAGCTTTAATAGAGGCAAACAGTGCCCGAACCTATTTAGACACTTGAATCACCACATGCAAGCTATGAGCTATATTCAACAAAACTAGGACCGACAGACTTAGACTACGCACAGAGTGATGCGATGTGAGAAGCGTTTGCTTGCAACAAAAGGGTTCACACCTATTCTTAGGCATATCGGCTTGCTACATGTGAACAGTTTTGTCGCAAACAAACGCTTCTTGCATCGCATCGCTTCACTTTATCTCATCACTGTGCGTGAACTGTTATGTAAAAAGACCGAACATGTCTATCTATCCTTCTTAGAGTGATAACGGGGCATAATACTCTGCGGGGGCATATGAATAAGCTACGTATAATGGCAGAAGACCTCTGTAGGGGTTATAGTGGCAAGCCAACTTGTTTTGCCACTGTTCAAGCCCCTACGACGCCACTTCTTCCATGACATAGAACAATCCAATAAACCGGTAAAACACAAAATAAACTTGAATAAATCTACAGGATGATTGTACAGTGTGCAGCCGTTTGTACATAACGCTTTTTTTACAAGTAATTTGATGTTTAAATCATAAGATACTGGCAGCACTGTACATCGATTTTATAATTTATTCACAGCTGACTCCAAAACCACACTTATAATTTCCTTTTTTGGAATGTCGACCAAGGTCGTGTACTGTCTCTGCGCTCATTCCGAGGACAAATAAATATTTACATGCAGCAGACAAAATGAGACGATAAATTTGCAAATAACCTTAAAGTGCTTTCGACAGTTTGTTTGAGGAATTAATATCGGTGAATTTAATCGAAAAATATTTATGACATCAGAATTAGTTTTTACGACATCGTGCACATTGAAAGGAAGTTAAGAATTCGATTGAAGGACATAGATAGTAGGTAAACGGAAATTTAGGAGGGAACCTTCGATCAAATCTCGTCGCTGTACTCCAACGAAACAATTTGATGGACGTCCGATTTTTTTCAAGTTGTGGGAATGGTTTCACTTCACATTTTCGTTGAAACACAAAAATGACGGTAAAAGAGTGGTTCCAAAACCTGACACTCAAACTAAACACGTCAATTGAATCAGAACATGACAGATTCTGAAGCGATCTTCTTTTTTTTTTTTAATTGCAAGGCGGACTCCTTTGAGTATCAAGGGTGTGACGGTGAAAATTCTCGAAAAATCTGCGAAATTTCCCTGCAGAAACAGAAGATTGAGATCCGATTATCCAGCAAAGCTTTGAACTTTGAAGCGTACCCTCCCTTTGGAATCCCACAGTGAATAGGAAATAAATATACAAGTACATCTTAGCTGTCAACAATGTTGGTAACAAACCGATTTCTGCCACGAAGACAAGAAGTGACTGATCTCACTCCTTCAAGCAAAAGGATGTGCGTTTCAATTGCAAACTGGAGTGTTGTGAAAGTGACATCTCTTCCAGAACATCGTCAAACTGAGTTTCGACTTGGTGCTGAAAAACCTTTGATACTCCAGAAGAAAATACGACTGGAATACATAGATATAGAGCAGCTCAGGAGCACAACCTCAGATAAGAAAGTGTGCCGAAAACTTCTGGATAGATCCTTAAAAATCGAAAAGAAGATGACTGGACTTGGCATGTAGGAGGGCAAAAATATTCCGTTCGTGCTGAACTTTCCTCGGTACAAATTAGTGACGGTAGAGCGCAATATCTTGACTGCAACCTCCGTAGGGTGCCTTGGATGAACTAAAAAATAAAAGATCTAAAGCGATTTTTCAAACCTAAGATGAAGACACTTCATGGATTCATGGTAACCGTAACAAAGAAGCATAAACGACTGCAGGTACCTTATGACCTTCTTAGAGAATTTGCAATCCCAGTAAATATCTCAGCCTACGTACATACGATTCGACTTTTGTTACCTTTTTAGGTGTCAAGTTTATTTGAAAAAAAAAAAAATAAATAAGTAAACGATAGAAAGTGAGACAATCGATCTAACAAGGTCGAAGTGCACTCTATACCCTTCATCCTAGGCCATTCAAGGGGAACGAAAAAGGCACATATCTTCCATAACTTAACCTAGATTTAATTTATAAAATTTAACTTACTTTGTCATTATCATCAAACTTCAGTGCTCTCAAGCGAGGCTCCAAACCTGACAATGGACTCTCTTTGTTAGTAGGTGAACCACCAAGTACATATTCAACCATTTTTACACCTAAGCCGCTTGTTGAATCCCGGGGACTGAAAGTAAATTTTAAAAAAAGAGAAAAATGTTTTACCGAGATTGTAAGGTGATTTTTATAAAGAAAACTTTTAAATAGTTTAAAAAAAAAAATCAAGTTCCTAGATTGGTCTTAAATCCCGAAGATGCAAATTGGACTAAGACACTGTTTAAGGCTGCAGAGATAGATTATTCAAATAGATTCTACATCAATCCGATCAGAATAAACTTCTGCAGAATACTCAGTTCTCAAGTGTCCTTACCAAGGTGGCTAAGTTGATCAAGACGAAGATGTAGCTGTTTGCAGAGAAGGGCCCAAATTAAAAATTCAATGATGAAACACCCAAAAGCAACACCATTGACCTTTGAACGCTTCCGTCAGACGTCAAGCGAATGTCAAAAGAATTCGCCATTTTACATGAACTCATTACAAACTCCACCATCGATTTGACACCGATTGCGAGTGTTTCAGCCAATTCCGAATGCACCAGAGAAGGACAACTCAAATCGCATGTGTATTAGCTTCTAAACTTAGATGAAAGAAGAATGTAGAAGATCTGATAGAATCAGAGAACTTTTAAAGTCATCTCTCAAGCCACCGAAAACTATTCTACAATTCCTTCGGAGCTCGGGTTGGTTCAGGGAGGTTAACTGATAAAAATAGATGGACTGTTTTAGGTATCCCACACCACATCGGGGAACACAATGGATCCATTGAGATTCGAGTGAGGCTGTATATAAATGCACCCACCCCTACAACCCAGATTCATCGCTCGACGTCGAAAGGGCTTGCTTTCGCTCAGGATCTTACGTTGACCGTATTAACCTTCTTCGTATCATTATAGTGCAATGCGTCGAATAGACGTCTCCGCTCCTTATTCGAAGCTTTTGACAGTGTCAATCGAGATTTAATTTAGTAAGTTTCAACGCACACGCATAAGGTGCAAACGCTGATGACGTATGCAAGAGTTTTAGCAACAAAGAAGTTCATGGGAGGCTCAACCCATATGTTTAGAAGGGACTTCTTTCGATAGTCGGAACGACTGATTGTTCAGTAGGTTGGGTTTTTTAGCACAACAATCAAGTTCAAAATGAAATGCTTGATTCAACTTTCTCGTCGTGATTTATTTCAAGTGTTGGCGAGCTTAGGCCTTTATTCAAGACTTAGCAACATGAGTTACGAAAATATATCTGCTTTCGAAACTGACTACCACGCCTCCACCAAGAGGAAGACTGTTTGCTATCGTACCCAACCCAGAAGAACATAGGTTTCTGGAATGTGCGTGCTCTCCTTGTCGTCGTTTATTTTAGAGGAGCGTTGACCCCGAAAAACCTCGGCTCCAGTGCCAACATCCGTCTTAGAATGCTTAGTAGAGAGAGCCAGTTCGCTGCATTGGCAGCATAAAGCCGTCTTTTCTGCCATCTGCGTCGCCCATTGTCGAGTTGATTACATACAATTCGAGCTTCAGCCTAATCCAGTTGCAGATGCCGGTTGGCATTAGGTTGTTTGTTGTTGTTAAATGCAATCTCAATGTTGAGAAATGCCCAAGAGTGAATTCCTCGTGATGGAGAGATCTACTGCCGTACCTACCGATCTACATCTCATACACATAGGCATTTTTGGACTTAAAAAGTTTTCGACGATCACAACCCTCAACCGCTCTAATATTTTCAGCAAAAACCGCGATAGACTCATAGGTCTATAGACCTTTGAGGTCGTGTGACTTGCTTTCCCTGCTTTGGGAATGAAAATGGCACCCACCTCCCGCCAAGTTTTAGGAACATATCAACTTATGAGCCATGGAATAACAATTTCCACTAATGTCTCATGTGGAGCAAAAGAACTGAATGCCCATGCTCATAGGTTGTTGGTCTTCCTCCAAAAACAAATCTTTCCAACTTTCGACTTGCAATGCATCGAAGGAGAGATCCATGTCTTTCTTAACTTAAGAAAGCATCAGTAGACCTAACTGTCCATAAGGCTTCACTGTAAATCAAAGTCCACTCGTCGCATAATACCCAACGGCATCTGACTAAAAATCCCCAGCATAGTCCTGGCTAACCATATACCTACAAACGGGAAAAAAAATCCAATCTTACCTCAATATTCCAGCATTTCCGGTTGAATTTGAATCTGGCGCCTGAGGAAACGTTCTCGGTCTTGGTGGTGCTAATATATTCTCGCCCTGTGTCGACCATGTTGAGTCCTTCCACACTGGATGATCGGCCACACCAGGTATATGCAATGGATTCAATGGTCCGCTAGGAACACCACCACCGTTTGGCCCTTTACCATCGGATTTTTCCCAAAGTTTTTTCGCTGTCGATGTTGTTATCTGTAAGAGGGAAAGAAAAATTTAATAAAAAAGATTGCAAAGCCTATATCGGACAAAAAAAAAAAAAGATTTAAAAAAATAAAGTCTGTCTGTCCATTTGGAGATTGAATCAAGCTCTTTCCTTTTTTGTTTTGTTGGTTTCTCTTTGGTGGTTTCATCATTCACCTGGTTTCACTTGACCCACATGCATAGCTATGGTCAAAGTGAACACAACTAGCAACCAACAACCAGAATCAACCCAAGGACTCAAGGGGACTGACCTTAATCAAAGCGGAAACTTGGAAAAATTTTATTTTATTTTTTTAAGAGGATCCACGAACTTGAATGGCACCTAGCCACGAACGACGAACTATATGGAGTTCTGTCTTTCTTTTCAGATATTTTCGAGTTTGCAAAAGGAACCTCAACTTGTGTCTGCATAAGAACTACACGTCATAAAGAAGCTAAAAACCCTACACCTGTATACATCAGCTGCCTTACATGGACAAACAATGCGCAAGGTCTCTCTCACTTTGGCTGATGATGACAAGGTGTAGTGCAGCAGCAGCCGGTCGCTGACAACCATCCGTAACCCAGCAGTCAATGATCTGTAAGGAGTACAAGTGTAAAATGCAATGTGCACCCGATGGCGTCAAGGGGATTGAAAGAGAAGAAGAAAACACTTACAAAAAGGTAAAACGATACACACCACCACCAGCACTACCCATCGGATATGAATAGGTACCATCAACAGTAACTACAATGGCGACGACGACGATGGCAATATAATGAAATATTTTCAAGACTTCCATTTGCAGAGGCAGGTAAGCAAAGGAATGAAGTAGCAACACCTCCATCTGCACAAGTTGCTAGTAGTACTTGGTCCGTTGCCATTTTTTTTTTCTTCTTCTTCGGTCGTTGTCTAGAATTTTTTCACAAGATACTTTGTTTGTACTTTTATTTTTTCTTTGCCAAAACAGAGAGAGGGAGACAGGAAGGAGGGGTAAAGGAACTAAAGACAAAGTAGAGAAAAAAAAAAGCTGAAGAGGGAAGAAGAATAACGAAGAATCATTGACGTTGACGTCTTGTTACGTTGAACTTTACGGACAGAGAATGTGTTAATAACTATGGATAGGCAACTTTAAAGACCGTCCAAGGATCTAGCAATATGTTTGTCCAGTTCGATAGGGAATCCTCTAACAATCTGTCAGACACAGGAGAAGGCCAATGTGTGTGTGTGAAGTGTGGATACGATTTAAAACGTGAATGAAATATCAAACATGAATTTATGTATCCGTTTCCCTTGTATGTACCTCAACTGAGTCCTGGCTCTGGACTGTGTTCCAGTTAATGCACTACGCCATCGTCAGAGAGAGAAACAAATTCGATAGCACGATTGATTTTATCAGAGCTATTGTGGCATTTAGGAAGTTCTGAACATGAACTGAATACCAGAAGTGGAGGAATAAGCACTTCGAACATTGCTGTAGTCATTTTGACCTGTTTACAAAAAGAAAGTCTTTCCATGTGTAACAGACGCTTAAAGTATCATGAAACAATGTTTCATGTCTTTATGCATCCTCGTCGTGCAATTTGCTTCCAGTTCAATAAGCAAAGCTTCTCTACAAGAGAGATTAAGTCTTCGTTGACATCTCGAACTTCTAAGTGAAATTCTAAGACACTCTTGGACGAAGAGTTCGACCAATTTAGTCACCGGTACTCAGTTTTTTGAACACCCTTCGCATCTTGGTTTGCGATTTTAAAATTTCGTTTCCTTCTCACATACAGGACGACAAGAGAACAAATCATGAAGCTTCCTTCCTTACAAATATAACTAGCTCAATGTCCTAAGCGACGGACAAATGCCCCTGCTTGCCGACCAGACACGTCCTTTCCCCTCTTATTACAATCCACAAGCATTCAAACCCAATGTACATCGGAAACTCTTTTTGTCTCTCGCTCAGTTTCCTTAAACCCGCACTTTTTCGACTTATGATGGGTGAACCTGGGAACCTCAAGTAAAAAAACGTCTATAACCAACTCGATCTGCAACCAGCGTCATCTGAATCGCGGTGTTCCTCAACTTGGTCGTCTCCCCGTGGTAGATTTGAAGACTTTTTGGGCCCGAAGGCTGTTGTGCATCTTTGTATCTTAAGACTCTTCTGTTAGGACCCGACTTCTTCCATAGTCTAAACGAACTGTCTTACACCAACATAAGCAGACTCCAACGCTTAATAGTGAGCTCCGAGTGTGAAAATTTCCCCCTAGAGAAAGGTGGACAGAAGAAGACCCCAACCATATATTCATTTTCACGGATGGGTCAAAAATAGATGAAGGAGTGGGCTCCGGGATTTATGCAGCAGAACCAAGCATTGCACGGTCAATAAGACTTCCGAACCACAGCAGCGTGTTTCAGGCGAAAGTCCTAGCAATCGCCGAAGCCTCACGTGAACTATCACAACAATCACTCCCAAGAAGTCACATCGACATTTTCGTAGACAGTCAAGCAGCCATCAAAGCCATCACATCGACAACAATCAGATCCAGAACTTTGAAACGCTACAACGAGGAGCTTAAAGCACTCAGCGCTAATCATACCGTCACCCTCATCTGGGTCCCGGGATATAAGGGCATCCACGGGAACGAAAAGGCAGACGAGCTCACAAGAACAGACTCGGAGATGGAGATCTGATAATGGCCGATGACTCAGTCCTGCCCCCATTAGAACTTCATAAGTCCAGCATCACCATGAAATCCATAAAACTCGCGAACGAGAGATGGACCTCACTCACAACATGCCGCACCTCAAGAACGCTCTGGGCAGAACTAAATAACAAAAAAAAAAACAAGGGAAATCATCGCACTCAACAGAAGTCAACTATCACTTCTCATAAGTATTATGACAGGTCACAACCTGCTAGCGGCCCACCTAAAGAGAATGCGTTTGAGCACAACAGAACTATGCTGAGGATGTGGCAATACAGACGCCGAGGAGGACACATTCCACCTCCTATGCGAGTGCCCCAGCCTTAGCAAAAACCGAAAGACAATCCTCAGAGAACATTTCTTCAGTGATCTGGGCGAACTGTCAAGCAAGCCACCGAGAACCATCCTACAATTCCTTCGGAACTCGGGATGGTTCAGGGAGGCCAACTGAAAATAATCTAACATCTATTCCATTTATTTTAGGTATCCCACACCACATCAGGGAACACACTGCATCCATTGAGATCCGAGTTAGGTTGTACACAAATGCAACCACCCCTACAACCTAACCTAACCTAAGCTCCGAGCGAGTTCTGCGGGTAGTTTTTCTGGAAGAACTCGCAGATCTACATATATGGTATCACAAAGAACCTTCTCTGATCTAAGTGTGGCTGTCAAATGCGTGTCTTGTTTATTTGTTTACAAATGATATGTCAAACTTCAATGACATATACTGACAGGAAATCAAATCGAATTTCAGAAGTGTGGAGACACCATATAAGGTCTGTTACCGTTGAAAAACAATGCTAAAATCTGATTAACAGTACAGACATTTACTCAATCTCACTTATGCTCCACAATTTTGCAATTTATATGTCAAAAATGACATGATCTAGTCCATTTCATTTTCAATAAAAATAAATAAAAAAGAAATTGAAACTCCAAATCTCATCGACATTTGGGTCAAGTTGAATGGAAAAACTCTCTGCGCACTGGCAAATCTCAACGATGCATAACAGAAAAACCAAACAAAAGATATTTTTTCCACATTTTTTATCGTTTTTCTTCCACTTTTCACAAATTAAACTGAAAACGTATCATTAAATCTGGGTAAAGTGTGGTGATACAATCCATAAAAGCTGAATTGGAGCTTGTAGACACTTTTTTTTTTCTCTCTTTTAAATGAAAAATACCACCTCTCCCCTTGCTGTCATTAGAGACGCACACCATATTTAACCGACCGGTTGACAGTGCGTGTAAATGTCAAAATATGTAGTTGTCAAGACACTGGACAACTGTTAAGCAATAATTTTGATGCAATGTGACACAAGACAAGTTACAGGGATGTACAAGGGGCAACATTTCGATTTACATTTTGACAGTTCGATGACAATTGGAAATCATTTATAACAAATGTTGGTCCGTTGGACCCTCTTTTAAAGAAAATTGCTTCCACGGTTTTTTTTTGTTTGTTTTTGTTTCAACATGTCATAATCCATTTATAGATACAAAGTCGTTGAGGTATGTGCCTTAAGTTTTAAACATCACCCCTAGGCTATCGATAGATTTCAAAAGTTTCAGTGTGAATTTTATTGATTACACTTTGCTGTGGAGGAGCAGCATACTTAACACGATTTTTCTTTTTTCTGTTCTCTATTCTCCGTTCTTCATTCTACTCCGGAAGGGCTTAAACAATATACACACGCTACGATAGGCAGAGTGCAATATACCTTTGACTCTAATTATTCAATAGCTGCTGTTGGCTATAATGTTTCTTCCTCGTTTGCTATGTACCTACACAAGGCTATGTTCATTGATTTTTTTTTTTTTCACACTGACAAGAAAAGAAGGAAGAGGATACGATTAATACCACCAAACACCGAAACCATCACCATCACCATTATCAGTTTAAACACAGAATTGAGAATATTGTTCTTATCGGAGAGTATGTATGCCAATGTGTAATCGATACGTTAATTAGATGAAAAGTGCTGAGAGGAAAGAATACCGTAGGGATGGATGTGAAGACAGACATAGAAGAGATATGACTACAGTTCAAGGAACTTTTCACAAAAGCAAGCCATAAATGCTTAATGGTTTCGTTTTGTTATCTCTCTTTAGTGGAAAGCAGTATTTTAAATCAATCCGAGAGAAATGATACAAAGAGACATTGATGGATGAGATGAAGATGAAGACGAAGACAAAGACAAAGGAAAACAGAAAAAAAAATTGATTGTCGCTGTCAACACAGTGTGGATGAGGATGATCAAATTGGACAATGGTTTCCCGCGAATATAATAGCATGAGCGGTCTTATTTTACTGGAGGTCTTTGAAAACTCTTTTTAGTCGTGGAGCTGGACCAACTACAGAGACATCTGTCTCTATTGCGCGTGTGATAAAAGTAGACAAATGCATTTAATGCCGCCGTGCGAACTTCGAAGTGTTTACCGAACGTGTGACAAATGAATTTCAATGTTTCCACGGCGTGCGTCTACCCGATCTCTGAAATGACTTCGCCCCGATTTGAGAAGTCACTTACTTACTTACTTATCAGGCCAGTGACCCTAAGAGGGTCTGAGCCTGAGCTAATTCCGCTTTCCATCCTTCACGGTCCTGGGCGCGCACGGCACGATATGCCGGGCCAGAAGCCACACTGATAGGTGCCGATGAGTGTGGTGCAAAACGGCTGTAGTCGTTCACACAGTACACTGGACAGGGTCTTGTAGGCTACATTAAGCCTCGTTACTTCTTACAAGACATAGGATCGGCTGATAGAGCTGATAGTCTAGTCGTCAGGCATGCTTTCGTCTTCCCATACTTTGCAGATGATCTAGTGCATACTCCCTACCAGAACATCGCCACCAGCTTTGAAGAGCTCTGACGGTAATCCGTCCGAGCCCGCGGCCTTGTTGGTCTTCAGCTTTTTAATGGCTGTGCCGACTTCCTCTAGGCTAGGTGGGAGAACTACTTCATCGACTGAAGTTGAGTTTTCTTCATACTCTATCACTCTCTCCTGGTCATGCCCATTAAGCAGCTGCTGGAAATGCTGCTTAAATATATCTAAAATTCCCTGCGGTGCCAAGATTACCCTCACTGTTTCGAAGGGCCTGAGTTCCTGGCCTGTAGCCTGCAGCCAGCCTTTTAGCTGTTTGATAAAAGCTTCGTATTTTGTTATTCCTCCTGCCTTCTTCGATATCCTTGAGGAGTCAAGTCGGGTATGCATCTCAGTGTCATTTTAGGCCAAAATCCTAAAAATTCTCCACACTTCAACGGATCGTAGAGAAAATCCACGCAGTTCTAATCGACACATACATACTTGTCAGGCCAGCGATCCTTGTAGGATCTGAGCCCGCTTTCTATCCTTCACGGTCCCTGGTACGCTGAAATTCGGTCTCTTTTCATCGTGAACCAGGTGGCTGTGATTCAAAGACCTTCTTAGCTAGAGGGTTCTCGTCCATTCGCCCAGTCGACGGATTTTTGCTTTTCGGACTACATCCAACATCTTTATAAAGGTTTCGGTTATACAGTGGGTCAACTTTTTGATCACATAATAAGGAGAAAAAAGGTTTTTTGTTGTTACATTTTTATTTGTATCCTTAATGCAACAAATCTTTGTCACATAACAAACACAGATGTTTAAAATTAGCATACCCAAGAAAAAAGGAAATGCACCGTTAGGGTTCCGATCCTTTTAAAAAAAAACCCTTTTTGAATGCATTTGATCAATTAGTTGACACAGTCTCAGTTGTGCATTGAGTGTGATCGAAATCTTGGAAAACTCGAAGGAGGTACTGTTATTCTTATTTTTTTTACAACTTTGAAAAATTACGTGTTGAAATTGCAGAAAAGCAAACATTATTTACTTTTATTTTTGCATTTTTAAAGTGGGTTTTGTTTGTTTGTCAGATGAAGGAACTAAGACGTTTAGAAATAGAAAAAGTAGAAAGGCTTATTGATTCCAAGGTCACTTGCTGCAAAATTTCGCCTAAGGTTGGAGTTGCGTTAGATGTCATCTCAAAAGTTTAAGAAAAAAAACTCAAGCCTGAAGTCAAAAAGAACAAGCCCGGTAAAAAACCAATTTTGAAGTTGTATTTTAAGAAAAATCACGATAATGCAGTTTTAATAGATAAAGAGCTACACCAGCATGACGGCATAAATGTTTCAAACGAGGCCGTAAGGACATTTTTGAGGGAAATCGTTTTTACGGTGTCAAAGTAAAAGAATCACTCCTGACAATAGGCCACAAAAAAAAAATAAAGGCTAGGATGTGCTTTAAAAAAAAAAAAAATTTTTTTAAAAAATAATTAAAATAAAAAATTGTTAAGAGTTGTTTGGTCGAACGAAACGAAAATTGGCCGTTTTGGATCCGACGGTCCCCAATGAACCTGGAATAAGTCTGGTGAGCCAATCAAAGATCACCATGTAAAACCGACCATCAGGTTTGGTGGTGAAAATCTAATGATTTGAAAGTCCATGACCATGGAAGGTGTTGGTGAATGTGTGAGTGTAGTGGGGCGAATATGCTACGCTACCCAAAACGTCAGCATTCTTGACCGAGGGCTCCAGAAAAAATATGTGGAACAGAACCGAAACTGCTTGCCACAATCTAAGTTCTAGCAAGTGCAGAACGCTTGTGGAATCAATGCCAACAAGAATGAAAGCGGTTCTTAAAGCAAAAGGAGGGCATACAAAATATTGAACAACAAAAACTACTAAGTCAATTGATTGATAATTGATGAAGTGCCATATTTTTTGTTTTTTCAAAATTTGATCAAATTTAAAAATAATCTAAAGTTTTGTTTCCATAAGCTGAATAACAATATTATAAACATCGTGTTCTGAAAATTATATTGATTTATCTTTAAAAATAAAAAAGTTGCAATAAAAAAATATTTTTCTTGCTTTTATATGATCAAAAAGTTGTGCCACTGTATATTATATTCCATTCGCCCTTCTCGCAGACAAGACCAAATATTCGACGGCGGGTTTTTCCTTTCGAAGGATCCCAAGATCTACTCCGCTGTCTTCCTTATCGTCAGGTAATCAGCTCCATAAAGCAAGTTTGGCAAGATTGGATTTTTTTAGAGCATGATCTAAATTTAAATTTAAATCTTTGAGTTAGGAGTTTGGACCCTAGCCGTTCGGACAGTCCGAAGAAGAAGCGGTTACCTAAGGTTATCCTTCGTGGAATTTATATATATTTCCCCCGAGGTAAATTAACTCCTCCAATTAAATACAAACATTTGGCGCAACAAGCTCATAGAGAACCATATCCCACCGTCTGTCTTACAACCAATCATGAAATGTATGTTATATTTTTTGCCCGAATGGATGAGACTTACGGTTTTATTGCCGACTCTGAACGACGCATTAAGAAGCTCTTTTATAACAGATTATACTCTTGCAGTTTTTTCATGCCTACGAAGAGGTGGTGCCGCGTTAAAACGTTTGGTGGTTTTGAGGATCGGACCTTTGTCTTCTCGCTGAGCAGTCCAACGCACTAACCACTCCTTCATTCATTTTAAATTATAGCTGTCGATTGTCAAGTTATGTCCTATAGACGATGTTTGACAGATCGGTTTTTGGTCGTCAGCAAGTACTTTGTCTTGTCCTAATCGACACCTACCTATGACAGCATTTATAGAGGTAAAGCCATGTCTAGTTCGGACATCCCTGCCAAACGTGTCTGATTGACGATGAAAAACGTACGCGGACGGTAAAGACCTTTCGGAAACCTTTGATGGCAAAAAAAAAATGAAAAGGATTTCGACAAAGTGACGTTTCTTAACTTACAAGCCAATACCAGAGGCACCAGCTTTCAAAGTCGTTTACTATATTGACATCATTGGTGGACCTCAGCGAGCTGTCACACGTGAGTATTGGAGTAGAAGCGGACAAACAAGAAGGGACGTACAGCACGTCACAGGGGTGGACTTTGTCTACCTTGGCTCTGGTATCACTTTTAAAGAGCCTTAGCATCCACCTATCATTTACCCTTCAAATAACTTGATCGGAATTTGGGTTCACGGCCCTGTTCCACACCCAAAAAGTCGTAACAAAATGTATTTTCCCATCAAATTTGCAAAATCCCATCTTATTGGAACCCATCCAACCCATTGTTGGAACATTTTTACCTAAAGACTTTCTCCATCATCACCTATCTCCTTTATGACATCCCTCGTGCAGCGGAAATCAATTAAACAGAAATCGAACGCAACCCATCACATATGTACATACGAGTACGAGTCGCTAAAGGATGCATCAGCACAACTGCATGCGTAGCACACTGTCAATTCGAATTGAACTTCTTGTCCGTAATGCATAGGAGTTGTCTTGCTGCAGTGGTACTGCCAACCATTTCCAACACCTCTTATACTGCAATGACTATGATTACTCTCTGCGCCAGATGACATGACACTATTCGGAAGTACTTCACCAGACAGCTCATCATCATAATCGGCATCGGCATCGGCAAAAACGATGGTGATGAGGTTTCAAAAATTCTCCCGTCAGAGTGTGTGTGTGTGTGTGTGTAGAGACGACTATCCAATATCCATTGCTTTGACATTGCAATTTGAAGATTCGAAAAGAGTAGCACAACGGAAAATTCAATGGAACCACCTAAATGTACTTCTCTGGACGGCAAGTGCAAATTGTAATTATCCATGGATCCATTGAGAGATGGCGGCGGCAATGGCGGCTTGAATACGTACAGATGCTACACCGGCATAAGTGATAATAGCATCAGTAGTGGCGACAGTACCCATCAACATAATTTCACAGCGATGAGGGAGGGGGAGACCCAACTTGCTGATGAATGATGAATTAGCGACGTGCCGGCGGTGCCGGAATGAATATACTCGTACCTCGTATCATTGATGTTTCCGACACATGGTCGGAGCATAAATTTCAATAAATGTTTGAGTAGATGCTTCGAAAACGAGGTAAATGGAGGTGAAATATTAATTGACGGTTAGTTTGACAACAGGAATTAATTCGTTTTGACAACAATGAAATGGTGTTAGTACAGATTGGGTACGAAAAAGCGATTACGCCATCTGACAGTGGGGTGTCTAATCCAATCAGAAAGTAACAAGTTCCGAAAGGGTTAAGGTTGGACTGAACTTTGATTGAAGGGTAACTAAAACAATGTCTGTTCGGTACCTTGATACAGAACTGACCTTTAGAAGTTCAGAAAAAGTATCAAAAGTGTCAAAAATCGGAAAGAAAAGGACTGAACTTCCTATCGGTCTATGTAGAAGGGTTGTGAATTAAAAACTTCTGTAGAGAGTCGATGGAAATGAGAAAAAACCGTCAGTCTACAAAATTTGAAATTTTTCTACACGATCTCCATCAGGAGAGCCAAGGTGATTCTGTTCTCACCATGCTTTCCAGCTTCCCTTGAGTCAAATGACTTAAGTACCTGGCGATATCCTAACAGAGACTTTAAGGCTGTCTAGTGGCAGAGGGTGGGTTTTTTTTTCCGCGGGACGAGTCACAACCCAGAAGATGTTGAACTCAACACCGGACTTTAATCCGTCGCTCCTAGTACAGCAGTTTAACTACTAAAAACGAAGCTTTTTCCACATTTCAATGTTGACTTTCTGTTAAGGTGTTCGACCACCACGATGGAGCACTCACAACAGCCCCAAAAATCGACCACCTTTTACAAGCAAAGGCAGGACAATCACATTGGAAGCGTTCCTCAATGTCGTCGCCCCTTCGACAAGCATAACAGATAGTGGTGTTGCTTAAGCCTAACACGTTGAGATGCCAATAAGTTGTCTGCAGTCTTTTCTACTGAGTGACAGAGACAAGAATTCCGCGAAATTCTTACAGACATCGGAATATATCCGTTCAATCTGCCTGGAGTCATCATGCCACCTACAGTTGTGTTTGCTAGAAATGAAACCGTCGATAGAAGACCTACCCGCAGATACGGGCAAACCTAACTTGAGTTCACGGCTAGAGAAGTTCTCCTCTTAACCTTGCCTAGAAAACTCATCGGAGAACTCATTTTTGCTGTGTCCAGGAACCCAGGCAACGTTAGTATTGCTCTTACAACAGTGTAGATCTACAGCGCAATATTGGAACTGGGCCTTTTAGTTTTCCTCGCTTATCCTTTTACACACACACTTTAACGCGTAAGAAATCGCGCACAGCCATCCAGGAGCTGAAGACGAACAAAGCCGCATTATAGTGCCCGAGCGATTCTTAAGTGAGCTTGAGAGACTTCGAGTAAAAACTGATCGCTTTTGGACATCTTCAGTACCACTTCAGTGCCGACGGATCAAAAACCAGTGACAGAGTAGGTGTAAATGTTTTCCCTAATAGGCTTAACCTCAGCCACTCCTTCCGTCTTCCAAATCATTGTAGAGTGTTCTAAGAGGAAAAATTGGCGATTAAAGAAGTCGAACCTTGCCTAAAGAAAAACGTGATATCCGTCGTAGATATCGGCATCTTTTCGGACAGTCAACCCAGCAATCAAGTCCCTGGAATCATTTTCTTTTAACTCAATAGTAGCTTTAGATTCCCGATCATCACCTGCAGAGATGGCGGAGCAATTCACAAATTACCTTTGTTGGGTGCCGGGGCATAGAGATATTCCAGGTCACTGTAAGGCAAATTAACTCACCAGATATAGTACAACTATACCCATAGATAGCATCCCAGTCAAGTCTTTTAAGGCAAAAGTCTCAGGCAAAACGTTTTGGTTCTGGCTCTGGCTCTGCCTCTGACTCTGACTCTGACTTTTGCTCTTGCTCTGGCTCTGGCTCTGGCTCTGGCTCTGTCTCTGTCTTTGACTTTGACTTTGACTCTGACTCTGGCTCTGCCTCTGCCCCTGCCTCTGCCTCTGCCTCTGCCTCTGACTCTGTCTTTCACTTTGTCTCTGACTCTGACTCCAACTGAAACTCTGGCTCTGGCTCTGACTCCAACTCTGACTCTGACTCTGGCGCTCGCCTTAGCTATGGTTCTGGCATAAAAATTCCTAAACTCATTCTTCAACTTTAACATAATCTAAGTTGTGTCCTTCGTAATGTCCAGAAACTTCCTCAACTTCAAATGCCAACGATAGCAATCTATGTTTTACAATAATTTACATACTGTCCTCCCTCAAATGATTTATTCGTCTCTCTCTCTCTCTTTCTCTCCCATAAATAGTTCGAATATCTTTCGTTCTAAATTCTTCGTTTAACATATTTCCCTTTTCTTAATTCGCATTAATTCAAAGAGAAATATTTCTTTAAAATTCATGGAATGAATGTTTACAGAAAACAAGGGGAAAAAATCAAACGCTTTGCCTTTTGTCATTCCGTTCTAGTATTTTTTTTTACCCCACAGAACCTTTCGCAACCACTTACCTAACATACCCCGGCCTCCTTTCGTCTTTTTTTTTTTTTGTTCCTTTTCTCATTCTTTCTTTGACTCTGCTTTGTGATTTTTTTTTTCTTTTTTAGTTATTTCGGGTCAAGCATACTATTTAATTTAAATTTTAAAGTTTATTTTACAAAGATGAACAAAAAAAAAGTACGCATACGCCAGAGAGATGACGAATGTTGTGTGAGAGAAAATAGCCTTAGGTCAGTACACTAGCTTGCTTTACAACAGTATTTGTGTGTTTAACACTTATTCCCATCTGCCTATACAAAAAGCAGAGACGATCTGGTGACGTTTGTTCGACATGCCCGTCCTTGACTGACGCGTTGAAAAATTTCACAAAAAAAAAAATCGCGCACTGTCTCAAAGTCAAGCGCACATCCAAGTATTTGTATACAAAAAAAAAATTAAAAACCACGCAATGTTTCTCTTTTTTGTTACTTTTCCTTTCGGTAATTTATTTTTGGTTTCTTGTGGTTCTATTTGTTGTTGATTCTTTAAATTCTTGTTAAAAAAAAATTAAACAAAAACAATCTTGAAAAAGCTCAGACATAATTATGCGTATAATGGGGGGTAATGGGGTGAAGAGATCACGAGTTCATAATAATAATCTTGCTTGCTAACGACTTATGTCTTTTCTTATTTCAAAGGCGGTAAATTCTTTGAATTTTAGAACTCTTACGTGGCCCATACACCGCTACAATGAGGTTTCCAAGTTCAGAAAGTTGAAAGTTGAAGTTGACAACAAGTTTGATCAACTGCAATGACTTGGCATTCCTAGGTTGTTCCTTTTTTTGCCGGCATAGGCCTATCAGTCATTGATCCCCTTCAATGGTATCTTAAAGGATGCAGGTTAAAATGGTTTGGTTATAAGGTTGCCTAGTCACAAATGCCAACGGCTCACTGAGCCCTTTCTTGTCACCCATATATTCGATATATCCATCAGTTCTAGTAAAAAGCATTAATTAACCGCTGAATATCATTGCAAAATCCTGAATTCGTTTTTGTAAGCGATTGTACGACCTACTATCCTTCATTCCCCTATGTCAAGCAGCCATCAAGTTCCTCGCCACGACAACCACATTCTTAAAACTGTTTGAACAGTGTCCGCGTTTCTGGAAATTCATTTATCCATCGTCTTAGTCTGTGTTTCAGGTCAAAAAGGCACGGAAACGAGGAAGTTGGTAGACTAGTCGAAACTAGTAATAGAAACGGGATTCCACAAGCCTCAGTCTTAAATCTCCTTTTGTGGATCGTAATATACGACGGCGTAATAAGACTATAAGTACCAGAGGCAGTAAATATCTTTTGCTTTGCTGACAACGTTTTGATAGAAGTTGTAGCCATATATACCGGAGGAAACAGGCCAATTCAGCAAGGACACAATTAGAACCGTACAACACTGGCTAGCATCCACGAGTCTTAAACTAGCTGAAAAAAAAAATGCAAACCACCACAATCACAGTAGGTGGACTTTCAAACAACAGCTAGAATCGCGGCTAATGCTGCGAGACCGTTTGCCTGGATCATGCCTTATATCGGTGGCGCAAGTTCCAGCAGAAGAAAGTCAATCGGTCTCCTCGATTAGACCAAAATGAAGGCTAAATCATTCATGGCTTTGGCTAAATGCACTTAGTGTAAGCTGTGTCTTCTGGACGAAGCCTGTGTTGTTCCTAGTAGATATATGAACATACTTGCGGTTGAAGGCAGAACAGAGGATTTCACGATGTCGAACACGAGATACAAACTTCTCCAAGCGAGCGGTGCATAGGAGAATGGCAATAGCAATGGAAGCAACCATTCCACAAAAAGCAAATGGACCTTTAGACTGATTTCCTACATCCACTAATGGACAATCCTGAAGCATGGGCAATTGAATATATAGGTTCAAACAAGATAGCAGACCTTTCTATCCAAGCTGTACAGATAGGATTGAAGACGCCAGACATATGGCTTTCCAATGTCCACAACTGTTAGACGAGAAGTGCAAAATACCATAGGACCCTATGCCCATTATGAAAAGAAAAGTGGAAAGCAGTCAGTGGCTTAAATGGAACCACTTACCGATAAAACAACGGTGACCACAGCAAGCACCTTTAGTAGGCTTATTTTGGAGAATCAGCGTCGCTAGAAGTGGCAAAGAAACAACGAGTAGCATACGTGAATATACGTGAGCCGAATACCTTAGGTTGGAAGCCTACTTGCGATGAAATACTTGACGGTAGTCCTGCGGAGACAAAGTAGTTTGTACGAGCTTAGAACCATAGTAGTGTAGACCAAATGATCTATCTCCGCAACAAAACCTGGAAACCATGTGGAAAAATTTTGTATCCCACCAAAAGAGAAAGAATCCATTGATCATGATGGGTGTCTCGTCACAGCTGGACCAAGGCACCATGCACTGAACAAACCCCTCTTCGATAATCTAAAAACTCTCCGGGAACGACAAAATTGCGGACACACTGCTCTTTACATTCACAAGCTGGATAGTAGCTTAGGTTAGGTTAGGATAGAGGGGTGACGCCTTGATGTTAAGCACCGACTCATTCGGATCTTAATGGATCCATTGTATTCCCTGCTGTAAGATCCTACATGCGTGTACCCATTTCGAAGTGACATGGGGTTAGTTGTTATTTATTTGACGCCTCTATAAACCACTCCGAATCCAATATGCATTTTAGAATTGCCTTCGGTGGCATGGATCGTGGCTTAGTGGTTAATGCGTTGGACTGCTAAGCGAGAGGACACAGCTTCGATCCTCAACAACCAAACAAGCAATGACACCACCTAGAGTAAAATCTGTAATAAAAAGGTTCCCAATCCACCTTTGGGCAATAAAGCTGTAGGTCCCATTCCATTTTTTGGGCAGGGTTTGAGGCCAAAAGCAACCCATGTTCCACCAACCAATACGTCTCGATAGTCATGGCAACAAGCAACGCAATCTAGCGCTAATTAAGGCTCGGGTAAAGTCACTGAAACAGTACTGAAAGAGCCAACCAGCGATGTCTAGGAATTGAAATACGAAAAGACTCCCTTTCCATTGAGACAAAGAATCCTAAGACTTTATCGAGAGTGATCTTATAAGCTCTCTTCGAGTTGCGATTGTGGATTTCATAAGTGAATGTCAATGACTTCAAGGTGTCTACCGTGCATCTCAACAACTCTATTGAGGTTAGTTTGTTGGTACTTAGACCACATTGTAGCATTTAAAGGGTAAATCCCTTCTACCTCAGCATGTCTACGATCGATTCCAATGTAATCTTTCAAAAATGCATTATTCTCTGTTTCTTTGTCAACACAAACTTTGACAACCACTTCAACTTTCCATTCACAATAAATCAGCATAAAAATATCGTCATAAAGTTCTAGGAACTTTTATTTGAAATCTAATCGCAGCCAAACATAATCGCTTCCATATACAAATAAAAGTATCTACAGCTTAGCCCAGAGGTTATAATGTATGCATTATTAATTTATTTGTCGTCTCCTCTTCATTCTTTGTTTCGTAAGAAACATCTGGTTCGTTGGAAATCAAGAGAAAGATGAAAAAAAAAAAAAAATATTAGATTCTCACTAGTGTTTGTGGCGCCAAAATGTGCTTACATTTCCCCGTTCCCTCCCTCCGGTTTGTTTATCTTTATTTCGTTGGAACTTTGAAAGATTTTATTTGAACTTAGATTGAGATAGTTGAAGTATCTACATACCTATGTATGTATATACTCGTGTAGGTAGTATTGACTTCTTTTTTTTTGCAAAAATATGTGTAGATACTCTGTTATTCTGTTTATTTACGCGTAATACGTTCACATTAACGGTCTTAATGGATTTATTTTTCTTTTAAATATTATGGCATATGATGAGACTCAAAGAGACCGAAACACCCTCCAGCCTATCTATTGGATTCCCGGTCACAAGAGTATTGAAGGCAACGAGATTGCCAATGAGCTTGACGAACAAGAAGCTCAATCAACGTCCGAGAAGCTGCGGCTTGGCTTTCAATAAACGCGGTGGAGTATAGCACTATTGTACTGGACATACATACGTATATAGTAAGGCAGCGATAGAAACCCTAGAATCACCGACAAAAGGATCCAAGTTGGTTAAGCAATGACGCAGGTCTCTAAACGAGATCGTTGACAGATGCAACGTTTTCCTGGGCCGGGTGCCAGGACCCAGGACAGTTGGAACCGGTTAATACCTTTCTGAAATAGAGGGAACCACCTTGTTCCTTGTCTTTTATCGAGACAGATCTGGAACACAACAAAAAGACTTCAGTCCATATAAGAACTATAGTAGGAGCCCTCATAGAGCATTATTTGTCCTTTTCAACGATTTCTCCAGAAGCTGTAGAGACAAGGAAGAAATGGTTACTTACCTTTTTTGCACCTGCTCTGCCCTATCAAGATCAAGTCTAAGGAGGTACATCCTAGGAGAGTATTTCTATAAAGACCTCAACGACCTAGCCGAGCTCTATATTTTTACAAAATGAAGAGCTTTGTCTGTGGGTTAAATGGTTCTGCACATAATGTGGTACATAAAGGGGTCTGCATCGACTTGACTAACCACAACTGTGGGTTTAATGGTTCTGCACATAGTGTGGTACATGAAGGGATCTGCATCGACTTGGCTAACCACCACTTCTTCATTAAAAACAAGGAAATCCAGCGTGTAAGGGTTATCCCATACTCTACGTGGTATCACAATGGACCTTCATTCTGGTCCACTTAACCTAATCTAATCTGGGCCTTTCACAAGCCTTAACAAGTGAGAAAATCCATGTTGCAATAGCAATGAAGCGGCTTACCAGATCGACAAGAAAGATGCTGATAACCGCTTTACTGATCAGGAAGCTACCTCTGGTAAAATCTATTGAGACTTGATCGGCTACTTCAGGACGGAAGTGCAGTTTTTTTCCATCAAAAAGTCCAAGTATCTTGTAAAGCAGAATAGAGATGTCATCTTTAATCTTCCATCAAACCTTATCTGTAGATTGAGCCTCATATCCTCGTCAAATGTATCAACTTTAGGCAGTGAATTCGTCACTAAGAAGATCTAGAACCGATCATCGAATTTTTGACACAGGTCCGACATCAGATTCAAACTTGATTTAGGCTGTAGCCATTCCCAACTCTTCAAGTCTTTGAATCTGATGCCACCATTACCAATCTTACTAAGGCTTGTAGCATGTTGTCTGCGCCTTGACTTTAACTGTACGAAAAACCAATTCTTTGCATTCGAACATTGAAGCCATTACTAAGACGCTGAAGTAGCCTACCTTAAGGGTCACAGAAGTACAGTGTTGGTTTGTCATCACGTACGTAGTAGGAAAAATGAGAATTCTCATCAGTGTACTCTTCCTATTAGCAGTCGTACTATGAAAACAAATGCACACTACTGATTACAATCCAAAAGCATTCAAAACCAATGCACATCGGAACCTCCAGGTGCTTCTCTTCCAAAGTTTCACTGCACCCGTGCTATATGTCAACTTAATCTGTTGTGAGTGTCTACCTAAAGTGGCCTAAAAAAACCGACCAAACGGACTTCAACAACTCGTCACAAGGTTCTTTCCGCTGACAGTTGTTGCAGGAAGTAAGCTAACTCCGGCTGGAATTTTACAAACAAAACCCATAAAAAAAGCATCAGCCTTAGCAACCTCAATTAACTTCATTATTCATCCCACATATATCTACTAGATGTGCTAAACGCTCGACTTCCGCTACATACTCCTGAAGTGTCTCACCGTTCATCTGCTTTCAGCTCCATTTTGTGCACCTACGTCCACTGTTCGCTTCACCAGTGCCTCACAATTCCGTTGCTCTGCTTCTGGATTTGTTTGAAGCACATCTGCAACATCACCCCTTAATGCCACCACTAGAGCTGCAGCCTCATCTTCTTTGATCAAGCGCGTTCTCTTCACTGATCGTCTCAAAATGCAGCGTAAAGACGGTTCCGTAGTATGTCGGCAGCTTGAACTAGCTAAAAACCAATTTCCTTGCACCATCGGTCCTCTCAGCTTTAAGTCTTAAGACTTTTCTGTCCACATCACCCACGAAAGTTCCATGCTCATTCACACTGCTGATGTTTTCCTTAACTTCTTTGACTTAGCTCTTCACTTCGTTCGTCCTCGAAGAGGTGACTTTGTGGTTTATATGACGAGAACCAATGACAAGGACAAGACTTCATAAAGAATAAAAAGTAGGAATCACCAAGCCTAAAGTAGGACCCAACTCAATGACAATTTTGAAGTTTTTCCAGGTCCTTCAGTGACACACTTAGTGCTTCTTCCTTTTTTGCTAACAAAAATTCCTTAAAACTACCACTCATCTCCATTGCATCCTTCAGCCATAAAAGACACACATGCCATCGTACCCAGTGTAAAGATGCAAAAGTATCTCATCACTTACAGCTACGTGCGTTTATGTCAATTCGTCTAATCAACATCTCTGTGTCTGTTTGGTACGGGCGGCAGACAAACACACACACACATGACATGTGTTTTTATGTGTTTCCACACGAGGAGTGCCTGTCTGCAAACACTCTCTCAGCCCTCTGAGAGCAATAGAAATGGACAAGGGTAATTTTCCAATTACACTCCGGAGTTCCGGTAGACAACAGAAATTAATGTTTAGATGCACACTATTCCCTAGAATTTTATTGAATTTCTCAGGCCACAGACAGGAGAGATTAGGAGTGTGTCTGTTTGTCTGATGTTAACCCTTCTTCCGCATTTTTTCGAAAAAAAAAAAGGGAATGCCCTGTCAATACTCTTTGTTTATTAGATTCTTCTTTTTCTTTTTGTTCCACCTCTCTTGTTGTATGTTGTTCATCTTTCTTGTTAAAGGGGGGTGGAGGAACCGCCAAAAGATCATTAAAACAATTTTTGATTGTTACTATTCCCCCTATTGACGTGGTTTGTCGTCGTGGTGACGGCGTATCTATTGAAGCATAAAATGAACTGTGACCGTTCATAAATGTTGAATTTAAACCGGAAAGTATTTATTTTAGTTTAAATTGAGTTCCCATTTAAATATTTTCACGGCTAGCTAGAGAATTACATGCTTTCCACATGGACATACTGCTGCCGATAGACCGATACAAATAGACGTATGAAGAACAAATAGCCAGTGGCGGTGTGATGCGACTCTAATTCAACGAATTTAACCCCTCCTCTTAAAACATTTGACAGACTGAATGTCAAAATTGACTTTTTGTGGATGATAGATACAAACTAGAGTGTGTTTGTTATCTCTTTGGTGTTTGCAGTTCATTTTGATGAATGAAATCAGTCTCGCAGAAGTAGATTGTGTCAATGGACGTGATGTTTGTGGATTGCCAATACCCATTCGCGAAAACTAATAAATGACGCATGGGATCGAACTGCGAAGTGAAGCCAAAGGTGGCGGCATCAAGTGACGAACTTGTCACAATAGTTTGTCAATCGTAATTGACTGACAGACAATAGGTGATTTTTGTGTTTGAAAAATAGCTGTCAAATCAACAATTGACAACATATAGTGTCATCCTGTCAATTTTCGTTGACAGTTCGTTTAGATGTTTAGAACAAATGAGTGGATATCTTCCAAACCACCTGTCATTAGGGGGCATTACGTCGGTAGCTAAAGCTTTAACGAGTAGCTGCAACGTCTTCCCATATTCCAATTGAACATATTACCGTAAAGATGGTTTCCAATTCAAACCCTAAATAGCCAGGGTAGTGATGCTATACGCTATACTGACAATGGAACTGGCTCCCCGGGTTGAGGGATATACTGTGAGAGAGACACTGGCATCAGATACCAATGGAACCTCCATGGACTATGATTTGAGGGTGTGCACCTGGAACGTACATATACACACTGTTGCTGCTTAAACACTTTAAAGCTGCCCATGTTAGGATCCGGATTCGTCGTGAAAAGGTAAAGAGTAACCTTATAAGCGGTCGCCTGGCTGCAATCCGCATCAGAGCCACGTTTTACAACATCAGCCTTATATGTGTACACGCCACTACGATGAGGTTGAAGGCCCTATCAAGGATGAATTAGTTTACTTCCGGGATAGAGCCTATGATGAAATAATACTCAGGGACGGTAAACGTCAAAATCGGGAGATCAGTTGAAAAGTACAGCATTCCGACTAGTAGACTTTGCAGCAGGTTCCCAAAACTGTGAGTCCACAGAGAAACCTGGCTATCTCCAGATGAGCGAACCGCACACATTCAGAGCAGCAAATGCCCACTCGACTCTCGTCGCAAATAATCTTAGACCTCGACTGTCTAAAAAGCTGTGAATGACCTGGAAACAGCGACCTTAAGTGGTGAGGAAATACAAAGATCTGAATGAGAAAAGTCAAAGACCAGCTCAGACTACAAGACACAACTTCTCCACCATCTCAGATGACTTGGCTACTCGGAACGTTAGTGAGAAATACTACAGAAGAGTAAACTGTCCCAGGAGCTGACCCTTACGAGCTTAGGAGTCGACGATAAACTGGAATCGTACAAGCTTGTTTCCGTCCTAACAAGTCTTGTGAACCAATAAACGAGTGCCAAGGACGTGGTGTACCTCCAAAACTAGTAGAGCTCAAAAATAGAGTTCTGAACAACCCCAAGTTATCCAAACCCTTCAAGTCGATATCAAGCGTTCCCCGATCCTGTTTCTATTTGTCTCTGACAACGAGCTCACCAGGACTCTGTATAACAATAAAAGAGGTCTTTGGAGAACTCGAACGAATGCAAAATGTAGACAAGAGCTAAGTCTGGAATTTTTGAAGAATACCCTCTTGCCAAGAAATTAGTCAGCCTTCGCAAACACTCGTCCATATTTCAGACGGGGATATGTTAACCCTTACGGGACTCAGTGTATGTTTTAGTCCAATCCTTAACGGATTTAATTGGAATGAAAAAGCTGACTCACTGATAAGGAATGAAGTACTAACACATTTCCTCAGCCTTGAACCCTTTGACGGGTATTATCCTATTCGAAACTCTAGCTAGCATCAACTCGGAGAAGATCTGTGTCTTCCTGATAGGCTTTGACGTCGATTGACACTACACAATAGGATTCTGAGAGAAACCGCAAATGTCAATGCTGCGAAAAGTTCATCCACACTTAAGCTTATCTAATCTAACACAGGTCTACTACAATGGAAACAATGAAACCAAACGAAAACTACTGTTACGCTTGTAAACCCCCGAAATTCCCAAACCGCAACAGCGATAGGCTAACATCGCTCCACACTTTAGACGGTGTGGACAGCTTAAGTGACAAATTCGCACCTTTTTGGTGTGTCTTATATAAAGTGTCATTAGTCGTTCTTAAAAGAGCTTTACTTCGCCTTCTAAGCCCAAGGATACAAAGATTGATGAGAATATTTGTTCGCTTGATCTCTACATTAGTGTTGTCGTCTGCGTAAACAAAATCCTTAACCACCTCAAAGTTATTGTTATCTGTGGTGAAGTTTTGTCCTATTAGCCAATGTTGGATGTACTTTCTTCATTTGCAGTCAAAACACAGCGTTGCTCCTTGAAAACATCTCACTCTCACTCCACTGTGTTCCTCCAAAACTGTCAAAATTATCGTTGTATGCGAATAGCTTGACAGAAAGTGAAATACTGTACCGTTTTGTATCAACTCGCGAGATACGTAAAATAGAGCTCAGCCTTGTCATAGACCGTTCCTGTCATCAGACAGTTTGGTGAGGCTTTTGTCAACTTCGAAGGAGAAGTGTACATTCTCCATTGTCACTGTCAAGACACAAAGTGGGTATGAGAACACTTTAAGACAGAGACAAAAGGAGGTACCAAAGCTGCTCATTGGTTTTGAATGTTTGTGGATTGTAATGAGAGGGAAAGACCGTAATTCTAACTTAATGTCAAACTTTTACCAACAAGCTGTGTGATGTAATCACAAAAATGTAAAATCTTAAAGGTATTCCTCCAAAAGTTGTGTCAACCTTTCACTCCACTTTTCCGATTTTTTTTTTTTTCAACAAAATCCTTGATATTTTGGATCCTTGAAGCGTTTGACACATTCACAGCAGTGTCTATGCGAACAAAAGAAGACAGAAGAACAACTTTTCGCTTAAAAATAAAAAAAAAAGAAGCCCAACAAATCGTAGATCTATTTATGTCGCCCGACTCTTTGTCTCTCCATGTGAACACACACACACAGCGGTAGCAATACCAGAATCGATAGCTGCACTAATGCGACTGAACAACATAAACCAACCCCCCGCGCATATTCTTAAGGACATTTCTGACCCAGAATAAAACAAACAGGGTGCCGCCGCACATCCATTGAAGTCACTTTCAGCTACAATGATGTTCGTTCGTGTCGGGAGTTGGTTGGTCGGTTGACTGCTGTGTGAGGGTGGTGTCATCTGGGATACACATCCTTTTCTCATTCTGGCGTCTGTTTTATTTGGGTTTTAGGATTTAAAAAAAAATAAAAATAGGACACCCATGGTAAGCAAAGTTAAAAGTTGATTGTTTTGTAAACTGGTGGATCTTTTTGAATTCCTCTGGTTGGGGAGGAGGGGTCTTGTGTAATTACTGTCACGAAAGATAGAATGAATTATGCTTTCTTCTAGAATGATAGCATTCACAGAGAAAACGATAGCAGCTGGAGGAAGGAAAGTGTTTTAAAGAGCGCAGATCGTTAGCGAGAGAAAGATGTTAGCCCAAGTAACAATGTGCTGACAGCGCCATTGATGATGGTTGAGCTATTAAGACTTCCCAAAGTAATGAGCAAGTTGGTGAAGACCTGACAATGGTTTTGGCAGAAATATGCGAAAGAAGTTCAAGATCTGGTCGTGGTTTTGTAACAGATTCGACTAAGTTGTTTGTTCGTGGAGTGATTTTAAATTAGGAAGAATGTGTAATCAATAGCCTATAACCGACTAGAAGAACCGAGCTATCAAAAGGAAAAGACCAACGCTAAATTGATTCAGTGGTTTTCAAGGTGTAAGCACACAAACAAACAAACAGGCAAACTCACGAAGACAAAAAGTGGAAGAAGCGCCCGTCGGAATGGAAGGCGACAGTGGTGTATCTGTGACTCTTAACGAAACTTGCGACGATGAGCAAGAGATATTTATTTCTCTAGCCTTTGTTGCTTCTATGGGTCGAAGTGTAGGATAAAGGTTGGAAGCTGGTGATCAAGTAGTCGCCTATTTCATGACCAAAACACATCTCATCCCTCTTTTAGATATACGAAGCCTTAAATTGTTTATCTTCGGTTAAGCAGGAAGCCCTACTCCCCATTAGCACATAAAAGCATTCCATACTTATGACATGACGAATAGAAGCCTGCTGCTGGCTGTGGATCTATTTCAAGTGTCTCCTTACCAGGGGTAGCCATGGAAAAAGTATGCAGTCCTATCGTACCCCGCATTTAACAAAGAGCTCTTTTAAAGCTCTTCAAGACACAACTAAACTCAAGATCTCCAAAGAACTAATCCAGTGCGCCAAATCCGATCTTTCGAAGAAGCTTGCCCGGTGAGTAGAATAGTTAGAAGAAATCATCAACGTGTGTGAACCTTCCGTCACAGTTGGAATCTGGCATGAAACTCATAAAGAAAGATAAACTCATGGAGACTCTTTTGTGGATCGATCTCGGTTAAAGAAAGTCTTTGCTAAAGCAACGCCGTCGACATCTTCCATTAAAGGAAGTTACTGTCTCGCACAAGGAGATTCTGAATGTTTCTATGAGCTCACATGGCTTAAACTGTACGAAGAGTTGATGCAGACTTACTTAAGTGAAGCTACCGTTCGGGGTGAACCTTCGCCTCAACCAATAAGCATCTTCAGTTTGAACAGCCAACTGCAAGTTGGTGAAGGTCACTTTCTACTTGCGTACGCCACCTAGGTGAGGTCTTCCTTTACTAAGATAAAATTCGAAAACTCTTTTAGTTACATGTCCATGCCACCTTAAATGTCCAATAGGCCAATATCGATAAACAGCTCTAAAAGTCATTGAATCTTCTCCTCCAAATATCCTAAGCCTTTGGTAGAATCCGTTCTTGAGAATCATAAAGTAGGACTGGAATGATTATGGTCTCCTTTACTAATCAGTTGCCTTCTCCTTTATTCTTCACTTGATTTCTGATGACATGTCGTTGTCAGAAGTGGTACCAGTCATGGTAAACAAAATCCCTGCCTGCCCACTCCGACGTACGGTTCGATTCGTGGATGTTGGGTGTCCCTTTGTTTTTTTCCGTCTCGAATCTGAGAGACTAAGACTTGTTATTCAATCACTTATTGTGGCCAGCATAAAGGTAAGGTCAAGTTGACAGTGAGGGGTAATTGACTGTCAGAGTTCTTACTTGAGCTCATTATGCTTTGTTTTCACTTCTAGAGGGGTAGATAGGGACTTTCTGTCTTTCTATATGGCTTAGTTAAACCGGGACCATAGTCTCCTAGTTGGAGTACAAGTACTACAACATTGTCCGTTTTAAGAACTTTTCCTGCTTCGTGTCTAAGTATGAAAGATGAAATGTTGACCGAATGACCAACGTGCTTCAGATTCAGTGCAGATCCTTTTCTTGCCTTGCCAGCCCCAAAAAGCTGGGCTGCCTCTCAATAAAAGTTGTATGGACGAGGAGGAGGAGCAAACGTTTATCCAACTTATCTGTAAGTGCCAAGTCCTTTAAACTCGAAGAACAGCTTGTCTGGACGCCAGCTTGTTTTACAATCTTGGTGAACTAGTACTGAAAAAGTCCAGTGCTTCATAATAAGCTTTCACATTCACATTGGACCTATATTGGTCTAAGTGTGACAGCCGCCACTAAGTGTTTACAAAGGACTTTCTTCTTTACATTCAATAACGTTATCCCTAACCAAAGTCCTAATTTGTCGACAATTTTTTAACACTTTACGGGACGTCAATGAACTCAATTACGGAAACTTTCAGTTTTTCCCCATGAAACTTTTTTTTTTCTCTTTTCCTAGTTAAGCTGCTAATATACTGTTAACACATATATTCTCAAGTTATAGTGGTGGGTTTTGTAGGGAAAACCAAGGGTCTTTGCTCCAGAAAACGTCAAGTCAACCTGGATCGATAAATAGATTTTTTTTTTTTCTTGCGATAATTCAATTGAATTATGAAACCACGACAAGAAAAATATATGTGAAAAGAATTATGGAAAAGAAAATACGAAACAAACAGTACATTCCATTTGAATAGGGTTAGGCTACATTCTATATTTTATACGATAAAGGCTTTGTGGTATTGCGCCATCTGTCGGGGCACGCAGACAAATATGGTTTATGCATTTGCTAAATTGCTCATTTGTCTTCTGAATGAAATGATGCTCAGGCATATAAGAAATAGGGCCCTTCGATTGAAGCCCCTCCATAAGAATTATATGTTGGATAATGTCTTTAGCTTAAATGTCCACACCAAGATAGTACCACAAAGCCAGAATCTCATTCTGGACCAACAGAAGTCTAATGAGGCTCCTCACAGCTATAAGCCTTGTGTGGCTTATTAAACTGCAAGAACTGACATGTGTTTGTTCAGCTTTAAGCTGATCGCGTTGATGGCAGACGTTTAAGTTTTTTTCCGGGTACAATGACATGAAAAGACACGTGATTGTTGCCGTATGTGCAGACCGAAGGGATCTCGAATTCGTTCACAAGACTTTTGACAGCAATGTTTCACCTTCAACACGTTCGATCAGAAAAAAGACCCTGGAACTTGTTCAACAAATGCAACACCGTATTCATCTAAACCCTGGAACATTGATGAAATCAATTGCAAGGACCTTCAAGAGCCTTCTGAGCGACTAATTTATGGTGTGGGTCATAAAAACCTTTTTTTCCGGGTACAATGACATAAAAAGACACGTGATTTTTGTCGTATGTGCAGACCACAGTGATCTCGAAAGTCGTTCACAAGGCTTCTGGCAGCAATATTTCACCTTCAACACGTTCGATAAGAAAGAAAACTCCGGAACTTGTTCAACAAATGCAACACCGTTTTCACCTAATTCCTGGAGTGTTGATGAAATTAATTTCAAGGACCTTCAAGGGCCTTCTGAGCAACTAATTCATGGTCTGGCTCATGAAAACCCTATGCCATAAGAAGGTACCAGTACCAGTTTATTTTAGCGTGTGCTCCGAGGTAGGCGGCTCCTCAATAGGTTCAACAAATGATGCTATCCGTTGAATAAATATCAACCGGGATCAGAAGCTTTGAGATGTCCACCGTATGATGCACTCCAAGTGATACAAGAAGTGAAGGTCATGTTATAATTTGTCCCACAAGATCTTCGAGTGAATGATATCCGACACATCAAGGTGCTTGAGACAATTGTGAAGTCCTGGATGGACTGTGTAAGTGAAGAAAGGCCATACGTGTTCCAGCCGCGACGACTCAGGAATGATCACATAACACCAAACTTCTGATGACCTTAAGGGTTTAGATAACATCTCAACACACAGTCTAATCTAATCTAGATGCCTTCACAAGTTTTGCTATCAGACTCGGGGAACACAGTGTTTGACAGTGTGTGTGTCCCCGGAAGCACCTAACCATCATCAACTACAGACTTATGGTCCATATATTCATCGTGACAAAACAAAACTGAAAGTGATTATGTAGCAAGGACTCTCACTGTGCCTTTCAAGTTTGAAATGACAAGCACGAAGCACACAACAAGTCACAGAGTATTTCATGAAAAGAATTTATTTAAATCCCCGCTATGTCAACCCTGTCACTGCTATTAGCGGTAGGTAATTGCTTTAAAGTTCTACTGTGGTGAAAAGATTGACTTGAGTTGTTAAAAAAAGAGGTTTGGTGAAGGTAAAGTTAGGTTATAGTGGAAATTACAGAACAAAGGGATTATTAATGGTAAATTACCTCTCTAAACCATCCCGAGTGCAGATGGATAGGATCAAGTACAAATGATCTGGTCCACCTTACATGTCTCTCCCGACAGCGAAATAGACGCCAAAGTTACGACCCAAAGAACTTTAAAGTCTCCTCCATGGTAGTGGAAGACATTATCTAAGGTGACGTGCACAGTTGGAAGGTAAGTTCAACGAACAGGCAGCTTCTTGGGATCGAACTGGTTTGGAAAGACTTGTTGGCTAAAAATCCACCCTGAATGTAGCCCCTTCAAAAGTAAAAGGAGAGCCCGATAGGGAGAGTAAGAAGACACTATTCAAGACCCTAATCATCCCAGTCCTACCATAAGACAGATCCTTGACTATTCTTGATTATATCGAGCGAAAAAGTCGTCTTAAGATATTCGGTCCCGTTTAACATTCAACGACAAACTATACAAAGTGTAGAGCGAGACTATAAATGGTTAGGACAGGCTGAGCCAATGAAGACAAAAGCTTCAGACCTCAAAGTCTCCGAATCTTATCCAGAGGAACAACGCAGTGAAGGAAATCCTCGTTTAAGATGGCGCGCACAAGTAGAAAGGTACCTCAAACAACTTTAAATGCACAACTGGAAGCAATTGGCAAAGAAACGGCCAAACTGGAGAAAATTTTTGGTTGAGACCTATGTTCACTCCAAAATAAAGCACTAATCGCTTCTATCAATAACTCTAGTAGGTGAACTTCTGTGAAACGACAGTGTCGTCGTCATTTTCGGTCATTCTGAAGGATTCTGAAGGAAGCACAAAAGATTCAATAGAATTGAGATCATTGCTCTCTGACCTCTTAACTTTGTACGGCATTTCTCTTCACCTCACCCCACTGACAACCATCCAAAGGAAATCCTGGCAGCATAACATTCATCATAAGGAAATATCTCAACGGTTTTGTGCCTCTTAAGTAGTGACAGGACTCATTATGCAAAATAATACCTCATTCTCTTCTTCGCATTCCAACCCAAACCGTTGACCATTAATTAAGCAAAGTAGTTAAGCAAGGCCCCCCCCCCTAGAACACCATTTCTCTAATTTAATTAGCTAGCCCAAGAAGATATATATTATCTTGAAACAACAGGTTTAAATTAAAGAAAAAATACGCCACCCCTTCTAATTGATCGGTAACTTTGGTTCAACAGCCTTGTCCACTTACCGACTGCAATCGCCTAACCACTAATCATGCACATGGCGCGTACAAAACACTGATTAATCACTCCAAACCCGATTATCTCATATCTAACATTAACCAAACACACCTCCACCCGACGTATCATCAAATCTAAACCAAAAAAATTACACAAATTGAATAATAACGCACCCGCACCCTAACCCCATCGTTTTGTGTTATGAAATCCAATCACCAGAGACAAGACACATCCAAAGCAAATAAGGACACATGTTCCACGGTTTGTAAAAGTCATGCGTACAAAACATGTGATTCACCTTGATTCACAGACATGTGCACTTACATGCAACCCCATCCACCATTCCCCAAAGGACGTTTGAAACACCCTTAACGATATAGTAATGAAGAAAAACCCATTTGAAACGTCTAGTTACCATTTCCTGTGTCAATGCGATATCCTCGACATTTCTTGTGGACGAAAATATAAATTCCTGAAGGAGCTTCATCATGTAACAATCGTACTCTACACCATCGAATTTAATACATTTTTCACTTTAAGGACCCAACCCACGAGGTACTAAAAAGACCGCAAAAATAATTAGCTAGTCTTTGGTTGTAATTGATCGAACAGCTGTTTCTTTTAACACGCGAAGGACGAACGACAGATGACAGAAAAGAAAAAAAACGACACACGAGGGGTTGTATCTCAACGGATTTCCCCTTTGTCTTGTTTATTACTCTTTCCAGAGATGTTATAGATAATGACACAGACACTTGGGTTTCCGGATCACAAAAAGGACATAAGAACATGAGATTTGTTGGTTTCTTTGAACTGCAATCCGCTTAACGGTCGACGACTATATTGCACTTTAAATTGACTCAAAAACAACCGACGAACACTGAATACAAACATACACCCGGAGAGAAGGCACATTGAAACCGGCCGATTACCGACAGAAAAGCCACTATTGCTGTGGTAATGCCGCAACAAATGACACAAAACAATGATGGGGACTGAACAGACAAATACAAGAGATATATGTAAGCATAGATAGAAAAATAACGCGATAATGACGAATAACGATACATGATGAGTGTAGAGAAATAAAACAAAAGATACATATGCAGTGTTGCCAGTTTTGCTTGAGATAATACTCAATTGCAAGGAGTTTTTGACAGATGCCATGGGGCGATAAATAATTTTAAAATTCGACACGAAAAATTGTACAGATGTTTTGGTAGCTTCTTATTCCTAAAATTCAGTGGATTTGGTTACAAGAATAACCAGATGAACAGTATCCTGAATTGTCATTCTACGAACAAATTTATTTGTTAAAGTGATGACATTCGCTTTAGCTTGACAGACGTCAATTCTCACTGCCTTTTAACAACTGTCATAAACTCCTCATGACATGTCTGTCATCATAAAGATTAGCGTAAATAAAGTAGGTGTACCCGTGGTCCAAGATTTATGTCTATTTTTCAGAAGAGCAGCAATAAAATGTCACGTATTTGACAGAATTATGAGAAACAAGATTTAAACAAACCTTAAGAGGCTTTTATAGCCGATTTTAGGTGAGTTATTGAGAAAAAAAAAATTGGAAACTTGAAAGGGAATAGGTTTATTCGACTAAATCCCTATCCCGGTCGCTCCCGGAAGCTTTCATGGCTAGCAAGTGGCCTAAAAACTACAACTTGGTGGTCTAGTTTTTAATTAAGCGAGCGTAGCGTATTATTTATTTGAGAGAAAAAATATAATCCAGATGGTGCAACACCAGCTCCCTAGAGACTACAAAGTCAGTCTGCAAAACAGTTATAGCATCATGAAGTGGACAAGCAATAAAAGTTATCATGATCGACAGACATTTTCCCCAAAACAACTCTAATTTTACACGAAACGCCTTTATATACCTTCAGAGCCACAGTGTGATGAGGCGTTTGTTCCACTTTCTGAAGACGTCATCAGTAACGAGACACTGTCACCAACGGGGGCTAGTTACCTTAGTTTCTGACTCCGAAATTAGACATATAGAAGTTAGAGTATATGTATATTTGGTACGACAGCTCATGGTGTTGTATTCTTCGCACGAATGGAAGGGACCTACAGTTTAAATGCCGACTCTGAACGGCGAATTGAGAAGCTTTTCATGACAGATTGTACTCTTGCAGGTTTGTCATTATTGCGAAGAGGTGGTGCCGCGAAAAAACTTTTGGTGGTTTTTGAGAATCGAACCTGTCTCTCACTTAGCAGTCCAACGCACTAACCACTAAGCCACGGTGAAGTTAGACTACACGTGCTTTCAAAAGGACAGCGTCACCACATACAGCGTGTCAGACATAGCTTGATGGTAGAAGAACCCTTAATGGGACAACGAAAGTGTTCACGTTCTTCTCGTACACATTCGTCCCAGCGGTAAGAATGAAGAACCTAACCCTACCTAAACCTCGGACTGGGTGAATTGTATCCATAGAAATAAAAGCCGTACCCATGGAAGACCGTACAAAGGCAACTAAATTGGAAATCACAACGAAAGGAGAAGGTTGGTGAATTAAGCAATTTAAAGATCCTGCAACCAAAGTACTCCACCTCCTGGCTAATGCGGGTCATTCACAGACCACATATCGTACGTATTCTCTTTCCTCTTCATCCCTGCTGCTCGAGGGGGTGTCTGTCAGTGTCAACAACGAGCTAGTTTTGAGGACTACATCTGAAGCCTAAGATAATGGACCCTCACAGTTCGTAGCACGGCCAGAAACTACAATCGACGGAAAACCTACAAAGTAGTTTAGTCCTGGAATGAACTGGAGTTCGTTCATACTTCAGAGGCGACTCTTAAGCTAAAGAATATATTCGTATGGATTGCATACTTCAAATTTTTTAACAGCTCGCATAGAAGGTTACACACCTTATCCTGAGGTTTCGTATTGAAAAACCACAATCAAGAGTTATCGACATTAAGCCAATATGTACTCACCTCGATGTGTCATGATCAACTCATGTCTATACCGAATTTTAGAGAATTTCAAGTCGTGATATACATATGTACAACCTTTTCATAGGCTTCAAAGCTGCAAAACATTTATTTCTTAGTCCTGGCTAAATTTAAGATTCCCCACAAACACGGATCAGACTTCACAAAGAGCGCATGCTGAAATAAGTTGCTCATAGGACTGACGTCAACCTGGAAGACACTAGCCTTAACAAATCTTTCCATGTTTTGGGTTATTTACAGATCCTAGAGATCCGCAAAAGAGGGGCTCACGCCAATTGGAAAAGAGGTCGACGAGCAAGAAAAGATATGTCCACCAACTAAACGCTTTCGAAAAATACTTCTTCGGATATTTTATCCTGCGTGCGATGCGGACGGGACCACCATGATTGATGCACTGGACCATTTAGTCACAAGTTCGAGCCTCAGCAAAACCAACTGCAAACCTCTCAGCAGGCAATAACAAACGTCCTAGAGTACAATCTGTCACGAAAAAGTTGAGTTGTTTTGTCAAATGTTTCTTTTTTTTTTGTACAAAGACGACAAATGGACGAGTAGGATGGAATAAAATCGAAAAAGCTGGATCATATCAGCTACATTCACCCATACATGTTCAACGAGTAAAAAACTTTAGTTCCAGCTAAGACAGTTTGTGGAATCCAAGTCATCAGATTCGAGACGACAAGAAACACCGAACCAATACTTGGTCTGGTAAACTGACAGCAGTGTGCCCAGCATCAGAAAGTATAGGAACGTAAAGTGTCTCAGACAGCCTTAAAATAAATATTCATTATCCCAAGCTTGTCGAGATGATATCTCAATTCGTCCTGCAAAAGAATGTAAACATACCTACATACGTTTGCTAAAGAGTCACCTTCGCATTCTGGTGAAACAAATAAACCCTTAAAAATCTAACAAAAACATGCCCTGTCCTAGTGGTGTCGATGATGCAAAGAGTAGCTTTAAGCTATCCAGCCTCTGGGTCTTCATCTGATTGTCCATCGATGGATCAAAGAGAACCAAAACAATTCTCTTTTTTTTTTTAAATAAATTTTAAGACTGGCAACACTGCAATCAACTACCACCAAAACAGACTTTAAACTCCACACACACACACATATGGCATTACTTGAAATAGGATTTTTTCTAAAAGAATGACTTCTGCTTGTGTGTCCATAGAACGTGAACCCCTGCAATAGATACACAAAATGGAACAGAAAAAAATATAAATTTCACTGCAAGCAAAGCAAACCCCCGAAGAGCGCATTGATAATGAAGAACCACAAGGCACAAGGAAATCAGAAAAAAAAAATCGTAATCACCACACAACTACACTCACACACTTAAAATAACCAAAGAAAATTGCCGGCTTTTTGCGTCTGTTATTGTCACGTTTCTTACTCTCCTCTCTCTCTCTCCCTCCCTCTGCTACTCATTCTCTCTGTGTGTTCTCTTCGTTAATCGTTGTCGCTGTCGGACGAAGTATCGAGTTTTCTACCACACCAAACTGATTGTGTATCTAATTTTGTTTTGTTATTATTTGCTATTATGTTGTGTGCGTCGCGAATTATTCGTGCATTCATCTTGATCGTTTATTTTCCACACATGAAAATGTTGAAAGAAACGAATGAAATGAAAAGAAAAGAAAACAAGACCAGGAAGAAGACCCGATATTGATCTAATCATTAATGAAAAGAACATATAGTTGTAATTGTGACAATTAATAGAGAAATTAAACGCTAAAAGAAATAGTTAACACGTTCTTTTTTTCTTTTGTTGCTTCGACCTTGTTAAACGTTTTTCATGCCAATTACTGTAATCAAATTAGGTACAGTTTTGGTTTTGGTTTTTTTTTTTTAGGCTAGTTGAGAAAAATATGCAGGCTCGAGAATAGCTAGTGGGTTGTCAAAGTGAACTAACCAGAGTACAAGTGATTGACAGGATGACAGGAACAAGTGACATTCAATAAGTTGTCAACATTTTGTGTCCAATCAAAACCCTCTAAAACTCAAACCAGTCTACAAATACCTTGACTTGGTGTATAAAGATTTGTGAAACCTTTTTCTTTAGAAAATTCTGACATTTGACAGCAGTACCTTGCTTCAGAAGACTCAAAAGTCGTCTTTATAGCAAATTTGTCATGTAGAAATGTGAAGTAAGCCATTTTGAATATTTGATAAACGTCAAAATAGACTTGGAAAAATGATGGGAAAGTTTGACAGTTTTTTGACATTTTGACAAGTGGAAGGAATACTTGCCCTTTTCAATGGAGTATGGTTGAATCCGAAACTAAAAGAAAAATCTATGTCCGATTCCGTTCAAACCTCTTCTTTAACCTCTAAAATCCCCATGCTGTTTTTTGAGTCGAAGTCTCAAGCCTTAGCTTACAGTTCGACTGCTTACAAATCTCTAACAGCTAGCGCAACAAGATGTAAGATATTCAGACTGTGGCACACATCATCCTGTAACAAGGTTCCTGAAGGCAAAGCTGCCAGATAAGACTCTTTGAGTTTTGACAAGACGCACTATGTCGTAGTAGAAGACAGTAGAAGAGAGTACTTACTGGACTCTGTTACACTAAAACACCACATGACTTCTAAGGCCAATCATAAACTCTAAAGGGTTGAACAGACTGCTCAAAGACATAAGAGCAATTATGCATGTCCCTGCAGTGGGGCCCAGAAATTGACCATCCCCTTAATAACTTGCAGAAACTGCTGAAACCAAGAAGAGGACTCAAGGCAACTGGAGAGAGCACATCGCCAGTTACCATACGAGGGCCATTTCGTAGGAACAGTAAAACCCCTAGGACCCACAAGGAACCTACAGAACATACTTAAGTCCCCAGTCCTTCTTTATGACTCTGAAGCATAGACTCTACCAAAGGCAGATGAAAATATTCTCGGTCGTTTCGAGCGAAAAATTCGTCGAAAGACATTTAGCCCCGTTTGCCTTAAAGGGCTTTGAAGGAAAAGATTCAACAACGGACTACGAGTATACGAGCTATATAGCGAGATCGACCGGAGGGTCAACATAGTAGAGGAAAACATTGCCTTAGAAAAAGCCCACAAGCAAAAGAAGACCTTAACCAACTTGGGCACATCTGGAGGCAGTTAGCAAAAGACCGAATAAATTGGAGAGGCTTATTGGTTAGGAACTAGGTTCATCGCCAGCTGCAGCTTAGTAAATAAGGTAAATACCTCTTTGACAGAAGGTAGAGAACATTCTCGTCTCCAACTAACTATCCAAGATCCTTAGACTGAGCTTGTGAATTTTTGTGTCCGTGTGTCAACGTTTTTCTCAACTTGAAGTCTAAAATGGCTCCACGGACCGCTACCATGTTGAAGACGTTCATCGTATTGAAGTTCTGTTCCCTGTTGACAGCCCCTTCTCTTGTGAAATCGTCAATTTTAACTTTCAAATGTTGTGTTCAACTAGACTTTGTCATTCAAATAATGTTGACCCTCAACCTGTAGACTTGGTACAACTGTTTTAGTACAATAATTATCCACCTCATGCTCTGAACAATATATACGAAGACTCTGATCCACCGTGAAAAGATGGACACCAGCTTGGGTGATGATGATCGTTCAGAACGGTCAACAACTGTGGCCACCACCGATTACATCGAAAAACTTCATCAAATGAAACTAAATGGCCGTCGAACCTAGCTTGGAGGGATGACAGGAGCTGTGTGCATATTTTACATGAAGAATCGAAGCTTGTGAGGTGCTGTCGAGAAGAGCTCAAGGTTTTTGGAACACAGCATAAGGTAACGCTCTGCTGGGTCCCTGGGCATGAGGGCATACCAAGGAATGAGAATGCTGACGAACTGGCTAGAGAGGGCTCGGCACTAAGTCAAGAGCAAGCCGATCTCGCGGTCAATATCCCGCCTTGCTCAAGAACAAAGCTCAAGGAGAGGCAAATAACGGATGGTCCTCTTTAGACACTTGTGTCATCACAAGGAAGTTATGGCCTGTATTTGTTAAGGCTAGGACCGCCAAACTTATACAAAAAGATAGAAAATCCGTCTCCACCCTTGTACGTGTGATAACAGGTCATTGCACTCTACGGTACCACATGAAGAAACTCCATATTACGGCAGAAGACCTGTGTAGAGGCTGCGGAGACGAAAGTCCATGAGGACACAACCCACTTCCTCTGCCACTGCCCCGGCCTGTACCATCTAAGAAACAAGTTTCTCGGGTGACATTTCTTCCGGGATCTCGAGGAACTATCTGGTAAACCGGTGAACGATCTGCACGGCTTCATCAAATCCACAGGATGGTTTGTACCACTAACGCAGTAAGTGGTTACTTTTAAACTTTTATGCGGATAACGTTTAAGTGTAAGATTTCCCCCTATGGGTAGCACAATGGGTCTTATAGACCTGAGAGTGTGGCGCAGATGAACTCCTCATCGCCGGCCCACATACCTAACCTTACCTAAGGTTGAGAAAGCTGTTAGAGCGTTTGGTGATAAGCCAAAGTGCCGATTTAAATATCTGCCGGATGCAGGGAAGTTCTAAGTATAACGCGAGAAACTCTCCCATGGGTAGCAGTGTTGTCCACAGGGCACGAAGGACACAAAAACTTCTGAAGAAAAAAGGTATTCTACATAGAACGCGGTACCTGGAGGTTGTGTCTAGACAACTGCACATATTCTGCGTTAGTCGGCGCCTACCAATGGATTCAAACCCAGATGTTTAGTTTCAAGCTATTGCTGCCGTTGACACCAGAAGTCCGGTGGTCAGGGAAAACCTGCAGATAAATCCAAAGGGCGGGTTAAGAAAGTTGGAACGTTGCTGGAAGAGTCTCTGTTAGGCTCAAAACTCTTTCAATTATTTTAATCCAATCGATAACCTCAAACACATTCATATCTAATTGTCTAATGACGCTAATGACAGTTGACAGTGACACTGTTAATTACACAAAGGACCTGTCAAATGTGCATTGGAGTTTGTCAAAATTTAATTAAAAGAATAAAGCCATTGAACCTTTTCAATCATAGTCTCCCCCCAAACAGAGTAGCTAATTGATGTTTGCACATTTTTACAGCACAAACTGTGTTAGTTCACATGTCAAACCGGAAATCAAATTATAGACAAACAACGTACCAAATTCCTGGGTGGTCATCATCATCACAAATGGCCGCTAGCATCGGTCATTGTCTGTCTGTCTGTCAGTCTATCTCTCTTCAATCAGAGCAATCATATAGAAAGTAAAGCGAATAATTCGATTTGTCTTCTTTTTTTTTTTTCTTTTCTTTCTTCTAGTATTCTTTCCATGCTGTCCTCGTAATTAGAACAAACTATGACTATGACTATGGCCAGACAAATAATTGTATAGAACCCTGACAGCGTGTAGTCCACCAGTCAGTTAGTGATCAAAATGAAACCAGAAGCCATTGCTGCAGGCAAATCAATGACCTGAACACACCATGTACATACGAGTACAGTGGCGGCCATCATTTATTATCATCATCATCATCATCATCACAATCTCACAGTTGTAGTCCCGCTGTATAAGGTAAATCGATTGCAAACACATGAATGTATGGGTGTGCAAACATGGGAAGGGAGGATGGCATAAAAGTCAGTTGAAGCACTAGGGAGTCGTCTCGCAAAAATGGCAAGACTCCAGGCCAAGAACAGAAAAATGAAAAAAAAAAAGTGTTTTCCCATATTCTCATCGAATCTCTCTGCTTTTGTTTTTGACCATTACTTATGATTGGGATTCCAGAAATACACTTGCGTTCGTCTCATCACTATCGTTACATCCAGCGAATTGATGTTTTTTTTTTTTTTTTTTTTTATCAAGTCAAGAGGAACAACCAAAGAAGCTCATGTAAAACCAAATTAAAAGAAACTCAAGATAATCTCCTTCAATTGGAGAATTTGCTGAATTTGCTGAATTTACTAAATAAACCAATATAAGCGGCGTTAACCAGCCCACAACTAACTGGCTTAGTTTAATCCCCTCCCTCTCACTCTCTATCTAGCTGTGGAACGATGGAAAAAAAAATGCTTGCATTTGCAGTGCAAATCCTTCCATTTGTTGACGAGAGCTTGTTTAATAGATTTGCGTTGGCGATACTTTTGTTGGTAATTAAAAATTTTTATTATAAAACCAGCGGGTGGGACAGACGACGGGACATAACGGTTTTTTTTAATTGCAGAAAGTCACTTATCCAGTGATTGGAAAATAAAACGTATTGCTCGTATGCATAAGGCTGGTTACCTGAACGCGAATAACATTGACATTTATTATGAACTGTCTTGCTTACAGTGGCAGCCTAACTATACCTCTATGTAACCTTTTCCACCCTTCTGATTCCATAGGTTTGCCCAGGTTTAGGATATTCCCAAAAATTTACCCTTCCAACTACCGAACCATAGCTTAGGTTATATAATAGGGTTGACAGGGAAAGGAAGTCATTTCTCCGTCACACTTAGGTCAATGTAAGCCCATTGCGTTACCCTAGGGGTTTCAGCCCCCCCCCCCTTACTGGGAACCATAAGTTTATGTTCTATCGAGTCAGTCCGAGGCGCGCATAAATCTGTGTATGTCGACCACAGACTTGTCTTCTAGATCCTAAAAGAAGTGCCTTTCTAGGGGTCTTGAATCTTATTTGCCAGAGCGCTGGGCAGACAGAGAAAGTGTGGAGTGGAGTGGAGTACTTCTTCGTCACCACATTCCCTGCATAGGTCATCCATGTTCAACTCGTCTTCTTACATGGTAGTTTGATACCTATTAGAGAAGATAGAGAATTTTTTGTCCATTTGCAGGATTCTATCACTTTTCTGTTTATTGTAGAATGGCCCTAGTTTCCTAGTTATGACACAGGATCTGAGCGCATTCCATCTATCATTTGTAGTCTTATGAAGTTCAGAAAACAGGGTTTGCCAAGTATGCGATGCCTGGTTCTGGCTAGTGCCTGGCAGTCACAAACAAACTAGAATAGGGTTTCCTTTCCACATGAATTGTTGCAACTACGACAGTGAGGGTTGAACGGAATGCCTAACTTAACAGCGAGCACGCCAATTGGCCAGTGACCCGTGCTAATTGCTATGATTCTTGCTGTCTCGGTGTGGGTTCTGTTTATTAAGTCATTCGCCCTGTTTTTATTGTAGGCGGTCCATATCTGTCTGGATACGGTACAGGTTTCTAGACTGTTCCACCTAGAGCTAGCAATAGAGAGAAATTGCTGGAGAATTCTACCCTCGATGAGTCCCATCGGGGAGCAGACTGACTCCACAAGGGAGGCATCAAAGGTTGAACCACATCTGGCTCTCTCATGTCACTGTGGCCGGGAACCCAGGGGTGCGCTTGCTAAGTCCGAAAATTTCTAGGATTCTTTCATAGTTTGAGGGGTTGATGAACTTTTTTTTCGTCTCGTCTTCATTAAGAGAGCTTCTCTTAGTGAGCTCCAGCTCAGAAGGCAAACTGGCCTAAATATAGCTTCGCGAGCTACAAAATAAATGATTATTTGCTTCAGAACCTCCAGATAAGCTTTGAGTCAAAACTCAAAACGGTATGACCTCTCAGCCTTTCTATCATAGAAGACCCCAATCAGCTTCCTTCGAAGACTTCACCTAATACATTCTATGATGCACAACTCGATTGGATACAGTTCCAATGATGTATAGCAATCAAGAGAGCACCAAAACGTTTGGAAAACCACAAAACTAAAGCTCCTAACCTCCTTGCTCGTTGCTCATCTCCCCTAGAGAATCATGTCAAAATTTCAAACAAATGAATAGCACTTTCCCATCGACTTTGCAGCAACAGACCCATTCAATCAATCCAAAATGTTTCATTCTTTCGTTTCTTTTTCTTCTTCATTATCAGTTCCAAACCAGCAGAGAGCCATCTTGTCATTGTGTGTGTGTTGAAGGAAGGAGTCCTTCGATTTTTTTTTTTTCTGTTTCTACCCTTGGGTAAACTTATTTCCACCCGATAAGGCAGATGAATTTCTATGATGAAGTTGACAATGATGCAGCGGCAATAGAATACGCCAAGACAACATTTTTTTTTTTTTTACCCACGACAAACAAGATGAAGAAGCGGAAAGATCCCAAATAGATATCAAGAATAGGAATTCAGAAAAGAAAAAAGGAAAAACCATGACATGGACACCTCTCTTCATCGGTGCTATTGCCACCATGTTTTGTGTGTGTTTTGTTACTTTGATAGTTCCACCATGTCGTCTTCTGTTATTTATAATTTTGCTTCCATTTCTTCTTCTTTTTTTTTTCTATTTTTGCCGGCATTTTTGCTTTTCTTTTCCTCTCTCTCTCTCTCTGCTATGGTCATGTTATGCTTATATTATCGCATCACTGAGGAGGCCAAAGATAGGACCAGAAAAAAAAAAAAAAATTGCAGACACTAACTTGCCGTCATTATGGGAAAACTTGTCTGTGGTTCCTTCCATCTCCAGTGCAACACTCCACAATGACGAATTCCAACAAAACGACGAAGACGAAGCAAATATCCTAAGTAAAGAAAATACGTGCAACAACAGAAGAAGAAGAAAAGAATCAAAACGCAGACACTGCAGAAGTATAATAAGGTTGGGCTGGATATACAACTTGACTACTTGAGGGTTCAGGAGAAGGAAGCCAGCAGTGCGCATTGTGGTTTTTTTTTTCCTCAATATTCCTCATGAATAAGAAGCACAAACCATGTCGTCCTCGTCCATTGTGTGCCTCATTTGACTTTGACTTGAGAAAGAAGCTGATGTTGCAGAGAAGGTTGGCTGTTGTATTCAAAAATGTGTAGCCATCAATGAGAGTGAAATATATATCTGGACTAGAACACACTTGTGATTGGATCATCAATTCAAAAAAGGAAACTACCGATAGTCTGGGAAGGATTGACTCAATCTCGTAACAAATTGTGTGACCAAGTTGTGGCTATTGGAAGATTTTTGTTGGTTTTAATTGTTGGCCCATCGAATTGCTCTGTTAAGATACCGAGTGCTGGGTGACAGCTGACAGGTATTTGACTTAAGAATCTTAAGGTTATAGCACAATTAAAAAACATGGTGGCGTAGATCGAGCTTAAACTTCCACATCGACAAGACGACGAGATATAGGCCAATGTCACACACCAAACTGACAAGCTTTGGTAAGGTTAGGTTGAAGTGGCTACCCAGCTATAGCCAGTGTGCACTTAGACCAGTGATAGGTCCATTGTGATGCCACATGGATCTGAAGAGATCTCCATACCTAGTCGTTAAACCAATTGAAGCTTTTTATGAAGCGAAGGAGGTTTCTGGTATCCGTGTTCATCAGATCGCCTAAGTCGTTAAAGTAGAATTTCCCTAAATGGAATCTTCTTTTACGAGAGAGAGCTAGGCAGTTACAAAGAAGGTGGGGGGAATAGTTTCCTCCACCTCTTCGTCCATGCAGCTCCTACAGAAATCGTTTGAATAGACGCCAAACCTTGTTGCATGCTTGCCTATTAGACAGTGTCCCGGGATGACACCTATTTTGGATCTGATATGCGATCCGTTGAGGGAAATTAAATTCTTAGAGCGTTTCAGATCCAGACGTGGCCAAATCCGCTTGATCGCTAGACATGAATTTGATTTTTCGATAGCATCCAGCTTGAGTTTAAGTTTACATGTAGCGATCGGTATACCCAGGTTGCCTCTTTCTCTTTCTCAGCCTTGCAGTTCCCTGGAATATCTCTATGCCCCGGCACCCAACAAAGGTGAATATTGCACTGCTCCGCTATCTCCATGAGAGATTATCGATTCTGAGAAGCATGCTTAGCATACTATTTTATCGAGCGGACAAAAAGCAGGTCGTGTGGGAGCAACGAAGTTTTCATCAAAACTTCCATTTAGAGGCATTGGCCTGAGAGTCTCCCTAACATATGCGTGTTTTGTCTGATAAAACTGCTATTTTCGCAAGAATCCCGGCTGTACGGGTGCCTTTCCCAGCTTATCTGGCTAAGCTCTTGTCGGATGTAGCAGCTGTTAAGGGAGATTCGATTAGTACTTGATCGCCCCGTTTAGTTACCACGACTATCGTTTAGATTGATGTGTTCTCGGATGGGACAGTGGAAGCTGTTAATTTTGATTTTGGAAAAGTGCTTTCCCTGGTGCCTAGCTCTAGCCAAAGCGCCACACCTACAAAGGAAATGGGCAAGAGTTTCCTTCTCACTCATATTTTAGCCACTGCGGCAGTGAGTGTTGAATAGGACACCAAGTTAAGTCGCATGGCTTTCTACTGCTTAATGCCCGGTACAAGTGGTGACCATTCTTGCAATCTCTGCGTGGATTCTAGGCCTGCTCCAACTTTGTATAGATACTGGGAAACAATTTTTCCCTTGACAAACAAGGTTAAAAAAGATATGGGTCTTCATCACGTAATACCTTACAGTAAGTAGAGTTTGGAACCCTTAGGGGACATGAAACTTAGAGAGAATGAATTGAAAATGAAAGACGACGACGTTTGAGCCTAAAGGGATCAGAACCTTGTTCGACCACATCAAAGCTCATATCTCTTTTGGCGATGTTAATCGTTCCTGCACGCTTTTCCGGACACTAAACCTTCGACTTTACCGGCTTTAGCAATAATTAATTGTCACAGTAGATAGTGTGTACAGTAAATTGATTAGATATTGCACCAGATACTAGATATCGTACAAATCATTAGTTAGTATTTCGCAGAAGATAAGATTGAACAAGCCATAGATATCGAAAAAACAAAAACATTCACGCAGCTAGGTTGGAGAGAAGAGGAGATAGTTCACCGCCGTACATTCCTTATGCTCTTGGCTCGTAACTGATAAGCTATCGGACTCTATCTAGATGCGTATTCCACTACAGCTTTTCATACCTCTCGTTGTCTCATATCCATTTACCCGAGATGTTGTTGATCCCTTCCTAGCCAGTTTATCTGCACGCTCGTTTCCTTTTTTGAACTCGTTAAGATATCGCCAGAATCACGGCGATAGTCACGGGGCATTGGCCAATTGGAGTCCATGCGGCCAAATAAGGTATCCCTTACAACCCTCACTTTCACAGTTGCAACGAAAATGAGAAAGAAACTCTCTCTCACTTCCTCTGCAAATGTCCGGTGCTAGCAAGAGCCAGACTGCGCGCATCGAACCAACCATTTTTCGACGACCTTAAGGACATCTCGGGTAAAGGGATCCAATCCTCTTTCTTAATTCCACAGGTTGGATCTAGACACCGACTGTCCACACACATCGTCAACTAGGTCACACGAGTCGTGGTAACAAAAAGGCACAATAAGTGCTACTTGGGTTCTTTTGAAGAACCGCCACCTCTACCTACCCTTCCTTTTTTGTTACTGTGCTCTAGAAACCAGAGCAGTGTAACCCTGAAGCGTTCGCTCATACGGGAAAGCTCGTTCCGGCACTCCTGCACCAGTGTGGAGAGTGTGATAGTCGAGTCAATAGCTTTCTATGAGGATAACAATGTTTTGTTTGTGCGTTGTGTCACGCCCAAGTTGCGGACAAGCCCCTCGGATTGCCAGTAGTTAAGCCTAGAAGACGCTGGCAAAATCCGGCAAGCGGTATGATATTGATATTTTTTTTAGTGATTCCGAACGGACACCAGTTCCCACACCGCCGTTCATCTTTTATCCGTCGGTGTAGATGACCGTGTCGAAGTCCTTCACTACTTCGTCTTTCTTCCACTGAGCTCTACTGGGGAACCCTAGGTGAAAGTTCTTCCTGAAGTTTAGTTTAGGTACGGCTGTAACCAAGGCAACCAATGGAATCCCTGCCGGTGACTTCTAAACTTATCTAGCCACATGTATGAACATCACTGTTTCAGTCTTCTGAATCATTGTAACGTTTTCCACCCCAAAAATGTCACACTCTGTCAGGTTCCAAGCCACCACGACATCCTGGAGTACTATGCAGCTAATTCGTCGCTAAATAGACAAGACTCTTAAGTTCGTATGAGATAACCACGGGGGATTGGACAATTGGAGAACATGCGGCCACACCTGGCCGCAGCTGCAGAAACATAAATGAGAAGGAAACTCTCTCCCATTCCCATTCTTCGACGACCTCAATTACATCTCGGGTAAAGGGATACGAGATCTAATTCTTTTTTCTAAACTCAACAAGCTGGACGTTCATAAGGACCGACTGTCTCACCGATCTTCAACAACACACATCATCAACCAGGTCACACGAGTCGTGGTAACAAAACGGACACATTCTAGTGCTAATTTGGGTTCTGTTGAACCGCCACCTCTGCATATCCCTACCTACCTCGAATGAGAAAACGGAAGTGAAGCTTGCAAGATGTGTTTGCAGGGCCGTTTATAGATTCACCAAAGAGCTAATAGAGGACGATTCTCTGCTTATTTCGGATGAGAACCGGCTCCAACGATGAAAGCAACATTTTGCTACGGTTTTGAACTGTGTATTCGATATTTTAACCTCAATCAAAGCCCGACAGGAAGAATATCAAGGCGGTAGCTGTTTATGAAAATGGAAAAAAATTACGCTCCTTTGGTTCGTTAAAGAAAAGACTTTGAAAAGGATCAGTATCCGATCATAGTTAGCCACTTAAAAATTGATTGTGAATGGCATCCAATATTGACAGATGGTTAACAATTCCAGGGATGTTAGTTAGACTTAGACAGACATAAGAACAATTTAAGACATCTTGGAATAATTTTTCTTTTCAACTTACCGCTGCTGCATTGCGATTAGCCGCTGTCATATATTGATTTTGCGGCATCATTCCCATGTGTGGCTGTCCGCCTAAATAGACCAATTGTTCGGCACCCTGCGGTGGTTTCGGCACTCCGACGCCATTCATATTGACGCCCGGATGTACATGATCATAGATATTAGGTGGCATCTGCAATTGCATACCTGCTGCAGCAGCAGCAGCCGCGGCTGCCGCCTGATTATTCATAGCATGATTCAAAATATTCGAGTTGAGATGATTTGGAGCACCGAGATGATTTTGCATTTGCTGATGCGATGGATGTGGCGGTTGTTGCTGTTGTTGTTGCTGCTGCTGCTGTTGTTGCTGTTGCTGTTGTTGATGTTGATGATTCATCATTTGCTGATGTTTGGCAGCGGCAACAGCTGCTGCTTGTTGCATTGCAACATTCATACCACCATTACCTCCACCAACATTGGGCATCTGATGAAGGCCACCATTTGTGCCCATATTACCCATGTTGCCACCGCCGCCCATGCCTCCACCCATTCCGATTGGGCCAACTGGACCAACGGCATTTGTCGAATTCATGGGATTTGGCGGATTGTATTTCCATTTATCGGGATTCTGTAAGTAAACAAAAAAAAAAGAACAGAAATTAGTAAAGAGGACATGATAAATGTGTACGATATCTGCAGAGCGGATTACATGTAGTTCATCATTCTAATGTGCGCCAGAGAAAGCCGCCCTTCAATGCCAATAGTAGATAGGTACCCGCCATTTCCATAGAGTTTCACTTTTTATTTTTTTTAATATAAAGCGCGCCATTGCTGTTCTGCAGTGGCTTTATGGAAGAGGAGGCAATGCCTAGCCGTGTCCTGTGCTGTCATTTGAAATTTTTTTTTTTTTTTTTTCATTGGAATTGTGCCAAAAAATTTTGATTTTCATTTTCATTTTCCACTCTTTCTCTGCCTCAGTGTGTTTCAATGTGTGTGTGCGACTGTGCTGGAATGAAAATTCCCTTTCACATCTAAATTTAGACAAAAGCAATGGCCACCAGGAGAGAAAGAGAGAGCACAGACTAGGAATTTTTAAATCCCTTAAGTGATTTTATTAAAATCTAGTTCTACACTAGCCATTAAAAAGAAAAGTCAGTTGCTACCGTTGTTGTTGCTCCTCCTGACGATAGTTTGGGTTGTCAATCTGGTTTGGTTTGGGTGTGGCGGCTATATAGCGGATAGGTGAACAGACAGAAAGGATGACAAATGTCATAGAATATTGGCAAAGAAAAAAACGAAGCAGACTACTACTAGCAACTTTCCTTTGAAGGAACAAACAGACAACACATTTTCTTTCCCTTCTTGTGTACGGCTATTTGTCGTTACTTCTCTGTGGCAGCTGGGAAACCTCTCCGCAAAGTAACTGTCTTGTATGACAGGGAAAAACACCAACAACAACACAAAAGGTGTCTTTGTTACAGGAGAGTGCGTTGAATTGCAATATTGTAAGGATGTTTGACTTTTGTTAATCGAAAAGCAGGTAGAAGATGACGAAGACGACTCCTGGTTTCCTGGTTTAACAGGTAATTAAGGGTCAAATTCTGGAACAGATGATTAATTTTTACAGTTTTCACATTCAAAAAATAGAGAAGGGGAATTTTAATGTATGCCACAGGCAATTGCTAGGAGAAAGGGAGAAGAACTTCTTTTACAATGATGATGGATTTTTTTTTACAAACAGCTAGATGAAGGACACGTATGGAAGCATTATACAAGCATCTTGGCTCTCAGAATCAAAAGAAAAGACAATTCTTTCATGACTTTCATGCCTTCTATGAAATGAGTGTTAAAAAGCCCATCGTCAACAATAATCAAGTACCTACTACAATTTGCATATGATTTGTTGAAGGACATCCCTGGAAATTTCAACCATTTTGAATGGTCAGTTGGTATTTGACAGATTGTGTCTGTCTACGTCAGCGCTTTTGAAAAAATTGAAATTCTTGCATTAAAAAGGCAAAACGCCGGCGCAAAGTTAACTTAGTTGAACGCTGTTTACAGGGTCTGCTCACTACCATGAAAAGATGGGTCAGAGCTGAGTTGAGGATGATCGTTCGGAACGGCAAACAACTGCGACCACCACCGGTAACATAGAAAAAGTTCATGGCAGAGGCTGTGTTCATATTTTCCATAAAGAATTGAACATGGAAAAGCTATCTGTGCGTTGGATGGCGCTGCTGCTCACTGTGAACCATTTCCAAGGCTTTTTCGAGCGATTTAAGCCAAATGTGTCGGATTCATAACTTTCAATGAAACTTGGAAGCACCACTACACTCCCGAGGCAACGAAAACGTCAAAGCAATAGAATGCGAAGGGTGAACCTGTTTCGAAGAAGAGCAAGAAGGTTTCATCAGCCCGAAAGGTAATGCCCGATTGATAACAACGGAAAAGTACATCAGTATCATTAGTTGACAAGCTAAAGGCAGAAATTGCAAGACCAAGGCTGCGTTAGAAGATGAAAGTGTTGTTCCTTCACCGTCTCACACTTAGCGCTCGCAATGGCCAAAATTTAAACTGGCAGACCACCCACCGTATTCACCAAACCTAGTTCTCCCTCCGTGACTTTTTTCTGTTTCCTAAACTCAAAGTTTGTTTCAGAGCGCAGAGTGATCGGCATGAGGAGGTCATAGCATCCGTAGACACCTCTTTTACAAAGTAAGACGCCAATACGTATTTAGGTGGAGTCTCCCTCTCAGCTCGAAGAAGAGCATACTTAGGAGCCAGCCAAAACGAACTGGCTGACATCGGCATAGGCAGCCTCCAGTAGAATTTCTGGTTGAAGTACAGATCCATGTGGTAACACAAAGGACCTTATCTGGTCAAAGTGAGGTTCCAATTTGCAGCCTGACACTCCAACCTCACCTAACCTCCCTGGAAAAGTTGTTTAAGGTTGTGCATGTTGTATTTTCGCACGAATAGAATGGACCTAGAATTGTTATTTTGAATTGAGAGTCTTTGCGGAGGTCTGTCATGGCCTGTCGAGAGTTGGTACCTCGAAAAAACTGCGAGTTGGTTGTTTTGTTGAGCCCCGAACCGGCGTCAACCGGTGCAGAAGTCGAACGCACTAATAGACTCCCGACTTGCAGATGGGCAAGTGGAGGATGACCTCAAACAACTCAGCGTACGCAACTAGGGAAGCTTATTGGTTGAAGCACTGTTTCACCCCGAACTGTAATAAGGTTCACCCCGAAGAAAGTAAGAGTGACATATGCGAGAATCACAAGCTCTATGAGTTGTTGTTTCAAGAGGTTAGTCCTATCCAAACGAACAAAACCTGACGACTACATTGGGGTGGATTTATAGAATGGGAATGGACCAGAAGGCTCCAACTAAGAGGAAACGAAAGAAGTATCGTGTAGCTTATGGATATAAACGTAAAGTGAATACACACCATGGATGGTTGTGTGCTGTGAGGTGTCAACTTGGCGATGTCAAATGTTGTAACTGTTTCTACACATCAATTGTGCTTATTCTACCTCCAAGTTGTAACCATCGATGTCCATCCGGACTCGACCTGCCAAACATACATATAAGCGCGAGTGCTGACCAGCAAACCCCCATCTGGGGAATTCATCAGCTGTCCCGCACTAAAGATGGAATCAACGGTGAAGGAAAATCCCGGAAAAAAAATAAGACCTTATCCGGACTACTCTGACACATTTGGAGCTCATGTCGGTAAGGATTTCCTAGAAGTCAGGGTCTTGGAAAAGAGATGGTGGCGGATAAGCAACGGCCAACTGACTCCTCGTCTTAGGGGTTGCTATAATGGAACTGGCCCTCCAAGTTAAAGGTTGTGCAGCTGGGATAACTGCCCATCTATAGTTACGAAGCAACAACAAGCCTCGGATACCGAATGATCTACTATTGACCGCCCCTGCAAACGAAACAGGTACAATTAACATCGGATCTGTACGTGGAATATTAAGTTCCTTAACAGACCACGTGCAGCCGAACAACTAGCGGAGGTCCTGGACTGCTGTCATCCAAGAAATGCGATGGGATGGGCCGGACAAAAAGACGGCAAAAGCAGCGCTTATTTGGATACGGATTCGTTGTAATAGGCAGACTTAGGCAAGAAGTCTGAAGTTTCGGCATGTTAACGAGCGCCTCGTAACAATCTGTATTAAGGCTAAATATGCCTTGTGCCCCCACAGAGAAGAAAGATGACGACACCAAAGGTTTTACGAGCTCTGCCCTAGCTATGAGGACAATTTAAATGCAAAGCTAGGAAGAGAAGGCATATTTGGTGTACTGTAGGAAAGTATAGCCTGCAACACCTCCGATAACTCAATTTCTCAGAACTCGACCTTGCGCAGATCTAAAGATCTGGAGAATTTCCGTCAAAGACTTAGGCCTCCTAAATTTCTGATTTCCTTTGACACCGTTTGCGTGACATGGACCATAGATGCTTGTTCAACAAGACCCTTTACAAGAGCTGAAGATGGAATGTGGCGACACCAGGCATAGTCAATTCAAATCGTCTAAGGTCAAGTCCAATCTTAAAGGATGTTTTGCATGCTTTTCGTGATGAGATCAAAGGAAAAATTTTGTTAATCTTGCAGACAAAATCAAACTTCTGTCATCTCCCCCTCCTCCATGGTCGTGTAAGTTTAAAATAGAATTTGATGGATCCGTCTAAATCATCTGCACAAAAACCCTTCTGGGAAACACCTAGCTAGACGTTAGTCACTGCAAGACTTATTCATGATAATTCTATACTTACATCAATGGAGTGCTCATCGCCACAAGCCCATCTGGTTTGCTTCTGGGCAAATTGTGCAGCAAATTCCGCTTCATGTTGTGGCTGCCGCTGGTATACGTATCCGACAGCGGCATCATCTTGGGAACGTACAGGCTGTTCCCGTACAATCCGGTCATCGTTACCGCCCAGTAACTTCATGTGTTGCTGTTGTGGATGATTGTGATGGTGGGTTGAGATCGAGATCGAGGGGTAATTGTTGGTACTGCTTAACAGCTCTATTTTGACGGCTTTTTATTGAACACGTGACAAAAGAAATTCTTTCAAAATAAAAGCAAAGTCGAACAGACTATGCCTTGAAGGTGTATTATTTATATACTTTCGTTGATTCACTTGAATATCGAACGAGAACGCGGGATGCGAGACGCGAAACGAACACTAGACGAATTTTAGAAAAAAAAAAATTAAACGCGACCGAAACCGAGTTTCTCAACGGTGAGAAATTTAACACGCGGAATCACGAGTGAATTAATCGTTCTTTTTATTACGAAGAGGATACTGTCGATCCTTGATGAGGTCCTGATGATTTCTGGTTGAAAGTCTGAAATTAAAAAAGAAATACAAGATGTTGTTAGTTTTGTCATCAAATAATCAAAAGATGTGTTGAGGGAGCAAGGATATATCAAGTTCATTACAAAGTACGAGGGTCCTTTGGAAGCTTAACAGAGAAACAATTAATTTTTTCAGTTTTATTTTTCGTCAAAGCCTCCCTTTTAAGTCGATATGATGTGAAAATTTCGGGGCTTACAACAAGGGGCTGACCACAGGAAGGTGTCCTCTAACCTCTGTCCTCAGCCACTGAACACTCAAGGCATTGAGGTTGTGAGCTATACTGATGATATAGCAATCATTTTCATAGGAAAAATTGAAAGCACCGTTTCGGAAGTACTACCATACGCACCATCTGCAGCGCAGAGATAGTGTAATTAGCGAAGGCATCAATGTAAAGCCCCTCTCAAGAAGAAGAAAGCTCAATCTTCCCACTCGCCCTTCACTATTCAGCGAAACTATCCAATTCTCTCAAGAAGCCGAATATCTGGAAATCATTCTAGACAGCTTAATGTCCTGGAACCTACAGATCGAAAGAATAATCAGTAGAGCTACCATATCACTATGGACGTGTCGTCGAATCCGCGGGAAAAACTGGGGAGTACAACCCAAAATGATACTCTAGGCTTCATAAACTGATCGTCAGACCGATGATTTCATACGCAAACGTGGTCTGGTGGACAAAAATTAATGAAACTACCACCACCTAGCCGAAACCTGCATGACAGGATACCTTCGCACAACTCCAACTGCTGCACTCTAAAACTTCATACGAATGCCAGCCAAACTAGGCATCCATCGACTCTTACACTCAAGCAATTTCGACTGAAAGTCCTACACTGGAGCATGACACGATCTTCAACATGCCTCCAGACGACATGCTACCCGAATACTGCTTCAATTGTTATCCTGTCAAGGGAAGACTGGGTGAACCACATCATCATCTTCTGACCACAAATCCAAAATGGAAACAGGAATTGGCTCCGGAATTTTTACAGAATCATCATGTGTGCGAACTTGTCAGTCAGCCTTGAGAAGCAAATACTCGTCCTTATTCCAAGCCGAGGTCATTGCCATCAATCAGTGCGTGAGACTTTATCAGTTTGCTCACACCCACGAGAAAACCATATTTTTCCTCGCAGACAGTCAAGCTATCATCAAATCCAAAATAGCCCTAGAAACCCGCAATGTGATCTCGAACTTAGCTGGGACCAACAGGGTTATCCTTCACTGAATTCCTGCACAAAGTGGATTTGCGGGCAATGAAAAACCTGACTCATTGGCAAAATACGGCACGTCAACAAACTTTCATTGGACTCGAACTCTTTTGTGGGGTAAGGAAATCAACCACAAAATCCAGAGAAGCCTTGCTCAAAACTGCTATCCCCAGTACCGTCACGAAGAAAATCTAGCTTCATTGTGAGTGAACCTCAATAGGAGCAACCTTAGAGCACTAATTGGATTTCTCAGCGGACACTCCCGCCTGAATAAGCACCTCCATCGCGTGAACCATGCAACAGATTCAAGCTGTAGACTCTGTCTTGTGTGACGAGGGACAAGAATCCTAATGGAATCTCCAGCCCTCTTTCAACTTAGAGAGAGAATCCTTGACGACGAAGTTGTCCTTATGAAACAGCTTCCTGTTGTGTTGGCATCTTCTGGAGTGAAACAACTCATCTAGGAAACATAAGGGAAGGCACAATAGGATTCATTAGAAACCGCTGTGTCAAGGGCTATAACCAACCCTCCCGGACATAATAATAAATCAATACCACCTTCTCAGTGATGTTCTAACCTCTTGAACCAATCCAAATACCCTTAAGCCTACTTTCGAACGTGTACTGTTGTAGGGATTCTTTCTTAAGACGTAAAACACAAATATAGAGGGATCTACATAGCTATGTGTTTCCTCATCTCATCGTGCATCGGCATCTCCTTCGTCTCTAGTCTAATTTCCCTAATGCCCGTGCTTTATTAACTCGAGGCTACGCCAATGACCTGGTTATTATGATCAGAGATTGACTCTGTGACCAAACTCATGCAAAGTGAACTAAATAGCACTCCAACTTCAAGAGTTTCTCCTGAATAGTCCACATCTGTGTTTCAGGCAGAGGCATTGCAATTGAGCTATGGGAAGATTGTCATCTTCTTTTACAGCCAAACTCTGAACTCATACCGCTTTGATTCAAAATGTGTCTTGAGCTGTCTTAACCTCATTAAACAGCTAGATCCACCATCTATTGCATTCCCCGGCACAGCGGCATTGAGCGCAACGAGATCTTACCCAGAGAAACTCTTAAACTGAAACTCAACCACAGAACTTTGTCAATCTAAAAAAGTTAATTAACCTCTCAAACAGGTGGCGATAGTGTTGTGAGTAGTGTGTTCGCTTGTGACCCTACCTGTGCAGCTTCGAACCCAATCGAGGAACAATAAGAGCCCCCGGAAATAAGAAGAGAAACTTGGGTGGTTTCTCCTACCACTACGCCAAAAAGGAGCTTCTGCCTGGTAATGCAATGAACAGAAGCGAGTAGTCCTGGGATTTGAAAAACCTATCAAACTAAGCTTTTAACGGACTTCCTCACTAGACACTGCTCACTCAACTACCCATCTCAACAGCTGGACATATGTCCCACAAACAAGTACCAAACTTCTGATTGGAAGATCCAGAAACGCATCTTGTGCGAACAGCTCAAAGATAACAAAAACACTTCGCTCACGGACCTGTGGTTTCTCCATAACCTCGATCTTGATTGGCACCGCAACTTTCGCCAGTTGTAGGAGAACTTTACTTGACACAAAAATGTGGCTAAACAATATCCGAAGTGAACTATCAGTTGAAGACCGCAATGAGAAAGATTACCCGCGGTCACCGCGATTCGTTGGTTAGCTGACTTCAGTATTCAGAAAAACAGGAAAAAAAAAGTCCAAAAAGGAACACAACAATTATTGCGGTCTACTTCGATATCACCCTTGATATGTACATAACATAACTCACACTAAGAGATTAATACGCATGGAGTGGCTTGTTATAGTAAACAACATAGTCCCGTCTGAATTACGAGGCAATAAAGCTTTGATCCGAGAGTCAGGCTTAGAAAAAAAATATCAAAAATTGGATCATTTAGGTTACTTTGTGTCTGAGCAAAGTTAGGTTAGGTTTACGTACACTTAGGACCATGTGAACCCATTGTGATACTCGTGATATCGTTCCTCCCGTGGTGTATCTTGGTGTCAACCTTCCGGACGCCCTGGCAAATTTGAGTAGATTTGATGGTGATCCATCCGATAGCTCGACGATGTGTTCGAGGAAGAATTTGCCCAGGGTTCTGTTACCCAATTGAGAGAGGTTTGGACAGTGTCAGAGGAAATGGGCCGTGTCCTCATGAGCCTCCTCAGGTTTAACCGTACAATCTGCTTGTTCTCGATCTAAAACTGAGCCCTTTCTAGCCAATTCATCCGCCGCTTCATTGCCTTTTACCCCACTGTGACCAGGGATCCAGCAGAGTTTTACATTGCGCTGCGTGCTAAGAACCTTACGCTCTACGCGGCAACACTTTACAAGCTTGGTAGCAGCTATTGATTTTATGGCCGCATGCCTGTCAATGTGATATCCTCCCGTGATATTTGTTAGCATTGACACTAATTGAGCGGCTCGAACCTCCGCCTGAACAACGCTCCTATGATCGGGGAGTCGTTGTTCGTTGTTCACCCACTGTTCTCTGCTTGGAAAGACCCACGAGAAAGGTCTCTCGAAGTTCAAGTATGAGACAGTGTAGTCCGAAATTAGTACCAAGACAGTTGCTTGGTATCTTGGAACATGTTTATACGGATTCGGTCTCCAGTGCTTTGACTGGCTGATTCTGAGAGCACTCTTAGCTGCGACCTCCGGCATGTAAGAAATGCTTCCATTCCTGCTGTCCTGTTGTTTCTCATGGCACTAGTTGGTCACATATTTGAAGTTAATGGTGTTGGTGGCAGGTGATCGTTATGGTTTTGGGTCTAACAATCGCGGAGTACATCCACAGTGTTATACGAGACCTGGATCTGGACTGATGCCTTTTTGACTCTTTTCCGTGTGTTCAGCTTCCAGTTTAACTTTCAGTCGAGCATGAGACCTAAGTATTTCGCATTATCGGACAGCTTTAGGGGAATGCCCTCATTGGTCGGTAACGTGAAGGCTGGCATCGTTCTTTTTTTTTTTTTTGTGAACAGCACTAGTTCGGTTTTCGGAGGGTTAACCCCCAGTCTACATATTCAAGGCTCTCTGTAATAGGTTCACTTACAGTGGTTAGGAATTTGCCCACAGCAAGTAGCACTACATCGTCTGCATATGCTGTTGCTTTTATCCATGACCCAGGGATGAGGAGGAAATAACCCCTCCCTGTGGAGTCCCCCCAGAGGCGTTCATCTTTAGATGGGTTCTCCCGATTTCAGCGATGATGTGCCTTCCGCTTAGAAGGCTGACTATAAGTTTCGTAATGGTGTGTTTCACGCTCTTTTAATAGCATGTGCTTCGACATTGTTGAGTGCAGCGAGCATGTACTCTTTACAGTGCAAGGATCTTTCAATTGTCCTAAGTACATCGTGTTTCCACACCTTTACCTTTAGGCATGCTGTGCCGTGGATATATTTGCGTGGCTACGCATACTGCATATCTGCTCTTCAAAGGTTTTTAGGATGAAGAACGTGAGGCTTTTATGACTAGGTTTCCCAACTTTGAGAATGAAGACAACTTTCACTTCTCACCATGCTTCAGGTATGTAACCACACATCTGAGCCTACCCTTAAAAATTCTTTGTATAAACTTAGTGTCACTAGGTGTCTAGTTTTTTGTAGCATGATCGGAAAAATCCCATCAGTGCCTGGTGATTTGTGCCTGGGCAAAGGAAAACCTTTAATTTGGACACTGAACCACATTGGATTTGATAAAACAAAACAAAATCCTGGGGTATCATGTGAACGATTTATGACAAAAGTTGAATGCAACTCTTGCAAGTCACAAGACTAACAACCGAAGTCATGGAAACAGTAACACCTCCAGATAGGTAGGTATAGCATGGCGCTTCTTTATCTTTACTAGCTTGAATCCAACTGATCCGTTCAGCTTAGCTAGAGGAATTAGTTTTGTTGGTAAGTGTTAATGTTTTACGACCTTGCTGTTATAAACATAACCTAGATATCAAATTTCGTTAAATAAGAAGGTGTTCCATAAAAGATAACTTTATCTTTCACATACCGTAGCTTCGTTGTATGTTCTTCTTATGTTTATCTAATAGTCCTTGGGTAGACAATGCAAAAAAAAATAGTACCGCGCCTCATTTCTATTGATTGGTTGACGAATGAAAGTCTACACTCCAACTTGAGAACTTGATAAGATGCTTAAGTGACATGAATTAGCTTTTGAAAATATTCCTAAAACTTAACACAACGAGGAACAACAGAAAAACAATGCTTCCTTGCATCCTAAGAGTTATCCTTGAGAATTCAGTTTACAATAGAAAGCTTTATAAGTAGTAACATGCGTAGCGTTGAAACAATTGTATATGAATGTCCAGATGAGCATTTGGAAATGGGTGTGTGAAGCATTATTCAAGTGCTGCCTCTCTAAAAGCGAAATCAAAAAGGAAAAACAAACACCAGGACAAGTACAAATGCCCAAAGCTGCGATTCTCCTCACCTATCATCACGAGTAAAATCTAGTAAATCTCGATAGGAACAAGCTAATTAAAATGTTCACTGGACACTGCCGTCTGAACAAACATCAACATCGCATGAATCTCGCAGCATCTTGAGAGCGACGAGACCTCTCTACATGTCCAGCCCTCTTTCGACTCAAAAAGACAGTTCTTTGGCGCGAATCTATCCCAAAGGAACAGTTTGCTAACATGAGAAGAAGGTCCTTGATATGGATGTAATCCTAAAAGACGACTGCATTGGCTCGGCTATATAAAGTGGATGGGCACTAATGCTCTGTGAATCGAAGCCTTCACGTTTGACAGACCGATCTTCCGTTATATGAACGGGCAGCGGAGCTACCGCCGATGCCAATATACTTGGCCAGACGAACTCTCATTATGGTAGGCTGTGGTGTCTCAAACAGAAACTTCAAGGGATGGGAGTCTGTTAAGTACGATGTTTATCACTCGCTATTGGTATCGATAGTTGTTGAGGATTTGGTAAAAATGAACATATGTACATATACTTGTCGGCCGATTGCCCTAACTATAGACGTTCCTGCATGCGTTCATTCTTAGATGGACTTTGTTATTTGTTAACTTGTGTATAACTTCAACGTCGTCCAAATTTAATGTTTTAGTCCAGCCTTACAGCACGATTTTGGTCGTTTTCCGTCAGGTCGTTCCCATATACAGTAATATTTACTTCAAAGCAGTTGTTCGACTACCATATCCAAAGTCGTTGTCCTAGCTTTGTAACACGACGCCTGCAACTTTCCCTTAGCATTGCCTGCAAGATGAACCATCACGCGAATCAATTTAGAACCGTGACAGATATGTAATTTCATGGAAACTTTTCTAGCTTTGTCCCTTAATTTCTGAGAAGTTTTTGGAACCTCAAATAAGACTGCACCTTGGCCTTTTGTCTAACATTCGTCATTAGTCCATTTTTTTCCGAAATCATGAGAATTAATCCAATTTATAGTCTAAAAACGACAACAGATTAAAGAAATTTGTAAAACAACACGTGAAGAGGTTGGTAGACGAAAATCGTTCGGCGTCTCCAAAAACTCACGCCATAACATTCCTAGGAGATTGTATATCCATCACCTTTTTTCACAAAAAATTTACTTGTACTTTTTAACTGTTTTGACTACATTTTCGCTTCTGGTGTCCTACTAGGTAATTCAATCCACATCCACTGGTCAAGAATGATCTATTTTAAAGTCCATGACATTACTTTTTCAAGAATTTCAAACCCTTAGTTGTGGTTCAAAGTCGAATACCAACGTTTCTTGTTCAAAGTTAGACAAATCCGACACCCATTATTCAATTTGTATTATAAAATATGAATTACCTGGTCAAGGTTTCTCAATATCATGCACTTTCAACTAGGATTCCAGCAAAACTACGTTCTAGACCTACCTCATCATTGGTCCGTTTGGAACAACGCTTAAATTTCCGCCATTCAAACTCTCAGAGTTGAAAAAGACAAATTCCCAAGGACATGATTTAACCAGAAATTAATTTCTTGCATTCAAAACAAAAGAATTTGAGTACCAGAAATGCAATTTTATTAATTTTATTTGTTCTAAACTTATTTCACCAGCATGCTTGTCAAAAAAAAAAAAAAACCGCAAGTCAAGTTGACACTTTCTGCCGGTTCAAATTAAGGAGTTGCCAGCATAACTGCATACAAATGTATACATTTAAAAAAAAAAAATAACAAATTTATTGATCTGCACTCGAAGTTTAAATTTCCTGCCAGGGTATTTCATTGCATCAGCACTGAGTAGCAGTACCTACTTCGAAACAATTTGTTATGGCGCTAATCGAAAATGCTGCCTGCAAGCAGTATTATCCGTTTTTTGTTTTTGGTCCAGAATAAAACACCGTAAAATTGTGTCAGCAGCAGACTTACAAAATTGAATACCCCACCCAAACCTCTGAATTTGTGACTGAAACTTTAATTTCTATTGACAGGTGTGTGTGTATATATCTATTCTGACACTCTTACAGCATGAGCTGCTTGGCGTTTCTAGCCATCTCGTCTTTTACACACAGAAATTGTAAAAACAAATGGCGCAATACAAAATTGGCCAAAAATAAACAATAACCCCAAGCACAATAACCAGTCGAATCAACCCAACAATGTGCTACTTGAAAATAATATCGAGAAATTATGAAACCAAAACGATGATACCTAAATGGATACCACACCGAAACAAAAAGGAAGGAGTACATATCCCGGACGACACCTATCCGATTTAAAAGAAAATGGATGACGATCGGTGCAACGTGCATCTGGAATATTCCTTCCTTCGTCTCTGCCGCCATTAAAATAAATATTTCGCGGCAAAACAAGACAAAAAAAAATAAAACACAACCAACAATGAGGAAAACATTTTAATGTAATAAATAAATATTTTATCATGTGTATTACTACTTTTACTTACATTTCTCTCTTCTCTTGTTTGATGTGAGTGAATCTCTCAAAAAAAATGTCCCTCTCTGGTGCACTTGCTCTACTGAGACTTAAAAAAAACTGACGGTATTATTCTCGTTTTTGGTTGTTTTTTTCTTTTATATTTATTTATTATATTGATGCGGTAAATTGAAAAAGAAATTATTTTCGATTTTTCTTCCCATTAACTTGCACTTTTCTTGTTTTTACTTTACGCACTCGGCGAACTGATAACTGACAGATAGACGAAAAAAAAAAATAACACTTCACCGCGCACAAACACTAATTCAAACACAAATATGTGTGTGAACAATTATTTTTTTTTTGACAGAAAAATTGATTTTTCCTCACATGCACTAGAAAAATTAGAAACACACCGTCACAACAAATAAGCCTGCGGGGGCCTATGTTTTAACAAATTAATTCTACAAATTCTTTATTTTACACGATCAAATTGTAATTGTTTTATTTCTTTTCTCTTTTATATATTATTTACAACTGTACACAGGGAGATTTTCGAAAATTTACAAAAACAAAAAAAATGACTTTAACCTCCTGTCAAACAAAAAAAATAATAAAATGTCATTTACAAGCAAATTGTTTTCTTCTTCTTCTTATTCTTATTCTTGTATGGAGGGGGTAGGTTCTTCTCTTCTTTTTTTTTTACACAAACACTAAACACATACACGCAAATGGAGAACAGAAAATTTTTTGTTTGCCTGGTTTGTTTTTCACCACACAACCGAGTGGTGTACCGTGCCGCGACGAGTTGTTATTTTTCGAAATCAATCAGAGCAAACGAGATGCACATAAACAATGCTATACACCGGAAGAGTATGACACGAGAATGTTCCCAGGTTTTGTGAAAATAGGCGAAAAATAAAAACACTTTTTTTTGTGGTGTGTGTTTTGTTGAGAACGAACAACGAGCGCACAGTGAGTAAAAAGAGCGATTAAGCCAAACAAATTTTATTTTATATTTTTTACTTCGAATTTCCAAACACCGAAGACAACGGAAAAGGATTTATGTTTTGTGTTCTTTGGGGGGAGTTTTCTTGGTTTTTTTTTTTATTTTTTGTTTTTCCTTTACACAGCACTATCTTGTATCAGATCAGACGGGAGGATAATTTAAGAATTCTTCACGATGAAAAATTAAAAAAAAAAAAAAGGAAAGAGAATTCAGCTTTGCATGCGTTTTATTTTCAAGAGCGATTTGAGATTTGAATTTTCTTTTCACTTTTCTTCTTTCCTGAATGGCGGTGGCGATGGTGTTTGTCTTCTTCCTGTGTGTTCTTTCTTCTTCTTCTTGAACTGTCCGGGGATACTTTTTGCTCGAAACGTTGTTGTTGTTGTTGTGTGCTTGTCGTTTCACTTTTCTTCTTTTTTTTTTGCTCTTTTCCTGCGTTTTTTTCTTGTTCTGGTTTTTTTTTTTTTTTGTTGGATAACGAAGACGATTGCCGCAAAAGTTTTTATTTTTATTCAACACACAAACAAAAAAAGAATTTTTTTTTTACTAAATTTAACGGAACGAGAACAAATTTACCGAGTGGCTTTTTGAAAGAAAGATTTTTTTTCCGGAATTTTTCGCGTTTCTTTTGTTGGCGAGGAGAGAATGCGGCAAAAAAAAATGTGTTGAGTTCTTTTCGAGTGCTCTTCACGTTTTTTTTCTTTCGGTTCCTTTTTTTTTTTGTCGCTACTTTTGGGAAATTTTCTTTCGGTTTTCGCTCTTTTGTTTGACTTTAATTACTAACTGTACACAGAGAGATATATTTTATGTATATATTTACAAGATGATAGGATATATAGATATTTTGTTGGATTATTTATATTTATTATTAATTAGAAATGCTAAAAATGAATTTATTTTAATTAATTTACACGATTTTATACACACACGGATTTTTCGACGGCCCGTCTTTCTTTAAGCCATTTAAAAATGAGAATTGCGAAAAAAAGAGTGAGCAGTGTTTGGTTGATGTGCGCGAGAATGATGCTTGCTCTCTTTGTTTAGCCGATTGTATTTAGCGGCATTGGGATGGTGAGGTATGGTTGTCTCGTTTTGACATATGTACGATTTGTGGTGTGTATTCGTTGTTTCCCTGTTTTGGGCGAGCTGATTATGAGGGAGATGGATGATACTTATGGGGGATGGGTGGTATTGCCAGTAGACATGCAGTAGGCTATGTTCGAAAAGGAAATGTAATTAGGGATTTACAATGAATTCAGGGCTGAGTTAATTTTTTTTTCTTGGGTTTTGTGAGGCACATTTCTTAATAGGAACGTGTAAATTTGTTGGAAATATTGGCTGAATGCAAGATTTTAGAATTAATTAGGAACGTGAAGGCTATCTCTTTTTTTCATTAGTCTTTAGGGGGTATTTTGCCGGTATGTTTGTTTCATTTTCGAATTCATATGTGGTTTTTTGTTTTGATGAGTACATTCAGTGGAAGATGATTCCGCACTCCAATGTAGTGCTTACATTTGGTATAAAAAGATATAAAGAGGTTGTGTTACCCGTTACACACAAGAACCACTTAGTTGACAATGTTAGGTAAATTTTGTGTCCCGAAGACGATTGAATTAGACTTACGGCCCATTTTGATGCTTAATTTTACCCGTAGTACAATTTAGAGTTATTAATAAAGGATGGGGGTTTACGTATTTGCTTACGTTTGGGTTTCCATTGAAGTGGTTGTAATTTAGAAGACTTCTGTAGTGAAATAGCGTTAGACAGTGGCAGAGGGAGTTGTAGTTCCCTCCTCCTCCTCGTCTTTACAGCTTTATGTATACAGACGGCTCTAGAATGAATACAGGCAATTGTTGACCAAGTAAAGCGCTGCAAATTGAAACAAAAGAAAATAGATCCCTCTTTAATTAGTTACCTTTATTAGAAATCCCCTAAATCAATGATCGTCCCTGCAAAGCTTTCGATCACCCTTTTTTAGGGTGTCTCTTACCGCTAGTAAAACAGCATGTAAGTCCTTAATCAATCGAGACTCCACGATCGGCAGATAGACCACTGCGCTCCTGATAACTTCGGAGACAGTCCAACTATAGTTGCGCCACTGTCGCAGATCTTCATCTGATAACTTACACGATGCCTTCAGCTAATCCACATTCGTCAAGGTGCTGTGCTTGCGCTGGTTCTTTTGCATGCCTGTTATATCTTCGTTGATAAACCGATCATAAGGTAGCACTCGACCCAGGCTTCACCATGTGTTATTGGATTGACTTTCGATGTCTCAGGTCGTATAGCAACTTCTGATTCACGATCTCGTCTCAAGATGTCATAAACCCTTAGCCGTGCACTAAGTTGTAGGCCTCCTCAGTTCTCTAACAAGGAGCCTAGTACTTTCCGGCCGTTTGCACCTTTATCGATGGAATACATACTTGGAAAGTGGCCATCAACGTCACTGCCAATATGCGAACTAATTTATCCAAGACCGGGCCAAGAACTTATAGACACCATTGTATGCAGGATAAAGACAAATTTAAGATAAACTATGTCATACAGTGGAATCCATTCACTTAGTCGTTTATAAGGGTTTATTAGAAATTGAGGATTTTATAAAAGTTTTGGAGAAAGCTTGAAAGCGAGGCAAAACTTCGAAGAAGATGGCGTCTGCAGGCATTGTTGATGCTCAATGAGCCATGCCAGTAAGTATAAGTACCCAATCTATGCGAATGCTTTATACATCCTTTGGCATACCAAAGGTAACTGCCCGAGTTTGATTCCAAGCTATCGTCTGACAAAGCGATACAATGTAATGCATATTATCTATTTCTGTGATGTATAATCTTTTGGCAAATTTCATTTCAATTCAAAACAATAAATCATATAATGGTCTTGGTTTTGTTAGTTTTAAAAGTAGACCTTAAGGATTTCAATACTGTTCGTCACCTTATCCTTTACCATCTCTGATCCGGCCTCATTTCCAGCTTGTTGTGGGTTCTTTCCGTCATCTGTACACAGCTATACATCATTTACGGCGATATTTTTACTGTAGAATTGCCTCAACATCGAAGACTCAATTTATTTGTATGATCCCTTAACGTCCATTAGTATCTTTCGATCTATTGATCAATTGTCTTTCCCGCAAGTTGCTTTTAAAAGTCCTTCTTATAAAATCAGTTCTCTTTTGATTTCATTTTTTCCATCACGCGAATGACAACGCCGCTTAAAATTTCATGTAATTACTCCATGATGTGTGACGAAGGCTGAACGCAACCATTCCCATCCCATCGGTTTAGTTTAGGAATCATTTGACATTTCTCTTTGCTTCACATATGTTGTTTTCGCGATATCAAAGGTCTTAATTATTATAAACAATAACATTAAAAATGAGTAGTGATTCCGAAGACGATGCAATATTTGGTAAACTACATTTATTTTCACTAAATGTTCTACAAACTATTACTCTGATGTTCACTACATCTAGCACAAATTTGTCAGCTCGTAACAACGAACATGGACTCGGTTATTTTACAATGTCCAAGGCTGTGGGGATTGACGGATTTGCCCGAAAGAAACATTGAATTTGAAAATACTGTTAAAAGCGATTCACATGATGACTTCCGCAGCCAATTCCAAATGAGCCAACGATGTTTTGAAGTAAGTTTTAAAGTAGCTTATACATTACCTGCCAAATCAACTCACTCATAGAATTCACCAGGATTTATTGAGCAAATTAGAAGCTAGCGATTCTAATATTCGTAATTTAAAGAAGAAGCTCCTGTTTACTATTTGCATGCTTTGTAGCCAGGATAGTTACGAATCAGTAGGTGAACGATTCAGCTTTTCCAAGAGCTCAGCATACAAGGCTTTTAATGAGATCTTGGATGCTGTCCTTTTATTGTTCGCCGACTATGTGAAATGGCCTTCAGTCAATGAGTATCCTGAAATTTCTCAGGTAAGACTCTGCATTGCCACGTCTGCTGTACGTTAATCTATTTACATCTGCATAGGCATTTAAAGAGAAGAGCGGTGGCTATATTCCTGGAATTGTAGGCGCTATTGATGCATGTCATTTGAAGATAAATCAACCAAAAGAGGACCCAGAAGAGTACTACAACAGTAATAATTCACACTCAATCGTTTTGCAAGGTATGCTTTTATATTGTTACTGATTGGTACGGAGTTATTCAAATTGATTTTCCTTTTAGCGGTATGTGATCATCGAATGATATTCACCGACGTTTATGTAGGATCACCGGGAAGTTTAAGTGACAGCACTGTTTTTAGTGAGAGCAACCTTTATAAACAACTCGATAAGCTTGTTCCGGGAGAATATCATTTGGTGGGCGACACAGCTTATCCACTGATACGGAATTTAGTTACACCTTTCCGCGAGACTTTTAAATTGAGTGAGGTAAAGTCACGCTTTAACACTCTATTAAGCAGTGCTGGAGTGACCATAGAGCGTGCGTTTACCATGCTAAAGAGAAGATTTATGAAATTAAAACATCTTGATACGTCGAATCCCGAGTTGGCTAACAAAATAGTTTGCACCTGTATTACTCTACATAATCACATACGAATGCACGATGTTGATGAAGATGATGAGGAATTTATGGGAGACATAGTATTACCAATAGTTCACTTGGTCGATGACGAAGCATGTGAACTAAGAACCGAGCAAAGGAAAGCGGGCTGCATTAAGAGGGACTATTTGATGTCATTGTGTGATTGAAATCTAATTCATGTTTTTTGTATTTTTTATTAAAAAGTTAATCGATATTTATTATTTTTAGTTCTTTTTACATTGCAGTGGAAAAAGTAGAAGATGACATTGATACGATTGAAAATAATTTGATGCTCTGGGTAAGAAGCTCAATGGGGTGCAAAACAAAACTCGTTTTTCTGAGGGGGAATGCGATACAGCCTCCAGTTTTCGTTTTTTCTTTTACAAAATGTAATTTGAAATAGTCAACGAGCCTGGTTGTGACCCACGTCCAAGGCACTTTCTGCAAAAACAGATATGCATGTTGTGCATAAGACTGATGACACTTAAGGGGGAATGCTACGAACTCTTGAAAACATTTTTGACTGAAAAGCACAGCCTTTGCGATAAGATAACGGATAAAAACTTTCAACTAATCGACCTTGCACTAAGAGCTCCTCTGCTCTAGCCTTGCATATCCTTGCAATTATCTAAACTAAGTATTGTGTAAAAGGCTGTGTATGCATACATTAACTCTTAGTTGGAAGTGAAGTATTTTAGTTTCGTCCGAAACTTGTTCCTTCAAATTTCCAGTGCTCACTTATCGCAGGGGTACACTAAAATCATCCCCAAACGTGACCATCTTTGATACGGCTAATAGGCAAACCTTGGAAAAGAACAACGAATTCAGATTGAAACCTACTATCTGATCGACTTTCAAGTCTTGTATGACAATATTCAAAATCTTCGGAAACACTTCCTATTTAATATTTCAGACATTCAATGGATTTCAGTGAGTTAGTCTGTTTTTCATAAACTCGTCCAGCTATTGGTATAAACAAACGATATTGATATCATCTCACGTTCTCCACTAGCCATCATGAAAAGAATGACGAAATTTAAAGAAAAGGCTCAAGAAGTTGATCTTGAAGTCGACGAGGGCGAAAAATCTGTCTTCTGCTTAGGATAAAACGTCACTTTTCTCCAATAAAGGGGCTCACCCACATCATAGTAAATGCCGGACTTCACGATTGATACCTCAGTGGATATAACAACTCATGGAATGGTAATTAAGTGAGCAGTGTCCAGTGTTTTTGGGTGAATGAACGTTATTGAGTTTAATTTTGAGAGCTTCTTTTGGTGCTCTCATGAGTTGAGCTTCAATTTGTATGGCATGTGGCTGGTGGACAGGCTACAGAAGGGAAATTCGCCCATGGGCCTTAAATGCCCATGTGATTTTATTATGAACAGCTAGTTGCTTGTAGGGGTTAAGTGTGAACTCAGCATTTATCGCTGCCCTACTGTCAGAGAAGAAAAGACAACAGTTTCGTTTCCTACAGAGGTTAAATGTAAGGATGCCCAGCTCGATTGCGTGTTCATATCTCTACCTGAAGGACATATGTAGAGCAGCCAAGAGAGACAGCAGTGATTGGATTCAGTGTACTCCAGGATGATTAAATTGAACGGGCTAACATAAGAATAGACGATAATGCTTCAGTCAATAGAATTTCGAATCACGGTCATCATCGTAACGATCACGGAGATTAAATCGTCGTTATGAGCTGTTAGCAACGTGCCCCCGAATATAGGGGATCAGAGGATACGGTGCTTCAGTTACAGATTCTACGGATAGGAAGATCGGTAAATAAATACCTTCTTAGACACAGATGGTGGTTTTAATAGCTTTGCAAAATTCTTTTAAGTTGAATAAACAACTGGTTCATCGACCAGATTTAAGCCTTCTTCCTTCCATATCACTCTCTTGTTTGCAATTGGAGAAGATTTTCCTTGAAACGGTCTACTATTCACCCAATTGGGTGATTAAATTCGCTTTCTGGGTGTTGTTCCTAAGCTTAGAAAGTAGTTTGATTGTAATATTTGTAGTGAATGGTTACTTCTTCATTTTTTATCAACTCGATCGTTAAATTTGTGTATTTTAATTTTGAATAAGACCACTTGCCTTTATCAAAATATCCCATCGAACAGCTGCCAGCTGCCCGTTTTGCATGACTCATTTCCCAACTGTAAAAATTTCCATCATTACTGTACATAATTTCAAAAAAAAAGAAGGGAAAATTTGTTTGCGCTCTGTTTTTGTTCCGCCGTTCGGGTTCGACATCGACAGAGATCCAAGTTAAAAAGAAGAAAAAAATTTGCGTTGAGTTTGACGGTTGTTTGTTCGTCGGGTGTCGTGTAAAAAAAAATTTTTTTTTTCCATTACTTTTGTTCTTTTCCCTCGAAAATACTCCTACTTTTCGATAATCGTGTTAAATTATTTTTTAAAAAGTTAATTCGTTGCCATTCGTATAATCCATTGTGATAAACACATAACAAGTCGCGTGAAATTCTCGCAAGTGTTTAATAGAATTCGTGTGGAGAGGAGGAAAAAATTAGAAAATTCCCTAAAACGCCATAAAGTGAGTCAAGACGGGTTAAGTGTTTCTTTTTATACTTCCTGACATTTCGTAATTTATTATAAAAAAAAAAGTCTACACAACAATAAATAGTTTCTTGCACAATTGCTGCGCTTACAGGTTTGTCTTTAGAGTAAAGATATATTAAATAAAAATTAAGAACAAGCAAATGCATTCATGTAAGGCCCTGGTGCTTAGGTAACCAAACGAATAAATATTGTTTGTCTGTTGCGTTGATTTTGTTTTTTTTGTGTTTCTACTCGTTTTTTGTTTAATCAAAGTTGAAGAAACTCAGAGGCAAACACAAAACAAGGTCAAATCTGTTGTATATTATCAAAATCTTAATTAATTCCTAAAATCTCATTAATAGGTGACGACAGAGAGAGGAGAGCCGACGGAAGACAGACACATCAACTCCACTTCAATGTACAACTCAATCGGTTGCCTTGAGATAAATTGCACAAACACTCCGAGCAGGTGTTTTCCCCATTTCTGCAGCTTCATCTTTTTCCACTTGGTGGTACACATATCTTAAAGGGCACAATAAATCCTTCCACGTGCAATGACATTTCTCGTAGCTTCCTTGCGCAAAAACTTTGATTAACCACATGAGTTGTGTTTTCTTTCATGTCACGCTCTTTTGCTTTCCGAAAATAACTTCTTTCGATTCTGATAAGTGGCGAGTACATGCATTCCAATGAGCTTTTGTTTTTTCATATCCTAATTACTTTCTTTCAAAAATGAATCATCCAAGTCGAATGTGTTATCGTTAAGAGTAAAGCTAACATCACGACTTTGCTCTTGCTGTTTTCATTGTCGGTGACAGCTGGTGGGGAAAACAAATTTGTTAAAAATCATTTGAATATTTACGTTCTGTTTAACTAAGTTGATAGATTGTTTAAAATATGTTTGCTCAATTCAGGACGCAAATTCTGTTATCGTAAAGAAAACAAAATGAAGCACACATAACATGTACTATCTTTAAAAAGTGCTCTCAACTGTTTAGACTGTTTGATTATCTTTCGCTGCTGAAAGTGACATTAGAATATATTCCAGCCGCTAGACAGTATTTATCATAAGACAAGACAAGTTATATTTCCAGTTGATGATTCAATGAGAAAGTAAAGAATGAATAGAAAGACAATGTGAAGCATTGTTTGAATGGTATTTTGATGTGAAGAAAAATACTCATAAATTCCGCATAATGAGAGGAGTTGTTAGGGTTCAGAAAATTTAGAAGTTTTATGCATAAACATGGTCGGTCGAGCAGAAAGGAACACAACATTTGCATCTTTTCGCAGCAACTTTAAAGGCATTTATCAATGTTACTGTTAGATTACGTCTTTAGTCGTCTGAACTAGTATGATAACAATTGTATAAATACATAATATCTTTAATTTCATTTGTGAAGAGTGTGTACTTAAATACTACACCTCGTTATACACCGTTATCGTCGATTTACTTTATTTGATTAGGTTTTTGCAACTATAGAACTGTGTTGACTGGCAATCTTGTTGTGAATTTGCGACGTCCTTTGGACCAACTCTAGGTTAATGTTGCTTGCTCAGCAGTTGTAGTGACTAAGTATTCGTCTAGATCTAGATTGTTCAGTTGTTTCCAATCCGACCGAGCCGACCATGTTCTTGTAGCATTTTCATATCCATCAAGGTTGGTATTTACTACTTGTCTATACTAAAATGGAGTCCTTACCCTTGACATGCCGCAGCCCTCTATTTTCTTTTTGCTTTCGGTTCCTCAGGTCAAGCATATTAGCATCCGCTATCGCTTATCTTTAAAATTCAATTTCTTGTTAGCTTGTACCGACCTGGGGTTGAGATTTAAGGGTTCCCACCACTGAAGCGTTGTTATTCATTCGTTCGATATGTCTGCAGTCGATGTCTGCTGCAATGACTGCAGTCAAACCTTATTCTACTATTTTAAAACTGATATTGAGTCATATGCAGCCGTGTTGCATGTTACTGTTGGCTGATTAGCTGTTTATTTCCAAGTTTATAGACCTAAGTGGCGCTTTCGCGAGTATTAAGATGGAAGCGGCGAAGATGGGTGTAACGGTCAATAAGGGCAAGACCAAGTATATGCTGTCAACATGAAAGGACACCCAACACCGACGTATCGGACAGAATGTCACCCTCGACAGATATATCCTTGAGGTAGTTAAGGATTTTTTTCTACCTAGGTTCCGCTATCACTTCAGACAACGACACCAGAGCTAAGATCAAACGAAGAATAACATCTGCCAATCGCTGCTTCTTTGGGCTAAGAAGGTAATTGACTAGCATAGCCCTCTCGCGAAGAACAAATGTGATCTTATATAAAACCTTAATAATCCCAGTACTGCTCTCCGGCGCAGAGGTATGGACTTTATCAAAAATGAATGAGGGTGCTCTTGGCTGCTTTGAGAAGAAAATTCTTCGGGTGGTTTTTGGTCCCGTCTGCATAGACGGTAAGTGGAGGAGAAGATACGACGATGAACTGTACGGGTTGTTCAGCGACATCGACTTAGCCAGAAGAGTGAAGGCCCAACGACAAAAGTGGCTGGGTCATTTAGAGCGGATGGACACCAATGCCCCGGTTCGAAAAATCTTTTAATCCGCCCCCAAGGGACAGCGCTGTAGAGAACACTGCGACTCAGGTGGTGCCCGCAAGTGGAAGGGGAACTCAACCAACTTCGCATACGAAACTGGAGGCAGCTAGCTATAGATCAAGCTGGCTGGAGAAGCTTGTTGGTCAAGGTCTAGGTTCACCCTGAACTGTAGCGCCACCTAAGTAAATAAGTAAATAGATTCACACCTAGGGGATTAATCAAATTTCTTGAATCTAAGAATCGTGGTTGGGTAAGAAGTGCGGAAAACCCTTGAAAAAACCTCTGACTGAGGCGTCTCGTGGAACTAAGGTGGTTTGTTTCCATATATCTTTCAACACAGTATGTTTTATGTATACACCGTCGTTCTAGTTAACCTCAAGATTGTTTCCATTCGAATTTGTGAAGATTTGTACAAGCATAAGATTAGTGCACATAGGAAGGCATATTATAGTACAGCACTCCTCTCGTTTTCCAAAATTCACTCTTGCTCTTTTAAACTGTTTTAGTTTTCTTGCGATGCTCTACATGTAGCATCATGCTGCGTTTAGTTGTTGGCTATAAAATCAAATTTGCATGATTCCTAGTATTCGACACGCGCTCTTAATTTAAAAAAACAAACACTTCTCTTTCTTTCTACAAGATCAGAACATGATCTTTTCGACCACATGCTTACCAGGAAGCGATTTCACCAGAAAGTGTGTTCCTTGCGTCCACTTTCTTTCAAAACTCTCGATTTCATGTTTATGTTCCATAAACATTTTATATTATTCGTTTCGTCTCATTTCAGCAGCGCACCACCAAACCAAAGTAAGGAGACCTTAAACGAAGTGTATTAGTATAAGTGTAAATATTGCACAAGAAGTTGTTGTATCAAGTTTTCAACTAACTTTACCAATTATATCGTCCAATGGCGATTAAACGGTAGACAACATACACATATCCAACATCAGAGAAGGAATGTAAGTGTAGGAAGAATATCTCCTTTCCAATGGGCATGGAGTATAAATTGACTTGATATTGACATATCGGCTTCAATGGTTGTGTTTGTAACTTTTAAGTAATGAGTTTTGTGAACTTACTTCGTCAGCACCTTTAAGTGTTTCATTAAATACAGAAGAGCATTGTTAGGTCATACAACAGATCAATAAATTTCTTTGGACATATTTAATTCATACTTCGAACTAATGAAGTGAGACAAATTGATTTTTAATTATTTACAAGCAATTTTCACAACACGACAACGGTGTCGAGCTAGTAGCATTCATAATCAATTAGTTTTTGCTCACGTTTTTTTAATATAAATAATAGCCGTTACGAAATGCTTAACATATCACATCAAAGATTTACAAATAATACATAAAGGCTTCAACCAGTAAGATGGTTCAGCAGTTCGATGTACGTTTCCTATTGTGCATGCCTCCTACGGTAACGTCATGGATGTAAACAGAGGCTGTTGTAAGACGGTGTTTTGTTTCCACTGCTATGGTGCATGCTCGTTGGAACTTTGGTGAACACACTCAATAGTTTTAACGTCTATACTGAGGCATATGCATATGATGTTGCCGTTTTGTTTGTCGGATCGTGCCTAGGGACGCTCTGCTCTAAGACGCAGACGGCTCTGAACGCGATCGACTATTGGTTTCCTAGAAATAGGCTTTCAGTTAACCTATGCTGCTCGCTTTACGAAGAGGAGGATGGTAACTGGTCTGACAGACCCAATGCTATAAGGCAAAGTCATCTATATGCAAAGTGGCGCCTACAGATGAAACACATCGAGGTGAAAACTTGCAGAGTACTGTCAGTTTTCTGGCAATGCAAATGTGAAAGTCCTTTAGATCTACACAGCAAAGATAAGACAATGAATTCTGTTCTTGTTAATATGAGTTTCGCCTAACTGAACAGCGTACATTCTCCGGTGAGAATGTCTGTTAAGAGCTTAGCATCACGCTAATTCAGTGAGCGAATCTCTGACTTCCTTTCGATATAGCTGAGTTCTGAACAGCTCTTGGCAAGACCGTTTGCTATATCGTTTGCTACGATGCTCTTATGTCAAGCTACATAAAGGAAAGGTAATGATGTAGACACCGTGGCTTAGTGGTCCGCGGCACCATCTCTTCACACAGGCATGACAAACCTGCAAGAGTATAATCTGTCATTAAAGATAACTTCTCGATCCGCTGTTCAGAGTCGGCAATAAAACTGTAGGTCCCTTCAATTCGTGAGAAAAATATAACACGCACAACATGAATAGTTGCGAGAAGCTAGGCCCTGGCTCTCTATGAGCTTCTGCGTCAAATATGTATTTGTTTTTTGATCATGTAGTGAGCAGTAAGCTGCTTAAGTTAGTTCGTTCAGATACATCTGGACAAGCTTAGACTCAAGACGAAAGGAGCTTTGGCGTAATCTGGTCGTCTGAAATGTTGTATTTTGTGGTCTTAAGTGTCCTCACCAACTCTACACTCGATTTTTGATATTCCAGCTGCAAAATCAGGTTAACAAAGGGGCATTCGATGTCACAATGGCTGAGAAAACACGTTGGGCAGAATAGCACGCTATTGGAAGGAATCTCTACTCTAAATCTGCCTAAACATTCGCTGGATAGCTTAGATTTATCAATCATGTTTGAAGCTTAAAACTTGTTTCCTACTTTTATTCGGTAAAATTGCGCTAGTTGTTCTGCTGCATGTAGTCTGTTAAGGGTCCGAAGGTTCCACGCGCAGATCGTCATCATAATTTTGATCCGGATTACCCGATCTTTGCACGCCTAAGCTTCAAATACGGAGGTCGGTTGATAGGAGTGTTAAAAAAAAAATCAAAGACGTTTGGATGTTACTAACTACGAGACTGACAACGACATCTCATCAGATATCAAACAAAAAATAACTCTTACAATTGTTTCTTTAACCTGAGAAGGCAATATCCCAAACAATTAAGGTGTGAGAACCTAATTCAGTCTTACTCTATGGCGCTGGAGCATGAACTCTATGGAAGACGGATGATGATAACTTTCGTGGTCTCGAGTGAAAATTTTTTTTGTTAGATATTCAGTCTCGTATTGACTGATTTTTGATGAGGAGATACAACAAAGATCTATCCGAGCTGTACAACGACATCCTAACTACGCATTGGAAGCTTGAAGATAACTAAGAAAAATGAACACCGACAGTCTCCGGCCTCCAGAATCTTCGAATCTAAATCGAAGGAAAAACACAGTAGAAAGGTGCAACTGAAAACACCTAGTAAAAGACCGAACGAACTTGAGCTGCTTGTTGATTGAGACCCAAGTTCACCTCAAACTGTAGCGCCACCAAAGTACGTTTTTGTCTACTTAAGTGCACATTATTCATACTCCTTGAGTTCTAGCTAAAAGTGGAGCTACATCAGAATGACAGTCACCCAATACTTGCTTACATAGCTTATACAGTCAACATGGTACTATTGGTGACACATTTTTCCATTGCGGTGCAGCGTGCTTTGGATTAGTCCCAACTGTATATGAAATTGCGTTAATTGCTTTAGTTTACATAAGCTATGACGTAATGAATGAACTGCAAGAAGTTGCAAAACTTTGCATCCGAGTATACAAAATGTATAATTCAGTATAATTCACTTGTGCTAAAGGAGTTATGAATACCCTTATGATGCTATTCATACAGCGCTAGTGTTGGTGTAGTGATTTTAAAACTTAGGTTTCAGTTTCTTTGCTCCGAGGGTGGTGTCCAGAATGACTGGGGAGAATTCTTGATACTGTTGCCATTGCTATATTATAATTCACAGTATTTGTTTCGAACATCCCGATGTCATTAGTACGATCAACACTTTAAAGCCATATGACCACTCTACTGCCAGTATTGTGCCTATGCAGTAGAGTTGACGTCAGCTTTTTTCGCAGTTGATCAACATCGAGATTCGAACCTGGAACCTTCAGCGTGACAAGCGATGATGCAACCACTACACCACATGGCCACCCCAGTTTCAACAAAAAAGTTATCAGCAAATTTGATCATGTTAGTATGGGCTTATCGAGCATAAGACAAATAAATAAGCGCCTGGAGCCTAATCAATCTGCGGATTTCCTGACTAAGTGCTAAAGAATTAAAACAACAGTGATAATTGGAAGCCGACGACTGTAAGATATTCTTAACGGACGGCATTTCACAAAGACCAACAAAGGTAATTAGCAAAAATTAGAAACAAAACTCAATCAACCGTGCTACTAATTCAAAAAACCACTTATGTACGTTAATATCGTTATTCAACAAATACGCAAATCAAAAACAGAGCAATTAACACTTGTTCAAACTATAAACCCTATCTGTATGAATAATTTCTCTTCATTTTATTCATGTGCCAGCTTAACCATAATGAATACGTGCTTCCAAAATAAATTTTAATCAAGCCACACAACAGTTATGCGATTTTTTTTTTTATTATTTATTTATTGAATATAAAATCTGTTTCGCTGGTATGGGTATGGCGGATGAATGTCTTATTAAACAGCATAGGTCATTTAACTTGTCCTACGCAACCACTTGATTGAAAGAGTTGAACGCATGGCTAGCGTGGAGCAATAGCCCGTCCATAATCGAATTCATATCAATTTCCTCAATGAAAACGAACGAAAAAATAAAAAATAAATTTAATTAAACGTTCACCAAGTGGCACAAAGTGGCAAAAAGAATTCACAACGTTAACTGTCAAGGAGAATGTTCTGTCACTTGAGGAGAAGATGATGATGATGTCAGGTGGAAAGAACCACCCAAACCGGCATGGCGATGTCGTCACAAGGTGCAAACAATTAGAGCGACAATGTAATACAACACGTCGTTACAAATGAACGATAACACATTTGTACATTTTTTTTTAAATACATTTAAACATTTGTTTTTGTTGTTATGTAGAAAAGTTTTGCTTTTTTTTTTACGCGAATGAATCTCTATCAATGTGGCACGTAGATGTTGGTCTATTTGACTATGTATGCAGCTGACGACCTTGATTTTTCTTTTTGTTAATAGAAACGTCTATTATTCGTTATTCCCATTATTCAAGTCGCCTCGTTATGTGTGGGTTTTTGCAAATTTTCGTTGTTTTGATTGTGAAAATAAAACAAAAAAGGTGAAATATGTTTATTTATTTCTATTTGTTGATACTTTTAGCTTTAGTTTTGCTGTCGAGAATTTCTCTGTTTGTGGGAGAGTTTGGTGATTAGCTATCCATCTGTTTGTTTAGTGGAAACGTCTGAAAAGATAATAATTTGTGAACGTGTAATCAAAATACAACACGAGAACTAAAGTTAAGTTATAACTATTTAAATATTTGGGTTAATTCACATGCATCAAGTAGACCCTGACCAGATGCTAACCTAAGCGTTGCAATTGGTTGGTTGGGTTCTTTTTATTTACCTACCGAACGGTAGGTAAGTGCGGATGTTGCGTCAAGTTTTATAAGAAACCTAGTTGTAATTCGATCGTTTCCGTTGCAATTTAATTCAAAATTAAGTGGAGTTACAAACCGGTATAAGCCAATAGTTGTTGCAACGTGACTTTAAACTAAAGTGCGTAAGAAAAAATGAAATAATAATGTTGAACGTCATAAAGTCATTACGGACTAGGTATTACCTTTCCGGATAGAAATATGACAGCTTTACTCGTATGAATGTCGTCTAGTTTTTGTAGTTCGCGGTGCCCACTTGCTCATAATAACGCTACAGACCGGGGTGAACCTGAGCTTTAGCCAACAAGTGTCTCCAGTCAACTTCATCGTTAGATAGTTGCCTCCACGCCAAATTGGTTAAAGTCCCTTTCTATTTGCGTGCTCCCCCATGAGACAGTCTTTCTCACGGTATTTTCTTGTATTTGTAATATGTGGGGACGAAAACCGCACCTTGGCTACAATGAAGTGACCCGAGTATAGTTCGACCCTCAGAACGTTCAGAGCTTCACCTTGCGTCGACCGAAATGTGATCAATCTAGTTAATGGTTGATTGATCAAAAGACCCCCATTTCCCATTGTAACAGTGTTTCGACCCGTCGCAAATCGATAAACCTGTATCCGTTATTGGAGGTAGTGTCGTGCAGGCTATACTTTCCGTTCAAATCGCCAAAGGGCACTGCTCGTAAGTCTTGCCCAAGAGCTCGTAAAAGCTGCTTTTAGTGTCGTCACCTTTTTAATTAGGAACGTACGCGCATATAAAGCTGGCTCCCATCAATTGACAAAAAGCTGCTTACTTAACAAAAATTATCAACAAATTCCATGGGTTGACGTTCCATAGCAATGTGTTATTGGTAATTGTCTTTTGTTTGCTGATCTTATGCGTTTGCAATCAGATGTCGATAGTGTTGTCAAATCTTCGAGATGCCAATTCATACTCTTGGTATGGGTTTTGTGCAGTAATGCTATGAAGTTTAGAATTACTGTACTGTACAGATTTTTCATTCTTAAACGTGTCTATGTTCATTCCTGAAAGCGAACATTCCCTGTACTGAACAAGTTCTATTTTATTAATCTTAGTAGTGAACGTCTTGCGATGGCAGGGTCGAGTAGAGGCTACCCGCAAAATGGAGGAGTGTTTCAATTAACTCTCTGCTAAAGATTCAACAGTTTAAACGATTACGCTCAGGCTTAAACGTATGCTCTTGATTGCAGATGCTGCTGCGATCTGCAGCTACGTTCTACTTCTGCCGTAAAAACATGCCGTCGGACACAATGAGACCAAAAGTTTATCTGTTGCGTAAATTTAAAGACGATTTGCTTGTGTTCCTTGTGAGTTATCTTTGACCCCAATTTAAGGCAAGAGGTAGACCACGTTCATGCGCTTGTTGATTACAAAACTTAACGCGAATGCCAAAAGTGTGGTGTCATTCCATGCTCATAACTGCAATCAATTTGCGTTAACTCAAATCCACCGTGAAGGCCAAGTTGTTTTCCTTATGCGTTGGACCCTTGATTAAAAATTATAAACTATATAAATCCAAAAGAATGCAAAGTAATATCAGAAAAGCGTGAGTTTCCAAGAGCAAATATTCGTTGTGTGATAAGAGTTTCTTTGATAACGAAAGCTCAACGCTGAGTTTCTTTAATTTTGTTTCTTTCCTTTCTTGCACACTGATTCGCCTCTAAAAATAATTTAATTTAATTTATTTCTTTTCTTTTTTTTCAGATAAATCATAGCATGACAATTCCATCCCGTCCTGCACCACCCCCACCAACAATCGTCGGCAATAACAATAACAATAACAATTTATCACAATTTCAACACCAACAGCAGCGACAACAACAAAATGGGGGCGTCGTACCAAAGTTAACAATAAAACTCCCACCGCCGCCTACAAAAGGCGGCACCGGAAGGAATTATGCATCCACCTCTTCCATATACCGTAGCAATAGCAACAATTCTTTAACGTTTAACTCAACTACAACGAATTCATCGTCGATAACAAGGAAATTTCCAGCTGCAAATGTTCGCTATGCACCGACAACAAACTGGGATGGTTCACCGTTTGAACCTATGGTCAATGGGAAGAAGGTGCCGCCGCCGAGGCCACCACCACCTAAACGGCCACCGCCACCCAAAGTCAACGGTTATACAACGCCACCAGCACAATCAGTAAATATCCTATCGAACTTATTTGGTCGAAAGAAAACCACTAAAGCTCCAGCGCGGCCATCTCAAAGATCTGCCGTTAATTCTGCACAAAATACCGGTTCACTGTACGGTGTCAGCTTAGGTCAATCGCACACAAATTCACTGTATTCCTTTTCATCGGGATCACTTGCACAGCCATCTTCAGAAACTGGCGTCCAACTGATCAGCTTTGATTCCCCTCCAAGTTCGCCGACATTCACCCAAAAGTCCAACAGTGACTGTGTCAGTGTGGATAGCTTTAGTTCGGATTCGAATTTCAGTTCGCCCAACAATGGAAGTGTTTCCCAACCTGAGTCAGGTTTTGAGGATGATTTCAGTGCTAGCCGTGCCACAGCAAGTCCGCTGGATCCGTGGGACGCATTTGGAGGTGGTAATGAGAATATCTACAGTGGTGCTAACACAACGCTGGGCAGTGCACCAGTAAGAAATTACAATGTAGCCACTAACCGAATACAACAAAATACGGATAATCCCCTTTGCAATGGAAAGAGTTTACTTCCGCCACCTTCTGCTCTAAATATGCCCACGATAATTAAACCGAAAATCTCTCAGAAACCAAAAGCACCAAAGCCACCAACCTTGGAACAGGCGCGGTATAACCTTGCTGTCGGCGCAATACATCAGCAACAGTCACCAGATGGAGATGTTAGTACGCCACCATCACCGCCAATGCCGGATTGTCCTCCACCACCACCACCTCCAGGTGGAGTTAGTATTTTGGATGTTATTAAAGGTGGAGCGGACGCAATGAGTTTAATCGGATATAGTGATGTGAATACTTGCGAACCGGCGTATGGCATAACTCTGTATGACTTCGAGGGGGCTGTTGAAGGTGATCTTAGCTTTAGGGTGAGTGTTTTTTATTGATTTAAGTTTTTTTTACTATGTTCTTCTTTTCCTATGGTCTTCTTTGCTATGCTCTTCATTAATTTATTTAAAGTCTGACTGAAGAACGACGAAATATTTTAATTCGCTCGGTAGTTACAGCTGCTGACATGGTTGCAGGTCCCAACTTATGCAGCTGCCACCTGGAAGAAGGAAAAAGCATCAGCGCTATCGTGCCAAATATAGATTCTGTAAAGGAGCTATCCGATTTGCTAAGTGACATCGGTTTATCATCGGTTATCTAGAACTTTAATCAACCTTCAGATTCCACTGAGTGGTTCGATAATTTCGCAAAAATGTCTAAAGTCGAATATGCCTCTTAGTCGTTATCCTTAAATTGGTAGAGATTTCAGTCTTCTTTGAAGATTCTTTTATGTGACCTATTATAAGCTTCTTGGGCTCATTTCTTATTCTTTGCCGTTAGGAGCTCCATCACGGAACGGATGACCTGTAAGTGTTTTTCTAAACTGTCCGTTCGCAACATTTGATAAGAACCCCATTTAGGATTTAAGCGGCATCTTCTACCTTCTTTCTCGTTTTGAGGTTTTGGGTGTTCATATTGGATAGACTTCTATCAATCGCTTCCTGTCTCCTTATGTCAGACTACTGTCTGTATGAAATCCAGGAAGTGTTTATAATGTTAAGCCTTCCCGCCACGCCAAGGCAACTGAAAAGGTTTAAGCTTTGCTACAGCTACTTTAATCTTAGTCCGGCCAAATGTTTGTGAAAGTTGGTCGGTATCTGCATATAATCTGTACATTCAAATACCGCAGTCTTAAGAGGTATGTGTACTTCCTGGTAATTATAGACAGCAGAAGTTGCTCGTTGCAGGTGAATTGATGTCTTCTTTCTGCTCATAGAGCTGATGAATTATGGTCTCCTTTTTTTTACATCGCCACTCTTTAGGTATCCAATTTGTCAACGTTTGCTCTTGCACAGTAGGTATCTTATCAGGAGTTTTGTGCAGGTTAGGTTAGTTGGTTGTCCTTGTTGAAGGAGATGGCAACAGCTTACTTAGGCCATGTGCTCAATTTGTTAAACCCCTGGAAACCATAAACTGTTTTGTCAACTGCTGGTTAAAACCAGCTGGATAGATACACCCTAAGCTTTATTAGACCGATATTTCTTCTTATCGAAGATTAGTGTACTGGGCTGCAAAGAATTCATATCAGATCAACTTTTAGATAGTTCATTTGCTTTTCCGTTTCCGGAATCATCCACTTGTCCAGCCATTCAACAGAGCATCATTTTTAATTTTTTATCTCAAAATTAGCTTTTGTTTATAACTCTACTTTTATTTATGCCCAAGCACTCACTTATGATTCTACAATTATAGGAATGCGGTCAACCTGTTTAAGTGTGAGACATCGAACCGCCCTGTTGTTGATTGATAATATCTTAATCGGTTCTGTTTTACGCAATTTAACAAGCTTGGGTCTCATAGAGGCTTATTACGATGTCAGCTGTTCGAATATCAAAACCAACTGTGCTTTATTTCGACAACTTCTGTTTGAAGACGCTACAGCTTTTGTTTAATCTAAAAGAGTTGTTTGTATTTCGGGACTTACCAGCTTCCGTGCGAGCATCCATTTTAAATCTGCTTATATATAGGTAGATGGCCAGTTCGTCTTCAATATAAACTACTTTCATCTCAATCTTCTCTGCTAGCAATACTGATAGTGAATCTCCGGCTGCATTCGTGGAGTGGGATAATATAGTTTGTTTAGTCTCTTTTTTTGCTGCCGAGCATTCAGAAAAATAAATAAAAATTTCTAATGGAGGAAGATTCAGTATCGTTTCCATAGTTGCCATTGGTTTTGATCTCATAGATCCCGTCATCATTAATCAGCTTGTCCGTTAAATCTTTATGATATTTGTAAGCATTTTCCGCGAGACAATCGCACCCTAGACGATTAGTGTGGCTCAGTGATTGGTTCATTGTGGACACAGGTTCGAGTTCAAAAGCTTTTTTCGCAGACAACAACAAATCTATAATTTTTCATATGCCGCGTGAAGTCGGCAAATAAAGCCCTTCCAATGCTGAGAAGAAATAAAACACGCATATCATGAATGGTTTGGAGAAGTCAGGCCTTTGCTCTCTACGAGCTGTTGCGTTCAACATTTTTATTTTGTGATTGAGCCGTAGGAACCGTAGTCTAGGCTTATTTTTTTTCATACAGTCTTCAACGTGACCTAGTGGAACCTAGCACATCAGCCACAGCATTTGATGCGGATTATAACCGTTTATTCCCTTATGAAGTCAAATCTCACTCATCTCTGACCGTTATATTTCGCATTGTTATTCATTTCCGGTGGGATATTTTGTACTGCTGCATAGTCACCTGACGACTTGCGTGAACAATTCAAAAACTATTTCATTTTTGTTTTACAGGAAAATGAAAAAATCTACATTTTGGAGAAGCTCAACGATGAATGGTTGAGAGGACGTAACCGAAGTGGCTGTGAGGGAATATTTCCAATTAATTACATCGATATCAAAGTTCCCCTTAAAAATGATGCATCAACGACAAATTCATCAAATGCTGTCTCATTTAGCAGTTCATCGGCGTACAGCAAAAGCTATCATCACGAAGAGAAACAAACAACTAAAAGCTACTACAGTACAAAAACAACAACCATAAATACTACGACCGCAACAAATTATAGCCCAAAACAAGTGCGATGTTTGTACACATTCGATGCTGGAGAATCTGGAGATTTAATTTTTCAGGTAAACAATCAAAAACTCCCATCAAAAACATACTTTATGCATAAGAACATTCCATTTTTTATTTGCAGGAGAATGATCTTGTTACGGTTCTATACAGAATCAACGAAGACTGGCTCTTTGGAGAGACACCGAACGGTAGACAGGGACAATTTCCAGCGAATTTTCTTGAATATATACCCGATAACATACCAATGCCTTGAATTTTATCTCAAAATGAGAACCAATGAAACTTATACGTTTTTTATTTTACAAACATAAAATTATACATACATTTATGAAACATTTTGTGAAATGAACTTTTTGCTACTAAAAAAAAAAACAAATACAAATACAACAAATAATATATTTTTTATATCGATAAGCTAGAGTTTTGAGAAGGCAAGCCAGAGAGGGAGTGATTAGGGGAGTAATGCACTCCAAGAGAATTTTTGAGACTATGTGCGCGTGTGAATGTTTATCTCAACTAAAAGTAGCTTTTGATAAAAATTATAATTCCATTTCTCCTAACCTTGTGAAAATAACTAACCACAAAGCACCATTAACAAAAAAATGTGTTATGTGCAAACCAATGCCTAAGTCGAATGTGTAAATGTTTTCTGTTTTAAAGATCTGATGAAAGTTTTTAGTATTTATTTTCTAGCGCGAGTTCTTTTTGTAAAATTTCCATTTTGAATAAAACGAATCCATCAGCCAGCGTGCTGCTGCATAAGTGTGAGATATTAATTTAAACACAAGTTATTCATTTTGCTATATAAAATTTATACAAATAATTGAAGTTATACACATAATCCTATGTCTAGTTTCTTTAACATGCGCTATGTGAAAGGTAGAACAAAATTGATAATGAAATACTTGTTTACATTCAATAGATTGTTATTATTTTTGCTAATATTTGTTATATTTATTATTATTAATATTTTCTTTATAAGAGCTTACACAAACTAAAAAAAAAAACAGATGAAGATGTAAAGTTTAGTTGATCAAGTTTTTTTTTTCTTTTCTTTTCTTTTCTTACTCTGTCCTAATGTAAGGGAGAATTAAATAAAGAAAACAAATATGAATTTATTGTGTTTTAAATTTATTTTGTTAAGAATCCCAGCAGATGAATGGAACTTTGTAGTGGACCTTGGCTTTCAATTAATAAGTTCATGATGCAGTTATTTCAATTGCGAATGCCGTCTTTGGTAAGGTCTTTTATATCTCATTAGGTGGGTAGAAGTGATTGTCTGGTAAGCTTCTATCAAAATCACAAGTAGCGCGGGTGTGTCGTTTTTGCAGTGATTCTTGGTGTCTCGGTGCGGGTTCTGTTGATTTAATCATTCGTCTTGTTTTTATTGTAGCCGGGCCATATCTGTCTGCCAGAGACACAAGTAACGCGGATGCGCCGTTTTGATACCACAACTTACGTGACCTGGAGGTTGATGGGCGTGGCTAAGAGTGTAATTTTCAGATCCATGCTGTGGAGTTAAAAAAATTGATAATGTTGCAGAATTTTATGTTAGAAATCTTAGATAGTTCCTTGTCTGGCTCTGTCAAATGCCGAGCAGTCACAGAGAAAGTGGAATAGCGTTTCCTTTTCGTGTGAATTGTCGCAACAACGGCAGTGGGGGTTGAACGGGATGCCTAACTTGACAGCCTGTGGACCAATTGCCCAGTGGCCCATGCTTATTGCTGTGATTCTTGCTGTCTCCGTGGGGGATCTGTTGATTTCATCATTCGTTTTGTTTTTATTGTAACCGGGCCATATCTGTCTGGATATGATACAGGTTACTAGACTTTTCAATTTCAATTTCAATTTATTTTTCCATTTATCGGACTGTACATTAAGATATAATCTTTTATAGTACTCAGTATTCAAAAAGAGTAATAACAATAGCAAAAGGTAAAAAGTGAAAATTAAAAATAAAAATAAAAATAAAAATAATAGGCAAACAAGAGTTTAAAGTTAAGTTAGAATTTATAAAAATAATAATAATAAGGAAAAGAAAATAGAGTAAGAAAGGAGAAAGAATGTAGAAGAGAAGGAGGAGGAGAAAAGGGAATAAAGTTAGAGGGGGAAAGAATGTAGGAGATGGTCGAAGAGGAAATAAATACACAGGATGGAGGAAGGAGGGGTTCAATTTTGGGAAGAGAAGTGTTGAAAGATTGCATTTTTAAAACTTGTAGCATTTGTAATACCCTTGATATGCAGGGGTAGGGAATTCCATAATCTAATGGTGTGAACGAAAAACAGACGACCAGAATTCAAATAGTTATATCGTGGTAAATTTATATTTAGGGTTCTCTGAGAGCGAGAGAATACAATTTTATCAAAGAGATAAGGTGGAGATTTATTGTTAATGATGTTGTGCAAGAATATGCAGTTGCGGGCTTTAAAATATTGCTTTAGAGTACAGCCCAGTAAGCTCCTGGAATAAGCAGAGATGTGATCATGCCTGCGCAAGCGGTGCACATACCGCACTGCATCATTAAACGCTACTTGTAGTTTCTGTTGTGACAAAGAGTCAAGGTTACAATAAACAACTTCCGCATATCTTATGATCGGAACGATCAAACTTATCACTAGCTTACGTCTTGTTTCGGTTGGAGTAAAGCTGGCAGACAACCAAAGTTTGCGGAGACATCCGTAGATACGACCGATAATAAGATTTGTGTGGTTATAACAAGACAAGGTTCGATTTATGACAAAACCAAGACTTGTGACGGAATCAACAAGCTTCAGTTTGCTGTCAGAGAGCCATAAGTCTGGAACAAGACTTAGATCAAATAGTCTGTTTGAGATCGGAACGACCTGGGACTTTGACGGGTTTAGCAGCAGTCCATTTCTTACTGACCAATTGAAAATTTTACCTAGATCTTCGTTTAACCAGCAGACAAGTTCAGGGATTTCTTTCATAGGCCTGCCCAAGTATAGTTGAACGTCGTCAGCATACAGGTGAACTGAAGCATGTTTGCACACGGACGGCAAATCATTAATAAACATGCAGAACAATATTGGTCCCAGAATTGATCCCTGTGGTACTCCTTGCCTAACAGGTCTCAGCGCTGACGAAGAACTACCGTTAACAACTCTTTGCATTCTGTTACTCAGAAAGCTGACAATAAGGTTTAAGGCCCTCACACCAAAGCCAAAGCGATGCTGAAGTTTCCAGCCAAGAATTTCATGATCAACCTTGTCAAAGGTTTTAGAGAAATCAAGTAAGCAGAGGAGCGTAACATAACCCTTGTCAAAATCGAGCCTTATGTCATCCAGTATTTTGACCATAGCCGTGGAGCAGCTGTGATTAGCCCGGAATCCCGACTGGAATGGGCTCAGGAGGCAGTTGACAGACAAGTGGTTTGTTATCTGCTTTGCAATAAGTTTCTCAAAAACCTTTGACAAGCATGGTAAGATGCTGATAGGCCTATAGTCACTTTCCGAGATAGCATGAGGCTTTTTGGCAACAGGAACAACTCTTGCGATTTTCCATGAGTTAGGGAATGTCGAAGTTGCAATGCAATGGTTGATAACGTGAGTTAGGTGACTAATGATTTCAGGTAAAATCAGTTTGACAAAGCGAATAGGTACCCCGTCTTCTCCAACAGAGTTAGAGCTGATGCTGGCTATACAATTTATGATATCGTTCTCAGTTACCACCTCAAAATCAGGCAGTGCTGGTATCGATGAGTTATCAACATCAGCAAGGTCGAAACTGTTTACATTTACACTACCACCAAGAAAATATTGATTAAGATCATCAGGATCAAGGTCACACTTTGTGCTACCTTTATTGCCGGAGACACCAATCTGGCGCAGATTATTCCACAGTTTCTTGGCGGGCAACGCCGCATTCAGTTTCGACGCATAGTAGTTGCGTTTAGCAGTACGTATGACGTCAATTGCAATATTTCGCGCAAGTTTATATGCACGCCACTTAGCACAAGAAGGTCTGTGTTTCCATTTGCTGTACAATTTGTTTCGAGCTTTGACTACATTAATCACATGCGACGTATACCAGGGACAGCTACTAGTACAAATCCGTACAGTTTTGGTAGGCACACATTGATCATACAAATTTTTGACAATTAGTTGAAAATGTTCCAGTTTTTCATTAGGATCGGCACTTAATCTGCAACGATACCACGGCGCTGACCGATTAGCGGTTCATTAGCTTTTCCATCTACAGTTGGCAATAGACAGAAAGTGCTTGAGAATCTTACCCTTAATGAGTCCCATTGGGAAGCAGACTGACTACGCAAAAGAGACATCAAGGATTGAACCACATCTGACTCGCGCGTCGGTTCTCTCATCCAGAACCCAGGAACCCAGAGGAGAGTTATATGAAACCGAGCGTTGCCTGCGTAAAAATTTCCTTGTACTGTTCTAATACTTTAGAGGACGAAGTAATCGAATGGAGCGCTTTGATGGCAGCCTGGATGTCAAAATACCAGACAATACACAAAATTATAATTTTTTTCAATGAATGAATTCCCTGACCATAAAAATACTAAGAACATTCAACTACAAAGTCAATGGCATTTTTTCTGTCAGAGTTTTGAAACTCTACGCTAAAGCACTCAGGCACAACAGCAGGACCATTGCATTTGAAACAGGTACTGCATTTTTTTCGAAGAAAAGCGGGAAAGAGCTACCAGCACTCATCACATCAGTCCATAAAACGTTCACTTGATATGCACAAAGTAAGAGATACATGGCAAGTGATTCGCAGTGTCGTTGCCTTCTTCATAAGCGACGCAAACAGTGGTGTCACTTAAGCCTAATATGTTGAGATATTTGGGAAAAGCCTAGTGATCCGTGATAGTGCCAATAAGCGGTCTGTGGTATTTTTCTATTGAGAGACAGCGAAAATGCTACGGACGTATTAGAATCCGTTTAGTCTACCCACATCCTGGAAAGATATACCACCTGCTGTTGTGTCTGCTGAAAATACAACCACCAATTGACGTTCTAACCAAAGATGTGGGCAAACCTAACGTTTTCCTCTGAACCGTGTCTAGCAAGCTCTTTGGAGATCTCATTTTCAGTGACCGCGTAGCAAATTTTGTATTCCAACCGAATTCAGACTTGTCACCCTCGTACTACTCTGGATCTAGTAAGAGGGTATAGCAATGCACTAAGTGCAGTGTGTCTATTACCACAGACGTAGATAGATAATTCGTAGCCATAAGTATTACATCTGCTTTGAAGACAGCCACACGTGTAACAAGGGGAAAGTCCATCTGAACTATTCCTGGTTCTGCAGCCGTTTGTGAAAATTCGACTACATTCTTTCCCTTGCGTAGAGTCTAGTGGAAATCAGTCCAGTACACATGCAAAGGCTAACGTAAATAAACACTGTAGTCTTAAGCCTGTAGGTAGATATTCTTCATACAACCTCATATAAGGCGAATTCAAAAAGCAGCTTAAGCTTCAACTTTTTTTCTGTAGCAGCAATGAGAGTGACGAACTTTGTGCTCCTAAAAAAATAAATTCTTCTAATTCACCCTTTCATATCCTTTAATTTTAGATGGAAGTAAGTGGGATGAAGGGGCACATCGATGGATTGCAAATGAACAACGAAAGTAGCAGTTTCCGTATATAATCTAGATCTTCCAAGGAAAGGTTGGCAAATGCCGTAAAACAATTCGTCAGGGAATGCATGAAACGCAACCCTCGCAAAGTCAATATGGACACTTTTGCCCCAACAGTTAAGCTGCAATAAAAGCTTTTCAAGTCAAAACTTGCCTGAAACAGTATAAATATCCTAAAGCTGCTCAGCCAAGCATATTTTTTACCATCGATGACTGGGGCATGTAGAGCGGATGCAAACCATTGTTTCGGCATGGAGAGTCTTTGAATCCATCCAAGTTGGAACGCGCAGTAAAGGAAGTTAACGACTCAGGTGGAGCACAAATGAAAAGGGACCTCGGCCAAAACACCGTGCGAAACTTGAGACAGCTGGCTAAAGATCGAGCTGGTTGGAAACGCTTGTTGGTTGTAGTTCAAAAGCAGATAAGAAGAAAACATCCCATTGCGTATGCTTCACAAAGAGTCTTATGTACTCCTCATGTAATTGCTGCTTTCAACAAGAGAGTTACATAAGTGTTTTATTTATTGTGTCTAACTATTGTGACTTTTTTATTTATTTTTATTTCTTCGTGTTTCTAAGATAAATTTGTTGATACACTAATTTTTTTTTTAAATATTAACCGTCATTTGTAGATGTCTGTAGCTTAATTGTGAATCATACCACAGGAGCATTGAACTCACATACAGTGAAAACACCCTGAATTCATTGATTTAATTCCTGCGCAATGGATGTTGGGCATACTCTCATTAGATAAATGGTATGTATTTCAGAGAGTGGTGTGCTAAGTGTCGCATCCCCAGGAAAAAAAAAACCAATAAAAACAATCTCCGAGAAGAAAAATGTCTCAATCTGCATCAGGCAAGTAAACTATTCGATTTAAGAAAAATACTTATTCCGTGATAAAATTTAAAAAAAATTGCAGAAGATCTCAACTCAGAGTCAGTTGAAGTACTTCGTGAACGTCTGAATTCTATGAAACGTCTTATGGCTGAGCGCAACAGTCAACAATCCTCGCCTGCGAGCACCGAAGAGATTTGGTCGAGGACTCGTCGGACTTCGACCGGAATAATTGATGGAAATTTTCTTAGCGTGGCATTCGGAGGCGCATTACTGGTGATTGTTACAGTTTCCGTTTATGCATTCTACAATTTGTACCATGCAATTCTGAAGAAGTTTCCGTCCCATCATACCGAGCTGTAAGATGTGGGCGTGTTGGGGTGTGGGCTATGGGCATCACTTTCGTAATTCTTGCTAAAATTTAGCATAATATGTATTCCTTTTTATTTTTATTTTTTAATCCTTTTCTCTTCGAAGTAGTTAAACAATTTTTTTACATTCGAATGTTTGTGTAATTTGTTTGTGATTATTCTGTCGCTGTTGCAGAATGAAATAATGTAATAAAGATTCAGCTCTAAATGAAGATTAAATTGTATTTTGGGTGGTGTTTCACTATTTTCAGCAGATTTTGTCAGTAGACAGAGAAGGGGTCTAAACGTCAACCCCCCAAAAAAAGGAAAATTAGTAATGTACTCCAGGAAAAGAATGATATATATGTACATGAGTTAAGCGTCTTATACTAAATGGTACACAGCTCCGAATCTTGGAAAATGACAAGTTTACCTTGACTGTATATTAGACCTCAATGCAGCAAACTGACCTAGAGAGAAAACGCTCTAAAAAGTACAAAAAAAAGGCAACTATCGCGTTTTATGCAGGCAATGGAATATTTGGGGGAAAATGGGGTCAATTCTTGCCATATTCAACTGAATGTATACTGCCTTTTCTAAGCTATGGGTGTCTGGTTTTCGCGGCATTTGTCTTCACGCCTTCATGAACTTGCTGAAGCTTTTCGTAGTCAACCTTAACTGATAGCACGATGACTTTCAAACCGAAAACCACAATAGCAGTGCAAATTCAACTGCGCTCAGCCACTTACTAATCAGGCTTTGGACCTGGAAAGAGTATCTGCATGAGTTACTGCACCCTTCTAATCTCTTCGATCCCCGTTCAGTTCTTCAGAGCTAGGTTCAGTTTTCCTTGCCGATTCGAACCTGAGGGCTAGAATTCAAAGATTCTCTTGGCTGGAGCATTGTTGTCCATTAGCTTGATTTTGGACTATATATTGATACGGCTCATAGGGTTCACGATTAAATTTTCTCTTCTATTCTATATCTTCACACACATGAGGCGTAATGACCGACGATACATTTTTCTCATTTAGTTCGATATCTGTTCTGTCTTCTTACTTATTGTCCAGCACTCGGCTGGCAAGGTAAGCGTCCTTTAGAAGTGTAGAGCATCAAAATTGTTCGTAAAGATAAGAGTTTTGAACCCAATTATTTTGCCAAACCGAAGTATCAGCGGTTTCTTACTGTTATTCTTCGTGGAAACCCCTCACACGGTATGGATTAAATGTTTATTTCGCGGTAGGTGAACTCAATTACGTTCTTCGAAGTGGTAGTTGTCAACAGTGAAGTTCTGTTCTATGCCGTGGACTGATGCTGCTTTGTTTGTTGACAACATTATATGCTTTATTCACTTCAAGACCACTGGTGTCGCTTCATCTTTGATTGCCATGGAAGCCTCTATGATGACACGCTGAGTGTCTGATTATGAAAGATAGTGCCTTTTGTGTTAACTCTTGCCCTGCGCACTATCTGCTCCAACACGAGATTAAAGAAGTCATATGACAGCGCCGAAATTCGGTGCAGAGGTTTCTGAACTGCACCGAGCATAGCTTGTTATCTATTGTTGCACAAGCGAATTAGTTTTGACAGAATCCAACATTTAGCCATTGTCGTGTAGAGCTCAAAACGATAAGTACTAGCTTTAAAGTCGATAAAAATGTGGTGAGTTTCAACTTGAAATTCGTCAGTCTTTTGCAGAATTTGCCTAAGTGCTCAGCTAAATCCTCCTGAAACCCCTAGGTCGCAAATTAAGAATAAATTTGTAACAATTCTGGGATCGAAATAGTTATACTTTATTATTGGTTTCTTAAATAGGATAATACATTTCTACTTTCATATATAAAGTTGTGAATAATTTTTGTTTTTTTTTGTTGTTTTTCAAACTAACTTATCGCTTAAAATGGTTATTTAGCTTTTCAATACGTATATTCCTTACTGTAGGTATTTTTATTCGATTAATAGATATAATTGTGTATAAAATCACAAAAATATGTACCGTTTGAGTAATTTTGTTTTGATTACAAATATAGTTGTAATACATATACATACATCAATACAAATATTTCTTCTATAGCACTCTAAACAAATAAAAAGGGGAAATGAGCACACATACATTTTTATTTTTATTTTCAAAAGGAAAATTAATAATTTAGACGAGAGGAAGATGTTTAAAAAAAAAAAAAAAAAAGTAGTTTATCTCATTGTAAATGGCAATGTTCGTTATAAATTTGTCTAGTCTTGGCTTGAATGAAAAATTTGTTGCTCAGAATAAAGAAAAACAAAGTGTTCACTGAGAAATAAAATTTAATAATAATCCCCCCCTCCCTGGTTCAGCCCAATAAAGTCTGTCTTGTGGATTTTGTTTTGATTAACGATTGCGGCTTTTCAGTTGTCATCAGTGCGCCCGATATAATGCTAGGTCTTTACTCACGCCGCCCACCGAGATTTTTGCAGGTCTATCTGTCCCTCGAGAGTCTTGGCCAAATAGATGACAAACAGTTGAATGAGGGCGATTCCAAGAGCAATACCAGCTATCGTGTAGAGATTCCTTTCGGCCCACACACGAACGATCTCAATGCAGCCGCTTGTCCAGATCCGTTTGCTGGCTGCAGCAACCGAGTGGCCTTGAACATCGTAGCCGCACATAATGTTGACCAGTCCTGAGCTGATGTCGGTGGCGTTGATACAACAGCTATATGGCACTCCGCACTTTTCAACACTTGGCGAGGAGCAATTAAAATACTCGTTCTTGCTCCAATCCTGGTAGCCAGCGTTGCTTAGACCACAGCATTTGAACTCTTGCTGAGCGAAGTCGATTAAATTCTGCAGATCGGGATCGTCACGGTAGGTGTGGATTATTTTATCAGTGAAGGATTCCTCCAGAAATGAGTGCATATTGTGCGGAAAAACGAAACCCATAATTGCAATTGCCATCTCCAATAGGAAAAACAACAGCAGACACATGGAATAAAATTTCAGCAAGCATGTGTTCTCCCGCAATGCACCGAGACATCCAGCAAAGCTTACAACAAAGATAACAATGCCAGCAATCATCATCACCAGAGAAATATTCAAGACGACATCGTAAAACGTTTCGAGACGCACCCATCCAGTAGACTCCCACTTTTCCTTAAATGCATACAGACCGATGCCCATGAGTAGGCCTCCAAAGAGCCAAAATATAAAATTCAACATAAATATCATATATTTTACACACGAACTAACGTAGGTAAAATTTTGAGAGATTCTCGGATGCATATCGCGTACTTCAATTCCACAGTAGCCGTGACGATAATTACTCATTACTTTCGGTTCTTTGTGGGGCTATCCCTTGGGTGAGATTTTTCTTTTTCTAATGCTGGCAAGTGAAGTGACAAAATTCAGCGGCGATGAGTATAATTATTAGTTTATTCGATTAGAGATTTTTAAGAGTACATTACGAACATTTTACTTTTTAACGAAATACTTATCACTAGACCAAAGAAAAAAAAAAATTGCGAAAACTTTTTCTTGGGCAAGAATTTTTTATTTTTTTTTGTTAACACAACAAATAAGAAACTGTCACTTATGTGGTATATCAGGGATGTTATTGTAGTAGCCAAGTTTCAGTAGAGGAACTGTTTGCTTTTAGTTGAGTATAGGAAATTGTCGGTAATGTAGGGCGTAGGGTGTAAAATTAAAACCCCAACCACAATGTGCATAACCTTGCATATGCAAAACATCTGCAAAGTACGAACACACTAGATTCCCTTTAATAAACCGCAATAGGAATACTCATACGTTCGTTAACTTGTTTCTGTTTCGTTAAGCTTATGCAAAGTACGCTAGCAACCGTACATTGCATACGGAAATTTGACATTAGAAAGTAAAATTCAAAATAATCATTTGAAAATAAAATCAGAGTGATGATAATGGAGGAAATTTGTTAAGTTAATTTAACATGCTAAATAAGTCTTTTAATTTCGACAAGTTTTTCTTTAAATTATTCAATATTCTCAACTCACTTTTGGCAGATTATAGAATTGTCAGTTTGCATATGCCATTGTGGGTTGACTTTGCATTAACAATGCATAACCGTGCACAGCCGCGCATTCGTTGTTTTTTGACAATTTTGCATATGCAAGGTTATGCACATTGTGGTTGGGCTTTAAAAACCCAGTTTTTGGAGTTTAGAAGGGCAGGTCTGTCCATAAACGAGTGCACTTTTGATCCAGAAATAAAAGTGGCGAATGACATCATCGTTTGTTGTGCGAAATATTTACTCTACTTGAAAGCGGCTTACATCTTTTCAACATAAGAAAATATTTCTTATATCAACTTCGTCCAATAATCCTAATTTATGAGCTCCTTAGGCGTGGTAACATCTCTTGCTTTATTTATCAGGTAGTTCGATAGATTATTCAACAACTTTTCGTATATTAAAGGCTTTTTATGGGAGGGCTTACGATAAATTTCCCTACTAACAAACAAAAAATTAACTAGTATAACAGTTCGTGTCTTAATCCTGCTATTATTTGTAGTAACTTCTAATAACGTCGCATTACTAATCCGCTTAGTTTACTTCTCGGTTATCAGATTATTACCCTTCAGCCTAATTGAAGCCCTTATCATAGATTTATTGCATTTGTTTAATCTTAAGATAAAGTGTTGGTAACGAGGTGTTAAATGCAACAAAATACACCACCTTATCATTTTTTTTTTCTTCCTTCAACAAATAATCGAACATATCTACGTTGCACTTTGTTATTGTTTTTGCCATCATAAATTAAATAATTTGGTCTTGCATAAATATAATATTTCATAATCGTAAAATGAATATTATTCCATATAAAAGGCATTTAAACCTTTACTCAGTAACGTAATTTTGGTTTAATCATTACCAAATGAAACTTTGACCTTTAATATCTTGATCCATGAGTGTGGTTCTTTTAGCTGTTGTGACTAGTTGTGATAACAATTCCTTATCAAATCAAAATAGTTGCGCATTGGGTACGGTTTTGGTTAGTGTTTTCCTATTCTGTCAGTCGAGTAACGTGATATTTCAACTAGCTAGCCGGTCACTTGGAAAATTTAGCACTAGAAAATGGGTCTGCTGGATATTGCATTCTTTTTCTTTGATCCTTTTGGGATCATGCGAAGGTTTTTCCTTCGACCGGCTCTCAATCTCGCCCTGAACATTTTTGATCACTATCGTACAAGAACTAAAGACGGGGTTGTCACAGTCAAAGATCTCGTCTTGAGGTTGTTTATTATTAGCTTTGCTATTGTCCTAATCATTTGGAGTGCTGTGTTCATGTATGTCGCATTTTATTATGCGTACATGCCGGCTATGTCGCATATTAGACCGGTACATATGCAATTCAAGTAAGTAAATTTAATTATTTGTTTGGTCCATTGATTCAATAATGTGTTTAAGGACTTGTTTGGATACCAATGGACCGTGTACATTTCCCCATGCACATGTCGCTTTGACTAAGAAGCAACAATTGCTTATGGTTGGACAAGCATATAAAGTGTCTATTAACATCGATATGCCGGAGTCTCCACAGAATCAGGAGCTTGGTATGTTCATGGTTTGTGCCGAAATGCGAGACATTGAATCACTGCTAAGGGGACATTCGTGCCGTTCCGCGATGTTACGCTATAGATCGCCTCTTATACGCACAATATCCACATGGGCACTCAGTCCGCTTTTCATACTCGGTTTGAAGGAAGAATTCCAAAAAGTGCCTGTGGAGATTTTTTCACGATACCTCGAGGAACAACAACATCCCATCACTGACGTGTATGTTGAGATACAGTCGCACAAAATCCAATTCTATACAGTCACCCTTCACATAAGTGCTGATTTCACTGGTCTCCGTTATGTTATGTTTAATTGGCCAGCTATGTCGGCTGTTATTGGTAAGTCACGTCTGCATGTGTTCGGGTCCATTCAGTTTCCATTCTAACTAAGCAGATATTTTGCTATTTGTTTTCTTGTAGGAATAAGCACAAATCTATTTTTCATTATGATTGTGTTCGTGCTGAGCTGGTACCATTGGTCGGACACAACATGGGTGAAAAATCTTCAGGCAAAGTACATGCGACTGAGTGGAATTCCAGTATCAACTACTTCGTCAACGGGTCGACAAACTAAAGGCAATAATGCCTTTGAATCGGCTGCTATTAGTGGCAGTAGTATAGTTGATGATGAGGAACTTAGTTTTTTAGATGATAAATCGATAACCAGTTCCGAGGAAATCGAGGAACTTAGTGGATCGTTGGCGCTGACCAGCGAAGAAACATCGGGAAGTACCCAGAAACTAAGAACAAGAACAAGAACTCAAGAGGCTGCTTTTAACTCATAAATAAACATCAACGCACGGAGAAGTGCGTAAGAAAAATTATAATTTCTAGATTTTTATTGAATTCAAGGACTCATGGAAGCTTCCCGCACTGTTTAGCCATTAGAACTTAAATTTGTACAGTGCCTGTTACAGTTGGATTAGTCCGTTTTTATAAGTTTTATCCTAAAGTAGCTTTTATACATGAAAATATCTTTGTGATACTTCTAAGAACACTGCTATAGTTTTTTGGAACGTTTTTTTTTTATATATAAAATCCATTTATTAACCCATTTTATACATATGTGTGTAATAAAAATGAATATCAAACACAGTTTGTTTACAATTTGACAACACTGCGAATGCTTTTGCCTTCATGCATAAGATCGAAGGCTTTATTGATGTCTTTCAACTCCATATTGTGCGTGACGAACTCATCCACCATTAACTCCTTTCTAAGGTATTCTTCTACTAATTTTGGTACTGATTCTACACTCTTCCATCCTCCAAATGCTGTACCTTTCCATGTGCGACCGACAACCAATTGAAATGGACGTGTAGTTATTTCTTGTCCGGATGCAGCCACACCAATGATAACTGATATACCCCACCCTTTGTGAGTGGACTCAAGAGCAGCACGCATTGTATTTACATTGCCAATGCACTCGAAAGTGTAATCAAATCCACCGTCAGTTAAATCGATGAGGACGTTTTGAATGGGACCCTTGCCTTCGTGGTCTTTGGGATTTACAAAGTCAGTTATTCCGAATTTCTTACCGATTTCAAATTTCGCTGGATTGATGTCGATACCGTAGATTTTAGATGCTCCAGCCTTTCTGCAGCCCATGGCAACGGCAAGGCCAACTGCGCCCAGACCCCATATAGCGCAGACACTTCCAGGTTCAACCTGAAAAGATACCAGGAATCAGCTAGGAAAACGTAGATGAATGAAAGAGCACAATACCATGCTTTCTTAACAATAACTATTGACCTGCCAACTGCCAGACAATCTCAACGACACACTAACAACGCTGCTACGTCCGCCTCACACGAAACGGAAAGGATCTCCCAAAATACCAAGGCTACGTTTTCCTACAACATAATGACGCCAAAGCAAGCTTCTGCAGTGGCCAACCATAATTAGAATCACAAACAAGGGTAATTCTATTCCAAATCCACGCAGACTGTTGTCACTAACTCGAATATGGAGAACAGATGCCCAGACTGCAGAAAGGGTGCATGGCACAAAAAATCTTCTTAGTTGTCTATAAACATGCACTCAGAGGCGTTATGGAGCCGGAAATGGCTGAATGAATAGGGTGATGGCATGTAAGGTCGGCCCCCTCTAGTAGTCGGCCGCCGCGCCAAAAAATGATGCGTTAAAGTTAATGCGTTTGTTAAACACACATGCAAATTTTTTTTTTACAAAAGGTTAACGGTTTTCCTGTCTGTGAGCAAAAGGTTGTTGCAATGCAGCTGCTAGTTTCTTCGTCAAAATTGTCACTTTGATTCAACTTCTTGTCTGAAGTGAAAAGTCTGGATTTTAGTAGTAAAAAAATAGTGGAAGTGATTTACAAAAAAGTCTTAAAATCAGTGAAATATTGACAGTAACTGCGTTATATCATTATATTTATCTTATTAATAGATTCTTTTTACTGTTTATTGAACACAAATCTAAAAAAAAATGTTATTTTAAATAAAAAGAGGGGAGGCCGACCTAAGAAGATATTTTTTTGTGTGATTCTTCTAAGGTCGGCCGCCCTGTGAAATAGTGAAAATAATTAAAGTCTGGTATAAAAACTGGGGCCGACTACTCAATACTTAACTGGCCGACTTCTGAAGAAGAGGGGGCCGACTACTCAAAAATGAGGTTTTCATTAACATTTTTGTAAATAATTTGTTTTAGGTAGTAAATACACTAAAAATGACTTGAATTTCATAATTAGCACATTCCAATTAATCAGAAATGCTGAATATTCTATTCTTTATTATAATAACGGATTTTTGAAAGCAAAGTAAACGTAAAAAAAAAGTTAAGGGGCCGACTACTGGCTCCATCACCCTATGCCGCTTTACAAGCACAAAAATTAACGTAGCGCACATTAGAAAGACATGCAAAGGGGAGTTGCTTAAGAAGTCAGCAGACGTGTATGAAACACTTGTTGAATGCACATCCGGATGAGATCGTATTAACGACAGAAGAAGAAATATAAGAAATGCTTGGCTTTCAAAAGATTCAATTGTCAGCGATAAAAATTATAAGTCTACTAGCGAATGTAGTCAGAATAGCCCTTACGAACGCTAAAACTAGCGAGGCTACGAAAAACTGATCTTAACAGGATTAGTAGAACGTACTTCGAAGTGATGCTAAACAACGGTTTTAAGCTTCAATTAGCTATCTGAACTTCTGAATTAGTAGAAGAATTCTCAAGTCATTGAAACACTCAAGAGAAATAAGCGTGCTGGTTTTTAGTCATAATTTAAATGTGCTATGAGCTCACCCTGGTTTGCAGTCTTTTGTGCAAGTGTATGCGGTTTCTTGCTTGCATATTTCTGATAAAACAGGAAATAGTTGTTATGCAATAACTCCACTAATATCAAATTACTTTCCATCAAACATTCGCTCAACATTTCGCAATAAAATTGTGAAATAAATTTTATAAAATCGATATAACCCACCTTTGCAGTGTTTATAGCTGCTCCATATCCAGTCGGAATTCCACAACCAAGCAAGCAAACCTTATCGAAAGGTGCATTCTCATTGATCTGTAATTACATAGCAAGAACAAATACATTTAAATACTATTTTGCACACATCACCAAGATAACTTACTTTGCACACAGAAATATCAGCCGCTACGGTGTATTCTGAAAACGTTGATGTTCCCATGAAATGGTATAACGATTGTCCCTTGCACCTGAAACGACTTGTGCCGTCCGGCAGGACTCCCCTTCCCTGAGTAAGACGAATGGTCTGACACAAATTCGTCTTGGGACTGCGACAAAATTTACATTTATTACACTGGGGAATATACAATGGAATGACGTGGTCGCCGGCTTTGAATTTCGTAACACCCTCGCCAACACTTTCAACAATTCCGGCACCTTCATGACCTAAAACAACTGGAAACACACCTTCTGGATCGAAACCATCCAAAGTATATGCATCTGTGTGACAAACGCCAGTCGACAAGATTTTTATACGAATTTCATTTGCCTTTGGAGGATCTACTTCAATTTCTTCGATAGATAAGGGCTTCTTTGCTTCCCAGGCAACAGCGGCACGACACTTAATGACCTTTGAGATGCAACAATTTGATATGTAAAATTACTTAAGGAATTAAGAATACTTTACCTTGCCCTCGGTTGCAGACATGTTTCTTATACAAATTGAAGAATTGCAAAAATGCTTAAGCAAATGTAAAACTATTTCAAATACTAAACTGGACTGGAATTAATTGTGAATAGTGATTCCAATTAGAGAAACCGATATGGAAATGGAAAGAGATGTCAATCGAAAAATCTTCCGTTTTGCCGGATAATCACGATCGGGCTTCTGACTTGTGCCAAATGAAATTAGGTGAAAGCTTTTGAATCAATTACAGGGATGTTATGCGGATTAAGTTAGGGAAATTTATTCTTTATCTGTGATTGATGGTTGGAGTTTGAAAGACCTTTTGCTAATGTGGACTTTAAATGAGAACTCTTTGCCAGAATCAAGGCGAGATTGTTATAAAACCCTGTTTCGCTCCGTTCTTTGCAATTTTCTACCACCCAGATGTAAATCCAGCGGATTTCTTTGGCTTTCCATTGACCATTTCTTACGACTGTGACCTATTTTTGGAATACGTTCCCGACTCTAAAGAGCACTACTTGTTCCCAGACATACATCAGTCGCCCTTTAGTGTGATTCAATGCAAGCATACAAAATATGGGCATACCATTACGTAACCGGGGGTGTCTTGGAATTCAATTGGTATCGATTTTGATTCATGCTACGTCGAGGTTCAATTGAGTTCATGTGCTTCTTCTTGTTTACACTTTCGTTCATTGCACCCATCACTCATAAAGTAGAACATTTGAGGGGTCGAATTATTGCATTGTACGTTTAGAACATTTTATGCTTAAAGTGTTGGAAGTAGTCTTAAGAATCTTGTATAAATAGGGAGTAAATATGAAAATAAAATTCAGTCTTGAATCTTATCTTGACTTGTCAATTGCAGCAGTAGTTTGCCTTATCTTTTAGCGAGCTACGCTTTAAACAGCTAAGAAGAGCGTGCTGCGCTTTGTACAGCTTAGAGGTAGGCTCAGAAAAAAGTAATATTGCCATATACAAGTGAACTTTACTGCCCGCTCCTTTGCTGATCTTTATTTTGGAGCTATTGATGTAATTGGAATTGGAATTCTAATGGTTAACTTTCTTTCTCATACTAAATTCGTGGGCAGATAGTTGGTTGTTGCCGGTCTGTTCCGGAATCCCCCACCAAAGCGATGTAGGGCATGCTAGTTCCACGCTGGAAGCTATAGATCTGGTTTTTTGCATCTTCATTTGTGCGGTCTTTGCCGTCCTGCTATGATGTTCTTTTATGCGAACGTTAATATTTTTCTTCTAATCTTGTCACACTAGAAATCAAATCTACTGCTGAGAGCTTGAGTTCTGGAACTGATCATTACCTAGTGAAAAGCATGGTTTTGGTTTCAAGGACTGGCTCTCAGGGCAAATGGCTTTATTCTCCTCTCCTTGTCATAAGATTTCAATGCTAACTTACTTATGTAAGATCGAGACAATAATCCCAAGATACTGAAAGATCCCTACTCTCTCCCAGACGAGCGATAGTCTGGCACAATAGGATTCATTAGAAACTGCGGTGCTAAAGGCTGTGAACAACCCTCCCGAACACCTTAATAATCGCTTGTCTAGCAATACTTACTTGAGCTGATGATACCTTTTGCATCAATCGTCAACCCCGTGTTGGTCCATTATCCTGTGATAGTAAGCGTAGGCAATTCACATAAATTCCACTGACACTGTAAATGTCTTCTCTAAATCGACGAAGTGGCGACCGGTATTTCACGAATGTATTGCTTAATGATTATCCAGTGTGTTGAAGTGGTCGACAAAATAATTTAGAGCCGACTCTTGCTTGTTTGTACTATTGTTTGGTGTTACCTTGTCTGCTTGCAATGAACGCCATTCTTAACGTGATAAGTACTTACCTGCCCTGGTGATGGAAATTTATTCAAATAACAAGACAACGTTTAGCAGACACATAATATTTTTTGTATATATTTCGTATGAGTTCTGGATGAAACACTATAATTACTAAAGCCCTCAGCTTCTTATTTTGACATCGATACGTGCACTCTCTGTAAGTCAGAAACACTGTTCGTCAATCTCTTTCAGCGGAAGTTGAAGGAACAAATTTAAGAAAAAAAAATGTATAGAGAGATACAGTTAATCTTTTTATAATCAACACAAGTGCAAAACTCTATTAAACGGATCCTTAAAACTACTTTTTAGCCAATGCGTGTTTGAAACCCAATCCTAGGTCTGGGACGAGGGTGATGGTGGTACTGGGATGATACTTGGAGGAACAACTGGTTGCGGTTGTTGCTGTTGCATTTGTTGTGGCGGTGTTTGTTGCAGAGCGCTAGCATTTATTGGTGGAGGTCCTTGGGGAGGCATATTGGGCTCGATGGGGCCAACTGGTGGCATGGGTGGTTGTTGGGAATGTGGTTCTAAAGAAAAAAAATAAAAAATTTACATGTAAAAGAACATTGATGAAGGGTTAATTTTCTTATACCTAATACAGAGGGTGTCTGCAATACGCTCGGTGGCTGCGATGGAACCGGTCCTGACGGTTGCGCTGTTGGTTGAGATGCTGTCGGTGCTGTTACACCGCTTGATGATGGCGGAGCTGGTCCGGTGGTGCCGGGCATTGGTGCTGCGCCCGCTACACCTGGTGGTGCCTGAGGGGCATTTCCTTGCCATTGTTGTTCTTGTTGTAGGCGATGGTGAGCCTGTTGTCTTGCACGGAACTCTGCCGCTTTCAGTTGCTCCAAATGAAACTGCTGGCGCTCGGTTATAAGCTGCTGTCGTTGATATTCCAAACCTTCACGTTCCCTCTCCATTGTTGTCTCTAGTTCCTCGAAGTGCCTTAACTTTATCTCCAGTTTTTTCATTTGAGTTTCTACTAATAGCGCTACAAGAGATTTAATTTTTCGTTCCTCCAAAGCGGCCAAATGTTTAGCCTTTACGGCAGCAGAGGCTAAAGCAGCTGCAGCAGCAGTCTGTAAATTGGCTTCGTTGAAAATTTGTTTACGGCTGCCATCGCCGTTTTCCTTGGAACCGTTTGTGGCCTCTGTACTGCCCGATGTCGATTCCATTGAAGATTCTTCAGTTTTTATTTCTTTTTCATCGACACCTAGTGAAGAGGTGAAGTTGGAGGGTTTAGTAGATTCAACTTCTGCTGAAGGACGGGGAGAGTCGGAATTTGGGGATTCAGGATTACTCGAATCAGCTAGGAATTGAGGATAAACGGTCAACAAAAGAAAAACAGAAAACAAAAAATAGAAGAAAATTTGCGGAGTTACCTGTAGGTTCCTTCTTGGAAATATCTTTCATTTCCTCGTCTTGGGATGTTGTCGGCGGCATAATCATGGCGGTCGATGGTTTAGTAGGATCCTCTTCTTCTTTGTCAGCCCCAGTACCAGCGATACCGCTGTTAGAAAGACCAGCGTATGGATCGAATTTTCCAGTGGAATTGAGTTTCTCAACGTTTTTATAATGCGTATCCATGATCGATGATGGTACTTCGTCCTAAAATGGTATAGACCAAAGTAATTGGAATATTGGAGGATTGATTGCTTTGAAAGAAAAATTCTACGTCGAATATTTGGTCCTGTCTTCGAGGAAGGCGAATGGAGGAGAAGATCAAGATATAACCGAGAATTCTACCATCTGTATAAAGATTTGGATGCAGTCCGGAAAGCAAAAATCCATCGACTGCATTGGCTCGGCCACATCGAGCGAATGATTGAGAATGCTCCAGTTAAGAGGATCTTCGAAACCCAGCCACCTAGTTCAGGAAGAAAAGGAAGACCGAACCTCCGGTTTAAAGGTCGAGCAATCGCAAAGCAAGTCTTTGCTGTCAACAAGAGGATACACCCATAATAACTCGTGCCAATAGCTGTTTTTTTTAGCTGAGAGGGAAATTGAGTAGCAAGGCCCAAGTCTGAACAATAAACGAGAACCTATTTATTCTAGTCTTACTCTAGGACGCGGTGGCATGGGCTTCGCGAAGATTGAAGTTTTCGTTGGTTGTTTTGAAGGAAAAATCATTTTTGTGATCTTCGGTATCGTTTCGAGAGAGAGAGAGGTTGGGCGCAGCATGAAAGATCCTATAGATCGCACAGTTTTCGTTAGTCTAGGGAGCCCTCAACTTATTTGGAGTTCCCAAATGGCAGCATTCATCTAAGGATCGCACTTGTTGGAGAGGCGCAGGTTCATTCATATGAAGAATCGACAAAGATGTGGCTTGGATTGAAAAAGCAACCGACATCCTAACAATTTCAGAACCAATTCTATACATATACATACACACACAAACTATTAGACTTACCTTGATAGCAGCGAATTCCTCCATAGCAGCTTTGGCGGCAGCAGCGGCAACACGTGGATCAACAACTGATGCCAAAAATGCCACTGTAGACATTATGGGATTTCCTGACTTGCTAAATGGAATTGGTTGATAGCCCAGTGGCCCCAAAAAGCCACCGTCATCTTCCAAATATGGATCTTCAATTGGCAATCGAAGGAAATGCAAAATGCATTCATCCTGTGTACGTGTACCAACATGCTCGCACACCTTATTCCAATCGTCTTTGTACAACTCTAATCCTTCGAGAAGCAAAAGAGTTTCTTGATCTGTCCACTCACGTGTCATATTGGCCGCAGTGCGATTTTTCATTGCTGCTGGCTTCTTTGTATACTGATCCAATTTTAAACCAAATTGTCCGCCTCCATTTTCGATGGATTCCACTTTAACAGCCGCTGATGCTGTCAATAGAATAGACTTCTCGGGTTCGCCCTCCTTAATACCCTCTTTCTTCTTATCAAAATCAAGTAATGACTTTGCAGCCGATGGCTGTGGCGTCTTTTGTGGATTCAGAGATTGCAAACCAGATGGTGTGTCACTTAAAATATGGAAATGCGATGTCGGCGGAGGTCCCATTGGTGTGGGACGTAATTCTGCATCGATCTGATAGTTAATCAAACCCCATTGTTCTAGGAAAGCGTGTACGCGCATAATAGCGCAAACGTCACCTGCCAAATTGCGCCTGCAGGCAGTGCTAGTTAAGTATTCTGTTGGATTTAACCTGAAAATACAAAAGTTTGTTGGAGACCATTTTGCTGTTTTATAGATGTTGGTAAGGTAGTTGAGGTTATTTGATAACAACATTTTTCAAGGCTCTTGTGATTTTCAAGTAATATCAGGGACTGCAATAGTCACAACCAATTTGGTGGGCGAAACTTGTCAAAGTAGTCATTCACTCGAACCGAAGCCCGATCTAAGGTTAAAGAATTAGAGTTACCCACTCACCTGTAAGTGTCGATCATGAAATTCCTATATGCCATGTAAATCTCGGGTGTTTTCGACTTATTCTTGCTGTTGAAGAACTCAGGCATAGCACGCTTCTCGATGACATGAATGGAATTGTAATCAAACCAAGCCGAGTATGAGGGCACAATGATGTGATGGGTCTGCTCGGTGACATTGTCCTCCATGTCCTCCTTCGTGGTAAACTCCTGCGTATTACTGTTCTCGCTGGTTTTTCCTGTTTGTGAGTTTTCGCCTTCGGCCGGTGCAACTACCTGCCCTCCACCACTACTGCGTTCCATATCATCATCCAAATCTGTCATGGTACCGCCCTTAATAGGCATCATATCGTTATCCCTCGACTTCGAAGCAGGTGCTGGGCTTGCTGTACTCTGCATGGTGGAAGTTTTTATGACCTCCTGAATATTCGGCTCAGCAATTGGATCTTCCATGTCTCTAGTGAGATCCTCATCATCCTCGCCCTCACCACTTCGTGATTTTTTGTGCAGCACCGCTGGTGAACGCTTCCTCTTGCCGGCCTTTTGTGTAGGCGATGGTGAACGTCGACGTTTTTGCTTATTACTTGACCTCTTTTTCTCATCTCCCGAACACGCCATTATGTCCTCAACAGAGAGACGATGCTTGTGCATTTTTTTCTTCCCGTTCTCATCGACTTCGTAATCCTCCTCAGCCATCCATTCGTTGTACTGTTCCAAATCGAGAATCCACGATGCTGAAACTCGCCACCTTTCCGAAGGTGATTCGGGATTTTCCGGCACATTGTCTGGCAAATCATACGTGTTCAATGTCCATGAGTCGTACGACTCGGGAAAACAATACCAATGAAGCATAATATGATTGCCACGTTTGAATATTGGTCGGGCATACTCATCCGGGTGAGGATCCACCACCGGATATATAACATGGGTAACTTCTTCCTCTTCGTCTGTGACGATTTCTACACGCCTGGTTGAGAGTATGTCACGTATACGGCCTGCTAGGGTCTTGTCCACCTCTGGACGGATGTAAATATACGGAATTCGGTAAAGATCCGCCTCAATCAATGCCTGCTCGATGTCCATCATCAGCTGAATATTTGGATCCTTCCGCTGAGGATTTTTCCCAATTGAGAAGTCGAATTTCTTACCACGTTGCTCAGCCCGAAATCGGAACATAGTTGCAAAGATCACACACAAGCCACCGCCCGGTTTGAAATCCAAGAAACATCGCATCTATCAAAGAAAATGAATGGTTACACCAATTGGCAAAGAAAAAAAAAAAAAATACATGTGTATACATACTGGTATTCGAGTAGTCGCTGGTTCGGTGGTGTTTTTACCCAGCTTCGCCTCGACATATTGGAGAAATTGAATTAGCAAATTGCAGAGTGATTGACTTGTAATAGGATCAGGACTATTTGCCAAATACTAAGGGAAACAAAATGTTAAAAAAAATGAATTTTAAATTTTATTTCAAAAGAAATATCAAACTTTAGACCGCCATTTTTGTTTATGATGAGAACACGGCCATTGGTGTTTTACTCACTTTTTTACAATTCTTTTGCAGCCAAACACGAATTGTGTCGAATCCTTGTAATGATTCGGGAGATTGGAAAAACTCTACATTGGGGTTTCCGTCCTTTCGGGGACCTAAAGTAACCATTTCTAGACTTTCTTTTCTGACGGGAATATAAGAAACTTTTCAAACAACCACGAAAAATATAGACGCACACTGACACAACACAACGTACAAATGACAGATATGATGCCGTGCCAGAGAAGTCTTTGTTGTTGTTGGTTTGGCTTGAGAGTTCTATGGTGAATAAATAGATACTCAGGGATGTTTGTTGGAGTTGAGGAGCATGTGTACACATTGAAATTTACGTTTATAAAGTTATCAAAGAACTGCGGGAAAATTACTCGCAGCTAAATTTGATCAACCATCGCACCATTAGATCCTCCAAGTTCGATATAGAAAGGTTGTCCTCATTTAAAATGCAAGAAAAGAGGATATTGTTTAGGACTCTGTAGATATTTTCGTATTTTCAATCCAATTCAGACGGTTTTAACCTTTCATTCTGCATGTATAACCTATGTTCGTTCTTCTGAATTTCAGGACAATCTCATGTTTCATATGTGGTCTAATTGGGAGCACAGCATTAGCTCTTTTCGAGTCCGGCAATCTTTATCGGGATTACTGGTCGATCAGGGGCAAGAATTGGAGGTTTTCCATTTGTATGATTTGGTTCTCGTAGGATGATCTGCTGTAAGCCTTGGCCGATAACTCAGGGACTCTTTGTTTATGTCAATGATTGACGTCAAATAACTTCTCCAGCTTCATCCAACTTGATGGTTTGTGAGTTAAAACCTATAACAGCTGACATTTATAAACTCAAAGGCCAAACTAATAGTTCTCTACAAATGTTCACCACACATAATCAACGAACACATCTCTGTAATGTCAAATATAAATAAAAATTAGTTATTTTATTATGGCAATACCGTTTGACATTGCCTTAAATCGCCTTACACCGAAGGAATGGCTGACAGTATAAATTTGAGTTTCAACCATGGCTGCTTTCCCTGGGAAAAGTGGAAATTCTTCAAATATATATATGTGTTTTTCTTTAAAGAAACCAAGTGTTAAATTGAAATAATACTCTAAAAAATTGTGCGGAATACAGTTGTTAGCCCAGAAAACCCCAAATTAGTACTCTTAAGTGAATTACAGAGCCAGAAATCATGAACTAGTCAAAGGTAAATGTTATTGTCGTCCATATATGTGCTGAGGTAATCTCCCCATGTCGCGATTAATTTTTTTTTTCTCATTCACCCAATTGGGCAGCGAAAATTCCATAAAATTTATTTAAATATGCAGAAAAAACATTCACCTACACGTAGTTAATCGAATTAAAGGCTAATTTCATTGTATTGTTCTCGATTTCATCGTTTTTTTTTCTGGTGAAAAAAAAAAAAATTAAAATACCTTCCGTCGTCGTAGTGATTAGATGCATCGTTTGCAATGTCGAAGCAAATCGATTTGGCTGCCATAACACGCATGCAATTATGTTCTTATTTGGATTTTGATAAAAAAAAATGAAACGAAAAAAATGTTCACGTAATTTGTTGGTCGTATAGACAAAAAGCCTTGAAGCCCTGAACAAAAAATTAAATTAAAAAAAAAAAAAAAAAACGCTTGGCAGCCACCGATTTCGATTGTATGTACTCAGATGTGATTGGAATGCGTACAGTATTTGGTTGGGTGGCTGTGTTATGTTTGTACAGATGGCCAATAGACGATTCTTGTTCCCAAATACACATAAGTTGTGTGACTAGTGCACGTATATTTGCACAAATTGGTATCAGAACCAGATAAAGCTAATACGAGTGCTTAGCTTTTTTATTTTTTTGGACAAGCCTCAGCCAGCCGGTTGCATATACATAATTATTCGAACATGTATGCTATATTTTAACCGTGGCACAAGAAAATTAATTGGGTGAGGAAAATGTGTTAAACAGGAATCGAAGCAGCTGCAGGGGCTATTGTTCGATTCGATGCTTAATTGTGCATCATCCCTGTTCAATTCGAATGTTATTTGATCATATTAGGTTTTGCAACCTGCGTCAGCTGTGAAATTATACGAGTGTAGTCTTTCGTTTTTCAAACAAAGACCTTGGGGTTTAAAAAAGTTTGTCAAAGGTATACATACATTAATACTCATACCCACGTCCGTAGAATGTTCGGCTTTAGATAAGACATGATTAGTGAAATGCAATTGTTAGACTTTCTGTTTAAATGTAAGTTTTTTGTTGAAAACTTAATGACATTTAGGTAATAGGTATATATTTTGTTAAAAAACTTGTTTGTCCCCACAGTTGGAACGGTCATAAGCTACAATCAAAGTTCTTAAATCACGACTACTCCGACCTTCATAGGCCTCAACATCAAATATTATAAATATTATGACGCTACTGTCTTCCAGCACGTTATACATATGCTTTCATTTTACACTTCAAGTTGGTAGAGGTCCATTTCCACTTGCGTGCGCTACGAATATCGATCTTTCCCCACAGCGCCACTCAATTATTCAGATTCAATCATTCGAAGATTCTCCGGTCCGAAGCGCTAGACTGCGTGCACTCTACATTTCCAAGTCATCGTGACTGGGTCGCTGTCGCCGAACAGTCTATATAACTCATCCTTATATCTTCCCCTCCACTCACCGAAGATCGCCCGAAAGATTTTTCTCTTCTCCGCACCATAAAAACAATGAAGTTTTTTTTTTTTTATTGCAGTGGTGCAACACCATGGTGGTCAGGAATAAAAATAGATCCATTGTACTACCAGCAGATAAAACCCTTTTATTGTGTTGTCTTTGACTTGCGAAAGAAGGAGAGTAAGAGTTTCTGTGCCAAGGAGCTTCAGTTACCAGCACTCTCCACATGAGTTCCAAAAATTTGCCATCTGATACGAGTAAATGTGGGGTAATCACATACGTGAGGCTCCGCAGTATCGTCGTCGTCACCATAAGCGTCGCAGGCAGTGGTTTCATTTAAGACTAACACGTTAAGATTTTTGGCAAAGGTAAAGTGGGTCGTAACTTGTTTGCAGTCTGCTGAGAGATACTAAGAATCCCGAAGACTTCTTACAGACGCGCGGAAGTATCTGTTTGGTATTCAGGGTAGATTCAGGGCTGAAAAAGTTTCTGAAACTTGCTTAGCAAGGTCTTAATTTTTGGTAACTCCGCTGTGTCCCGGGATCCAGACAAGACTTAGCAGATTCAGTCTTCCAACTTATTTCAACTAGTCCTGCATCCTCGAACTATTTTGGATTTAGTTAAAAGATTGGGCAGACTACAGACGCAACAACTGACTTGTTTGTCGCAATATAGTTCGCAGCTGTTGCATACGTCTCTGCTTGGAAAACATGCGCATGTACATTTAGGGGAAAGTGCAGTCTAATGTTGTCCTTTTCCACAAAGAATACCTACATACAGTACCTGAGCCAAAGTCTGTCGAAAATCAGTCCTGTGAACAGGGAAGATCAACCGTACAATTTAGTAGTCTTAATTCCGTCATGATTGCATGAATGGTATATCCATGCGGTTTTAGGGCACAACTTGGGATGATTAATGTTTTGTAAAGTGTCACCTCTGTTGTTCGAGAGAGTGCTTTGCTTGTTCTTAGCCAAAGAAAAGGCGAATGGTAAAAGTTATACTTTGTTCGATCTTAGCGCTGGTGTCGTTGTCTGCAATATGTATATGTTTTTTCCAGGTCATACTTCCTGAGGATTTTATATTAAGGATTAATTGACGTTACTGATCGTAAGGTCTTTACTACGTTGAATGTAATAAGAAGCCAAATCGAAAGCTCACTTCGTTTCAAGGATTTAAATCGCACTTAAAATTCGGAACTCTGATTTTATTAGGGAAAACAAAAAATGTGGTGAATGGTGTTCTTTCAAGGTCGAAAACCGCATTGATAAATAATAATCTAATCAGTTTGTTGACTTGTGGCGTTAAATAAAAAGGTTTAATTTCTGAATCGGTGTAGCTGCGTAGCACAGGAAGATTCTATTTGAATATTTGCCTTAAAAAACGATGAGTGACGCATGATGAACTAAAAGATCTATTGTGTCTAGTAGCTGACTTTAATTTCTTTGGAAAATTAATTCTTGACATGTTTTTCTATTATCGATAGTCTCTTCTACTTCTATCGCTTACCAGACCAGAGTCGGCAACTCAAACGTAGGGTTAGTAAGGAGTGCCCACAGGGAGTTGTTCTATTACCCATTCTGTAGGCTTTCTTCTGGACAACCTAGAGGATATCGGCTAGACTTGGGCAAAAAATCACTATCCTGTGATTATAAAATCACGACTTTGCTCAACTCTAATATCGGCATTCATACTATTGCCTATGCTGATTATGTAACATTAGTAGCAAGGGGCAAGTTTATAGGTTATATATGTGGACATAGAAAGATCTAGGATCTAGTGAAAAACGAGACCTTGATGAACGATATGGAAGAAGTCAATGTTACCGGAATGTATCACAGAACTCTTATCGGGTATGGATGTTTTCCGGATAGAGGAGTAATAATTTTTACGGATAGATCCATGATAAATGGTAGTGCCGGAGCCAGTATATTTTTGAAGTAGATAGTTCTAACCTTCCACCTTAGTCTGGAAAAAGAACCTCAGTATACCAAGTCGAGATGTTGCAATGGCTACAAACGTTAGACCACGTTAGTGAACTAACAGATCACTAACGTGGTCTAACGATCAAATTCATGAAGTAGATCAAGTTCAATGTACCACTTGCAATGGAATATGTCCCAAAAACTAAAATAAGAGGAAACTCATGTACAGAATAAAACAAAAAGGCAGACCTCCTGACGAAGCAGCGGTCAGCATCTTAGTTTCTGTGTTCTGAACCATTCGTTGCTTTAGTCAACGGACATGAGCAACTGAGAAGGTGGTAAAACGTGGTAAAAACAGACAAGCCGACTTTCAGATGGGTGGTTGTTCACAGGACACGCTAATTTGAGTTATTATCTAAAGAAGGTGGGTCGTCTAGAATATGATACATCCAGCTAGGCTGTGTCTAGACAACTGTATTTATACTGCACTGGCTAGCATAAGAAATTATATTTCGCCTGTCAATGGTTTAAAATCCGGACAAATATGTTTTAAATAAATGCTAGGGTTGACACAAGATCGAACTGCGGGGAAATTTGAAGTTCAACTCTAACCGTGTTGACTCGTGGAAGAGGGATGAAAAGGAACCAAATGAGGTGGTCTGTTTTAATGTGTATATCTTGCATGTACCTTAGCATTCTTAATCTGAAAGTTTTTGGCTAAAATTTCCGATATGCGTCTTTGTTTGCCTCAACCTTGGACGTTTCTTCCGAAGCTTAGAGGTTTTCACTTACTACTTTTCTTCTTTACTCTGTATACTATATAGATTTGTCTGTCCAACCAATCTTTGGCAGCCTTTCTTGCTTCTTTCCACTTTGACTTGGCCTGACATCCAATAAACATAAGTTATCCTTACTCAGTTTCGTTGTGAAATTATTGATGCAACTGTATTTTTTGATCATTTCGAGTCTTTGATTTCAATTGCCTTGGAAAATGATTCCCAGCCTCTTTATTTAGAGAGTCCATTAATTACAGGATGTAGGGGAGTGAAGTCAAAGATTATTTTCATGTGTGTAGGACCTCATTGCATCCGACATGCATATGCAGGCCAAGTCGTATACATGAATTCGCAAAGCTTTTGTTTGCCGAGCGGAAGCAGGAACCCATGTTCCATTGTAGATATATAGGTCTCACCATCATTGCGTACCAGTTGTTTCTCGCACACAATCACTTCTCTAGTAACTTTCTCAACTACATCGACCCTCACTTTTTGCCTAGAATTTTGCTGCCTCCTTTTTTTAATTAATTCCTACTTAGTCATACTTCGTGTAACCATACATTTCTGGTTATCCTATGATTGTGTCAGAGGATAACACTGTTGAACAGTTGGGTTTCTTGTGAGCAGATGGCATGACTCTTCAGGAGCAGGCAAAACAAACGATTCCTTTCTTCATCGAATCATCGAAAAAGATTGTAGGCGTAAGGGGGCACATAAAATACACTATTAAACTGTTTTAAGCCGTGTTGTTTCAAACCTTTTCCGACTTTGTAGGTCTTGCTGAAGTAATTACTGACCTTAATGAAGCAGTGTTCATTGTTCTTTGACAACCTAAACAAATGGCCACGTCACAATGCTAATCTTTGACCTAAATCCTGACTTTCATCGTTATTAGTTTTAAAATGGACATTATTAAATAGGCTCTGCTTGTGTGTCCGTGTTGAGGAGTTTTAAGCTTTAGATACTTTACCTATTAGCCTATCAGTTTAAATGTGTACTTCAAGAGTCGCCACATATAGTTACAACATGTAAAGATATGAAATAAGTGCGCAGGTTTTTTTTTTTTTTTACAAAACAATTACACATTCGTAATTAACTACACTAAAATAACCACGTATTTGCTTTTCGTTGGTTGGAATACGAAGTGGGGCATAAATTTCATTCCTCATTAGCAACACTATTGACTCTATGTCACGTAGCTAAAGAAAATTGAGTTATCAAGTACTGTTACAGTTAAGATTTTAGTATGAACACTTAAAGAAACGTTTGTGAATCCTTTTCACTGCTGTGCGCGTGTGTTAAACATTCGCATTGTTAATTACAAATTAATCTTTAAACTTTAAGACATCAAGTTGTGAGTAATGGTGGAGGCAATCTTGACCTTTACGCTTATCCTAACACAAAGGAGCAAAGGCAACTATACGGTGATGTTCTGAAAATACAACGAACAGGATCTGCCAAAGTTTGATATATGTATATGTATGTAGTTTATTTGAAAGTTTCAAAAGAGAAAATGATATTTTTTATGCCTTATGTGACAATGGATCGCTTCAGCCTGCTGATGACTCATAGCCTTCCGTACGAATTTGACACTGCGAAATTTTGCTGCTATTCCTGGGAAACATAAACCTAACAACAGCGCCTAACTTTAATGTGTTGCCTTGGCATAATTACATACTTATATGGTGTTTTCCCTTGTGGCTCCTAGGGCCTCTCAAACTATTTTCTCAATTGAGTGCCTTCTCCTCAAGTCTTCTGCGCCAAGTTTTTCTCGATCGCGAATATTGTGCTGTCTGTTGCCCAATAGAGCTGTCGCCTTGAAATGTGTCGCTACAACTTTTGTCGTTGGATGGCTGCGCTTATTGGTTCCTAACTTGTTCTCTGATACATGCGTTCTTTAGAGATTATTTTACGGGTGTGAATTGCACGAGAAGAAGTGGCCATTTGAAATACCTAGCTTAGCTGCAGCCCGGGAAAGATGGAAGAGATTTGTTGCCGCCCTATGTCCCGCCCGGGGTTGAAGGAACTTGATGATAATAATGATGATGATGATGAATTGCAGGTCTCCAATCAAACAACACTCAACATTTTTGGTGCAATTGACTCACCATTTAGTCTCCCCACTACAGAAGACACTTCCAAAATTCAAATGGCGCCGCTTTTCTACAAATTGTTCGGCAAGTAAAGGCTCTTTCCATGAGCATCTTGTTCCCCCTCCCGATTGAGGCGGCGATTAAGGAAGTCTTTTCCTGTCTTAAATGTAATCTTATATCTGTCATTAATATTAGTATTTTCATCGACAGCCAAGCGGCAGTTAAGTCCCTTAAATCGTAGTGATTTACCTCAAAAGTCGGTCTAGACTATCGCTCGCCTCTTATGTGTCATGGTGATGACAAGGGAATTTAAAATGCACCCGTTTTGCATATCAGGCAACAGAGGTATTCTATGAAACTTCAAGGCTGACTAGCACTACCCTAAGTATCCCGCCCGAACCACTTGATCTGGGTATGCATCTCGTTACGTTACGTGCAAGTACATTAGCTTCTTTCCTAAAAGGTTTCTCCTCTTTTCGAACGATTTTTGTAGAAGCTGCAGGGATTTATCGCTAATACTCCATTCTGTTTTCACTTGTCCGGACCTGTCCAGAAGAAGACTGCTCCATCTGGGGGATCTCTTCGGTGGTTGGGTAGCTCTGGAAAGGTTGGGTTATGTTAAAAAGGTTTTACGAAGCTATGTAGTCGTAGAGACACTTGGCACCATAATGGACCCATCGCGATCCCTCGAGAATGTTCAAAGGTATTAATATACCTAAAAACTTCCCTTAAAGCACTTCATCTCTCTACTAAAGTGAAAGATTCTGTTATTGTTTATGGATCCCCATTTCTTCAGGTTACTGCAAAGTTATACTTCTGTAGGGAGCAATGACTAGACAGGATAGCAGCAATCTGCCTAGATTTAGAATTTCCCTAGCTTTCCTGCGGTCTAGCCCTGGTCAAAGGATACCCTGTAATCTACTAAGTCAGGCCATCTATTTTCTGTCTTCTTAATTGTTTTCTCTCGGATGATTGCCTTTAAGATGCACAAGAGGGCTTCGATGTCCTCATCCTCATCTCGTTTTGACACAGTTCCCCCACTTCTAACCAGTTCATCGGCAAGCTCGTTTCCCTCTATTTCGCATTGTCCACAGGCATTCAGCACAGTCTAATGCGGTTCCCAGTCGAATATCGATATAATTTCTAGTAATTCCTCAGTGTTTAGTACAGCTAGAACATCAGTCAGAATATATGTTCTGGATAAGTGATAGATCATGGGTATCACAATGGAGCTATTGTCTAAATGTCTGTATCCAGATGCCACTGTTATCAAACCTAACCTAGAGGAGATGAAACTTCTACTTGCACTGCGTAAATCGTTGTCATTCAGCTTCGTTGCACAACGGGCTCTGAGCCTAAGTGAGTCCCATGGGACGCCTATCCACCTAACCAGCTTCGTTGATCCCAGAGGTGTCAGCCATGTAGTGCTTGATTAAGTTATAAGCGTTAGAGCTTCAACTTGCAGTGATGGAAATATTTGTGTTCACAAAATGTTTAACTTAAATTAATCCAAAATACCGTCGTTACTTTTGTTTTTATAATTGAATCATAACTCACTTATTAAAAACATCTCCTATCTACACATAAACCTGTCGAATAGATTATCTCCAAAGACTTCCTATGGAGATGAAAATTGTATGACAATAGTAGCGCAACATTAATGTTCTTTAAAATAAAATATGCCACGACTTATGTGACTCAGAGCGCTCGAGATAAGCTTGTGAATATGATAACTTGTCGCGTTCTGTGATTAATGGTGCTACATGGTGAAGAATAGCTGAACAGTAGCACAAGAACTACTTGCTGTTTTGTATAATAATTACTTACAAGAAGTTTGAGGCAGACATTTGCAATCGAATGTGACCAGTAGCGGTATCGTCGCATTTGTTTACCACGACCTTAAGTGTTCTGAACTTTAATGTGGTGGGGAAAATTCATAAGGTGATGTTGCAGATACAGCCGATACAGACGAGGCTGTTCACTCTTTAACATTCTGATGCAAGTCTCATTATAGATGCATTTCCTTGTTGAATCGATATTTTAATCAAATATTGAACATTTTGAGGGTTTTTAGGTATTGTGCCCTAACATATTCTGTTTTCTTATTTCAGAAGATAATACCAATCACAGAACGACTTAAATAAATATGACCTCCAGGTGAGTGTCTCATAAGATTTGTTTTATTCAATGAACAGTTTGATGTAAATGCATTTTCAGACTCGATCGCTTATTTATCCTGCTGGAATCGGGTTCATCGGCCGTCACCCGTCGCGCTGCAGCAAAGCAAATAGGAGAAGTTCAGAAACTTTATCCACACGAATTGCATAATCTTTTGAATAGATTGATCGGTTACTTGCATAGTAACTCATGGGATACTCGTATAGCTGCAGCTCAAGCAGTAGAGGCAATCTTAAAGAATGTACCCGATTGGAATCCAATTGCTGTGAAAAAAGAGCAACCGCCAACAAATAATGAAGATGAGGAGAAGAGCAAGGCTGAAACGAATCTATTATCCTTTGCAGAGTTTAATCTAGCTCATATACTTCAGAAGGGAGCACGTTTGATTGGTTCCGAAGGCAGTGAGTTTGATGTACATGAAGAAAGTGATGCCAGCAAGTCGGCGGAGCGTTTAAGCAGACAGAGAGCACTGCTAAATGAAAAGTTGGGAATAACCCAAGCGACAAGGCTTGGTATGAATTTAACCGATATGATAACAGATGAAGATGTGAAAGATGGTGCCAGCAATTACAATATCAATGATGAAAAGGTATGTTTTGGAGTTTTCCTATAGATAATTATATCACATATGTAGCTAGTGCCTTGTAAAAGCGTTAGCCAGATGTGGCTCAATCCTCGATGGTTCACGCGTGGAGGTCATCTGCTCTTATGGAATTCATTAATGGTAGAATCTTTAAAACTGACATACATATGCAGAAAGATATGGTTCACCTACAATAAATGTAGGAGAGATGGCAAGAATTGTAGCATTTAGTCAATTGGCTCATCCGCCTCCAAGTTAGGCTTTCCCTGCACTGCCGTAGCTGCAACAATACACAGAAAGGGGAAACCCTTTTTAACTTTCTCAGTACCTAGAACCAGTCAAACCACACTTGGGAACCATATGATATCAATTGTCCCTCATTAAGGGTTTTTCCGAGTATGAATAGAACGGGGCATATTTCGATCTCGCATTTCTGGTAAAATGGGCATTGTACTACCTTGCTGAGTGAGTTCATCAGCCTTTAAGTTCCCTGGTATGTCTTTATGCCATGGCATCTAGGATATGTGAGTTGAATATTGAATTGCTCTGCAAGCTTGTAAAGGGATGATCTCTTTCGCGTTCTTTCAAAAGCCTGACGAGAGGTGCGTGTTATTTTTATTCCTGCGTATGTATGTAACCGATATCCTTATTGAGCTTGATGTTTGTGTGTGGTATTAATGTTCCTTGTGAAAAACATCTTACGTAACCATTGGTTACACTAGGAGGCGTGAGTGTATGAAGGGTATTAATTTGGGAATACAGGCATAATTCGACTACTCATTTGACTTCTTGTTGTTGATGAGGTTCTAAAGTTATTTGTATTACTGCAACTTGACATTTATTCGTTACTTTTCGGCTCTAGGTTCCAGTTGAACATATCCTAAATATAAACACAAACGCAGGCCAAGCAGCTGGCACATCGTCAAATGGACAGACATTAAGCTGTCGTGAAATAAATCGTGCCAAGCGAAAGGCTCGACAAAATACAACATGCACTGGAAACGCATCGTCTTCCAATCTCAGCCGTACGAATTCATCCAGTAATGGTAGTTCGCACCCAGACGAACCAGATAAAAAGAAATTGAAATCAGATGTATGTGATCGATCGGTTACAGAGCTCTTTTACAGTATGAACGGTAAGTTAGATCTACAGCAAACATAAAATGTAACCAGACGATGATGTTCCATTTTATTTTGATTAGCTCCAGTGCCTGATGCCACAGGTGGATGGGTGGACGCAGTATCATGGCCATTAGAGGGTTTTTGTGCACGTCTTTATCTAGATTTATTCAATCCAAAGTGGGAAATTCGTCATGGCGCGGCAACAGCACTCAGAGAACTAATAAACAATCATTCGACCGGCTCAGGGAAGTACTTAAACATGTCCCAAGAGGAGGTAATTTCATCAAACAAATTGTTTAATCTTTACTGAGTTTGTTTGTAATTTGTGTGCCTTCTCTTTTCAGATGGATAAAGGTCACAGTTTATGGTTAGAAGACGCTGCCCTACGCTTATTGTGTGTCCTTGCACTTGACCGTTTTGGTGATTTCGTTTCGGATCAAGTCGTTGCGCCTGTAAGAGAAACTTGTTCCCAAGTTTTGGGCACAATCGTGCGAGATATGCCAACAGAGAAGGTCCATGAAACAGTAAATGTTCTTCGCAAGCTAATTAAACAAAACGAATGGGAAGTCCGTCATGGTGGACTATTGGGACTAAAGTATATATTTGTTGTTCGTGAGGATTTGTTGCAAATATTTCTTCCTTTGACCATATCAGACATATTGCTTGGTTTGTTTGACTCAGTGGATGATGTGGGAGCAGTAGCAGCTTCAACTTTAATTCCAGTAGCTTCGTGGCTTCCAAAATTATTAAATCCAACTCAGGTGTCAAGTATTGTGAAAATGCTTTGGGATCTGTTAATGGATCAAGATGAATTGACTTCGGCTTGTAATAGTTTTATGGGATTGCTGGCTGCCATACTTTGTCTGCCAAATGCCTCGCTGTGGATTCAGTAAGTAAAATTATTATAGTGATGAGGGGACACTGTTTATGTTAGAATCTTTGAAATATGTATGTGCAAGCGAGTATATACAATGGACCCTGAAGCTGGTGCTGGTGACTATGGACTCAATACATAAGTCTTGAAACCACTGCAGATATGCTCTAGTGTTTTTCGGGTTGAAATATGTTCTTAGGGAACAAGTGCAGAGCGCAGCCGTAGAAGACATAATCTTGGCTATTCCATTCTGCGTCTGTCCCTACGTATTATTACCCTGCTTATGAGATACCTTTATCGAAACCCAACTTAATTATTTTAATTTCCTTCCCTTTTTTTTTTAGAATGGAACCCATGTCAACTTTAGTTCCACGATTGTGGCCATTTCTCAGCCATGGTACAAGCTCAGTGCGTAAATCCACACTAACCACGTTGAAAACACTTACCCAGGGAAATATAATAAAATGTGAGGAAGCACCGGATGTTGTAAAATCAGACACAGATACCAAAGATGTTCTTAGTTTTGATTCGAAGAATTTAAAATTGAATTTCGGTGTTATTGACTGGCAATCACGGCTCCTGCAGGAGGCTCTTCGTCACATATATCAACGGATATTGGTGGAACCACAGCTTGATATACAAGAGCTCGCCAAAGAAGTTTGGATGAATCTTATCAATTATGCAGATTTGTCGGCATTGTTACACGCCGCATGCCCTTATGTTTCGCCATGGATTTGCTTGGCCATGCAACCGGCACGTCTTCCCTTCGACATGAACATTCTTATTCAGGCGGTTGCTAGTCAAGTTAGTGAGAGGCGGCGTAATCGTGATGATTTAGGTGGATGTTCTGGCCTTCAGCAGAAGCTGTACTTAGGTGGAAGTGAAGCAACTCCATTGGAAGTGAGAGAAAGAAATTTCGTAAGAGCTCGTATAAATGCAGCACGCGTACTTGGGGCCCTTTCTCATTACCTAGTGCAGCCAGCGCCCGGAGTAGATTATACTTCGGTTACAGAAAGTCCCATGGAATGTTATACCAAAGTTTTGCTGGGCCATTTACAGTCCCGTTCAGCTGTGCAACGCATAGTTTGTGCGTTGATTATCGCTTTTTGGGCACAAGCAGACTCTACTGTAAGACCAGGTTGCCCGAAACTTCAGGAAAAACTTCGTTACTGTGTAATGGAATATGTTTACTACGACGAAGTCGCTGTTTCGTTAACAAGGTTTGTTCTTAAACAAAGTAATACTAATCTGTACTAACTGTTGTTTTGCAGACTTTTACAAGAAGCACATGACTATATTGCGACCCTCAAGCAATATAAAATTCCCATTAATGATTTTAACAATGCCAAAATTCTTACGCTTGAACAAATAGAAGCCTTAAGCACAACAATGACTGAAAATCTTAAGTTGAAACATAATTTAAAACCGAAAATAGGTGATATGCTCGAAGATAGACGTAAGGGTCTACAGAATTCCTTTCAGCAAACAAATGCTGAGCGTAATACATATAATATAAGGTAAGACAGAAAAGATGCACATAAGACAAGTTTTTTTATTATTTATTTTCATTTTAGTACACAAGCCGCTTTAGCAGGTGCAATTGTATGTATGCGTTGTCTGCCGGAGAAGCTAAATCCGGTTGTGAAACCACTTATGGAGTCAATCAAACGTGAAGAACGTGAATTGCTTCAGCAGTTGTCAGCTGAATTTTTGGTATATCTGCTGGATCAAATCAGTGATCGGAATCCAAGTCCCAATAACAAAATAGTCACTAATCTGTGTACATTACTGAAGAGCGATAACGAGTTTACACCGAAAGTTGTAAGTCTTAAATTATATTAATCCTAACGTTGTATTTGTGAGAAATTTGCAGAAGCACTCTTTGTTGAGATCGTCTTTCTCTCTATGCACAAGTTGGGCTAATATTGATCAAGTGTTCGCCTATGTTCCAGAAGCTTAAGACTTCTTACTTAGGTTTGCAGTCTTTTGTCCTTTTGCATGGCTAGTTTTATAAGCTGTTTCGTAATAAGTTAAGGCTGTGGAGTTTCCTGACCCAATAGGGGCTAAAAAGTTTCACAATATGTGGCAGATAACATCTTTTACACGATGCCGAGGAGACTGATGCCTCAGTAGTTGGAGCAACTGAGAGGGTCTGCTTATTTGTGTGCTTCAGGAATTATTTTTTCGATTTTGTTTTTCTTGGTTTCTCTCTTGGTTAAGCCACATTGGTCATTACGACTCCTTCGTTTAGAGCGCATTGCAAAATGGGATGCACGTGTAAATCTACTTTTTTTTATTTTTTAGGTAACTCCAGACATCTCATTGAAATCAACTCCCAAGCCCAACGGAGCCAGTACTATAGATCATTACTACGGAATACTCACACTCTCGATTCAACAAAAAATCGGTGGTGGTCAATCAAACAATGCCAGTACATCCAGAGGTCCAGGAAGACCACCAACAGTGACTGAAGCTCCCGTTGAGAACGGTGGCACAAACATCGATGACAACGTAAAAATAAATAAATATTCCTCTATCAACGTGGACATTTTTTCTTATTCCTTTTATTTATTTTAGGAAGCTAAACAATGTCGCATACAACGCATTGGTTCAACGTGCACCATTCAATTTATCTGCAAATATTTTGGAGCGAAGTTAAATGTCAAAGTGCCAATCATCTGGCAAATAATGTTTGGAAAAATTGAAAACTTTCTTATGGCTAATCCATCAATGGACGACTTAGATGATAAGTTGGTAGATCCAGCACTTACAAATGATTTGATGACAGCTTTGCAGCTCATCGAAGTTGCTGCACCATGTATTGATGTAAGTCTACATGAGGAGCTATTTAAATTACTTCCAAAGTTGGAAATACTTGTCACACATCCACTGAAAGCTGTACGTATAATTTTGTAAGCATTCTTTGGTTTACTGAATGGTTTTTGGTTTTTTCTTAGATTCGTCATATGGTAGCACGTTGCATTGCAATCTTTGCTTATATTGATAACTGCAAGACTATGAACTTTGTAGTTGACAAATTAATGAGCCTATTGAAGAAAAGTGAAAATGTTATTTGTCGGCAGGGAGCTATCGAGGCTATCGAGAGGATGGTTGAGAAGTTGCAAATAAAAATGGTTCCTTATGTGGTTCTTCTAGTCGTTCCTTTACTTGGTAAGTAAATGATTGCTCTCGTATTCATGTAATGTACTTTCCAAGAATATATAGAAGAAGACTGCTAAAAATGATGTGTTTTTCTGGACTAGAATCTAAGCCAGCTTGCTTAGCAGGTGCTCACCTATTGTCTTGGCAGTGTATTCCCCCGTCGAATGAGTTTCCAACATTTTTATCATTTCTTCACTCCTTTTTTCCTTCTAAATGCCCTTTTGTAATCTTATAAGGAAATCATTTTCTAATTACTAGGTTGTATGAGTGATTCGGACGAATCAGTGCGCCTGCTGTCGACACATTGCTTTGCTACGCTTATCCAATTGATGCCGCTGGACAGTAAATTCGGCAAAGCGGAAATAACTTCCAAAGTAAGCAGACTAAAGTCTAGAGCATATAATTTAACAACTTTTCTTTATTTTAGGAACTCCAAGCGCGTAAAACTAGAGACCGGGAATTTCTGGACTATCTCTTTGCGCCGAAAACAATTCCGAACTTTAAAGTTCCCGTACCGATCACCGTTGACCTGCGATGCTATCAACAAGCCGGAGTCAATTGGCTTTGGTTTCTCAATAAATACAATTTGCATGGCATTCTCTGTGATGACATGGGACTGGGAAAGACCCTGCAGACAATATGCATCCTTGCTGGCGATCATCATCAACGAATGACAGAAAAAGCCGCAGAGTTGCCCAGTCTTGTGATTTGTCCACCCACTCTAACCGGCCATTGGGTGTATGAGGTTGAGAAATTTCTAAAATCTCCCTTCCTGCGTCCGTTGCATTATGTTGGACTTCCTGGAGGACGAGAAAAGTTGCGTTCGAAAATCGGTTCTTGTAATTTGGTAGTTGCATCGTATGACACCGTACGTAAGGACATTGAATACTTTATTTCGATTCAATGGAACTACTGTGTTCTCGATGAGGGACACATCATCAAAAATGGCAAGACCAAGAGCTCGAAAGCCATTAAGTTATTGAAAGCCAATCATCGGTTGATTTTGTCAGGAACACCGATTCAGAATAACGTCCTTGAACTGTGGTCGTTGTTTGATTTCCTAATGCCCGGATTCCTGGGCACTGAAAAGCAATTTATCTCTCGTTATAGTCGTCCAATTCTAGCTAGTCGTGATTCAAAAAGCTCACCCAAGGAGCAAGAAGCCGGTGTATTAGCCATGGAATCGTTGCACCGACAAATATTACCCTTCCTTCTGCGCCGAGTTAAGGAGGATGTGTTGACAGATCTTCCGCCAAAAATTACCCAAGACTTACTGTGCGAGTTGAGTCCTCTGCAGGAACGTCTCTACGAAGACTTCAGTCGAACTCATTTGAATTCAGAAATTAAAGACTGTTTGGAGAATCTGGGTGACACGGAAAATCTAAACAAGAAGACGCATATATTCCACGCACTTAGGTATTTGCAAAATGTTTGCAATCATCCGAAGCTTGTTCTTAGCAGCAATCATCCGGAGTTCTCTAAAATTACACAAGAATTGGCGCAGTACCATAGTAGCTTGAATGACATTGAACACTCGGCTAAGCTTCCTGCTTTGAAGTGAGTTCTAAGACAATACTAATGCTCTAGGTGGTGGATTTAAGTTTTAATTTCATTCATTGCAGACAACTTCTGTTGGATTGCGGCATCGGGGTGGAAACTGAGTGCGTGAATCAACATCGTGCGCTTATATTTTGTCAATTAAAAGCTATGTTGGACATTGTGGAGAATGATCTGCTTAAGAAACATCTGCCGGCTGTATCATATCTAAGGTTGGACGGAAGTGTGCCAGCCTCGTGCAGACAGGAAATTGTGAATAATTTCAATAGTGATCCCAGCATTGATGTTCTGCTGCTGACAACACAGGTAAGAGTGCAGCCATCAAGTGTATTTTAATTCAATTCAACAAAATTATGCTTTATTCACAGGTAGGAGGCTTGGGGTTAAATTTGACAGGAGCCGATACGGTAATCTTTGTCGAACACGATTGGAATCCCATGAAAGATCTGCAGGCTATGGATCGTGCCCATCGCATCGGGCAAAAGAAAGTCGTTAACGTTTATCGTTTGATAACGAGAAAATCTCTGGAAGAGAAAATTATGGGATTACAAAAGTTCAAGATTCTTACAGCAAATACAGTAGTTAGTTCGGAGAATGCATCCATGGAGACCATGGGTACCGAACAATTGTTCGATCTATTTAACTTGAGCGAGAACAAACAGAAAAATATGTCTGTAGATGGGTCAAGACCATCGACAAGTGGTCAAATGTCAATGTCTGGTGTCATAGAAAACCTTCCAGAACTCTGGGCAGAGAATCAATACGACGAGGAGTATGATATAACACAGTTTGTACAAGGTTTAAAAAAATAAATCACTAAGAAACAAACAAAAAGAAGAAACTAAGTCTCGAACAGAATAGCTTGTGATGAGGTGCGGCATAGGGCGTTGTTTTGTGTTTTATTTTTTTCGTTTTGTAGTATCTCTGCGCCGTCGCTTTAACTACTATTTACGATAGACTTAAAATAATTTATTCTCATTTCATTAGTATCCTTTTTGTTTTTGTTTTCTATCTTCTCTTCCCTTTTTAATAAAAAGAAAAAAAAAAACATTTAAAAAAATTTTAATTTGTCTTTTGTTATTTCACTTCATTAACCTTTGACTGGGAAGGACAACGACAAACTTTCATGAGTTTAATTTTTTTCATCTTACACCAGACTTATATGGCCTGAAATTGACGACCATAAGGGTGACACCACACCGGATCAGTCAAAACGTTTTATTTTGACTTATCAAACAAGAATCCATTCATTCTTATGGCACAACACTCACCAAAGCAGTCGAAACAACAAACATTTTTTTGATTCGATGCGCTTCGTGACTGGTTGTCGAAAATACATGGCTTTGCATACGGCCAACACACATCGAATGAGGCAAAAATGTTTTAAACCAGCGTCGTTGTCGATTATTGCACACTTGCTTATGGCGCAACACACCGCATAAAGCAAAATAAAAAAGCAAAAGCGAAACAAAAAACAATGCTTGGTTGTCTATAGCTGGCCCGCTGTTTTTCAGAAACAAAATTTCGTTATTGTTTTTAACGTGAAAACTTTTATCTGGGGGCATTCTATGGAAAAGTGTGAACCAAAAAAGATTTCGAACTTCCAGTACAGCTAGAAACTTGAAATTTGGTGTGCAGGTCGGTCGTACCTTTGTTATCTATAATTTTTGTTTTGATGCCAATATAGCCAATAATAAGCATCATAATCAAATGCAGTCAATCCATGGCTCCTCCAACTAATATAAATACCAACTCCAAGGAGCGTCATAGTCCCTTTTTTAAACCTAACAACGTGAAGTTCAAGTAGAACATCCTGCATTTAAAGAAGTGGACAGAAGTGGATATAATCAGTAAAAGCAATCTCAACGGACAAATGGAAGCAAGGGATACTTCGCTTGACAGATTTGTACTTTTTTTTTTTAGAGTTTTCATTATTAATGGACGTAGATACAGGGAAGGGGGAGATCATCACCCTCAACAAAACACAAATCCGCACCGTTATTGGTGTCATTACAGGCCACTGCCTACTAGGACAACACGCCAGGAGACTAGGAGCTCTATACAATGATTTCTATAGAAGCTGTAGGGATGAGGAGGAGGAGGAAAGCACCACCCACCTTCTCTGCCATTGTCTAGCGCTCTCCCACAGCAGAAGAACATTTCTTGGGCACTATCATTTCAATGACATTAGTGACCTAAATCAAATCCCCCTAAGGAAGATCCTCACATTCATCAATAACTTCAAATGGTTTTACGGGTAGAATTCTCCTTCAGGGTAGAATTCTCCTTCAGGGAATTCTATAGGCAGCACAACGGGCTCTGAGCCTAAGTGAGTCCCATGGGACGCCTATCCACCTAACCTAACCTTCTCAATCTTGTTCGAATTCGGCAATAAATTGCAGCGTAGCAAAACTGAATGTTGAATGGGAAATGAAACAATTCGCTATTTAACATTCGATGGACTGACAAAATCAATTCGAATAAACAGCAAAAAACTTGATAGTGAAAGTCTTTCGTAAAATACTTGGGAGTTATGGTCGATGAGCACTTCATATGTTATTCATATGTTTATACGATAAGACTGCTAAGAGCGCTATCAAGAATTATGACTAATACAGAAGCACTACGGTATGGTCAAACAATGGGAAAACTGCGCTGAAAGTAGATAACGACAAAACATGAACCAAAATCGATGGAGGAGCTTGGAAAAGGGACGATGGACCTGTTGGCTGATCCCGAGAAGAAACCGAAAGCAAAAGTGAATCGATTTTCACTTCACAAATGGGTTTTTTCATTCATATTAACGAAGATTCATGCATGGGAGTGAACACAGTTCTACGTTCTGAGAGCCAGAGTCCTTGAAGACCTCAATCATGTTTCCTTCTAATGTTCATGATTCCATGCTCCAACAGAAATTTCCGGGGTTAAATTAAGCGAACAGCCAACATCGGAAAACTTCATCACACATATGTTAGAAGGAAAAGTAGTTTGCAGCTTTTGTAAAGATTCGGGACCAGGGCCCCTACTCTGTATTCCAATTCTAAAGTTGGGATCGTTCGAAAGCGAAAGTTTTGTATGGGCAATTTGAAACGTAATTCATATAATCCATACAAAATTTGCCTTTTCGAACGATCCGAACTTTAGAATCGGAATAAAGAGAAGGCGTCCTGGATAGGCTCTGAAACAGTTAAAGAAGCAATTACACTTCACGATGTAATATTTAATGGTAGTTTGGCGGAGATTAGAGACAGTGTTAGGAACGGTATGGTCGAGAACAGGGGTCGAATTACAGCATCAGTGATCGAGTAACTCGTCACATAAAAATGAGCGTTATTACGTCGGAATGATCGTTTATACGTAATAATCCTCATTTTTACATGACGAGTTACTCGATCACTGACGCCGTAATTCGACCCCAGGTTCACTGGAAAACGTGCTGTGTACGTTAGGATTTTAAACTTTTTCCTCTGAATTATTCCCAAACATGCTCAAGACTTCGCTAAGAAGGTATGACTTCTTCAATCTCGGAGTCCTATCTTCATTATATCCAATAACTCTGTTCTCGCTTTTCGGTACAAATAAGGGAGGAATCCAACAGTGAAAATTCTACGCACTATACTACGATGTGAGTGCAGTCCAATAAGCTTAGGACCTATGAATTCCTGCCTTCGGGTATGAAACGAACAAGGAATACTCAACCATCGACTGGAAAACCAAGCAATCGCAAATGGCAGGAATTTTGGTCCAACGAACTTCACACCATTTAACAAAGGCCACAAGCTAAATGACAAATAGTCAGTATCATGCTATAATGGCATTCCAAAATAGATCTCACCTCAAATCATAAAACAGCAACGTTTAGGCCAAATTGTAGGGTCTCAGACCCCCCACTTTGATAGCAATTTCACTGTTATCTAAATGACTTGTTCAGATTTAGAAATTTGCCATTTGTGAAAAACGTTCCCCTTTCCACAAGCGGTTCATTTGAATTTGTGAACTTTGTTTTTATCTAAATTTCTTTACTGATTGCAATATTATAAATTAATTTATCGTCTTGGAACGAACAATCGTACGTTTAGGTGAAGTAAATATAATTTCCTAATAATTAGCAACAATAACACGCCATAAAATGAATTGTTAAGAACTAATTTAAATGAGTACCGCTTAAAAATGCATTTCCTGGTTTTTACCACTATGCATGTGTATGGAGTGAGGTACTCAATCAACAGAGTCTATAGATTCCTGTTAAGCGACAACCTATTGTTATACATACAGCTTGGGAATGTTTAATTTGGGAGCCTAGGTAGTTAATGATTGGGAGTCAGTCAATAGTCTAAAATATGAATTGAGCTCAGTTTTTGAAATGTAAGATGCCCCTGACAAAAATGTTCCCTAAAACTCCAAATTTGAAAAGAGAGTTTGTGGTAGGTAGTTAGAAGTGGTTGAAACTGGTGGGCCTGCCAGAGACAAAAGTAGCGCTGATGCGCCGTTTTGATACCACAATTCATGTGACCTGGATGTTGATGGGTGTAGCTTAGAGTGTAGTTTTCATATCCATCCTGAGAAGTTGAGAAAATTGATAATGTTGCTGAGTTTTATGTTAGAAATCTCAGAACGTTCCTTGAAAAAGGGGTTTCCAAGAGTGCGCTGTCTGGCTCTGACAAATGCCAGGCAGTCACAGAGAAAGTGGATAAACGTTTCCTTTTCATGTGAATGTGGCAACTACGACAGTGAGGGTTGAATGAAATGCCTAACTTGGCAGCGTGTTGAACAATTGGCCAGTGGCCCGTGCTAATTGCTGTGATTCTTGCTGTCTCGATGCGGTTCCTATTGATTAGGTCCTTCGTTCTGTTTTTATTGTAGGTGGGCCATATCTGTCTGGATATGGCATAGGTTGCTAAACTTTTCCACCTAGAGTTAGCAATAGACAGAAAGTGTTGGAAAATGTTGCCCTTGATGAGTCCCGCCGGAGAGCAGACAGGCATCCAGGGTAGACCCACATCTGGCTACCGCGTCGGCTTTAGTTCTGTAGTACAAATTGAATATCTTGGGATTAAATGAATGAAGCTATTATATGCGAATGATTTACGTTCAAGAATTTCACGAGTCATATTAATTTTCACATGCGGGTAAAAGAAATGAGCTGCGCGTTGGTATTGAAAAAGCACGAGTTGGTAGAGCGCAGTTACACAATTAATGCCGTTTACTCGGTTGTTTTGAATTATAGTCGTCCGCGCAAGCGTCCTTATCATGCGTCAAAGGTAGAAGGCAAGTCAACTTTGGCTCGTACGACTTAAGTCTCCTTGTGGCCTGCCAAAATGATTCTTTACACAGTCGACTCGTGTAAATTCGGCATCAATCTTCGACGCATCGTAACTCTATTTTTACTCATAGAACTATATGCACATGGATATGTAAATCCAGTATAAGCTTGAATAGTAAACACCTACTATATCCAAAATGTTCATGTCCTAAAAGCCTCGTAGTGCTATTATAGGTAAATTCAGAACAAGAGTAAGGAATGACGGCCGTATCCTACAATTCGACGACTAATTTTAATATTGTCATAGCAATTGAAGAGTTCAACACCCGGCTAGGTACTAGTTGGCATTGATCACACCTGGTTATAGCGCAAGCTTGAAGACTAACTTAAAAGCTTAAACAACTCAAAGTTTATATTCCAGTCACTCATGCAAAGGATAGAGTCGAAGTGATGCATGAATATGACAGAAGCCACGACTAGATTCGACAGCAGAAAGGTTAACGAATCGCCTATAAGTTAATAAATAGGTGCCACTGTCGAAGAGTAGTTCTTTGTTGGTTTCGTATGAGGATCAGGTGGTAAGATGGGAAAAATATTTTTACACATTAAGACGAGGTAATGCTCAAAGTCGGCATAAGCTCGCTGCCGAGAAAGGATGAGATCATTTCCGCAATTTAAGTCAGGAATCCACTGTCCCAAAGTTAAAGAAGACTTGGTCTGGGTGGTTGGGTATATAGTGTCATATAGTAGGGCTAGGAGAATCATTGATCTGTAAGTGCATCAGTTTCGCTTTATAGGGATTTTAAATTTAGACCACTTTTTCTACAGCTGTATACTCTGAATGTCGTCATCTGCAGCTTTAAAGTCTTTGAATACGTTGCAGGTTTAAATTCGAAATCTATAGAGCTTCTCCGAAGTACCGCGCTGGAACTTACAGTAGAACATGGCGCTTAGTATTGTCAAAATGGTTTAAGATGTTTTTAGAAGGCATATTACCCTTGTAATATCATTCGATGTTCACAGCCCGCGCTGTGTATTTAAATTTAGCAAGCCATCGCGAGGCTCTCCTTTCAGACGTTGAGAAGGCCTCTATCCAATCATCTTTCTCTGGCTATTGGTGTTTTGCACTGTAGTGCTTGTTTGTTTACAGTTTAAGGGTGGTCATGGTGTAGTGGTTGCATCATCGCTTGTCACGCTGAAGGTTCCAGGTTCGAATACCGATGTCACAGAAAAAAAAGTCGGTCAATTGCGAAAAAAGCTGACGTCAACTCTACTGTATAGGCATAACACTGGCAGTAGGGTAGGCAACGGCTTGAAAGTGTTGATCGTACTTATGACATCGGGATATTCGAAAGAAATACTGCGAATTATAAGCAATGGCAATAATTCTCCCCAGTCATTCTGGAAAAACCACCCTCGGAGCAAAAAGACTGAAACCTAATACTACCTGAGTTTCAGAAATCACTACACCAACACTAGCGCTGTGTTAATAGCATCATAAGGGTATTCATAACCCCTTTAGCGCTAGTGAATTATAAAAAAAAAAAAAATGTCTCTTCGGTCATGGGTAACGGCGGCACTTGATCCTCTGAACGTTGGTAGCAGTTAGTGATTGCACATTAAAAAGTCTTTTGCACATTTGATCTTTATAGTCTCCAGCTGCTTCAAGATAGTCCAGTAAATTGAAGTGTCAAACAGTTAAGTTATTCCTCTAAGGTGAACACTTTTCTTGGTCAGATGAGCGATAAATGAGACTGGGAGCTAAAACCAAAAAAAAAAAAACGGCCAGAGTCAACGTTGGTTACTTGAAAGACTCCCACATTCTAACAAGGGAATTCTATAGTCTCTATAGTGAGTCCTGCGGGACACCTATCTACCTAATCTAATCTTACCTAGCCAGAATAATAATGTTCGGTTGACAGTTTTATCATTTCAAAATGTTGGCATCAATTGTCGACCAGGCTATGGACTCAAACAAATCGGTCCTGATAAGATCGTTCGGTCTCGCCGATAGGAAGATGTGCAAAAATGAATCGTATTTTGTAGATTGTGCATTTGATGTGAATAACAGCTAAGAAATCATTAATGGGATTATGCACATCTATGTATATTTCAAGTGCGAAAGGCCGGCGTAAGCACAGAAGGCACTTTATTTAACAAATTCATCTAGCTGCTGGGATACGCAGACGATATCGACATCATTGCCCGGTCCCAGCGTGCCAATTTTGCGGCTTTTACGGCAATACAAGAACAAGCCCAACGAGTTGGTCTCACGATAAACAAGGAAAAAACAAAGTACATGCTACCTTCCAAAAACCGATCCATCGAACACCGTCTAGGTCAAAACCTAACAATTGAAAGCTATAATTTTGAGGTAGTGAAGAAGTTTATCTACCTCGGAGCAAACATAAACCCCACAAATGACACCCTGGTGGAGATTCGACGAAGGATAACCTTAGGCACCCGCTGCTACTGCGGTTTGTCCAAACAACTAGGGTCCAAACTCGAAGGTCCAAAATCATGCTTTACAAAATCATGATCTTGCCAGTCCTACCTTTATGGAGCTGAATGCTGGACGATAAGTAAGACAGTGGATCAGATCTTGGGTTCCTTCGAAAGAAAAATTCTACGTCGAATATTTGGTCCAGTCGGCGAGGAGGGCGATTGGAGAAGAAGATATAACTGCGAACCCTACAAACTGTATGAAGATGAGAATGAAGTCGAAAAAGCAAAAAATCGAGCGAAAGGACAAGAATGATCCATCTAAGAGGGTCTTTGAATCCCAGCCACCTGGTTCACGAAGAAGAGGAATACCGAACCTCCGGTTTAAAGATCAGGCAATCGCGGACGCCAGAAACCTTGGTTTAGTAAACTGGAAACAGCGTGCCCGGGACCGTGAAGGATGGAAAGCGGCATTTGATCAGGCTCAGACCCTCCAAGGGTCGCTGGCCTGATAAGTAAGTATGTATATTTCAAGCTCTCGAAGATTTAAAGAACGTTAATTCTACGTCAAGTACTATCTCAATTGGGCGATATCGCATCAAAGAAGAATAAAGTTTATGCTAAGATAACTTGGAATCAATGTCAACACTTTTATCAAACAATACATTTTATGGCGTTGAAATTGTTATGAATGAAGTTATCTCTATCCCGTCTCTGTATTCCTGATTTCATTAAAATTAAAGATTTCCACGCAGAACAAATTACCCACCATAAACTTAATATCGCAAGTAAACTTAAACTGATAAGACCGATTTGCAGACTTTCGCACCACAGTGAAGAATCGACAAAAATATTCTGATTGCTCGCTTCTTTTATATAAAAGCCTCGAGTATCGCTAAAGGAGCTTCATTAATCGTGTCGCGGATATTATCGCTTCAAGCATCAAGTTCAACTGAGTAAATTGTCGCAAGAGAATGTTTAAATCTTTTTCGCATCTAGTTGCGATTTTCATTGCAGTTTTAGTTGCATTCAATGAAGTTCAGGGTCATGGAATGTTGTTAGATCCCGCCAGTCGTTCGTCTAGATGGCGCTACGATTCAACGGCAAAGGCAAACTACGATGACAATGCTTTGTACTGTGGAGGATTTAGTGTGAGTTTTACTGAAGTTCTATATCAAAACAAGTAGCACCTATCCAATCGGGTGTAATTGATAGGTCCAATGGGGTAAAAATGGAGGAAAATGCGGATTTTGTGGAGATGATTATAGTGCGGCTACACCAAGACCGAACGAACTAGGTGGAACTTACGGACAAGGAGTTATTACGAAACGCTATTCGAATCAGTATACGGCGTATTTAGGAATCCGAATAACCGCGAATCACTTGGGCTTTTTCTATTTCAATCTCTGCAATCTGGATGAGTTTGGTGCCGAATCGGAAGCATGCTTCAACAAGTATCACATAAATCTAATCGATGGCAGTGACAAGTTGTATATTGGCAGCACAACAGGATGGGTCAATGCTACCATAGTGTTACCTGAAGGCGTGAGTTGTAACCACTGTGTTTTGAGATGGAATTATCAGGGAGGTAAGTTGAAATAAGTGACCCTTGTGGCCTTTTAATTTCATGAAATCCCTTGTTAAGGCAACAATTGGGGATATTGTGAGGATGGAAGTGGTGCCAAGGGTTGTGGACCTCAGGAAAACTTTAAAGGATGTGCTGACATAAGTATACAAGCACCTGTATCTCGAGTTGCAGTTCCTGAGTCATTGGAAGAAGCTATTATAAATCTGCCTGATGATGTGGATGATGCTCCAGTCGCTCCTGATGAAATTTAAATCAATTAAGTTGAAAAATCTGGTGTTTGTTTTGTGATTTCATTTACGAATATATATTTCTGTTTGAACCATGCTCCAAACAAGTCTTCGAATCCTTAGCCTTGGGACGACAGGGTAGAGCAGAAGTTTGATGATTTCTTGATTATTAACTGTGGAGTGCCAAAAGAACTACGTTGAAGCTTCATGGCACACGTTACGTGATACGACTTCAAGACTTAAAAAGCAACGATAGCGGTTTCTAAAGTTTCAGAGCATACTTTAGTATTTCTTCTATCAAGCCTTCGTAACATGGCAAGATTGGCTACAAAATGCAGTGTTACCTTCGGACTTAGAAGCAGTGGTAGCTTCAATCTTAATCCTATGGTTTGATTGGTCCCGATTCTCTGTCCAATTGATTACTTTAAAATTCTGAAACTCTATTGTTGAATCATCAGGGGTATGCAGTATGTTGTTTCCAAAAATGTGGCTTCATAATTTTGTTTGTCACAACGTTATCGCTGAAACGAGTTTGAGTCACAGACTTTTCTTATGGAAAACGTGATAAGCTAATTAGTCACTGTAAGCTGTTGCAGAACTTACATAATTGTTATCGATTGTCGTTCTCTTCAAAGGTCCAATCCGTTGTCTTGGGAAAGGTGGTCTGGGGGTCTCCTGTATTAATGTTTCTGTAATAGTATTCTGAATGTACGTTGCAGTTAAGATTGGCCGTACTGTTTTATTTTACATTATTTAGACGGTTGATAATGTAAATATTCAGGACACATGCTGAGAATGTGTAGAATAGATTCGTCCTCAAACCTCATCTTTGCAGCTTCTCCAGAAATTGTAATAAACAATGTGCAATCGTCAAGCATATCTGTCTAGGATGCAGTGCTCTACTGTAACGTAAGGTAGCCTTTGATTCGATGGTTGTTCCAATAGTCAAGACGTTGCCATCTATGGTTAGCTTTCGATCAGGTTTAACAAAATACATAGACGCTTTGACATGATCAAGATTTCTGCTGATTGGTGAGTTGGTCAGTTGCAAGTTCCCTGGAATTTCATAGAGACACACACGGCAGTCCTTCACTGTCTTCATCGATATCTTTTATGTAAAAAAAGGGTTTAGACTAGTTGATGTGCTTGCTTGCGATATCTTTAACATCGTTCTGAATCAGGACGAAGATACAGGGTTGTCTGTGATACCATTTCTTAAGACAGAAGCAAGAAAATCGAATACGAACAACTTGGACAGAACATCACAATTGATCATTTTGAGGTATAAAAAGCTTTTGCCTATCTAGGCTATCATAAATGAAATAACTCTAGCCAATCGCTGTTTACTTTGAGTAAGGAGGCAATGAAGTAGTTACGCCCTCTAAAGAACAACAAGAAGAAGCATGGCCATTAACAAAGGCGGATGAAATAACGAGTGGAAGAGATGATTTAGCGAACTACTTATTACGGTATCGGGAGGATTGTTCACAGCCCTTGGCACTGTGGTCTCTAGCGAGTTCTATTGTGCCTTCCCTAGTATTCTCAGATGAATTGTTTCACCCCAGAGGATGTCAGGAAGTCAAGGAACTTCTCTGGATGAATGGCAGCGAGTTATTCCGAGGGGTGACTTCGTTGCCTAGAATTCTCTTTATAAGTTGGAAGAGAACTGGGCATTCCGTTAAAATGTGTAGAGAGGTCTCTTCACTCTCAAGGCAGTGTCTAGAGCTTGAATCTCTTACAAGGTGTATGTGTTTGTTCAGACGACAGTGTCCGGTGAGGAATCCAATTAGTGCTCTAAGTTTGATTTTGTTTGTGACGGTACAGGGAATAGCAGCTTTGAACAAACTTGCCCTTGTGTGTTGAGCCAGACTTCTCTAAATTCTTGCAAAGACCCGAACTACGTATATGAGTCAAAAAAAAATAAAAATCGAATCTTTGTAGGTGGTTGGTACAATGCGAACACAGTGTATACCAATGCTCAAGGAGTCTCCAATTTTAACCCAGAGGGATAGCGCAAAAAAGAAAACTTGGAAAGGGACTTCAACTTACTTGATGCGTGAAACTGGAGGCAACTTGTTAACAGATTGGTTCCCATGGCTGTCAAATATGATACAGCCACATGACATTCAAAAATGATAGCCACTACGAACAGTTGAGGAATACAAAATGCTTGGCATCTTACGATGAGCTAGATGTATTTTGTTTGCTGAAAATTAAGGCACCTAGTAGAACCTAAGTTAATTTTCCAAAATTGGTCCGGCAGCCAATGTGTTAAGCACTGAGTTGGCTAAAGAGTCTTGTTGATTGAAGCTCAGGTCCGCCCCTGTCTTACTATAGTCATGGAAAGTAAGTAGGTATTTTTTTCTTAATAACTCCTCCCCTCTTAAACTAGGTCACAAATCACAATCATACCTACGATGTTAATAAATTAGTTGAGGGAGTGTGAAATTTCAGAGTACATACCTACAAATGCCTAAATTCTCTGACAAGGCTTGTTGATTTAATAAAAACCCAATTTGTGGCACCAATAAACTAATAAGTAAACAAGATAAAACATTTCGAAATCGCTTAGTTATTTGTTGAAGAATCGTTTACAATTATGTCGAACAGAAATAACAACAATACCAAATGCGAATGAGTAATACCACATACAAGTTTTAATCATAAAAAAATGTTATTTATTGGAACTATTATAGTAAAATTATTAAATCTTCAATTTGAAATCAATAATTCAAGTGTAATCGTTCTCAATCTGCTTCCTTTTCGAATAAAAAGTTTAAATTGCGACCGGCGCTATAGGAAAGCAATAAATCTTTTGTTGAAGTGTAAAGGTTTAAGGAATGTTAACTGGATATTTACTGGATTGGAGAATTTCAATAATAGCCGTTTTAGGTCCTCTTATCCCCGAATTTAAGAAACTTCGTTCTTAAATATGAACCAGCCAATCGTGCCATAAGCTAGATATTGAGGCAAATCTTACGAAACGGCTCTTCGATCATACAACCTATCGAAAAATCCATCGCGTTCAAGGAGTTCACAATGGTTGCTTTCCTAGACATTGACGGAGCATTCATTAACATTCCGACACTTTCAAAAATCAATGTTCTGTAATGTCTTTGACTATTTAAAATGTAACGTATTTTTGCAACGCCATCTGTTTGCAAGCTTTAAGTTGTATTGTGTAACAAACTCACTCAGCCATGGAAGTGTTACTGACTTCATTCGAGGAAAAGGAATGGAGGACACTTCCGTGTTACCCAGGCTCGAGAGAAGAAGGGAAATTTTGCCTGACCCACTTAACAAAGAAGCTTGAAGCCCTAGGATTGGATTCTCACCGAGTGCCATGCCTAATCAGCTTCGCAATTTGCTTATTACCGAAGGCATTGCAACCGACATTCTGCCTTCCGATCCTCCAAACGCCGCTGAGTCGAATCCTCAATCATCAGCTTCTCCGTTGTTAGTGGATGCCCAGCCATCAGACGTTCCGCAAATTTTTCAGTCATCAAGCGCCCTCCCGTTAGCAGCATTAAGCAGTTTCCAACCAGAGGACGTCGTCCAAAAAGCAGTCGCTGACAAAGAAGATGCCATAACATAACAGCTCGAGAAAAAGAAGAGAATCCTCCTGCTGCGCCGAGAGCTTCAGATTTTGGAGGAGCAAAGTGCCACCAACCAACTGCAGAAACTGGGCATCCCCGACATCGAGGGATTAGCAGCATCGTTCAGTTGTCACGACGCATACACCGTCGAAAAATGGCTAAAAAACTTCGAAAGCGTCATACAAACCATTCGGTGCGATGACCATTTCAAGTAGGTGTCCATGAAGGGCACAGTGGAAGTGTATCTGCGCTCCAGTGACCCGTCAAACTATGAAGGAGGGTTGGCTTAAGCAATTCAGGCAAAATGTTTCAATCACGGATGTCTATCGACAGCTGCAGAGACGCACGAGGCGTAAGGGTGAAAACATCATCGCCTATTATAGGCCCCTATTGTGAGTGTCGATAGCTGATCGATGAACGACATTTATCGATCATCGATCGTCGATTGTAGATTTTGGTATTGTGTATTTTGATTGTGAATGACATTTGTCGATTTGACAGTCGCTTGTTGTCGATCAGAAATTTCAGAGGTCGATGGTTTGTTTTCGAAAAAAGTGGAAGAGTTTTGTGCGTATGAAATGTAAGTAATTTTAGTAAAAATAAAATATTTATATTAAGGAAAATAAAAATATATGAATTAAAATTCTATCGATTGAATTACACAATGCCATAGCTCAAATCAATCGACGCAATCGACAATTGTCGTGGCGATTGCTGATCGACACTCACAATAAGGGCCATACTGTCAGTGCAAGAGATCGCTGCACAAGGCCAAATCAGCGAGAACGAAATAATCAACTTCGCCATGGAAGGACTGCGCGGCAGAACCGTGTATACCTTAATGCTCTACACAGCCACAACATTGGAGCAGCTAAAAGACCTACTCCTCAAGTATGACAGGAAGTGTTTCGGCGATCAGGCAGTTCAGAAGGGTACAGCTTCAGACCAAGACACGAAGTCCACCCGATGTTTCAACTGCCCCAATATGGACATTTGTCAGCGCGGTGCACCCAGAAAAGGCGTACTTTGGGTTCATGTTTCCGCTGCGGATGCACCAACCACATACTAAAAGAACATTTGGGAATAAATCTACAATTTAATACACCATCTCGTTAACAGCAGAGTCATCAGCGTCTATTTTGGCAGCTGTTCAGTTGAAAGGAAGCCGTACCGAGGTACACCTCAACCCAGGGAGGTTAGGTGACTACTTCCAATAAGCAGGAGCACATTTAAACCAATCGGCGTAGGCCCAATGTGATACCACGTACCGGAAACCGGCATCGAGAACCTTGCATTATGAATTTCCTGTTTAGAGAAGAAGCTACGGGTAGCCTTACGGTGCAGACCCCTTCGTGTGCACAATGTGCAGAACCATTTAGACTCACAGACAAAAGTCCTTATTTTGTAAATATTGAGTTTGGCTAGTTCGCTTAGGTCTTCGTAGGAATATTCTTCTAGAGTTTGTCTTCTTAGCCTAGGGGCATCGCATAACAGATGTAAAGTAGTTGAGTGACCGCTTCTTCCTCTTCCTCGTCTCAACACATTCTACAGAAATCATTGGATGCCCAGTCTATCAATCATCATCGCCGTTAAACATTCTTCAAAAGTTAGTCCTTTTTTTGTAAATTTTCGGAACCTTATTCCTGCAATACTTACTTACTTAAGGTGGCGCTACAGTCCGGGGTGGACCTGGGCCACAACCAACAAGCGTCTCCAGCCAGCTCGATCTTTAGCTAGCTGCCTCCAGTTTCGCACGCTAAGTTGGTTGAGGTCCCCTTCAACCTGCGTGCGCCACCAGAGTCGCGGTCTTCCTCTACTGCGCTGTCCGGAGCATTGGTGTCCACCCGCTCTACATGACCCAGCCACCTCAGTCGTTGGACCTTCACTCTTCTGGCTAAGTCGATGTCGCTGTATAGCCCGTACAGTTCGTCGTTGTATCTCCTCCTCCACTCACTCAGAAAACCACCAGAAGAATTTTCCCCTCGGAGCAGTCCATGTCCATGTCTCTGCGCCGTAGAGCAGGACTGGGATTATTAAGGTCTTATATAGGGTCACTTTGGTTGTTTGAGAGAGAGATTTGCTAGTCAATTGCCTTCTTGCGATTGGCAAGAATTATTCTTCATTTGATCACAGCGCTGGTGTCGTTGTCTGAATTGATTCCTGCAATAGCATCTGTCTATTTCCTCTATCTCGCGCATCTCATGCTTCTTTTAAGAAGCCTTCATAGAGCTCGCGGCTAGCTCTAGTAATTTTCTACAGTGCCGCTCTATCTGTTTCTTCTGCTTGCGGGCATTCTTTGGTTTCTTGAATTTTTTGTTTTTGTAGTGACCAAAGAGAAACCCAGAATGCAATTTTGATGGCTTTTGGCAGTGTTTCCATTGGTCTTTACCACTTCATGCGAGAGATTATCGGACACAGACATATTCACCTATTTTTACTTGAGAAGTAAGCCCTTAGAAAATAAAACAGCAATGATTATTTTCTCTATAATAATTATTAACCATTATTTTTGTTTTTAAATTCTAAATGTTTGTTTTTCTTGTATTTGTTTTCTTTTTTTTATAATTGCAAAATATTTGCAACATTAAATTACAACTACTTAAAAGTGTAACAAAATGAAAATATTCATTTGTTTTGTTTTATTTATTTATTTACTTATACTTTATGCTTTGTTTTGTTAAAATAATTCTAAGAACAATTTAATTTTTTTTTGTGTTGTACGTTAATGTAAATAAACTGCAAGCATTAGTACTCTAAATATTATAAATTGCAAAATATTTTCATTATTCACAAACAAGAATTCATTTAACTTAACAGAACAATATTTAATTTAATATAAAATCGATTTAATTTAAGAGTTAAGACAGAAAGGGAAAGATATTGTGTTGCTGTGATTATGCTGCAAGATGATTATGACGACATTTTTCTTTGTAATTTTTCATTTTGTATTTCGCTAAGTTTATGTTTCGTTAAAAAATGTGTATAATTTAATCTATTGAAAAATATAGTTATTATTTTAAAGCATTTAATAATTATTATTTTGTTTTTTTTTTCCATTTATATTAATATTTTTTCCACTTAAATAAATATGTGTTTCTTTGTTTTATAATTTTTTTTATTATATTTTGCGTCCGCTGAGTATGTTTTTTTTTTTTTTTTCGCCTCAGTAAAGGAAAATATATATTTATTTATTTATTTTTTCAAGGCATATTTCTCTTGACTTTTTTTGTAAATAGGGGACGATAAATAGGGCGATCAATTTTACAACAATAAAAATACTTAGTATAATAAATTCTCTAAAAAACGGACAATTTCATTGAAACTTTTTTTTTTTTTTTTGTTTTCTACGAACAGAGTTTTCATATTCTCATTTTTTGTTTTGTCAAGTTCGCTAACTATAAAAAAGTGTGTTTACTTTTTGTGTACGATTTTTGTTTTTAAATTTAAAATATCTTTTATGAAAAAATATTACATTTGTTTTTTTTTTCTATTAAAAGCACTTAAGATGATACATATGTATTTTTTTATTTGTTTACTTCAACAAATGTTTATAAATTTTTTTTTTACTTTACACCTGAATTTTAGAATTTTGTAGGCCGAAACGTCTTGTTTTTTTATATATAGAATAATTTTTTAATTTTTTTTAGTATCTAACTCTTTCCAAAAATTTTATTAATTGCCAAAAGTTTGTTTGTTTTTTAATAACTATGTTGAAAATTTGTAGTTTGTTTTTGTATACGTTAGTATTTCCTTAAGTACTTTTATCCTAGAGTGCAAACCCGATTTGAATAAGACCCCTGTCCCTAGTGATTTTTTTAAAATTAAGACACAACTTAAAATGTTGTTTTGAATTAAAAAAACAATAAAACTAGAAACATACTTGCGTATGTGTGTTCAAACTACACCGCCAATATAAAAAGGTTGAATAAGCAGTGAAGAAGGGGTTAAGTGCCATTATTGGAAATTTGGGTTTTTTTTCACAAATGAAGAAATTATATGACAGCTTAAATTTTTGTGCAATTTACGTCTCTCTACGATCTCTAGTTTCCGATTAGCTGCCTTCAAATGTGGTATAAAGGTGGTAAATGCAATACAAAAGTGAAAGATGTAGTGGAAGAAGGAGTTATATCTCAAAATTGTAGGAATGTCACTTAATCCCTTCTTCATCTGAACGCTTTGTTGTAAGATCAGAAAAAGGACAGGTATACAGTGAGCAAAGCGGTTTAACTCACCCAAGGTTGTACGGGTGGCTGCATTTATGTACAGCCTCACTCGGATCTCAATGACACTCTTATTATCTAAAGTGGATATCGCTTGGTTATTACTAGGTTGAGATCCAAAACAAGTTATAGAGGAAGCATTAATAGACTACAGTCGTTCGCCTTGAAGTAACTTCACAGTGGTCTAGAAAATATTATGGCTACGGATCCATTCTGAATAATTTCATTATCTTCCCAGAAAATACTACACCACACCCAAGCTAAATTTTACTAAAAACCTCCTGGTTACCATCAAGAAGATAAGTCCATCCACTTTCAAATCGACGGATCCAAGATCAGTGACGGGCTAGGTGAAGATATTTTCTCTGAAAGGCTTTATCTTAACCTCTCTTACCGCGTTCCAAATGATTGTAGCTTGTTCTAGGTCAGAGTGGTGGCGATGGTGTAATGGGTAGTATGTTTGCTTGTAATCCGACCTGTAGGTCCGCGCCCAGTCGGGGAACAGCAACAGCCACCACAAATAAAAGAAACGAACAAAATCTGAGTTTTTCAAACCACTACATCAAAAAGGGGTTCCTGCCTGGGAGTACAATGGACCGAAACGAGTTTGAGTGCTCCTGGGATTTGGAAATTGCTTTACGAAAAAAAGAAAACAAAACAAGGTCTGATATCTGCCAAAGCTATCCGTATCTTTTTCGACAGTCAAGCAGCAATCAAGTCCTTGGAATCACTCTAAACTTTAGAGCAGCTCTAGATTGCCGATGGTCTTTCACAGAGCCGAAGCAGTTCAATATTCACTTTTCTTGGCTACTGAGGCAAAGAGACGTTCCAGAGAATTGTCAGGCTGACGAACTCACTAGATATGTCTAGTCTACCAACGAGCAAGTAAGGAGGATCTGTCCAAGATCCATGTGGTATCACAATGGAGCGATCAGGGGTCAAAGTGTGCTGGATTTAGCTGGCAGCCACTTTAGTGTGGTGGTCTATTTCAATATATCTGTCTTCATAGTATAAGTATATACTTACGTATATATGTATATCTACCACTGAACATGAAAACTTTCCTGGTTTGGACATTTCCCTTGCAATGGTCTCACTTGCTGAAAGTTGAAAGTGTCTCTCTACCCAAATCAATCAGATTTCAAGACCACATCAGGATTTTTTTTCAAGCAGTGACCGGACGACGTCAGGAGTATATCACAAGGTAAACTCTGCTGGGTTACTAGGAAACAAGAACAGCGCTGAGCTGGCGAGGAAGGGATATTCGCTCAACAAGAAACAAGCTTGGCTGAAGTGATGCAGGCGTACGTGAAGGCACATCCCTTTTCATTTATTACATTGAACAAGTATCTGTCAAACCCATGAATAACATCTGGTGATACATCAAAACTTCTGGATAATACGAAACCCAAATGCGTAAGAAAATACTATTGATTGAATTGCTCCACATATAAGGGTATTCTTCCACGTAATACAATACGTCTACATTAATCTTAGCGTGGCGAAGAGGAGATATCTAAGTCAAATTCGATTACCTAACCTAACTTACGCCTTGGATGCAAGTCCTTTAATACAATTTTTGCAAATGCATGACGTAATTTGGAAAGAAACAGAACAGATAGAAAAAAGTTGTAGCTGTTAAGGGGTTGCCATGGTGTAGTGGTTCCATCATCGCTTGTGACGTTGAACTGCGAAACTGCTGCCGTCAACTCTACTGGCAGTAGGGCGGTCATATGCCTTAAAAGTGTTGATCGTTCTAATGACATCAAGATGTTCGAAAGAAATACTGTGAATTATAAGCAATGGCAACATTACCAATAATTTATTCTCCCAGTCATTCTGGACACCACCCTCGGAGTAAAAAAACTGAAACCTAATACCACCTGAGTTTTGAAAATCACTACACCAAAACTAGCGCTGTGTGAATAGCATCATAAGGGTTATCAGAATCTCTTTAGTTCTAGTGAATTACAAAAAAAAAAACTCGTTTTCGTTTGTAGCTCCAATCCTTCTTAAGTGAAAGACTGATGGACTCCATCCTAATTATATCGACGCTATTGGAGTTCGTGTCTTTGTAAGCGCTCGAATAATTGCCGACTTTGGGTTACCCCTGATCACAGTAATGACGGAGTCGTCGACCCTTCATCTTGAGTGTGAGAAATCCAATACCCTGTGGACTGATGCAAGTAAAGGACAATATGAAGCGTTTTGCCTACGGATTCAGGACTTTCTGTTTTTTTTTGTGATGACAGCTTTCGTGCCATCGGCATCGTAGAACTTTAGAATAGATTTCGATAGGTTTCCATATTCAGTTAGAATAATCTTCAAACTCTATCGAGTTTTATACTCGTACACAAGTGTGAGTTCTGGCACTGTATTTGCTCTTCTCAATGAACCCCTTTTATTTCACGAAACATATTTGCCTTCTTGCTGACACTTTTATCCGTTCTAGTCGCTCGTTTCTATTGTGCATTTGGTGCCTGATTGAAGCGCTCCCCATTGATCCACTTGACAATGCTGTGAAGTGATCCTCCGCGACATATGTGTACATTTTTTTTCATTCCACCAATCCAAAATGTGTATGGAGAAGGTGTTCTCAGCGAGTCCAAGTGTCGGCGTTGGTTTGCAAAGTTTAGAGATGGCAATTTTGACCTAAAGGATGAACTTCGTTCGAGTAGACCAGAAGAGCTAGACGATGAGCTCCTAAAGTCCACCGTCGAAAGAAATCCCACTGTTACGGTAAGGGAACTCGCAAGCGAACTCAACGTTAGCCCTATGACCATCCACCGACACCTAACAAAAATGGGAAAAGTCATAAAGCTAGGAAAATGGGTACCATACCACCTATCGGAAAGTTTCAGTAAAGAATCGAATCTGTCGCGTCACAATCAAGAGCCGTTTTTGAACCGGATCGTAACCGGAGATGAAAAATGGGTTCTTTACAATAACATTAAACGTCGCCACCAACCGTTTAGTCCAGAAGACCGACCAGCACAACATCCCAAAGACCACTCAAGGTGTTATTGAGTGTATGGTGGGATGCTGAGGGAATAATCCATTTTGAGCTGTTGCCTCATAACCAGACTATAACCCCAGAAGTCTACCGTCAACAGCTGTGCGGATTAAAAACGGCACTAGAGCAGAATCGGCCAAGTCTGGTTTATCGAAGGGGTGTTCTATTCCATCAGGATAACGCTCGCTAGGACCACCTGCACACAGTTACAGGAGTTCGGTTGGACAAAAATGGTGCACCCTCTTTATTCTCCAGATATCCACTTGTTCCGAAGTCTGCAAAACTTCCCTGATGGAACAAATTTTAAATCTTGGGATAATGTCCAAGAAGCTCTCCGGGTGTTTTTTTCGTCCAAGCCAAGCAATTTGTTTAGTGACGGCATTAAAAAGTTGCCTGAGAGGTGGGCCGAAATGTTGTTCTGGAATTAGAATAATTCATGAATTTTGCCACATCATATGTATGTATCTAACACGGCTGTTCGGCTTTTAGAACTCCCATTTGTAGGTACATTTAAAAAAATCATTAGGAACAGGACCTTTATCGACTTGGTTTGTATTTTAATTGACCCCGAAATGGAAAGTGACGAACATTTAAAAATTATAATTGTAAACCATGCGTGTGTATTATTTTCTATTAATTATTGTTGTTAAATTAACCAAGGGATTGTGGATGAAAACGTATTTAATTTTTAAATGTTTTTTTTCTCTAATAGAATCGCTGCGGAGCAACCTGAGTCCCATAATATTTTCTTGTATATAATGTATATTTTGTCTTAATATTTCTATTTTATATTTTACTAATGTTTTTCTTTATTCTGTTTTGTTTTTTTTTTTTTGTTTTAATAATTTAGTTTTTAGAATATATGACAGTAGAAGAATAAGTTTGATAGGAAAGGAATTTGGATTGAGGGCGATTTGACGATGGGACGTTTGAAAATATGGCCATTGAACTTAAAGTGTGAACAAGATATTGGGTGCGTTCCGATGTCTAGACCATCTGAAATTTCAGATGAAGAGAGCGTTCTCATTGGACCTCATAAAAAGTTGTCTGCTCATCTGTCAAATTTTAGGCTCTCGTCCAATTACGTACACGATTTTTTTTTTTTTTTCAAATTTATCGTTAAAATTTGTAATTTGAAATTGAGCACATTCGGAATTCTGGGCAGTGAAACAGAAATTAAGTCCTAATTCGGTGAACTGATTAAATTTTAATAAAAATCTTCGAATCCGCTTCTGAGGGACGGCGTAGTAGAGGAAGACCGCGACTCAGGTGGCACACGCAAGTGGAAGGGGACTTCAATCAACCTAGTGTGAGAAACTGGAGGTAGCTAGCTTAAGATCGAGCTGGAAGGAGACGCACGTTGGATGAGGCCCAGGCCCACCCTACCCCTTAAGCAAGTAAGAAAGATTAAATTTGCAGTGAATGTCAGATGGACGAGACAGATGCCATTTATGTGTCACAGAACAGGCATTTATTTTTGACATAGGTTACCAGAATCTTATATACCAGGCGAAGTCATTACACGCCGTCTCCACTGGCGATAAATCTATCGCAATAGCAAAAGCAAACGCAGAACGCAGACAGCAGAAGAACTGTCAGATTTTCTTTGATGGGCATTTCATCGCATACTTTTTCAGTGCAATTGCAATGAAAATGGCGGACGTGACAGCAATATGACAGCTCTATTGGCGATAAAGTATGCGATAGATGGTATGCAATGAAAGCATACTTTCTATCGCATGCTATGAAAATATGGCTGCTATAATGGTCTCCACTTGCGATAACGAAAGCATGCTTTAAAGTATGCTATGGATTTATCGCTAGTGGAGACCGCATGTTAGATTAGTCCAGAAACGAAAATACATACCAATAGCCACAGCTCATGGGCTAGCTTCTGGCGGCAATAATTCATGTTGTGCGCGTTATGTTTTTTGCATGCATGGGGGATCTACAGTTTTATTGTAGGCATAAACGTCGGATTGGGAAGCTTTTTCATGATAGATTATGGTAGGTAGAAATGGTTGAAACTGGTAAGCCTGCCAGAGACAAAAGTAGCGCGATTTTGATACATAACATGATAGATTCTACTCTTAAGGGTTTGTCATTGTGTGCCAAGAGGTGATGCCGCAAAAAACGTTTGGTTGTTTCGCAAAGCAATAACCAGTAAGTCATGGCGACCGTCACCACGAAAGAATATATGTATTTACATACAAATGTACGTATCTTTTGCAGGTACATACATATTTCTATAATGAACATATTAAAGCAATGCCTCTTTAGAAGAAATTTGTTCGTTAATAGTAGGCCTCGACCTTTAGTCATATGAACTAGTGCCTATTGAAATTACAAAACGCAGATTAGGACTTAAGGTATTAATAGTAGAATTTATATCTTCTCGGTCTGAGCCAGAAGGTTAGATATGCTGGGGATACTAGAATAAGGCACCTTCGGGTGATCTGTGGTCCCGTCTTCATAGATGGAATACGTTAAGCGGATGCAAACCAGCGCTCCTGAGATCAACAGAGAGTCTTCGAATCCACTTTGGCCGTACCTCCGGGCGCAATTGAAAATAGTGACTAAGGTGGCGCGTGCAACTCAAAAAAGACCTCAACCAGCTTAAGGTGCGAAACTGGTAGTAGTTTGCTGAAGATCGAGCTGACCTCCAGTCAGTCAGTCATGCTTGTTGGTTGAGCTCTAGGTCCACCGGACTCAAGCTATATCCAAACTTAAGCTCAACAAGTCTTTTGGAGCTGACGGTCTGGCTGCCAAACTATTTAAAGTAGCAGGAGATACTTTACAGAGCATAGATCAACTCGTAAGTATGGGAAATAGAATATGTATCAGCATCACCATGACCATGAAGTACGGTCGCTGCTCAATTAAGGTCGGTATAATAGACCTCACAGAGACTCTTTATATTAACTACTATCTAACAAGCTGCAAAGCTATAAAGAAATAATATTTCAAAAGTCGCATGTGAGTATGACATCACCATACATAAATAGAAAAGGTTGGAATAACAGCGCATTTTCAGTGATAAATATGCAATAAAAAAAATGGCTCAAGAAAGAGGGACACCATAATAGAAGAAGACTTTGGTCTCCATAGATGGCGGACACAAATTGAAAGCGATCTCAACCATATTGTCGAGTAAAACTAGGTACAGTTTGAAGCACTAAACCTAGAGATAAATTTGTTAAGTTGGTACACAAATATAAAAGGAAAATAATACAAAAGTAGTGCCAAGGGGTACCCTGTGATAACCAGCAGTTTCACCTGCAATGGGAATCTGCGCATTCGACGAAATCACATTTCTAAACCATGATGACCAGATCACAGGGCAAATCTTAAGGAGGTGGACAGAGGACTAAGATGATAAAAACAAAGATCTTGCTGACCTTTACCGAGATAGGAGAAGAATGGTGGTGGTTGCAACAATCTCTTCTAATTCAAAGAAATCTCATTTGTCAGAGTACATTTTTTGAGGTTACTGGCAATTCCCGAAGGAAGCCACCTAGACAAAAGGACCGAATTGACTATATCGACTTAGCAATACTATAAATCTCAGACTTGGAGTGTGATGTGGACAGGGGCCAAATCGTCTCTTCTGTGATCGAATAACTCGTCACGTAAAAACTAGCATTATTACGCATAAATGATCATTCCGACGTAATAATGTTCGTTTTTAAGTGACGAGTTATACGATCACGGAAGAGACGATTTGGCCCCAGGTTACTCTTTACGAAATGGGACAGAAAAATGGATGTCCACAAATGGGGCATGAAATGTTAAGATACCCGAAATCTATGTGCATTGCATATGTCGGAAGTTTCACTTGTACAATAGAAACCCTGAAAAGAATGAATGGACTGAGCAGCAAGCAGCTGTTTATCAATTACCATCAACCGGTATTAGATTCTGTGGAAAGGTAGTATTGGCATTATCTTGAGGAAGTCTTAACTATTTCGATTTCAAGACCGAGCTGCTAAGGTAGTTGAAATATACAGAGGGACACGAGGTTTTTAAAAGCAGTATGAATGGGAGTTAATAGCATTTGGAGATTTTTCAGGTTTCACATTAACAAGATGAAAATAGGGCTGACTTATAGATAGATCTTATTGGATGGGGCTTCAGAGGCAAAGGACCATTTCAAACTAATTCTAGAATGTTTCCAGACTAGTTTATTAGGAAATTTTAAGTCTTTCGATCAATGCGAGACAACTGCCCTTTCTTGAATATTGAATATGCGTCACAAATTTAAATCGTTCACACAATATAGTTCATAGCCAAAGGATTTGATTTGAAGAGGAGAACTTGAAGGATAGGATGTGTGGTGAATATGTTGACTATTAAGTTTATTACTGCATATACAATTTAGTATATTAATTTGTTTATTTCTTAATTTATTTAATTGTTTTTTAGTTTTTACGTTTTTTTTTCTTCTTCTTATAATAAATTGTATTTTTATTAAATATTATGTATTACGTATTGATTTTGTTGTTTAAAAAATATTTTTTATTTTTGTTAATATTTCAAACCCTGCGATGTTGAAGCTTTATGACAAATATTTTGTAGTTTGTGTTTTGCTTTGTTTTTCGTTTTTTTTTTCTTAATGATTGGCACAATTTTTCTTGTAATTCTTTTGGTTTTTATTAGTTTTTTGTATAATTTTTACATATATGGTCGTAATGCGTATTTTTTTAAATACGAGTTTAAAGAAATATATATATTTTTTAAATCACCAGTTGTATAACAAAACTAAAATAAGAAAAACTAAACATTAAAAACACAAAAGAAAAGTGCATAAGCATAAAAATAACCCTTTCTTAAGGGACTTTAAGTAGTCTCTAGTGTAATAAGATTGCATCAAGAGATGTAAATAATACCACCTAAAAGCTGACGGCATGGTTCTGAATAGGTGCGCCAATCCTTTACGCTCTGCTTGCCCATATGTGGAAGGAAGCACATCTAGTAGTAATTAATGGCTAAAGGATACGCTTGTCAAAATATCTAAAAAGGGAGACCTTTTGGAGTGTTAAAACTACAGTGACAGTGTGGTGCTCTCCGTTTTGTCGAAGGTGTTTTCAAGAGTGCTTACTGCTTACCAGAATAAATGAAAAGTTAGATGCTGCTTTCCGAAAGCAACAGGCCAGGGGCTAAATCGTCTCTTCCGTGATCGTATAAGTCGTCACGTAAAAACGAGAATTATAACGTAGAAATGATCATTTTGTATGTAATAATGCTCGTTTTTATGCGACGAGTTATACGATCATGGAAGAGACGATTTGGCCCCAGTTCCCTTCTAAACTTATATCGTGCAGGCAGACCAAATCAACACTTTAAACATAGTAGTCGAACAATCGAATGGTTGGCGCATGGCCCTGAAGTTCTAGCAAGGATTACCAAAGCAAAAGGGTTATTCGCATAGATTCACAGGATTAAGATCGGTGAATATGGCAAATAAAAATATAAATATTTCCCGCTACAGCTTACAAACAACCAATCAAGACCTACCTTTTCGCAATCATTCATGTGCCCATCTTCTCTAGAAAAATGAACATTAAAATCTCTTCTCAAAACTAAAACAGTTGTTGAAAACATTTGTAACTGCAAACATCAAACGTGATGAAGAAAATGGCTTAGATTCACACCTGCCACTCTGCGTTGGGACACATGAGATGCTTTGCCAACATTTGTGCACCTCGCTTGGTCTGGGAGCTTGCGAACAGTTGTTTATATTTACCCTTATTCCGTAAGGCGTTTACGACTAAATAAAATGCGACAGTGCGAAATCGGTACTACGATTGGCGTTTATAGCTCTTTGAACGCGATTTGTCATTGAATACATTGTGGAACCCATTACGATACGACAATCGTCATGTGAGATACCTCGTCACTGATACAAAACATTACCTACAGCTATTTATGTTTGTTTATTAGCACGCTTCTTTTACGCAATATTCTCTGTAAATTTGTGAATTTCAAACCAAAATGTTACAAATCGTCCATCTGTCATTATCAATGTGGAATGTATGTGGATGGTAAATGTAATGAATAAGGAGGCGTTTAAGTTACAGAATACTATCGGTAAATGACACGATACACGAAAATTGTCGTTTGAGATGAACGCCTTACGGAATAAGGGTGATTATTTACGACACTCCTTCAACTGCTATTGAGAACATGGTACCACCAGAGCTTCCTCTGTGCGTTCTGGTTAATTTTGATAACTACAATGATCTTACATTATAAAACAACGTCATTCCCTTCACATTACTTACAGCGTCATTAAAAAAAAAATCAGTATAGTGACATCGACTTAACCAAAAGAGCGACTGAGGTGGTTGGGTCATGTAGAGTGGATGGACACCAATGCTGCGGTCAGGAAAATGCTTGAATTCGCCCCCGAGGGACAGCGCAGTAGAGAAAGACCGCTTTTCAAGTGGCACACGCAAGTTTTTGAGGTCCCAATCAACTTAGCGTGCGAAACTGGAGGCAGCTGGCTGTTGGTTGAGGCCCAGGTCCACCCCGGACTGTAGTGCCACCTTAAGTAAGTAACTAACACCGCTGCGCTTCAGTAGGTTCTTTTGTACGAGCTAGTTATTTCCCAAAATGTAGAAACGAAAATAAAATAGAAACCAATAATACCCATTTCCATGCTTTAAAAATAAAAACAAAAAAACAATTATAAAAAAGTTGTATGTATATGTATATATATTTGCAACTAATGTTTTGTTCCTTTTTTTCTTTTTAAATAAAAACGTTTATAAAGAATTAAAATATATTTTACATGTTTTGATTTGATTTTAATTGTGTTTCGTTTGTTTTTCTTTTTATAATACAAAATAAGAAATATTTATAACTGACGTTCAATTATATATAAAAAATTGTTGCATTATATACAATAATAATAAAAAATATATTGAAAAACTACAAAAAGAAACTTAAAACAATCAGTTTAACACATAAAAATTTAAACTTAGATTTTTTTTTGTTTATTTATATATTTTCTAATTAAGAAATGGGTTAACTATAAAAAATAAAATATTAATGAATTGCTCTTAAAATTCATTTTAATTAAACAAACAGACAAAACAAAACATTAACATATTAAAATAAGTAAAATAAAAATTGTTTTTTTTTTTATTAACTTTTTGTTTTTAGTAACAAATTATTAAAATAATAAAATATACTTATATAGATATAACAAAAGATAATAATTTCGAAAGAATAAAATGTATTAAAATAATAATTCAAATAACTTGCTATACAATTTAAAAAAAAAAAGAAACGTGGGGTTAAACAAAAAAAACTTTTCAGTTTTGCGACATTTTTAATAGGTGATGCAATTTTGCAATTATTTTTTTTCTTTTTCATTTTCTCTATATATATAAATATCTATACAACTATAATAAAATTTATTAAAACTATGTATCGAAGGAAATGTTGTAATTCATTATCCGACTTTTTTTTTCTTGTTTTAAAATTTGTTAAAATTGCTGAATTGATCTTTACATCATAAAAAAACAAAAAAAAAAAAAAACTAAACAAATACTGTGAAAACTATCATTATTAAAAAAAAAAAAAAAAAAAATATTTGCCGCGTTATATTTTTGTTTTCTTCTTCTCTTTTGCACTTGTTTTTGCTATTCATTATGCACACTTTAGATAACTATACATATAGGGTGTCTTGTTCTTTTTCAAAAATGATTTTGGTTTCGTTTTTACAATTGTAATTGTAAATTTTCTTTTAACAATTTAGGGGTTTTAAGCATAAAATTTCAAGGGCGAGAAAAATTACTTTCTTCCAAATTTACTGTGAGTTTATGTTTTATAAAACTGTTCACTTAATTTGAGGAATTACCTTCCGATAGGTGAAGACTGTACTGAGTTCTATTGCTGCTGTTGTTGTTGGTGGTTCTGTTGATTATGATGTTGCTGTAGCTGACCTGATTCATAATTACCGTGTTGCTGATGTTCAACGGAGGACCCTATACAAAGTGGAAAATTTAATTTTTAATTTTTATTTATTCAATACACAATTTTTTGTTTTGAGGACCTTGCGCGAGGAATATCGTTTAACTCAAATCTTATGGATATGGGTGAATTCATAAACGTCATAAACAAAGAATTGCGTTACATGCAGTTTTACTGCAGAACTGTCGCGGACAAACTGTATTACCTCGTCAAAATATCATTGTTGTCGCGCAGATTAGTTAGTGAAAAAAAGTGGCTGCAACGATGACGTTCAGTAAATGCGATTAGAAAAGCAAAAATTAAGTTCTGCGATTGTAGTTAGGTAGAACAACTGACGTTTTTGAACTCAATTCTGACGCAATGGTTCCGGAATTAAGACTACTGTGTAGATTTAAGGTCGACTTTTCCTGTGCACAGGAGTGCTTTTCACCACATTCTGGGCCGGGTTAGGAATGCAGTTGAATTTTTACAGATGGCTTCAAAGTCGGTGATGGCTCAGATGCTGGAGTCTTTGTGGAAAGCGACAATAGTTGTGTTTTTTTGGTATCCCATATGGGATTGGCGAAAAAAACGACATCGGGGACTAATAATGTCATCACAAAAAAATTGGCAGCACTGCGTATGGATTGACATTTCAACTCAATAGCTGTGAGATAGACAACCAAAACAAAAGCTAAATAACATCTCAGCAGCCCCAATTCCTCAGGTCTTGACCACTTTTTACGTATGCTAACAATAAATATAGATTTATCGAATTATTTTGCATATTGCATTTCTGCTTTTACGGACTTTCTGTCTTGCTCAGCCATATTTTCATAACAAAGAATCGTTCGACTGACATCAACGTACGTCAGTTGTCCCGTTTCCATAGAAACTCGAGTCTGGTAGCACCGTTTTTATCTGGGATAAAGTTAAGCCCAGAAAATTTTGTGGTCTTAGCTAATGCAATGTGGGATAAGTTGTTATTGCATTTAACACGCAAATTGCTTATCCTCGATGTCGTTTTTTTCGCCAATCCCATACGGGATACCAAAAAAACACACCTAATGTTGGACTGCATTTTCCTCTAAGTAGTTATACATCTATCTTCCAAGTGGAGATTTTTTGCAATACTTATGGCAGTGAAGGGGACGGAGTATCTGTGTCTGTAGCGACAGTCAGGCTGCACTCAAGGCCTTGTTAAATCCTCTTACTAGATCAAAAATAGTTCGAGAATGCAGGTTTAGTTTGAATTCGGTTGGAAGACTGAATTTGCTAAGATTTGTCCGGATCTCTGGACACAGCGGGATTATCGGAAATGAGTTCTCCGATGAGCTTGGCAAACAAGGTTTAGAGGAGAAAATGAACAAATTTTGCTTCGAATGGCTACCAGAGCCTAGTCTGATAAGGATGATACTACTGTTGACGACCCTCACTTACAAATTAAGGACGAAGATCTTCGGTTTTGTACGTGGAATGTTCGGACCCTTAGGAGGCTACATGCAGGCGAACAAATAGCAGAGGCTCTTGCTGCTATAGTGCGGATATAATTGCCATTCAAGAAGTGCGATGGGATAGGCTGGGCAAAAGGAAGATGAAAAATTGTGACATCTACTATGATGATTGCTACAAAGAGCAGAACCAGGATTTATTTGGATGCAGATTTGTCATTCGCAAGGCGAAAGGTCTTAAACTTCCAACACATAAGCGAACGTCTTATTACGAACTGCATCAAGTTTAAATTCGCAAACATCAACCGTAAATGCGCTCAACAGACAAGGACGACGCCTTCAAAGATTGTTTCTACTAGCTCCTCGACAAGACTTATGAGCAGTGTTAAAATCATTTTGGGTGACTTTGACTTTAACTTCTTTGGCAGGACAGTTGGCAAGCGTAGTCTGCACGTCATTGCACGTCTGTTAAAGGATTTACGTTAGTTGACTTCGCAGCTGGGCGGAATGTCACTATTCTTTCGTTCACACGGTTTTTTCATCTCAATATCCACAAGGGGACATGGCGGTCTCCTGAAGACCAGTGGGAACTCTGCCAAAAAGCCATCAGAGACGCCACATTTGATGTACTCGGTTTCTCCTGGCACCAACAGCAAAACCTCGAATTATGCTGGTAAACACGTGCAGCGCAACTGGAGGCATACAGAGCGGAGCTGCATAGAAGGCCTACACAGATCTTAAGCCATATCTCTATTAAATGTTGCATTTAATGAAGCGTTTGATGGTCTAAGCAGCAGCTTAAGACAAAAAAACTTGCGCCAATATGTTGCTGAGAAGTTGATAATATGCAGGGAAGCAGTGCAAAATGTATTGGAGTCCTTCCAGAGAAGAATCCTTCGTCAGATATTTGACTCTGCAAGCAGAGGGAGCGTCGAGTATACTACCCGAATTCAGTAAGATATGAATGTAGTCCAACAACTTAAGATTTTGCGAACAATGCTCTAAACAAAGGGCATTCAAGCTCCTGTAGATCTAGTTCAAAGCATGTCTGGAATCGACGAAGATACAAAGAGACTATTGCAAGCAGTGATTCTCTCAGAACTCAGTACTCACATAAACAAAGTAAGCTGTGGAATATTTTAATTGAGTTTGGCAACCTGTCAGTCTCAAAAATAAAAATAAATAAATAAATTCATTAGCAACTGCTTATTAAATCCTAAATTAGCAGTTAAAGTCTAAAAATAAAAACATGAGTGAGAAATTTCAAAATCTCACAGCTGAGCAACAAAAGGATGTTATCGACGAAGTTAAGCGACAAGTGGCTGTAGCAAATGCTGAAGAATTTATTGCGAGAATGACGAAAAAGTGTTTTGTTCAGTGTGTTTCCAAACCGGGAACATCACTGGGGTCATCCGAAAGAAGATGCACATCGATGTGCATGGATCGATTTATTGATTCTTGGAATTTAATTATGCGTGCATATGTTGAACGAATAAATCAAGAAACTCAACAGCAGAAGCAGTAGGATGTCCATGAATGAAATACAAAAACTTTATATTTGAATAAATATTTGTAAGAAAGTATTCACATCGTTTTTTTTTTCTCTCGAGTTTATGAGGTAGTTGGGGTCTAGGTAGGTTGAAGAGGTGGGTGCATCGGGTGATGCAGCCTTCACTCGGATCACTAACGGATCCATTGTGTTCTTCTGACGTGGAATATCCATTTTGAAAAGACACAAAAGAGGGGAAAAGGTCTGGGTGAGGGCAGTTTCGAATGTTCGGCCTCCCTGAACCATCCCGAATTCGTAGTGAATTTTAGAATGGCTTTTGGTGGCTTGTTAGACAGGTCGCTCAGGTTGTTGAAACTGTGTTCTCTTCCGCGTAACTGTCTGTACTTAAATGCATACTTCTAAGGTGGGCCGCCATTAGGTTGTGGCCTGTGATGATCCCTGTGAAGAGAGCTAACTTTGATCTGTTTAGCGCAAGAATGTGCCTCATTTTTATCTTGTTGATATTTGTCCAGTGTTTCCTGGAGATGCGGCATGATGAGTGTGCGTTTCATCTCTCATCAGCTTGTCTTTGGAAGTCTAGTGCTAGGGGGGGTAGAACTGAGTGGTCGACCATAGATAGGTCCTGTTCCGAGCCCTTCCTGGATAATTCATCTGCAATTTAATTCCCGTGGATACCTTTGGGTCCCGGGATCCACCAGAGTGTAACGTTGTGATTCGCGGTGAGGGTATTGAGCTCTTCGCGACGTTTTACGATTTTTGACTTAACTACTGTAGATGAAATGGCTTTAATAGCGCCTTAGCTTTCTATGTAAATGTCGATAGTTTTTCTAGATACTTGCTTCATTGATAGTTCACGGGCTGCCTCGGCAATGGCTAGGACTTCCGCTTGGAACACACTCCCGTGATTCGGAAGTCGTATTGACCGCTTAATGTTGGGTGCTAATGAGTAGATCCCAGAGCTTTCTCCATCTTCGGTTTTTGACCGAAAAAAATCTGTGAAAATCGAAATTTTCGTTGGGTTGATAGCCTTCCCGGTGGCCCTCGTCTGTTGAGGGGATGATCGTTTGATCGTGAAGTCAGGAGGTGGTGTGAGGCAGTCCGAGTTAGTTTCTAGTTTTGATCTTGATAAGTCAATTTTATAGGAACATTTTCTAGCGTTGTCATTGCTTGTGGTGTATAATATGTCTAGCTTTCCTTTGGTTTGTTTGCATTCTGATGAGCCCCGACACGTCTCACGACATTTGATAAACGCTTCGATGGAGAATGCAGGTTTATTTCAGGTTATGAAAAATTCTGATCAAATTCAATTGACGACGAGAAAATATCATGGGCAATAAAAGTCTTTGCCCTACATAAGACCCCTGGCATCGATGGCTGCACGAATCAAGCAAATCTTTAGCTGGTACGATGTGTCTCTGGTTCCCAAGACCTGGCCACATACCGGCCAAGGAATACATGTCTAATAGCCAGTTCTCCTAACCCTTGAGAGACTGCAGGGATAACTAGCTATCCAGATCACATAAGACATATAAAAGGTAAATCGATAGGCTCGCTGCAACATAGAGTAGTCTATGCGATCGAAAAATCATTCCATTTCAAGGAATTCACACTTAATCCTCTTCTTGACATTGAATGAGCTTACAATAATGTGTGAGGACTGAAGCAATTTTAAATAGCCTGTCAACTGGCCCACGTAACATGGAACTTTGCGGCTGAATTGAAAGCAAAATTAAATTACGTGTTATAAACTCAACCCCAGGGAGCGTAAATAGAAAGAAGAGCGTCATTTGAGGCACCACCCATGGCGATTTTCTGTCCTCGTTCATCTGACTCTATACTCTATGCTAAATATCTTGAACATAATGGCTTCAGCGTGACAGTATAAAACGAAAGAATAAACTAGTAAACGGTTGGGCCAGAGAACGAAGTCTGGGAGTCAAAAAGATCGATCCGAAACTTTAAGACCCCTTTATGGACGGCATATAATACTTAAGAAGACTGAACGTGGCGTAGTTTTGGACTCAAAACCTGCCCGCCTGCTTTGCATGTAAAAAGATGTTCAATAATCCATGAGAAACTTCAAATCCAAGGTTAAATACCGGCGTTCTAGATCGCAGTTGTACAATCCATTCTAAAATTCTTTGGTTTGATTGTCTGTTGGGAAGTGCTTGAGAAAAAATATTATCCTGCAAGTGTAACCATGCTTGAGGGTAACGCAATTGATAAGATTAATGTCTACAGCGGCACGGGAGGCAATGAAAATCTGATCCCTATAGACATCGGCAAGGGAAGTGGGTCTTTGGACAACAAATACCACCTCAATACGTAATCGTATTGATCCACCACAGTGGCATACGATACGATACTGGGATGAGAAACTCGATTGCTGTGACGAAAAACTAACCTCCCATATAGACGACATGGATTATTGAAGTTTTGCAATCAGCATCAAGCCATATGTTCAAGTTTGATACAATTCTGGAAGTGCTTGCCCGAGTCCTGTGTCCTGGTTCACTTATTTTTGGATCACATTTCATGCATATGACACACTTTCACAAAATGTCCAACTTATAGTGGGTCTATGATAGGAAGCGCAAGGGATCTGTAAATGGTTGATCTGCGCTTGGCTAGCTCGTTAGTCCTATTATTTCTGTTTGGTACTGACCTGAAACTCAGAGAAAAAGGACCTTGAATCGGTAGTCTAACAAGACGAGTTCCGAATCAAAATCTTTAGATGCTTCCTGACTATTAACGAAGATAACGATGTTTCAGTTGGATGTAGAGTTGTAAGTTGTACACTTCATGGAGCTGAGTGCAAACAACAAAACAAAGAAATTTGTGATCTAATTGCAAAATCCTCCAGAGCGGGATACGTCTTTTGATCTATAATGTTACAATGACCAAAGGGCTTAGCAGTCTAACACCTAGATTCGCTGAGTCTAACTACGCTGCACCATACGATATAAATAGGAGGCGCAGCAGCAAATTCATAGCTTTAGTTGGACACGATAGCATGGTGCCTATTTCCACTGTTTTTAACTTCGTCAAACCAGATGAATAACACGTAAATTGAAACAAAGGTGATATTACTACACCACTACTTATGTCATAGCAAGTATTACTTAAGACATTAACCTGAATACATGCAGAGAAAATAAAGACTCACCTGTATTTGTTTCAATTGGTGTGGCTGGGCCAGCTGAGTGAGGTGTAAAGTTACCCATATGTTTCTGTCGCACTTCTCGTATTTTCAATTGAAGATCTTGCTTTCTTGGAAATATGTCTTTGTGCTGAGCCTGCAGAAGAAAAAAAATAAAATAAAAAATCGATTCAATTAATTTTGTACGCCCTTTTGATTTGATTTTATCTCACATGAAACGCGACTGTAGCTTGTGTTGAGGGGAACATTCCATGTTCCTTGAGAAACTTCAGCACTAGATTACGTCTCTGTTCAAGCACTTTTCTATGACCCTTCTCACTCGCATCAGATCGTGCACTTTGCAATGGCGTTTGTGGTGTCCTTGGTGATCGTCCTGTTTGATTTGATTCCAGTTCTAATGGTAAACAGTTGCTCATTTTAATCAAGCTACTTATAATAGATTCCCAAAACTAACCTCTCAGTTGATCATTGAAGTCAGGTCCAAAGAAACGCTGTGTAGTCGTGGGTAACGACATTTCATCAGTGGACTCATCCTCGCTGTCTGCAAGCAAAACAACAGAATACATCGATAAGGGTTCACAACGGTTCATCGAAGTAAATTTCTTACGAATCTTCTGCACAGGATTCTTCTTTCGGTAATTTGTTCCATAGACACGTGGCGATGATGGCACTGATATAGCACTTGGCGACTGACAATCCTCTGGTTTAAATTGAGGCAGTGCTTGGTACTTCTTTTCAAAGTCCACTTGTTTCAGCACACTAAAAATTTTTATTTATTCGCAGAAGTTAGCAAAATGATATTTTATGCATCAAGACACTCACTTATCCATGTCGTCGTTTTTCTTTTTCGTTAAATTTGTTTTCTGTGGAGACTTTGGATGTTCATCGCAACTTGGAGTGGACGACGTTGGTGTTGGGAGAGCAGTGGACAACATTGTCGGTGTTGCGGCAGTTTGAGTAATTGTGGTAACGACTGTTGATTCAGCGCTGCTGGCAGTGGAATAGTTTAGAGTTGACGTTACTGTTGCTGCTGCCGTGTGTGATATTGATTCACTTTTGCCTGGAAGAAGACAATTTAGGTTAACAAAACAAGAGGACAAATGAATGTGTGCAACTTACACATATTTTTTCTTCGCTGAAGTGGTGCCCGACCTAATTGCGCTGGTGTTGGAGCCAATACAAACTGTTGACTCTCAGAGTCATCTTGATCATTGTCGTTGTATTGTTTTTCTGCATCGGAATCCAACTGGGGAAGGCTTCGTTTGGTGTCACCGCAGGATTGTGGTGTTGTTGGTAGTGATTTGTAGCCAGGCGAAATTGGTGTTGTTTCTAAAATTAAAAAAGGGGATAGGTTGTGGTCGTGTCTATGCTGTAAAACAGAAACATTTGGTTTAAAGTTTAAACACGGAGCCCCACGGAGCCTGTGAACGACAGCTTTGGAACATTTTAATCGATTTCTGGTGAAAACTTTTTAACAGTTCATACAACGACAAACTGTACGGGCTGTACAGCGACATCGACTTAGCCAGAAGAGTGAAGGTCCAACGACTGAGGTGGCTGGGTCATGTAGAGCGGATGGACACCAATACTCCGGTTCGAAAAATCTTCGAATCCGCCCCCGAGGGACAGCGCAGTAAAGGAAGACCGCGACTCAGGTGGCGCACGCAAGTTGAAGGGGACCTCAACCAACTTAGCGTGCAAAACTGGAGGCAGCTAGCTAAAAATCGAGCTGGCTGGAGACGTTTGTTGGTTGAGGCCCAGGTCCACCCCGGACTGTAGCGCCACCTTAAGTAAGTAAGTAACATTTTCTCCCAGACTTACGTGCATGATGCAACAATGTGCTTTCATTTATACCCCCTTTAAGGTTGTTCTCTTTAACAGAAGTAGGAAGGCATCACAAGAACTGCTTGTGTTATCGGTCAACGATTCTATTAACAATTGTCTGTCTCGTAAATACAATCACTAATAACATGGCTTTTCAGGATGCAGATGAACTAAAGGAGTATACCCTAAATTCTTAGGTCTGCGAAATTTTTGCCGCTAGCTCCTTAGAATAAAATCATGAGCCAGATAAGGATACGGACTTGCTCACAGTGGACATAATCCACTCAACTAAAAGCTTTTTGGGGACAAAGAGCAAGAGCTGAACATATTTTGCGCAAATGTCCCGCTCGAAGCAGACAAATATACTTCGTCATATCCCCAGCCATACTTAACGATTCATTCGCAAACTTGAGGTTCCTCCATGACCTCCATGATTTCTCTTAGGCTCGTGATAAGATAAGTGCCTCCTATTGTTAACATGAAACTCTTACCTTGGCTATAGTTTTGCAACAGTACCGCATTCTGCTGTGGATGACCAGCCGATTGTTGACCATTTTTCTTAAACATATATTGCACTGTTGGTGTGGCCGCATTATTACTCATTGGCACTACATTTGGAGAACTCGGATTGATTTTGTTTTGTTGTTCGTCGTTGCTCTGCATGGGCAGAAATGCAACCTGTATGACACATGAGGATTAGTAAAAAAAAAAAAAAAAGAGACGTTGGCAGAAGGCACAGTGCTCACCTGATGATTTGAGTTGTTGAAAGCAAACATAATTTGTTTCTGTCCAGTCGTTGTGGTTAGGATCTGAGCGGTTGGCAATACAGATGATGAAACTATGCTCGTTGGTGGCGCCGAAGCTGGTGAAGCCGTCGACATGGACGACGACGAAGACGACAGGGAAGAGCATGAGGAAGCAGATGATGCTGTCACTGTCAATGAAGCTGCATTTAACGCAGTCGAATTAATCATTAGAATCGATTGTTTGTCATCGGGATTAGTACTGAGTGTTAGTTTTTTCATTGTTTGTATATCGTTACTGTTACTAATGTTATTGCTAATATTGTTGTTAGAGGTTAGAATCCTTGTACCATTATTTTTAGTATTGAAAAGCGAAACATTAGTAGCTGTGCGGTTAGTTATCCTACTAGCGAGACTATTACCATCACCACAATTAACATTATTCACAACACAAGAATATGAGGAAGCAGAAGAAGAGTTATCATGAGAGTTTGTTGCTATTGAATGACCCGAAGGTGGATTTTTTGTCTGTATCAGAAGGACAGCTCCCTTGGTTCGATGCTGTTGCTGCTGCTGTTGTTGTTGGTCTTGTTTGTGCTTCTGTTGCATCTGATGGTGGACATGCGATTCATCTTCCAGTGTTGTACCATCAAGCGCATCAAGCACTAACGCATCATAGAGTACCGATGTAGATGGCAGAACTGCATTGCCATTTTGTTGTTGGTGTTGTTGTTGTTGGTCATTATGTGTTGTCATTGTTGTCATATTTTCATGTGCATCGTTATGGTCAGATGATAGATTATTAAGGATCAAAGGACAATTGTTAGTCGAGGTAATGACAGTGGGATTAGAATGATGATTATGATTTTGTGAATGATTATGTGATGATTGGAGGTAGTTGGTGACAGAACCATGACGCTGATGGTGATATCGTTGCTGTTGATGATTATTGTGATCATGCGATGATGAATTATTAGACACTAGACTACTATTTCGTGCAACAGTATTGGTATTGTTATTATTAGTTGACAATTGATACTGATTTTGGTCGAAGACATCGTTTTTTTCATGTTTTACTTTACCTTTTGCTGATTCGGACAGGGAATTGCCACTTGTAGGTGGCCCGGCCAACGGACTGTTGATATAGTCTGGCACAGAACCTTTTAGATGATTTAGATTAGTTGGCACATTGAATGTGAAAATTGTTGGTCCACCACCACCGCCACCGACATTAAAGGGGGACATTTGTTCCTGTTTGATCTTTTTCTCACACTCTTCTTGTTTGATCATGAAATCGTTGCCATTGCTGCAGCCGTTGTTGTTGTCAGCTGGTTGTACATCGAGTTTGGTGCCTTTTGGGCTGATGGGCATCGTTTTGAAGGCGCCACCTAAGAAAATTATAGAGAATTTTGTTGAATATTAAAAGAAATTACATCAACAGGTGATTTTTATTTCGGAACACTGGCTATTGGGAATGGTGAAAAAAATCTCGTGACAGATAGGTATGTAGGGAGGAATAACTACACAACATTTAAACAATAGAGGACAGAAGGAGCGATAAAACCTCACAGTTGACGCAAAAGGTTAAAGCGTCGCGTACTGATTGTTTTCGAGTGCGGTCTCAGCCACCGCTTAAGTTGTTTGTTTTTCAGCGAGCGGCATCGGTACGTTCGCGAGGAAGAAGGCAATAGCAGCCAACATGGGTTTAACGATGAAAAAGACGCGACCAAGTATTTGCTGGCCAACATTGACGAATCGGGCAGAACGTCACAGTGGATAGCTATATCTTCGAGGTAGATGTGAAATGACTTGGCTCTGTTATCACTTCTGACAACGACATCTTAACAGAAATCAAACGACAAATAACTATATCCCAAACAAATAAGGAAACTCTATATAAGACCTCATCATCTCAGTCCTACACCACAAACGATGGAGATATCGTTGGTTGTTTCAGAACAAAGATTCTTCGTAATGTATTCGGTCCCGTTCTCGTTGAAGGGTTTTGGTGGCCACTTCGACCAGTACGAAGCAATTCTGTCCCCAAGGATAGGCTATGTCACTCTTAACGCTGAGCCGAATAGTGGACTAACTCCTTGACATGCTAAATCAGAATATTATGGGGCATCAGGAGTTATGTTATCCGTACAAGTGAGTTCAAGTTAAGTTCAAGAAAAATGAGTAAACTATTCCTGTCAATCGGACCGATACCGATAACGTTTTTTTCTATTTATTTTAATCACCTGTTGGTTGGAATGGCGTCATTCCAATGGGATTCTTTGGACTGCTGTATGAGTACATTGGAATTTGCTGATAGCTAAGCATGTTGTTTTCGATTGGACGCTGAGCTTTTATCGGCTTTGGCTTGAGTGTTATGTCCCTTTCCGCGGTCGACGCAGTTGCTGATGTGCTTGCCAATCTAGACTGCGCTGCTGCTTCATTCTGCAATTGTTGCTGTTGCTGCTGATGTTGTTGGTGTTGCTGTTGTTGTTGTTGTTCTTTGGAATTATTGCTATATATCATGTTGTTGTTTTCGAGAATTGCATGTTTCCGTTGGTGTTCAAAAGCTTCGACGTGCTATTCGAATAGAAAACCATTTAATCTTCTCTTTCGGAAGTCGATTCACTGGGAATTCTTACCTTTTCGGTGTGCGTCCTATAATCGAACGCAGAGTCCTCCATATCAGAGTCAGCAACTCGCTCGCGACATTTTAAGTCAATCAACTTCCCAGAATCTGGAGGGTTGGGCGGTTCTTCGGCTATAACCATCTGAAAGGGAGAAAATAATGAAAAAATGATCTTCGGGTAGAACGTCGGGTCCATACATGTTCATCGTCAGATGGTGGTTCTTCAACGGCAGTTTCTGTCTTCACCTGCAGCTCCTCCTTGACGTGGTTGCTGTTATTTTTAATCGATTGCTCATAATATGTGGCTATTGTGAGTGGAATAATGTCTGGACCAGGTAGTGCTGCATCCGCTGGTGTTTTTGGACTTTTCTCGTCCAGTGACGAGTCGAGTCCATCGCCGGAGTCATTTCTCACTCGCGCTGCATCACCTTTAGTGGAGCTCGACGATTTTCTTCGATCCTTGGAGCACCATTTCCACTCTGGATGAAGCTTGAAGTGGGCATCTTTCACAGAACTGGCCAGCTCATGGTATTTCGCCTTCTCTTCGGGCTTCAGCGCATACCACCACTCGCCGAGTATTTTGCTAACTGTACGGTTGTCCTGATTTGGATGCTTCTTGTGGACAAGCTTACGATGTTTCTTCGAGAAGATCATGAACGCATTCATTGGGCGACGAATCTTGTTCTGAAAAATATTCGCAACCGTTGGTATTGAGAACTGAAAGCTTGGAGTGGTCGTGATTGTATGGATTACCTTCGTCATTGGGCTCATGGGCTCCTTGGATGTATTTTGCAGCGAACTCAACGATTGCGATCGCCTTTTGGCAGCTGCTGTAGCCGCTGCAGTTGTCTCAGCTGAGTCTGCTTCTATGACAGCAGCAGGCGGTCGACAAGTGTTATTCTCAGCAGCTACAGGTGCTCCACCAGTACTATACGTAACCGGTCTATAGTTACCCGCTGAGTGTTCATTGTATCGTTGCTGTGCTGCCGACGACGTTGTCGGTTCGAAAACATCATCATCCAGTTGATCATCGCATTCATCTTGCACTGGCTCCGTTGCTGATTTGGCGGCTGCGGTGGCAGGGGATTCCATTGGGACCGAACATGTCGTTGTAGCTGCAGTTGGTGTCGCCGCTGTTGTTGGTTGTTGTTTCGCGGGGGAATTTATGAGTGGCAGGAGCGTGTGCCATTTAAATGTCGACCCCTGGTTAATCCCTAAATGCAAATGAGATACAAAATAAGTTTCTTCGGCTTCTTTAAGTATTCCCGATGGGCTTACCGTTTTTTGGAATCGTTTTCTCACTTGGTTGTTGCGGTGGTGCTACTATTGAGACTATTGATTGCTGTTGCTGCTGCGACTGCTGAAAGGGTGCGACAGCTGTTGCTTGTGGCAACACCGGCACCAATTGTGTTGCATCCACAATTACCGGATGAAAAGACTGGTAACTGTTTGACGCTGGTGAGATCCTTATTACGCTTGTTGCGTGTCCAACAGTCGTAGTTTGCAATTGAGACTGCTGTTGCTGAATTGTCGATGATTGCTGTTGTTGTTGCAGTTGTGGTGGTGGTTGTTGCATGGGCTGCTGCTGTTGCAGTTGTTGTTGCTGCTGCTGCTGTGGTTGTTGTACCTGCACCTGTTGCTGTGGTGGTTGTGGAGTCTGTGGTTGTTGCTGCTGAACAACCACTGGTGCTGGCTGTTGGGCTCTTACAGACTCTGGTCGTATCACCTGTGAATAACCGACATTGTAGAGCACTGGACTCGGTGAGTTCTTCCATTTCTTTGTTGATTCAGGTGGAACTGCACCGCCAATCGGAGTGAAAAAGTTCTGTCGATTCGATACTGTTACCGGTGAATGAGTTGTATTCATTGGTGAAGAACCATGATTTACAGGCGATGAGAATGATGGGGTTGCCGATCTGGAACCCATCGACACTGTGGAAAAGAAAAAGAAAAAGAAAAGAAAAAAATGAAGCACGAACTAGGAGCAAGTGAAGTTTACGATAAACAATTACTTAAGCACTGTAGATAGAGTTTGGTGCCAATGTCGAATTCTTGAAATGTATTCATGTTGATCATGTGGATGAAACATATATTTATAAAAGTTTTAATACACAATTTGTCTGGTATTTTGCAATCATAAACAGCACGGATAATAGTTTTTTGTTGTAGAATTTACGTTTTTCGTTTGACAACAGACACGCTTTCATAAATGTCAGATTTTTGCAAGCACATTGGTGGTTCTCTTACGGATGAACTTTACAAGTTAATAGAAATGTTATGGCGTTCAGCACAAACAATAGCATAGCACTTGGTTAAATTTTTCTTTTTTAAAAATTTATGGGTACACAAGGTTAAATAATCGGTTAACGTTTGTAGTGTTTACGTAAAATGTGCCCATGAAATTTGTAAAAAAACAACAAAGTATACAACAAAAATTGTAGAAAAGCCTATGCATCCATAGAAATTGGCTGGTGTGGATTTAGGGCCGGAAGACTCATTGGATCGTTCTTCTTCGAAGATGGTGCCGGTAAATATGTTACGGTGACTGTCAACGAAACATATTAATGTGGTTTTTATGACCCGAATCGAAGGGTATGGTCTTGGACAGAACGGTGCCACAGCTGAAGACACAATGACGTTACTGTGGTCGAAATACAACCGATCGAAGTAGAACACCAGAAACAGAAAGAATATGAAGAATAGAGGGGGTAATCATTTCAACGAATGAATGGATTAGGTTAGACGATGATTTATGAAAACGAAAACGTTCAAATTACAGCGTTCGTGAAGAAAAGGATTTCTTACGTTACCACTATTTTTGGTAACCAAATGAATTTAACTGATTCGTATCGCTTTGAGGGAAGTGCCATCACCAGCTAACGTTGTTTTTAACATCAGTTACGCGCTTTACAAATAGACAATACTGGCTGCCCCACTGTCACTAGTACATACTTTGTTGAAACAACAAGGGAGAACAACGAAGACTGAAACAAGGATCAATAAACCAGAAAGTAATATTTGTCAATCTGTAAGATCGTCTGAAAAGTCGATCCGCCATACTGATCAAACAACAGTGGGAAGCTTTTGTTTCAACAAATATTTAACTCTCGGAAAGAGACATTCAAAACCAAACAAAATTACGAGCAAAGTTTTCACGCTCAAATGTCTCGGAGGAAACAACTGGTATCTAGTTTTACTTACCGAGCATATTTGCAACATCAGTCTCCTCTTGATCGAATCGGCCTGCTACTCTATAATTCGGCGAAGTTTCCGAATCACGGGAAGTCTCTTCGTCAACTTGTGTCTTACTGCTTGACCGACTGCTAATATCACTAAAACAAACAAAACAATTTTTATATTTCATGATATTTTGCTAGACCAAGTTATAAGATTTACCTTGGGAATCGGCTTGGCCCGGTGGAACGCAATGTGCTGCCGTTCTGATTCAAATGTCTAGAACAATAACCTTTTCGTTGAGATTCCTTCGAACACGACTGATTTGAACACAATCGACGCCATTGTTTTCCATTGAACTTCTTACGTACACCAGATTCCGATTGAACGACATCGCCCTTCTTGAATCGGTGGGGTGTTGTCGCCTGAGATCTAAACAATTGATATGTCCCATTAAAATAAAGAAGGAGAATAAAATACAAATAGTTCCTTACCTTGGAGTTGCTGGATGAGATCGTGGAGTGAGCCTCTGATCGAGCAGACTTGAAGTACTGCCTCGACTTTGCATACTGCTCCTTTTGCTACCGCCCGAGAGTTTCTCTGCATCGCCATCCATGGCATAGCCACTGATTTCTACACGCTTTAGCTCATCGTCAGACTCATAGTCATCGTATGACCTCTGGCGGCGATGCATTTCTTCCGTGGAGGGACTTTGCACTTTTTGCGCCAAATTTTGCGACACTATTATGTCGGGAATTTGACAACCATTTCCTCCGACGCCACTCGCCGGTCCCTCATTATTGCTTAGCATATTCGATGACTGGAACGGCGATGTAGCTGTAGTTCGGTAATACTCCTCGCTATGCTGTAGAGTTGGCAGTACATGATGTATTTGCAGTGGAGTAGTTGTACTACTATTAATACCACCATTGTTACTTACAGCCGTCGGTGTGTGATGACCACCAGCCGAGGTGATTTTGCCGCATGGTTCGTATCTTGTCACATAGGCAACTGGATGTGTTGAGGTTTTATGTAGCACATCTCCACGACTGGTGTATATTATATTTGTCTCGGAATTATTGATTACAATATGACCATTCTTGTTGATGATACGTTGGCCAGTTCTGCTCTCCAGAATGTCAGCGTTTTGCTGTCCGGAAGTACTATTGTTACGTGGCGAAGAAGAGTATGTTGGCTTTACAGCTGAAACCTCATTAAGTTCATCCGACCAAGGTGGCAGCAGAAGACGTAAATCAGCCCGTTTGACGGTTTTTATCTGGAAGAAAAAAAAAAAAAATAGAAATTGCTGAACGAACTCATCATTAAAACGTGGTGGGCTTACACTCACAATTTGTGTAGAATTTGTTTCGCTGATTTGCACCGAAAACTGCTTGGTGTGCAGATTAATCTCAGTCACGGAACCTTCAATAAAGACACAGCCCGGTCGGCCTTCCACTTGGGTCCGAACACAGACTCCTGTACCCAAGTTAATCTGTGAATTAATAGCAGTATAAAATAAGTTGTAGCGTTATGTCATTTCTTGGGACAGTCTAGCATACGAAAAGTTAGAGCTCATTGCCTAAGAATCGAAAAAGTTATCGAATATAACCAAGAATTGAAGGAGACAAAGTGTAAGAGGAGGTATAAGTCGACAGCTGCAATAGCCTCAGGAATGATAGGAAGATGTGAGGCTTCAGAGAGTTTTGCTCGAGATCCAATTGAAGTTTTTAAGTGTATTTTGGAACCATATCCAACCATGTGTTGCGACACATTTGGGTTGGTCCAGTGTTCCCTGAGATTTCTCTAGGATCGTTAAACGAAGGTTTGCCTAGGTCAAGGTGTTAACAGCTAGATAATGAACAAGTGCATCTTTCTCATTCTTGTCGTTGCAACTTCGGGGTTGCGCCAACTATTAGGATTAATTTTCCAAAAGCAACTAACATATTTAGAAGGACCGTGGCGCTGAGTACAACAGAGCACTTGAAAGCAGTAAGAATCTTATAAGAAGACTTCTGGGCTTTGTTTTGCTGCCATTATTGATTTTCTGAATACCTCCAGTTCGCAGGATCTGCTCTAGATAGTATAAAGAGATGACACATAATTGGCTTTAAAGGAAGCTGCAATGCCTTTGCTTTCATCTCCAATTTAATTTTATCTAGCACGCACGTAGCATGAGCATAATTTACCGCATATTTAGCAGGTGGAAGTCACTTTAAAAAGAAATGTTCTCGTAAGACAAACCCCCTTTAAAGGGTTCATTCTCTTGGCATCTAGCGAAAACAGGACTGCGTTTCTACTTAATACACACCTCTGCTGCTGGAGGACTTGCATCCAGAATCACATTGTATAGACCAGTGGTGAAGACATCCGTATACAATTGTGTACAGTTCTCGGGAGCGTCAAATTCCACACAAACGGAACTGGGTGCAGTAGTCTCCATTGGCCGAATGATGCCCGATGCATAGTAATTTTCTAACTTTGCTAAAACCCTTGTATTGGTCCATTCACTTAAATCTAGCACTCCGGTCGGAGTGTTGTTTTGCTGTTGCTGTTGCTGGTGATGCTGCTGCTGCTGCTGCTGTTGGTAGGGAATATTGTATTGTTGTTGCGTTGTTGTGTTCGATCGATTGCTGTTGCTGCTGATTGTTGTGACAGTCTGTAGATTTTGGAATTTGTAAGCATTTTGAGGGCTGCAAAATGAATACAAATTGAGCGAGTTCGAATGAGAGAGAAATTGAACTGTTTTACTCACCTTGCTATGATGATCTTTTTCTCGGGACTCTCCATATTGGTCAGTCGGCCAATATTTTGAGTCCCGGCATTGGCCGGAGAGACAACCATCGAAGGCATTGATCTTATGTACACCATTTCATTGGATGCAGCAGTGTCTATAGTCTGCCAATTGGGCGCAGACACAATTATATTGGTGCCATTCTTTAGCGTCATGGAACCAGCATCGTTGTTGCTGCCGCCGCCATTACCGCTTCCTCCTGTCTCCGATATAAGCAGTTGCTGCACCTTTGGATGATCAATTCGTTCCAGCTCAGCTGGATCAAATTTCCGCTTTTTCGGATGCAGTCGTGGTGGTGGCTGCTGTTGTTGCAGATGCTGAGACTGTTGTTGTTGTTGTTGTTGTTGCTGCTGCTGTTGATGATGTGCCTGTTGTTGCTGTTGCAACTGATGATGTTGATGTTGTTGTTGAAGTTGTTGCTGCTGCTGCTGATGTTGTTGTTGTTGTTGACGCTGCTGCTGTTGTTGCTGCTGCAACACTTGCTGATGCTGGCTAGTCGCCGGTATCACCATCTTGATTGGTGATGGAAGGCTATGTCGTACGTTTTGGGCGTGCGATTGTATTAATTGTTGATTCGTTATGAGAACTGTTGTCGACGCCGACGTAGCTCTAACCATTTTCGCAGCATCACCACCGGCATCAACTTCTGTGCAGCAGGTGGTCGTCGAATTGCGTCCACTGCCACAACCACCACCATTCGTTATTGTTGTTGATTTATATTTTGTTGGTGTCGCAGTTGACGTAGGCGACACAACGTAGATCTCATGGACAGCTGTGGTTGCGATTGTGGCCGCTGGTGCTGGGGAGAACGATAAGGGCTGTTTGCGCTGATAATTTATTGTGCCGACACTGCTTATCACGGAAGCTGGAATCTAAAAAAAAAAAAAATTCAAATTAGATTTTGTATTTGAAATAGAAGAGGAATATAGTTTAAAAGGTAACAAACTGTAATTTACACGCTTGTCGGCATGTATATCGCTCGAATGCCGAGAAAATTCTGTATCAGTTTAAAATGCAATTCAAGAAGTACTAGATGCTAAAGAAATAGTCACCTCTATTCCTTTCTGGGCGTAGAAGGTGTATTTAACAATATTCAACATGAAGCTGAAGCTTTTGTGTGTGAGCACAAAAAAGCGCTTAAGCACAGGTGGGACAGAAAATCATCAGAAGGGTTACAGCACGAGGTAATCTTTGATAAGAGTATCAATTCGTGTATCACTTCGCACGAAGAGAAAAACCCTAAAGACACCTACAAAGGGGCGCCACTTAAGGTGATCACAGGGCTTACCACAATGCACATTGCGTATTTAAATAAGTTGAATCGCGTTCAAATCGGTTATACATACGGACCAATGACTTGGAACTCTTTCCTTTCCTCAACTCAATATCTTTCGAACAGATGTTTATGTGGTTGCTATTCATTGCCGAGAGACGACACAACCGAGGAATGTCTCACGCTGTGTAGATGCCGTGTACAACTGGAAAGGGACTCAAAGGCAACTTACTGTAACCGCTGACTAACAATTAAGCCAACTAGATACTTGTGTAGGCTTGATTTAGCAAAAGAGGAGACCGATCTGGGTCCTGATTTCCTTTTTGTTTTATCTGAGAAGGCAATAATTTCCTTGAATTGTCCTTGTGCTAGTGGGTTAAGTGATTAAGTGAGATGGTGAACGGCGCCAGGCGAGAACGTCACATATCGTCAGAGAACGTCTGAGCAGCAAGTTGATTTATGGATTTCTGACGAACAAGCTTAGACTTAGGCCAGTGTCACACGAATGAGTATGCAGAAAAGTAATGGAGCTGTTCACACAAGCGTCCGCGGCCAAATGGGATTCGGTGTGATCGCGCGATATCCCCCCCAGGACACGCGAACTGAGGGTTACTGTTTTGCATCAGCATGAATATATAAGCGTCCAAATGGGGGCACGTACATTTGGGAGTTGGTGTGGCACTGGCACTAGACTTTAAAGCGTTTCATAGCTGTCTGTCTGTGAATGTCTGATTAACCAAGGTTGGGCCTACTGCAAAGATAGATGCTGAGCAGCTTAGAGGTATTGGCTTGGTAGACAACTAGTCCGATCCGTGTGCACCGAGAGCTCTTATTTTGGTTTCGATAAGATTTGGGGATTGGCAGAGGAAATGAGTCAATATCGCCACATCACTGGCTCAGTACGGTGTGTTAAGCTCTAGTTTTCCTTTCATTGTGTTGTGACTATATCGTCATGGATATGTGGCACGATGGGAGTATGCTCCATTTGTTTTTTCGTACTCCTCTCTGCAAGTCAAAACTGTGCAAGCGGGTAAACGCTGTTTTTTGTGACTGCCTTAAGGTTGGCCATCGGTTAGCATAGGCCTAATGATGGTCATATACTTCCAGTGGATTAGAGCTGGTCTAGATTTTCATAAAGGCTATGCTATGCTATGCGCTACTAAATCACTTCACAACATCCTGTAAAATGAAGCCAGGGTAAAGTTCAATGATATTTGCACAATTATATACATTTCGTTTTCCATCAACTTTCATGAAATAATGGCCACAACAACAACATCACAACGTTGGTGTACGGTTCACTGGCCACATGATGTGTACTCTAATTGTTATGGCACACACATTGAAACCCTTTATTACTCGGCTTTTCAAACAAATCTCCCACAATTTCTCAGAATAATTGTATCACTCCATCAAGAGCTTTCAATTAGCACATGCATGCATTTGTTGCCCGCCTATCTTCTAGAGTTCATACGCTCGATAATTATGCATATTTGTAATTCGATTGTGGTTATCCATTGCTAGAGTGTTTCTCTACGCTCTACGATATGTCATCGTCAGTGGTGTCCACAAAAGATTGCGGTCGCAAGTCCCATTCGCGTTTTCAATCGCAATCGCAATGGCAATCTCCCTCCATCTCTCGTCACGATCGCTATCAATTTATTTTAATTATTCAAAATGTGTTGACTGCCGCTGTAGCTGTTGCGCCTCGCCTCGCCTTATCGAATCATATAAACTCGGACATGGATGAATTTGTAACTTTATCTGGACGCGCAAGTAAGTAATTCTCATGGTGATGGTAAGCCCATGCGACGATGACTACGACAACGATGAAGAGCGCATTGGCGCGTAAATTGTGAAACTTATTCGAGAACTGGTTGGGCTGGAACTGTTACGCTGAATAAATTTCCATCGTCCCACGCATTTTGTGAGCGATTTTCTTTTTTTATTCGTTGTTTTTTCCAGATTTCGGTTTTCATTGTTCGATGTTGTCGTTGTGACGGTGCTGTTGATTTTTATGGACACTCTTGAGGGTTTTCTTTCCGATTGCAGCAAATTGTTATGAGGAAATTGTTGCAGTTTTTCATTTGTTTCGATGCGTGTGGGAGTCGGTCACAATTAACAAAGATGTTTGTTGTGCAATCATGTTGTCTGTATCTGGAAAACTTGAAACAGTCAGGAGTATGGTGGGGAAATAAGTTGTCATGTTATCATTACTTACAAAGATATGTCCTGTTTTCTTTTTGTGGAGCTTAGCTTTCTGGAAATGTGCTTTAGCTTATGATTCCTCTTCCATTACTGTTTGACGCGCCGTATTTTTCTTGTTGAATCTGCACTTTTGTCGCCGAAAAGTTAAACCACTTCCAATGGTAGCACTGATCGCTTTCTAAGCATATGTCTTGAAGACATGTTCGTTGGAGATCTGGTTGTGCCAGAACACATTGAATGATTTCTAAGAAATTGATTCCCAATCGTTTGGTTTCCTGCAGCAACAGGGTCAGTTTTTAGGCTCTTGTACCCATATAAGGGCACAGGCTCAACATGGAAAACAGTCACAGCTTGATGTTTAAGTCTTTCATTCCGAACACAGATTTTTCTTTGCAGATTCTGTAGATTGGGTACTGTCATTGGCCAAGGAAAGATTTTCTTAGTATCGGAAACTCTTAACTTTCTCCTTAAGTTCTGTTAAGTCATGTTTCACAACATCACAACAAACCCTTTGATGGAGTATGTGTACGTCATCAGTGTAGTCAAACATTTTCAAGTAAGTGAACTTCAAAGTAGGGTCGGTTTTTGGCACGACTTGCATGAGTCTAGGTGCACAAGTGGTATAACGTGCAGATTTGGCCGAGGCCGAAGCTGAAACGCTCTAATAGATCGCATTTCAGATTCGTAATAGGTGCCATCACGGGACAACAAGCATGCGACAAGGCTTGGCGTACATTCAAACGAGTTTTGTAGAAGCTGCATAGACGAAGAGGAGGAGGAGACTATTCCCCATCTTCTTAAATAGCTCTCTCCCGCAAAAGAACAAGGTAACCCTGTTAGAGAATTGAATGAAAGGAATGCATCTCCTGCGTAAGATTACGGAAACTTCCTGCTGACACTACTCGAGATCCAAAACGAAAATTATATGATTTTTGGACAGAAGAGGTATATCTTGGAAGAGGTTCTTGTGCTCTCTGGAGAGGAAGGGTTGCAATGTGACTGTTTATATCTATAGCCGCCTATTAATGGGCGTACACTGTACCATCCAGCGAAAATCTAGGAATCAGTTTATCAGTGATGCTCTCAAGACCAATGCTTTGGGCCAACGATGGACTAGACAAAGTGAACATCGACATCGAACTAGTAGGGAATGGACACCAATGCTCCGAACTTCAGAGACAACGTGAAACAACGTGGTGAAGGAATACCTCACATTAGATGGGTCGCTCAAGTAGAAGCGGATTTAAACTAATTTAAAAGTGGGCAACTGAAGGCAGCCAAACTACAGAAACTTGTTGGTTGAAGCCAGGTTTACCCGGAACTGTAGCGCTACCTAAGTAAGTGTTTGCTTTTAAAAATGAAGAACATCTAGCGTTATGTAAGAATGTGCAAAACTGGCTTTAGTAAAGGAGTTGGTTGCACTGGGCTTAGTGAGCGAGTCAGTCATTTCACTTCCCATGTGTTCTTTGTGAATGTGGGCTAGAGTCTAGTGCAGTATGAGAGACTATTCTAGTTTTTGAAATTAACTTTAATTGTACTGTTGCCGAGTCAAGTGCTTTAAGAGCACACTAACTGTCAGAGAAAATGAGGACAGTTTTGACGCAGGATGACTGACTTAATTCTGCAGTCTCAGTAGATGTAGTGTAATGGACCAGCCCATGTTTTTATGGAATTTATAGGCTTTGCAACACTTGCTTTTAGGCAGTTCCGTTTAAAGCAAGAAAGAGTGGCATGTCATTTAGAGGCATGAGAAGATTCGCTGCTCGCTTTAAGCATGAAGTCGAGTCGAGACCGAGGAAGAACGAACTTCGCTGTCTTCGGCACCAGGCACAATGATAGAAAATTGTGATTGTCGTTGAGAAAACGCTTACAGATCTCCATTGCCTCGATGAATGATCAAGAACAGATAAGACCTATAAATATTCTCTTTGATATTTGAAATTTAAGGGTTAAAGGCATTTCACCAAACCAATTGTGATATGATTCACTTCTTACGACTCTTTCCTGGAACTGAATCAGAAGATATGTGACTCATTAGCTGTGGTGACCACTTTGACTGTACGTGGTCGTGGTCGTTTCTGTTAAGACGTTGTTCCTCCAGAACTCAATCGTAGACGATGCTATAAGAAATTAGTTCCGCAATGTTAGCAAGAAAAAGAAGGCGTTAGAAGAAACGAAAAACGAAGAAGAAGTGGAAGAAATAAACAAAAAGGTAAAACCCTTTGCTTGTAAAGAAAGAAAGCAAAGTATGAGAAGTGGTAAACACCGCCGCGTGCCACAGCATTTTTTTATTTTATTTTTTTGTAAGTGACTCACAGCATCTCTCGCTCTCGTGGTTGTCGTACTTAGTATCAGAAGTAGTATTTGTCCGGTCGTGCCTCGCATTACGGGCGGTATAGTGGGGTTACTGACACCGTAACATACCATGCCATGAAGGAGCATCTCCTTCGGATGTGCAAAAAAAAAATGCTGCCATTGCCACTGCCGATGGTGCCATCTGTTGTGTATGAGTGCTCCAACCCCTGAGAGAGATGGGGCTAAGCACAAGTGATGCATCCGGTCGGTAGGTGGTGCAGGACAACAAATACTTTTATCAGAGTGCTCAACTCGGTATTGAGAACTTATCAATTGTCAATCTATAGGCATTTCTATGTGTTTGTAGATTGGGGGGTTTGAAATTGAAAAAAAAAAAAAAAAACCATCAAGGGATGATTAAATGCTCGGTTTCGGCATTAATAACTCACCCTCGTTCAATCTATTCGGATGCTCTCCGAATAGGGAGCGTCGACTAGCAACACACACAGAATATCGAGTCGGAGGAGCTTTGAATGCGCGCGAAAATAGAAGCAGAAAAGCATTTGCAGCATTCCTTAGTAGTTTCCCTTTCTATTTTTATTCATTTTTGCTTTGCTCTTCCATTCGGTATTGTTTGCTACGTAGCAACAGGGAGAAAGCAGAAAGAAGAGAACCAAAAAAAAAAAAAAAAACTGATGGTCCTTAAAGATGTTCTCCATCATGCTACACCTACAAAGGTTTGGCATACAACATCGGAATGGGCGAAATGCGAAACGAATACTGCTATGTTGCTAACTCATTATAAACAGGCTACGGAATTTAAATCCTGAAAACGTTGTGTAAAACTTTGCCGGTCCTCTTGCTCAATGTCAGAGTTACGTGTAATTTTTGATTAAGGTCAATGTTCATGTCGGGAATCTTTGGAATCTTTTTTTTTTGGTTTTCGTGGGGTTTATCGTCCTCCGTTCCATAACTATGAGGGTTACATCGCCCAACTTAGTACTGTCCTTTGTATAATCAATTCAAGCCAGGGTGGCGTGAGAAGGAATACAAAATTCGGCAGGGATACAGCTCGTGACGGCGTTTTATCGCCACTTACATGGCTTCTGCGTGATTGACTCCGGGCTCGTAGCGGGATTTCAAGGCCTCAAGGAACACAAAGAAACTTTTAGTTTGAAGACTTTTTGTAAAGACAGTAGGCTTATAACTGGGAGCACACTATTTGAGCAAGACTAGCCAAAAGAATAGCTGGATCTCAACCAACAGACAGTCAACATTCAACCAATTTGAAAACTTGGTCATCAGTTTGTCGTTAGCCGGTATCGTCCCGGTATCGTGTGAAAAGAAGAAAAGTGCGTTAGCTCGTGAAGGGCCAATTCCTAGCTTCTTCTAACCAATTCATGTTGTCCATGTTCCATTTTTCTCACGTATGGAAAGGACCTACCGTTTTCACCGCCGACTGGCAGATGAGGAAGCTTCTTCACAAAAGCTTATCATGCTCAGGTTACTAGTCTGGGACCCTAACGTCTTACTTACTTACTTATCAGGCCAGCGACCCTTGAAGGGTCTGAGCCTGAACTAATGCCGCTGTTTCCGGTTTACTAGACCAAGGTTTCTGGCGTCCGCGATTGCCTGATCTTTAAACCGGAGATTCGGTCTTCAACGTCTACAGAATCATAAAGAGGCTGATTGGTGACAGTAAGCTTCAGATAACAATCTATGAGGAGTTAACATGGTTCGTTGCTGATCTCGGATGAGAATCAGCTTAATAGATGGAAGGAGCATTTCACTGTGATACTTCACTGTCTGGGGAACTAACTACAACAGTTCCGAACCCAATAGAATAATCCCCGGCTCACCCAGCGACACGGTAATCATAACCATGATCAGATCGCTTCAGAAGAAACATGCGGTAGGGTTTGACCGCATCCCTAACAAACTTAAGAAGTTTCAGGAATAACAGCGCCCGGGCCTGTGCTTCTATCATCAGTTTCTTCAGGCAGCACGATCAGTAGACAGATGTCTCAAGTTACACCGAGTAAGTTGAGAAGGACCACTTGAGTATGCTAGATGAGTCTGTTTGGCATTGGACTTTTGGCTTTCGTCGCACTTTGCAAATGTGGTTTAAATTTACAACTTTATAGGCCACAGTTTGGGGAGTGAAGCCTTGAGAAGGCGTGTAATACCATCAGGAGTGTCCTAATGCTAAACACTACCACGCTTCACCTGGAGCAAAACGATTAGCCTAAGTAAGTTTGCGGAGGTGGTGTCGTGTTAGGTTGGGTGTTCTGTCAGAGACATTTAGACTAAATTTAAACCCACGGACCCAATTAGCGTTAAAAGCAACGTTTCGATACCACGATTTGAAGTTCACATATTTGAAACATGGACGACCAGGGATGGGTCTAGGCCTATAGGTGCTTCCTTCAAGACTAAAGAAACGTCATATTTCGACGAGATTCTTGGGGAAGAGTTTACCCACCGTCCGTAGAGCGGGACAACTGCATATGGGGAGTGCGAGCGTTTTTATTTTCTCGTCTACGTTCTACCAGCTATGGCGATGGTTGCTGGTGTTGAAGCGAATCCCCAATTTCCTTTCCTAATCGAGGTGAGTCTGGCTATGTCCGTTTGAGTCTTGTTTATTGAATCTCCCGGTATGTGACACATTTGGTCAACTTATGCCACCGTTTTTGGTCACTCTTAATCAAATGAGTACATTTTCGGCAAGAGATTCATTAGGGGTTGGACCCATTCCTCAACAGTTCATCAGTTCTTTCTTTGCCTTGAATACTTCTTTTACCTTGGACCTCTGTATATGAAAGTGATGTTAAGCTTGTAATTTACGTAAGCCAGTTCTACTTCATACAAAACTAAGATAAACCCTAAAAACTACTGGGCTTACTGGGGAAACCTTAGAGTTATCTCTGGGTGAGATGTAAGTAAGTGGGAAACCTCGTTATACCTTGTTTGAAGCTGGCTAGGATAGATTGAACTTTGAGGGGAAATTCAATTAGATTATAGATCAGGCACGTAAGTTCCTTTCTCTAAAACGGTGGAGATGAAACAGTCTTCCTCCTCCATGAATGCAAATGATATTGTGGAAATAGTCTTTGATGCAGATCACCATACATCTTGAATCGAATAAAGATGCTTATGTGCGTTGAAGCAATCTTTACCGGCTTGTCTCAGCTGAGCTCGTTATACCTGCTTACTCTACAGATGTCTGGTAATTGAATGTCTGTACGCGGTCTGTTAAAGGTGTAAGCATTTCACGTATCGGTCGTCCTTGAATGATTGTCCTTAACTCGTTTACTGCAGTTTTAAACAGGTATACAAGTCAGTCTAGTGGTCGCCGTGGCTTAGTGGTTAGTGCGTTGGACTGCTAAGCGAGAATCATAGGTTCGATTCTCAAAACCACCAAATGCTTTTCAGCAGCACCACCTCTTCGCAGGCATGACAATCTTGCAAGCGTATAATCTGTTGTGAAGAAACTTCTCAGCCCGCCGTTCGGAGTCGGCAATAAAACTGTTAGTCCCTTCCATTCGTGCGAAGAATATCACACGCACAACATGAATGATTGTGGGAAGCTAGGCCTTGACTCTCTATGAGCTGTCGCGCCAAATATCTATCTATGTACCTAAGTCAGTCTTGTTTTCAAGGCTTTGTCACTCGAGCTTTTACTTTCGTGGTTAGAAAGTAAAGTGATGACTTGTGGATCTCTAGATGGTTTTTTAGGGCGTTTCCTTGCACAGTCCCTTACTCGCTGAGAAAAAAAAAACTCACATGTTGTAGCTGGTGGACAATTTTTACCAAAAATACATCCTGCGAGGGATAGGCATTACAATTTACACTCATTCGCCTATTTTCCCGAAGTTAACGTCCTTTGCAGCTTGTCCACTGTCTAGCTTTCTCGGTACATGCATTTTTGTACCATACCATCGCCTGGTAAGCCTTGAATGAAGAGGCTTTACGCGTCCTGAGCAATGGCCCAAACAAAAATGGCGGGAAATCCAACATATAGGTACACACACACAAGCACTTCAATTTTGTCATTTTGAATTTACCACACCTCAACTGCGTACATTCTGCCGTTTACCGTATCATACCCCCAAACCATTACAATTTTACAAACAACAACAAAGAAAACGAAAAAAAACGTTTATGACTCACCTCATCTTCTGTATCACATTGGTCCGTATCATCAGCAGATGGATGAGGCGCCAATAATTGTGGGAGAAATGGTGATGCCCCTCGGTGGCAGCCTGTCCTTCTATTGTTGTTATTATTATATTCGATGGTGTTGCTGCCGGTCCTGATGTTGAAGTTGTTGGTGGGTGTGCTTCCACCCACAATGTCAGCATTTAGAAATGTCACTTGATGGCTGTCCGTCTTTTGTCCGGCAAAAATCCTGAATTTTAATTTAAATTACGAAGCGACCTGACCTGCGGTTAGATTAAAAATACACTTGTGATGAATAAAATAATAAATTTCAACAGAAATTCAACAAAAATCACACCACGAATTACAAACAAAACAAAGTGAAAAAAACGAATGAAAACACAGTCTCGTCGACGACGCTACTGCCATCTCTTCTTGGATGCGAAGCGATAAGAGTGGAATAAAAAAAAAAAAATGGAAAAACGCACGCAAGATGAGGGTATAACAGTTTTTTTTTTTTGTATTTTCGTTCTGCTGAGGGTTCTGTTTCTGTGTAGCTATTGCTATTTCCTTTCTCTCTGTTTTTGGCTTTTCTTTCTTCTTTTCTTCTCTTCCACCTTGGCCAGCCAAAATGATGCACTCGCAAACGGTTTTATTTTGTAGAGAAAGTGCATAGGATTCCCTCTCTCACTCTTTCGATAGTCGCCTCACACCACCCCCTATCGGGATTCTCTCTCTGTTTGCCATTGCCATACCCTGTTCGGGCTAGGCTAGGCCTCTCTCACTCGACTTAATGACACTTGAAGAAGACGAAATAGAGGCAGAAAAAAAGGATGCAAAGTAATCGACGATGGTGTGGGGGTGAGAAAGAAACAAGGATTGAGGGAGCATTTTACATTTTTCCCGCCACAATATGGGGGGGCCGTCGAGATGGGTGTAAATATGTGGTGACTCCTTCAGCAAGGACCGTGTGAGTCTCTGTTTGCGAGGGAAAAGTCATTCCTCAAAGAGCACACTGAGCTTTTTGCATACCTGCGCTGGCTTGGTTGGGTGATGGATGCCTGTGACTGTGCAGCAACTAATCCTTTATTTTTCAACTTTGATAAAGGATGCATGAGAATGATGATGATGACGGTGAAGATGGGGATGCGATGACGTTGTCGACCGACCGACAAGGCCTACCAGTTGCCAGGGGATTTTTTTTTTAAATGGAGACAAACTCACACATACCTTTGCAAGGTTTTTTTTTTTTTTATAAACTCTCTCTCTCATTCATTTTTTTCTCTCACTTCCAATGATGATCTCTAGGAGGGCGCGCGCTACGCTATGCCAACTGGGTAGTGAGTGTAGTGGCTTTAAACGGGCGCGCATAGTATATGAATGAGTGGGTGGCTGCGGGCCGAGTATAAGCTGTTTTAGAGAGAAACAGAGACAGAGATGCAGAAAGCCTGTGTGTGTGCGCTGCAATTCTAATAAAGGATGCGAAAAAGGATAAATATTCAGATTTAAAGAAATTGCATGCTTGATAAACAGAAGAGGGCTATAGTCTGCGCAGGGGGGCATAGCACACCGCCGCCGCCGTGTGTCGAAAGGAGACTGGAGACAAAGGCGTTTTTGCAGAGAAGGCCCCTTCCAAATACAAGGCGCGTTAGTTGTGTGTGGTAATGGTGAGTCATGCACATTTTTTTGTTGCCAGCCAGGGATTATTTCAGGTTTTCTCTTTGTGCATTTACAGAGCCAAATGCAAGTGCAATGGAAAATTAAAAAAAAAAAAATCAGTTGCATCCAGTGTGTGCATTTAGTTTTCTTTCGAATTCCGGTGGCAGTGTCATAAGTGGATGTTAACTCTGATGCCAGTTTAGCTTGTGTGAATTTGCCACTTGTCTCAGGTACGATGGAATTAGGGTCAGTTCGGGAAACTGCCATGGATCTAGAGAAGAAAAAATCTAATCAGTCTGACAGATGGCATACTCGCTTGGTAAGTTAGTTTCCTTCAACCAATTTGTTTACCTGCTCTGAACTTTTCTGTGAAGCCAGCAGCATCAGGATAAAACTTCACCAAATGCTCGCACAGTTCTAATCGAGGTTTTTGGTAACCTTTGGCCGAGATACCCCATACCATTAGAACCATTATCGACTTAGATCGTGGTCAATGCCTCTCAAAGAAGCATCTCCATATACTAAACCAATCTGTAGGCGATGTCTGGAGAAGTGAGGACCCTCTCTGCACATTCCCTTAGAACATCGCGTACATTTCTATAAGAGAAAGCGAAAGCCGTCTCGGCTGCCTATGCGATCAAGCTTAGACAAGGTGATAAACTTTCTTTTAGTGTGTAGGTTAGGTTAGGTTAGGTAGATAGGTGTCCCGTGGAACCCACTTAGGCTGATAGCCCTTTGTGATGCCTATAGAGTGTGTAAGATTCTATACAAACACCGAAGACTTAGTTAAGCAATTAAAGCTTCCATTTCGTGCCAAAAAAAGGCCAATTACACGATGTAAGAAGGCGGTAAGAGTTAAGAAATAAAAGGAAGCAAATGCTGCTGTAAAAAAATGCAAATGCCTGAATAAATGTAATGAGAAGCGCCACCTATGAAAGAATGGATACGTTAATACTTAAGCGGCCCCAAAATTCTGTCAAGGATAACTAGGTTTCATTATTTGTTAGGCAAACATGTGCATGCCTTCCCAGCAAAAACTTATTCTATCCCAACAGCTATGAACTTTATTGTTAAGAACAAGTGGATGGGGCGGAGCATCTACATTTGTGGGTAAGCTTTAAGTCCTGATCAACATATGTACAAGATTTGAGAATGCAAGATCAAAACTAACACTATCAAAGGCTGCAAACACAACCGACTACAAGAGCCTTTGCACATGGAGATATCGATGAAATGCCTTATAAAAGGGTAAAGTGGGCAACCGAAGTTCTCGCTACTCACACCGGAGCCTGCAAGGACAAAAACGGGAGTACCGTAGTAGAAAAGTAGTTGAGTATCTGAAAAGCCTATATTTCTGTGGACATTTAAACGGCAACAATAGCCAATGATGCCGCTGTCAAGCAGTCTGATTGTCTTAACCAATCATTAAGACCGGAATAAAACTGAAGCTTTTATCACATAAGGCTGCTGGCTCGAATGGCCTAGGAGTTAAGCTGTTCAAGTCGGCTAGAGATGATTTGGAAGCGGTTAATGTCTGAACTCATCTGTAAGATATGGTCGGAGAAAAGCATGCCCGATGGTTCGAATCTTAACACCATTTGCTCGGAAACTTAGCACCAGAGACCGTTTTACTTATGCCAATTACAGAGGCATTTGCTTATGCTTATGCTGTTTTTCCTTGTGGCCACAGATATATAAGTCTCCTCAACATCGCACACAAACTTCTATCTGGTGTCGATGAACTGTTGAGGAATTATCAGTTGTAGGCCGGTAAAACCAGATGACCGTGGCTTAATGGTTAGGGCGTTCGACTGCTAAGCGAGAGAACACATGTTCGAGCCTCAATAAAACAACAAAACAGCACCAGCTTTTCGCAAGACAAACTTGCAAGATTGGAGTCGTTTGAAGTCGGCAATAAAACTGCAGGTCCCTTCCATTCGTGAGCAAAATATAACACGCATAAAATGAATGCTTGCGAGAAGTTAAGGGCTAGGGCCTGGCTCTCTATGAACTGTAGCGCGAATTATTTGCAGTTGACCCCTTCAAAGAGAGGTTTTAAACCGGGCGATACACTGTCAAGAAGAATCAAAGCGATGCTGTACAAGACGCTAATCATACCCGTCATGCTGTAAAGTTCTATGTCCGATTTATGATCCTATCTGCATTAACGATATATGGAGAAATCTCATCAGTGACATCAAGCTGGACAGAGAAATCAACGTGTACAGGAGCGGATGAATACCGATGGTTCAGCCCGAAATTTCTTCGACGCCACAGAAGAAGATGACCTCATCTTTGATGGTGTGTGCAAGTGTTGGGTGTTACTGTTGCTACATCAAAAGAGAAGAAAAGGTTCAGGGTTCAGGTAAGTTATGAAGTGCATGTTTCAGGGTTGGTTTGGTGCAGTTAAGGTCAAATATATTGGGAAACATATTTGCTTTACGGAGCATTCTTGTTAAGGGTTCGTTTGTGCCATAGTCAGTATGGTGATGGGGAAGGCGAAATAAGGGAACAGATCCTAAACAGTGAGGGTTGGTGTTAAGGGAGATCTGCTGGAGCAGATAAGGACAATCTATATTTCCAGCTAGGGTCCAAACTCCTAACCCGAAGGACCAAAATCCCGCTCTACAAAACTCTGATCTTGCCAGTCCTGCTTTATGGAGCTGAATGCTGGACGATAAGTAAGACAGCGGATCAGATCTTGGGATCCTTGGAAAGAAAAATCCTACGTCGAATTTTTCGTCCAGTCTGCGAGGAGGGCGAATGGAGGAGAAGATACAACCGCGAACTCTACGAGCTGTACAAAGATGTGGATGTAGTGCGGAAGCCAAAAATCCGTCGACTGCAATGCCTCGGCCACATCGAGCGAATGGACGAGAATGCTCCAGCTAAGAGGATCTTCGAATCCCAGCCACCTGGTTCGCGAAGAAGAGGAAGATCGAACCTCCGGTTTAAAGATCAGGCAATCGCGGACGCCAGAAACCTTGGTCTAGTAAATTGGAAGCAGCGTGCCCGGGACCGTTAAAGCGGCATTAGTTCAGGCTCAGACCCTCCAAGGGTCGCTGGCCTGATAAGTAAGTAAAGTATATTTCCAGCTAATAACTGATGTATAAAAGTATATCAGCTACATCATGAAGAGTCCTTAGAGCTTGTAAATTGAACAACTTAAGACGAATCTCGTAGGGAGGTAAATTGTGTGGGTCATCTCAACCTAGGCCGCGTAAGACAAAGCAAATGAATCTTGTCTGGACGGCTTCTATGCTTTGAATATGATCTGGATGGTAAGGGACCACACCTGGCTGGCATATTCAAGAACTGGTCTAACGAAAGTCATATAAAGGGATTTAGTTACGGAGGGGTTACAAAAAAAATCCTTCGACCAAGGCTTAACAAAGCCAAATGCCAAATGTTGTCGAGATTAGGTCGAAAGTTAGGTTGAGAGTCGCAAATAATGTCCAGATCACGAATTAAAGAAACAGTGAGAACCAGCCTATGTGATATGATCTTTGAGGTAGGGGATGACACTGGCGGGAGAAAGTAATAGCTTGACTTTTTTTCAAGTTAAAGCTCTAAAAGATTTTGTTGACACAAAATGTAGAAGGGGTTTCAGTCAGAGGAAGTCGGCAGTGCAAAAGATTTGCTTAAAGACTCTCATGTCTCACACAATGAATTGGAAACAAATGCAGTAAGGTTTGTGGTTGTAGGTTGAACCTTTAGATACCCATGTTGCTTTGTGGAGAAAACTGGTTTACAATGGCTAAGAATCAAGACTTGTGAGCTGAGGACATGGTATCTGTTGATGAAACTTGGATCTACCACTTCTTGAGACGACGAATAGGGAACAGTTAAAACAGTGGATTTCGAAGGGTGAACTTACTCCGATGGAGGCCAAGACGGTTTTTTTTTTTGGAAGAGTCTTAGAATTTTATTCATCAACTATATTGGAAGACAGAGATTTCCATCGAACATGGAGGACATCCCATCCGTAGATAACTATTTTCAAACGACTCTCGTCCAACCAAAGTTTAAGTTATTCAAGTCTTTCAACTGGAATTCAACAGAAACTACTTATTATCAGTTCGACGTTGTTTTGTTTTATGTTCCCTGGAACCCCAATTGTTTGCAGCAGTTCTACGGACATCTTCGAAACAAGAACACGATTTTTTTTTTCTTTTGCATAATTTATAAGAAAATTAACAAAAGATTTATTAATAGCACTACACACAAGACAAACAACCACACAACTTGTATTCATAGGCAGGTACTTCTTCTGGGGTCACAGCTAAAATCTTCAACCTTTTCAACGGCACCATCAGCGTCCGCCTTTGCCTCCCACCATCATCATCATAACAATTACCTCACAGTCGTATTGTGATAAACACCAGTAGCACAACAGGAAAGAATAAAATGAGAACCCTACCGAACCGGTTTACACAACATCACTTAAAGTCGAGATACATTAATCGTTATACGATGAGATATACGACAATGAGATACAAACTACACAAGAGCAACACGCGAGCTAGAAATACACAATCTTCTTCTTCGCGTATACGCGTACGTCTGTTGACCGTTCCGTCAAAATATATCTGATAACCTAAACCGTGAAAGGGACGGGAGTTTATGAATTCATGAGGTCTTCAGGTATAAAGGCGACACAGAGGAAAGCCTACCAACAGATGGAACACAACACAACGTTGCTGTGTGTTGTGCCTTCTCTAATTGAAGAGAAATTACAATAAATGAGCTTCGTATTTCGTTTGAATTGTACAACAACAACAATAACAACAACAAATTTGTTTGAGAGCAAACATTCGGTCGATACGACCAACAAATGTGTAGATACAACGGCGCGGCTTGTATTTGTTTAGGTCGTAGAGTAGATGCGAAGCTATATGGACTTCCAACAGAGACAAGGTCTACTAGTACTGCGTGTGAGCAGACGCGAGGTTAGGTGTAGGGCAACGGCAATACAAGACTTACATCACATGAGTGTAAGTTTTGGTGACTTTGGGTTTGTATATGTATATGAAACCCAAGATCGTAGCAGTCATAGTATGTGTAGGATTAGGATTCAAGAAAATGTATCTAACACATGTTAAGACCAAGTCATTTTTTGCTGCAAGGCCAACGATCCCAAGGAACTACCGATCGGAAGACAGTTGTTTCATTGCAGCTGGGTGCAATACTGATGGAATTTTCGACCTCTCTCAGTGCTTGGTTAGACAGCATAACAGAAGAATCCACAGCATATCCAAAAACAATACAAAAAGTCTATTAGGTCAGCCAAGAGAAAAAGGCTGGAAAGGCTTGAAACCTTTAAGGATTCCTCAAGATTCAGTAAGAATTTCTTCCAAAAATACTTCAATCAATCTTTTCTGTGAAGGCCACTGGATCTTAAAGGGAATTTCTATTAAGGATTGCAAGGGACAGGACAGTTGTACTAGGAATACGGCGTTTGAAGCCTAAAGAGACAAAATACCCGGTTATGAAGTAAAGTTCTTCCGATCTTTGCCACCACAGAGCCGAAGTCATCAAAACCAGCATAGACTTCGAATCCAAAACACAACTAGGAGGGATCCTTAAAAAGAACTCTTGGCACAAGTTAACGAGCGATTTCGCTGCAAACATAAGATGTCACAAGTCCTTTCCACTATCATGAAGCTTCCAAAAACTATTTATACATCCCAGGGTGAAAAAAGACAGTCATCTCTATAAAGAGTTCGAGGGAACTGACGATCTACAAACTGCAGACAGGGTGCTTAAGTCTCTTGGCAAAGCACACAACAAACAAACGAAAGCTCTAGTTTGGCTCATTCCTCCCATTTCCTCTGCAAATGTCTGATACTAGCAAGAGCTAGACTGGGAACACTAAACCAACCATTCTTCGACGACCTCAATGACATTTCGGGTAAAGGGATACGAGATCTAATCCGTTTTCTGAACTCCACAGGCTGGATCTAGGCACTCCTGACTGTCTCATCCATCTTCAACAACACACATCATCAACAAGGTTACAGGAGTCGTGGTAACAACAAGGCACATCCTAGTGCTAGTTTAGGTTCTGTTGAACCGCCACCTCTACCTACCTACCTTGGTTCATTCTAACCGTAAAGGATTTAGCTCGCTTCGACAACTCTGTAACATCACAACAATAAGCGAAAGGAAGGTTAAAATCAGCTCGAGATAGCCACCAAGACCGTAAAACTATTCAAGTCCTCATTAGACAAAACGGAAAGCAAAAGCATTATACTTAAGTCACTGAAGAGAGAATCGCAGGAATCGATCAAGTTCTCAAGACGGACCACCTAGAATATTTCCTTAGTCCCTGCTGCGCAGTGGCGTACACTTTTCGGGTTTTTTTCCAGCAGAATTGAAGAAAACTAAGGCCATAGCCCTCCTAAAAGCTGTAAAACCCAACGACAGGACTCTACCGAGCAATCGCCCTAACAATTGTTATGCACTTGTTATTTGAAAACCAAACTATGGATGCATTCGTAAGATTCGAACACTCAGGTATATAACCTGGTTACAGTGGCTTAGATCAAGTTGTGGAGCTTACAAATCGTATCGAAGCAGGCGTCCAAGCTAATCTCAAAACATCAGGGACAATATTTGACCTAACAGTTGTCTATGAAACAATCTGTGAGGGTGATCTTCAAATTCTTCCAAAGCGCTACCAAACATATTCAGCTCCAGATCATTCCAAGTCTTCCTTAACAGTGGAAAAACCGAATAAAGAAAACAGAAATGGACTTCTTCAATGTTCGGTACTTCCTATATTGCTATCAAAGTATTTTACATAATCGAGCTCTGGAGAAGCGAATGGATCTTGGTCTCTTCCAACAATATGTGGGGCATAGATGATCCATGTCTGATGGCTCTAATCTGCCCCGAGAAACGTGTGTCAGTACTAACCATCTGCGAACCATTTCAAATGGGAATCAGTCCGACTATTCCGAAGATGGTGCCCAAAATATCAGGCTAGTAAGGGTAAAAGCTTCTGGCAGCAAAGAGCGCAATTTCGGTCCCATCTGAATAGACGGTGAGTGGAGGAGGAGATTCAAGGATGAAACTGTACGGGCTGTACAACGACATCGATTTAGCCGGAAGATTGGACGTCCAACGACTGAGGTGGCTGGGTCATGTAGAGCGGATGGACACCAATGCTTCGGTCCGAAAAATCTACGAATCCATGCCGAGGAACAGCACTTTAGAGGAAGACCGCGATTCAAGTGGCACACGCAAGTGGAAGGAGACCTCAACCAACATAGCGTGCAAAAATCGAGCTGGCTGGAGACACTTGTTGGTTGAGGACCAGGTCCACCCCGGACTGTAGCGCCATCTTAAATAAGTAAAGAGCGCCCTATGCCTTCAAGAATCCAACTTCTGGAGGAAGAGTCTAATAAATTGATGTAGTATCGCTAGATGGGTGAAGATGGAAACAAAAACTTCCTTCAAGAGAAAGTCGGGATGAAGAAAGATCAAAATAAATGATGGCTTAAAAATAGATGAAGGAGTAGGCTTTGGAAGCTTTTCAGAAGAATTTGCCATTGTCCGGTCAGTAAAACTTCCAAGTCAAGGCAGTGTTGTCTCCCTAGCGAAAGTTTGAGCGAGGCTTCAAGGGAACTGTCTTTAGTAACAAGTCCGAGGGGAACTACTGACGTAAACATCGCCAAGTCGTGATCAAAGCCATCTTATCCAATTCTGATCCCCCTAGACTAGGGGCACTAGGTATGTAGATAGGTTATACGGGTGGGTGCACTTATGTACTGCCACACTCGGATCTCAAAGGATCCATTGTGTTCCCCGGTGTGATATTATCAATTGGCCTCCCTGAACCAACCCGAGTTCCGAAAGAATAGTAGGATGGCTCTGGGTGGCTTGTTTGACAATTCGTCCAGATCATTAAAGAAATGTTCTCTGAGGGCTGTCTTTCTGTTTCTACTAAGGTTTGGGCATTCGCAATGATGGAATGTGTCCTCCTCAGCGTCCACATCGCCACAGAGTTTTGCAGTTCTGGATCTGATTGTTGTGGATGTGATAGCTTTGATGGCTACTTGACCATCTATGTAGACGTCGATGTAACTTCTTGGGAGTATCTGTTGTTATAGCTTAAAGGTTGCTAGAACTTCCACTTGGAAGTCTTATCGACCGTGCGATGTTTGGTTTTGATGCATAGATCCCAGAGCCTACAACAACACCCATTTTTGACTCATCCATAAAAATGAATATGTGGTTGGGATTAATGACCTCTCCTTCTACCCAGCTCCCTCTGGGATGAATTTTGAGTTCGAAGTTCAGGCTGAATTCAGGGATTGGTGTTCACCCCTTGGTGACTGCTTGGTGACCTATCCCATCCTTTTTCCAATGTTTCGATTGCTGTAGGCGAAGCGTACTTTTCGCGACCACTTCCTTTGTAAAAAGATCGACAGGTATTAGTCTCAGCATCATCTAGAGGTATACTAAAACACAAGTTTGAAAGTTTCCCTATAAGAGATGGAGGGCACTCCCATCATGAAAACAAAAGCAATACTTACGCTCAACAGACCGTACTTAGCACGATTGATCTGATTCCTCACCGACCACAGTGTCGATGCAGAAGCAGACACGGAAGACTTCCTTTACGACTACTTAAGTCGTAGCTGAACTTACAAAACATCTCTTGACGCACACCGAGGGCAACAAAGTTCATTCTAAAATGCATACTCGATTCGGGATGGTTGCTCTTTTATACTCTTGGGAACCCCACAACAATACAATGGATCTATGAAGATTTAAGTAAGGTGGTACGACATATCATGCCGTCACCCCTTTAACTTAACCTAAAGCTTAGAGCGAATTTAAGAGATCGGGGTTTACACCTTTTAGAAGAAGAACGATTCCAAAACACTTGTCATAAGCGAGTACCCAGCCTCGATTAAGTGAAGATAGCGAAACTTTGCTTAATTCTAAAAAAAAAAGCTCCGGAATTGCCATCTTTTTAACGATTCTAAGACCGTCTATGGCAACCATCAGATAGAGGTTCGCCTTTGTAAGCTCTAAATCATCGCAGAAATTAATTGAAGAATCACTCTTGCATGCAATTTTAGACTAAAAAGGCATATGAACCCTCTCGAGCGATGATACAGTGGTTCACATTAGATGACGTGTACAAGATAGAGACTCAAAGGAACTCAGTACGCGCTAACTGGATAGGTGTCGAGGTCAACCCCGAACTATAGCGGCGTCATCAGAGTACATCAAATAATTCAACTAAAACCTTCAAACTGTTATTTGTGTTTGTTAAAGCATTAGTCGAAATGTTAATTAAATTCTTAGATTCACAACTTCCTAAGCTATAAGCCAGCAGGGTATGTAAACATATCGTACATCCGTAGTCGACAGAACTTATAAATAAATACTTGTAGTACCAGCTGTTCATCACGTAGTAAAATCCATGAGTAGTTCCGATTGAAAAACGCACGTGTCATGTCCACATTTGAATGTTTTTAAATTGCAAAGTACAGATTCTATGGTGAGCAAGACTTGGAAAAACCAATAGCCTCAGATGAATATTGGTCATGATCCACTGGGGGGATATGTGTAGTTCGTAACCGACATGAACTTTTATAATTTTTCCAACGATTACGACTACTTTGTCAGGGTGGGAGATTATGGAATGAACTTACGTAATGGACTCCTGACCCGGGGAAGCGCTCTGGCATCTGCGTTAGTTTGGTCCTTAAAACAGAGATTCGGTATTCCTTGTCATTCCGAACATGAGGGGGGGCTGTGATTCCAAGATCCCCTTGGCTCGAGATTTTTTTTGTCCATTGGCTCGATGTCTCCGTGTCAGTCTAGTCGACGTTTTTTGACATTTTGAACTTCACCTACGTCTTGATACAGCTCTCGCATATGAGACCAAATATTCGACGAAAGATTTTTCTCTTGAAAGTGCTTAAATCTGCTCTTCTGCTGATTGCCAATCACTCGACACTACATGAAAGAACTGTGGCCAGATCAGTGTTTTGTAGGGCATGCATTTCGTCTTCCGGGCTTGGAGTTTGGAACTCATTGGTGTCACCAAACCGAGGTTACAGCAGTTTCTTGGAGTAAGTCTTCGTCGAATCTTCAACTCCACTCCGGGATAGATAAACTTCTTCAAAGTTTTGGCCTAGGCGGTTTTGTGCTCATTTACTTAAAAGTCAACCCCTTTCGCCTACTTCGTACTTCGATTGCCGTAAAAGCGTCTTTGATGACACACTCAAAGCGACCGATGACGTTTGCATATCCCAGGAGCTTAACAGATTTGTTGCGATCACAATTACTTGAAACCTTAGTCAAGCGAAGTGGAAACAGAGTGCTGAGCATTCATGTGGGCAAGAGGAAATGCATCTTTATGTAATGGGCCGTCTACTGCGACTAGGCGTTATCTCACATGGCTACTGGTTAGCTCCCTCCAGCTGTCTTGAATTCTTTTCAACTGTTTTGCGCCATGTATGTATCAACTTCTTGGACGCCTAGGTCTTCTATCATCCTGAGTTAACGGATTCCTTTCCATCGTCTGTTTCGAAGTGTATGACCAATCCATTGCCACTTACGTCGTTGAATCGTTCTTATTCCGTTCTCTTGTGAAGGTTTTCATTTTAAAATACGATTCGGCCAGAAAATATTCCACAGCCATCGATTCACAAACGTTTGCAACTTTTCTGTGATAGTTGCAGTCACTCTCCAAGTGCTACACCCCCATAGACCAGTAGGAACTTAACACTGAAGCGACAGTTGTAGCTTGGTGTTCGAACTAATCGCATTGTTTCGCCATGTCTTGGACCACATTCCGAAAATAGATTACACCACATCGGATCAGACAATAATCCCAAATTATTGGAAGCTCTCTATAGTCTTCCTATCGGTTGTCCAGCAATGTATTTTTATTTGAGACTACGTCGTCAACCTAGTCCATCCAAGGTTCCATCGAATTCCCTCGGTTCCCGTTGTCAAAGCAAAGCAGAACACGCCACTGATCACAAACCTAACTCCACTTTGAATCTCGAACTCTTCTTCTTTTGTTGTGTAATTAACGCAGGAGAGACGAAGGAGATAACAATGCTTGCCGAGTGTAGTGATGAGGAAACACGAAGCTACATATGTATGCACACAGATCATTCCACATTTAAGTTGCACTGCTTAGAAAAGAACGCCTGTAGTAAGACCTATGGCAAAAGGTGGGGACGCCAGCTTAAGATGGTCCTCTGGATGTTCGTAGTTCGTCCCATCCTTACACATGGTTCGTTCGTGTCATGATCTGCCTTAAGCAAAGCCTACAACATCACAAAACTAAGCAGAGTCTAACGATACGATCGTTCTCGAAAGAAGCTCTCAACGTGCTCCTCCATATCCTGCCCCTGCACTTGCACATAAAATATATCGTTTCGTGTAGTGCTATCCGAGTCAGAGAATCTGGGTTTTGGTCCACGAAACCTTACGGCCACAGTAATGCTCTTGACCTGCTGCATATGGATCTGGCCTCAACCATAACCGATTACATGGTTCCTAAGCTCCATTTCAATAACATCCAAGTTCATTTTCTGGAAAGGTCGGAATGGAACAATAACCTTCCCCTATCGAAATATCAGGTATCAATCTTCACTGACGGCTCCAAGATGGAGTGTGGCGTTGGAGCAGCTGTTTTCTCAGCGGAACTGAACGTGTTCAAATCGTACCGCCTTTCAGACTCTTCGAGTGTCTTCCAGGCGGAGGTACTAGCGATCAGAGAAGCCTGCAAGATACTTAGCCTCAGCCCTACTACCACGAATAGCATAGGAATCTCTATTGACAGCCAGGCTGCCATTAAAGCGCTCCATTCACCTGCTTCTTCCTCTAAACTAGTACAACAGTGTAAGAAAACTATAATGCAGGCAAACGTTCAATTTAACATCACTCTCCTCTGGGTTCCCGGCCACAGGGGAATGAGAGAGCCGACGTGTTAGCCAAATGTCAGTGGCTGCCACTTGTTGCCAGCACACTTAGTCCATTGTGATACCCACATGGATCTGGAGAGATCTCCTTACCTACTCGTTGAATCAATTGGAGCTTCTGATTAAGTTTAAGTAGAATTCTCCTAAGTGAAGCCTTCTTTTGCAGAAGAGAGCTGGACAGCTACAAAGAAGGTGGAGAATAATCTCCTCCTTTTCTTCGTCCATGCAGCTTCTGCAAAAATCGTTAGAATATACGCCAAGACTTGTTGCATGCTTGCCTAATAGACAGTGTCCCGTGATGACACTTATTACGGTTCTGATATGCGATTTGTTGAGAGAAATTAAGTTCTTAGAGCTTTTCAGATACAGCTTTGCCCAAATCTGCTTTGTCGCTAGACATTTATACCACTTGTCCACCTAGAATTAGTTCTCTTGATAGCATCTAGCATACCCAAGTTGCCTTTATCTAGAAACATGGGTACAGGTTAGGTTAGGTTAGGTTGGGCGACTGTCCCCTCTGAGCAAGGAAGCCAGCCTCAGAAACCTCACATGTGGAATTTCCTATAGGAAGAAGGAGTATAAGCTCTGGGTAACCGTATCGGTGTAAACAAATACAAAACTCTTAATTCTAATGACGTCGAGCCTGGCTAGGTCGTTAAGGTCATTGAAGATGTACTCTCCTAGTGTTTACCTCCTCAGCCTTGATAGAGCAGGGCATGTGCAAAGAAGGTGTGTAGTCGTTTCTTCTTCCTCCTCGTCCCTGTAGCTTGTACAGAAATCGTTAGAAGGTACACCCCATTCTGATGGCATGCCTGCCAAATAGACAATGCCCCGTAAGGGCTCCTATTATAATTCTTATAAGTTTCTTGTTCACAGTCTTCCTGTTCTCCTCAAATCCAGGTTAGGCCAGATCTGTTTCGACAGACAGACAAATGTTGTTGTTCCATATCTAGCAAGTTCGTCTATCTTACAGTTTTCTGGAATATGCCATCTTTATAAGGGATGATCGGCAATCTAGAGCTACTAATGAATTTGGAGAGAATGGTTTCAAGGACTTGATTGCTGCTTGACTGTATGAAAAGATATGGATTCAATGCATTGTTCAATTATGATCCGCAAGGGTGGTCAATGCAGAATGATCTAGAGTTGCTCAGCATTGAGTGTGTCTCCAACGTTTTCCTTCTTTCCTCAAAGATTGCAACTACATTTTTCCTGACTCAATTTAGGTATACAATTTGCATAAAAATAAAACCTCTAAGCCGACGCGTTGTGCCAATTAAAAAATAATTAAGACAGCAACCCCTTATCAAAAAATAGACAAGCACTCAGCAATAAAATCTTTTAACTGATTCCCAGAAGTTTACAAGCTACTAAACATTGTTAGCCGGCTAATTGTAAGCAAAAGATAGATATTCTATCTAGTACTCATTCGTAAGTTGTAAAAACAAAAACCATTTCATTTCTCTTTCGTTTAGTAGACGAACGCCTCTAATCGACCTTAACACGCGTTCCTATTGATTCATCAGATTAGATAACATTTATGTCACCCGCCGGCAGAAAACAACGGAAACTTGTTATTAATAGCGCGCAAGTAAATATAGTTAATTGAATTGTTGTACTTGTCGTAGCTAGCTAGCTACTCAAGCGAATTAGAAGGCTAACCGTACTATTTTGTATTTTTTATTTTTACCTGTGCACCTGACTAAGACAATTCTAAGTTTATTGCTAGGGAATTATGACAATTTTATTACATTTACGCGAATTCATTCATAAGTGAGTGTTTTCCAACCCGAAAAACAATCGAACAACGAAGTGTGCTTGTTGATGAGAAGAATATGGTGGTGGTGTGTATCTGTGTGGATCTATATTCTACACACAATGGAAAAGTTGCATAGAGTATAGTGTGATGAGAGGGCGGTTGTAAAAACACCGAATATGTGAGAAGAGAGAGAGAGTGAGAGGATTAACAAATGTATACACACAATCCACGTCCAACCCGGGGAAAAGAGGAAGAAATATACAAAGTAAAGATACAGATATTTTGGAAGACAGTGTTGCCAGTTAATAACATTTTAATGAGAATATTCTTTAATTTTTTTTTTGCGCAGAACTGAGTGGTTACTGAGTGGAAAATAAGCCCGGGTTTCCAGAGCCATCCCATTCTATGGGAGTCAAGATCCACCGTACTCCACTGGATCTGATGGCCAGCCGCGGAAAAAGCCACAAACCTTAAGCCGTTCACAAAAAATCCAGCGATTAGCATGCATTAGCATAACCAGCGCCAAAAGAACGACTCCGTCAGCAGCTCTCGAAACGATACTTTCACTCGTACTGCTCGACCTATACACTAAAGAAATGGAGCACCCCACGATTGCCAGAATCCAACTTTTAGAAGAACGGCCAAATACGTCACACTAGATTCGCTATATCGTCGAAGCTGGAAATAAAGTGATTACTTAACACCCTACCCTGGCTTCGACTTAAACTTCCAAACACTATCTGCATCAAGCGAAAGTTGGGACGAAGGAACAGTTATTAAAACCGACAAAATGGATAAAAGGGTATAAATTCTGGAATCTACCCAGAAGAGCCTGCCGGTCAATAAACTCTGCAACCTCGTCAATGTGTTCCAAGCAGGGGCGATTGCCGAGGGAAGCCATCAATATCATCAATAACTCCGATCGCACAAGCGACTAAATACGATCGACCTTTGCAGGAATGTGGTGATATAAATACGGACGAGTACACAACACACTTCCTCTGCGACTGCCCAACACCTCAGCAGAACCAGGAGAACAGTCATAGATGCATACTTCTCTAGTGAACCATGCGACAAAAGGTCATTCTAAAACTCATACTTGATTTATCGTTGTTTAGGAAGGCGACCAATAGATAACAAAACAATATCCAAACAGGGAACACAATGGATCTATGAAGATCTGACGGACCGCACTTTAACCTAACCTTACTTTTAAAAAGCCCTCTGACGAACCACAAAGATGACCGGAAACGACTGAAATGACTCTGCTCACTGGAAGGGGAAAAATTAGACATATGCGATCTTCCAAAGCTCAACGCGATGCCTCTGTAACTCTCGAAGCGGAACACAGCAAAAACAACGAAAAGAGGACTATGCGCTTGCTGCGTCTATCACACACTCCGATCGCATCAATTGTATGATCGAAAACAATAGATAAGGCTAGCTAAAAACTTTGTTAAGATACAAAGATTAGCTGGTATTTCTCAAGGCTACGTCTAGTCTTCGACCTCTTGTATGCAACTTATAATTCAATCCATTCTAAATAGAATTTAAAAACGAAGTCCATAGACTCCCTTGAACACCGTAGAATGTGCTACAAACAGTTCTCCATAGCCATTTGCATTCGGTTCCTTCGACAGTTCACTCACAATACGCATCATGCTTCGAATCCCCATCAGTTGATAATTATTGAGAGCAATTCAATCTTTATCTGCAAAAGTTGCATTCAGTTAAACAGCGTCAAATCGGCGCCTTCTACTGTGAGCTTTGAATTTCGCAAGGGATGCGTTCTGTCATCCCTCCTTTTCATCGTGTCACGAATTTTAAATCATCACCTGAAATATTCGAAGAAATCAACTCGATGGGTTCAAACAAATTTGAATGGAAAGCAAAAAGAGGCTCGTGTTCGTTTTGCTCAACATTTCCTGGATAAGTTTGAAAATGGATAGTCAAGTTGCTTCAATAAGATCGTTACGGGTGATGAATCTTGGTTTTACAAGTACGACCCGGAAACCAAACAGCAGTCCATGGTATGGAGCCCAGAAAGTGCAAATCCTCCGGTAAAGGCCAAACAATAAAAGTCAGCGATAAAAGTTATGATGTCGATGTACTTCACCAGGACGAAAATGGTCGCCTTCATCCCGTTTAAAACTGGCCAGACAGTCACTGCTAAGTGGTATACTGAAACTTGCTTACCACAAGTTTTTCCAAAATTGACTAGGACACCGACAAAAACACGACTTATTGCCCCACAACAATGCGTCTGCGCACTCTGCTGAAAAAACCAACAACTTGTTTGCGCTCTCGGGCATCAATGAAATTCGCCCAGCACCTTATTCTTCGGATCTAACGAACAAGAGGTACTGCAGTTCGTCGAGGTAAGTTTGGACTGAAAATATGGCTTTATGAACGCGAACATTGGAGTTCTTTGTTAGTATGACATTTATGAATTCATCCTCTCTCATATTGGGAGGCTTTATCTACTTTTCTGGGATGATTTGATCATTCTTGGGTTTGCAGCCGTGGAATGAAAGTATCATACGTCTTATTTGTTCGAAAAATCAAACATATGCTGCAGGCCTTGACAATTTATGGGCTGACGCGCCAAATATTTGTTTCTAAAGAGCTAGAGTGTTGACTAGTCTCTCTAAAATTAGATAAGAACGGTCCCGGTTTAAGGTGTCAAATATTCTAATAAAAAAAAAATTGCATTAAATAATAATTTTCACACCTGGCATTGCTTTACGACCTACCCTCTGCCATCGCCCATCCTTTTCTAATTTTGACATTTTCCCAACTTGATTTTGATTACACACATGCTTGTTTGCCTCTAATCATCCATCAAAAAAAGAAAAAATAAGTGCAAATTCTATCGTAGTCCTTGCATCAGGCTAACACTTGAAATTATCCTGAATTTCGATAGAAATACTGAGGATAAATACTAGATTTAAATGAAATTCGACAATTTGACGTTTTGTAATTTATATGTTTGTTTGTATTGACATGCAACAAAGCTGTCATAAACAAATCATTTCATATGCAAAAGATGTCGCTGCGGAATATATTGACGAAAAAAAAAGAAAAACATATTTCATTCGTATCTTTTGTGGACAATGAAAGTTGTGAAAACCCATGGAAAATACACACGCTCCCATATACACATGGGAAATACACAAGTGTATAACAATAACAAAAAGAAAAGAAGAGTTGAATGTTTCCTTGTCAATTCCTGTTGTGTATTTCCACTCAAAATTTCATTTGTATGTAAAAAAATGTTTCAAAAAAAATCAAGGATCGTATCCTAGGATTAGAAATACGTTAAAGTTTTCCTCAAATTTCTGGTTTTTCCAATTTAAATTCAAGAAAATCAAAAGAAAAAATTGTTTTTCTTCTCAAAAAAAATATATCACTCACTCAGCACACACACACATACTGAGACAGTTTGCCTAATGCTTTATCTCATTCACTCACGGTATGAACCTTTTTTTTTTGTATTTCTAGCACTTACACTCGTACTATCAGTCTCTCTCTGTGCTCCTTCCTCTTTGGTGGTTTTTTTTTTTATTTTTCTTTGATCAACGAGAATTCCATTCCAAAATAACTACACACACACACACATTTAATAAAAAAGAAGTCGAGTGAGAAAAAAAAAAAAACGAAACGAAGAGATGGAAAGGAAAAGAATTTCAAATTGAAGGAGAAAATAATCGCCTCCTTTTTCCTATTTTTCACTAAAATTTTAATTTTTTTTTTTTTGGGAGAATTTCTATTTTTTTTTCTTCTTCCTTCACAATTCTGATTGAGTGATTATTATGGCACAGCACAGATACAGACACGGTTTAACTTCGTTTTCTTTTTCTTTTTTTTCTTTCGACGTTTGTCTCGCGGCTGAATGGGGGTATGGTGGAGAAGATAAAGACGATTTTTATCTCGCGGAAAAGATGGAACGATGGATATTTTGTGGTTTTTGAAATTTTGAATGTTTTCCTCGGATGAGAAGTTGGATTTTTCTTATTTTTTTTCTACTTGCACTCAATGGGATTTGGTGGTACCCATTGCGATTGGGCTTTGGGGCTTTGTCCTAGTTCGATTGCGTATTGACGATTTGACGACCGACGACGACTACAGAGACAAATGGGATGGTAGAGCTCTTCTGGTGCGCTGTTGTTCAGGGCTGGTTACGCTAAATTCATTTTTCAATGAACTAGTGTGTTTTTCTGTGTTTCGTTTCCGAGGTGTTCTATCGGCCATTGAAGGAAAATGGAAGTGTAGTAAATGGGATGGAGAGTTGTTGGCTGACATATAGGTGGCGCTGAAAAGAAATTTTATGCGATTGCAAATGGTATTACGTCGGGGGGCGATAGTTGAATTGACGTCTGTCTGGTGGAAAATTGGAGAAGGAATTGTAGTTCTGTTTGATGTGAGATACGAATTGTATAGAGCGAGCGAATGATTTTCAGTGAATAAATTGAAAACTATTGTTTTCCAATGAATTTGTTTTGCAAAGAACGAGAAGTACATTCGACTTAGTTTGATTAAATGTGCGTCACAGTCAAGTGTCAGAATAATTGTGACAGAAAGCTATAAAGGTTTTGAAATAGAACTACAGTCGAATACCTCTAAGTCGAACACGAATTTCTTTCTAACTCTAAATTGACCTTATTTTTTCTACATTCCCTTTAATTTTCCGAAGAGAAGTCATTCTCTTGGTCGAATTTTTAGAAAAATCCCTCCAACTCGAACTCATTTTGATCTCCCGTGAAAATTCGACTTAGAGGAATTGGTCTGTGTACGTCTGTCTACTAACTAGGTATGGAAGGCTAAATGTGAGAATTTAGTAGTAGTGGAAAATTGACAAGATTTGATTGGTAGTTGATTCATCAAGGTGGACTCATCTAGGTGAAAAAGTCTAGTAACCGCTGCCATACCCAGACAGACAATAAAAACCGGATGAATGATTAAATCAACAGAACCCGCACCGAGACAGCATTAGCATGAGCCACTGGTCAATTGGTCTACACGCTGCCAAGTTTGCCATTCCATTCAAGTTGCGACAATTTACACGAAGAGGAAACGCTATTCCACTTGCTCTGTGGCTGCCCGGCACTAGCCAGAGCCAGACAGCGTACTCTCAGAAAACCTTTTTAAGGAACAATCAGAGATTTCTGACATAAAACTCTGTAACATTACTCTTTTTCTGAACTCCACAAGATGGATCTGAAAAATCACGCTCTTACCATGCTCATCAATATCCAGGTCACGTGAGTAGTGATATCAAAACGGAGCACCCGCGCTGCTTGTGTTTCTGGTAGGAACTTACCAGACAACCAAATCTACCTACCTCTACCTACTTGAGTCACCGAGCGATGCTTTATTGTATTTGAACGGGAATTGGTTACGTTGAGCTCAGTACTACAGTTTCTAGCTTGCGAGTTGACTTTTCATAAACGTGAGCAGTGTTTCTATGAGAAGACGTCAGACAATGCAATAGAATTGACTCAGGTGACCTCGAAACTGCAACCATTTACTTCTCGGGTATCCACCATTACCGTGCAGCACTAGCTTATCCATGTATGTATGTTGCAGAGGCCGGTCAAGTCGATTGGGGTGGGGCAACAAGTTGAGTTGAGACCGATATAAGGGACGTTGAGTATGAGGTAAATAACAAAAGTACCAACGACACATTTGTCGGATCTGCAATTTGTGCCACAGAATCTGTTTCAATGTATACTTGAGTCTCATTTTTGCATCGCAAGTAGCCGTGATCGAGGAAGTGTTCGCTTATGTGCGGGATCAACTTACGTTCCACTTACAGGCACTCAAAGCCGAAAATGGTAAAAAGAAATACCGGTTCTAAGCCGCAGCAATGGCTATACGTATCAAGAGCCCCGAGCGATTGATCTCGTCGAGACTGCCATTCATAGATCTTTTTATTTCTTGCACTACCTATAGACACAGTTCTAAAAGAATATAGCAGTTGATTTTTCTGGGACTTGAACTTAAGTTAGCTTATCTATAAGTCCAAAGCTCTAACCACTGAGTCGCGACGACCACCTGGTTCAATGTATACTTGATTCTCATCACCGCTCTAGGCTCTAATGAGCGCGGCCGACTGCGATATTCCACTTGTAGCCACCCAGACGCAGTTTAACGCATAATAAAGCTACGCTTCCCAACCATTGGGACTCATCATTCTATAACTTCATCCTTTTTGTCTCCATTTACCAGACCCTCAGTCTTACTTACTTACTTAATTAGGTGAGGCTACAGTTTGGAGTGAGCCTGGGACTCTTCAGTTAGTCAGGTTCTCAGCTAACCGCCTCCAGTTATGCACTCCAATGTGATTGAGGCCCCCTTTTGCCTGTGTGCGCCACTTAGGAAAGGTCTTCCTCTACTGCGTTTGTCTCTCCTGGTAAGATTCGAAGGACCCTCCGGCCCGGAGCGTTAGTGTCCATTCGTTCTATATGTCCAAGCCATTTCAAACAATCAATTTGCAGTTGTATGACTAGGTCTATGTCGCTATGTACAGCTCGGATAATTCGTCGTTGAATTTCCTTCTTCATAGCTCGTCAACGCAAACCGAATCCAATATATTACGAAGAAGTTTTCACTCGAAGTGATCAAGAGTATCTTCATTCGTCTTCGATAGAGTCTATGCTTTAGCGACATAAGCATAGGGATGATTAAGGTTCAGTGGTAACACTTCTTGAGTTTTTAGATAGTTCTAGGAACACTTTGATTCAAAGCTGTATGAACTCAGAGCCTTTTTACTATCGCTGCCTGTCTGTAATGAAAGAAAGCTTCCTATGAAGGTTTCGTCTAATGTATTCTCTGGCTAACAACTCGAATGCATGTGCCTCCGCCTGAAACACAGATGTAGAGCAGCCAAGATTGAAAAGTTCATAAGTCATCTGTGATGTTAGATTTGATAAAAGGGCTCCCTTTTACCAGAAAGAAACGAACACACTCGAGTTTGATATCATCTACATAATTTTTCCAAGGCAAAGTTGGAAACCGGCGAGGGATGTTTTGATAAGACGGAGATGTTTAGGTCGTTTAGCAATTGGTCGATTACTACTGAATGGACCATAAGGGAGGTGTGAACACTCGCTCCTCGCTAACTCGCAGTCGAACAGGCGTCCCTGCAGATCATTACATGTAGAGCAGGGCACCAAAGAGGCACCCAACATTATGAATCAACATCTCATGCGCTGGAGAGGGAATTCCAGAAAATTCCAATAAATAGCTGTTATAAGGGCTACATACGTATGTGTGTGAGGATTTTGAAGTCCAAACTGGGGAACGATAGGGCTGTATACTTAAACCAGAGTCATTCCTGACAATTATCAGTGATGTTACCCAGAGGAAAGCCGAGCTATACAATGGACAATGACATCTTATTTGAAACATCTTGAATGGCTCACAACTAGAGTCTTTTCCTAGGGCAGAGCCAGCAGCGAAAGCAAAGTCCCTCAGCCTTTTGAACTCGAAGTGCAAGCCTTCGTAAATAGGTTTCTAAGTATTACAGAGAGGATTTCCTCCAATCTCAACCAAACAGTCCCACATGAGAATAGGTCAGCAACAAATTGACATGACTTCTCCATTCAGCGAAGTGACTGCAATGGAATACTGCGTGCTTCATGTCTTCTTCTTGATTTGGACAATCTGGCAAAAGAGGTGAGCTGTCGTGTCCAAATCTGTGTTAGTATTTGCGATAGCCGCCGTGACGGGATAGGAATTGCGTAAGGTGGTAATTGCAGTCCCCATACACCGGCTTTGCCCAGGCTTCGATAATGGGGATCAGCTTGTAGATCTATCTGCCTTTCGTAGTGTTCTTCCACCTGGCTTGTCACATAACTATTGACGTTGCCTTTTCCTCTTCTTTTATCCTCCTGACAGCACCTGCCTCTCGTTGGCTCGAGGCTCTCCTTTCGTGGATTTTTTAGCAGCTCGTGTGCGAGGTTGTCGATCGGAATTATTCCGGCTATAACACAGTCCGCTTCATCCGATATTGTTTGGAAGCCGCTGATTGTTCTTATAGCGCAGAACCTGTATGTTGCCGACAATATTCGCCGTGTCTCCTTAGTTGCTAACGCCGCCGCCCAAACTGGTGCAGCATATAGTAGCACCGAGCTAACCACTCTGGATAGCAGAATTCTATTAGCATATCCAGGTACTCCGATGTTTGGCAGTATTCTAGAAAGGACTACTTCTAGGAGTGAAGCCTTTTTGCTGGAGAAGTCCACGTGATCTTTAAAAAGTCTACTGTCGGGCATTACTCCTAAGTATTTAAGTGCTTCTTTGGATCTGACTGCCTACTCGATAATTCACATAATATTCCATAGTAGAGGGTCCAGTACCGATCCCTGTGGGACTCCCGCATTGACGTAATACTTTACTCCCTCGTCGGTTTGGTACCTCAACTTCCTGCTGATGAAGTAGTTTGTAACCATCTTCAACCTGGCCAGCGATCTCCTTATGAAGGACCATTTTGCCGAACGCCATCTTTCTCCTTGTATCGCTTTAGGTTGCTGTGTCGACTACCACTTTTATGGCATCGATGGTAGATCTCTCCTTTCTCCTCTGCTACCACGACGAGTCTGTTGTATGTAATTTTGCAACAAAGTCAGTGTTCCTTCCTTATCCAATCCAATACGGAAACTAATCCTCAAATTGTTTCCAAAGTTTATCCAGAAACAACAACCGACACATGACCATATGCTGCATATGCTATCCCAAAATAAAGGACGATAACAGCAACAAGTTCTTCTTGCAAATTGCAGTTTTATCCACTCGACAAGGATATTACAAATAAGTTGAACAAAAAATGTCGTCCTCTACCACACTAATCATGCGATAACTATTTGGTCGTCCTCCTAATTATAAATCCTGCCATCAACTGGAATTCCCAATTCCAATTTGTCCGGTCAAAGAATCACATAACCGGTCTGGACTGGGGGCTCTGGACTCAGGTAACCGCTCAAAGAGCTCAAAGGTGAAATCATTTGGTAATTTCATAAGTACTCTCTGTTCCAACAGAATAATACCTGTGGGATGAATATATACACTGTTACCGGCGAACTGAATCCAAAAAAAAAACAGGACACACAAAGAGAGAGCGAGAGAGAAACCAGACAAAAACAAAAAAAAAAAAAAAAAACGAAAAGGAACCGGAAAAACAGTACACACCCGGAGTTAAATAAAAAAAAAGAAAGGAAACCCCTGTTAACGACTCTTCTGAACTGTAGAGTGTTGTATTGCAAAAAGGATTTATACATTTATACATACGACGAACACGCACACACACATTTCCGTGGTCCCATCACCCGCACCAGAGTAGACCGCAAGCCCGTAGTTAGTATGATACGGTAGTTGAACTATATCCCCTGTCATTATTAATATGAGTGCCTTGGGACACAGGACACAGGGACACAGGGACATAGGAACACAAGGATACAGGGACACATGGATACATGGACACAGAAAAACCGAGCCACATAGCATCCAGAAGTTTTCCTGAATTCTGGTGGCCATTTCTAAAAATTACTTTAAGCACAACGACTACGCAGAGTTGTGCTGCTGTGGCACACAGTTATTAACAACGCCACAATTGTTATGGTTATGTTTCCACAACGAGAATATCAAAAGGTCCAGGAGATGATCGGTCGGAGAGACGATTCCTGTAGAAATCTACATAACCCCATTTCCGTAGATAAGGATAACCATTCCGCACTCTGAGTGTGATAGAATGAAATGGAAACCTTTGTTGGGTTTATCCCCACTATCACCCATTTTAGAGTTTGTTGCGGGACTCCCTAGAGTTAAGGACATTTCGCGTTACAATGACACTGGCTAGGGTTATTAGCACACAATAGGAAATTAGGACATCGCATTTCCCTTCTCTGGCAAATTGATATTTTATTCGTGATGCCCAACAACGACGCACGACTTGAAAGTCCTTACGCCCATCCAACTGGTGTGTGTGTGCGTGTGTTTGTCATTACAACCCATCAATGAATAACCGAAAATTATACGGAATAAGGACCAACAATAGATATAAATAATATCCTTTATATTATGCAGGATATAATTCATTATTAACCACATCAGCTTGGTCCGGAGTCGAGTGTGCGGAAAGATAGACGAAATAAACACATTCGAATATAAAAGGACACAAAAGGATGTGTGTTGTGTATGTCTTTAGTGTCGCAACAAAACTTTTGTTACCACAGAGTTTCTTCCATAATTAAATGAAGTCGCCCTTGACTGTGGGGGGGGGGGTGTATACAACAGAAGGCAAAACCAAACACACATTCAGGTATTGGGGTTGAGTCACTTTGCTCCTTACCCACCAAAGGATCTAGGAGAAATATTTTCGAAGTAGTTTTGTGCCATCAAATATTTATTGTAAATGTTAGTCAAAAACACATAGGCAATGTCGTATTTGCCGCTTAAATGCTCGTACGTTTGTTGTACATATCTATACGTTTGCCTTGGAACAATTGCAAAACTAATAAGGACTCTGCGTGATGAGAGGATATTAATTGTGGGCTTAGGCAATTAATTAAGGATTTTCGTTTCACTTTTGTTGTTGTGTTTCGGTAGGTTTCGGGTTTGATAATTATGATTGCAACATAAATAATTGCGTATCGGTAATTGACATAGTTTTGAGAATAGTTTTCCAGGATGTTCTCCATATGTGGCACGATGTCCTTTGGTGTGTGACAAAATTGTGGGTTGCCATTGTTTCTAGAGGTGTTTGTCATTCAATGATATAATTGGGATTTCACACAACTAATGGATGGATTGATCCATGCGGCAGTAAGTTTACGATACAAGCATGTTTTGAGGTGCTTTGTAGACGCACTAATTTAGACGCACTGCGACCAGAAATGGTTAAAGTTGTTCGTTTTACAAATGATTTCATAGAAAATTAAGAACCGGTAGCAGACCTAGAAAGGGTAGGTTCCTGTCGTTGCTTTGGAAGATCAATAGGCAGTGCATCCTTTCGCATTTCTGGTCTCAACCTCCTGATTTTAAGTCCAGAAACTGCGAGCTTTAGACATTTTCCAGTTGAAGTTCATAAAAATTTTGTTTGCTTTTGTTGGAAATACAAAGGAAAAAACTACGAAAACAACCAGCTGGGTTGGGGTTTGTTAAGCGAATGTCAAATATATTTCATCATTATAGGACATAATAACATAACATAACGTAAAAGGAACTGTGTTGCCAATGTTGTAATACAGATAACTAATTCAATTTCTAATACCACCTCTCAAAACAGTGCCTTTAAATTTAATCCATATTCAAATATTTTATTTTAACAATCCAAGTTTCAAAGATAAATATTCATGTTTCGATTTTAGTAAAATTTTTGTAAGAATATCGGCAACCATATCATTAGTTGGAACAAAATTTAGCAGTATCAAAGACTTGTTATAAATTTCTCTAATGAAATGATATTTAATGTCAATATGTTTTGACCTTGAATGAAAAATTGGGTTCTTAACTAGATTCTGTGTGCTCAAGTTATCTCCGTTTAATACCGTAGGACCCCTTAGTGCACAATTGAATCCAATCTCTTCGGTCAAACGCCTCAAGTAAACTGCTTCTTTCGTAGCTGCTCCCAATGCCATGTACTCGGCTTCTGTACTGCTGAGTGCCACTGTCTGCTGCTTTCGAGACTCCCACGATATTGCTGCGCCAGCAAGTAGGAAGACATACCCAGTGTATGACTTACGGTCGTTAACACAATTGGCCCAATCAGCATCTGCGAACCCTTTAAGAGCTTCGCCAGTCTTCCTAAACGAGAGTTTATAATTAATTGTATTAAAAAGATATCTTAAAAGATGCTTAGCAGCTGTCATATGTTCTTGGTAAGGTTCAACATTAAATTGAGCTAATCTGCTCACCGCATGCTGAATATCAGGCCTTGTTGAAATTGCCAGGTAAATTAAAGAGCCCATAAGTGACTGATATTGCTTTGCATCCACCCTCTTGCTTTTGGGGTTGTCTGGAGATTTCCTAAGAACATCCCCTGGATCCAATGGAGTACTGCATTTTCTTGTAGTCATCATATTATGCTGTGCCAGAAGATTCCGGATATATTGTTCCTGAGAAAGACTTATAGATCCTGTCCTTTGATCCCGTTCGATGCCTATGCCCAAGAAAAAATCGATCGGACCTTTATCGACGATATCGAAAGCTAAACCAATTCCATGCTTTATGTTAATTACATAGCTTTTCTGAGAACACGCAATTATAAGGTCGTCAACATATACAGCAATAATGTTTTTGTGTCCATTTTCGTTATTCGTATACACACATGAATCAGTAGAGCAACGTTTAAATCCAAGAGCCTTGAGTGTTTCATCTAATTTACTATTCCACTCACGGCCGGCTTGCTTCAACCCGTAGATAGCTTTCCTCAACTTGCAGACCTTTTGGCCGCTAGAGACGTCTTTGAAATTCTCGGGCTGCTCCATATATATCTCCTCCTTAATTTCACCATTCAAGTACGCGGATGTAACGTCAACATGATGAACTTCCAGATTATACTCAACGGCCAAAGCTAAAATTAGACGAATGGTGGAGTACCTTACTACAGGCGAAAAAGTTTCCGTGTAATCAAGACCGAAACGTTGGCTGCAACCCTTCGCAACAAGTCTTGCTTTATGGCGAATCGGATTTCCATCTTTATCGTGTTTTATTGTAAACACCCACTTAGACTTGATTGCATGACGATTCGGTGGCAACTCGACCAAGTCCCAAGTCTTATTTGATTTAAGGGAATTGTACTCACAGTTCATCGCCTGCAGCCATTTATGTGAATCCGGTCTGCTTAGAGCTTCTTTTACTGTTGCAGGGCTATCGCATAACTTTAAATCATTCATGAAGTAGTTGTATTTAATTTTCTTCAATCGTGGCCTGAGGCTTCTTGATTCACCTGTCTCATTTTCACAATCTTCACCGTCGCCGTCATTTTCCGTTCCATTCCCATCATCATCGTCTACGTCATCATTATCATTTTCGCCGCTGTCACCATTCTTTACATTCCCGTCATCATTATCTATGCCATTATCATCTGCACCACTTTCATCATGATCTTCGTCACCGCCATCATCGCATTCACCTTTGTCATCTTCTCCACAATCCGTGTTAAAAGAATCTCCACTATCATTTGAAGAATAACTGATATACTTCTTTGGATTATGTAGGTTTTCTTCCCCTTTAGACTCACTGTCCTTCACGTTGATTAACTCAAGATTCTTACTTTTTCCTTGGCCGATGTTAATTGAATCTTCTAAAAATTTAACATCCCTACTCTTGCAAATGATTCTCGCTTTGGGATCATAAAGCCTATACGCTTTGGACTCACTGGAGTAGCCAACCATAAGACATTCCACTCCTCTGGCTTGAAATTTCGATTTTCCTGGTTTTTGTCCAATTTGTATGCCTTACAGCCAAAAACGCGGAGGTGTCCAACATATGGCTTCCGCCCATACCAGGATTCGTAAGGAGTCTTGAAATCGAGCAATTTAGTTGGAGAACGATTTCGCAAGTATACGGCAGTGTTTACTGCTTCTGCCCACAAATAATCAGGCAGATCACTTTCAAGGAGAAGACACCTAGCCATCTCTATCACCGTTCTGTTTGCGCGTTCTGCGATGCCATTTTGCTGTGGTGTATACTCCACACTCAACTGCCTCTTTATTCCCTCTGCCGCCAGATATTTTGTGAAGCAGGCGTTGACGTACTCACGCCCATTGTCACTCCTAAGGTATTTAATTTTACAAGAAGTTTCACGCTCAACTTCGGCCTTGAAGGTTTTAAACGCATCAAAAACATCGGACTTAGCCTTAAGAAAGTAGACAAACACTTTTCGACTGAAATCGTCAATGAACAATGTAAAATATCTTGCGCCCCCTAATGAAGTGGTTCTCATTGGCCCGCAGATATCTGTGTGAACAATTTCTAAAATCTGTTGACTTTGAATCCTGTTTAATTTTGGAAATGCAGAACTACATAACTTCCCTTTGTAGCAGACTTCACACTCGATTTGTTTTGGAACATTATCCAAACGCAATCCGTTTACCATCTCTTGTTTATATAACTCATGCAAACTTTTATAATTTAAATGGCCAAAACGTGCATGCCACAGCAAATAATTATCCAATTTATTCATGCAAAAAACTTTCGGTTTATGTTTTATATTTAACAAATAAAGATCACCACATTTTTCAGCATGCAAAATAAGGTTATTCTTATCGTCGTAAATGTCCGCACCAGAATTATTAAAACGAGTAAAGTGATTATTCGTAGCAGCTTTGCATATAGAAATGAAATTTGTCTTTAACTGTGGAACAAAAAGCACATTTCTAAGTTCAATTGTGTCTATTAAAACAGATCCAATGCCCTTCGAATTAATTGAAAAATCTGCCGCTAGTTGAACTTTCTCTATATGTGGTTGCATTGACGTGAAAAAACTTTCGTTGCAGCACATATGGCAAGTTGAACCGCTGTCCAAAACCCAGTTGTTCCTATCCAGAATAGAGGAACTATGCATGTTCAGCATGCCAAATGATGACGTCACATATTTATGAGAAGAGCTTTTAGGTACTGTACATGATGATGCAAAATGTCCCCTTCTATGGCAATTGTAGCATTTACCTTTGACGCGATGCTTGTTTTTCATCTCATGTGCTTTCGGCTGCTGCCGTATAAGAAATGCAGACCCACTGACTTCTTGCGGATTATCCTCTCGCCGCTTCCCTTCTTCCAAAAGTTTTGTCTTTAACACACTGATATGAGGCAAGGCGTCTCTGGACTCAATCGCGACAACGAAATTTTCAAAGCTTTTTGGAAGGCTAGATAGCAAAATGATCGCGAGCAACTCATCTTGGAGCTTTATATCAATTTCAGTTAATTTATCGGCCGTATCAAAAAATTGGATTAAATGATTGGAAACTGATTCCATTTCATCTAATTTTAAAGCTAATAGTTGTTTAAAAAGTGTTACCTTCCTAGCGGGACCGCTAGGTTGATGAACATCCGATAATTTTGTCCACGCTTCCCTCGATGATTTGCAGTTTTTGATGTGGCTTAACTGTGTTGACTGTACACACAGAAAAATGGTTGCAAGAGCCTTCTCGTCTCTTTTTATCCAAACGGAGATTTCAGCAACATTCTCCCCGTTAGCTGCTAACTGTGGTTTAGGGCTTTCTCCCGAAACATGTGACCAGAGTTCAGTATGAATGAGGACCGACCTCATCTGTATTTTCCAGCAATCAAAATTATGATTCGACAGTTTGTCAATCTGATATAAAGAACTCATTTCGCGTAAAATTAACCTACCACACACGAATTCTATTTAAAGTTTTTTTTTTCTTTTCTTTTGGTTTTATTAAGACGGACTTAGTAAAAGCGTAAGACTAATTTAATCAAAAAAAAAAAACGTGAGTCTGGGCCCATAACCTTTGTTGGAAATACAAAGGAAAAAACTACGAAAACAACCAGCTGGGTTGGGGTTTGTTAAGCGAATGTCAAATATATTTCATCATTATAGGACATAATAACATAACATAACGTAAAAGGAACTGTGTTGCCAATGTTGTAATACAGATAACTAATTCAATTTCTAATAGCTTTCCTTGAGAGTCCTAGAATCAGGGTTGTCATCTTTCTTTTGCCAGTCCATCAGTCTTCTCATTATGTTGTCATTTAATGTTGAAACCACTTCTGGATGCAATTTTGGGAATAACGACTTTGCAGAGTGGAAAACTATGGTAGTAGTAGCAATACGAAGTTCCCATATTTAGTCGTCTACATCAGCTCACAGCCTGGAAAATTGATCTCCTGGAGATCTAAAGGAAGTGGATCATCTAAAGTACTAATACTCCAACGACCAGAAACTAAACCTTATGGGAATTCAGCTTGAATAGCTTTTTAAGCCAGAATCTGTGGAACTGGGTGGATGTCTTCAGGAGTACTGTAGCAATAACAGCAATTACTGAAGACCAATGAAAACAAAAACTGCTTGTAAAGCGGTACCACGAAAAAGAGCTAAGGCCTCTCTACAGCTCTATAAGCAGACAAGTTGATTGACAGCGGTACAGCCCAAAAGTCACGAAAGATAACCACAACTTCCTTGTAGTAAGGGTTTTGTCAACCCTGTCAATCTATATGTCTTTGGGCGTGCGTAATTGAAGGCGGTTAGCTAAGGACCGGTCTGGAGAGCTTTGTTATTTGAGATTCAGGTTCAGCCCCAACTGTAATGTCAGGAAAAATATACTTACATTTTCTACTTAAGGCCAACTTCATATAAAATAGGCTTACCAAGAAAAGAAGGGAAGAAGGTGAGAGCAATTGGACGTTTGTAAGTTGCTGAACGGAAGAGCTATGGGTTCTTGGTGGGCAGCACAATGTAAGACCCTGCGGGGTCCCTAGTCAAGGGTTCTTGGTAATGAAACATTTGATGGGCTTCATTAGACCTCGATCTAGCCGATGCTTCAATTAAAATCCCATCCCCTGTAATCTCAAACAGGAAGTTGGGAACAAAATGCAAAGGACTGCAAATGATAGATGGAATGCGTTTACCTCCTATGTTATAACTAGGAAACTATGGTCATTCTAAAACAAACAGTAAGCCGAACGAATCCGGCAAATTGATACAAAATCCTTATCTTCCCTAATAGCTACCATCACCGGGCATAACACGCTGAGTTACCATGCAAGAAGACTGGGATTGCACACGGATGACCCAGGCAGGGGAATTTGAAGACACTCCACACTTTCTTTGTCATTGTCCAGCACTCTGCCAAAATAGATTTAAGAACCCAGGTAGACACTTTCTTCGGGATCTAGAAGACCGGTCCAATAAGTCTGTTTTTCACATAGGTATACAGATTTATGGCTTGAAAGCACGTAGGCTTATGTTTCCATAGTAAGGGGGCTGCAACCACTACGACATCACAATGGTTCTACATTTACCTAAGTGTGACGGAGGAAGGACCTTCTTGTCCTGTCAACTAGAGCACATCAGACCGATGTGCCTCGATTATTTGCATATGAAAGAACAAAACAAAAGTATTGATGAGCAAATAAATGAAGAATGGAATGAAAGAGAGAAAGAGGAAGAACGAATGAAACCGATGCGAATGATCGATACTAACAGTATGATTGGAACTGTTGATTGTATTCAGTGGACCAATACAATATGACTGTCTCTGTCATTGAATGATTGACTGATTGATTGAAAAGTGGAAATAGTATCTACACTGTTTTGGTCGTTAAAATAGTTTATCTCTCCAGGGTCGTGTTGTAGTATTCGATACGTGTGCCGGGTTATGCTTTGAATTGCTTTAATTTTTAAGGTGTCACTGAAGGAGAGCTCTATTTTAATGAGCAAATCTTGTAGGCTTTCGCTCCAAGATTCCTTATTATCTTGCACAAGCGAGACATCATCCTGTTCACTGCATAGTCTAATCCATTCCCTGGAGAATTGCATTGTATAGCGAATAAGGTGCTTTGCAACTACATGGGGTAGGCGTTAGCTTGGGAGCAACAATGCTTTCGAAATATAGAGAAAATTAAGCCTCAATGTAAAAATATATAGGGGTGGTACTCCAGTCTTGAGGTGAATCATATAAAGGGTCTTCCAATATGGACTTCCGAACTTTGACAGTTGAAAGCGGCCATATTGTTGAAGCTACATCTGTTAAATTGGCTGTCATTTATTCAGTCTGTTTTGCCAAATCACCATGGATGGATATAGCGTTCAACAACACGTGCAAATAATAAAATTGTTTTATCAAAATGGGTGTTCTGTTCGGGCAACGTTTCGTTCGAAAAATCATCTTCAGTGATGAGGCCCATTTCTGGATGAATGGATACGTCAACAAACAAAATTGTCGAATTTGTCGAAGAGCGTCCAATGCATCCCGAAAAAGTCCGTGTTTGTTGTGGATTTTGGGCTGGCGGCGTCATCGGTCCATATTTCTTTGAGAACGACGTTGGCAAGGCCTATAGGTCGATGATTACCAACTTCTTTTGGCCTGAATTGGATGATATGGACACCAACGCTATGTGGTTTCAACAGGACGGCGCTACATGCCACGCCACATTGGAAATTCTGCACGAGCGATTCGAGGGCATGGTCATCTCACGTGGAGGTGATGTGAACTAGCCACCGAGATCGTGCGATTTGACTCCGTTTGACTTTTTCTTGTGGGGTTATCTGAAGTCACAGGCGAATAAGCCAAATCACAGCGGCCCTCAAAGCCAACATAACCCATGCCATCGGCGCAATTTAGCCTGATTTATGCGGGCCAGAGTCATGGAAAATTTGACATTTCGGATGCGCGCGCATCCCAGAGAAGCCGCAGCGGACATTTGAACGATGTTATATTCCATACATAATGGCATCGATAAGCATTTCAAATGAATAAAAATGTCGAGGATATTTCACACACACTTTGTTTTATTTAAATTTAAAGATAGGTTCGCTTAATGAAAGACCCTATAGTTTGGGGAGTTTTCGGGTAATCTAAAAAAAGTTCTTGACGAAATATCTCAGCAGTCATTCGACTTCCTCGTATTGAAAAATTCCCCATACCTACGCAGTGTAGCACATGATAGACTCCATCACCGCTTCGTAAATTTTATATTTTGTGCTTAACTCAATATTCCTTTTGCAAAGTATGCCCTTCCAATTGCAGTTTATTGCTCTTTTGGCTTCTTTTAGTTTCTCCTCCATATGCCTCTTGAACGTAAGGCAGGGTGTTATGATGACTCGAAGTTACTTATAGTCTTTCACTATCTCAAGTCCTTCGTTCTGAAAATCCCTTCTTTCCTCTTAATACAATTTAACGCATGTATTTATTTCAACTCATATAGTCTAATATAATGTAATTTTAACTGGAAAATGAATTTGTCTTCGAGCTCTATCTTTGAGCGTCCATGTGCTTCGGGTTCAGGTGAAAAAAGAGAAGGGAAAAGCCTCATCCGGAAATCTGGGAAGTGTCACACAGAAAAAAAACAAACAGTGATGCCCGAGATAAAGGGTGGGTGGTTGCTGCTGCCTGTTAGGCAGTGATGCCAAATACAACACCTCTCTCGCCAAGCGACCAGTTCCATTTTGGAATACCATTATTTTTGACTTATTGGTGTTGACTTTAAGGTTCCGTATATTGCAGTACTGCTGCAGTTTATTGATCATCATTTGCAACGACTCGTTGGGGTTTCCGCCAGGATGACGCTGACGTCTGCGTACATAAGAACTCAATTCTACTACTAATGCCTACTCTTCTCATGGCCCTGCACTTGGTACCCAAGTACTCTGTGTAGACCCCTGGCAATTCTCAGTACAGACCACTCTCAGACTGAGATGATTTTGCGGATTGCCTATGTAAATACCACGCCACATGGTATGTACATCAGGATCCGCTAATCAGACCATTCTTCCATGATACCTACTAAGGAAGCTCTCTGCAGACAGAGAAGCCTCCGGACTGGAAAAAAAACAAGTGTTCGGAAGATTTAACACTCGGAATTGAACTCGCAATCTCCGCATGTGGGGCGAGACCTCTGCTACTACGCCAACCCGAGCTATTTTAAAAGTTGACAATTTTGGGTGCTCATACGACCCCATCTTCTCGCTATTCTTCTGCAGACGAAAACCTTTACCAGCGCAACCATAATAAGCAGCGGCAATCTTGAGCGGTCTCTGTAAACTGAGTACCAGAGATATCATAATGCATCTTGGTTTAGTGTGAAATTTATACCTTGTTTCAGTATTTGCATAAACGCATCCAATTGTTTGTCATTTTTCTCACTTTCATTATTTCTAGACAACAATATCCGAAGTTTCACTTAAAAAAAAAAATAACTGTTTACGTAATTATAGTAATCATCATTATATTTCTACGTTCATCATTTGATCGTTAAGAAACAATTTTAACATAAATTAAAGTCATCTTTCATTATTTTTGTTTTGTTTTGCTTTCTCATTCTTCAAATTGATTGTAACAAAAGGGACAAAAAGTTTTTCTTATTCATCTGTGGAAAATCTAACAAAACAAATTATATATATATATACTGTATTCACTAGAATAATAATAATAATAATATTTTCATTTTATTTTCACCTTTTTTTTTTTCATATTTAAGTATTTTCTATTTAATTTATTTACTCTCTGAAACAATTCGTTTTTCTTTTGTATACTTAAATTTATTTTCTATTTAGTTTAATGTGTACACTATGTTATATAATTAAATTAATATTTTTTTTTTCTCTCTTAAATTTTCTTATTACGATTACGATTTCATTTTGTAGGTTTTGAAGAATTTAATTTTTTTTTTATGGTAATTTTAAATTTGTTGCTATATAATTATAAGTAATCTTATAGTTATTTTTTATGATTATATACAATTGAAAATTTGTTTAAGATTATTTTCTTTTTTTTTTTTTTCTTAAAAATGAATTTGTTTCCTTACATGTGTGCATCCTTATCGCAATTTATTTTAATTTTTTTTTCTTTTCTATATGTTGTTTTGTTTCACTTTTAAAGTAGTACCACATTTTTTGTTTTATATATTTTTATTTTTATTTTATATTATAATAATTATCCTAAATTTAAATTTAATATCTATAAGTCGATTGGAAATTTTTTTTGTTTTTTTCGTTTTGTTTAAACATTTAATTTTCTTTTAATTTATCGTTCGATATTTATTTGGTTTTTATTTTGAAACACCATATTGTTGCTGAATATGTTTTGTTTTTTGTTATTGTGGAGCTTTCAAGGGAATTATAGGAAAGGGAAATTGGCTATAAGTTCTATTTACTTTTATAAGATTCGTTTCACTTTTTTGCAACAAAGGAGAAATAATTTTTCTATTTGATGATAGGTTTGGTTGTGTTAGGAAATTGTTTTAAAATTAATTTTCACTAATTATTAAATAAAAAAAAAATTATTTACACATGTATTTTATCTTTTCTATTTATATTTACAAGATTTTTATTCTTCTGTTTTTGGTTTTATCTAAGTGCAGTCTAAGATTTTAAGTTTTTTTTTTTTGGTATTTATTCGGTATGTACAAGGTCGACAATACGGAAGAGGGTCTGGGTTATGAGGTTTCTGTGAAAAGTTTCGAAATCATCTAGAAATGCCAAAGTTAAGACTTATAGGTGACAGGAACAGGAACTCGCTTGAATACCGAAGAAATGTTTTCTGTCTCTCAATATTTTATCGACTCGTCCACAAACGGAACTAGCTAGTTGCATTTTGCCTGGAAGATTTAACATGCAAAAAGCGTCATGCTTCGAATGCAGTTTACTCTTAAACCTGCTTTGGGACGTACTGTCAAATATAGGCATTCTCTCTGAAACCCTAGAACACGATATGATATGTAGCTCTGTGTTTCTTCATCATTACGAAACGCAAGTATTTCAAACCAACGTGTATCGGTAACTCCTTCATTTTTTCTCTAATTTCCCTAATACTCTCGCTCTAGTTTAAGGGTAGTCGTAAACCTTTAGGGTGTCGTAGTCATAGTTGGTATCGTTCTCAAATTTCGCAACGAGATACTATTGAAGAACCATAAAGTGGTCCAATGAAATGTCTTAAATGATAGATCCAGTGGCGATTGTCCACTTTTCAATCAATCCGTCCCTGACCATGGATCGAGCGTTTAGGATCAAAAACTAGATGCTAACCGCAGGACTGCTGGAAGAACAGAAATTACCACTGTCACTTTAAAAATATGTACCATGTGTAGGTACACTAATAATTTTGGAGAAGCTTTTGCAAAAATTCCTACGGTACGACAATGGATCCGTAAATATCCGAGTGAATGCAGCCACCTCTTCAACCAAGGTACCATAAGGGCATCATCCTCCTTCAGTTTAGTGGAGAACAGGGCATAACCCCGGAGACAGTCTTAGCAGGTTCATCGTTGCAAAAAATTGGATTTAGAAAGCCTTGACAAGAGCCTTTAGGTTTGGACTGCAGCCATTTGAAAATATTAGAGAAAAAGGAATGCAAGTCGATGTAGCCTTCAGCAGCACCCCTGTTCACTAAAGCAATGTATGTGTGCAGAAGAATCGATTGTGAATATGACATTACAAGACTTGACTTGAATGCTACAAACGTATGTATGTATGTAATTTGGCACGACAGCTCATGGAGAGCCAAGGCCTAGCTTCTCACAACCATTCATGTTGTGCGTGTTATATTCTTCGCACGAATGGAAGGGACCTACAGTTTAATGCCGACTCCGAACGGCGAATTGAGAAGCTTTTCATGACAGATTGTACTCTTGCAGGTTTGTCATGCCTGCGAAGAGGTGGTGCCGCGAAAAAACTTTTGATGGTTTTTTTGAGAATCGAACCTGTGTCTCTCGCTTAGCAGTCCAACGCACTAACCACTAAGCCACGGCGACCACGAATGCTACAAACAGGTCTTATAAATTGTTCAGCTACAAGGACAGATATTTGCTATACCGATTGGATGAATAAATTAGTGCCAGCCTAAGAGAATATCAGATCAGATGAGTTTGTCAGACTTACCTTGGTGTTCATCCTGGTGCAACGGCCAAATCAAGTGGTAAGTCTACTTAAGTCGCTTAAGCTGTGCGCAAAATGGGTAGATCGCTCGACCAGATGTTTCATCCCTTTGAAAAGCAGCTATGAGTATGGCAATAAGTTTCTGACAGTGGTAAATATGTCCGACGAACAGGTGATCACTTTCAAGGAGTGAATGCTTCTTGAGGCATATGAACTTCCTTAATGAGTCTTCGACTCCATCAACGTTCAAAGATGGTTGCTGATAGTCCAGAAAGGTAAGGTAAGGTGAGTTGGATGGACTGGCAGAATAGGGACAAACTTAGATCAAAAGTAGATCCACTGAGATACCACTATAATAGGCAACAGGACTTACTGAAAATCTAAGAATTATCTTTGGGTGAGATGTGGACGTAAGGAACTTTATTATATTATGTAAACTCGTATTTGGAAAGAGGTTTGTTAGCCTGACTGATTTAATCAAACCCTGCTGTGGAGCTTGCGGGAGCTCGAAATGTTATTTTTGTACTGACAAAAACTACGTGGCTGCAGTTCGTAAAGGGTAGAAAGGGCGATTGATACAATTGAACTCTTGCTAAATTTTAAAGGTACGTCAAGGATTAACCCCATCAGATCTCCCCTGGATGGCCTTATTCACATTTGACTGGATTGAAGCTAAATAATATTCTTCTGTGATCTGGAGTTCACATCAACATGTCGATCTTCCTGTTTTCACATTCTAATGAACTTTTAGAAAGACGGGTTTATTACCTTGAACCTCTCTTTCTCTCTCTCTCTGTAGCATTAGCAACCCTTGGTTAGGCTCGGTAAGAGTGGCAGGTTGCAGATGCAACCTTACTTAGACCAGATAAGGTCCTTTGTGTTATCACATGGATCTGTATTTCACCAGAAATACTACCCGCAGAAGTAGCCAGAGCTTGCTATGAAACACTAGAGGCTACCTATGCTGATGTCAGCCAGTTCACTTAGGTTGTGAATGAAGCTGGCTCCTAAGTATGCTCTTTTTCGAGCTGAGAGGGCCATGAACGAAGAAGGTGAAGAATCGTCTCCTTCTCCTCCTTGTCTATGCAGCTTCTGCAGAAGTCCTTGTAGAGGAGGCTCAGCCTGTTGGCGTGTTTGCCGATTGTGCAGTGTCCCGTTATGACACCTACTGCTTACGAGGAGTCTTTTCCGTCTGATGAGACAGTGAGAACGGATGTTATCTACTGTTCATCTGTGATTTGAGATGTTGATCGCGTTTCTATTAAGTAGCAATTTGCAGGTGGTGAGAGGCATGCCTAAATTCCCTTCTTCCGGTAGAGTTGTGCCCTCTCTGGTCAGTTTATCAGCCTGGAATGTCTCCCTTGTGGAATAAGCAACCTTGCTCAATGCAAAAATATTGCATCAAGTGTTGTTTTAATAAAGTCCATATAAAGCTTTTCAGTTTCAACGGAGGAAGCCTCAAAAGCCTCATGACAGTACAAAAGGATTAAAAATGCCACTGCTAGGACTACCTTTAAAGAAAAATACTCCAAATGCATGTGAAGCGGATGAAATTCCTGTTCAAATTCAAAACTTTTACAGGATCGTGTATCTAGATTGGATACAGTCTAGCAATGGGAGCATCAGAGGCTGAGATTTCTAAAAGAAGATTTAAAAAATACTACGTTCCTTAACAGTCTTGAAATAAATAAGAATAAGGCATACCGCAGGGTGGTAGGTTGTCACCACTCTTGTGAAACATAGTTTTTGACGAATTCTTTCTAATAAGGGATTAGGACTCTGACTCAAACGTTAGGGCTTCCATGGCGTATACTTATCATTTTGAGCAATTTTTTAGCAATGACCTTTAATTCTCTTCAATCCTTTTTCCACCTCAATTGTCCTGCGTCATGTGTGTACATATTTCTCAATCGGTCAGGTCTTTATCCGTTTTAAATTAACAGTTTCCATTGCTTTGTATATACAGCTTTTACCCTTTCGAATTGTGTTACCTACCATCTGTGACTGTCATTTCTGTCGTCAAAGGTGATAGGTTTATGGGACACAGAAACGTGAAAGCAGTACTTTAAAGCATAATGTGTCTTAAGATCAAAGGCTCTACTCTGGATTCTCTAAAGAGTGCGAACTACCTCAGGGCAAAACAGGACGATAATTGCGAAAGGAAAAGTACCTAAAGCTGTTAGAAAATCAGTCGTTGCTCAAAAGTCCTGTGAAAAAATCAGCGTTAGACCAAAGATACTATTACTCTCAAACAAAAAAGATGTCTTTAAAGAGGTTCTAAAAGTGCTCGTAGATAAAAAGATTGAAATTCTTGCTTCACAATAGTATCACAATGAAGCAAAGCTGGCCTAGGTTGTGGACATGGCTGTGCCTTATGTACACTCTCATGCGGATCTCAAAGGATCCATTGATCCATCCAAGCTGGCCTAAATGTACCTCATCAAGGATCACTCTCTATCTAAAGCCACGTTTGGGGAAAAAAACAGGGAGATGCCACCACATTACTTCAAACTTAAAGCAGGTTTAGAGCAAGAGGTCTCAAGCTTGCCTGACAGCCAATGGAACGTAGCCAAAATACAGTCGAATTGATTTCGGCGTTTGAACTTTTATTCCAACTGCAAGGCAGCTTCAACAAGTTTAAAGTTTGTATTCCCCATGAAGAATGCTAGAATCATTATTTCGCCGCCAGAATTTGACGTGGAAAAAGACTTTTTCCGTTCAAACATCATGCTTTCCCTTACGAAATGTAGGTAACAGTTGAAAGAAAAACAATTGTTTTTAAGCTCTTATTGGAAATTTCTTAACGTTTTCCAATAAATCTTCTTTTCCCGTTATAACGGAACACAAGACATCAAACAAATACAAATTTGTTGACATTAAATCTCAACATAACCCTCAACTTTTACATTTCCCTTTGATATCTTCTTTGACACTGTACTGTCACGTCATTAACCTCGAAGGGGATGAGAACGAAGATATATATATGTATCTGTACAAGTCCTTGTAGTATAATTCGTCTGAAAAAAAAAATGGCCACAGGAAGTACGACACCATACGACTGCTTGCTTATACACATATGTGTGAGTCGATGTAAATGTGCAACGTAAATCTTATTTTTAATTCTTTTCTTCTTTATCGTTATATTGAAAAAAGAGGACCACGAGGAATAGGATAAAGAATCGGAGGAGCAGGAGGAGGAGAGGAATTAAATCTTCTATAAATGTATACCTTACCTACATATGTATATAAAGTAATACCTAGGGTACTTGTAATATTTAGTTTTTCTTTTGTTTTTTGTTTTTCTTTTTAGTCTTAACTGAGCAAATGGAATTCATCTTGAATTTCCTTTTTTTTTGTTTATGTTTTTGTTTTCTCATTTGAACACATTGTTGTAAGTTTTTTGTTGTTGTTTTTGTTGAGCAAAGTTTTTACGGGGACGTTTATCTACTAAATGCAGTTGTTTGCTGTTGTTGCCTTTTACGGTTTGACTTAGTTGCTTGGTGTTCGGTTCTAGAAGTTGTTTCTTGTTGCATTGGCGACTGTTGTTGATGGTGTTGTCGGCCGTTGTTGCCACCACCACCCCCTGAAGATGTCTGCGATGATGATTGTGATGGAGTGTCAGTCAAGTTATCTTCCAGACTGTATTCATCTTGGAAGCGTACATGATGCTGTTGACGTCTTTGGAGTGTCCTTTCTATTTGAGAAGGATGCTGGTGATGATTTTGTTGTTGCTGCTCCTGTTGTTTGTGTGACTTTTGGGGTTTATCCTTGTTTTCAATTTTATGTGATTGCAATTGTTGTTGGGTGCAATATTCATTGCAGGAGCAGTCGGAAACTATTGATTGATCTTCAGGTGTTGGGGATCGAAACGTTGTTTCTGGACTGAAATTATAGAGAAACAAAAATAAACGGTTTAAAATGATTAAAAATAAAAGGTTTGTCTTTAAAGGAGGATGCGACCCCTGGATAAACTGAAAGATGTACTAATGACGAGCTTTGAGCTCATGTGGCACCTGAACTATATTCTCAGAAAGTAGTGGACTAAGCAAAGAGCTGCGACTAACGCAAATGGCACTGTGACCTGAAAGATCTATGTGTGACAAGGAGATCCTCTATCTTCCTAATGAAGTTGAGAATATCTTCAGTCGAGGCGTTACGAAGATCCTCCGGTGTTAGGAATTCCTTATGGAGAAAGCGCTCCTGACTCTGCAGACGGCCACGCACACACATAGTACGTTCTCTGCTGATTCAGATTCCTGAACTATATTTAGTTTGTGTAAGTGATATTTGAGGCTGCAGTGACCGGTGAGGTGGCCGGCAAACCTTCTTATATCGTCCCTTTTATGATTGAGGATATTTTTTGTGGTTTTGTTCAGGGGTCGGATTGCTCTTTTAGCCTGTCTAAGTCCCTGAATGTTGTTTCAGTATGATAGAAGGTTCCGTTTTTTCCGCGGAGGTAGGAATGCCGGAGAAGGGTTCGGCACCTATGTACCTTTCTGAAGAGCCTTTCCTGGCCAGTTGATCTGCAATTTCGTTAACTTCAATGCCTCTGTGTCCTGGTACCCACCAGAGCTTGACCTTTTTTCGCTTAATAGGTCCTGGAGAGTGTTAAAGCAGCCTAGAACGGCCTTTGAGTGACAGTAATGGGAACTCAGTGCTTTGAGCACTGCTTGACTATCGGTGAATATATTGATGGTTACCCCCTTTATACCGGAATCGAGAATGATGGTGGCGTAGGTATTAATGGCATGTAGTTCCGCCTGAAAGACACTGGGGCACGTTCCAAGTGCCTTTGAGACTTTGTGATTGGGGCCATAAATACCGGCACCAACACCGGAGTCCATCTTTGAACCATTAGTATACCACACTACTCCTTTGATGTTCAATAGCGGGTTTCCAGCATCCCAGGAGTTACGGTTCGGGATCTCAATCTCGAACTTCCTGCCAAAACAGAGTAACTTGGGCATAAACCGATACCGTGCTGATCATTTCAAGCTCGGGGAAGTCAGATAAGATAGCCATGTGACCTGTAGGTCTCCCAGTTACATGAGGGATAAAACCAATTGAGAGACGAAACTATAGAGAGCGACTGAACACAGGTACAGACTACCGGAATCCACAAGACCATTCCCCAGTATAGTTAGAAGCCAATTAGCCAGATTCACTTATTTCTACAACACTGATGGCTACAAGATTGATGTAGGAGTAGCCGCACCTGTTTTTTTAAAACCGCTTAGCATTGAAAAATCAATTCCAGTGTTTCCCTTCGAAGGCAGTGCCAACAACCGCCCTAAAGTGCGCAGTTGAAAAAATGAATACAAACTTATTGATTTGTAATTAGATATTTCCAACAATTTAATTAATAAAAACTTTGCATCTGTTGCCAAGAGGAAGTCTTATGCTTCATGAAATAATTGCAAACGTGATATCTATATGAATTTATGTAATTGGGGATAAATTTCAAGGTCCTTGAAATTTTCAATGTCCCTCGACATGTGTAAGCATTACTAATTGCATTCTTAAACAAATTTGTACTTGAAACTTGATATTAAATGTATGACATCCTTGAAAGCGGCTGAGGATATGCGTCTTTTCAAAACAGAAATTGAAAGATCTTCAGTTTTCTTAAATTTTTGAAAAGACTTTTAAAAGGACTGTGTAGCTCCCAGAATCAAGTCGGAATAGGAGAATTCTCTAGATGGAATCAATGGTGGCGTCTCATTGGAAAAAATTACCTGGAACGTCCAAGGATAACTTATTGACTTTCAACTGGTCATCTGGATGTGATTAGAATCGATTTTTCCCGGGCTTTTGTGAGTGGATTTTAAAGCCAAAGACAGCTTTGAAAACTTTGTTAGAAAATGCAGCCTTCACAATACAATAACAGACAAGGGCGTATGACTTATCACCACAGAAACCTGGTTATATCCAGATTGTCGAACTGTAAACGAAATCGATTACGCCAATGTACTCAATGTGGTCTCCTTTACATCGACGTTCTTAAGCAGCCGAGGAAAAAAAAAGGACGCTTGAGTGTATCTAAAGAAGCCAAAGTCTACAAAAAGGGACGCGCCAGATTTTCCTCCAAAGGCGTGTATGTGTCAAAAGGCTTTTTAAAGGCAGCGACGAAGTCTATAAAGCGAGCGAGTTCCATTAAAAAGTATCATCCTAATGCAATCAGCTTAACTAGGAGGAAACGTTGTCTTCTCCGCCCCACTGAGGTCAATATAGATTCATTGTTATGCCCATGAGAGGAAGAAGATATCCCTTGTTCGTGGAGCTTTGCTGCGTCCATAATGTTGACCGATTAGTCAATTTTTTTTTGTCGAGTTTAGTGTCAAGTTCTCATTAACCGGAAAGCCCACATGTCTAAGGACCGAATCAAGTCTTACCTTATGCTGTGTATGAAGAATGCTTTTATTCGAAGGATTATTCGGCGATTGTCAAGAAGTCAGTCAACGCTGTCGAAGCTAAGACCGGCAAAGATCGTTGGAATTCTGACATAAAGTGAAAGTTGAGGAAACGACTAAAGCGGAAGAGGTTAGTCTCTTCCAAACCTGAGTAACAAAAGGAAGTGGAAGATATAACTCAGGGAATCGGGACCAGGAAGAAACGTCCTAGAAACCTGGTGAACAGATCTGTCAGTAGAGATAACTGTCTAAAATGTGGTGTCACAAGGGATACATACATACATAATACACAAGTGCCAAACTGTCCTGCGATTACCGCTCCGCTTTTCTGCTCTATTACGTGCTTGGCGAAGGCGATATAAGGCCATAACTCGGAATATAACAAAAACCTGTGCTTCTAAACGATTTTGGACATAAAAGGACCAGAGTAGCGAAGCGGTGCAATACAGATTCCCAATATGGGGATTTTGGTTTTGGAGATTTTGGTTTGGGGATTTTAGTTTGGGGTTTTTAATTTTGGAGTTTTCGTACCCATCCCTATCACAACGAACCTAGTGCACTAAGTGTGCTGGCTTAACCCTCGGAGAACATTTCTTCAGTTATCTGGGCGAACTGTCAAGCAAGCCACCGAGAACCATTCTGCAATTTCTTCGGAACTCGGGATGGTTCAGGGAGGCCAACTGAAAACAATCTATTCCATTTATTTTAGGTATCCCACACCACATTGGGGAACACAATGGATCCATTGAGATCCGAGTGAGGCTGCACATATATTCAACCACCCCTACAACCTAAACTAATCTAATTGTGCTGGCTTCAGCTGGCGTAAGGGCATAAGTCCTCAAAACTTCAGTGAGACTTAAAGCTAAAATCGAATTATGGCCTTATGTCCCACCCCATTGGGACCAACACTTTTTGTGTCGAAGATGGGACATAGGTATGAAGAAGTGATTGAAACTGGTGAACCTGCCAGAGCTACAAATAGCTCGGGTGCGCCACTTTGATACCACAACTCACGTGACCTGGATGTTTATGGGGGTGTCTAAGAGCGTAGTTTTCAGATCCATCCTGTGAAAGAAAGAAAATTGATAATGTTGGGGAATTTTATGTTAGAAATCTCAGATAGCTCCTTAAAAAAGGGTCTGGCTCTGGATAGTGCTGGGCAGTCACCTGGAATTGCGTCTCCTTTCTGTGTGAATTGTCGCAACTACGACAGTGGGGGTTGAACGGGATGCTTAACTTAGCAGCGGGTGGACCAATTGGCCAGTCTCGGTGCGGTTCCTATTGATTAAGTCATTCGTCCTGTTTTTATTGAAGGCGGGCCATGTCTGTCTGGATTTGGCACAGTTTGTTATACTTTTCCACCTGGAGTTGGCAATAGAGAGAAAGTGTTGGGAAATTTTGCTCTTGAAGAGTCCCATCTGGGGAAGACTGGCTCCGCAAGGGAGACATCCAGGGTAGAACAACATTTGGCTAACGCATCGGTTCTCTCAGTTTCCTTACATTGTCCTACTAATTTAGAGGACAAAGTAAGTGAGTGGAGAGCTTTGATGGTAGCCTGGCTATCAATAAGGATTCCTATGCTGTTTGCGGTAGTAGGGCTGAGACTCAGTATCCTGCAGGCCACTCTAATCGCCTGGTACTACCGCTTGGAAAACACTCGAAGAGCCTGGGAGACGGTACGATTTGGATAAGTTCAGTTCCGCTGAGAAGACTGCTCCAAGACCACACTCCATCTTAGAGCCGTCGGTGAAGATTTATCTTGGTATTTCGAAGGTTATTGTTCCATTCCGACCTGTCCGGAAAATGAACTTGGATGTTATTGAAATGGAGCTTAGGAAACATGTAATCGGTTATGGTTGAGGCCAGATCTATATGCAAGAGCATTACTGTGGCCGTAGGGTTTCGGGGACGAAAACTCAGATTCTCTGACTCGGATAGCACTACACGAAACGATATTTTTGATGTGCAAGACCATGGGCAGGATGTGGAGGAGCACGTTGAGAGCTTCTGTCGCACATAAGTGGGTAAAGAATTTTTCGAAATAAGACCAAACAAAGTTATCGCACTGCTTCACTTTGCTCCTCATGAGAGTAAAACATGGTCATTGTAAGGCTTAACAGATTTTCTAATGCGAATTTGGTGGGACATAAGGCAATAATTCGATTTCGGGTTTATGTCCATTACAGACTTCTGTCCTAGTGGCCGAAAAGCCAGCTTGACATATACAACATCGTCATACTTTAGCCTTTCTTAGATAAGATAAGAATTTGAGGAAGTCCTAAATCCCTTATCACTGCGGCCGCAAGTGGGCCTATTGTGATATCCTCTTCTTTAGAGCTCCTCCATGGTGCCGGAGTGCGCGATGAAACCGGCGATGTCTTTGGGTGAGCTGGTGGTTATATCTTCCGCCACGAGGTACAAGCCTGTCTAATGTCTATGTATCTAATGAACTTTTCAAGAGTGTTAAGCATTTTCTTGTGGTGTTGCCTTTGTTACTCACTTTTAGAATAAAAATTCCTTTACACGTCGTTTTTATGTAAACTCGATCAACCTAAGTACACACTTTTTTTTTTTAAAGTGAGCGTTGGCGAGGTTAAATAAACAACCTTTGGTACAATGGCCCTCCACTACTCTGAACCACATCGAACTGAAGTACCGAAAAGTACCTCATCTAGAACAATTAAATTTTTTATTTACACTGTCACAAAAAAAAAATAAAAAATTCAATTTATTTTGCAACAAAGTTCGAGATATTCCTGGAATTTAAAATCCTAAAAAAAAAAAAATCCAAATTCCTATTGCCAACAAATTCAATCAAATATTCAAAATTTTTTCCACGGAATCGTCCATTTGGACACACACTCCTATAGTCCCCTCGATTCCTTGAAATAAATAAATACCAACATATCCACCTACTCGTACTAATGTGTAGTTATCATGCGTTAAAAAAAAAATACCAAAAACAATTTAATTAAATTTTTTCCACACGCTATATATGAATTTTTTTATAGAAAAAAACAAATAAAAGGTTAAAAAAATATTTCATTTGCGTTAAATGTTTGCAAAAACTTTTTTATTTTATAAAATATTTGTTTTCCCACTAATTCGGGTGACTGACTGACTGACGGGGTTATTTCCCCGCAACATAGTATCAAAGCTTCAAAGTCACAAATAACAGAAAAAATTAAATTATTTTATATAAACTCGTATTTCAATAAAATAAAAGTTTTTTTTTTGCGTTTCTTATTCCATACGTCCCCGCAATTGTGCACACACATTCCATTGAAATGTTGAGCTACAGTCTAAATCTACCTCGAAACCACATCAAATGAAAATTCAGGTGAAAAAAAAAATAAAAAAAATTGCAAGCGTACAAAATGAAATGGAAAACAAATTATGCCGAAAGTTTTGTGTTTTTTTTTTTTTCATTTTTTCCTACGCCTCGAACTAATTTTTTGAATAACAAGCCCAGAGGAGCGAATCGAAGTTCCTAACGTAATCCTTTCGTGGGTTTTTCAATATTTATATTTTTTGTTATGTTACCTTTCCCTTAAAAACTTTATTCCGTATCACAAGTTTCGAATAAATTTGATGCGAATGGTTGAGTGCGTAGATTCAACCGCCGCGAGATGCCTATATAGCGCATACCTCTGGTGAGTGTTATGGTTTTTTTTTTTTTTTTTTTTTTTATCGCAATGTGTGCAGATACACGTTTTGATAAAAAGATGGTGCGGTGTCGAGTATCTTTCGCAAAAATTCAAGTGGTTGTGGTGATGGTGTGAGAAAATGTACTTTGGAAGGATAAACATAGCGCTGGTGATGAGCGATGGCACTGTGGTGCCAAATGGGAGAATATGTGAATTTAGAGGAGGCTTGAGCATAAGATGTATTATTTAATTCGTGACTAGAAATGCTGGGGGAATTGCATGCATTTTTCAAGGACATTTTGGGGGAATATCTAACAAAGCTGAGCCGATTGTGTTGCGTCACGCTAGTGAGCTCGCAATATATCGTGCAGTTTGGGAACAGAACCTCCGAATTCTTCAAAACATGCACCGGATTTCGCCAAGGATTTCGGATTTCGGCAAGGAGACGCGCTGTCGTGTGCCTTCTTTAATCTTGTGCTGGAGCAGATAGTGCGAAAGGCCGGCACTATATGTAACAAATCCATCCAGCTGCTGGAATATGCAGACGATATTGACATCATCGTCCGTTCCCAGAGTGCCATTATTGAGGCTTTTACGGCAATTGAAGAACAAGCCAAAAGAGTTGGTCTCAGGATAAATCAAAGTACATGCTGTTTACCAAAAAACCGATCCGTCGAACCCCGTCTAGGTCAAAACCTAACAATTGACAGCTATAAGTTTGAGGTAGTGAAGGAGTATATCTACCCTATGATACCCTGGTGGAGACTTGACGAAGGTAAACCTTAGGTAATCGCTGCTACTTCGGTTTGTCCAAACAACAAGGGTCCAAACTCCTAACTCGAAGGTGGAAAATCATGCTCTACAAAGCCCTGATCTTGCCAGTCTTGCTTTATGGAGCTGAATGCTGGACGATAAGTAGAACCGCGAAGCAGATCCACGAAGATATAACCGCGAAATCTACGTGCTGTACAAAGATGTGGATGTAGTCCGGAAGGCAAAAATCCGTCGAATGCACTGGCTCGGCCACATCGAGTGAATGGACGAGAATGTTTCAGCGAAGAAGATCTTTTAATCCCAGCCACCTGGTTCACGAAGAAAAGGAAGACCGAACCTCCGGTTTAAAGATCAGGGAATCGCGGACGCCAGTAACTTTGATCTAGTAAACTTGGTCGGCTATGACAGTATTTGTAGGTCGAGCCATCAGGGTCGGCAATGATCTCACCGAAGGATGAGATCAAAAATGGATGCAGACAAGGTGACGCGCTGTTATGTGACTTCGAGTGTGCTGACGATATTTATTGAACTCTGCGATCTGTTACTGGTGCATTCACTACGATTCCGACAGAAGCTTCTACATCGAGTTTAGTGGTGAACGAGGGAAAAATTAAGTATTTGCTGTCAACAAGAAGGGACACTCAACATAGACAAATCGGACAGAACGTCACAATCGATAGCTTTACTTCGAGGTAGCAAAGGTCTTTGTTTATCTTGGCTCTGGTATCACTTCTCAAAACGACATCTCATCAGAAATCAAACGAAGAATAACTCTTGCCAATCACTGTTTCTTTGGACTGAAGAACTAAGGATACTCTATACAAGGCCTCAATTATCTAAGTCCTACTCTATGGCGCTGAAGCATGGCCTCAATCGAAAGCGGGCCTTTATTCGTTTCGAGCAAAAAATTCTTTGCAAAATATACGGTCCCGTTTTTGTTGGCGGACTCTGGAGGAGAAGATTCAACGAAGAATTATACGAGCTGTACAGCGACATCACCTTGGTGAAAAAACTGCCCATTGGTTGTTTAAGAAGGTTACGACTTATAGAAAGAATGGACATCAATACAGGAGAAGAGGAAGACCTTGCCTAAGGCGGCACACGCACAAGTAGAAGAGAACTCCAACCGACATGGAGTGCATAACTGGAGGCGATTAGTTAGGAACTGGGTTAACTAGAGAGGCTGCTTTTTTAGGGGCTAGTTTACTCCAAACTGAAGCGCTATCAAAGTAAGTTAGTAAGTAACTATGGCTTGAGCTGTAAAGAGGCAATTCTTTCGATTGTAGAATGATAACTTGAGGCAGCTAGGTAAAGATTGAGCTGGCTGGAGACGCTTGTTGGTTGAGGCCCAGGTCTACCCCCGGACTGTAGCGCCATCCTTAGTAAGACAAAAAGGTTTATACATACATACATATGTACCCACAAACATTTTAAGTGACCCACTTATCCTTCATGAGGATCTGGAACTCGCCATTCTTTTCGATCCTTCAGCACAGACTTCAGTTTATTAAGAGGGAATCCCTAGACGGGTTCACGAGAGACGTAGTATTTGATTCAATCATTTGACCCGATGGGAAGGAACGTCTTGGAAGACCATAACATCGGACTATAGATCGTTACGTTTGTTTTTACGGCCATTACCTAGAGTTCTCTCATCACTTCATCGTGCTCACATTACTTCCATGATGAACTTGAGTGTGGTCATGTGGTTCCTGAATTCAAGGGGTTCCTATCAGATTGCCATCGAGATTTTCTGGATCTGAGGTATAGGACAACATTTAGAACCTCCGTAGGACATAACAGCATGCAACTAATAATTCCTGTTCTTTGGACTCTTCTAGGTCACTAAACTAGCGAACCATAAGTAAGAGTATGCCGTACCACAGTAATGTACATCCACAAGACCATCTTCGGTTGAAGACCCTATTTCTTGCCGAAGGTCTTAACGCAGGCATAGTAAACTACACATTCTTTCGTAACTTGGTGGTTTCCAGCTAAGCTTTGCGTCGAGGATGATTCCTAGATACCTGGAGGAAGGGAGAGAAATTGGTCATTAAGCCATGCCGTCGTGAAGGTTGGTATTTTAGTTTTAGTGGCAAACAGCATTAATTTAGTCCACAACTTGTGGCCGAAGTGCTAACCTCATCCAAGGATCCTTCTATGATTTAACTTATCGCTGAGACAAACATCCCCGAAACTAGGATAGTCACGTTATTGGCATACGTAACGTAACCACTTTGACTCTGTCATTGATTTCGATAATGAATACTAGCCAGAGTAGAGGTGACATAATGCCGCCCAGCGGTGCCCTTCTACTGACATGTTTGGTTAATGGACTGTTGCCAAGATTTGGTTGAATGATTCTGCATGGGATTCAAAGAATCCTCTACGTCTAAGAAGGTAGCGTGAGTGTATTGTTTTTCTGATCGTTATCTCTACGAGTGGTAAAAGACTTCAGGACATTCTCGCATTGAGCAAGCGTGATGCTGAACATTGCCAACTCAACTTTCATCTCCTTGGCTTAAGTCCTGCGGACATATACCGACTTTGTCCCGAAAATCGAGTTAAAAGTATTAAAGTAGTTGGTAACGCTTTGATACCTTCTTGAATCGTTACGTTCTTAGAATCCTCCAGTTTTGGGTCCCACTGTGCTATAAGGACTCACTTGTCAAACAGGATAACTTCCTACATCATCATTTTGTTTGTATTCGCGCCGAAATTCGTAATTTCAAGATAATGTCAATGACGCTGAATATCTTCTTTTTTTTTCTTTTTTCATCAATAAACTTGGAGTTCCTATCTTTTCCTGTCGCAGGGCGGAGGCAAGAGTATCTAACACTGAAGTGTTGTTAGAGTGTCACCGTATCATCTGTGTCCTTGTGTAAATATTTTCTATTTTTAACGCTTGCACATGAATTAAATACAAAATAAGCAGGGAAAACCCCTCATAATCCATTATCGCCCACACATGCGCCGTGGTGGGTGGTGGTAACTTATTAAAACGTGGATTGGTTGTGCGGGCGAAGGATAATACAACTAAATCATATCTCAGCCATATCGAGTGCGCTCTCCGAATGATATTAAGAGATTTTCCCCAAAAATCTAAGGACTAGCAGGTGTGCTTGTCCCAAATTGAATCGTTCCATCATAATTCGTCAAATCATCAACGGATCAAAGATACTCCTTTGCCGTGCATTTAATTACGTATCCCTTCCAACATCAAAGGATATGTGTACAGATGATAATGATAATGATTCGAAAGGGAAGATAAAATTAGACAAAAAAAAAGGAGGTAGCCAATCAACGCAGACACAGGATAATGAATATTCAAATAGATACTTTCTTTCTTCTTCTTTGCATCCTATTTCCGGATTGTGCATTTGCCTGATGAGATACAAAAAGGGAGGGAGGCAAAAAAAAGGAAGAAAATATAAATTCAGTTTCCCACTCTTCTACGCCCACTTATACATTTTTTTTGACCCGTTTCAGTGGAAAAAAAGTGTGAGGGAGGATTGAAGGAACAGCGCGCATTAGTAGCAGAATACTCGGTGTGCTGCTTTATGCATAATTCTACGAGATAAAACTGAATTTCAAATTAAACTTTGTTCATTTAATCACAAAAAAAAAGAAAAGGAAAAAAACCGACACAAGAGCACGAACGTGGAGAGGAAAAAAGAAATGGAAAAAATCGGGAGCAAAAAAAAAAAAACCATGAGAGTGCATTTGCTTATGTTTTTTTTCGTTGTAGATTCAGGACCTTCCCTGGATGAAATGCAAACTTTCAATAGTCGGTTCAATTTGTTGTGGCAATTATGAAGGATAAGGGTTCCAGAAGAAAAAAATCGAATATAAGTGGAAAGTTGAGAGCGGCCATGGCTCTCAGTAAGTAAATATTGTTTAGTAATTATAATTTGCTGCAATTCACTGGGAGACGATAAAATGGAAACTTTAGCAAATTTTTGTTCCCCATTCCAGGAAATGAGTTCAAAATGTAAACTAATAAATTAACTGAGAACCAGGAATGCAATTTTTTTTATAGTAAAGACGTGTATATACTTCGACTCCCATGTTGTTTTAGTGATTTTAAGGATCCACTTTAATTTTTTTTTCTTTTTTTTAGCAATTTGACAGAATCACGACTGCATAACTGTATAACGGCAATGATGAACCAAATACCGCTGTCAGAAAGAATGAACCATTCAACCTGGACGATGTAGAATCAACAATACCGTCCAGCCAACCTGGATGCAGTGAAGATAGCCATATCTAAGCTGAAGTCCTTTTGAATCGCCATTCAAAAAAGTAATAGTACTGCTAGCAACTCTAGATGTGCGAAACGCCTTCAACTTAGCCAGATGGGAAGACATATTCTTGCGGATAATGAAGGACTATCTCAAAGACCGAGAACTGCTATATAACACCACAGCAGGTACGCGGAGCAAAGAGGTCACTGCTGGAGCAGCACAGGGCTCGATCTTGAGACCCGACCGACCTATGGAACATTTCCTACGATAGCATCCTTCGCATAGAGATGCTCGAAGACACCTTCCTGGTAGGGTATGCAGATGATTACGGGGTGGTGATTACGGCAAGGAACACCGTTAGTGCGCAAAGAAAACTCAACCAGGTTATGAGACGAGTACTTCTCTGGATGGGAGAACATGGCCTATGTCTTGCCACAGAAAAGACGCAGATAGTCCTTCTGACTAGAAAGAGGATCCCGACTATCGTCGACTTTCATTTTGGATCTGAGGTGATAACCAGCAAAGAGGGAGTAAAGTACCTGGGGCTAGCTAACTTTCTGGCAACAGATAAGGTCCACATGCAAACGAGCTGCGAAGGTCACAATGTCACTGAGCAGATTAATGGCAAATGTAGGTGGCCCCCAGCCAGCAAACGAAGGCTCCTAATGACAATTTATCACGCCACTCTCCTGTATGGGTGTGAGCTATGGGCCGATGCACTGCGACAAGAGAAATACAGGAAGCAAATGGCGGCAATACAGAGACACGGAGCCCTACGAGTCGCAAGCTCACACCGAACGGTCTCGGAACCAGCCATCCTCGTAGTGGCGGGAGTGATCCCTATCGATCTACTGCCGGCAGAGAGAAAGTACGTCTACGACAAAAAAGACGGAAATTGGAGTAAAGGCGGCTACAGAAGAGGCAAAAGAGCTTACAAAACAGCTTTGGCAAGAGAGAGTGCAGAAAACAGAAGGGCGATGGACCGCGAGGCTGATCCCAAATCTTGCTGAGTGGAAGAGACGGAAGCACGGTGAGGTGAACTATTATGTCACCCAGTTTCAAACCACACGTTCTTCGCCTGCAGTAGATGGGAAACCGAAAGAAGAGCACTGGAATCCATGATTGGCATTATAAGCCCGGACATCATAGCCGCAAAAATGTTAGCGAATGAGCAGAATTGGAAACGAGTATGTGCCTTCATAGAAAAGCTACTCAAAACCCAAAAAAAAACTGAAGTCCAACAAAACTGCTGGAGCAGATGGTCTGACTTCCGAGCTCTTCAAAGCGATGACTTTGTAAGGAGCATACACCAACTCATCTGTATGCCCGATGAATGGAACCTCTTGTCCGATACTCAAGAAAGGAGACCCTCTGAACTGTGCCAACTACAGAGGTATTAGTCTTCTGAACATCGCCTACAAGATCCTATCTTCGTCGTTCGTCAACAACCTGATTGGTCCATATCAATGTGGCTTTAGGCCGGTAAAGTCCACCATCGACCAAATATTCACACTACGGCAGATCTTGGAAAAAACCCAGGAGCTCCAAATCGAAACACACCATCTATTGATCGATTTCAAGGCCGTGTATGACAGCATCTATAGGGACGAGCTATACAGAGCTATGCAGGATGACGCTGGAGAATGCACACTGCTCCATCAAGGTCGGTAAAGAACTCACCGAGACCTTCGATGTCAAAAAAGAATAATATCCCCAGATCACAGAAGCGTTTTTCCAGGCGGAGGTTCGACCAGTGACAAAAGCCGCCCAGTTAGTGTCAGTTCTTGGCACGCAGCACAATGTAAAACCCTGGTTATAGCGGGGTATCAGGCAATGAAACAGTGGGAAGGATTTAGCTAGAAAGGATTCAGCCCTAGACCGAGGTATGGTTGAACCTCCACTATGCAATCTTATGACCAAAATTGCACAAAAATCCTTAATGGAAGCAAATAACAGGTGAATATTACTAATCATCCGTGAGTGATCAAGAAGGTTGTAGCAGAGACCAGCAAACATATACATGAGGACACATCTTTTCGGACAGTTAAACATCTTTTAGCTGGATGCCATCGAAAGAGCAAATGTTAGGTGGACAAATGGTACAATGTGTCTAGCGAAAAAAACAGATTTGGCCAAAGCTGGCTCTGAAACGTTCTAGGAATTTGGTTTCCCTCAACAGATTGCATATCAGCACTACAAAAGGTGTCACATAGGTACACTAAAACGTTTTTGGTGAAGTTGTATGAACGAAGAAGGGAGGGAAACTATATTTATTTGCCCAACTCTCTCGAGCAAAAGTAAACTTCACTGAGGAGGCTTCTACTCTAAACGACCCTCTACGCTTCATCCTCAAGCTCCAATCGATTGAAAGAGTAGGTAAAAATAGTCCATGTCGGATCACAATGGACCTATCATTGGTCTAAGTGTGCTCGCTTTAGTTGGCAGCCACTTCAACTTAACCTAGTATTGAACGTTTAAGATGATAAGGATTTGTGTAGTGAGTGGACACCAACATTTCCTCCCCCCACAGTCCTCAAATCTCAAACCCGAAGGTACAACGAAGTAGAGGAAAACCTGGCGTTATATGGAGTGTATTACAAAAGTGGACCTCAACCAATTTAGTTCTGGAACTGGAAGCATTTAGTAAACGCTGGTCCAACTACAGAACCTTGTTGGTTAAGGCCTACGTTTGATTCAAACTTAATCATCTCAGAAGTAAGCACGGTGAAACTTCGTATTTTAAAGCTCCGAGTCTTTCTGGATTGTTGGGCTTACAAAGACGCTTATGGACGGTGAAAAGGTATAGCTTCTTAGATAACTTAGTGTTTGATGACGGTGGTCATCAGACAACGGATGCTATCCCACAGCGTATGCATTTATCCTTCATTTTAGCTTTGTGCCATATTAAACCTCCGGAATGGTTGCCTCTACGGCTGGCAGGTGTTCCTTTTGTGCCACCAGATGTTTAATCTCGAGAACTATCGACGGCCACCGATGTGTGTGCTGATGTGCACACGTCGACCATCGATAGGATTAAAGAATCCAAAACATAGGCCATTCATCGCACTCTAATACCATCAGAATTTGGAAGAGGAAGTACTGTCCCCCATTTCTGATTCTAATACCGCCCTTTCATAGATGGATACCTACAGCCATACCTCGGAGCAATGCGGTTGCAATGTCGGCCAAAACGTCATCTTTGACATGGTCTAAAACATGTGGACATCATCGCATTAGGCCGGAGGGTGTCTGAACCCCCGGTCGGTGGAGATTTGATAAAAATTTAGAGCTAGGTTATGGGCTCAGTTTCGCACACAGTTAGAGGAAGAGATGACTGGCTAAAGAAGCTAGTTGGTTAAAGACTTGGTTCATTCCGAACTATAGCGCCATCTAACAAGAGAAAGGTTTTTTTTTTCTTAAAATTAGTGCGGGCTAAAGGGGACATGACTTCCCTTAAACTAGAGCACAGGCATTAGGGAAATTAGAGGAGAAACGAAGGAGGTACCGATGCACGTTGGATTTAAACGCTTGTCGGTTGTAATGATGAGGAAACACAGAGCTATGTTCCTGCTAATACAAAGTCATGTGCTAGATTTATAGAATGAGTGATTGAAAGCTCTCTTATTGTCAAAGAAATGGGCAGGACACAGTGAATTTTTTTCAATATGTAGTTCGAGGTGGGATTTATAGGTCAACAAGATTTAATGCCACTCTGAGTATAGAAATATTCCAGTTTGTTTCATTCAACTCAATCCAAAGCACAGTTTTCAGTTCAATATTTGAAGACTCCATTCCATTTGACATCCGATGTCCTTTGACAAATTCAAAAGTCTATATTTGTCTTGAAAGTTTTTGGTAAAACCCTCATTTCAAAATTTTGTAATTTCAATTAAAATCTCAAGATTTTTGAAAACACCACTCAATATTGAAGGACATAAGTTATAGGAAAAGGCTCTATATGAAGGACTTCCACAAGTTGCCCAATGGCCCGCATCGATTTGAAGAGTTTTCCCAATCTATGTATGCAAAAACGCTTTAACTCTCTAGTCCTAGTGAAAGGATTTTTAAAGTTTACACAGAAAATGCTATTTTCAGAAATAAAATCAAATTATGAAGTCAGAACACTCAAATAACTCTGAAGAGGGGGCTGGTGGAATGGAGGTATCTACCTACATACTTTTAGAACCCTCAGGCACTCCAGACCCCGAAAAAAAAAAAACAAAAAAAACAAATAGACCGACACAAATAGAAGTATGTAAACGTTCATCGGCGGTGGCGCCCATTTAAAACATAGAAATAGAAACGGACCCTTTAAAGCTGTGTTTATACTTATACGATACCCCAACCCCATCCAAAGGATTCTATGATAGAATCAATTGACTGGTGGCTTTTTTTTTAACTTGAATCTAAAAAAAAAGGGGGGGGGGAGAGAGTGAGAGCAACCGATAGGGTTGACGGTTATCGGATGACAAATATTTTATGGCGTCGCCGGATACAATCCTATTCTGATGGTTTACGCGACCCGCATTTCGTTCGTTTTTTCATTTTGTTTATCGTGGAATTGATTTTGTTGACTCAAGTTTCAGATTGAAGTGTAAGATTTGTTGACTGTCGAAAATGAATTTGGAAATCCTTTGATTCGTGCTGCGAAAAATTGCCTTCATTTTCCAGAGTCGAGAGTCGAGAGTATACAATTTCAAATGTATTTTGTGCGGGTTTTTGGTGTGTGTCGCACTTCACGTGAGACTAGTTGAGTGGAACAACAAGTTTTGTGGTATATCTCCGTAGCATCATCATTGTGTTGAATGTGGAATAAAAAATTCAATATCACTTGAGTGATATCGATATGACACTCCCTCTATGCAATGCAATGAAAAATGCAATCAATTGCGCTATTGCGCTGTCACTTTCGTTCGTAATTTGACAGTTGACAATTGACAATTCTAGAGATAGAGAGAGAGAGACCATGATAATAACCATGACAACTCAATCAAATCAATTCACTAACGAAGGCAACGGGTACGGGACAGATTCGTATCCATCAAGTCAAACACACAAAAGTCTTAAAATATCCCCAATCTATACAAGAGAGAGAGAGTAGGTATCTGATCGTATCATCGAAGCACTTACCAAGACGACTATAATTCTAGTTCGAACACCGTCACCTATCAGACTCGCATCTCGTCGATGGCCGCCTGTGGCACTTGTTGCTGTAGATGAGCACCCGTGGTCGTTGTCATGCCAATACTATCCTGTTGATGTTGCTGCTGATGATGGTGTTGATTTTTCATTGTTCCAATGTTACCGCCACCGATAGCACTGCCACTGCTGCTACTGCTGCTGTTTACACTGCTCGTTTGTGTCTGTTCGGACACATTTCCAGTGCCACCAAGTCCCGAGGATGCAGTACGAATTGGTGGTCGCGGTGCCCGAATATGATGCACACCCATCACACTACCGTTGGGTTGATGTTTATTTTGTAGGTGTTGATTATCTGAAAGAAGAAATGGATATAGGATGAGCACAATGCATGATGGGTGGTGCTGGTGGTGCTAGTAGTTGGGAGGGAGAAAGGACCTCGTGGAGTAGTGTCAAACTAAAGGATGGATGTAGTCATTAAAGGTTTTTGTTTTTGGTAATAAAACAACGTTATGAGTGCGGAACTTTTATTTTTTTAGTGTCTCGTTGGATGTAGTTAATTTTAGTTCGACTCAGTGGAGTTTATTGTCGTAACGAGGACAATAAACTGGCGGTTTTTAACGTGCCATGCTTTCCCAGCAGTTTCGTACAATCTGTGCGTAAATGTGTTTTTCGTCTACCACTTGTGACACCAATTGTGGTAAAGTTCGGTTTCATGGCTTGAAATGGGGGACATGTGGCTCTCGAACGAAGGGGATAGATGTTTAGTTCGTTTTAGGTGTAAACATAGGACATGTCCTTGTTTTTGACTTAAAATAGGGTGGTGTCCTTTCGGCTTCAAATGTTATTAAAAGTTGAAACTGAAACTCAGAGCCCTGCATCATACTACTTTCAGTTCGCGATCCATCTCTCCATCAACTCTAGCTCGCCAGGCAACGCCAGGAGAACGGAAGGGCAAAACAACACCCTGGCCTGAGCTAAAAACATCGTAGAACTGGCCGAGTCGGACTCCAAGTCTAGAAAACAAAGATCATAAGAAAATTCCCCATAGTTGGCCAAAAGACCAAAGATATCCACTAAATTGATTGCCACCCAAAGCCACTTTAGGGAAGTACTGAAGGATTTGACATGGCAGCGGTCTAGGTGACAGCATAGCATTCCTCAAAATCATGGCCGACAATTCAGGCCCCTCACCAATCTGTCATGACAACGGATGGCATCAGGACCATGTTAAGTTGATCGCATGGGCTGACCTAAGATCGCTTGGGCTTCACAAGCTGGTGTTCGACTGAATGGGCCCTCGAGGTCGTTTCGAGGGACTAGATCCCAAGTCGAACAAGATCACGTTCCTGGATCCCAGCTGAGCCCTCAGCTTTTGAGAAGATTCTCAGAACTCAGCCATCCCTAAGGTAGAGATTGGTAGAGGTAGCCGTTCAACATGAACCCAAGTAGCAGGTTAGGTTGTAGGGGAGGCTGCATTTAAGTACAGCCTCATTCGGATCTCAACGGATCCATTGTGTTCCACGGTGTGGTGTGGTGTAGATCCAGCCTGTAAAGTTAAGAAAGTTTATAAGATGCTGTATCCCTTTACTCGAGATGTCATTGAGGTCGTCGAAGAATGGTTGGTTTAGTGTGCGTAGTTTAGCTCTTGCTAGAGCAGGACATCTGCAGGGGAAATGGGGAAGAGTTTCCTTCGCACTTTTGTTTCCGCAAATTCAGCAGCGGGGGCTGTATGGGGTGCCTAATTTGGCCGCATGGTCTTCAATTGGCCAATGCCCCGTGATTTTGACGATATCTGGGCGGGTTCTGTTTATTAGGTCTTTTGTTCTGCTTCTATCGTAGGTCGGCCATACCTTCCATATAATCCTTGCCGGAGTTGGTTAACCCCATGTGTGAGTGGATTTTTCTTTTAATCGCTCCTAGTGGGATATGGACCAACCAGACATCCTTTACTCCCGACACAACTCGAGGATCGGGAAGTTGGAATAGCCTTCGTCTCTTGTCTAATTTTCCTTATGCCCGCGCTCTAGTTTAAGGGGAATCACATCCCCTATTTATAAAAAAAAAAAAACGCCGAAAGGGGGTTTCAGAGGCGCTTGCATCTTCATAAACAAATAATCTCTAGTACCTCTGGAGGCATCCGACGGGCTTATCAACTTCGGCTTTGGAGCTATAACCCTCAAGGTATATAAAAGTAAGATTTACGGGCATTACCTTGGTCAACTTATAGCAGCAGCCCCACTTCCACTCTTCCTGAACTTATATCTCTAGTATTTAATGACCCTACGTCCTCAATAACTGAGATGGTAGCGCCTTCAAACAGTCTCCGTCCACTAACTCTTTTACGGGACAAACTCGTCCATGGTCAGACCTAGAAATGATGGATCCTAATAGCCTTCTTTTGGAGTCAGTCTCAGTGTCAGATTCGAAGGCGACCGACAATAGAGATATTCGTAGAAGTGTAGCTTCCATGCTGCGCCTTAGGTTGAGTGGCTGTCCCTACTGAGCAGAGACACACTAAGACCAGAACAAGGCCCGTTGTGCGCCTTGTTCGATTAATCTCCATCACTCCAAAATGGCAACTGCCGTCTTACGTCTCTGACTAGCCAACAAAAGTAGTCCTGATCTAGGAACTGTGACTCGTCGTAAAGGATCAAATTCGTAGACTCACGACTCCAGATTATACTCTTTTCTATCTGAGGAACAGCAGTTAACCAAGCAGTATGAATAAGTTGAAGACATCTGATACTCCAAATAGAAGCCGAACATGTATGCCACACAAAGGGTTCCTCCAAAACACATCTTTCCAACTTGACTAGGTTATTTCATCACAAGTGCAGTGCAATCGCTTTTTAAACCGAAGTCGACCCAAAGTCTGATTGTGTGCAAACCTGCCTCAATTTTTAACACCAGATTACGTGCCTAAAGTTACTTAAAACGGAATTGGATATGCCAACACCATGTTGTTGGTGAGAACGCTTCCAAAAAAAAAAAACAAGAAAATACCGAATGTAGTTGCTTGGATACATATCCTTTCCACGTTACGAAATTCGAGTGAAAATGTCATTTATTTTCGACCCAGTCACGAAAAGCACTTGTCACCGTCAACCGTTTTTGCCAAAATTCCGAACACAACCGGGAACAACCCTAAGCAGACATTGCTTTCGGGGTAAACATTCCCAACAAACACACCCTCGTCACACATTTTCCCGTATGAATTTCACAAAAACCAAATCGAAACCTCATTAATTCACAAGTCCATTGTATCGCATGGGTTTCGCACATAATTCATGAGTTTTAATTAATTTTTGAACATCCGTACGTTGGAAATTTCACCAAAAAAAAAAAAAAAACCATTCTCTGCCACGGATTATAGTCGATTTTCGTGTATGCATTTTCGAAATACTAAGCACATCCCCTTCAATTGACATCCGATTACATTTGAAAACGAGCTCCGGTTCGGCAGTTTCGTAGATAGGTCGTTCCTATGTGCGCTCATGTTTAACGCATATCCATGTTGCCCGCCCTAAACTCCGATTTAAATGGATGAATTCGCGGAAACTGACAGACTCGACTCGGCAATTGGGGTACAAGGTCTGCGTGGCATATCCGAATGTAATGAATTTTAATCTCATCCGGAATGGGATTTTGGACAAATTAATGCAAATACATGTTTATGGCTTGTCGGCTGATTTCATTCGTTCGCTGGGGGTTGTGAGGGGGGGGGGGCAAACCCCAGAACACAGATCCTTGTGTAATGGTGCCATACCTACCTCATGTTTCTATTCTCTATCACGAAGCGAAAAACACTCAATCTACCCTAATCATATTCAATATCCTTAAGGTACGAGTACGATGTGTAGTATGTGTTGAAGGTTTACCTCCCACTCCTGACCCTTTATCAGAAACAGAGAGTGAGAGACAGGGGATGGGGGTGAGTTATCTCGGGCTGAATGAATAACAGATTGATTTCTTTGACAACCATTACCTAAAACAATCCTATTTACCACCGAAAAACAGGCACAGTATCCACCCTGGTAGAGGATAATACCACAAACAATCAATTTGTTACACACCGATGTGCATATAATCGAAAAGAGGGTGTGTGTGTGTGTGTGTGTGAGAGACGAAGGTGACTCCAACAGTTTTATTCTTTTTTTGTCCGTTCACCCTATCCCCACCCTTGATGGGAACTTTCTTTCTTTCTTTTTTTCTTTCTTACATGGAGGAGGGTTGGTTACCATCGACCTTTTGGGGTGCCAAATTGCTTATCACACCGTTTAGGGGTTTCTTGTTCGTTTAGTTCTCGAGTTGAAAACCCTTATAAGACGATGATGACGAGTGGGTTTTTCTCTTTTTGTTTACGGTATCTCAAGAGCAAGAGCACACACAACAAAAGAGTTTATCAACAAATTTTACTACCTCACCTTACTCACACGCACCCCCGCCCATTTGTTATAATTAATTTTTCGGCCCGATAAACAACGGAAAAGAGTTATAAACGAGAGAGAGAGAGTTATAAACATTTGATGTTGATTTAATGCCTCTCGCCTTGGCATGGCTGACTGCTGAATTGCTTTGACTGAGGAGAATGTGGGGCAATTAGGCACAGTCGCGAGAAAACCACATGCGGTCTCAATTGCGCGTTACAATGAAAGACAGAGAGAGAGAGATAGAGAAAGAGGTTTTTTTGTTTTTTGTTTTTAACCATTTTCTTTCTTTATACAGTTGCCATTCCTGACTTCCGTCGTTTTGGCAGTTGGTAATAATTAAGTCGAGGGAACCATGCAAATGGGCTATTAACCGCATACTTGCGAAAAAGAGTTTGACGCTCTGTGGCAGAGTAAATTAAACCGAAACTGAGCCTAATGCTTGAATAAATTGACTGAATAAACGGGATTCAAGGTTAATGGATTGATTATTGTTTTGGTAAAATGACGTTGGGGTTGTTCTTTTAAAACTAGATTACGCCATGAAGGGGTTTGAGACAGTTCTCAACTGACCTACTCAGCTAAGGAAACAGAAGACAGACAGCGTCAACAAAGAATTAGCCATGGATCCAAACAATATGTCAGTTTTCAGAGAAACTGTAAAGGGATGAAGGTTAAGAAGGGCACCAGTCAGTTGATTCTCAGTTGGAGCTCCTAAGCAGATCGATCCTTCGACTGGGTATTGGAAACCATTGGTAGAAAATACTATTATTGTGGTTTTTCTGCTACAGCCAAACTTCGGTAAAAAGTCTTGAGTTTCCAAATAATAGGCGGGCAAATCGGGATCAAAGTCAAATTTTATAGGTTAGGTTAGGTAAATGGGTTAGAAAAATGCCAAAGATTCACTGAGTTTAAAAACTCTGGTTCCCCTTCGTTTTTAAGTCGCTAGTAAAACCATGCTTGATGGATGCTAAGTAGACGCCTGATTGTGCTTCTTTTATCTCCAAGTGTTGGTTCCCAAAGTATGGTCTACAACTCACAAGAAAAGTGTTCTCCAGTTTACTTTTCTTGTTTCGTTCATGTCTTGGGTTGATATGCGAGAGGAACACCCAAAGAGAAGGGTACTAGCACACAATTTGCAAATTGACAAAGATAGAGTCAACAGCGATCTAAATATTGAAGCGCTACGGGTCCTCTTTATACGGATAGGCGTGTATATACATATCTCTGCTTGTTTTCATGGCTATAAAGCGTTTCAATGCTCAAAGCATATGTAAAGTCGGATCTGTCTTTAGTCCCTGGAGGTGGCTTTTCTGATTTTAATAACGAAAACAACACTCACCTTCTCACCTTGGGAATGTTGCCAAGCTTGCCTTCTCTGACTCTTGTAGCATTTTTACACATATATTTTCCATTCCTGGGACCTTTTATGAGCCATAGGTTCAAATTGCCGATAAAATGGTTCGATGTGACATCCTTTGTTGACCCCTTTGTGGAATTTGAGATTCATCAGCTTTGTTCAGCTTCCACTAGCTTTGAATACGAATGGATCCCCTCATTTAACATCACAAGGCGGAACGTCCACGAACAACGAATTGAGAGCATTCACTTGGAACGCAGGTACAACGTACAGGGTGCGCCATCTTTTATGTCGGTAGTAGACATTGAACAACTTTGACATTTATCAACCGATTGACTTGAGAAGACATGCTTTTGAAACGTCAATTTAGTATAATTTTAGCCATGAATCGCTTCACACCGAAACAACGCGGCGAAATAGTGACGCTGTCAATTGAAAATTGTCTTTCAGTTGCGTTGACTCAACGAGCATATCGTGGCCAACAAGTACCGTCTGACAACACTATTTCGTCATTTGGTGTCGAATTTTGTTGAGGATGGGACAGTGGAAGATCGTCGACATGCCATTCATCAACGCCCAAGACGTTCCAATGAATTGGTTGAAGCGGTATGGAAGAGTGTTGCCGAGAACCCACATGTATCGTATCGACACCGCGCTCAGCATTTTGGCGTCAGTGGAACCACCTTGCGGCGCATTTTGAAGGATTATTTGCATTTGTTACCGTTTAAAGTGCAATTGACTCAAAGAATATTGCCGACAGACCGTCCACGTCGCTTGGAATACGGCTAAACCGTCGCTCGAATGGTTGACACTGAACCAAATTTTGATGATATGACCCCTCCGGACTTCTTTTTGAGGGGTTACTTGAAAAGCAAAGTGTACGCCAGCAAGCCTCAGACCATTGACCAGCTCAAGGCAAACATTCGTGCCGAAATCATCGCTATACGACCCGAGATTCTCGAGGTCAGGAGTCATTTACTTCAAGCTGATAAGTCATCACCTGCTGCAATCCGCATCAGAGTACCGTTTAACAACATCAGCTTTATATGTACACATGCTCCTCCTTCTTTTGAGGCTGAAGGTCCTATCGAGGAGAAATTCTATGACTTCCTGGATAGATTCTATGAAGTCTTTTCGGAGTATGATGTTAAAAGATCCGCAAGCACGCATCAAACATTCAGAGCGCCAAACGTCGACCCTGACCATAAACTCGTTGCAGCTGGATTCAGAGCTTGATTACCCAACATGAGAAGAAGCTGCAATTGGGTCAGTGAAATGGACTTGACTTTGGACGTCTTAGCACACCAGCCGGAGAGAATAAGGAGCATCTGAGTGAGAGACCACTCATCTACAACTGACGTCAACACACAGTGGACCAAGTATCGCAACATCATCAAAGAGTTAGTCGGATCCAGCTTGGGATACCAGCGACCCCTCAAAAGACGCTTGTGGTATGATGATGTTTGCAAATACTGGAAAACGGCGGCAGAAGATGTGTATTAAGGCGTTACAGCGTAAAACAAGAGAATCGAGTCAGAAGAGGAGAGGAGAACTAGAGGGCATACGCAGTCTCCCAACTTAAGCAAATCGATGAGTCCCGCGACAGGAACAACGTCCGGTGGTTCTATAGGAAGGCAACAAAGAAACGTTTTTAGAATTCTTGGTCCTGTATGCGAGGACGACGAATGAAGGAGAAGATACAAGACGTCGATGTAGTCCAAAAGTCCAGAACAAGTCGACTACACTGGCTTGGGCACATCAAACGAATGGACAATAGAGCTCCAGAGCTCTTGGTCAGGAGACCTAAAAACAACGTGCACAGGATCAAAGAGGATCACTCGAGGACCCTCCACGGGTCCGGAGCTCCTGAAATAAGTAAAATAAGTAAGTGTTTCCGACGTCCACAAGGGTTACCGTGGAGTACTCAATGCACCCCTGAAAGAGTAAAGAAAGGACGACCAGAATCTTTGTTCTTGTCAACTCTTCCAAAGGAAAAATTAATAAATTAAGCTTCTTAAAGCGGAACCACTAATAAGACACAAAATTCTCTCCACCCATTTACAACTGCTTCTCATTCCTGGTCATGGTTATTAACTTTTCAACCGACGAACGTAGCTTCAACATTTAGGAAACCTCAAAACAGATGTTGCTCTCTCCATGACAAGTTCACTCAAATTACATCTATTCATCAAAATAATTGTCAAAGGGTTCGTCGAATCTTTCACAAAATGGTTGAACCGCTGTGAACTTGACGAATTTATGACATCCTAATTGGGTAATCACTTCAAAACACACACACAAAGGACGAAAATCCTTTTGCCGGGGTTATATATTTATTTTTTTTTTTTCCTCTAGGCAACAGTTATCCCATGGAAGACGTAAGAAAATGAAAAAAAAAAAATATATCCCATTACCATTCCACTCTAGCCTTAGCCTACAGCAGCTGGACAATTTCTCATAATTCCAAGCTCTTAACCACTTTTCAAAAGCCATAAACGAGGGAGCAATGGAGCGCCAGCAAAATGAATGGAGAACCCCCTCGTAAACTCCCAAATAAGTGCCACAATAGCCGGAAAGTTGTTTTCCTTTGCCGGAATCCACTTCTCTCAGGCATTGTGCGCTCTCAAACGCCGATAGGCTAAGGCTTCTTCTTCGGTCCGTAATTGGCATGACAACCGGGGATCGAAACTTCAAATCCCGAACCAATTTGTAAGTTAAAATCTCTCGCGTGATGGGCACGATGCGGATGCCACTCGCTTGCTAACCTTGAAGAGCTCATAATCACTTTGGTGTATATTCATTGAATGGGAAAGAATGTGTATCGTAACGAGGATGTGCACGAAGAAGGACAAAGAACAGGGGGGCAAGGAATTTTTTTTTTTTCACGAAAATAATATTGCTGACGCATTTATCCAAATTGTTCGGCTCCAATTTTACCATCTCTCGCATCATGCGGACTAGCGCGCTACACACACGCGCTCCCATCATAAACGACCAAGGACCGAAAGACCAGGGCACCTCCCCATTTTCCTGTGATCCTTTGCCGCTGTTGTTATTATGGATTTTTCATACATGGATTCTATAAATTCTCATTTTTATCGCAATGACTAAGGACTACGATTGGTAGCACCGACATAGTCATGGTGTGCTCATAGAAGCGTTCCATTGTTGAGGGAATTTCCTCCTCCTTCGACACAATATGCTTCTCGGTTACGAGGATGTAAGCGGAAACTCAATTTTATTGCAAAGATCAAGTACGCGTTGCTGCTGGTTTGGCTTTGAGTTTGGGTTACAGCAGTACATGTACCACACACACACATAGACAAACACACACACATACACTCGGAGACCAAGAAACTGTGTTCTCCTCCTCCAAGTATAAGGGCTGTGGCTTGATTTGCTTTGGATTTTTCATATTTGCGATTGCGATGCTCCTGTAGCCGTTCGATTCCCTTGGTCCTTTTATGTAGGGCACGACGAAAAATTTCCTTTCATTTATTTTTCAATCTCCAAATTGAAATTGAACTAATATTGAAAGGATTAAGAGCAATGATTGTGATTTCGGCTATCGACGAACGATAATGTTTTTTTCTTCCCGTCGTCCCGTCGTTATTGTGGTGTGATGGTCGGATGCTAGGGGCACTCTATGACCAACATAATTGCATATTGCTAGAGCAATAAGCAACATTTGTCGGCAGCCAGTTATTGTGCTTCGGGCGAACAGAGCAGCAGGAGCAATCATTAATGTGCCAAACGAACAGAGGGAAATTTTCAAGAGAGTTCCAGAGCCCGGACGGAGTCCAGAAAGGAGGTTATTAGTGAATTTTCCAAGTGTAATCGCTTTGTGTGTGCAAGCACAATTGGGAGGACGAAGGCGGATTAAAGTGGTTTTGTAAAATGTATTTTGGGGGGTGGTAGTAGTTTTGGAACCAGGAATTTACCCAGAGGGTGCAATCGATTTGTTCCAGAGTTTAGATTTGGAAGTGGGGGTTGTATAGTTCCAGCTGGAGTACATATTTAATGCGATTAATTGTTGATTGTCTAAGAGTGGATGATAAAAGTTAATCGATGCAAGTACATCGATAACCGAGCTCTTGAGCTGTACTCAAACATGGAGTTTGGGAGGTTTACGATTTTTCAAACGGGATTTGTTTGACCATGTTCTAATTTGAATTGAACTAGGACTTAAATATTCTTTTGTTCTCAAGGATTTTAGTGGAAAAGTGAGACACTTGGTATCCATAGATTCTGATTTTATTCAGGGTTGGGTTGAGGGATCCAACTTGTGCCATGGCATTTGCAAAATTTCATTACAAAGTGACTTCTAGTGTGGACAAGGCACTTCGTTTTTGTAATTTACCCAGTTTTGGTTCAAAAAGAAGACGAAGCTCTATGCCTCTTGCGAAACAGAAGCCTTTGAGTGCTTACGACAGAGGTCTAGTACCTCAAAAGACCGGACAAAGTCGACTAATGAATCGTTGGATGACTTTAATGTAATTGTCACAAAGGACAAGTCTTTGTGGTTCATCCAAGGCTTTTGCCCTAACAAATCCCCTGGCTTCGATGATGTATTGTCTATTGCCTTGTAGATGATTCAAGCTGCAGTTTTTCCCTGGCTACTTGACCAAGACTTTCAGAGAGGGTTTGAGTGTTATTCATCTGGAAAGTTGAAAAATGAAGCTATAAATCTGCGAAGTATTTTAGACCATATACGAGGATCCTTGGAGGATCTTCTTTTTCTAAAGCTTAATACACATACATATGTACATACCCCTCGTGGAAGTGCAATAGGTTTCACGGCTCTCAACGAGGACTTCCTACACTCTAGTTACATGTCAATGCCTCTTTTGGGAGCAGCTCAGCTAGCAGGAAGGCACCTCCTCTGCTATGGAATCTAGTCCTCAACCTACTCAACAGTCAAGCAACGCTCAAAGCACTGGGTTCCCATTACTGTAACTCAAAGGCCGTTTTAGGCTGCTTCAATACTCTCAAGGACCTGTCAACAGTCAAGCAACGCTCAAAGCACTGGGTTCCCATTACTGTAACTCAAAGGCCGTTTTGGGCTGCTTCAATACTCTCGAGGATCTCTCAAAGCGGAATAAAGTCAATCTCTGGTAGATACTAGGGCACAGAGGCATTGAAGGCAATGAAATAGGTGCCGAACCTTTCTGTGGCATCCCTACTTCCGAGTTCAGAATGAGTCTGGACAGCTGGGAAGAACGGATCCTCCTATCCTACTGAAAGAACATTCAGGAACTTAGACAAGCTAAAAGAGCCATCCGACCCCTGAACAAAACCACTAAACAAACATAATAACTACTTCTTAAACTAGAGGTTGTGGGGCGTAGCATAGTTGCATACGCAGACGAAGTCGCCATCTCTGTATCGGGAAAGTACCCTCAGACATTCTACAATTGGCTCTAAACAAACTAAATTCGTAGACATCCAGTTGTGGCCTAAATGTCAATTCGTCTAAAGCGGAGCTGGTCCTCTTCACTAGGAAAATCAAAATTCCATTCATTATCCCACTTAAGTTCAAAGCTTACACCTGAATTTTCAAACAATGCCAAATACCTAGGACTCAGGAAGCTTCTGTGGAGACAAAATATTGCCCAACGTGCCAGGAAAACCATGGTACTTAGTCTTTTACTCACTTGCTTAGCACTGTTGTCATAAGACCGAGCTTCAAACTATGCTCCACTTACTACCGATAGACCGATGCAGCAAGTCACAAACTGAAAGCCTGGAAGAGCAAGGACCTATTGTATACTTCCTCTGCATGTGTCCCGCCCGTTACCAAGGGCGAAAAACCATCTTAGGCTAAGATTTCCTTAACGATCTAAATGATCTGAACTCCGCAAGCACGGTCGATCTAAATGGTTTTAAGGGTGTCCAAGCCTAGCACTTAGTGGCCTAAGTGTACCTCTTCTTGGAGGACAACTTTTAACTTACTAACTACATTCTTTAAAAGCAGAGCTGAGGTGAGCAGAGGAGGGTAAGATTCAAACTGAATCTATTCAAGAATCTCTCATCGAACTACGTGTAGAGGGGTTTGTTAGTCACTGGACAGTTTCCTAGGCAACAGTCTTTTAACCTAAATAAGAAGAGAGAGAAACACCTTAGGGTTGTGTTATCGGTATGACGACGGAGAGCTAAGAATGATGGAATCAAACGATAACTCATAGACAGCCAGGACCTTACTTCTCACATCCATTCAGTTTTATTGTTGACTCCGAACGGCGGATTCAGAAGCTGATTATACTCTTGCAGGCTTGTGATACCGGCGAAAAGGTGGTGCCGCGAAAAAACTCTTGCACGATGGGATCAGCTTTCAATAAACACGTAGAGGCAAGGTCAGTCCTTCAGTTAATGCCGCAAAGATCGAATTAGTTTTGTTCACAAAAAGGTACAAAGAACCATATAACACCCCTCCAAAGCTAAACGGCATCGAACTTCAATTCACAGAACAAGCTAGACACTTGTGTGGTTATTCTCGAAAAAACTCAGTTGAAAATTGAATATACAGGCACCGTGCTCAGACTTCAGAGACCCTAATTTCTATCGAAGCGCTTTGGGTCCGAAATTATGTCTTCAAAAGCAGTAGGTTAAGAGATTGCTCGCAGTTGGATGTGACTACTACACGGAAAGGACCCTCGACAATAAAAAATGATGATTCTGCGGTAGACATACACACAAATGGATCTAAAATAGCGTGTGGAGATCACCAGATGACTGTCGAAGCTTTGCAGTAGAAATTAATGCAAAAGCTGCGGCTTGGCTTTTACTAACGTGAGGGTTGCGCTATTGTACTAGGCACAGGTACGATCCAACCAACATCGGAGGTCTCTAACTGAGATCGGTCCCAAATACAACGTTAATGATGGTCACCCGGATACAAGGATGTTTTGGGCAACTGTTTCTTTAGAATCGATAAAGTTCCTTCTTGATACTAAACCCAGAAGAATTGCAAATAACAAGTGTATTCGTACCAAGACTTGTCTTTTGTTAAGGCAGACCTAGACTTACTTGGTTCTGAGGAGAACGGGAACACTTATGTCTATGCTCTATAACAGCAGCCCTCTCGGGACAATACTTAAAAGGCAGGCTTGCTGTTAGAATGGTTCACCTCTTTAAACTGTGTAGTAGATGTAGAATCGACAAGAAGGAGGAAACAGCAACCTCTCTTCTATGCACTTGTCCAGCGCTATCAATACTGAAAAGGAAAACAATCGTGAAGTACTTTCAGAAAGATCTCAGCGACCTAACCAAGCTCGATCGAAGTGGTTCTACACGTAGTGTTGAGCAGGAAAGACGTTAACACAAATGGTTGGTTCCCTTACAAAGGAAATTCATTATGCCTGGTTCCTGGTGTTGTAAATCCAATACTACACTTGATATCACAATAAATCTCCATTTGTGTGTTCCTACCTAAGTGGGAACAGCCACCACCTAACTAACCACCTACTCAACCGCCATCTATACGATTTTTAGTAGTTAAAACTGTTCGAAAAAAATACTGTGAATTATAAGCATTGGCAACAGTACCAATAATTCTCCCCAGTCATCCTGGACACCACCCTCGGAGCAAAAGGATTGAAACCTAATACCACCTGAGTTTCAAAATCTACTACACCAACATTAGCGCTGTGTGAATTGCATCATAAGGGTATTCATAACCGCTCTGGCGCTAGTGAATTATATAAAAAAAAAAAACTTCAGGTTCAAAACTTTGCTAATATAAAACTGTCGCCATCTACTTTGAAGTAGACAAGGTCCTTAACAAAATTCGTGAATGCTTGCCTCTGATTCCAACGATTCATCACAGCATGTTTCCATATCTCAATCGAGTCTAAAGTGTTCCACCCCCACAACCTTATTAAGGGATCATATCTAAACTCATATCCTAACGACGACCATTGCACAAATGTATTTTAATAAGATTCCTTAAAAAAGGCAAAATTCCCTTAGAAGGATTTTTTTTTTATTTTCATTTGAAACGAGTCCTTCTCAATTCTCATTCGCTTTGGACTTTCACTTTAATTTTTACGGCGCTCGGGAATTGCCCTCTACATCGCGGCAAAATTCTGTTTATGACCCATCATCTCTGGGAATGAGAACAGGATTCAGGAGCGTCCCTTTAGCGGTCGGACATTCCCAAGATTATTCTTTAAAAAAATATAAAAATAAAACTCTTAACCGCTAGAGAAATCCGACTAGGACACGCGCTGTACTGTGAAATAATAGGGAAAAGTTCCGCACTTAAAATTCTGTTATGTCAAGGAATCAAGGAATCTTTATTTTATTTTTTTATTTTTCCTTAAAGGATATTTTGAAAGAAAAAAAATTATCTCATGCATGTTTTGGAAAGGATTCAGTACTCACCCACGCTGTGACGTGAGGCGGATGACAAATTTCTAGGTAAAGTCATACAGTCTCCAGCATTATTGACAATAGTGCCACCACCACCACCACCGCCAGTGCTATTGTTTCCACCACCACTGACACCGCCACCGCTACCGCCACCGCCCATTCCTGTCGAATTCCGACCGTAGTTCATCGAGTTCGAATGATGCATTGTTCCCACTTTTGGCAGAGTCATCATTCCAGGATTATAACCGTTGTTCGCATTACCTCCTCCACCCACATTCATAGAACTATTCAAATTACCCCCTCCGCTGGGACCCATACTTCTCCCAAATGTCTGTGCTCCTTTCAGTTGCATGTGCTCGCGAGACGAAGGCGCTTGCTGCTGCTGCTGTTGATGCTGCTGTTGCTGCTGCTGCTTACTACTAACGGCATACGTGACATTACTACCACTATTACTGACATTACTGACATCGGCGGCATTCGCATTCGATGGCATTTTCGTTGTCTGGATGCCGCAACTGCCACCGATTTGCATGGCATTCGAACAGATGTGGGGCGGTGGCTTTACATCGCCCGATAGCAGGATGGCACCCTGATCGTGGTTCTCCACGTCGACGATGACATTCGCACTCTGCGAGTGTCCCATATGATAGTGGGCATGTTTAATCGGATCGAAAGCCACTTGTTGGTGCATTCCACGTTGCTGGTACTGCTTCTGGAGTGTCTTAACCTCGAGCCTGGTCTTGTCACGTTGATAGTACACTCCAGCGAATATTAGTACGTTCAGTATGAGAAGGCTGCATCCGATTGCTATTGTTACGCTCAGCGCTGTAGAGTAGGCGGCATAGCCCGCTGCCTCAAAGCCCGATAACGTATCTGTTGTTGCGTTGACTATAGTTGTCGGAGCGAATACAGCACCCGAGTAGTTGCCTGCCAGTGGTATGCATGTGGTAAATACGTTTGGCTCCACCGTTGTGATACCTGCAAAGGGAGAAACACAAGAAGAAGTTCAATTGAGTTGGCGGAATTAATTACGCTCGTTTTGGGGCTGCAGGTGCAGGGGAGTGTTTTGTTAAGGACTTTTCTGTGGAGGCGCGCATACAATTTCTTTGTTTAAATTGCGGATGCAGAAGGGAATACAAAGGATTTTGGGGAATACAATAACGACATCGCGGTAGGCAGTGATTTTATTGTTCGCAAAAAGGAACCCCCTTTGGCGCTGTGATTTAGTGTGTGGGCTTTGCCAAGATAAATGATGTAAGTCACGGAAAAGAGTCTGTAATGAAAGTTTTTGGAAAATCATCCAAAAATTTGAGGTTAAGTAGGTAAGTTTCTGAAAGGTGCGTGAACGCTTACAATACCGGGAATTGTTGAAGGTCTACGCTTTGATGGAGTTGGGTGAATTGTATACCGGGGCTTCATCAGTATATTTTGATCTTAGATTAGGGTTTTGAATGAAAAATTCTGACGGAGGATAGTCAGAGATAGATCAATGGCCCTGAATGAGTTTGGAAGCATCGTTTGTCAGTAGTTTTACGCCATTGCTTGGTTATACAGTTCCAAGATCAAACGTACGAATAACTGAAGGGAATAAGAACGACCTGTACATCAGTTCCGCGCGAGGACAGATTCAACCTCTCTATCTCTCAATTCATAGTCCGGGGACAGTTCGCGTCGTGGTCTTAAATGAAGGGATTCACTTGTATCCGAGGCTAGTGTCTTTCTCATAACTACATATATCCTACGAAACCTTCTGTCTGAAACCCTTCTGTAGCACACTAATAAGTACGTATCAGTGTGGCAGATCTTAACACTTAGACAAATTCTAGAGAGGGACAATCAATTTCAAGTTGCTAGATGCTAATTTATTTGCCAGATGGGTAGAATGGATCTTCAAACTCGAGGAAAATCCACTCCCGATCTCAGATACGCAGCCTGGGCTCCCTCCCATGAGGAAGACCCCAAAATAAATGATTTTTTTCCCACCGACCCCGGACCTCGGAAAGCGTGAGTTTTTTCTCACGTCTTTCGTTTAAATTTCTTTGCTAGATCACCACCAGCTTTTCATCGACTCAAAGCCACATGGGATAGCTTTTATCGTCTTGAGCTCTACAGGGGGATCGATGGATGAATTTGGGTTCTCCCCAGAGCTGATCTAGATATGCAATGTGTAATTTGGAAACATCTCTTTTGAACTTCATCAACAGAATCGGCACTCGCTTTTAGTACTTGGACTTGGAACACATATACCTTCTTTTTCAAGAGGAAGAAAGGAATGATCTTTAGGTTCCCAAAGAAACACAACTTAAGACGACTTTTGAAGGAACACTTTGAATAGACTCCAGATAATGAGCAAGGAAGTTTCCATTCTGGGAACTTCTGCATCGAAAAAATCAATGGATATAGATCGTTCCTACACTTGCTATTCATAGACTTGAAAAAGGCTTTCAAAAATGTAACAACAAAATTTGTATGGGACGTCTTATACAGAAGAGGTACTCCGAGTAAGTTGATAGCTATAGAACCTGTTCAAGCAAGCTACGAAGGTGTTGAATGGCATGCGTGCATACGGGTCAGAGGAATTCAAGGTTCGAAATGGGATCCCACAAGGTTATATACTTTCACCACGTTTTTTTTTTTTTTTGAAGTCAGTAGTACTTTGTCTGTAGGAAGCGGTGGAATCCAGTGGATTTTACCCTCGAACTTGGAAGTAAGGAAGGAGATGCAGGAGGTCAGGATACATCATAAGAAACCATACATGAAATAAGGTAGTTCGATGAGGCTGAATTTCGATCACTTTCACGTGGTGCAAGCTTCCGTCGATCTCTTAACTTTTGAGTGTAAGAGAGGAAAGTCTAGGCGTGTTTCCAAGGCTGCAGTTGGGCAAGTATTTGAATTTTTAGAAAAGTCAAGATTTGCTCAAGTTTACACACTTTGAAGTTCCGAATATCTTTTTTGGCCTAAGGTCCTACTTCTTCCTGAGAAGTCATCTTAAACTTGCCAATACAGCTGCGGTAGCTTGATGAGAACTTTTTTTTTTCAAATGAAAATTCCAAGTGAGTCCTTTGGCTAGAAAATACTTGCTTTTCCTTGAAAAATGGAACATGAATGCTGAAAGATTGTGTGACCTCTTTTTGGTAAAAGGAATGATGGTCGTCTTTGTAGGTTGTAATAACCAAGTCATTGGTATCTGATCTGATGAGTCAGAGTCCTTGAGGTCGTGTCGAAGTTGGTCGATAACTATGGACCAGAAGAGAAGTATGAAAACTCTTCCCTCGCAGACAGCCCTTTTTGACTTTGATAGACACACCCTGCTGCTGAGTATGGAGAACATTTTTTTTGGAGGTTAGGTGGTCATTCTGTGTTACCATCGACGCATCCAGAGACTGAGGCGTGGTGGACTCCCTAAGAAGACCCATAAAGGGATAAAGAACATACATACGTTGTGAAAGCTTTAGTCGTGTCGAACCAAAGGGACTGAGGGAAGGTGGAATGCCTCTGTCCCATCCACAGATTGAAGATATACGCAAGTTGAGTTGAACTAAAGGGATACATAGCTATCAATGCCGCTCTTGTGATTCTGCTAACGTCTTTTCATAGTTCAAAAACCGTAAGTTTGAAGCCACCTTAAAAAGTCCTGGTGTCCCTGGTGTCCCTTGTCCCTTGTCCCTTGATTCTTCTGTAAATGAACCCAGAAGACCGAAGTTCTTATGTGTACATTAAGCATTCTGAAGAAGATGTCAAAAATAGAATACGATCCCTTAAATCAAATTTGTTTGTTGTCAGACTCTCAGCTCAGCTCTCCTTTCTAAGGTAGTTCGAAGGACCACCTACTGTACTGTAACTTGTAACTGCTGTCATCCACCTTTAAAGTGACATTTGCCTCTTTGTCGACTTTCAAAACCCCTGTCCAAAGCAATTTAAAGTTAATTTTTGAAATTCTTTATTATTTAAACCCCCAATTACGGTATTTCGATTCATAACTACAGACAGAGCTTCATATAAACGAGTATATCTTCATTGAAGACCGACTTTTCTAAATCATGCGAATCATTCCCAGCATATTGTCTTCCATTCATAACTCGATGAAACAAACAGCAAAGCAAGCAGATAATTGGGTCGAAAACTTTTCTTGTCGTTCGTCGAAAAATTTTGGAAAAAAAGTTCACAAAACATCGGCTAACCTTTGATAAACTTTTGTCTTCTGGATGCCTCCGTTATACCAGTAGAGCAACAAACGAAATACGAGTACATATATATATATAGAGAGAGAGAGGGAGAAAAAAAAAATGAAGCTCTTCAAGGAAATATATATATCCGGTCCCTCGTCCTTCTGTATGCCAAGTAAAAACTGTCAAAGTGAAATGTTTATCTTCCTTTAAGGGTGCACAGAGCGGCACAACCCTGCCACGTTTTCTCTTTTTTTGGTCACTGTACGACAAGGACTCTCGGGGTAAAACAAATAAAAATGCAAAGTGTGTGCTTCTCCATAAACAGTGGACACACTGTGAGTGTGGAACCCGTCAAAGATGCCACCCTCTGCCCCTCTGAGGGAACAATTCACAATTTCATCATTGTCATCATCACCATTTCATCGTCGTCGTCGAAGCGATGCTCCGACAGACTGGGATACGGTTTCAAGTAGTAATTCACCGTCACTCTAATGAACGAATGGGGGGAGACGAGTCAGTTGTCGTTGTCGTTGGACATTTGGTCCAACAAATTCAAGAAATTGGCCTTCCCATTCGGTACCATTTGCTTGAAAGATGGTCACAGTTGCCTTGGTCATTCGAATGGCTAGCCCATCGTTCTGCCGTCCCGCTGTCCCGCAAAAATCACACTTCTAAATGGTTGCGACAATTTGTGAGTTATTGTTCCGCTTTTTTTAGGCGTACGTGTGTAGGAGTATCTGTATCCGTTTAACTTACCACCCAGCACTCCGGACATGTATCCACTGGAGGAGGAATTATTGCGACCGCCCTTTTTGCCGATAGCATCTTCGACAATCAGCAACCGGGACGAGAATGGATCCGGTTTAACTGGGCCCTCATACAGATCCATATCGTCGTGATTTTTGAATAGATTGTGACGTGCGATAACATCCTCCATGCCGGCTCGATGTAGCTCCGGGATAAGTCGCAACCAAATCGATAGTTGATGGGCTCGAAAATGATTCTTTATGCGTGGCTTCATTCCTACAAAAAAAGGATGAGGGTTAGACGATGTATGTACATATATGTGGTGGTAGCATGTGCTTTTCAGTGTGTATGTGCTTACCAATTTCCAAGTACTTCTGATGAAGTGGATCATAACTCTCCCAGTTGATGCTGCGGAATCTATTCCGTTCCTTTGAGGCAGGCAACACCGAATCTTGACGATGGTGTTCATTTGGATTTCTGTGGAGAGATTGATACAAGCAAAGGAAGTGATTTCATTGATTAGAATTTGTGTTCATACCGGCGGCGGGGAAGGGGATTTGTGTTAGTCTTAAGCACATAGCGGCTTTGGAACTTGTAATATGCGATAACAAATGGTATTTGGATCAATCTGTGAGGCCAATAAATCGATTAAGTCACTCCAGGGAGCTTAGATTCATATGAGGTTTTGAGGTTGGTAAGACTATCCTTAGGCAGAGATGTGAGTTTTCCATGCAGCTAAGCTAAGCAAGGATAAAAGGGATAAGGATTGAAGGGTGTTTTGATAGTTTTCACAAAAAGCTCTAGGAACTTATGATTAATAGATTGGTGGAGGTTAGAGACCTTGTAGTGTCTTTTGGAACTGTTATGGAACGGCTTTTCTATGAGAATTGGTAGGTTTTGGGAGACTGCAGTGAAACTGAGTTAGTACTGGGACGTCGACGGAATAGAAGAGCATTAAGCCTTGGCTTAGTGATTAGTGCATAGGACTGCTAAGCGAGTAGACACAGCTTCAATCCTCATAGCCACCAAACGTTTTTTCGTGGCACCACCTCCTGGTAGGTATGACAAACCTAATCTGGCATGAAAAAGCTTTTCAATCTGCCATTCGGAGTCGGCAATAAAACTGTAGGCCCCTTCCATTCACACACAACATGAATGGTTGTGAGAAGCTGGGCCTTGGCTCTCTATTAGCTGTCGTGCCAAACATTTTTTTTTTTTGTAAACCACGGTTGGAGTTCCACAAGGATAGGGACTTGGTCCCTTATTGTTGAATGTTGTGTATCATGGCGTTCTACAGGTGGCGAATCTGGTAGAAGGGTTGTACTCGTGAGATTGTACAGCATTGTTAGACGGTGGTTAAAGTGATAATTGGAAGGTGTTGAACCAAACAACTATGTTAGTGCTAAAGTCATGAGGTCTCAGGAATATGCCAAATCGAAAGTTCACATGAATTCCTTCGTGAGATCTTTTATAGCTTCAAGCAAAAAAGAGTATCCAGATGATTACAACAGAGGTCTCTGCACTGCTTGTCTTGAAAAGAGCTTTAGAGAATCGAAATATAAAGGAGTAAGAGTAGTTGGAACAAAGCAACTATAATCTACGAAGCGGTCTTGAAAGAGCCTTCCAAGAGACAACTTGTCTCATCATTGTTTGGTTGATGCTTAATCAAATGCCAACCAATGATCCATCATTCTTGTAGATTCGCATAAAATTAACTTGAGCAGTATGCTTGGGTAGACGGCTTACAGGTCAAGCTATTCAAAATCGGCTGGAGGTGACTTGATAAAGCAGGCGACAATAGAAGCATACTTTTTCAAAAGTTTGGTAAGCTGACAATTTGACATCTGGTGCTGCCAAAATGAGTTAAGAGGTGCTCAAGGACGAGGGAGTGAACTCAGTAAACTTTTGAAGATACTTGTTTATGTTTTTGACTTTAGAACTTCCACGGGCCTTAGGACTGAGTGGTCTATCACTGTCTGGCATTCAACAATATTTCGAGCTTAAGACCGGTTATGTGCGGTAAAGCTCGATTGCCCGCTGCTAAATTTAATTTGGTTAAGTCCTTACTAAAGCAACAGGGCAGCCCAAAACTGCTCAGCCTAAGAAAAGCAGATTCGTCGTCATCAGCTTCAGTTTTCCATGCTTGTACTTCCATTTGAACATCTAACGATTGAGATGGCTGGGTCATGTAGAGCGGATGGGCACCAATGTTCCGGTCCGAAAAATCTTCAAATCCGCTTCAGAGGAACAGCGCAGTAGAGGAAGACCGCGACAACACGCAAGTGAAAGGGAACACTAGATGCAGCTAGCTAAAGATCTAGCTGGCTGGAGATGCTTATTGGATGAGGCTTAGGTCCACCACGGACTGTAGCGCCACCTTAAGTAAGTAAGATCTTCGTGGGTGGTTGCGAGTGGACAGAAGCCGATTATATGAATCCGACACTAGTATAGAGATGGCTAAGCCGGTAGGTCTCTAGGGAAGATGTATAAATAATCAGTACGTTGTTGCGCGAGCTGGGTTTCAAGGATAAGTCCTAGGAATCAATCAGTAATTGCAGCGTCTCTCAAGCTGACATTGGAGCGATCGATCATGTTGATCAAAGCATTTAATGTTGTCGGAGCATTTTTTTAGAACAAGACGAGCTCCGTCGATGTTTGCCGGACGGCAAATTAGCACTGTAGATCGACACGTTCTTCCAGGGAATCAGAAATATACTCCTTCCTCTTGTTAGGTTAGGTAAGTGTTTCACACACTTAGACAGAAGGAGATCTATTTTGATACCACTGGATCTATCGCTGTTTTGTTTCCTTGCAGGCTACTTGAACTACTCGGAGCTTCTTAGAAAGTAAAGGATGGTATTGACGTCAATGTCCGTCAAATCGCTGAGATCATCGAACAAAGGGGAGAATCGTTTTTTCCTCATCCTCCTCCCACCAGCTAAGCCTTTTAGTATGTGAATCTACAGGATAGAGCCTATATGCGATCGTTTAAGTATTACCAGTCCATTGGAGCACACTTGCCATGTTGTGCCATGTTCCCATCTCTGATTGGCCTTAATGATAGAATCCAGCTTGAGTGAGGCTTTACATGTAGCGATAGACAAACCTCAGTGTTGCTACTTTGGCAAAATTCTGTGGGTTGTGTCTTTTTTGGCTAGTTCGTCAGGCTTGCAGCTTCCTAAAGCATCTCCATGCTGTGCAACATGACCTCAATGTGGATCACTGTCACTTATCGGATTCAAATTAATTATTCTTGACCTAAGCCGAATCTGAACTCCAAACTTGTGGAGACGAGTACCCAGTCCTGGGTTAATCCTAGTTAAATATTATAATTGAAGAAACCCCAAGTGGAAGCACACTAAATCAATTAAGACTGTATCTGGTCTCGGAGAAAAAGTCTTCACAAAGCTGACAGATACGATTAACCAGTGGGGCATGAAAACTTTCGATGAAAAATGAATAGAAGCCTCTCAAAGACCCTATATCTCTACCCCCAGGTTGAGAACAAACAAAGCACTTATCTCGATAACCAAAAACCATTTCACTACACACTCGTACGTAATACATTTGTGTAGCTGCGGAGGATCCTGGAAAAAATCCCTTTCAATGTAATTCCCAAAAATAAATCACTTTTAAATCTCTTTATTAACTATGAGACATTTTGCAATCGCATAATCTCTCTCAAAAGGGAATCCTCCAAAATCCAACACTTTGGGTACAAGCTCGTCCCACTCAATCATGCCCCACTTATCGTGGAACCCATAAATTTCATCTGTCCAATTAACTTACCCAGTGCGAGCAAAGTTCGTCCAAAAAATAATAACCGCTTCGGACAATGCTATCTCGGACTTTGTATAGTTGGTCGGGAAGTGACTGAAACCATCGACCAGCGGAGCTCCGAATATATATGGCAAATCCTCCCCATGAACGGTGCCCATACGCTGTGGGTAGTCGCCATCCTTTGTCTGATAATCGAACACATAGAAGTAGCATCTGGTCCCCGAGTTGGTGGATGTAGCAGATGACGACGACGACGACGACGACGATGATGATGATGATGCTGATGAGGATGACTTGTCTTGACTAACGCCACCTCCTGCACCAGCACTACCACCACCACCGCCGCCGCCATTTCCACCACCTCCTCCGCCAGAGGGTATATTCGCCAGCATATCACCAGTGCGAATGATTGGTGCCACAAATTGAGCATCCGAGAGCGCTGCAACCGCTGTGTCCCTGGTATTGATTGGATGCTGTGATGTTCTGTCCCAGTCAGTGTACTCGTTGACAATCTAAGGCCGTGTCGTCCATAAAATTCGACAGTTCCCGAAAAAGAAAAAGAGAAAGAGAGGGAGAGAGAAAAAATTCGATACAACAATTTAGTTTCACTGGGGAGTTCATAAAAAAAAATATTTTTTACTTTTTTTGTTTTTCTTATAAGAAAAAAAAAAAAATAAAAATTCATTGGACCGCTAATACACGAGTAGAACCGTTTTTTTTTTTTTAGTTTTTATTGCTGATTTTGATTGGAACAAATATTTTCGGAGTGCACTAGTGGAACTTGGACGCTGGGGGAGTACTCCTATTCGCAGTTTCCTGCACGTGTTAAATAAGAAAAAAACTTTTAAAAAAAAATGCTTAACTCATCAGCAGATGGTGGCACGAACTTGTGGTCAGTGGTGTCACGTTCCAGAGATGAATTGAAACAACTAGGTTTTGAAGCGCTAATTGATGCTTGAAATGAAATATTTTATCGAAGGAAAGCGGTTTTTTTTATTGCAAGGAAAGGTCTTTGATTCCGCAGGTTCATGGGGTTCCTTGATCCATTAGAATTTGTAAGAATTTGATTAGACCTCATGGAAGGATATAGACGGGGGGTCAGAGTTCTACGCCCAGGCAATTGGTGAATCAAAAAGAATGCAGGAGACATAAGTCTGAGATGGCTCCACTTACGGCCATAGTCTCGGTAGGAAAGTGTAAACATTTGCCCGGAGTAGGAAGACGCCAATTTGTGTATCACATGTCGTACATTGACTTGTTATTTTAGAAGGATAGCCTACGATTTCTGTTATTATATAAGAGTAGTTCATCGTTCCCGTCTGCATACACGGTGAGTGGAGGAGGAGATAAAACGACGAACTGTACGGGCTGTACAGCGACATCGACTTAGCCAGAAGAGTGAAGGTCCAACGACTGAGGTGGCTGGGTCATGTAGAGCGGATGGACATCAATGTTCCGGTTTGGAGGGTTTTCGAATCTAATCCGGAGGGACAACGCAGTAGAGAAAGACCTCGACTAAGGTGTCGCGCACAAGTAGAGGAAGTTCTCAACCAACTAGGAGTGCGGAACTGGAGGCGGTTAACTAAGAACTATGCTTACTGGGGAAGCTTGTTAGCCCAGGTTGGTCATGGTGTAGTGGTTGCATCATCGCTTGGTACGCTGGAGATTCCAGGTTCGAATCCCGATGTAAAAAAAAAAGTCGATCAACTGCGAAAAAAAAGCTGACGTTTGCATAGGCATAACACTGGCAGTAGGGTGGTCATATGACTTGAAAGTGTTGATCGTACTAATGACATCGGGATGTTCGAAAGAAATACTGTGAATTATAAGCAATGGCAACAGTACCAATAATTCTCCCCAGTTATTTTGGACACCAACCTCGGAGCAAAAATACTGAAACCTAATACCGTTTTAGTTTCAAAATCACTACGCCAACGCTAGCTTTGTGTGATTAGCATCATAAGGGTATTCATAAGCCCTTAAGCGCTAGTGAATTATAAAAAAAAAGGTTCACACCGAACTGTAGCGCCACCTTAGTCAGTAAGTAACATGGCACAGCTGGATTGGTTTTTTCGGCATCCCAAATACCGAATACTGTCGTATGTGACTTTAAAGTCGATGAAGAGGTGGTGGATTTCTTGAACCTCTTCCAGACTTTGCTAAAGTGCAAAAATTGGATCTAAAGTCGATTTGACGGGCCGGAAACTATACTAGATGTGTCGATTAGTGTGGTGCAAAACGTTAACAGGACACGATCTAAAATGGGACATAGAGCTGGGATATGCTACTTTTCAACTGCCGACAATACTTGGCTGATCTGATCACTGTAACTAAGTGACAAATTCGAACATATCCAACAAGTTTTTCCCCGCACAACATCTTGGCAGACAATCTGCCCCTCAGAAAGGGATTGTGCATTTATGGTAAAAATATAACACGAGCAATATGAACGGTTTCGAGACGTTAGGTCATGGCCTTCTACGGGCTGTGGCGCCATGCTTCTTCCATTCTCTAAACTGACAAACTAAACTGTTTGTTGCTACTATTCCCTGAAGTTCGGTGACTATGTTTCCTTAATTATTTCGAAGGGCATGTGTTCCGGGATTGAAGCAGCCAGTTGCTTGTATTTCTTATAAAACTTCCGGATGTTGTTCCTTTTGCGAGACTCTTCTTAAGTTGGAGGTCGCATAGGTTATCTTTTTTCTACGCAAGGATTTCTTCTTCACCAATCTTGTGGGCTCGGTAACATTCACTGCAGCACTTTGACGATATGCATGGCCCTTCTTTCACACCACAGTTTTTTCTTTAGGGAGTGTCTGGAAGACTTGTGTTTTTCGGCACTGGAGAGTATGATACTGGGTCGCTTTCTATAATCTTCAAATCTGTGGCCACAAGGAAAAACAGCACAAGTCACACACAACACAAGCCGACTTATGTTGGTTTTCCTTGTGACCACAGAAATAATAACTTGAATAGTCAGACAAGGTACAAAACCACTGTAAAATAGGGCCCTCACTTCTATTCAACGGCCAAAGAACCATTAATCAAGGCTTTTTATCTTTTATCGTTGCCGTATGGGACAATTTATAATTTTCTGACAAAGTCAATGTTGCTGCGCTGCCCGGATAGATGGGACAAAAAACTATTCAAAGACTTTTTCATCAATCTTCGATAACGTGAAAGTTTCTGAGCCATACATCATGACGAAGGTCTTGTACATCTCTTCAGTTGTTCGTGAAAAGCTTATTTGGCATCAAGCTCCAAATAAGAAACTGTTTATAGGAGCCGACTTAGGCGTCCTTAAGTATTTCCACTGTTTCTGTCTGTTTTCTTCCTTTGGGGCATATGTCGCACATTACCACAGAATGTACGTGCAACTTTGGTCACTATCTGTCAGTAAGCTAGGCTAGATAAGGTCCATTATAATACCATGGAAGTCGGAAATGAGTTTTCCGATGAGCCTGCTATGCAAGGTTTACTGAGGACCTCTTCGGCCCTGGATCCACGTATCTTCGGTTAGGGCTTTAATTGATGGTTGGGTTTCAAGTAAGCCCATAAGTACAGCCACCCCTACAACCTAACCTGAGCAAATACAAGGTGGTGGTCTAGGTGGCATGACTCTCCACGGATACTTCCTGATGTCTGCAAGAAATCCGCAACATTCTTGCTATGTCTCAGCAAAAACGACTGCAAACAACTTATTGCATCATTGGAGGACACTGTGCCTCTGCTTAGCATCTCAACGTGTAAGGGTCAAGTGAAACCACGCTTGTGAAGAGGACGACGATACTGTGGAACACTTGCTGTTTGATTGTTTTGTTCGTATCAGATGGCAGATTTTTGGGGCTGATACGATGAGTGCTGCCAACCTAGGCTCCTTGAATTGATATCCGTTTCGGAAATATCTTGAAGTCTTTTTGGAAAACATTTTCTCGGAATCAGTGCAGAAGAACTTAGCACCGATTTCATCGACAACAACTCAGTGGGTTTTTGAAAAAACTGGAGTCTTCCGGCAGTCTAAAAGTCTGAGATCTTAAAGATACCAGGTCTTCTGTCTTAGACCGTCAGTGTATATTTTCTAGTACGGTAGCACATAAGTGGTATCCCACACACAATTTTTTCGGCTGGAAAATTACTCTTTTCCTTTGTATTGAAATCCAGGAATAAGGTTCAGTAGTTCGAAGGTTCTATTAAGCTTGGCGTGCCCCTAATCACAATTTTTCTATTTTGACGAATCTCTAAGCCTCAGTGCTGATTTCGTTGCCCCGTTCCTATCACCAACATCCAATGAGAGAATGTATGAAAACGTTTCCAGCGCTCCAGTGAGAGTGGCTACCATAGCTTAGGTTACTCAAATGTTTGTTAAGAATGTTGACTTAGCTAACTTTATCTAGGGTCGTCCACTAGACTAGAATACAACATACTCCTGCCACAGCTGCCTATCTAATTCTTGTCAAAAAAAAAACTTTACAGGCTTTACAGACCTCTTTATACACTTTGGATTAGTTACCCATCACCGAAGCTATAATTAGACCAAGTCCTTGGATAAAAATAGAATAAATGTCCTTCAAAGTCTCAGTCTCCACCTCTTGTTGGACACACTGACTTGATGTGATATTTATTGATTTATTGAAGCACAATATGGAAAAACACACAAATACTCCTCCCACAAAACCTTTATTTGTGTCAACCTCAATCCCAACTCTTAAGAATAAGAAATCACCACTTAACGGATATTATTCGAATTTTATCGAACAACCTGTGCGCACTAATGTCACCATTAACACATGAGATATGAAGTAATTACATACAAATACCATCACTGTCGCCTCAATAACGAGTTCAAATTTCAAATAAAAATCACAAGCCAATCAATATTGAACTAACCTTCCAATCTCTAATGTCCTTCCGCATATGTACAGTAAGCATACACCCCGCCCGAAAAGAAAAAAAAAACATGATCCGGCCCCAGTACCGCATGTAACACCGCCCGACAAACAAACGAAAATAAATAATACTAAGTAATAATCTTATGTTTATTTGTCGACATAAAATATTTGTTGAACACATTAATAGGACTCGTATAGGACTCCTTCGGTCGTGGGGTCCTTTGGTCCTTGATTCTCGGTTTTTGGTTCTTGATTTTTGGTTTTCGTCCGCCCCATGCGTTATGCGTTCAAACGACAAGTGCGTATGTGTCGAGTACTGCGGTGACGATGAATTTAATCAGGATCGTTGATATGTGTGTGTGTGTGTGTGAGTGTGTTCCTAACACTTCCAGGACAACGATAATAACACACACGAAAATTCCCTTTAAATCGAGATTTTCCCAAACGCAAATATTCCCCTCAGGCCACCCACCATAAGGAAGGATCCTTGTCACCCCTACTCACTGGCTTGACTGACTAACTGACTGCCTGTCTGTGGGCGGGTGTGTATGCGAGTCCCTACTCTGGTAGGTCTAGTCGCCTGTTTGAGTGATGATGAGTTAGGTGGAGATGTGGGTTATGCATTCAATCTATTTTATATGAACGAGAATTATGGTCATGTGTGGGGATTTTGGGTTTAAGACTGCTCTCGGAGCGGGCCATGTACCCGGCGTGTCATGCGGGTACATATTTCATAGGTTATGTTTCATATTATCCGCCTCAGCAAAGCGAGAGTGAGTAAATTTCATTGGTTGCGTATACTAGGGACAAAAAAAGAGAACGACGACAACAAGGACGACAACGAGGAGTATGACTTTGAGGTCGAGGACGAGCAGAAATACTCGTAATAATAACAATAATAATGCAAATAAAATCTGTTTGATATTTGAAGTTGTGTGTGTGTGCGTGAATATTGTTCTGACGAAAATTTATGCCTTCGATGGTGATGTTAAGGGACTTGACGTCCTTTCTCCGGTGCCAATGGCGGTGGTGGTGGTGGTGGCTCATAATCTACAATAATCGACATAATGTGAGTTTAGCTTCGCAACCAGTGCGAGGTGGCAAAAAAGAGTGCTCCTTCACTTTGGTGGCTATTATCATGGGAATTATACGTTTATGTCAGCTTGGTGTAACGACTGTTGTTGTCTTCAAAATCGCTTACTTTCAGAGGTTTGACAAACGAATAGACGACAGTGATGAGGAGGGACTTGCATTTTATTACGAGACTCAAGGTAGGGTTATGAAAATCGATATTTTGGACACCTAAAGAACCACAAGTCGTAGTTTATTCGTTGAAAAGATAAAATTAAATTATTTTTCTCACTCAGCAAGGATTGGGATGAGAGCATCCTAAGCTTCTTGAAGTATTCAAACACACACACACACACACACACAAAGTTAACAATCCCTCGTCAGGGACAATCCCTTTGTAAGTAGCTATACTGAAACTGATAAGCAACTCATACTTTGAAACATGGTTTTTGGAAGATTTGCTGGAGGAATGCTTTGAAGTGGGTCCTGGACTGAATGGACAACCAGAATTCTTTTAAATCGACGAAATGTTAAGAAGGCTTGAGGCGTTTCAATTAAATAAAAGGAAACGAGTATACATTCAGCCTTATGGTTGGTAGAGGGTCAAGGTCTATCTCTTTGCAATCATTTGTCGTTGTACGTGTTAAATTTTTCGTAGAACTGGAAGGTATCCCCACCGCTCCTTGTGATAAATTATATTCTCCGATGACATCTAAATATATCCATCGTAGAAAAAATACAGTCTTTGGTTCGTAAGGGAATGAGAAAAAGTCACTTTAGCCAAACATCTTGTACCTCTGTTAGGAAACCCTCTCCCATTTTCTCTGCAAATGTCCTGCGCTTGCAAGAGCTAGACCAACCATTCTTCGACGATCTTATCCTCTTTCTTAACTCCACAGGCTGGATCTAGGCACCGACTGTTCCACACACATCAACACACATTATCAACCAGGGCACCCGAGTCGTGGTAACAAAAATGTACACCTAGTGCCACTTGGATTCATGTTGAACCGCTACCTCTACCTACCTACCTACCTCTGTTAGGCAAATCTACTTTCTCTACCCCTGATGCCATCTGTTGTGGTTTATCAGTAACCTGGACGTGTAGGTTACATTAGTTTGAAAAGGCTTTAGGCACTATAATGAGCATATTCCTTAGATGAACTCTTTACGACGAACTACAATTGGTCCATTGTACAAAAAGGCCCAGTCCTAAGAAATCTTCCCCGTAACCTTGCTTGACATGGGACCCAGCCGAGAGTTGAAAAATTATATCGTGCGAGTTTTTTTATTCATGAACTATACTGGCTGTCACTATAGACATACTTATGTAGATACTCTGAGTCTTCCATCTATTCCTTACAACATAGCTCAGGACCATAAGGGTAAGCATAAGTGGCTTAATGAATAGTAAAGCCTTATGTTGTCTTACTAGCTCTGGAGCTATCCTTGAAAATGTGACTTAACTCTATTCCTAGCTCAGATTTTGGTTGAAGCCATGCAAGGAATGCAAGGGAAGTCGTCTTAAAAATTGCGCCGCATTCATGTCATTGTATCAGACGGTATATCCGTAGGATAAGTGTCGCGCGAGGACATTCGAATTCCAATGAAGCTTTGAAAGTGCATCCCATCGTTCAAGAGGATGTCAGTCAAGCAGTGGATCTAGAGCAGAGCCAGGCGAACTTGAGTAAGTTCCAATACAGTTGAGCTAGACCAAAACGAATGCATGTGATAGGCAAGTCTGAAAGACCTTTTGCTGTGTGATAAGCGGAAAGTATTACCAAAGGCTTAAGATGTTTACACGTTTTGAGGAAAGAAGTCTTCTATTTGGTATCGACCCCTTTTTGGTTTCATAAGGGATCAAGATTGTGATGCCCCTAAGCACTTGCTGAGTGAGACTGGTCATTATCCTTTTTCTGGTAGAAAAAAACAACCTTGAGAGAATTGACCGAAATCCCGTTCCTAGTGCACCATTCAACAATAATGTCTAGGGAAAACTGTGCGTTGGTGCAGACAATCTCGAGGCACGATCCAGAATTTGGAAATCGAACAGAGTGTGTACTTCAAACACCCCTTACAAGTCGACAGCAGTATAGGGCTTTCAGTAAATCATTCAAAGGCAGACCTTGTGTTTTTGACTGAAGAGATTAGTTCTTACCTTCAGATTGAGGGGGTTGATCAGCACGCTACATGGGAGGAGTTTTTAAATTGCAAACTAAACCTAGAAAGATTTTCATGAACTAGAGGGGGCTTCAAACTAGCTGCAGTGTGTTGGCTTTACACGATTGCTGTGAGGCTAATTCTACCACACTTCTAGTAAAAATTTAAAACTTCACCAAGATCTAGAAAAAGATACCACTCATGCTGAGTTTGATTCCGATTGTTAAGCTAAGATGAGGACTATAGTATTCATTAGCTCCATACGGTCACGGCTCTATCTCGCTGGGAGACAGCAAACTGGTAAACGCTCTAGCGTCAAGGACGCTAAAAGCTGTCATTTGACAGAAAAGCAGAATTCTTGGCAGAAATGATTAAAGGAACCAAAAAGTTACCAAAGAAAGGGAATAGGACCCTTTTGCTGACGGTTCTAAGATGGACGTTGGCCCGGGAGCCGGGGTTTACTTTGAAGTCCTAGGAATCAATTTTCAAGACAAAATTAAGGCCATTATCTGGGCTGCAAAATTATTCATGAGAACGGTGTCGTGGAAGGACAATTGCTGTCGACATATATATACAGACAGCCAGGTAGCTGTTAAGACTCTGGATTCTGACAGTTAGATCGAGGTTTGTAGCAATCTGCAAAAAGCTTCTAAATGAGATACTGAAAGCCAATGCGGTGACCATATGCTGGGTAGGCACCACGGCATATGGATATCCCGGGGACCAAAAGGGTTAATGAACTTGTAGGGAAGGGGTAGGAAAGGGGTTCACTAAAAAGCACATTAAAGCTATAAGTCGAGACAATATACGTTAAGATTGCACAAGCTGCAGGGACGAAAAAGACATTGAATCTGTCCTTCACCTGGTGTGCCAATGTCTCACCCTTGCCGGCTAAAGAATGAGGATTCTTGGCAATTACTTCTTCGCGGAACTGGAACACTTAAGTAATATTGAGCTGAGAGATCTCTTGAGATCCATATCTTGATTTGGGTGGTTCTAGCGGTAAAATTGAGCAACAAGGACACATAGGACCCATTTGTTGGTCAACGTGAGCAGTAACTAACACCATAAGTGACTAACCTAACCTAACCATGTGCGGCTGCAAGCTGAAACAATGGTCAAATGTGGACTTATGTAGACCAGTCCAAATGACATCAAAAATGTAGGTAGGTGTTCGGAAGTGTAGTGTCCTTGTCCATAGGGCATGCCAACTTTAAAAGATGGTTCTTCTAGGAAATGATACTTACAGACTACGGCTGAAAGAAACTGAGACAGCGGCACTTATGTTGTGTCAATGTTTAGCTTAAGCAAGCAAAAGAGTGTATATCACATGTTTCCATCGATGACATCAGTAGTAGCTCTTAGAATAATCCAGAGACAATCTTAAATTAAGGACCCGGCAAGGTGGTCTGTTTCGATATTTCCCTGGACACATAAACTTAACATTAACATTTTCGTAATGACTTCCTTTACAGTTTTCTTTTTAAAACATGGAGCTTCAACACTCCACGACCAAATGTCACTTCACCCGTTAACAGAAAACCCTCAACAGGCGATAAACAATGGTTAATGCTTAAAAGTTTATCACTCCACCCTTAGTGGCTTGTTAGTCATTTGCCAAACGAAATGTTTATTGATACAAAACGCTTGTAAAGTTAATTACTGGTAAAATAATAATAAAAATAAAAAAAATACTTTATGGGGTCAAATAGCGGACACGCAAGTCAAACTGAAGCACTAGAAATGACCAGTTTACGTGTCGTCATGTCAGTATTGTTGCTTGACCTTCTCCCTCTACAGTTCCACTGTGCATTCCGGTAAAAACCTCACTTACAACGACTGACAATGACAGTGCCGATGATTATGACCACAATTATGGTGATTCATTCGATACTTACCGTGTAGAAAATCTCATTCAAATGATAATTATAGGCATTTCGGACATATGTTCGTATAATTTTATCACGTCGTTCGCCCTCGAAACCATTCTGGATGTCGTGTGCACTAAATCGCCATATTGCCTCTCCCGTGACTACACCAAATAAGACGTCATAGTGTCCTCCACTGCTGTCCGGTGGACGTTTGGAGTTTCTTGTCATTAAATCATCGATATCTACGTTAGAGTGTCCCGCTCGGATGACAACACCATCAATCTACAAAAAAGGAAAATCGAAAACACAGTTTAAGATTGATCAATTCATGGATTGGATGGATAATGTTTTAATTTGTTTGTGAGTGGCTTGACAGGTGTACCTAGATTGCTACAAAATTAATGACGAATGGGGTTTTTGACACTTTCTCTCTCTCTCGTCTCTACAGTTTCTGACGATGTCCTTATAGGTTTTATCTCTTAAACGACGTTGTCACGCACCTACAACTACCTTGACATAACCTTAAAGCAACTCGAAATCTATGAGCTAACCGAAGGACGTTGTTGAAACACAATCTAATAAGCTTCAACAGTGAAAGGCTTTGAAGGGGTTGAGCAGATGTGAGAAGAAACTGGAATGACAACGTTAATACTCGATGAGCTTAGGTTAGGTTAGGTAGGAGTGGCAGGCTGCAAGTGCAACCTCACTTAGACCAGACAAGGTCCTTTGTGTTACCACCAGGATCTGTATTTCATCAGAAATACTACCCGCAGAACCAGCCGCAGCTTGCTATGAAGCGCTGGAGACTGCCTATGCTAAGTCAGTCAATTCACTTAGGTTGTTGAAGAAGCCGGCTCCTTAGTATGCTCTTCTCCGAGCTGAAAGGGCCGGGCATGTACAGAGAAGGTGGAGAATCGTCTCCTCTTCTTCATTCATGCAGCTTCTGCAGAAATCGTTACAGTCTATAGGGATGCTTGTCGATAGTGCAGTGTCCCATAATTACACCCACTGAGATGCTTATTAGCATTCTATTCCGTCTGATGAGACAATGGGAACGTTTGAGATCCAGCTTTGGCAAAAATCTGCCTGGTGATGAGCCAGGTGCTAGCTACTGTGATTGGCGATATTGATCGCGTTTCTATTGAGTAGCAACTTGCAGGTGGCGAGAGGCATACTTAGATTCCCTTTATCCGGAAGAATTGGTAGAGTTGTGCCCTCTCTAGCAAGTTCGTTCGCCATCCAGTTGCCTGGAATGTCTCTGTACACCGGCACCCATATAAGGTGCATTTTGAATTGCTCAGCCATCACGTTAAGAGACAAGCGACAATTTAGGGCTGTTTTTGAGTTGAAGGCGACAGATTCCAGGGATTTATCGCGACCTCGATGGGCTTATAACGGAAGGATTTTTCAAGCAACTATTTATGGAAGGGACCTACAGTTTTTGTTAGTGACTCTGAACGACAGATTCAGAAGCTTCCTTTGATAAATTATACTCTCGGAGGTTTACATTTGCCTTCCGAGGAGTGGTGCTTTGAAAAACATTTTGTGTCAGGTCTTGGGCTGTACTTTTGGCATTCTAAAGTTAATTGAGTTGGGTAGTCCAACTGTGCCAGTTTTGCTTTAAGGAGCTGAATGTTGGACGACAACTAAGACAGCGGAGCAGATCTTGGGAATCCACATCGAATATTTGCTCCTGTCCGTGAGAAGAGCGAATGGACGAGCAGATATAACCCCAAACTCTACGAGCTGTATAAAGATGTGTATGCAGTCCAGAAGGCAAAAATCCGTCGACTGTACTAGCTCGGCAATATCGAGCGAATGGACGAGAACGCTTCAGCTAAGAGAGCCTTCGAATCCCAGATACCTGGCCTGGTACATAAGAAGCCGTGTACCCGGGACTGTGAAGGATGGTAAGTCACGGGCCTGACAAGTAAGGAAGTAAGGGGTCCAACCAAGAGTTCAATGTGGTGTTTATATGGGTCTTTTCTGTGCAAAGTTGGACCAGACTAAGTACATTTTGCAGACTAAACCAAGCCTTTGTAGAGGTTCTTGTGAATGACAGTACACACATCCCTTTCTCTGATGCCGTTGTCTAGAAGACACAATTCAAATTGTCGAGTCAACCCAATCTGAAGCCGTCAATCAATTACTTTTCACAGTCGTAGACTTAAATGTCACTATTTAAGACTGGGGTTCCAAATGTCTTAAAAGCTCAGTTTTAAGGCCCATCTTGCAGGAATGACGCACGTTGTCGCAAACTTCTTGCACCAAAAGGCTAAATTACACACTTTTGTCGTGGATTAAGGTCTTTGAATTTGAGTGTGATTCTAGGGTCTAAGCTTAGCTGCAAAAGAGACATCAGCTATCGTCTTATGAAGCCATGTGTGACTTTTTATAAACGTAAAAGGATACCTGGCAATGTCCGAGTTCTCAATCCGATTGTCTTATCACTGCAAGGTAAACTTAAGAGTCTAGTGACAGTCCTTTCAGAAGAATTGTTAACGTTCACCCTTGACTAGGATTTAGGCAGGAGCCTAACCTAGGAAAACAAGTTCCCATTTGGTTTTGTTCCTGTGAGGTGTCAGAAACCGAATTCTTTAGAAATAGTAATTGGATAGCCTACCGAGACACTAGCAAAAATAAACAAGCCTTCTGTACTAATGGCTCCCAAAAAGATTGCCGGTGCAAGAGCCGGTGCTTACTGACAACAAAGATTTCAGCGTCTGTCGAGCTAAAATTACAGCATTCGTCATTGAAAAGCTTACCATTGTGGACATTGATAGAAAGACAGACGTTAAGGCACTTGCTCTAGAGTCAGCCACGGTGATATAAAGACGAGGTATCGGCATCCATTGACAATCATGTGAAGACTCTTCGATGGTTATCGATATACATGGGCATTCTAAGCAACGGAAGATCGGATGAACTGACAATTGCCATTGAGTCTGCGTCTCCTATGATACAGTCTTCAGTCGGATTTCTACGGATCCATTGTGCCCCACTAACATAGAATGGCCAGACAAGGAAGAAGAGTCTGTGTTAGTTATTTGGTGGTCGTTTGGTATCCCTGAATCATCTCGAATTCGAAGAAGAAGCTAGGTAAGCTGCTTGGATCTTGTGCATACCCACTTTGCTTCTTGGGTGTATTTTGACGTCTTAACTCAGCTTAAACCGCATGGGAAAGCTCTTACTCAACTCAACTGCTCTCATTCCGTTGAAAAATGACTTCCAGTTGAATCAACACTCTCTCTCTCGTGACATCATGTCAATTAATATCAAACTTCTGTATCCAGTGTCTCTACAAAAGCAGACCCTCGTCCCTTCCATTTTATGTGCCACTAAAAGTTTATACGAAGCTTTACGTCTCCAAGTAGTTGCACAGACACACAATCACAATCCAGTTGACCGCGTAGCAATGATATTAATTTTCCTCGACTAACCTCAAAATTGTTACTTCTATAGACCAAGCCTTCAGAGGATTGAGGACTTTTGGTAGCCATTTCCCCGAGGAGTGTTCTTACATAAAAATGAGCTAAGAGACCTCTAATAGTTCTCTTGTCTAATTGGACGGTTCCTACTAACAGATCGAGGTGTTGCGTGACTGACATCACAAACCTAATCTATGACTTTCTGTATGTTGACAGGTCGTCCATTAGGCAATGTGATCGCTATCGGCTCCCAAATGAACCCCCTTGCACTAATTACATCCTTACGTGCATGATTCAAGGTGTTCTTAGTCTACCTTTTCTTCATGGAAAAAATGTCCTTGCAGCTCTCCAATGTTGTTGCAACAAACGTTTTTTATGTCTCTCGGCACCTCTTCGAGGATTCTTCCCCTGCAAAGTGATTCTGATCATATCTGATTGTTTAAAGAGAGACTGCACTGCCTAAGGGGTATATAATTCAATATTGTCCTCTAGTATCTCTAAACACTTTTTGTCGAAGTATACACTCTTAGCCTACACTTGTGTACAAACAAAGACAAAAGCAGAAACACTAGAAAGGACAGAAAAAATAAAAAGCCACACACACATACGAGTACATACACACAAATAGAGAACAAAACTACAAGATACTTACCGATGGACCAAACGATGTCAAGAAGTTCGGTGCTTGTATGTCGGCTCCGTACAAGTCCTCGAGTGGTACTTCACGCAAACAATCAACAATCTGCTCGTGATGTTTAATTAAATCCTCTGGAATGGAGCAATTAACTTCTTTGGCCAATTTGAGGGCGAAAATCACCGGATCCTCGACCAGTGCCCACGAGGAGTAAGCCGAACCGGACAGCAGTATTGCCCGTTGGAAGAGGCCCCGCACCATGGTCGGTGTCGTCATAAGGAAATTTATGCACGCAGCACCAGTTCCATGGCCGGCCAGTGTAACCAAATTTGGATCGCCGCCAAATTTTTGAATGTTCTGCTGGATCCAGTGCAGCGCAGCCATTTGATCCATTAGGCCGTAGTTCGCTACCCGAGCGTGTGTATGCGGACTGGGGTTGGCATTCAGGAAACCTGTCGCGGCACGACATCAAAAGAGAAGTGTTTTTGCTGGTTAGAAACTTGGTTTTTGTGTACAGATGTGCTAAAGTGCATCAAAGGAGAGGGGAGAAGGGGTAATGTCCTTTTTTTTGTTTCTAGTTTTACTGCCACCATTCTGCATCGCTGGCAATAAATTGCCACAAGCATATTTGCAGACAGACAGTAACATCGTTTCTCAAATCACCGTCACACACATGTGATGAGTTTTAATGGTTAAATGATAGGATACACACACATATGCATGGACGCGGCGGTGATTGGAGGATTCATTTGGATGGGGATATGAAACGTGTGACAGGATATGAGATGACCCACAAGAAGGGATGGAAATTGGGAACACAAAATGTAAAATTGTTTGTACGTACCCAGAATACCTAAGCGGTAATTAAGTGTTACCACGACGACCTCACCGTAGCTGGCAAGCACACTTCCATCGTAAGGATTCCCGCTGCTCCATTCGAAGGACTCGCCATGCAGAAATACAATTACCGGTAATTTCTTTTCAGTGGAGGCCGCTGTAAAGAGAAAAAACACAAAAAAGGGTAAGCGTGCTGGAGAGTTAGGAAATTTTTGTTTTGAAATTTCCTGTAAGGAGTCGTGAGGTTTCAATGGTACTTAGCTTCAGATTAATGCTGCCATGCAGGGGAGTTACGTGAGTTCCGTCTTGGCATAAAGTTGTCAAGTCTCTGTTTACAATCGCCATTAAGGATGTTGCGCGTATTATAATTTACTTAAGAAATGGGATTCGATTAATGCGGAGGAGGGACCTGGAAGATGGAAGTCGGGCGTCGTGGATATATGAAGGGAGGAGGGCTTTACGAAGGCTGAACGTGAACTTTAACCGAATCGAAGACAAATTTTACACAATTTTGTCCAACGCTATATATCCTGACCATGTCTACGTGGTACAAAGTATTAATGTCGACTTTTGGAGTCTTAAAAACTATTTTAGCCTCCTTTTCCTTGTTTAGGTTCTGTCAACAATGTCTGTGTTCCTTAGTTTATCAAGTTCGGGTTTTCCAAGGATCTTGCTTGCGCCTTAGACGTTGGTTGGTTTGAGTTGCTGTCAACTTTTTCGGACAGCAGTCTAGTAGTTCTTAGCTTCAAGGGCGTTCAAAGTCCTGAAAGTAGGCCTCTAGACTGTTTCAACCTCTTTCATCATAAGCATGCTTCTCGGAGTCAATGAAGAGCAGATGAGAGAGTTGAGTCCAAATATTCTGTAAGTCTTCTCAACTTCAGTTGTAGCTTGTAGTCCGTTGAATGGTGGAAATCTTTAAAAGACGTGATCAAGCCATTCTCCCTAACATCTATCAACTCATGTCTGGACTTCCAGTACAAGCCGGCTTTGCATCACTCTAATGGTTAACGAATTACCGTTGTTGTTCAACTGCCAGGATGTCTATTGGATGCTAGATGTAATGCGGAATGTATAGCTTACTCTAAATGCACGCGCTGGAGGTGATCTGTGATTTGTATACTTTAATCCTCACAATCTTGGTTCAGATCGGTGCAATGTATAGGACCACTTATGAGACTATTCTGGCTAAAAATAGTCTTTGGCTATGTCTTCGTCCTACTTTATTTCCTTGGGTATTAAAAGCCTCCGAAAGCGTATGTAATGTGTAATACATACAGCAGGGGACTAAGAATGGAGTTTTGTTGTATCCCGCCAGTGTCCTTGCATTCTCTAGGGCCGCCATCGGTATATATATACTCGTAGTCTCAGTGCTTGTAGGATAGGGGTCCAGTAAGTCATATTAAACGTATCACGACGTTTAACTCTAGCAGGTTTGTTGCATCAATGCTTTTAGATCATGCTTTCTATGATTCGATACGATAGGAGCTCAACAATTAGATTGCTCACTTTATCAAGAAGCGATGTGCCTGGACCAATTGCATATATCGGCATAAATGAGTATAACTGCGTATGTGCATCAAGTTCAAGCTCGTTTTTGAATTATTTCATAGGTGATGCCCACAGGGATCTTGGGCGCTTTTACAATGACTTCCTTAGTCTTAAAAGCTTCATGATCACTATGCGGGCAATAGTCGCCGACGTTTCATGCTGCTCTTTACATTAAGCAGCTGTTAACGGAGGTTGATATCGATGATGGAGGCAGCGCAAGATGTGTATTTACTGCTTATTAGCATGCCATCTAGGCTTGTAGATGCCTCTCGAGTGATCCTCCTTTTCTGGGACATGGTTGCCGCTGGTGTCATTTTCGTTCAGGTTCATAATAATCCGATTCATGCTTTTTATTACTCACATAGATGGCGCTACAGTTTGGGGTGAACCTGGGCCTCAACCAACAAACTTCTCCAGTTAGCCCGGTCCTTAGCTAATCGCCTCCAGTTATGCACTCCAAGTTTATTGAGGTCCCCTTCTATTTGTGACCGCCACCTTAGGCGAGGTTTTTCTCTACTGAGTTGTCCCTTTGAGTTGGATTCGAAGACTCCGAAGCGTTGATATTCATTGGTTGCCATGTCCTAGCGATCTTAAACGACCAATGCATAGTTTTTTGACTAGATCGATGTCGCTATTACGGCTATTGTGACTCCTTCAATGGCTTGCTGTAGCTCTTGGTATTGTCACTAGCTTTCTTGGATTGCTTATGATGCAAATCGACTTTTATAAAACTCTGTGCCTCTCAACGTTAAATACTTTCACTACAACGGTTCGTCCACATACATAAGTACATTGTCTGCAACCAGGCTTAAGTCGATAAGCTTGTCGTTTGAAAGTTAAATAATGAATATAGTTGGAGCAAGTGATGAGAGTATAGGAATCTCATGCTACACGCTACATGATACATTTCGGAGCAAAGTTGTTCCAGAGACAGTGTAATGGAAGCTCTGTTTTCTGCTTAATCAGTCCTTCGTCGAATCCCTCCAATTCTACGTCGAATATTTGGTCCTCTCTGCGAAGAGGGTGAATGGAGGAGAAGATATAACCGCGAACTCGATGAGCTGTACAAAGATGTGGATGTAGTCCGGAAGGCAAAAATCCGTCGACTGCACTGGTTCGGCCACATCGGGTGAATGGACGAGAATTTTCCAGCTAAGAGGCTCTTTGAATCCCAGCCACCTGGTTCACGAAGAAAAGGAAGACCGAAAATCCGGTTTAAAGATCAGGCAATCGCGAACGTCAGAAACCTTGGTCTAGTAAACTGGAAGCAGCGTGCCTGGGACCGTGAAGGATGAAAAGGGGTCGCTAGCCTGAAAAGTTAATAAGCATCCAATCCATCGGCAATGGAAGAAGTCTTGTTGAGTTCCTGTTCACAATGGAATTACGTTTCAGAGGTTCAGGTTCAGAGCTTGTGACTCGACCTGTGTAGGTTCGAGCGCGGTCGGAGAAAGCAACACCCGCCGGAATTAAAAAGAAAAACGAACAAAATCTGAATTTCTCAAACCCCTGTCTGAGAGTACAATGGAACGAAACGAGTTTGAGTGCTCCTGGGATTTGGAAATTTCCCTGATTCAGAGGAGAATTTCCCAGGACCCGAGCTTGAATCTATGTTCTCTATCAGAGCTTCCTTTGACAGTCAACTTTCTCGTGGACTCAATTTTTCTTCAGGATACAGACAAACCAAACAAATGCTTTCCGATGTCCTTCAAAAGTTGACGTTAATGTGATTCATACTGCTTTTGTGAAAAATTGCAGACGATCTTCATGAATTTTCTTCTCGCGATGATGGTGCAATAGAGGTGGAGGCACCTAGCTACAGATCGTGGTGGTTGAAGACACTTGTTGTTTGAGGCTCAGATCCACCTCGGAGTATAGCGCCACCTTAAGAAAGATGATATTTCAAATGTACGTTATAAATCTTCACAGGAGCCCGACTATAATAGACTGCAAGTTATATCTTTGGATACATATGTATATGTCCTTATCTGTGCAAAGTATACAGAATGCCAGTTGCCCTCTTCTCTCCATATTCCAAAATGCATTGTTACGTCAATAGTTGAACTAGTTAAACTTCACTAATACAAATTTTGAGTCCTGTCCTTCTTTGATCCGGTTCTATTGACCAAAACTATATAGTCCTGGTGTTGAACTACAATAAGCACATTGAGATTGAAATTTGCTGATTGAGCATAATGCAGAATTGTTTACATTCATTATACGCACACAGTGCTCTCAATTAATGTCCTTAATTGCAGAATTGAGCACACACACACATCATTTATGCAAAATCACACTTTGCCTCCTGCACACACTGACAGCAATATCCAATCGAGTTTAATTTTTAATTCAAAACCACAACACGTTACGTAACACACCCCGCGCGTTCCGATCATAACAAGTGTTTAAATAAATTAAAAAACAAAAAATAATTATAAATAAACTCAATTCGATTGTGTGACAGGAGACAGGAGGGGGGGGGGTACACACTGTCCGATTGGCCTTTTTCCAATTTTAACCACTCGACCACGTCAAGCGAACAATCACATCCTTGCCAATCAAATAATCCTCGTTAATGATATGGTAAATTACACATTAACCCTGAAACAATGTGAATAATACGCACTCGATTATTGTGCGAAAGTGTGAGAGTCCCGTGGGCGGAACCGGATGGGCGGCGACAGATCAATTACGATTACAACGACACAGCTATCATTTACAATTTGCGCACTTGACAGAAATCAATTTTAGAAAAAAAAAAAAAAAATTCCCAAAACCCAATACCTAAATAAGACGGGTCACCCTTGACGAAAGGACGAATGGATTTTTTTTTTATTTTGCTTCTTCGACCGACCGGGCTTTAGGGGTCTCGTCCTTTTATTTATTTTTTGCAAGAAGAAGAAGAAGGACAATTTAATTTTCTTGTTGCCTGACATCGGTCGGTCGATGACTACTTACCATTAATCGGTGAGAATATATTTAGGTAGAGGCAGTCTTCTGATTGATTTTGCAAAAATGGCAAAAGTCTCTTCAAGTACTCGAGGCGTCCTTTTGGCATTTTCTCTAGAGCGGCAGTTTCATTTTGAATATTTGGCAGACGCTGTGGGCATACAGGACTGTATTTATCCGATATTCGAATCCCATCCCATGGTGCCGGTGCTCGTGTTGGACTAAATCTGGAAAAAAAGGAGAAAAAAACAAAAAGAAATGGAAACAAAAATTGAAATTAACAAATTGAATATGTGAGGTTCCTTCACAAGAATGGTTAAGGCTAGCAATTAAATTTAAGAAAGGATCTTCCAGAGAAAGCATATTGAATCTGACAGAAGTTGTACCTGTTTTCTGAGAAAATTATCATTTGTTAAGTGAAACACAAACAAAGATTATGTACGTATGTGGGTGTGGTTTTGGTAAATAGTAAGACTTGATTGAAGCATTTATAACGTCAAGGGGTTCTGGAGTGTGGATCTTTTGATTAAGTTGATAAGACCGTTTGTAGAATCGGTACTTAAGCAAGTGATTCACAGAAAATTGCCATAATCTGCTCTTGAGAAGTCGTAGGCTTTAATCTTTGAAGTAGTTTCAAGGGTTGCTTATTTGTAACACTTTAGCGAGGACTTCATCTATTTTGAGAAAAATGCACCGCAACGAATCCACTTAAGTGTCGAGTAAGTAATTAGCACACAAAGGGCGAATCCTTTAAACAGGATTTGAAGATAACCAGCTTTAAGATTGTGAATTATGACAGCACAAGTTCTGATAAATATATTAGTGCATGCAACTCCACAGAGGATAACTATGACTTTTCAAAAGAGTCAAAACTCTTGCACAGGATGTTCGAAGAATGTCCGATATGTATCATTTGTTGGGGTCTTGGAACACCACACTGGAGGACTCAGCCACAAAAATAGGTTCATTGTACTTCCAGCAGGTACATTGTTTTTCTAAGAAAGTCGGGTAAGAGCTTCAGTGACAAGGAGCTTAGATTGCCAGCACTCATCACGTCAGCCACCTCATACGAGCAAAGGTAGGACAATCACACAGGAAGTGTTTCGCAGTGTCTTCGTCCACTGCACGAGTGTCATAGATGGTGGTTTCACTTAAACCTACGACGGACTTCTTACAGACGTCGGGAAGTATTTGTTTAGTGTGCTTGCATCCTGGAGAGTCGTATAGATGTGGTTGTTTGAAACCCAACCATCGATAGAAACCCTAACCGAAGATACGGGCAAACCCAACGTAGGTTCAGAGCCGGAGAAGTTCTCCCCTGAACTTTGCCATTAAAGTTCATAGAAAAACTTATTTCCGGTAATCCTGCTGTGTCCAGGCACCCAGCCAAGGCTTAGAAAATGCAGTCTTCCAATCGAATTCAAACTAGACCTGCATTCTCGAACTATTTTGGATCCAGTAAGAGGATTTAGCGAGGCTTTAAGTGTAGCCTGACTGTCCCCTCCACTTGTTTTTGACAAGACAGTTCGCAGCCATAAGTATTGCAAAAATCCCCGCTTGGAAGAGGTCGAGTGCAGTCTTATGTTGTTGCTTTCTACAAAGATTCTAGCACCTGACTCACGCTTCAAATTTCGAGGTCGGTAGCGATTGAAACTGGACAAGCATTCAGTATCGTGGACGTCCAAACTTTCAGTGCAGCTAACATCAACTTGGATCAATACTTAGAGTTATAACCGAAGCACGTCATGACATTCGCAGGCAACTGTGAGACAATTAGACGTGGAACACCTTTAAATGCATGAAACTGTCACGAATTCTGTTGATTACAACGTTTGTTCAAGGCTAACGCAGCCAGGCTGTAGAGAAGAACACTACCTGGGTTTACAAGACAATGCCAATGAAACTCATTTTTTAGCGAAAAGTACATGGCGAATCAAAAGGCTCCCGACGAGAACTGTTCGCGAAGCTTACGAACAGAAGAAAAGAGAGGAACACCGACTTCGCGGAAAGAAAAAGAAAGTGCATGAGAAGCATGAGATTGAATCTAGCAAGATAATAGGGTCGTTCCAGGGTAGACCTCGAAGAGTAAATCAAAGAAAACGGCGCTGGATACGATGATACGGGGACCATACTTGACTGGAGTACTCTAGGAGGGGGCGGACAAATGTAATGTAGGGGAACAGGAAGCATGTGATTGAATTTATTGAAAGGTGCTTTAGAAAATGTGATGTTCGGAAGCCATGGCTCGCCAGTCCTAGCTCCTCGCCACCGTTCATGTTGTGCGTGCTATATTTTTCGCAGTACCTAATAGGAGGGACTACGAAGAGCGGATTTGAGAACCTTTTTCAACACGAACTTGTGTCACCTAGTGTTACAGTCCAACGCATCAAACACTGGGTCACGGCGACAATATTTGGAAGTATTACCAGAAGGCAAACCAAGATTCCAAGGCTACAGGGCTTAAAATTTCATAGTAGAGTCGTAGTCTTCGGGGGATTTTAGGTCCCGTCTGCATAGACGGTGAGTGGCGGAGGAGATACAACGACGAACTATACGGGCTGTACAGCGACATCGACTTAGCCAGAATAGTGAAGGTCCAACGACTGAGATGGCTGGGCCATGTAGAGCTGATGGACACCAATGCTCCGGGGCGAAAAATCTTCGAATTCACTCCCAAGGGACAGTTCAATGGAGCAAGACCGCGACTCAGGTGGCGCACGCAAGTTCAAGGGGACATTGACCAACTTAGCGTGCGAAACTGGAGGCAGCTAGCCAAAGATCGAGCTGGCTGGAGATGCTTGTTGGTTGAGGCCCAGGTCCACCCCGGACCGTAGCGCCACCTAAAGTAAGTAAGTAAGAAGAGTCTTAATCAAGCAATCACTTGCACAGACGGGATATTACAGACACAAGACACTTTTATTGGCTGGCTTGAGGTGATCTTCAAAAGCTGTGCGCAATTGAACTAAGTTTCGTTGATCTGAAGGCCTGCAGAAGGGGTCATTGGTCTATTGGGGAACCTGCAAATAAAGTGTAGATCTACTTCCTTATTTGCCAAGGCCTACGACGAGAAAGAATAGTCCAGCTTTGTCCAGAACCAGGCAACGAACAAGCAGAAATGGGTTTGGAAAAAGTATGGAGCCCTGAGACACTCCATTAACCATCCGAATCCGATCTGTTCTGAGGAAACTTCACTATCCAGTCGCACTGTTGTTGTGGTACTCTTTAGGTGCTATCTTTGCTTAATTGGACTCCGTGCTCAAGTGTTTTTCAAGGCAATAGCTTTTGATTTCAAGTACTTTTCGATGGTTGGTGTCTATGCTTAGGTTAGATCTTGCAAAAGTAGACTTTTTCTTTGGGTGTTGTGGCTAGTCTGGGGCCGCTTGTTGGTTGAGGCCCATGTCCATCTACTTGAGGCCCATGAAATCACTACTTTTGGCATGCAATTGAATAGAAATTGCGTGAGCTACTAGGACAATCAAGATGTTTGCTTGTGACTCTTCAAGTTTCACCGTTTCCCACCAATGACTAGAGCGTCATTATCTAGACAGGGCAGAACTGGCGGGAGGAGGCTTAAGGCTGATTTTTTGGCAGAGTGAGCAGTATTCTCTTGAGAGGGCTTGAACAAATTCCGCAGATCCTTTCAGTTAAACAACTTGAAAGTTTTGAGAAGATGGAACTCCTGTTGTTCTACCATTTTGTACAGTGCCATGCAAGGTTGATCCAAATTTCCAAAAAGGGCAGACATTTTGCTGACGTAGTTATCTGGCTTTGATAAGGAAAAGAGATCTAGAATATTTCTTAAACTCTTCTAGTTGCCAGAAAACCGCGTGGGCTCTTTGACAACCTGGGTGAGCCTCAGTTGATGGCCAAAGCTTAACTGTCCGATGATGAACTTGTATCAAGCCGACCTTGTCGGATAAGTATTTGTCGTTATTTGGATAGCGGTTTCGTCAGCCCAGAAATTGACTGAAAGCGGCATGAAAAAGGTTAAGCTCTCTAAAATCCAGAGCATCAGGTTCCATTGACCACTTTTACTGACAAGTTAGGCCCGATCGAATAGATAGTTCACCCTTGAATCGAAAAAGTGTAAGAAGTTCATAGTTGGAAGCACCTTTGTTTTTAAGGCTAGCTCGTTTGGTTTTTTCTCTTTAAGGTAAAGGTGGACGCCGTTTACGTTCAGATTGTTAAGTCTAAGTCCTTGAATGACTCAAAAGTCTATCATGAGACTGTTATTGTTTGTCTTTTCTAGAATAGATTGACGTGTACGTGTAGGTCTATGAATGCGAAGAAGGTTGTTGGTTGCATGACAGTCCCCACATAGAGCTTCGAATGGTAGATGAGGCAGTCATCCTCGTCGTATAAGCTAATCTATTTGTCTTCAAAACGTAATTAAGACTATTTTACGAAGACTTCAAGGGTTGAATTCTTGTCTACTAATATTCTTTGATCACAGGACCGGAAAGTGTCCACCAGTTTTTTACAGGAAAGCTGCAGAAGATCGTGAATAGCTCTATAGGAAGTGCTTTTAAAGTGTTAATCTTTGTCAAAAAACGGGTCAAAAACCAATAGAAGTCACCATGGACTGGTTATATTTGTCATATTTTATAGAAGGAGGAAGAAACAAGTCGCCCCGACCAAGATAACGGTCAGAAAGAGAACAAACAGTCGTCACCAGCAACTTTATTTCACAGCACGTAGACTCTGTAAAAGTTTTGAAACCCACACCTTGAGACAGTTTCTAAGCAAGAAAAGTGACAGAGTTAGGAGTACACTGCTTAACCACTAAATATCTATGCTCGGGGTGATTTACGTTGGAGACTCCAACCAACAGAAGGTCCCACTTGTCATTTGCCAGCGTCTTTTCTCATTGCCTTTGTCCAATTCCGCTTTAGGGCAAAAATAAACCTGGCACGACATTTTGTTTGATAAAGTACAAAACGACCGTCGTCGCCCACCGTCGAACCACACCGGCTTAATCGAATTCGCCGCAAAAGTTGGTTGCCTTTGCCTTACACCATTCCATGGTCGTCATTCCCTTAAATATATTAAAAATGTATCAAACAATATTTCAAAGACAACATTCCCTAATTTGATTGTTTTTCGCTTGCATTGAAAATATAAAACAAGTTCCTGTGAAAACAAAAAAGGATGTCGACTCGCCACCGCGCCGAGGACACCAACATCATCGGTCCCTTTATCCCTTTGAATGCAAAAATAAAACTTTCTTCCTTTCTTCCTACTTTATGATTTTGTTATCGTGGGTGCCTGCTTATTAATTCAATAAAACGGCCTCCAAGCTACCGACCAGATGCTGTTTATATTTTTGCAAAGTTTGCGCAAGTTTTCGATTTTTTTTTCCATTTGTCCTTCGGTAGCAAGCTACCAAGCGCGCCAAGGATATTGTCGTTGGTCGCCATTTAATTTAATTTACAATCGAAAGGAAGCCGAAGACCGACCTGGCTCTATATATATTTTTTTTTTTTCTGTTTGTTTTGTTTGTTTTTTCTTTCGATGTGTTTTATTTAAATTGAATTCACTCATTCGAATTTTATTGTGGAACCTTTGACATTGGGGGCAGGACATTGGGTGTGATCCTGGTTACTTACCTATTTTGCTTTGTTGGCGGTGTGGCGTATGGTACTCCCAGGAATACCTCGACCGAGCGTAAAAATCGAAAATTATCTAAAGGCAGGATGAGGCCGTGCAACCGACCGTATCGTGTCTGCACTATCCTATGTCCCAAACGGGCATTTTTGTAAATATCTAATGTGGAACATGTGACTGATTTTGTGGCGAAGACCATTGCCAGGATGCATAGTGTTGCCATGCATGTGTCTCGGGATGGTTTCATATTTATTACCATGACTATATATGTGTGCTTGTCCTTGCTACACTGAATGTGGGAGATGGTTAGATGGTATTTATCTTCTTGTAATTGGTACGGTTCCTTGAACTATCTGTTCAGCTTGTTCAACATGTTGAAGTGTGTGTGTGTGCGGTTTATACTTTAAAAATTAAGTTCCAACAACCACAACGACGGATGGCAATCCATTTAAGTTGAAAACTATCTGCTACTGGCTCTGGATGAATAATTCATGTGTCGAAGTACCATGTTGGCTTGAAGTTTTTAAGTAGAGATGAGACCGACTTGTTTTGAAGGTGATCTGGAAAGAGAGAGAGAAAGAGAGAAAAAATATTTGATTACGTTTTTTCGTGAAAATACAAGGACTTAAACTTGGATGACGACTTATTAATAAGGGTAAGGAGCTGTGCCGAGTGTTTTGTGATTTTTTGAGGTAAATAACTCAAGTGTTGAATGGGAATTAGGCTCAGTGAGCTTACAAAAGTTATAATCCAGCCGGAGGAAGGAACAATGACCTTAAGAATCATTGAAGCAGGGAACGAAAGTCCCCATTTATTAGGCTTAATACAAGCTTAACAAACTTAAACTTAAGCTTACAAATTAAGATTAGTTGGGGTGGTGGAGGAGATCGAATTTTAGGGAAGGCGGTTGGAGCGGTTGAAGTCGAAAATTGTAGGGGTAGAGCATACGGGAGCCATAACAGATGTGGTGGGTCGGTAAATAGAAAAGACGAGGGGTTCGTAGATTACGAGGATTAATGTTGAAGAAAAAAAGCGACCTGAGAGCAATCGATGAATGAAGAGAATTTCGGCTGTATCTCAAGAGTTAAAGAGGGTGAGGCAGTTGTGATAGGGAGACAAGAAAAAAGGGTCGTTCCAGGGTAGACTTCGAAGAGTAAATCAAAGAAAAGGGCGCTGGATGCTTCCGAAACTCAAAACATGATGATATGGGAACCATACTCGACTGGCGTACTCTAGAAGGAATCGGACAAGTGTTATGAAGAAGGACCTGGTCACGTATGAGTTGGTGAATTCATTGGACCACCGTCTTACAAAAACATGTAAAGAGTTGGCTTTAAGTATTATTTCGTCCTTGTGTGAGCGGAAATTGAGTTCCTTATCACACAAAATGCCGCGGTCGCAAAGAGATTGAACAGGAGAGACAGGCTGGGGAGGTGATTGGTGTGGCTTATGTAAATAAATGATGGATTGGGGTTTGTCTATGTTAAGTTCTAGCAATTTTCCAGGCACCAGACCTTGTGTCCGTCAGTTTGTTTGTACTTAATTCAAATATAAACCAATCCAACGATTGGAATTAAACAAAACTTATCATCAAGGGACACTTTTTGGGTGTGTTATGCACTTTGTTTCGCTATGATATGAAATAAGGGAGTTGGACATTAGTGATAAATCTTCTGTAATACGATGAGCCATGTGTTTCGATTGACTTTACATTTCAGAGTTGATCTGCAGCTCAAATAACAAACTTATCTAGCTAGCTTCCTTTCTAGCAATCGGCTGTTTTCCATTTGTGTAGATGGATTCATGAAAACCCTGTAAGAAGGTGCCGTTCTGTTGTTTTACATGTCCCAGCCATCTTGGACAAGATCATGAATCATGTGTTAAGTTACCCTCATTCACTTTCGATCTTGTCCATATGTCTATGTTATAAGGCAGGACTTAGCTCTGGAGGAGGAGATCCAACGACGAATTAAACGAGCTGTACAGCGATCATTTGAGATGGCTAAGACAACGCTCTGGCGCGGAGAGACTTCGAATCTAGTCCGGATGGACAACGCAGTAGAGGACGACTTCGCCTAAGGCGGAGCGTATATGCAGAAGGGGACCTCAACCAACTTGAATGACATAACTGGAACCTGTTAGCTGGGGACCGGGCGAACTGGAAAGGCTTGTTGGCTGATGCCCAGGTTCACCCCGAACTGTAGCCCCACCTAAGTAAGTAAGTAAGTATGAGGTCACGTTGATTGCTGGAGTGAGGACTTTGTAGTTCAAGTGATTATTTGTTTAACTTCTGAGCCGGTGTCATGTTTTACAGAATTGCTGTCCAGGCTCTCTGGGCCTTATACCTTTTTCGGTGACGGTTAAGTCTGCATTGCGATATAGTTAATTTTTTTTTAGATTTGGAAAATACTACGATGCTTAGCAAGATCGAGGTTATGCAGGGAGTTGAAGGTTGACTATAAGTGGATAACTGGGAAGATGAACCCCATATCAGACAAGAGTCTGCTTGGTGGTATTGAAGGATCAAAAAAAAGCTCTGATGTCTGTTGATATTCGATGAAAAGTCGGCAGAAGTTTAAAAGAAGGTGAAAAGGGTTTTATAACCACCCTGAAGTTCTAATTAATTTACACAAGGCTTTAAATAGGCTTGTTGGAAAGTTTATTTATGTCTCTGGAGAAATACTGACCTAAGCTTTAAATCTTAGGTGTTGAAGAGCTGGGAAGCAGCAGAAAAAGTGTGGCGTACCTTCATGCTCTTCCTCATCCTTAACAAGTTGTGTCCGATTAGTATGCCTACAAATATGGAAAGGCAGCTTCCATTCCCTTGCAGGATTCTTTCGGTTTTAGTTTTGTAATAGAGTGGTCAGAGTTTCCTATTATTTTTACAGGAACTGTTCGAACTCCATCTGATGTTTTATTCCCGACTTCTTGACTGAGATTGCAAGGTGAGTTTGTAGTCGAAACTTATGTTGGCCTGATCTGTTCCAAGTGCCAGTTTATCAGCCTTCTCATTACGGGGGCTACCTGTGTGACTGAGTACCCAGCAGAGTCCTTAGCCTTAAGCTCTCCGTGGCAGCAACGGGCAAGCTTTGATTTTTTCTCTACGAAAAAGGTTCTATCACCACGTGGTATTGCCTTCATTGCTGCTTCCCGGGCTGCAGTTGTTACTGCCAGAATCTCAGCTTGGAAGACACTAAACGGCGCAGAGTAAAGTTCTGCACCGACTCCAACATCCATTTTGGATCCATCAGTGTAGATGGGGATGGATTTGGCCTAAACTGTCTCGTTGGTTTCCCATCTCATTATGCTCGGAAAATAGCTAGAGAATGGTCTATTAAAGCCTAGGTAGGGTGTTGTGTAGTCTGTGATTACTTCGCTGCCAATGCATTTCCTCAAGATTTGAGTGTGTCCAGTTTGGTTAGGTACTCAGTCTTTCGATTGGCTTATTCTTAGTGGACTTTTAGATCCACACACTTGTACAAATAGGTCCAGCGGGACAATAACTTCAAGCTCCGCTGTTAGTGTGGTTCTCATTGCGCCGGTTGCAGTAACGCACGCCAGCCTTTCTACCTTTGTATTGGCCTTGTTAGTGACTAAATTGGCGTACGTTATAACCTCTCTGACAATCGCTGTGTACATCTACAGGGTAGTTTTCGGACTAGTTCCCTAGGTTTACCCGAATATCCTGTTGCACGTATAAAACCTAATGTAGGCCTGTCAAGTAAGTAAGTTAGTTTCGCCGTCAATCATTAATCTAACGATGATGTCTCCATTAAAAATTTAACTGTTGGCAACACTCAAACGACTTTAGGAATGACTTTCCTTGTTTTGTACTAAATTCTCAGCGAAGGCTTGTGGTTTCAGAAACTATTTCCCAAGAGTCCAGAAGCACTTTTCTCCATGCCAATGGAACCGTTATATTGTTTTATATTCGCAAGATTCTCTTGCCGCAAACAAGTCATGAGTGATTGCCATTCGTCTGTTTTGCAATTTACGAAGAAATTCCCCTAAGGATGCGATACCGAAGGAAAGAGCAAAACTAACTACCACCGACCGACCATCTATCGGGATATACGCTAAAGAAATAATTAAATTCATACATAAACAGTTTGCAGTCAATATTTACTGGCCAGGACTAATTCGCAGGATCGCTGCGTTCAACCCCCCATGGACAAATTCCAATTTATCTTTGCTGATTATTTGGGAAATATTCGTTACAGCACGGATGCTCACGCATGAATAAAATTGTAAAACTTTAATTAAAAACTATAATATAAAATGAATTTATGTGTTAACATTTAACGCAAACGCTATACTGCAGAATGGAAGGCAATTTTTTATTCATATTTTCTAAGACACTGTGTGTCTCGTTAAATTGACATCAAATGCCTAGCCTAAGTGTGATATGTCTGGTGTGACAGTTGTCGTTTAGAACACTAGTCTGCTACAATAGTATTCCTCATAAAGTTGAACGTGTTGAGTGCATGTGTCATAGTATTTATCTTTGCACGTCGTCGTCGTCGTCGAAGGAGAGAGTTCTCTCATTCCCGTAAGGCAAACATAAATGTGATACGTCTCCATAAGTTAATAAAAGATGAGAAACTCAAACCGATGAACCCTATTTTGGGGATGAGTTATGAAACTTTGAAAGGGAGAGCTGTGTAATGTAGTAATGTGGTCGAATCTCTACGAATTTGCTTAAGCACTTAAATTTATTCTATGACTTTGGGCAGTTTAGAAGGCATTAAACTTAAGTTAGATGATTCTAGTTGTCATGGCCAATGGAAAGGATGTTATAAACTTTAACGAGTATTTCCATTTTTTTTTTTTTTATTGTTTGTGGACAGCAGCAAGTAAGCATCCAATTGGGTGATGGCCGTTATTTTTGTTTAGTGTCAGCAAAGTTTGAAACCATTAAATAGCTGAAGTTTATGAAATATAAATTCTACCACTACAGATCCTAGGACTGTGTTGAAGTGGGAACAATGTTCATTCAAATTAATTCGAAGTTGTACAGACTCAGCGCGAATGAAATTGGAAGTTTGGCAGTATCCTGGGACCACTGAGGATACAAGGAGTATTGGTGCACATCAAACCTAAGTAACTAACAATAGACATGCAAATAGTATCATGAATAAAGCAGTGTCCGTAGTCAGAAGACCACTTTAACACACTATATTGGCTAGTTCCGTTTGTTTCGTCCACCACTACCTTGTCGCTCTTCTTCAGGAACTTTGTATACACCCAAGTGCCAAGCGGAGTACCCATTCTGTTTCCTTTTTTGCAAGAGGATTAACCAACCATCTGATTTGAATTGTTGGAAGGAAATTATTGTCCAATCCAATTGATATCCTCTAGACATGGCTGAGGTACCACTAACCTCTTGTTTATTGGTCTAGGGTTGAATTTTTTCTAGATAATTCATCAGCTGCTTCATTGCCTGGTATTCCGCTGTGATCAGGCACCCAGCAGAGCTAATTTTTCATTGTGCTGCATGCCAAGAACCTTAAGCTCTTCGCGACAATACTTTACAAGCTTCGATGTTATTTGCGCAGGAGCTATGGTGCCGGAGCACAAAGGCATTCCAGGCAACTGCATGGCGGACGAACTCGCTAGAGCGGGCACACCTCTACCAATTCTTCTGGATAAGGGGAATCTTAGTATGCCTCTAGCAACCTGCAAGTTTCTACGCAATATAAATCATAGATAGATGGACAGTAAGTAGCACCTATCTCATCATCAGGCAGATTTGGCCAAAGCTGGATCCCAAACGTTCCCATTGCCTCATCAGATGAAATAGATTGCTAATAAACACCTTAGTGGGTGCCATTACGGGACACTGCACCATCGGCAAACATGCCTATCCTTTATAACGACTTCTGCAGAAGCTGCATGGATGAGGAAGAGGAGGAGACGATTCTCCACCTTCTCTATACATACCCGGCCTTTTCAGCTTGAAGAAAAGCTGGTGACCCAGCTTCTTTAATAACCTAAGTGAACTGGCTGACATCGACATAGGCAGTCTCCAGCGCTTCATAGTAAGTTCCAGCTGGTTCTGCGGGAAGTATTTCTGGTGAAATACAAATCCTGGTAGTAACACAAAGGACTTTATCTGGTCTAAGTGAGGTTACACATGCAGCCTGCCACTCCTACTTAACCTAACCTATTGCTTTTATAGCCGCCTGGCTGTCAATGTATATCGTGATATCCTCCCGTGCAATGTTGAAACATCCACGCTATTCTCAGAAGTCTACCCTGTTAGTTGCCTCAAGGCTGCGTTATATTATCAATCATATACCTCCCTATGGTTGAAGTAATCCTTAAAATACTGAAAGTTTTAAGCCATGTTCTTATATGAATTTGTTTAAGCATACTTCTGTAAGTTTCTTGTATCAAGAAGTTGAATAACAGGATAAGGCATCGGCTTTAAATATTCAAATACTTGTGGGATCTAGCTTGAGTCTCAAGAATGCCATTTGAGAACGTTAATTATTGCAAGAGTGGACTGTCCAACTGCGATGAAGACCACCATCTTCCTGTCAGGTAGAACGAAACATTCAGCCTAGAAGATGATAGCAATAAATTCCTAACTCCTTAGACGGGGAAATCCACGCTTTTTGATGTAAAACCTGAAAAGAGTTGGACTTTACTCGACACGAATTCGCGGAACTATAGGTCACCTTGATACTCTACACTTCTACAAGAAAGAGGTTAGAAAGTTACAACGAAGATCTTGGCGAATTTTCTGCGAAAAAATTGATAGCACAGCAATGCAAGTTAGGAGGATTGACAGGGAAAAGAAGTCCTTTCTCCGTCACACTTAGGTCAAGTGTGCAAAGTCCTCCCTAAGATGAAAAATCTCTAGATCTACTAAATGAGACCACTTCACGGCCGTCATTACCAATTAAACTGCTCTGGACAGCTAAACGCGACCACAGTCTTAAATGGACCTAATCAGTAAATATAAGCTTAGAATGAGCAGTCTTCAGTTTTGAACCATAGAAAGCACAAGGACTTGATGGCATCTTCCTAGCAGAACCTCAAAGGGCCTTCGTAGATGTTAAACAGATTCTAGCAAGTATCCTAAGAAGCTGTTTGACTCATGGTTCAACCTCCAATGTCTTGACTCAAGTGAAAGTAGCCTTTATACTCAAAGTAGGTAAGGTCTCACATGCCGACTTTCTAAGGATCTGAGGTATATAAGTTTGACCTCATTCCAACTTAAAACTGTGTACAGAGTTTTTGACTTTTATGTAAAGGACATCGAAGATAGCCACTATCTATTTAAATTACAGCATGTCTGTCGAAGAGATAAATCTGTTAAAACGGTCCTTCACTCGCCTAGGAATACCCAATGATTGCTTTTCCACCTATTGAAGGGGCATTCGATAATCAATAAACGCCCAACACGATGTAAATGTCATATCTAGGACATTGCCCATACACATGTTTTGTCGAGAAACTCGTAAAGACACTCTTTGGTTGTGTCGTCCATGTCTTCTGTGGAGGCATGAGCATACACCAGGCAGATGTTGGGGAGTTTAGCCTTGGAGCGGATTGTTATAAGACAATCATTCGCCTAAGGGAAGTTTAAGACGCTGCTTCTGCCCTCTGTACCACTCAACATAATAGGTGACAAAATTTTCATCTTCCATTTGCCCGACCTATCACATCGCATTTTCTGGATGACAGTTATGTCTACATTAAAGCAATCTGGGGCTTCTGCGGTCCGAAAATTCGATATCCATATCCGAAGGTCGTTGTCCCAATTTGATTTGCTATGATCGTATACAGTAGGTTAGGTTAGATTAGATAGGAGGGTTGACGAGGAAGGAAATCCTTTCCCAGTTACACTTGTGTCAATGAAGACCCATCTTCAACAGTAAGATCATTCTTATCCAAGACTTGTCGTTGGTGGGTAACAGGGATATTTCTTAAGTGGTCTTGGCAGCAAAACCTCCAATCTCGAGGGTCAGGCCCTTTGTCAAACTCGTAAGACGAGGAGTCGCGTAAACCGGTCCTTACCGACTTGAAGTAGTTTAGCTTAATTGAAACTGTACGCCACCGTTGATGTCATCAGGTCTTTCGCTGCCATCTGAATTCAAAGGAAAGTGTCTTAGTGAAAACACTCTTTCTCGCCTCTCTCGCTAACTGCCACCAAACACCTTTCATAAAGGAGGAAACCCTATCTCCAGTCGAGGTTTTAAACAGGCCGGCTTCACGATGCGGAGGTGAGAGAAGAAGTGGGTAAAAAGAGGTTAGTTTGGGACAACTTGAGAATGCTTGTATCCTTTCAAAAGCACATGTCTACCTTTTGAACATTAGGCTATCGTATGTTTTTGCAATCAAAATCTTAAAACAAATGAACATTGCGCCCACTGACGGATGGTTCTTCTGAGTAGAGCAAGATGGACCGTTTTGCTGTTTTGTCTTTAAGACCTTTGTAAGAAACGCGCTTTAATTTGAAAGGTAGACGATATCGACTCCAAACTTTGACCAAAGATATATTTTTATCAAAATTATTCCTACGACTAACAATGCCCTCTTGAACTTTGTACCAACTTTACAATTAATTCACAACGTGTGTACTATTCAAATGTTAAATGCCAAATGCCAGCCGGAGTACATTTGTTATCTTTCATTCCGCCCACCCTGTGCAATTAATCCAAGTGTAAAGTTCCCAAAGGAAAATAGAAAATCCTTAAAAAAAACGTCCTTCATACATATGTATGAACTTTTATTCATAAATTTCTAAAATTTAACTTAATTCTTTGGATTTAAACTTCTGGTTAAATACACACACAGACAGTCGGCTTTTAACATTTGTTTAAACTAAAGACTGAAGTCCTTTATTCCAAACTTTTGTTTCTCCCTTTTTACCAGGGAAGACTAGATATTTAATAAAATGGACCCCATTGGTGTCACTAATTCGTAAAATTATTAAACCCTGGAGCAGAAGTTTTGAGAAAGCAAAATACCACAGCCCGTTCCAGACTTAACAGCCTTGAAGACGTAGCCATCTTAATCTGATGCAAGCAGACAGAGGGGACTGTGACTGCAATCTATTCCACTCCGATGAAGGGACAGCCTTCTAGACAAATTAATTCAAAGTTGATGCTGGAATCGAAGGTGGCATCTTCTAGGCACTAACCGATCCTTTAGAATTGCAGTCTTTTTCAAGTCAAAGCCATTCTACGGACATGTCAACAATATGACTATCTGCTTGGATACCAGGGATATGTCGGGAAATGAAAAAGGCAAATGATTGCCTGCTCTTTGTGAGCACCATATACAGAGAAACAGGTGCGGAAAATAAGGGCTAAATGAGCGATGGTGTCATCTAGATACGTGTACAATAGTCAAATCACTATGACCATCTTTCAATAAAAAGAATTTCAACAACTTAGTGGGAAGGATATACGTATGGTTTCAGGTGTCCTTACAGAGCACTGCTACTGTGCTGTTCACACAGAACGACTTGGTCTACTCTACAACGACAAGCGGAATCTGCATGGACGAAGAGGTATTAGAATCTGTAGGACATCAGCTCTGCGACTCTGCTACACTTGGTAGATAGGTTGAAGAAGTGACTGTACTTTGTACGATGCAGCCTTCACTCGGATCTCTATGGATCCATTGCGGTCCTCTAACGTGGTACGTCCAGTCTGAATAGGAATTCTCAATTCGTAATGAATGTAAGACGGGTTTTTGGTGTCTTCTTAGATAGGTCGCCCTGGTTGTTGAAATAGTTTTCACCAAAGGCCGTGTTTCTTGTTCTGCATAGGCTAGGGCATTCGCATAGGAAGTGCCTCTGTGACTTAGAAGATGATCCCAACCATCGTTGGTTTTTTAGTTGCTTTGCCGCAAGAAAGCAGTGAAGCACCTGGAGCTATTTCTTAATATGAAGTTCACAGCAAATAAGGTCTGCATCTGAACGAGCTGCGAAGATCACAAAATTGCTTAGCAGATTAATGGCAAACGTATGTGGCCCTTATGACAATTTGGCACGCCATTGGTTGCTGTCGTTGATCGACGCAATGCGGCAAGAGAAATACAACAAAGTCGCAATACAGAGGAGACACGAAACTATGCAAGTTGCAAGTTGGTACTGAACGGTGTCGGAATCAGTCATCCTCATAGTCGCGGGAATGACGCCTACGATCTTCCTGCGCCAGAAAGAAAGTATGTCCATGACAACAAGGCGGAAATTCGAGTGGAAGCGGCAACGAAGAAGGCAATAGAGCTCACCAAACAGCAGTGGCAAGAGAGATGAAATGTTGCTGAATAGAAGGGACGGAAACACAGCCGTTTACCTCCACAAGATGGGCAAAATAAGTAGTCCAGCTTGCCAATACAGTGACCTTAAGCAGGCAGCGCAAACCACACGCTCTTCGCTTGCAGCAGATGAGAAGCTGAAAGTAGTTCACTAGAATCATAGTCGCAAAAAAGTCAACGAGCGACCAGAACTGGAACCGAGTATAGGCCTTCAAGGACAACGTGCCTCTGTGCCTCTGCTGTGACTCTTCATAAGTCGTTTGTATTTAAACGCTTTATTCTAAGGTGTACCGCCAGTGGCCTTTGATAACCCATATGAAGAGCGTTAAGGTTGATCTGTTAAGCGTAAGAATGTGTCCTGTTTTTATTTAGTTAATGTTTGTCCAGAGTTTTCTAGAGATGCGCCATGAGTATGCCCCATCGCTCGTCAGCTTGTCTTTGAAAGTCATGTGCTTTGTTGGATTTGAGGAGTGCTAGGGAGGGCAGAACTAAGTGATCGACCAATGATAGGTCCTTTTCTAACGCTTCCTAACTAAATCATCCGCCATTTTGTTCTCATGGATACCATTGTGTCCCGGGAGTAGGGACCCACCAGAGTCCTTTTTCAGTTCGTCACGACTGTGGATGAAATGTCTTTGATAGCAGCTTGATCGTCTATGTAAATGTCAACAAGGATTGGAACACACTCCCATGATTCGGAAGTCTTATTGACCGAGTAATGTTGTGTTCTAGTGAGTAGATCTCGGGGCCCTCCCACTCCTTTTTCCGTTTTTGGCTCGTCTGTGAAAATCGAAATTTTGCTCGGATTGATGGCCTTTTCGCTGAAGTGCCAAAGCTGAAGTCAAGATATGGTGTGAGACAGTCCAAGCCAGTTTCTAGTTGTTCCCAACTTGCGATTTTTCGATGACCCCTACCGCTCACTTCTGGAAAGAAGATGAATATTTTTAAACGCAAAAAACTTTTCGCAGCTGTTTCGTGTAGATAGATGTAGAGGTGGAATCAGCACGAGTATAGTTTCAAGCTCTGCACTATGCACCACATGTCACCAAAAGAGTAAGTGTTCTCAGTTTTAACGCCTTTGATGGGCTTAGAGGAGCTCCAAATCGTTGATTTCAGGAAACTCCTTATATGGTTCTCAAATAATCGTACCGGCATCCTTGGGTAGTTTTGGATCCATTAGTTGCCCAAGAAAGTCTCAAGCAACTCAATACTTTTCAGATCGAAAATTAAAAGAGTTTGGTTAACTCATCCTACTCTATCCTGACCAATGTCAGCCAAAATTTTATGTGACTATTTGATCACAGCGCCACCATCTATAATTACGTTTAATTTTTCCTCCATCCGTCTTATGGGTAATAAGTCACGTCCGTCGACTTGTAAAAAAGTTTCCCTCGTAAAGAAAGCGGATGGAACTTTTCCGCACGGACTAATACATTCCCATTCGCACCTTTGGCATACTCGTACATCATTGGGAATTGTTGTGCAATCTCTCTCTCTCCTTCCGAGGGAAGCCGAACGGGCGGCGATAATTAAAACGAATTACACGAGCGTCTAAGTACTCTCGTCCTTATCCAGTTTCAGCCTGTGTCGGTGGCTGGCTAAATCCAATGTAAAAAGTAAAATTAATTATTTTTTTGTTTTTTCACAGTTAATTATGTGGTTTTATCGCTAAAAGAAAAAACAAAAAAAAAAAAAGAAAAAGAAAACCTCAATTAACGCAAATGTGCCAGCATAGTACGCTGGCGGTTTTTTTTTTTTTTTGTTTAGCACACACACACATTTACATTTCCTGTTTCGTGGAGTATTGTTGAACATAGCTCCATGCGTTGTATTGTATAATACTTGTATGTGGATGTGTGTGCGTGTACTTTGGGTAAGGGAAAATCCCCGCCTAAGCCGGAAAGATTCCATAACATTTGGCGGCCAACTGTAAAAAAAAAAAAAAATACAAGTACGAGTCCATTTTGTTGGTTTCCTTTTCTTTTTACAAAATGTCGACGAAGTATGAGTGGAATGGAAATTGCATGCTACTATGCTTTATGTGAACAATTAAAAACGAGTGTTTGGAAGCAGCTAGTTGTGCAAAAGTTGTTGCTCTTGTAATGTCCTGGTACCGGCAGAGTTAGAGGGTGTGGGAATTTACTGGTGTTAATAATTTATTCAATTTAAGATCGTAGCCAACACATTCAGACCAACGGATGTGTATAATTATGTTGTGGTTGCAAATTTACTTCTGTGTAGGGATAACTAAAATTATAAGATCTTGCCAAAAAGACTGTTTAAAAAGGACTAGAGTAAGGATCAATTCTCCTACCCACTCGTTCAATTTAAGTACTGAGACTCTGTCAAGACAGCATTGAAACCTGAGATTAACAGAGCAACTTTTGCTCGCTGTTTCCTTCAGATAAGAAGGCAATTGAGTAGCAAAGTCGCTTCTAGACAAACGAAAGTGACTGCACAAGATCCTGGTCATCTCAATCCTACTCTATGGTGCGGAGACATGTACTTAGTCGAGAATGGATGACGTTGCCCTTGGTTGTTTCCAGAGAAGAATACTTAGGGTGATCTATGGAAGATACAACGACAAACTATATGTGCTGTTCAATGACACCGATCTAGTCAGAAGTGTTCAAATACCACGACTAAGATGGCTTGGCTATAATGGCTATAATTTTGAGGAAGTGAAGGAGTTTATCTACCTTGGGGCAAATATAAACTCCACAAATGACACCCTAGTCGAGGTTCGATGAAGGATAACCTTAGGCAACCGCTGCTAATTCGGTTTGTCCAAGAAACAAGGATCCAAACTCCTAACTCGAAGGTCCAAAATCATGTTCTACAAATCCCTGATCTTGCCAGACCTGCTTTGTAGAGCTGAATGCTGGACGATTAGTAAGACAGCGGAGTAGATCTTTCGGATCCTTCGAAACAAAAGTGTTACGTCGAATATTTGGTCCTCTCTGCGAAGAGGGCGAATGGAGGAGAAGATATAACCGCGAACTCTACGAGCTGTACAAAGATGTGGATGTAGTCCGGAAGGCAAAAATCCGTCGACTGCACTGGCTCGGCCACATCGAGCGAATGGACGAGAATGTTCCAGCTAAGAAGATCTTTGAATCCCAGCCACCTGGTTCACGAAGAAAAGGAAGACCGAACTAACGGTTAAAAGATCAGGCAATCGCAGATGCCAGAAACCTTGGTCTAATAGATAAATTGGGAGCAGCGGGCCTGGGACCGTGAAGAATGGAAAGCGGTATTAGTTTAGGTTCAGACCCTCCAAGGGTCAATGGCCTGATAAGTAAGTAAGTAAGATGGTTTGGACATTTTGAGGAGATACACACCAGCGATCCGGCTTGGAGAGTCTTTCAGTCCATCCCGGAGACGCTGTTGGTTGAGGCACAGGTTCCTTTCGGACTGTAGCGCTATCATAAGCAATTAAGTAAAACTCTGTCAAGAACAGTCAGGTATGGTACAGAAATGTAGACTTTACCAAAGTTAGACGTAAGCATCTTCAGAGTTTTCAATGATGCTGTCAGTATTGAGAAGAGGATTCAATCACTTGTCCTGAGATGAACAAACCGAGCAATGCGGGTCAATACATATTATCCCACCAGAAGGGCCTACAATTTCATTTCAAAGAAACTAAGCATCCTAATCAGTTACTCATGAGCAATTGTAGGCAGTTAGCAAGGATAGGCGACATGGATATAGGTAAATTGAAGAGCCTTCACTCAAATCTCTGCGGATCTATTGTGTTTTGGTGGCTTTTTAGACAGTCGCCAAGGTCGTTGAAATAGTATTCATCGATGGCCGTCTTGTTCCTTGTTCTGTGTAGGCTGTGGCATTTGCATAGGAAGTGGGGGTTGTTTTCTCTTTCGCGTCTGTATTCTCACAGTCTCTGCATAACTTGTCTGTACTTAAACGCATTCTTCAAAGGTGAGTTGCCAGTAGGTTGTTGATAATCTCTGACTTGTTTACCACAAGAATGTGCCCTGTTTTTATCTTGTTGATATTTGTTCAGAGTTTCCGCTGGTGATGGGTAAGGAAGCCTGCTGGTTGAGACTCTGGGTAACCCCCCACTGTGGCGACGCATAAAGTAAAGTAATCTAGAGAAGTGTGGCTTCCAGTCTGATAATGCATCGAAATTTCATCGCACGTGATAGCTAAAGGAGGGGTTTAGCCTATGATTTCTGGTTCTAGAAAGTGTGGGTTTGGCGAGGGGAAAGACGTTCTGCTCCACACCATATTTAGGTCAATATAGACCCATTGTGATGCCCAATAGGAGAAGGATGTTCCTCTAGCTCGCCAAGTTTTACCTGTCTAGTAAAGAGTGGTGTGCACTACTGCGGTACATAATTTCCTGAGGATTTTTCCCAGTTGTAGATGTCGTTTATCGGTTTGTTCAATAGTTCCTCGATATAATGGAAAAAGTGCCTTCCAAGGCAATTAGGCCTGGACAATGACAAGAAAATTGGTTGTATCCTCAAGTTTGTCTTCCACCCTGCATCCTCTAGAGAGAGACATCGATTTTTTTCCAAATCCCAGGAGCACTCAGACTCGAACCAACCCTGGAACTGCTTCTTGTATTACTTCAGAGTGGTGCCACTTCTTCAAGCCTCCATCAGCTTTACTTTGTTTGCTCTTGAAGGAACCTTTTTACCTTCAGCACTCTTTCGATGTCAAAGCACACTCTGTTCCAGTTAAGACAGAGTTAGTCAACGTTTTTATTTTAGAATGGTTCCACAAGTCTTACTATGCTCTATTATCACTCCTTCAAGGGTTGATAGGGATTTCCTAAATTTTTCTCTTGGCCTATTGGCTCCTCCTTTGTTAAAGCAACTGTCTGCTCCATTCAGAGTTTTATACCTCGCAATGTGCCTTAGGATGTAAGGCGTTATGTTGACCGAGTTGTCAACTTTCACCAGGGCCAGTGCCAAACCTTTTCTTACTAATTTGTCAGCCTTATCGGTCTCCGGCATGCCTAAATCCTTATGGACGACGAAGAGAGTGATATCATGTTTTGATATTGCCCTCATCGAAGTCTCATGGGCGGCTACTATCACTGTTAGTACCTCCGCTTGGAAGACGCTTTTATGGTCTGAAAATCTGACTGACTTCGATATTTCCAGCGAGTAAAGGCCACCTGCACAATGCCAGTGTAAACTGTTAGGGTGAAGGCTTGGATTGTTTTAAAAAGTCAAGAAATGACGTGGTGTAGTTGGTGATTGCTCTCTGATTGGGTTAGTCTTAGGGCAACCATAGCCGTCGATTCCTGTAGACTGTTCAACTTAGTGACACCTCTTCGAAATGAAATGGATTTCGACAAGTATTTAGCCTGTCATGTGTCTTTAGCAATTCTTTACTGGATCAGGAAGCTGATAGGCGTTTAGTTTTCAAAAAACGTCTCTAACTTCTAGGTAGCTTCGATGATTATGCATTCCCACCGAGTCATCCTTAAGGCTTCTACCAAATCAAGGGCAAAGTGAAAAAGGACACTTTTGTGTGAATTTTTAGTCTTGAGTGCGAAAAGAGCGACGTGTTGCAGAAGCATCTGGCGTGTAGACAATATTTCAGTAAAGATGGCCTTCAAATCACGGTTTAAGACTTAAGGAGATAACCAATGATGCCATGAAATTCAATCTAGCGAGTAAAAGGGAACGTTCGACGAGGATAACAGGCAGCGACTGTTCTTCAGTTTTGCCGTCGATTATTTGCCGTCTTCAAACTTATAATCCAAAGTTAAACCTAAACCCTTTCAAAAAAAAAAAAAAGAATGGGTTCCTCCTTTACTTTTCCACATGTGATCTTTATAAGTCTACTTCTTCAAACACTAATCAGTTGCGGGGTCGTCCTTAAGCCTGAAAATCTGCTCTTAATCTGTTCAACAAAAATTTCCAATGAAATTTCCCAGTCTTTGTTCAAAAATAACACCCTCCATTGCACACACACATTAACCTCGAGAGAGTTAGAGAGAAAGGGTGTTTAAAAAAAACCATCGACTTGTGAAATACTTTTTAACCATAATTTACCACACTTTATAGCAAAATTCGGTTAAGCTTTGGATAAATGTGCGTATACAAGATAGAAATTAACTCCAAAGGTAACCGCACGCAGTGTCTAAGGACTTTTCTTTCGTTTAAGTTCTTCAAACCGCATGAATTCCATTTTCCAAAAACAGGGTGTCCCCCTTACATTGAAAAGTTTACCACTAAACGAAAAGTTTTTGGCAAACATATGTGCATGCATCCTGCATAAAAATGGATGCATTCTTGTGTGCCACATGTACTTAGAAGGACTTATGCATGTTCTCCTTAACCATGGCCATGTTAATCAAAGTATTCTAAAATTGTATATTAAACCACGTTGGGTCCCCTGCAGCGTAACGGCATATGTGTATCCTTGCTGGTGGAGGGAAAAATTGGAGAAGTTTTCCCAAGAAATATTCCATTGACCCCATGAACGAACAACCCCACTTCAATATGTCCTTTTAAACTTTAATGTTGACTACATGGTTGTGCGTGTGTATGTGAATGTGTGTGTGTGTGCTATAAAACATGAGCTAATGCATACTAAATTGACGTCTTACAATAATGTATGCTCTTCCTGTAAATCACACATATTTTGCCAAGCCTATGCGGACGATGGCAGAACACAGCAGTGGCATACAATATCCTTCTTTCCCCCCCCCCCGCCCCAAAGCTGATTATGAAAGAAATGCTTATCCTTATCCGCGTGTTTTCTCCCAGTGGACTATCTGCACACATGCCTGCCGGTTTGAGTAAAAAGCAAAAGTTTTTCACTCGCTTACACAGGAAGTTGGCCCAACAAACAGAAAACGTTCGGTGGGAGTGTTGTACACACGGCAGGGGATCTCCTTTTTGGTTTTTGCCTTTTCTTTGCACAGAATTCTGTAAAATGAAGTCGCTATCCTGTGCCAGTCTTTCTAATCATGACACTGGCTGGGTGGTGGTTGTAAACTTGACGACGACGACGGTGGAATGGAATGGGAAATTAATTTTCATATTTTCCATAAAATCCTCTGCATCTTCTATGAAAGGAATACAAACCGGTGGTTGTAGGCTGGTAGCTGGTAGTTGGTAGCAACTTTCACGAGCAGAGGTGTTCCGCTTGCATTTCCTGTTTTCGTTTTCAATTTTTTTTGTTTTTTCTTGCTTCTCGAAGAAAGGAGAGAAAACTTTTCTTGTGTTTCTTAAATGGCATTTAGCCAAGACGCCACGCTGCTGTTGTTTATGCACATTCGAAAAAGCGATCCTTTTACATCGTCAGGATGCGAAGCAAACCAAATGATTCCTGTGCCTGCATTTGGTGCAGCACCCTTTAGTATACATTTTGTTTGTTTAACTCTTTGGTAGTCGAGAAGAGATAGTCCTGCTATGTGTGGAAAAAAAAACAGGATAAAAGGATGCTTCCTTTCTTACCACACTCACTGTATGTACTATAAGTGTATATTGCGTTCCCAACATTTGCAGATACGGTTTTTTTTTCCTCTGTTGGATGTTATTGTGTGCCTGCTCCTGCAGATTTCCTTGCCACATATAAATAAAAACTATCCGCTTAGAAAACAATAAAGAAAAGCTACGGCTTTGGGGAGTTGTTGTGTACCTCTCTTTCACTGTTTACTAACTTTTCTTTGTGTGTGTGTGCTTACATTTTGCATTCTTCTTCTACAGAACTACAAAATGTTCGCGCTGAGAAAAGTGAAAAAAAAAAACAGAAAACTACACAACAATGCTTTATTATGCGCATAGCTATCATGTGTATGTGTGTTGATGCTTTTAGTTATGTGGGAGTGTGTGTGGAATCCATTTACCCCTATATAGTGATTTTAAAGCCGAGCTAATGTGAACATAGTATCATACAATGTTGTGGGGGAGGGTGGTCGTTAGGGTGGTTTTGGGTGTGGTAACGCTTCGAGTTTTACGTATTTATTTCGTTCAAAGTATCTAAATGGAAGTGCAACACAATGTGACTACATGATGTACGGCGTATTAAGGACGGATTGTCGTTTGGTATTTATTCTATACGAGGGTGGGTAGCGGGAAAACATTTTTCATTTCTCTTGTGGATTTTATATTCTAGGAATGTTATACCATTTGTTAGGCATTCATTGGAACCTATTGAGCTTGAAACAAGAGAATGCCGAGGTGTATACAAATTGAAAAAAAAAAGTGGATAAGCCAGTTGTTGTTATGGTAGGGATATCAAATCTGTACATATCGGTATGGAAATATTGTTTTGTGAGATACATTTGCATGAGTGAGTGCATGCACATACGAGTAGGACCACTTTCGTTTTACTTGAGACACATTACGTGAAATTAGTTGTGTGCAAACAGATTCCTTTGTTTGAAAAGGAGACCCTGTCCTACATACTTGTACAAAATGTTGCATCTAGCTAGAGAATTCATTCAACTTTTTGCCATGTTGTGAGGCTTAAGCTTCTTTAAGTCTTTGAAATTTAAATTTGCATCCTGTACTCTTAGTTTCAGCATGTTTCATCTATTGATCGAATCGGAATGCAAATGCTGGAACGTCCAACTTTCTGAAAGGATTTTCTCATTACTGAACAATGTTGAGTGGGAAGAAGAGGGCATGTGCAATCGAAGAGTGGCGCGATAAAAACAACATCCAGCAGTTCATTAGGAAGATCAAAAGGTGCGTCCACTTCTAGTCAAAGAAGAAGTAGTCCTCCCCTCAATAAAAAGGCCACCGGCTCTGAAGTAGCCAAAAGTATGCCAAATGACTGGAATATCAGCTCCATATGCTGCATCTAGAAGAAAGGCGCCATCTATAGAGGCATATTCCGGCTTAGTCTCGCACGTTCATAGTGCGTGACCATCTGAAGCTGTTTTGCAGAACACTAATCGGCCCGTACCGGTATGGCTTGAAGCCTAGTACTAAGGCAAACCCTGAAAAGGCTAGGGAATATCAAGTCGGAACTTGCCAAATTTTAATCGACTTGCAAGCCGCGTATGACAGCACATTTATCAGCACGTGATCTACAGAGCGATGGCTGAACTCGAGATGCCGGCGAAACTGAACTAGCAGTGTCGCTTGGTGCAGGAAATCATGCGGTGCAATGTGCAAGCTTGAAACAAAGGTATGCAATATTACACGCTGGTGCAAAGTCAAGGGTTAACACGGACAGCAACAAATCTGTCCAGCTGCTGGGATACGCAGATGACATCGAGATCATCGGCTGCTACCAGCGTGTCGTCATAGAGGCTTTTATGGCAATCATAGAACAGGTGAGACGATTTGGCCTTGAAGTAAATTAGGACAAAACCAAGCACAGTCTAGAACAAAATGAAAGTTGACAACATAAACTTCGAAGAACTTACTCGGAGTAAACTCTAAAAAACCCTTGCTCTTCGATTTGGCGAAATAAATGGGTTCCAAACACTGATCCTGACACTTCTGGTATAGTGCGTAGAGTGTTAGACCCTAAAAGGGAAAACACAGCAGATATTGAGCACTTTGGTCCCCTATGCAAGGAACAACTGCGAACTCTAAAAGCTGTATCAACATGTTTATGAAGTCTAAAATGCCAAAGCACGTCGACCACACTGGCTCCACCTCACCATTCGAATGCAATTTTTCAGGCAGAGGCTCTCTGAGGGTCGGGAGGTTCAATTAAATTAATCAGCCTTAGAGACGATCGCTTTTCATCTAAGTTGATGCTGACAACTTGAATTTCGAAGCATAATTGTCCACTTTAGAATCTTCGAGTCCCAGTCACCTGATTCACGAAGAAAAGGAAGACCAAACCTTCGGTTTAAAAATCAGGCAATCGGGGATGCCAGAAACCATGGTCTAGTAGATAAACTGGAAGTAGCGTGTCCGGGACCAAGAAGGATGAATAGCAGCATAATTTCAAGCTCAGACCCTCCAAAGATCGCTGGCCTGATAAGTAAGTAACTAAGTAAGTTGTCCATTTGTCATTCCCGAATTCATTTTTACTCACGGTGGAGCCCATATATTGGCCCCATTTTCTGGCCCATCGATCACCAATCGATGCCGTACAACAGAAGTGGTAGACCCAATGATCTATGAAGCCTCAATTTTTGCCATCATTTTGAAGTCCTGCCTTATTTTGTCAAACCAATGCTTGAGTTGTGCAGATTCAGTCTTCATTGGAACTTCAAATGCATGTTATTTGTGAAGTTGAAGAGGTAAATGAAGTTCTAACCTCCTTCAGCTGCTGGTGAAGCCACTTTTTGAAGTGTGACTTGCTCGAAGACATTCGTATCCCAGAACGCATCGATTCTTATGGTTCATTTGAAGACACGTTGACTTCTTAAATCTTGTCATAAGCGCTGCTCAAACAACTATTTGCTTGGATGGGAATTAAAACCTTTCCGCCACCATCGAGTTGGAAAAAGAGTCGGAGGATATTTCGGGTAACCTGCAGAACGGTTGAGCTGGCAAAATAAGGGCACGTCAGAACCTTTCTGAAAATAGAGAGTAACCGTCTTCTTCTTTAGAATCAATGAAGTTTCCCCTTGATACTGAAGCCAGTTGATTGGCAAATAGCAGATGGAGTGATATAAACAAGAGGCAGATCTTGCCTTACCTGGATCTGTAGGGAACGGGAAGACTTTTGGCTGTTAAGAGGAAATGTGTAAGTCATATAGTAGGAGCCTTCACGGGGCATTGCTTGATAGGTGGAAATGCTATACGTTTTCTAATGATTTCTGTAGAAGCTGCTGAGACGAGGAAGAGGTTAGGTAAGGTTAGGTTAGTTTGAAGTGGCTGTGAGCTAAAGCCAGCACACTTTGACAAGTGATAAGTCCATTTTGATATAACATGGCTCTGGAGAGATCTCTTTACCTACTAATTTAACCAATTGGAATTTCTCAAGAATCAAAGGAGGTTTCTGACGTCTGTGTTTATAGCGGGAGAGAGTTTTGCCGCATCAAAAAGGTGGATACTAATTTCTTTCATCTCTTTGTCCACACGGCTTCTGCAAAAATTCTTTAAATGTAAGCAGAGCCTTATTGCTTGCTTGCCTGTATGTATGCATATTTGGCACGGCAGCTCATGGAAAGCCAAGGCCTAGCTTCTCACAACCATTCATGTTGTGCGTGTTTTATTCTTTGCTCGAATGGAAGGGACCTACGGTTTAATGCCGACTCCGAACGGCGAATTAAGAAGCTTTTCATGACAAGATTGTACTCTTGCAGGTTTGTCATGCCTGCGAAGAGGTGGTGTCGCGAATAAACTTTTTGGTGGTTTTTGAGAATAGAGCCTGTGTCTCTCGCTTAGCAGTCCAAAGCACTTACCACTAAGCTTACTTGCCTATTAGACAGTATCCCAAGATGACATGGATCTGTCGAGAGAAATTTTATTCTAAGAGCGTTTTAGATCCTGTCGCGGCTTAATCTGCTTTGTCGCGAGAGAAGTTATACCACTTGTCCACCTAGAATTTGTTCTCTCTATAGCATCCAGCTTGAATTTAAGTTTACATGCAGCGATCGGTAAACCAAAGCATGGGTAAAGTTGTTCCATACATGGCGAGTTCGTCTGCCATACAGTTCTTTGGAATATTTCTATGGTCCGACACCCAATGAAGGTGAATATTGAACTGCTCCGCCATCTCTATGAGAGATGATCGGCAATCTGGAGCTACCAACGAATTTGGAAGAAATGATTCCAAGGACATTGGACGAGTAAGAGGAAGAAACAGTAATCCACCTTCTATGAATCTGCCCTGTCCTATGAAGACTGAGAAGGAAAGCCTTTGTAGAGTACTATAAAGAGCGACGTGGCCAAACTCGGTATTAACAATATAAAGACCTTTGTCTGTGGTTTTGTCCATAGTGTGGAGGAAGAAGGGGTTAACACCGACACCTATCTTCCTTTAGAAAGATGGGGAGGCAAGGTTCCTGGTGTTGGTGGTATCATCTCCACGTAGATAATATAAAAACAGACCTACATTTTGGTCTACGTAAACAGAGACAACCATTAACCTGACGCAACCTTACAACGCTGCAACTCTTAAAATTTCGTTGTTGATGGCTCCAAAACTTGTGTCCTTGTCATGGTTGACCAGACCACGAGTAACATTCTTCTCACCTAAAGTGATTTCATGGCAAAAATTATCAAAGCACGTGCAAATTTAAAACAGAAATCCTTCTTCCGCAACGAACCTCTTAAAACTTTTGACACTTTCCGGTTCCTCCCCATTTACGCACTTCAGTTTTGCAAACAATTTCCCATGAATCAAACCTCTTTTGACACTAAGTACTAAATAAAAAAAAAAAAAATTAACATAATTTTGAGCTATGTGCTGTCCACTAAATTAAAATGCTACCCTCAACATTCTGGTATAAAGCACCATCGTATTTACTCTCACAAAGATTCCAATAAATTTTCAATTTTGGACCAAAAAGCAACGAAAAAAAAAGTATTAACAGTAATACGCCCTCGACAACTAGTAGCCCCCGCACAATTTATTGCTATGCTAATAGATACATAAATTAGATTGCTATTTAATCATTTAAATGAACGTATTTCGGTTGAAAATTTATTGAAGTTTAAAAGTTAGAAACGAACAACACGGTTTACCGCTTACCTCCTCATGAAAACGTTGGCAATAATGAGAGTGTTCTTTGCCCTGGCGGATCAGCTTTAGCAGGAATGCGAGGGTGGGACAGAGAATATGTTTGCTTGGTTCCTTGCAGGAGGTGAAAATGGTAATCGCATTACATTTAAGCCGTTGATTGCTGTTTTTTTCCACATCACAGGCTCATTTGTTTGAGGGGAATATCTTGAAATATCATAGAAGCTTTGGATTTTAACTGTGAAAAAAAAAGAAGAAGAAGAGGGAAACAGAAACAGGTTGAAGGTGTTAATCACTTGATGTATGACGGTAATTTCTAAACTGAAATTACTTTAAACATATTTCAACAATCAATTAAATGTGGTGTATTAACGATGACGGTGGAGAAAGGATCTTTGGTGTTGAGATACTCGTACATAAGTGCGTAATTTAATGGAGGAATAAGGAATCGAAAGTGGTCGTTTTGTATAGCGGTAGCACAGGGTGCCAAAAAAGTTCATCTCATTTGTATTATTTAAAAAAAAAACATTTTTTTCCGCAAGTTTGTTGAAAAGTGGACTCACTGGGCAACACTGCTTTTCACAGGCTGAAGAAAGCGTTCACTTCCTCCCCTGTAATTGCGCTTTCTAAGCCAAAGTTCGTGATACATCAGCATTGGGCCTGGCCGGAATAATATAACGACAAAGTAAGGAAGACAATTCATTGCAGACTGTACCGCATGAACCTTGCAACAGATTCAAGTTGTGGACTTTGTCTTGAGAGTGAAGAGATCTCACAGCCCACTTTCAATTCAAAAAGAGAATTCTTCGCGGCGAAGTTATCCCAGTAGAACAGCCTGCTCCTATCAACCCAGAGAAGTTCCTTAACATCCTGACATCTTCTAGAGTGAAACAGCTTAAATGTTAGACATAAGGGAAGGCAAAAAGAAAAACCGCAGTGCCAAGGGCTGTGAATATCTCTCCTGAATACTCTTACGCACTGGAGGTCCCTTCTATAGTGGAGACCCTGAATCTACCTACTAGGTAGACACTTCTTGGTTGCCACAGACTGTAAGGCTATTGTTGCTAGTGTTTATCTAACGGGTTGATAGATAGTGTGTCAAACTAGAGGAGCTTGACTACGATACCTTAAGTCGACAGCGAGTAGAAGATTCATTATAAAGCCAGGTGAAGTAATCATGGACGATGATACTAAACGTCAATATATTGGATGAGGATTGGGGGGCTACTATGCAGTGATAGGATTCATAGTAACCAAGTTGATATATAGTCGACGAAGCCAAAAGTTGGGCAGTTCCCAAAGCCATAAGATAGAGGATTCTTAAGTTACGGCTCGATAATGTTGGATATCTTGCTGATGGGAAGGCGCTTGAAAGAATGAAGAAGACATATGGTTTCCGAGGAGGAGGGCTTCACGAGGAGTCACACGATGTCATGTGTGGAGTGCGCTTATGCAAAAAGGAAGGGTGGAAGGCCGAAGTATAGATCGCGTTTTTTTCTTTCTTTTTCTATTCGACACCATCCATCTTGGCCAGCTCGGACTATTTCCAAAGTTAAAGGGTGGAACCAGGTATATTCTTGCATTCGTCAACGCATTAAGCACACAATCCTTTGGGCAAAGGAGTTCTTGGCATTCTAAGCGAGGAAGCCAACTATTTTGGACTGCCTAGAAGGATAGCCACCAACCAAAGAAATGCGTTGACGTGGAGAATGTTCAATCAGTTTTGTGAAGAGACCGCTATCAGGACATTCAGAGCCAATGGTCAGGTTGAGAGTTGTAATTGAACCATCCCGACCTTAATAAAGTACACCACAGAGATGGGCGATGATTGGACAAGTCATCTACGAGCAATGAAGTGAGAACTAAACACCGTTCACAACAAAGGCGAGTTCACACGAGCTTCTTTTCGCACTTGCTAGGAAAAGTCTTTCGGGGGACCATCTGTTGCTAGTAGATGGAACGACGGTGAGACAAGGCATTGGAAAACATCGAGTAAAACCATGTCAGCTAGAAAGCCAGATTTGATATGAAGCGTACAAAGCTAACTTGTCTTACTTGGGTTCCGGGTTACAGAAGAATTTTATGCAACGAGATAACAGATAAAAATGACCACACGACTAAGTATGTCCTCTGTCTTCGGGAGGGATAAGATTGCGCACATTCGGTATCGATGTGGCGAGAATCGATTCCATTCAATCTCTTGTCTTGCTTGAAATTGTAGGTTTCATCAAAAAACCCCACGTTTCTTTAGCTTAAACAACTCTCACGTTGGTTATACGGACGACATAGCTCTAAGTTAGTTCAAGGGAACACTCGGAAAATCGTAAAGACTGGCCTGCATGTGCAAGAGCCCTGCAAACCTCATTCACATCCCAACAGCTACTACAGTGTGTGTTACGGGTGATACTAAGCTTCATGGCTCCAATTGGTCTATGGCCTGCAATCTTGACTATATCTAAGCGAGTTCTGCCAAGCAATGTCATTTTAGTCTACGTTGGTCAGCGATAGGAATAATGAAAGTATGTTGCCCTTAACAGCACCCAGTTGAATACTGACGCAAGTAAGTTGTTAAAGATCGATTTTCCATGGCCAGTTCGTCAGCATGTGCACATCGGTACCTACGCAGATCCTGAACTTTATTCGGCATTGTTCTACAAATTTGGAGGATTTGGTAGCCGAGTCAATGGCTTTGATATCAGTTTGGCTCCACTAAGATAGAATGTTATGGTTAGGTGTTGCATCATTTTTAAGTAACCTGCAGGCTTTGCAAATTGAGAGAAGCTCCGCCTGGAATACATTTGCAAAATCTGGAATCCCAAAGGATTTGGACTAGTCAAGATTATTTTTTTTGTAGAAAACTCTCGGCATACAAAGCTGTATTGTGGTTATCCATCACTGCTCCGTCCTTCAATTCTGCTCTAGAGAGAAAACCTACAGCGAAAATGCAGTCTGTTGCAGATGCCACCAATTCTTTTAGTACAAAGTTAAGGATCTCGGCAACTATAACCGAAGAAAAAAATAAATATCTGTGTCTTAGGTTAAGAATAGCATCACATAGGTACACCACTCGAATGGAAAGTAGTTACGCTTGTGTTCAATGGAGGTCACAGTATTTTTACTAACGCTCTCATGAAGGACATGGACTTTCTCCTTATTTTTCATGAGTATGTACAAGGATGCTTCAAATGCATCTCAGTTTACGCTTAAGCCTACTTTCGGAAGCACTGTCAAATATAGAGATTCCTTCTTAAGCCGTACCATACGAATGTGGCATGATCTGCATAGCTCTGTGTTTCCTCATCACTACAACCCACCAGCATTTAAAGCCAACGTGCATCGGTACCTCCTTCGTCTGTCCTCTAATTCCCCTAATGCCCGTGCTCTAGTTTAAGGGTAATAATAGTCCCTTGAGCGCGCACTAATTAAGAAAAAAAAGCAATCGGTGCCCCGTTCTTAAAACTATAATCCTTGATGGGCTCGCAAACGATCTTCGTCCACACAACTGGTACCTGACTGCAACGTAGCACACATTGCTCTATTAAAGCAACTTCTTTAAGTTCTTTTAAATTCTAGTACAATTTTCGGTTGGGAAACTCTTCCCCGGAAACCAACATACACCCACATCCTCTAATCTAAACGGACAGTCATAACAAAAACAAAGTAACTATGCTTCCAACGTAAAACAAGTCCTAAAATAACATATGCCTGTCTTACCGCATCTCTAGATCTATTTTTGTTACAGACTTGCTATGCAACCACCTAAAAGCCATCCCCAAACACATATCTGGGAATTTCTATCAACGCAGGATACTGAATAAACAAACAAACAAACCTACACAGACAGGCAAAAATAAACACACGAAGGTAGCTGCTGTAGGTACTGCATTTCAGATTGTCTCTACGAATAAAATGGCAATTCGTTGGAAATACTTGTACATAGTCAGAACGATAAAAAGAACCGACAAACGGTTGTTCCGTGGAATTATTAAATTAGCTCCCACCCCGCCATATGGGCGATAACAGGGCGACAACAACCGTCATTCAAATTCATTATTTATTATCCTTGAAACACAAAAAGCAAAGCAAGCAAAAAAAAGACATAAGCCCTCGGTGACATGGCAAGACAATTTGGTCAAACCATCGATGCCGTGTGACAGAGTGTTGACATGACACCAACAAATAGAGATATGTACTCACAAAACTTGACGTATTGAGTTGCCATCCCTTGACATACGTCAAAATTGGATTTTTAAGTGAGAGTAGGGCGGATTTTTTTTCCATTAATTACAACAATCCATTGACGGTGTACATCCTATTATCTGTCATCGATTGTAGAACTCAAGGATTCATCTGTTTGAGAGTTTTTCTTGCTTTGAAAAATGTTTTGTCCCATTCCTGTGGTTATCCTTCGAACAAATGAAACACACAATCATTAATTTTCCAAGAAAAAAAAATGCTTCTCTCCTCCTGAGGGATAAAAAGTTTTTTTTTTCTTTTTTCTAACACATTAAGTGAATGAAAAAGTTTTTTTTTTTTGAGTCTTTTTGGTCCTTAAGCTGTCTGGGACAAACTACTGATAAACATTGATAAACTGAATGAAGAACCATTCTTTTGTAGCTAAGCTTTTGAGTTTTCATTGGGTTGGTTGTATAGTTTCGTTGAAAAGGATCTAAAGGACATCAAAACAAAAAAAAAAGGAAAAAAAAATTGTAACTCTATATGCGAACTTTTAAGAACATATCAAGATGAGAGCACAAGTTTTTCTTTTTCAAGCTAAGACTGTGAAAAGGGTCAAAATAACTTTGTTATGAAGAAGGATTTAGCTTGGGATACTCCCTATGTAGCCACCTGTCAACGGATAGTACCCCATCTCATGGAACGTGGAAGGGGACAGATGAAAGTGTTAAACAAAATAATTTATTAAGGATTTTAAAGAGTAAACACTTGGAAATGATTTGGAAAGTTCGATCGACCGGGGATGTTAATGTTTTGCCTGAAATGTCGAGTGAAACTGAGTGTGGCAGTGCAATGAACGTGTCTGAACCAAGAGCTAGGACAAATCCAATCTAATCGAGCTTAGAGAAGTCGCATTACCACAATAATTAACTATGACAAGAGGAGAAATGTAAATTTTGAGAGAAGCTCAAGGCGATAAGACTTACATACGAAAAGAATCCAGTCGACCTCACGCAGAGTCACATAAAGCTACAACTGAAGATATGTCAACCAGGGATTCTAAGAGCTTAAGAGTTATATTCATGTCTAAAAACTCCCAAAGATCATTTGAACAAATCTGCAATCCATAAAAAAGGAGGACATTTCATGGACGCTATAATCCAATTGGAAGGTTGCTATCATAAATTCTTAAGACGCCCAATGGGCAATAAATCCGAAGGACAAATCATTTATTACCCAAAGGTTATTGAATACTTGCTGAAACATGCCCTTCCTGACTTTATACCAAAAGGAAGCCTTCCTAGCACGGATCATAAGACAAAACGAAACGCTGTCGTATCAAAAAGGCGAGACAATTATGTACCTTTTTCGGTTAACGAAATTAAGTTCTAGATCCCGAAGCAGAATCTTTTCCCTAATTTCTCCTAAATCCATAGTTTTAAACAACAAATAACAGGGCACAAGTTTACTCCAAGCTTGGCGCTCAGAGATACCTGATTCTGGCCAATAATAAACACGACCAATGTTATCAACTACACTGTCTAGGAAATTTGAGGGTTAAAAAAGTTGTGTTCACTGTGATTGAATGCTAAGATCGAGCCTATCTCCAGCTTAAGCTCGATATGGAATCTCATTAAGGAAGGGGCTTTCGAGTGGTACAAATGTGAAAACTAAGAAAAACTGGACAAACTTCTGCAAATGTAAGGAGGTTTCTAGTGTGCGGCAGAGTGAGAGAAATTCATAAGTTGGGACGAGTTCTAAGGCAGATAAACTAGTAGAAGATGCTCCGTAATACTGATGGGAAACATCTCAGTTGGCACAATTCGTTTTATCAGACAAGGAAGCTTCAACGAATGTCTACACAGGATGGGAAAAAAAATGAGCCAAGCATGCCAGTATGGCGACTTGACTTAAAACAACGCACACGTTTTTCGAATGCGTAAGATGTCTTAAAAAGGGACGAAGACTTAAAATAGAGGCAAGTGGTATCACATCGGACAATATCGTCCCGATAATGCGCACAAGTGAGGAAAATTGGAGCCGAGTATGCTACTGCATTGAGGAAGAGCTGAATGTGAAGAAGTCACAGAAGAATGGAGCCCCATAAAGGCTGAGGAAAGTGGTTCCATCCTAAGGTAGGAAGAAAGAAGTGACTGTCTTGTAGGTCCTACCAGAAACACAAGTAGCGCTGATGAGCGTTTTTGGTACCACAATTCACGTGACCTAGGCTCTGATGGGGTAGTTAAGAGCGTTAATGGTATCTGATTTCTGATAATTCATTGAAAAAGGCTTTGCTTAGCGTGAGATGCCTCGTTCTGGCTGTGATGCCGAGCGATCACAGAGTGGAAAATGGTTTCCTTTTCCTGTGTATTGTGGCGGCTGCGGCAATGCGATGCCTAACTTGGCAGCATATTCTTTCTGTCTCTCTGTTATGGCTCAGCTTAAAGCCTCTGACTGTGATTGATTGACAAGAACCGATGTATTTGATGTGCAGATCCAGGAACAGGATGCTTAGGAGCACGTTGAGAGCTTTTATCGGACTTAATCGTAGTGCTCTTGCTGTGCTCCTCCGATACCAGCTGTTTTATGAACTCTGCTCTGTTTTGTAATGTTCTAAGCTCTCTTTACATCTTTACGGAATGCCCAGCTCTCTTCCAATTTAGAAAGATAATCCTCGGCAACGAAGTCATCCCTACGGAACAACTCGCTGCCATCCACTCAGAGAAGTTCCTTAACTTCCTGACATCCTCTGGGGTGAAAAAAATTCATCTGAGAACACGAGGGAAGGCAGAATAGGATTCGCTAGAAACCGCAGTGCCAAGGGCTGTGAACAACCCTCCCGATACCATAATAATAAAAAGCTTTGTTTAGGGCAGGCCACCAAACTAGCAGTCAATAGGTGAGGATGAGATGAACTGTGGCAATGTCCATTCAGACGACGATCCTAGTTTGGAGTTTCCAGTTTCTACCAAATATTTTGGTCCAATAGAAAGGGGCACCTGCTTTTTTTACCCTGTGTTCTATATTTAGTTTACAGCTGAACTTGGGGTCAAGGATAACGACGTAATACCTTGCACTGGAGGATAGAGTGAGTATTTGGTTGTTAGGACGTGGAAGCTTGAAAGTTGATATATTGTAGCCCGAGTAAAGTTTTGCTCGGATCAACGGCAAGTCCGCAACTTATAGCCCAGGCGTTCAGCTTAGCTACAGCCCTTGATTTTACTTATTACTGAGAGAAGCATCCTGTGGGCGTTCGTGGTCCCCCTGGCTTAATGGTTAGAACGTCGGACTACTAAGCGAAAGAACACAGGGTCAAGCCTCAGCAAAACCTTAAGGAGTACAATCTTTTACAAAAGAGCTTCTCAATCGGAGTCAGCAATCAAAACCGTAAGTCCTTTCCATTCGTTCGAAATATATAACACGCACAACAAGAATGGTTGCGACAAGCTAGGTCGAGGCTCGTTATGAGCTTTCTTTGGATAGAATCAGTCACACTATAGCAAAATACTGACTGATACATTTTGGAATGATAAGTATACCTGTGGTCGCAAGGAAAAACTACATAAGTCGTATTGTATTGTGTGTGACTTATGCTGCTTTTCTTTGTGGCTACAGATTTATTAAGATGCATTTGTTAGACTGGCGATACGAGAAAGTTTGTGCCTACGGTTGAAAAGGACCTGCTATGCATAGATGTTAACATTTTAGATCCATCCCTGGAAATTAGAAGACCGACGGTTTGAAAATAGATTTTGATGCCGGTGTCTCAGTAACGACACATTACGCATTCCCACTTCACAAAAAGAAAAAACTATGTAGTAATCGAAATTAAAAAATCAACTAAACAACCGCCCCCTTTAATGGGCTCTTGATGGTTGACTCGTTTCCCTTTCTTTAAACGTCAGCATAGTGAATCTATTAAGAAGTTTCCTTCTCCAATATGTTATTGAATTCAATATAAATAAAGCATCTCAGCTCCCCTTCTTCTTAACAGCTGTTTCAAACTCCCGTAACGGCAGACTCCTTTTTTGTTTTTATAGACATCCCCCATCTTGGATCGTTCATTTTAATTTCTAATTTTATACAATCCGAATCATTGTAAGTCAATTTATTTTTCTCTTAAGCTTTTCTTTCGTCATCCCCTTAGTCATTAATTATAAATTTCAACAATTAAAACACAGCAGACATGTCATTGAATTTTAAAAACCCAAAACAATATTTGTATATTTATTCTTGTAGGTACTTCTCTAAATAAAATGAAAATTTTAAATAAATATAAATTCAGATTGTAGGAGCCTTACAAAGGATATTAATTAAATACATCCTACACGCCATTATGATACAGATACATTGTGAACGCTTATTACCTCTCAATTCCATCATGAATCTGTCTCATATAAAATTTTATTCGTTTCGTCCTTTGAAAAGGACACACAAGTGCCTCATTATTCAAAATTATTCCAAATCAAAGTTTGTTATTGTATATCTCGATTTCGACTTGACTATATAAACAATATTCGATCGATAAGTCTTCGGCGGTACCTCTACGCGCTAATATAATCCATCTAAATCAAAATGCTTCATTTCATTGACCTTGTCTAATAGTGGAAGTTATACTTTATTTATACGAGGATGTGACTTTATATTTATATGTGTGGGTGTTGTGTGCTTTAGGTAATAGCGCATTTGGGTTGAGTTTATGGGTAAAGAAAAGTGGAAGGGTCGCTGATAGACAACGACAAATGGGAATTTCAGATTGGTTAAATAATAATTCATGCTTTTATGGTTTCATTACCACATATCAGATTCAATTTAGATACCTAGTACAACCGTTATTTTATGTAAGCTTTAGTTTTGTATTCCAATAAAGTTATTAGAAACTACTTTGTCTTATTAAACAGGGGAAGTAAGATTTAAGATAGTATGCAGTGAGTAAATGATAGACACGTGAACAGAAAGAGAGTAGGGAAGGTATTACATATAACATTTGGTAGACCGGTTATTGGTTTTAGATACGTCATTGTGTCATTGAGGAGTTCATCGAAACCATAAGAAAAGATACAACTGGTAGAGAGCGGTCTCTGTACAAAAATTGAAGAACTAATGGACACATATGCCCATCGTACACTATGTGCGCAACTTATAAATGCTCGATAAACTGCGGAAAAAGCTGACGTCAATTCTACTGCATAGGCATAACACTGGCAATAGGACGGTAATATGGCTTGAAAGTGTTGATCGTACTAATAACATCGGGATGTTCAAAAGAAATACTGTGAATTATAAACAATGGAAAGAGTACCAATAATTCTCCCCAGTTATTCTGGACACCAACCATGGAAAAAAAACGACTGAAACCTAATATCACTTGAGTTTCAAAATAACTGCACCAACACTAGTGCTGTGTGAAGAGCATCATAAGCGTATTCATAACGCCTTCAGCTCTTGTGAATTATAAAAAAACAAAAGTTTAACGCTTTAATTCTAGTGGCTTTGAACTTTGTCCAACTAACACGTTGGGGATGATTGGAGATCGTTACTCGTTGGACATGGTTTTGTATCGCATTATTTCAAGATAATGTGCTGTACATTATCTTTTCAACTCGTTTTTTGAATTCTTGGTTGATGTAGGTAGGTAGATAGAAGTGGTTGAAACTGGTGAACCTGACAGAGACACAAGTAGCGCGGATACGCCGTTTTTGTTTCCATCCTGTGGAGTTGAGAAAATTGATAATGTTGCAGAATTTGATGTCAGACATTTCAGAAAGTTCCTTGAAAAAAGGGTTTTTCGAGTGTGCGCTGTCTGGTTCTGGCAAGTGCCGGCCAGTCACAGAAAATTGTCCCAACTACTTGACAACGTGTGGACCAAGTTTCCAGTGGCCGGCGCTAATTGCTGTGATTCTTGCTGTCTCGGTGCGGTTCCTATTGATTAAGTCACTCGTCCTGTTTTTATTGTAGGTGGGCTATGTTTGTCTGGATATGGCACAGGTTGCTGGACTTTTCCATCTAGAGTTGGCAATAAAGAGAGGAATTGTTGGAAAATGTTGCCCTTGAAGAGTCCCATCGGGGAGCAGACTGACTCCGCAAGGGAGGCATCAAGGGTTGAACAAGATCTGGCTAATGCGTCGGCTCTCTCGTTACCCTCTATGTTACTATGGCCGGGAACCCAGAGAAGAGTGATGTAAAACCAAGCGTTTGCCTGCGTTATAGTATCCTTACACTGTTCAATTAATTTTGAGGACAAGGTAAGTGAGTGCTTGGTTGAGGTAAGTTTTATTGGATGCTGACTCTCAATGGAAGCACGGTGTAGATCCACTCACTGCTGTGTGGTGCGTGTGTATTTCAACATTTGCTTGCATTCATTGTGCATTGTATTTAAGGGATGAACGCCAAAAATGCACAACCGAGATGGCGATAAATTTTATTTTGGCAACAGACGTGTTGGAAAATCAATTGGACAGTCTGTCCTGCCGATAGCATTCAACTCGCTGTTCAACGTCGGATGCTTCATCAAGTGCATGAAGGGTATCAACGCGTGTATCAATTCGTTCACCAACCACGCCGAAAACGCAGTTCATCAACTTGAGCAACAGATTTGTTTGCCAAAACCACACAAGTTGATCAACTAGGGGTACGGGGCTCGCAATGCGTTCAAGACGAATATGTGCAACATGTACGAGCAACGTAAGTTTGTGCAATGTGCAATAGTGTACGGGGCTTTGAAATTTGTTGAGTTGAATAAAAAATTGAGTGCAGAGACACCTTGTGTACGTCGGGCATTATGAATCCAGTTGCCCCATCAAAACTAGAAACAGATCAAGAGATGGTAGCGGGCAAGAAGGAAAGACTGGCAAAACAATGCAAATGTAATTCACATTTATTGAAACCCTTTAACCGGGTAATCGCGAATGTATCTGAAGGTCTCTTATTGGGAGTGTGATTTCCCCTTAAATTGTTGGCTTTTGTAAAGGAGTACTACAACATTGCAATGTGTTTTGTTCTGCACAATGGACAGCTTTCGAACTTCTATGAAGTGCAACTGGGAGTAAGACTCATACCTATCCTCCTTCTACTGACGATTGATGAAACATAGATGAAAATGAGCGACGTGATAACCAATGGAGCTTGTTCATCGAACCGAAGGTTTTATCTGGATCTAGACATGAATACAGATGTTTAGAAAATATTGTAATCGATGGTTATGATGAATCCATTGGACTCACAGTAATCTAACTAAGTGATGAGCAGGATCGCTTCACCTTCGCTAGGGGCACTGATCACTTAGCTACTAGCACTATTGACTCGTACATGGTAAGTGGTTGGAATGCGTGACTTTGTAGGTGAGCTAAACCATTCCATTTTTTATGGGAATTGGACAAGAACCCCCAACGGTGCAAACTAGAAGTGAAAAGTTGAAGCATTTCTTAAAATTGCTGAATCCGCTGCTTGGTTCAAAGCAACTCCATAACGCACTCTCATTTCGGACGAAGTATTGGACCGAAACATAACATTGCAAGACGTATGCAAAGTTATGCACCGAGGCAACGTAAACAAAGCTCCAGGTGAAGACTCGAATGAATTCTTCAAATATGTCACCAATGAGTTAGCATAGCGTGTCATCTTCAGGTGTCAGCCAGTTACAGGAGGAATATATTTTTTCCCTATTCTACAAAGGCCGACAATATCCTTGCTCTAACAAGCATTGCTAGGACTTATCTGAATAAGTATTCGATTCTGTTGATAGAAAAGGCAAAAGCAATCTTGGTATATCCACAAAAAAGGTAAAAGTTATCGAAAGCCTGTTCAAGGAGAATACGACTGCTGTGTGGGATGGAAACAATTTGCCGTTTCAGCCTCGCATGGCTCTTAAGCAAGGTTGCCTTTTGAGTTCCATCCTTTTCATGCTATTCATACCTAGGATTCAAATACCCTCTTATACGCCGATAAAATCGTCATTCTTTTGGAGACCTTACCGATGATTAACAACATTGCAGTCTTTGGAGCCTACAAGCTAACACCAGCAAACCTAAGATAATATTATTCCCCCGCTTTGCATGAGAAATAGTCCAGAATTGACCAAACATTGGAGATGCCAAATGAAAATACCGCGATGCAGTCCTTTGAATGGAATCGTCATGGTGCGAAGCATTTTGGACAACGTGGATGTCAATAATTATAGTAGAAGCGGCGTATAAGGTGCAAAACGTGGTCTTTGAAGTATCGAACTGCAAATCGAGGAAAGTGAAAGAGATTTATCGTCGCCCCATGCCCCAAACCGGGATAGAGGACCTAAGAAATCCTAGTGGATGCTTGAAGATCAATTAAAAAGACTTGTATCAGTCTTCTCGCAGTATAAAGCAGATACTATTGCAACTGCTATTGACTTCAAGCCAATAAGTGATTGCCTAGTTATCAAAGCATCATTCCACAACATCAGCTTTATATCTGCACACGCCACTACTAGGAAGGCTGAAGACCCTATCAAGAAGAAATTGTATGACCTCCTGGATGGGGTCTACTTGGGGTGTTTGGGTTAGTCGGTCTCTGACTACCCGATCTGGCAATAGCTCGTTATATGGTGATAAGTAGTAGTCGGTTGCCTTGCCCAATATGGTGATAAGTAGAAGTCGGTTGCCTTGCCCAAGAATTCAGGCACGGAAACCGGAAACCTGTCTTTCTTCATACAATCGAACCACTTACCAAATCGGTATTAGGTTGCCTTCTTGTTCTTGCTTCTTGCTTGCCAAGTTTCCAACAATATTTGAAAAGTTAGTACATCAGGTTTGAACCCACTTTATTCTAGGCAGACCTGCTTAGTATTTCGGCATTGCATGCAACCATTTCTGAAGGAGCTGCAAGGATAAGGTGGCCCACCCTTGCCAGGAAGCTCTCCACTCAACTGTGTTCACTTTCAAACTCTGTGGCCAAAATTGAAATGAAAGAAGGACCCTTAAGTCTCCAGGGAAGAGAGAAATAAATAACTAATCGTCCTGCGGGTATAATGGAAATTTGAAATTCTGTCAATGGCCATCAGACTAAGCATCGACTCCCCACCTCACAATCTTCAAATTCGACTCTTCCTCAACATGAGCTATAACCTAAAGTAGTTACAAATTAGACAAGACCAGCACGACATGCCACGACTTTGATGAAATTTTCTATGACAATTTGCCTTGGTTGACATTCCCAACCATTGACTGTCTGGATTCAATGTCTTCATCAATAAAACTGAACCGATATTTCTCTAGTTACAGTGATAGTGGTACCATCGACTCGTCCCTCAAAACAAACTATTCCATAGAAATGACTACAAAGTAACCAGAGTACAACCACCCCAACGCACAAGAATAAAATTCAAACTCAAGAGAGTGTTAATGCTTTGCTAAGTCATGACATTATAGGCCAAAGTGATGCCGCCCTCTACCTCCCCCTTTAGTTTTAATGAAGAAAATTTATAGAGAGAGACCCAATTCTGGAACGAAATCATGAGACAATTACCCAAAGGAGACACTAATTTCAAAATTGCTGAGATGAAAATGTAAAGCGTCTTCCAAAACGAAGGACAATGATGAAAGATTTAAACAAATAAAAACCTCCTTTAGTCAACCCTTCCGGTCAATTTGAATACGTTATTGTTCGTAAGGAATGCTGAGTTTATATCTTTTGTCCTTAAAAGGTGGCATATTGTTGACTTTTGTTGATTTAAAAAGAAGAAAAAAACACTTAATTTCCTTTAAAGAGCTTAGCAATGCAAGTTTTTCAAAAGAAAAAGGAAAGTCTTAACCAAAATCCTATAAGCATGACCCTTAACAAAAGATACACCAGGATGTCATTGAATAAGAAATTAATTGAGTTCAGAGCTGAATGTAATTGCATTTTCCGTTGCAAGGACAAGAAAATTGTTAAATGTACCGACTTAACAAAAAAAAAAGAAGCTTAAGCTGCAATGAAATACGAGCATGAAACGGGTAACAGTGTCCTGTGTCCTTCGTTTTCAGTTTCAGATTGTCTTGGAGGAGATGTCGAAGCTTTCGCCAGATAGACACACAAATTGCATCGTAAAGGTGATACAAAATGTAGGTGACAAATGGCATTGAATCTCACCAACATCCTAGGGATATAGACTTCACGAGAATTGGGGTCAAATCACAAAAAGGGTCTAGGAAGGGATAGAGTGGGCTTTGTTGATGTGAAAATTCAGCTAGTGATGGTAACAAGTAAAATTTATGACTTAACCGAGATGAGTTATTGGTTTCCTGAAATAATGTTTCAACATTTTATCTACTCAACTTCAGTCTTAAAGGCTGCCAAGGATTTCGATGGTATTGGGAGAACAATGTTCATAATTAAGAGAAAACTTTTGACACGTTTATTGATTAATGAGCGTATGATGAGTCGGATAACACGTGGGTTAACCTCAGCATGCTTGTCAGAAATCGGATGATGCTTCCTTATCGACTGAATGGGGTTTCATTCAGTTCGGCGATGATCTAGCGAGGCAGTGAAACTATGAGATGTGTATGGATGCTTTCGACGCGCTCTTTATACGAAAGAAGGTGTGAAACCCGATTGCGGAACTAAGTTGATTTTGCCGTCAGAACTGCCATTACTTCCTATGTCTCTACAAGGAACAGCCAGAATGGCAGAACGAAGTATCTGCGCGAACGAAAATGTAAAGTTCCCAGACTAGTTAGCCGACAGGGATAGAACAGCTTTGGAAAGATATAAGAATACGCTTTAAATCGCTGAACAGCCTAAAAAAAATGAAGGACAGGGCCTGTATAGGCAGACGATTGCCCCCAGAGAGGCACAGAAAGCCTACCGCTCTTCAACTCTTATGCGAGATGACTTAGGCCAACAATGAATCCAGAAACAGACTCATCTAAGTCAGACCCAGCTGCAGGTCGTTTAAAAAGAACCGACGAGTAAGAAACCGGATGAAAAGTACAAACCCTACGTGGTGCATTGCCATTCACCTGAGTCGCGGATATACACATTCACGTCCAACTGAGCCGATTGTGGGCTCTTCTAAAAGAAACAGATACGACAGTACAATGTCGCCACCTGCACGAGTATATAACAGAAGAATGAATCATCAGGTGGCAGTCATCATCGATTTCAGCAATCCACACTAGGCACGATCGAGATAATAGAAGCATGCTACTGCAGGAGGCTCGGAATGTGAAGGCCAGAAACCCCGAACCGAAGCCTGCAAAGACGATCGAGTGAAGAAAGTGGTAGAATCGCTGTAATTGTCGAAGAAATGGAAGGACCCGTACATTTTTAACGACGACGAGGATCCAAATTTGGTTGTAAAGCAGAATTTAATATGGACGATGGGAGTCGACAATTCCATCCACGTGACCTGGACAAAGTAAAGATTGCTATATTGAGTGAGCACCTAAAGCCTTTTGTCAACAATCTAATTGGTCCATATCAGCGCGACAAAACATTCACGCTGCGGCAGATCTAGGAGAAAATCCAGGAATCCATACCCACGACCATTTTAATCGATTTGAAGGCCGCTTGTGACAACATTTTCAGAACTCCTGCCAGACTCGTCTGTCTATGCAGAACTGCGATAGAAAATACACGCTGCCAACCATCAAGATCAGTCAAGACCTCGCCGAGCCTTCAATGCCAAAAGAGGATTTAGACAAAGTGACGCGGTCTTGCGCAGTCCTTGAATGAATTGCGCAGATCTTGAATGCCAACGCTAGAGGCACAATCTGTCAAAGTCGCATACATTGACAATGTTGACATAATTGAGGGAACGTAGAAAGGTGTCAGTAGCGCGTTCGTGAGTATTGAGATGAAAGATGTGTAAAACGGTCAAAGAAAGCACAAATCAAAAAGAAAACGAAGAAGGACACTTCATATCACCAAAGTCACCCTAAACAGATACAACTTTGAGTTAGCAAGCGACTTTGTCTACTTAGGCTCTGTTGAGACCTGACTCAGAAAAACTGCTTCCAATCGGTGTTTCTTTGGATTAAGAAGGGAATTGAGTGGCAAAGCTCTCCCTGGAAAGAGGGAGGTCGTGGCATTCTAGGTTTAACTCCTGGTGTCAACTGGTGTCAAGAAAGTCGATCAACTGCGAATTGTTGACTTCGATTTTACCGCATAGAAATAACACTGGCAGTAGAGGGGGGGTTACTGGTCAGGCCTCCGTAAACCAACCCGAATTCTGAAGCAAGGAATTCGCTCAGATCAGTGAAGAAGTGTTCCCCGAGGGATGACTTCTATTTCTGCCAAGGCTTGGGCATTGTCATATAGGAGGAGGATTGTGTCCTGCAAGTCGTCTACATCGCCACATCCTCTGTATAGGTCCGTTGTCCGTGACTCGAACTCGTCGTGGCAGCGTTTCACGATTTGGGATCGTGGATGTGATGGGTGCTTGACTATCAATGTAGATGTCATTGTACAAGTATCTTCTTGGGATTGTCTGCTGTGATAGTTCTCGCGAGGCCTCGGCGATTCCTAGAACTTCCACCTGGAGAACGATGCTGTAATTTTGAAGTCTTTTCGTAGATCCCAGAGCTTAGACCCACATCAAATTTTGACCCATCTGTAAAAAGGGATACATGTTTGGATTTTATGGCCCCTCCTCCTGTCCAGCTCTCTCTAGAGGGAAATTTGAGTTCAAGGTTTACGCTGAAATCAGAAATTGGTGTTAAGTAGTCAGTTTTGGCATAAATGTTCGCCCATCTAGTGTCCTATGAGACCCTTTCTCCAAAGGTTAGATTATAGAAGAGTGGATTGCACTTCTTTGGTAATAGATCAGTTGTATTAGCTTTAGCATAATCTCGAGGCCTGCAGTCGTTGTTGTTCTAATTGTACTTGTGGTTCCTACGCAAGCCAACCGTTGAATTGCCTGTGGCCAGTAAGGCTATGTCGACGGTATAGGCAACGACCCTTATTCTACTGCTTTCCAGCTTCATTTGTTTCTCATTTAGTACAAAAATTCACAGCAAAGGTGATAGGACTCCTCCCTGTGCATGATTTGGCATTCCCTAAGCTCTAGGCTTATATTGTACCTAGTCAGATAAGATTGGGTTACTACAAGTAGGTCTAGTGATGCTCTTATAGCTTCTAATGTGACGGTGTAAAAGGCCCGTTCGATGTAAGAGTAAATTCTTTGTAGTGGAACGTCTTTTCAATCGTTGCTACCACTTCTCATGAAGCTTCGCTTGTGAAAAGTCCCTTGGATTCAGTTTGAAGCGGATGTGAATGTCTATTGATTTTTCCAATGTTTTCAAGAGGAAGGACCTGAGGCTTATTGGCCAAAAGTCCTCAGGAGTTGTGTGGCTGGGCTTTCTTGCTCTGGATATGAGGATGACCCTAGCTTCTCTCCAAATTTGCAGCACGTAAGTGCAACTGAAGCAGCCTCTGAAAATTTTGACAAGCCAAGGTAGGATGTATTTTTTTGTGTTGTGTAGCAGCCGGTCAGGTCCTGCTGCTTTGTATGGGGAGTAGGAGCTGACAGCCCAGGCCACCATTCTTTTATCTATTATCATGGCGGTCATGACCCTCTCCGTAGGGGTTGTGTTGATGAAAGAACATCTTGGGAAATGGGTGTAAATGAGAATCTTAAGTGTTTCCAGATTGAATTCTGTCCTAGAACCGTCCTGTTTTTTCAGAAGTCCTGGGGTTACATGTGCTTTGGCAGCACTTTTTTTTTAGCCACAAAGCGAGTTTTTTAAGTTCGATTTAGCTACAGAATTTTTTCCAGGCAGTCAAAGGGCTGTATGTGGTTGAATTATAAAACCAGCCTTTGCTATCCTTGAAACAATGCCAGTCGCTGGGACTTTTCGTCCTTCTGACCACATTACCCAGCTTTTTTGCGATCTCGGGCCCGGCAGTGGATGTTGTTCTAATAACACTTGTGGTTCCTATGCAAGCCAGTCGCTGAAATCTTCATCAGGATGTTCAAATTTGACCAATTTCAATCCTTAAGGAACCGTTTTGTCTTACAGTCTAAACATATTTCAATTTCACATGCCCTTAGCGATAAAGTAATTGTAATTGTAATTCAACACAACTCCTCAAACTGACTTGCAGATGTAAAGTTAGAAGAAAGCCCACACCATCCTATTCGTGTGTCAGTTCGAAACAGGTAACAAATAAAGATGAAATTAATTGAATTCACCTCCCCCCATCTCTTATTGGGTTTCCGAAAATAACAAAATACAAATTGTGTTACATTTGTGTTACATAATTCGAGACGAAAACCCCTTGAAGCAGAAGTATCCTATACTTTATACGACGCCATATGAATCTAATTTTGTGGGAAGCTAAGACCTGGAATTTCAATTGAAAGGTATTCGATACGAGAGATGCTCTCGTACACTATGAGAATGTACACACACGTCCAGAGGTATGTAAAGTTCCTGTGTTCCTTGTCGGAAAGGTAAATTAAGGCAAATGACCTTTTGATGTTTCAATAATACCATAATAACAAATATTTTATTACCTTGGTATGCTTATAAAAGGACAATGGAATATGGATACGGGTGACAGTGCTGTATCCATATGGATCATTGAGTGTACGAGTATGTTGGCAGATACCTACCGATTCGTTTGACAAGAATGGGGAACGATACCTTGCAAGTTGAATGAGGGAAATTCTTTAATTAAGAAACTTTAAGTTTATTTATTAAGTTAACCTTCTTATTGTGTTCTTAAGGGAATGAGATACAACTGCGACAAGAATTAAAGAGGACTTTAGTAGGATATAGAGCTCGTTACGTTCGTGTTTAAGGCTTAAAAGAACGCACAAGTCTGCAATTCAGCAAACAAATGCTGGTGTTCCCCCAAGGGTCCATTTTGTGTCCCAGTCTTTTTTTAATGATCTCTTCTCGTCCAATCTTTTCCTTTGCTGATGAGGGTACCCTCAGTTTTTCATGTTCATTCCCCAACTCACATCCCTGCTGTCCGGACGCAAAATAGAAATGACAACGTATGTTAGGTAAGACTTCGACCCAAAGTCCTATAAAGGAGGACACTTATCCCTGCTTGAAATACTGGAGCAAGACACGATCTTCAGCACGCCTTCAGATGATATGCTACCAGAATATTGTTTCAACAAAAACTTCTCAATAGTTATCCCGTCGAGGGAGGACTGGGAGAACCATAAACCTCAACTATCGCCTTCTGACCTCGTTTGGTATACGGATGGTTCCAAAAAGGAAACAGGTACTGGTTCCAGAATCTTTGGAGACTCATCAGGTGCGAACTTCTCAGTCAGCCTTGGTGAATTCGCGTCCACATCCCAAGCCGAAGTCTTTGCCGTCAATCAATGTGTGAGACTCAATCGGTCCTCGCACATCCTGAGGAAAATCATATTTATCTTCTCAGACTAAAAGGACTCGACTCGTCTGTCATAAAATCCAAACTAATCCTAGAAACCCGCAATGTAATCGCGGACCTTGCTAGGAACAACATGGTCATCCTTCACTGGACTCCTGCATGTAGTGGATTTGCGGGTAATGAAAAAGCCGCCTCACTGGCAAATGAAGGCGCGATAACAGAATTCATTGGATAGGTAAGGGTAGTTATCCACAGACACACGGAGTAGATCCATTGTGATGCGATAAAGATTGAGATATTTTCCATAAACTACTCGCAGAATGAGTTGCTACTCCGTATGCAGCGGTGGAGGCTTCTGACGTCCATGTTCATCAGGTTCTCACGATTATCGAAGAAGTATTCTCTCAGATGGAATAGGGAGCGCTGTCACGTGCAGAAAAGATGAAGACTCGTGTATTGCTCATTCTCATCCCTACAGATCTTACAAAAATAATTTGAGAAGATACTTACCCTTTTACCGTGCCTTCGGAGGAGGCACTGGCCCAGTTCTGATTCCCATTGTGGTTCAAATAATTAACCTTTCCAGCGAATCCCGGCTGCCAGAGCATTTCCAGAATAGCTCGGGGTATATTGTGCCATCTGCTTAAGAATGGCTTGTTTTTCCTGATTGCATTGAGCTTTAGTAGCAGATTTACATGTTGTGAGAGGAATGCCACGACTGACTGATGTACTATTAGCGGAATATTTCTGTGCCCATGGATCCAGAGTAAGTGAGTGTTGAACTGCTCAACTATCTCGTTGAGATTCTAGGACGGTTCTTGAGTAGAAAGAGACCGAGAGATCTCCACATGGTAAACGCTACAATGAAAGGAGAAATTGGTGTTAAGATCTTCGGAGGAGACTCTACCTCGTCTTTTGATTTTGGACGAAATACCAAGTCATCTTCCGATGGCGGCTTCAAATTTCCTAGTGGAAAGATATCAAAGCTAAGTCGTGGCTTAGTGATTAGTACGTTGGACTGTTAAGCGAGCCACAGCAAAATACCCAAACATTTTTTGAGGTACCAGCCATTAACAGGCAATGACAATACCTCCCCAAGAGCATAATCCGTCATGAAAGAGCTTCTTTATCCGCAGTTCGGAGTCGGCAATAAAAACTTAAGGTCCCCTACATTCGTGTGAAAAATATAACATGAAAGGCTGCGAGAAGCTGGACCCTGAATCTCTATGAATTGTAGAGTTTTCAGGTTGCAAGTTCTACCGATGGCCTTAAGCCTAATGGCTGGCATATTTTTGCCAACCATGTCTAGAGAAGAAGTAGTACAAGAGAAGATGACATAACCACCCCGTGATGTGTCTTTTTGGATAAACATTTCCGCGGAGGTGCCTTCCAGTTTCGTGTTGATAACCCGCTTGTAGTCAGTTGATTTGTTTATGCGCCAATTAAGTCATGCACGTGAAAACTAGCTCCATAGATGGCTCTGGCAACCAACTAGGGTAAAATGAAACACAGTATCCTAAGCAAGACGAAAGTTAGGCTCAGTTAAGTTGGAAAGGGTTGTACTAGTTTAAATAAATCATTTCAACTAGAAGGCTTTAAGATCGTGTCTTTTTTGGATCGATTCTATTTCTCCTTCTCCTTCGTGTCCTACACTATGTGTTGAACCAGTTAGACCTACAGACAAAGCTCTTTATTTTATAAACATCGAGTTTGGCTAGACCGCTTTGGACTTCGAAGAAATATTTTCCTAGAGTTTGGCTTCTTAGCCTTGAAGGAGCAGGGCAGGTGCAAAGAAGATAAGTGACCGTTTCTTCCTCTTCCTCGTCTCTAGAGCTTCTGTAGAAAACGTTGGAAGGGACTTCCGATCTAGTGGTGGGACTGCCTATCAAGTAATGCACTGTAAGAGTTCTTACAGTCTTATTTATGGAAAGTATTCTTTCCTTCAGATCCAGGCAAGGCCACTGTCTCGAAGAAAGACATTCTTCTGCCTTCGGTATCGAGGCGAGATTACATCAATTCTAGAGAGGCAACCGATTCCCACCTATTTTCAGAGAGATTCTGACCTGTTCCCTCCTTTGCAAGCTCGTTCGCTCTGCAGTTGCCCGGAACGTCCCTGTGTCCTGGAATTCAGCAGAGGGAAAGGTGGCATCTGTCAGCGATCTCGTTTAGAGACCTGTGGCATTGCTTTACCATCTTGGATCGTATTGTCGGTGATTCCAAGGCTTTTATCGCTGCCTATGTACACTACAAAAGAGCTACCCCCAACCGAGTTTACCGAAAGCCAAACCGCTGCTTCTTGGACTGCCGTAATAAGTCTAGTTTAGTAAGTAAAGTACAAACTTTTGGGATAAGTTTCGGAGGCGATTATGAAGCTGGTCCAAGACTTGCGGTAAGAGTAACCTTGATAGAGACATCAGAGGCGCGACCATAGACTTCTTTCTAGATGATGGTCCAGTGCTGATTTGATGCCTTGTCGGGCAGTTTAAGGTCCAACTGTTATGGTTACCAAATTGCAATGAAATTGATTATGAGTTGGTAAGCACTCAGGTCTCAACTTGACCAGGAACATAGAGAATAATTCCGACACAAAAAAAAGGAAACATTCCCTAAAGGTCCCTTAATTGTGTTTCCCTAAAACTTTCCATTGTCATCCTCAAAATCTAGTCACAACTGCACCAAACAAATCTGTTCCAATCCCATTGACAATAACCAAATAAAAATGTTCAACTTTGGTCCTTTGGGCAATCTGTCGATTTATCACAAATGGAGGCCATCGACTTGTGGCTGCGTTCTGACGAGATCCCCACCTCTTCTACACTACTACTACTACAACTGCTGATAGTATATTTGTCAAAACAAATATCAACGCAAGTTTTGATGTGTAGGTTCTCCTCTTTTTTTGTTGTGCAGAAGTGAACCTTTCCTCACCCCACATCAGAGCAATTCAATGTCCTGGTCAATGAGTGTTTTTCTTCTGAAATGCCTTTCGCTCGTGTTGCGCGGCACATCTATTGTGTATCCTAGTAACTGTTCAGTTAAAGTTCCGAAAGAAAGAAAAGAACACAAATAAAATAATCAATAGGCGGATTCTTTTGTTGTGTTTTATTTCATCGAAAAGATTCTTTCGAATAAATAACCTAAATCATCAAGAATTTTTCGAATCGCCTTTCTTTAATCTATTTTGAGGGGTTTTTTGTTACAGTTCTCATCTGAAGGGTAAAAGGAATCGAATATAGAATGTTCCATCATCCCTTGTAGTAGTTGTAAAGTGCAGTTAAGAGTGTAGTCCAGTCTTTTGAAAGGGATCTAAAACCAGTTGCTGAACACAAACAACTTCCTTTGTCTTTCTGGACGTTTAAAGACTGCCACAAGGTGTTGAATGGACTACAGAGAGAAGGAAGGATGTAGAGTTCTTACTTGTTGCTCAAATCCCTTTTTTTAATGCAACATGTTGTGGGGCCTAAATCAGAAATGTTTAGCTGCTTCCAAAAGCATCATGACCGTTTCAAGTAATGGATTTGATTGTACCGTAGCTGTGTCAAGCGCTTTGACGTCAACCCCAATATTGTTTAAATCAGTTTAAGTCCTCTGTAGTACTCAGTCTATAAAATTGTCACTTGCACATCCCCAAGGAGTAGAAAAATGTGAAATATAGAAGTTTGCACGCCCTTCTATCGCGAAGAGTGAGTAGTGATCCCTCAAACCACTCGTCCAGAAACACAGAGAGGGAGGATTACTTTCAAGAAACCTTCGGTCAACATCTAGGAGGAAAAGACGTAGTCACTTAACGAAATCATGGAGACTGCTCTAGACAAGGTAAACCTAGACCACAAGTTGTGGCCTTAGGTAATAGGGTTGACGGAAACGGAAGTCTTATCCCCGTCACACTTAGGTCAATGTAGACTCATTGTGGTATAAGCTATGGCCTGGGTGTAAACCCGAGCATCTTAATGGTCAAATACTATCCTCCAGCGCTAGGTATCTGGGTATCATGCTTGACTCAAGATTGAACATCGAATACATAGTAAGGAAGGCATGTGTAGCCTTCTATGCCTACAGCAAAACTTTTGGAAAGAAATGGGGACTTCAACCAAAGATGACTTTGTGGATGTACACAGCCGTGGTGTATCCAATTCTCACCTATGGGTCACTTGTATTTTGGCCGCTTTAAGCAAAGACTTCAACCTTATGAAACTTAAAAGGTTCCAAAGGCACCATCTGTGCTTCTGCATCTTCTGCCTTTCGACTTACACACATAAAATACCACATTATGCAGCGCAATCAGACTCAAAAAATCTGGGTGCTGGACTGCAACATTCCGGATTCGTTACCAAATGGCATGGACACGTCTCCAACCGACTTCATCACACCCAAACTAAACTTCAGTGGAAGAACGACGAAGTAGTGAAGGATGAACTGCCGTGTGGGGGCCGGTGTCTACTCGGAATCACTGAAAATATTAAGATCACTCTGCTTTCCGGATTTTGCCACCATCTTCCAGGCGAAACTACTGGCAATCCGAGGGGCTTGCACGCAACTCAGGCGTGACAAAACGGACAAACAGAACATTGCTACCCTCATAGATAGCCAAGCCGCTATTAAAGCTATTTACTCGGCTTTCATAACCCCTAAATTGGTGCAGGAGTGCCGGAACGAGCTTGCACTCCCCACTGTTTCACCCATCTTCAACAACACACATGGAGCTGGTGACGGCTCTAAAAAATTCGTAAGCAAAGTAAAGTTCCACCAAAAATGCGGACCTCAAAACCCAAACAAAATGTCCAACTGGACTTAGAACGTACCAAACTTCGGGACACGACAGAAAACTTGATGCCCAGATGCATTGGTGATCAGAAGATCCTTGATAAAGTCAACGATGACCCCAATCTTGAGAAAGCATTTATGCTGAATATCCTTTCGCACGACGGTTACAACCCAAGGACCGTTACAAAGACTGGACTAGGTTCGAGACAACAGAACTCTGGAATTTTTATTTGAGTGAAAAATTGTTTCCTCAAACTTCTCCCGAAGAACCTAAGCCTATCGTCCTCTGTATACAGCTGGCAAAGTTCTGAAACGACTTAAATGTTAGAGGTAGTCAAATTTGTTTGGTCCTTTGTCATGGTGTCCAAAATAGAAGATCTTTTGTCACCAGTTTTAAGCCGAGGAGATGTTTCATCTTCACGACTAAAGTGAGAGTATACCCTGTGAATCTATTTGTTTACGTTAAAAGGACCAAGGAGGTTGTTGTAGAAGACCTGGAACCTAGTTTTAAGCAAAACCACACCACTCATCATAGCTTGACTTAGTTGTGATGAGATAAGTCTTGAACCATGACTTTATTAATTTTGGGATCATATTTCCATACGTCCATACATTTTTGAGCCATTTGTTTGCAACGCTATGCATTTAGGATTATTCAGTAGTGAACAGTGATGGCTGTTGCTGTTCTTGGCATAAAGTCGGCAATCGTGCTGAGCATCTCGGATCTTAGAAACTTGGAGAGGAAGGCTCAGTTTCTACGTTCCCGATTTTCTCATGAAGGTAGCTGCTGAGATGGACAATGATGGCGGTGAATATGAAATCAAAGAGGGCGTGCCACACGACTCAGTGCTGGGACCCCATTTATATAACGCTATGGCGTGTTCCGGTCTTAAAAGAGTCGGATACATGTATTGCTTTGCAGACTCAGTCTACTTACTATGTAATAGCATCGAAGGATGACATTACAGACATGGATATACAGACCGAAGATGATCATAAAATAAAAAATAACGTAGGACGGCGACCCAGCAAAACCAGCTGATCCGGATAGTAAAACCATGGCTGAGCCCAAAGTATTATGGTGAAGGACTGCTGGAAGATGCCGATCATGTTTTTGGTGAGCATGGTGGTCAAGTTGGTACGCACCCAAAACTTTTACATATCACCACTAGCAGGAAAGTTGGCATGCTGTCGGCGACAAAGCTCCGGCTGTCTTAAGAAAAAGCTGAGTCACTGAAAAAGGTACGGAATCCATATCCCAATATGGTGCAAGAAGCGTGATTTTACCTCAACTCGAGGAAACCGCAGGGCTGATGATCTTGCCAGACATGACCCTACCCTAGGTATCCGTCTGGAATGACAGGACCGGGGTATATCTCCCGTGGTATGTCCACATGCAAAACTCAAAAGAAGACCAACTGCAGATGAAAAAAAAGGTATAACATGCCAAATCTTCAAACTTAGCCTAGGCTAGACCAGAAACGATCTGATGTGTTGGCCTTCTTAAAGTGATCGTCGAAATAATGTTGGACACAGGTCTATACGCCCAAAGTTTAGACTTCACAGAAGCTTTAGCTACGAAGTCTAGGAAAGAGCTATCCACTAGCTCATACCCTTTTAACTCAGCCCTAAAGACGACTGGGGGCACTTTCTTCGATAAGCTCGGTGATCTTGTAAATATTGACTGGTTCTAGCTGGTTCAATAAGTCCCTCCCATGCGCAATTCTGTGGTATCGCAATGTACCTCTTCTGGTCAAGTGTGTCCAGATGCAGACCTCAGTTGGCAAGGAAACAAGGAGACAATTCGTAATGAATTTCCATCATTTGCAGATGAATGCTTCGCAAAGAAATAAGTTAAGATGTATCAAGACTGAACTCATGGCCAGCAACTCAGTCTTAGGAGCCGTGGAAGACAGTGGAAACTGTGTTTTAATCTGTTACGGGAAGCACGCTTCATTTTCATCACCAAAGCTGGTAAAGTTAACCAAATAAACGCAAGAGACCTCCGTCCGATCAGTGTGTGTTGTCCTTTTTTGCTCAAGATCTTGGAATCCTTAATAAACGTCCACATCATGAAGGCAGATCACGGCACGTGAACATGCTACGTTATTCAGGAGAAACTACCCTCCACAGGATATTCATGGTTCAATTGTTTAGTAGAAGGAGAAGATGTGCTATCTGACCAAAGAACATAAGAGCTATAGAGGCAAAGAGAAGATGTTACATTTCACTTTATCCAAGGCAAAGCTTCCATAATTGGTATTTCCTTTGCCTGAGAAACTTTTTAGTGATTTAGGAAACAGAGTTTCTATTATACAACAGAAAAGTCCTTCTCCCAGTCTGGCTTTGAGCAACATATGGAAGTATCTGTGACATTCGTATCATGTTTCCTCCCCACTGAAGGGGGGACCTATTATCGTATGTTACTGAAGGACAAACGTGTAATTCACGTGTAACTGAAGCACAAAATACTACGTCATCCTTGTCCTTCTTAAAAAAAATGAATACAAAATCCTTAAGCCTTAGAACAGAACTACCTTTTGCATATTCAACTATCTTTTGACGAAGAACGTAAGAACAAGAGAAACAAATTAATTTTAAAACTTTCTAATCAGTTGAAGGAATGATTTATCGAAACCCCATCAAAGGAGCTCACTGTCAACTAAACTGTCAATTGCCTTTGAAATACAAAAAGTGCAACAATCCTTCAATCATAAAACTTCTTTCTCGATAGATACAAGTAGTCGTAGATAAATTGGTTCTATAACTCTGTATAAGATAGATAGAGAGAGAGTCAATCAAATCAACAGGAGAGGTATTTTTGATTGGAAAGCCTAAGAGTTGATGGTTGAAGTTGAAAAGATTTGCACTTGTATAGGTGAGTTGTTAGTCAAACTTTGAAGACAGGACATGGAGGGAGAAGGAAGTTGTCACTGTTATGTATTTCTAATGATTGATATAAGAGAATTTTTGAAGCAAACACTTGAATTCAATGGAAGTTGGTTTAAATGTCAAGGTTTTCCATTTCCAATTAAAGTTTCTTCTACTAATTGCTAGGCTTAGGGTTGACACACAAGCACAAGCACAAGTATGGGTAAAGTTTTCATTGAAATGTAGAGATACTCGTCATTTTCGTTTTCAAAAAAATGTCCTTAAAGAGCATTTCATATGAAAATTGATTGCTCGGCTTAGGGCTTATGAAATAGGACCGCAATAAGTGAGAGAATGCCACCAAAAGATAGTATTTGAAGCTGCAGACCAACAAGCCAAAACCAAAACCCTCGCCGGAAGGGAAAAGTCTTAATAAAGCAAGAAGAGCTATCGAACTAAACCGACTTAGCTGAGCCAAAAAGCTGGTGTCGACTCTTAGTTGTAACTTCTAGGTAGGTAGCTAGGTTTGATAAGTCCTGTCAGAAACACAAGCAGTGTTGATGCGCCTTTTTGATACCACAATCCACGTGACCTGGATGTTGATGGGTGTGCCTAAGCGAGGTAGTTTTTCAAATCCATCCTGTGGAGTTTCTTGCAAAGGCCCTGCCACGTGTGAGATGTCTGGTTCTGCCAAGCAGTTACGGAGAAAGAGGAATAGGGTTTCCTTTTCCAATGCAATGCCTAACTTGGCAGCGTGTGAGCTAATTGGCCAGTGACCTGTGTTAATTCCTACCATTCTTGCTGTTTCGGTGCGTAGATTAGGTTGTTCTGTCTGGATATGGCACATTTTTATAGGTTGGCAATTGAAAAAAAGTGCTGAAGAATTCTTTCCTTGATGAGTCCAATCGCCGAGTTATGGCCGAGGTTAAAGCCCTACACAGCAGAACAACAGCACTGCCATGACCACATGGTTTCGGTGACTTTATCCCACATTTTCTGAGTCGTATTGCACTATACGAAATGAAGTATTTGATGTGCAGGTCCAGGGCAGGATGTTTGGGAGCACGTTGAGTGCTTCTGTCGGGCTCGATTGTAGTGCTCCAGTGGTTCCGATACCGGCTCCGGTAAGTTCTGTTATGTCATAAGTTTTGCTTAAGGCAGCCACGAAACTACTTCTAAGAAACGAGGTCCTTCCAAAGCCTCTCAAATGTCCGTCAAAAGGTTTGCTGTTCGACCAAAAACAATCAAAGAGGCAACGATGGTGACGAAGAATTAACAAGTGACTGGCCTAGAAGAAATGACTCGGCAACCCTTTCAATAACCACCAGCAAGAAGTCGAGAACTGCGAGTATGGCAATCTTGGCCGATTTAGTCAGGGAATTCTTGCAAGTTGTGATCATTGACACGGAAAGCTTACACTTACATCTTACAGACGTGCAATGGGCCCACGATCGAATGCTCAAATCCATTCTTCGGCCAGTTGTCATGCATTAAAGGTTGCAGCCTCCTAAGCTGATAGGTGAATTGCAAAAAAATTAGACAAAAATGTAAAACTAATACGGGTCCGGAAAAAAGACTGAATACTCGACCTAAAGCCTGGATAGACTTGAGCAGTTCCTTCGTAGACGGACATTGGAGTTTCCGAGCGATGAGTAGCAAGTCCTGGAGACTAAAGAGCGTACGCAATCAGGTCAAAAAGCTATTAACATTGGTGTTAGTAAGATTGAAATTGGAACTTTAACAGAGGAAAAGATGTAGTGATAGAGATGCCGGTATCGGAATGTCAAAATGATGAAGTTATAGCTTATCTTCTACAAGCTTTGGACTAAATTTCAAAGATTACAACCTGTTCTTCGTATAGTACCTGCAAAGTGACCAGAAGAAGAAGGAAAGAGTTGGCTCCGAAATCTCAGACGCCCGGTTACTTAACCTTAACAGGAGCGAGGAGAGTTATTGACACATAAATCGACAGCCAAACCGCCAGCAAAGCTTAAAGTCTTTTGTTTTCGCTAGAGACATCAATGGCAACAAAAAGATTGAAAACTGTAAGTAGTCGCCGTGGCTTTGTAGTTAGTGCATTGGACTGCTAAACGAGCTGATCCAGGTTCGACACTCAGCAAAACAATCAACACTGCATCCTTAAAGGCAATGACGAACGTCCAAGAGTATAATTTGGTATGAAAATGCTTCTCAAGAAATACTTACACTCAAGCATCCTCACAGGACACAACCTACTGGCAGCCCATCTAAAAAGAATGCATCGAAGCACTATCGATCTCTGTAGGGGCTTTTGTCACATTTAAATGGAAAAGAGACGATCAATTCTTATGCGGTTTTCCAATCTTCAACAGAACTAGCCACCAAAGACCTGGATTCAGGTGGTTCACTTCAGTTGCATTTCACATATATAGGGAAATGGAAATCCCGCAAAGGACCTCAAATGGCTCAATAAAAATTCGAGTGGGGGCAGCATGGGGACTGCCATTCCTTGAATTAAACCTACCCTTACATAAGGTATGCCTTTCGACAAGTATATGTCCACGAAGAATCAGCCAGAGATCAAATTAAACTTCCTGCTCCACAGGCTTTACAGGTTAACCACGAGAGGAAATCTAATGAATTGCATACAAGATCATGTCTGCTGCATTGCCGCCTGTAAAGTTTCGTTAACAACATTCACAATCGACCAAATATTTACACTTTGACAGTACCTGGAGGAAACCCAAGTCCCAATCGATTTCCGTCATCTCTTTATCGAGTTTAAGACCGCATGTGACAGCATTTATAGAGACTGAGTATACAGATGGCATCCTTGTCAAAATCTTCCAATTATGCAGAAACCGACACCTTTGATGTCAAAACGGACATCTGAATGGATTGTGCAAAACTTACAAGCCAGCACCAGAGGCACAACCTTGAAAAAGTCTCTGCGACTACTTGCGTGCGTCGACGATATTGACATAATTGACAAGGAGCTGGTACAGTTATATGCTTTGAGGTACTCTACCTTGACTCTGCTATCATTTTTGGTAATGACATTCCATTAGAACTCAAACGAAAAATAACTCCTGTCAATCGGGCCTTCTTTAGGCTGAGAAGACCGTTGCCTTTAGATAAATCCTATGCTGTACAACTAAGGAGACTGTATATAAGACTCGAGTCCTACTTTATGGTGATTTTTCGAAGGCGAATGAAGGCATTCTTGAATCGCATTCGTAAGACAATAGGTCCTGTATGCCTTGAAAGGCGATGAAGATGAAGATGAAGATTCAATAACGACCTGTACGAGCTGAATAGTGTCATCGAATAGACCCGGTGGGACAACGCAGTAGAGAAAGACTTCACCTTCTGCGGTACACAACAAATAAAAAGGGACCTCAACCAACCTGTTAGTTGGAAAGATTTCACTTGACACAGATTCAGATCTGAACGTTGTAAACCAAGTCCATCAAAGCTTTTGCTTCCACTGGGAGTTGATTAAATTCAGAAGAGCTGTTACAGAGTTAAGCAGGCAGATCCCTCATATATTCTTCCCTACAAACTTCGTAGCCATTAGAACAGCACAAGTCTCCACATAAAAGGCAAAAATTGATGCATGTTTATCATGTCCTCTGACTTATTTTGAATATAAACTCACAAACCGGATGAAGAGTTCTCTAGACCTTGCCACTAAAAAAAAACTCCCTAAATCCTTAGATTTAATAAATAAAATCAAGTGTAATCATGTTTCGAGTAGATCTGTCGTCAAAATCTGTCCATAAATGCTTTTTTTTTTCTTTTCCAACAAACTCTCCATCCACCATCGGTCATCAAGGATTCAACAGGAATGTGTTTTTTAAGAAATCCCATCAGCAAAAGGTGTATCCCACTTAATCTTGGGTTGAGTTAGGTAAGGTTACTATTTCAAAATGGAATGCTGGTAGCCTTCTGTTATAATTTTTCCACGTGGCAAAGATAAAGGGAAAATTCTTAAAAAGAATGTTTGGCACGCTATGAAAGGCCCAAAAAGACCGACGAATCTTTTTTAAAAAAAAAAAAAAAAGGAACACGCCAACTTCGAGTATTCAATCTGCACTCTCTGCACGAAACTTAAATTGCGCTCTTCGAGGCAACAAAATAAAAAAAAAAACCATTGGATACCTAATTGCTATCGACCGATATAAATCGTTTACTTCAATACAAACACACACACATACATGCATACATAAACGTAGTCGTATCCTTCCATCTCTTTCACCTCCTGTCTGTAATTCAGGCAAAATCAATTTATCTTTATCGATCATTACCACCCGTTCTACCTTTTATTTTATTTTTTCTTTGCTTCTCCTGCCAACCCCTGCAATCTCCTCACAAACACACAAACACACACACACGAATACAGGTATAAACATTCAACCGGACCTGGTAATTCAACTTAAATCAGGTTAATGGAGATTATTAATCTCAGTAATAGAAGTTAGCAACCCTTTACTACAGTTGGGGGGGGGGAGAGGACGATTGGTTTGACGTGGAATTTAATTGTGTTTTGGTGCCGCCAATGATTTTTATGTCACACACACATGGTACGGGGAGACCTTATCCTAGAATGGTAACTTACCTATCTCGCGACTTGGAGGAATCCTTTTGCATTTGTAATTAATCGTGTGTATTTTATGACCCTCCACACAGTGTGAACAGCTCCTTTTCTGTATGCGATGCGATGGAATTGTGGGTTTGGGGCGTATTAGAAAATCCTTAGGACACACACGCACAGGATGGGATTTTTGTGTCTAAATGATGAAAGGATATCACCTTTCAGCTGTTGCAACAATTTTCACACTTTACACTGTATTTAGGTGGCCCGTTTAGGTGCACTTTTCTTACAACACACTTGCACACAGATAGGTCGGTGTATCCTTGCCGGACAAAAATGGGGACAAAACACGGTAAAATAAAAGAAAAAAAATTAAAATATTTCAAAATGGAATGCCTACGTATCCTAGAACTTCTCGAGGTGGTGCCGGCTCAACATTTCACATTCACGAAGTAGATAGGTAACCTGAATTTGCACACAGGAAAAAATAAAAGGATATACGAGTGTGCAGAGCGGATATGCACTTGGATTTTGAGATTTTTTTTTCCCTTCTTCTCGTTGTGTGTATTAAAATGCACCAAACACGCAAAGGACATACGAACTTTTCATGTTATTTTCTCTCTCTATTTCGAATTTTTTTTTTTTTTGTATTTAACCTTAGTTGGCAGTGAAACAGAGATTGTGTATCCTTTCTGCCCGTAGGGAGGGTAGTACAGTAGTAGCACTGGAGGGGTGTTAAGTTGAGTTGTGTTGCGAAGCGAATGATATCCTCGTTTCTTTTTTTTTGTATTTTATTCCTTTTCAAGTGTATATCGTAACGTATCCTTTTGACATTTATTTGACACACATTTAAATGGCACACAAACACACGCAGTCACACACACGCACAGAAATGAATTATGTTGGCAAAGGATTCTCTTTAACTCATTCACTTGATTTGATCAGTAGGGTGGATATGATTTTATTCACAAACGACATTAATCACCGGCAGCAGTCGTGTCGTGTTGAAAGAAAGGATACTATGGGAAAGAATTCACTGCGAAAAGAGACTCCGAATTGATCCTTTTTCTCAGCGTGTAACACCTAAGGCAATATAATTTTTGTTGATACACAGCTTAATTCACCCACAACCGGGGGTAATTATTCCAAGCACTCACTCTCATTCAAATTACAACTATCCAGGACACATTTAGTGTCCTTCGAATTCTCTTGTATTTTTTTTTTTTGTGTATTGCCAGCCAGCTAGCCTTAAACCAAAACTTTCTTCTTCCGTTTCTTTTCTATGTGGAATATTTAATTATTTTTCATATCCTGCGGGTTACAAACACATACACTTACACAGAGCAGCACTGAGCAACACCGACAACAACAATAACAACAACAACAAAAAACACAACGAAAACAAGAACCAACGCCAATCCTTTCTTACTCCTTCTTCTTTAGCAGAGATGAGCATAAGAAGGGCAAAAAATTGGAAAGGAAAAAAACGCGACGATAAAATACAATCGACGACAGGACATTCACGCCGAACGAAACGATACCGAAGACTAAGGAGGAAAACCTTTGGTAACCCGTAGAAAAAAAAAAAAAAACATTTCATATGAAAATGGTTGTGGATCTTCCAGGAGAGCCACAAATGGAGGAGCGCATGACTTTTCCAAACCAAAGAAATGCTGTCTGCAGAGCTAGCAATTTGCAGACAAAGAGTTTACCAGAGCTTTTCCCCGAGGGAGTGGATGCAAAATTTCCAATTTTTGTTTACAGTCCACTCAGAGTGGAACCTGAACTACATCCCTATTAACCAGCTTCAGCGGGTGATGATGAAATTGGGGTCACCATCATTTCTCTTTGACAGGATTCTTGTATACTTTTTGGGTCGCATTGCTGCCACCCTTTAACTGATTTTGGTTTTGCGTCCTTTCTTTTTTTTTTTTGCCTTCTTTGTGTGTCCAATTCATTTTTATTTTCTTTAGGGTGGTAGCTTTGGATTGTCTTTAATTAATCCATTTTTATATTGTTCTAGTATAAGTTTTGCGGTGTGATAAGGGGTGAGTTGGTATGTGGCTGTATGTGTGAGCAGCGTTGCCAGAGTGAGAAGAATTGTAGAAGTTTTTTGACTTCGTCTTTTGGTGGTAGGCAGCGAGACTGGCTTATCAGATTTTCTAGCTTTTTGTCGATTGGAACGCAACATGTAAGACGTAAAATCCCCGGGATTAGTTGCAGATTGGTGTCACTTACGATCGTCAAACGAAGCTTGGTTGCATTATACTTAGACCATAAATTGGCTTGACTCAGAACTCCCACCATCCATTTTCTTCTTCTTCTTCTTCTTTATTCTAGCCTTGTCCCAAGTTTGTTAGGATCGGCTCTCCTTGTGCGAAATCGCCAGGTGTTCCGATCCTGTCGTCTCCTTGCGCTCTCCTCATGTCATTATTGACTACGGCTGACCAAAAGCGGCGTAGTCTGCCGGATCTGCGAGGTGCTGTGCTCATCTCCAAAACTTTCCGTGTCATGTGCTCGTCGGGCCTTCTTAAAACGTGACCATACCATCTCAAACGGCTCTCTTAAATTTTGTTCGCAATAGGCTAAGGCCCATCGCAGCATCTTAATTTCAGCTTTTGTTCTTGACGTTTGCTTAGTGGCCAGCATTCGGAACCATACATCGAATGGTTTGACTCGAACTGGCATTCTTTTATCGCACAAGATACCTGATAACTTCTTCCAGTTCATCCCTTTGAGTGTTGGAGTGATGATCTGTATGTCCTCGGCGATTTTACCATCTCTAGAGAGTAACGATCCTACTTGAAGTTTGAGACTTCTTTTAGTGGGTGTCCGTTGAGGTAAATGGGGTCTGCGGGCGTTGGATGGCCTGAGAAATCGGTCTTCTACCTACTGATGCACAAGCCTTCTAATTCTAAAGCTGCGATTGGTCCAAATATTTCGAAGGTCTTTTGCATTCGCGCTTATCAACACAACATCGTCTGCGCAGCGCATGTTCTAGGGAAGACGCAGTGTAATTTTAGCAGTGAGAATGTTCATGACGATATTGAATAGTAGTGGACTGAGCGCTGAACCTTGGTGAACTGCTATACCAATTTCAAACTCTCTGCTGGTCCTTTTATATGGGCTGAGATGCCGTGTATAGGGACATTAAATCAATCCTAGCTTTCGAGTTCCTATTCTAGTGGTCAGCTACAAAAAAAAAGCTGCGATCAGTCCTCTTCTGTTTAACAGACTGGAGCTATATACGAATAGAAAAAGAGGCTAATAGTTTTTAAAAACTTCTGAAATGATTTGATCTAATAAATATCGCACCAGTCCTCCAAAGGACATTCAAAAGATCATACGGATCTCAACGAAAGTTTGGATCCAAGGAGAACCGAGTTATGCATGTGACAAAAGGCTACCTACATTCTTACTGTCTAAGAGGTTTCAATTGAAAGTGGCAGGAGCGAAGAAGTCACTTGGCAAGGACAACAGGAGATAGCGAAGAAGCAAAACTTGCCCAGCCTGTGGACTGCGACTCATCTTAGAAGGACTCTCTTCAAAAAGTATAAGTATTATTAAAAGGTTAATGTAGTATTCATTTCTAAGCTAGACCAAAACCCTTGCCTTACATAAGAAGGTTAGTTCGAGAGGGAGCCTAGGACTATTTTTACTTCTTTTTCTTTGACTGTTCCCAGTTATCTGATGTTGGCTCTTCTTGTCGTCTATTGGAACACCCTGTCGCTTGAGGGCTTTGTCTTCTCCTCATTCATTTTAAAATCACTTCATTTGGTTTGTTCTTCAAACGCCAAAAAAGCTTCAATAATGGCACGCTAGGAACAGGCAATGATGTCCATATCGTCTGCGCATCTCAGCAGCTGGACTTTGCTAAATAAATTGCCTTCTGGGTTTGCCCTGGCCTTTTGCACTATCTGTTCCAGCACAAGATTGAAGAAATCATACGACAACGCCTCTCTGCTATCGCGTTATATAGGTCGGTGGTCGGTGCGACGAATGCTAGCGTATGTAGCTTTGAAGTCGACGAAGAGATGGTTGATGTTTTCCAGGATTTGCCGCAGTGTGAAGATTTAGTCATCGTTTTGTCTGGCCGGAAGCCACACTGGTAGGTGCTTTAGTCGGTCGCACAGTACACTGGATAGAATCTTGTAAGCTTCATAAAGCAGGTATATGTCTCGGTTGTTCTTGTACGACTTGTAAAGATTGAATTTTTTGAAGATGAGGCAGATAGAGCTGATATTCCCATCGGACATGCTTTCGTCGTCCCAAACTTTACAGATGATCTGGTTCATGCTCCTTATCAAAACTTCGAAAGACTCTGGTGATAATTCGTCCGAACCTGCGGCCCTGTTGTTTTTCAGCCGTTGACTAAACAAAGACTAGAAGGTATACCCCTCCGATTTCTGTCACTTCTGGTTATCACCAGTCCATCATAGCCCAGTCCCCTTGTTAAAAAATAATCTAGAGCGACTATTGATGTATAAGAGATCACCAAAACGATCTCGAAGGCGGAGAGAGATGTTAAGGTTCAGCCTGTTTGAGATAGCCCAACCACCCACGATATTTCTTAGAACAGGAGACTGACAGAGTATCCTTGATTGTGCTTGGTAGTTGTTTGACGGGGCTTCCGGGACCTTGAGTGCTTCTATGAGGACTTGAAAGGGTCGCAGGTAGAGAAGTTTCTGATCAGTTTTCTAAAGGCCTGCTTGGTTTGGAGAATGGTCAAGACAAATGTAGAGTTTTTGGTGATTCATTTGACACCTCTCAGTTTTTTAACAAGCGTGTGATGCTTTCGAAGACCAGAGTAATGACTAAACCTTTGTTAGGGGAAGGTTCACAATCCGTGTTGTAGAATACGAGGGTAGATGATGAAAGAATCAAAAAGTGACTCGCCTCTGTCGTTCTTTTCTAGACAGCGCAACAGCCCATTGAGAGCCAAGGCCTAGCTTCTCACAACCACGAATGGAATGGACCTATCGACTTCGAACGGCGGATTGAGGAACTTTTTCATGACAACTTACACTCTTGCATGTTTGTCATGCCTGCGAAGAGGTGATGCCGTGAAGAAATGTTTGGTGGTTTTGTGGATCGAACCTGTGTCCTCTTGCTTAGCAGTCCAAGGCACTAACCACGGCCAATTTTTAAGACGCATTCAAGAATAAATGCCATATTTTATGCAGAAAGCTACATTTTAAGATCATGAGCGTGGTACACCAGTTCCAACCAATAGTACCCTAAGCTACATGTTAACGTCCCCTAATTACGATAGCATAAGCTACCATCGACAGTGTTTTTGTATCATTAAGACGTAACAGTCGATAGATTCGAACTTGCCATGACTTCATCAATGGTATCCATCTCAACCAATGTGTCAAGAAACTAGAAACTCATTGATTACGGCAGAGAAAACCACCTTTTCGTTTCCCACATTGATTCCACCCTCCCACTCCACTTATAGGTTAGTTCACGATGAAGCCAACAAACACTCGTTTCTACAATCGTATCCTTTCGAAATTAATATGAATCCCACCTACATACATACTACTACCAACCATCTACTGTGGCCCACTACCGACTCTGACACCCATCCTAAGGGCATAGAGATGGATGGATGCTAAAAGAGAAGATACACACCAAGATACACATCATGCATAAAAATTCCACAGCATTAACATAATGTGTGCCATAGTAAAAAATTGTACATATATGCGGAGTATATTGTGTTTATTTATATATATTCCAGCCAACTCGCATATAACTGCCGTTGAAGGACTTTAAGGGGATTCTCTAGTATGGCAAGTAAGGCCTCCCGCTCGTTTTTGGCCCTAGGGGTGTAGTTGCTCTTTATTTATACGCGATTACTGCTGCGCTCTCCATAGTAACACATCTCATCATTTTGTTTTTATTATTGGGTGTGTATGTGTGTGTTTGTGTGCGAGGGGGGGATTGAGAATGTCCTTAACTTGTACTGCGCGGCCCGTTTGCTTTTGAAATGTTACTTCTCTAGCACACACATTCATGTCGATTTGAATATAATATACGGCCAGCAGGAGCATATCCACATGTGTTCTCCACACACACACACATGTGTTGTATACGTTCAAGATGAAGATTATTATTGAAAGGGCGGAAGTCGTCGTCGTCGAAAGGGATAAGAGGGGGCGGAAAGTAAGAAACCGGCGACGAAAAGCACTGAACCGTTTGATCCCAGAAATCTAATCAAATGCTTCCCTAACGACTCTGGGGAGCACCACTAATATCAGCGCGCGGCGGCGACGACGTTAGCCTCAATGTTGCGAGTGGGAAACCAATGAGTGCGACAATGACGAGGACGAGGACGAGCAGTAGTTTGTAACACAATACATTTTGATTTGAGTCAAGAAGGGTATCTACACGAGTATGGGAGGTAAATTCCTCAATGGGAATTTATTTTCCTGACGTCGAGAGCGCGCGAAATCATGAAAATCATTTCCCCGTTATAAAGTAATTAAGTATGCTGAAAGCAGGCTTAATTACGGTTTCATTGTACTGTCGGTCTTGGTGTTCCTGTGCTCCTGCCAAGCATACCTTGACAACGTGCCTGCCGTGTGGGTGGCTCGTGATGAGCCATTTTAAGAATATTTCCCCCATGTGTGGCACATTCTCAAGCCACCGCTGCTGGCACTTTCATTCCACCTCACTCCAATTTCAATTTTTTTTTTTTGCATTTAACTCGTTTCGAACGGCGGCGGCGGGTTGGAGTCTTGATCATGATTCGGTGGGAGCTGCTTCCGAATGCTCCTATCCACCACCTTGGGTCGAGGTCGATTGTATAATTGGTTCATTTTCTTCCATTCCCTGGGCCTTATTCTCTCTTCTTTGGGCTTTCTTCTTCGGCTGCAGCTAGCCCCATTGAGGTATAATTTTTCAATTTTTATAATTAAAATGCAAATTTACGTTGTGTGGTAATTAAGTGGCACGCGGTTGGTGAGGAACCAGAATCCGTTGTAATGGAAGAAATTCTTGTGATGATAATGATGACGGCATCCGGTGTAATTTTCTTTGCTTTAACGGTTCTATCTGTCGGGGGAGGCTCTTTTTTTTTTTTTTTTTTTATGTTAAACTTCAAACTATGTACATATGTCAAGTGGGCTTTGATGAGCTACTGGAGAGAAGGTGGAAACGTGAATGAGAAAGATCCGACTTGAAGCACAGTTTGTTCCCCTTCAACATGTCATCTCAGGATAGAGGTTCGAATGAACACTTGATAACGACTTCTAAGCTAGGTTTAGAAACATGGTTAACCTGTGTTACAGTACACTGAATTATACAGGGCCATCCTTACTAGCCTAACGGACAACACTTGCCGAGAAGAGTTATACACGTGTTATGTGAAGAATTCCGAGATTATCATGGGTCTGTACAACGGGTGATTTAAGAACGAGTCCTACTACTGCGTTGGAGACAATGATCTAGCATCAGGACACGAGGACGTTTGCGAATGCAAAAAGAGGGGCAACGGCCAGGTCAAAACCTTTCAAAAACTAGAGAGGAACGCCTTTTTTCTGGAATCGATAAACTTTCGCCGCGATACTGAAGCCAGAAGGGTGGGAAACAGCAACTGGCAACACTTATTTTTTCGTCGAGGGAGAGCTGGCCTAACCTGGATCTGAAGAGAACGGGATGAATTCAAAGTAAGGAGCTCTGTCTGTAGTTCTGCACAGATTATCGAGGAATAAGGCGTTAACGCCGATCAGTGTTAGATCTGCTCTTGTGAAATGTAATGAACAACGAGCAAACCTTCAATGAATCCTAAGAAATGGTCTCACATTACCTGAAATCTGTTAGCTAAGACCTAACCAAACGAGTGTATGGTAAAACCTGGGTTCTACAGCCCAATCTTACCTTACGTATGCCTCCGTTGTTTGGTGGATGAAAGTCAAGGAAAAATCCACCATCGTTGGTCCTCGTTGAGGCAAAACAGTCTCACCGTTAACAATCGTAAAGTTTGATCGACTTCAAAGATTAACATGTCTCGGTATCACCGAGGCTAAGCGAACCTGCCCTACGGCAGTCCTTGAGGCACTTATTGGACTTACTTCTTTGCTCATCTTTGTCAAAAAATTGCAATTAACTTCCAACGCTCTACAGGAATCCAGCAAAGCAGACCAATCCGTCACATGGCTATCCTTTCGGACTTTCCCGCGCTCGAAATAAACAGCACGGTATCCGACTTTTTGCCCAAATTACTCTGTTTTGGCCGGAAGGTCGGGATGGAGATCCCGAATCGTAATTCCTGAGAAATTGGTGATCCGTTGCGGAATATAAAAGGACTAGTGTGGTATACTGATGGATTAAAGATGGACTCTGGAGTCGGTGCCGGCATCTATGGCCATAATGACAAAATCTCAAAGGCACTTGGAATATGCCCTAGTGTCTTTCAACATCATTCTCGATTCTGGTATCAAGAGAGCAGAACTTCCGCGTTCAGAACGAGTCTGGACAGCTGGGAAAAACGGAACTTCTTATCCTACTGGTACAACATTCAGGGACTTAAAGAGGCTAAAAGGGATATTCGACTCCTGAACAAGATCAGTAAAAATATTCTTAATCACAAAAGGGACGATATCAGAAAGCTGGCCGGCTTCCTCACCGATCACTGCAGCCTCAGATATCACTAAATATAGATCAGGAATCTGAATGCCGACTCTGTTTAGAGGAAGACGAATCAGTGGAAGGTATACTTCATTAGGAAGATAAAGGCTCCAAGCACAATAGATTTTTCAGTTCACACTTCGCAGTGCCATATGCGTCGGTTGCCGTTGCAAGGCCTGAACAATAATAATAATATAACCGGACACTAAACGAAAGCAGTGTGGATTGGCAGCAGGACATTAAGAGAAATAGTCACTTCCAGAGTACCCATAGAAAGGACTTATAGTTTAGTAATGCCGATTTCGAGCGGAGGATTGTTTGTTATTGTCTGCCGAGAGCTGGAACCAAAAATAACTTTTTTAATTAATTTTAATGAGAGTTGAACCTGTATCAACGTAGACGAGGAGGAGGACACATTCCACTTCCTTTACGAATGCCCATGCCTTAGCCCAAATAGAAAGTCAGTCCTCGGAGAACACTTCTTCAGTGATCTTGGGGAATCGTTAAACAAGCCACTGAAACCCATCCTTCAGGGAGGCCAATCAGTTAAAAAAAATTGAGATCCAAGTCAGGGCGCCCCTTCACCTAACCTAACCTAACCTAATCATTGAACGTAGCTCCTGGGAAATTTGTTGCAGAACCCAGACGCCCGAATTTGCTACCAACAATGTCTTCCAGTGTGACCCTCTAATACTCTGGCGGGTCCCGAAAAACAATGGTATCCACGGGAACGAAATGGCGGAAGAGTTAGCTAGGAAGGATTCAGAACAGGATCATTAGTAGGACTCGTCAACATAACACTTGACTTTCAAAGACAAACTGACGAGAGAAAAAACAGGACACATTCTTGCATTAAATAGACCAAAACTTAACGCCCTTAATAGAGATTACCAAAGGCCACAACCTACTGCCAGCACACCTTAGAAGAATGCGTCCAAGCACAGACGATGTATGAAGAGGTTGCGGTGATATAAATGGAGAAAGGTCACAGCTCACTTCCTATGCGATTGCCCTAGCCTACACAGAACAAGGAACAAGACGGCCCTCGGTGAATACTATTCCAACAACCTGAGTGACCTGTCTAAGAAGCAACCAAAATCCGTTCTAAATTTCATAACGAATGTAGGATACCTTTCTTCTTTGTCTTCTCGTTCAGACTGGACATTCCACGTTAGGTGAACACAATGGATCCATAGAGATCCGAATGAAGGCTGCATCACCTCTTCAACCTACCTACACTTCAGATGGAGCTTTTTAGGTCATTTTTATCGCGACATACACATGGGCGAATTTGCGAAAAAATCAGCCTCTCATTCCATCCAAGAGTTGGTGCAACAGAGCCTAAAATATCTTTGATCTCGACTTGCACCTAATTTGAAGGCTTACTCACTTTAAGTTGTCCTCCTAGAACCTCTCCCACCGATGTGTGGTTGCCTTGTGGCCTTAAGAAGCTTCATAATTTTATGAAAAAGCCACGAAAATAAATGAAAAAGGACTCTTGTTTCCTTGTCCTAGAATAAAACGCATATTTCCTCTAATTTCCATTTGTAGATCGTGCCAAAGGGAGGAGGCACATGGCACGAATAGATCCGCAAGGCATCAACTTTTGTCATTTTTAACTTGATAGCTTCTTTCTTGTCAAACTACCAAGCGTGGAACTTTTTTCATTTCCTTCAGAGGAAAACTGATTTGAAAATTTCTACCCCACCCTGTAAAGTGGATAAGTTGAGACTTCTTAAAAGGCAACTTCGTCCGGATAGTAGGTACGCACATATCCACAAAGTGTCCCACCATTCTTTATGCCTCACTACTATCCTGTCGCAATCTCACTGACATTGCTAGTTCATCTTTTCGATTTCCTTCGAGGATTTCTCCTTGGGAAAAAAAAATGAAAGGAACAAGTACCAGGCCACCATGTACCCATCATTCTGTCACAAGTCCTTGCAGAGTAATTTTATTTAAAGCTTTAAGTGTCACTCTGTGTTTTGTGTTCGTTCCTTGGCTTGGTTTCTTTCGTCCACAATCATTGGGCGTGCCATTACCACCCACTAACACAGCAACAACAAATGATGGTAAAAATTCGTCAAGAAAAAAAAACCCCAAAGAGCCTTAAGGAACAGAGAAAAAAACAGAAAAAAAAAAAAACTGAAAAAGAAGAATAAAATGCGAACAAAAACTCGTATATAACTGTTAAGTCATCGCAATAAATATTCTATCTCTATGAAGGAAAAGATACTCAGATACTTTCTCGCGCGTACGCATTTTACAATTCACAAGAGGAACATTTTTCTTAGCACAAAGCACATATAAAACCCAAAGACGACGAATAAGAAGAAGAAAAAGAAGAAAAGAAATAAGAAAAAGAAGCATCTTTGAGATTTATGCATCCAGCTCCTGGGTGGGTGGTGGAACAGGCGCGCGCGGTAAGATCCTGCTGGCGAAAATCACTTCAAACACATATCAGCCATCACATGCTAGTAGTACTCATACTTGTCATCTCGGCTTCGGTTTAGTTCGGCAATTTGTATGCCCGCGCGAAAATTCCAAAAGTAACGGCACATATCGATCGGCAAAAGGAAATTATTTGGGATTGGGATTGGATATTCCCTATTTGGCCCTTTTTTTCCAGCCCCTCCCCCCTTTCTTCCACACATCCTTCCAATGGAATTGGTTTCGATTGTGGCTGCGACGACGATGATGGGGGGGAGGGTATGATGAAGAGCATATTGTTGGAAATATTGCTCGATATGGATGAAGTGAGTAAACAAAATTATTATTATTGTTGTTGTTGTTGCTGTTATCGTATGGAGAATTAACAAAAGCGGAAGGAAATTGCAATTGGATTTGGATTTTGCTTTACAAAATTTTCTTAGCAATTTCCACAGACACAGCGCCGAGAGGAAGTGACGTAATTAGAGAAGAATCGAAGGAATTCGTTGAATAAGAACAGTACCTGAGGAATATGTAATGAGGTGCCTTCCAAAGACGCTTTTATGTCAACGCGGGCAGGAACACCTGCTTGGCACTTGATAGAACCTTTGAACAACCAAACATCCATACTTTGCTTACCCGTAACTGTCTTCTTTCTCCAATCGCGATACGTGACTCAAAGTCTGATTGCTCGTAGCTCCCAATTTTTTCATGATCGGAATTCGACATTTGTCTGTGTTCACCAGTCGTCAGACTGGTACTAGTTTCTGCAAGTTATTACAACCCCTTCTGCCTTTTAGTCCACGAAAGTCCGAAGAACTGTGCGGCTAATGAATTAGACAGAAAAGGTACAGATTCTAGAAAGCTCAATCGTGCCAAAGCACCTATATCGCTTGTTAAACCGATGCTCTAACGAAAGCAATTCAAAGATGGGAACATCTTGGCTTGCCCTCTATCTATAGGAAGATACTATAAAGGGACCCAGCTCTCAAAACTAACTAACGACCTCAAATGACACTGCATCCTAAGCAGACATGCTTAGCGTTTGGCTATTATGTGCAAGGATTTCTACAAAAGCTGCAGAGATGAGGAAGAAGGAGAATCTATTGTACACGTCTCTGCACGTGTCCCCAGGAAAACCGCCTTAGGCGAATATTTTTTGTAACGATCTTTATGATCTGCACTCCGAAAGCATAGCCAATCTAACCTGTTACGTTAGGAAATCTAAATGGTTTCAGAAGTAGACTGGGGTCCAACCCATTGTACCTCTTCGCGGAGAATCACTTTTAACTAACCCTCGACAGATGTAACTTTGAGATTGTTAAGGAGTTTGTCTACCTAGGCTCCGCTATCAATTCAGACAAAGGTTAGGTACATGGGGTGGTGAAGAAAAACTGCCTCTAAGCCACACTCAGGTCACTACAGACAGATCAATTGTAATACCTATAGGGGAATATCTTACTCTACCCGCTTAAAGATTATGAAACTCTGTTAAGCTTACTAACTGTGTCTGCTGTGGTACAAAGCATCCTGTGGATTAAATAAAGTTGTACAGGTCGTTCACCGGTATGTCAGATAGTTCCTTGAGATCCCGGAAGAATTGACGTCCGAGGGATCTGTATCCAAGGTGGTACAGGCCAGTACAGTGACAGAGGAAATGAACTTGTGAACATGAACTTTCCCATTACCGCAGCCCCTACACAGGTCTTCTTCTTTCGTAATACGAAGGTTCTTCATATGGTACCGCAGAGTGGTGTGTCCCGTAATCACACTTATAAGGGTGGAAAGGGATTTTCTATATTTCTGTATAATTCTGTCGGTCCTGGCTTTGTGATGACACAGCTGTCCAGAGAGGACCATCTGTTGTTTGCCTCTCTTAGAGCGTTATTCCTTGCTTCGATCTTCAATGAGCAAACCGGGATGTTCACCGAGGTCAGCTTGTTCCGGGCTTAATACCGAACCACTTCTTGCTTCAGACAATGACACCAGTGCTGAGATCGAAAGAAGAATAACTCTTGCCAATCGCTGCTTCTTTGGGTTAAGTAGGCAATTGACTAGCAAAGGCCTCTCCCGAACAACAAAAGTGACCCTTAATAATCCTAGTCCTTCTCTATGGCGTAGAGGCATGGACTTTATCAGAAATGGATGAGGTTGCTCTTGGCTGCTTTGAGAGGAAAATTCTTCGGGTGATTTTCGGTCCCATCTGCATAGACGGTAAGTGGAGGAGGAGATACAATGACGAACTGTACAGAAGAATGAAGGTCCAACAACTGAGATGGCTGGGTCATGTAGAGTGGATAGACACCAATGCTACGGTCCGAAAAATCTTCGAATTTACCTCTGACTGACAGCGCCGTAGAGGAAGACCGTGACTCAGATGGCGCACGCAAGGAGAAAGGGCACCTCAACCAACTTAGCATACGAAACTGGAAGCAGCTACAAAGCTAAAGATCGAGCTGGGTGGAGACGCTTGTTCGTTGAGACGCAGTTCAATCCGAACTGGAGTGACACCTTAAGTACTTGTCGCAGAGCGTCGTAAAAAAGTTGACAACATTGTAACATCTCAAGCCTGTTGTGTCTTTTGTCTACTTTTCCTCTGGTCTTCTTCTCTGTACAGTTTTCTGATCTTTGTTCTCCTCTTCTTTAGTTCTCTAGCATGATTCAATGTGAACAAATTATCTTATTCAGTCCGGAAGTCCTGCAAATTATTTCCAATTGATTTCCGAAATGCATCTCCTTCCTTTGCAACTTAAACAGTGTGAAATGTCCTGTAAGACACTCCATTGCCTATCTACAGTATTGATTCATTAAAATCAATTCAGGCACTTCCATTCAATTGTAGACTTCTCTAAATACAAGCCCTTAATGCTTATCCCTTCGTTTATCTACAAAATTGTATTAAACGTACGTATTATTTCATTTTGCAATAAAAAAAAAACATTAAACTCTCTCGTTGATTGCAAATTGCAGAACAAACAGGTAAAAATCGAGTTAAATATCAATTCAGGGGTGGCAAAGGTTTGGGGTGAAGAATTCAATTTGACTTGAGTTACAATACCCGTTTGTATGTATATGTGCACCCATCACCCTAGAATTGGAGTTCATTAAATATAGATATTACAGTTTTCCACTTCGAAAATTCCTTACAGATGCTGCCATTAAAATTTCATACCCTCATGGGCAGCGCATTCATCTGCACTTGTTTCGAAACGAACACTTAAAAGAAAGACACATACAGAAAGATACAGGTTAACAGACATGAGGGGGGAAAAAAAGGATGAGAATGATGGAGAAAAGATAAAAAATAAAAAATTGAAAGCAAATCTAAACGGATGGTTCCACTCTGCATGCATTAAGTGAAATTATTTCAAAATGTCTGAACTACAACTAGTCATCCATTGTCAGGATATGGGACATTGAACAATCGGGAGGTTCCTTCAAAGAATGCAGTCAGTAGGTACTGCTAGATAGTTTACTCAGGAGTTCAGACAACAAATGTAAATGGTAGGTATGTCAGTTTAAATTAAGCACTTCAATTGGCACACGTATAAGGGTCATAATTGGCTACAGAAGTTCTTCGGCATGCGTTGTTGCATTTGATCATGCTACGAAGGTACTTTAATGACATTTGCTTTCGGTACATTTGCCCCAGTTGTCACTGTCATGATGATGTGTCACGTCAATTGAAAGTCACATGGCGTTGTAAGGAACTATCTCTCACACACAAAAAAAAATAAAAGGAAAAGGTGGGTGACCACAAGGCGAACCCAAGTTATGAAGTAAAAGATTCAAGGATTCCGCCTAAGCAAAAGCCGTAGAAGCTAAGGAACCATATTAACGACCAAGCAAACAAGATGGAATCTGACTGTGAGACGAAAAAGATCAATAAGTCCCAAAGCCACTAAGGTTTGCTACCAAAGGTCAAGAATGGTTCTGATCTGAAGAAACTAGACCAAAAAGTGAACCGCCTAACCTTTCCTTACTTACTTAAGGTGGCGCTACAGTCCGGGCTGGACCTGGGCCTCAACCAACAAAGGTCTCCTGCCAGCTCGATCTTTAGCTAGCTGCCTCCAGTTTCGCACGCTAAGTTGGGTGTGCCACCTGAGTCACGGTCTTCCTCTACTGCGCTGTCCCTCGAGGGCGGATTCGAAGATTTTTCGGACCGAAGCATTGGTGTCCATCCGCTCTAAATGACCCAGCCACCTCAGTCGTTGGACCTTCACTCTTCTGGCTAAGTCAATGTCGCTGTACAGCCCGTACAGTTCCTCGTTGTATCTCCTCCTCCACTAACTTTTGGACTCAAAAGATCCACCGATCTGTAGACCTATCAGTTCGAAAATTTCATCCGAGAGGTTTTAGTTTAGTAAGTAGAAGTAAGGGCACTAATATATTAAGTGTGAAGGATCTGATATTCTCCTGGGACACAAGGGCCACAACAACAGATGCCCACATTACCACAATGCGACAAAGGATAGGCAACAGTTAAATCTAAACTGCTTAACTTTTATTCGCTACGCAGGACCTCTCATCCCAGAGAGGTATAGAAAACGCTAGTGAAATGTGTAGACCGTAAATTGAACCCAAACAAGTATTCAAAGAAGAAGGAGGAAGGCTTCTAGGCCAGGCTCCACGGGATCTGGGACTTTGATAATTTACTGGATAGACTTACCCCCAAAGTTTGTTAGAGAAACTCTTTTGTAAAAGCTGGCGACTTGAACGAGTGAATCATGAAATGAAGCAGCATTGCATTGAAGGCCGTTGCATGTCAATAATCGTCAGTGATAAATATGACAACTCCAGTCAAGAAGTGCTATAGTATGCACCCTCTGAAGTAGAAAGCTGGTGCATAAAGGAAGGCCTCTCTGTAAGCCCAAACAAGACAACTATTGTACCTTTTACCAGGAGAAAGAATTTCCTATCCGCCCCTCCAACAGTGGTGAAACTACTTAAATTATCCTGGAGTCATCTTAGATATTAAATTGTCCTAGAACCCCCACATTGACCGAACCATCGGAAGAGCCAATCGAGTACTAAATATCTGTTGCCACATCTGTGGTAGGAACTATCCAAAATGATGCTAAAATCCTCACTTTGGTGATAGTCCCGTGGACAAAGGGTTGTTTCAATAACTTTGCGAAAGAATAGATCAGGCAGAATGTCCTTTGAGACTTATTCCTTTGTCCGTACCAACATTACAAAGAAATCCTCAATGATACCGCCTCTAAGAACCACAAGACGATAACAGCGGACCATTGATTCGATGAAAAGTGTCTACAAACAGAGGTATTAGAACAAGAAGCAAAGCAGGAAAGGCATGAAAGCCAAATATTAAAGAAGTGGAGAGAATCCTTTGTGAAGACTGCAAAACTAGAACCGAAGACTGCAGGGACGAGTACGGAAACCAAGCAGAATTACAGTAGGTTCTGATGACGATAATCAATATTGCGGTGTCGGGCAGATTAAAACACCGAGCTTGTGGAATTTAGCTTTGAAGGGTTAATATGTGATACCTTGTACTTTCTTGTAAACGAAACCAGTTTTGTCTTCGCGGCACTAACTGAAGGACCAACTTTGTCAGCTCACTTTACGAGTGTATTGAGAGATGATTCTATCAGACAATGGGCGTTCATTATGTGGTTCAGGCTCACCTGAAAACAGCCCCTCCAGTATGCATTTAAAAAGGCAGAAGTACTCTCCAGGAATGACAGCAGATATGCGATCCTTCTGATAAGGGAAGATGGACAAACAAAGTTGTCCCCAACATTGCAGATAGATGGGATGCAATGAGCGACACTGTGGCAACTGTAGAATGAAGAAAGACCGCCAACAGGAGTGAAATAAAATGGGGGTACCGTGGAGAAAAGAGGTTAGAAGCAGAAGTGGTTTTATTGGATCAAACCCCCTACTCAGGATTCCAATGCTTTAAGCCGGCTTTTTAGCTCTTTCCACCAGGAAAGTCAGCAATCCACCGTCAGATTGCAAAGAGAAGAGAAGATCAGCAGGTAAAGCCTGTGAAATCCTTGTGCTCAAAAGATCTCTCAATCGTTCTTACCCACGATTACAAAGCTAAGCCTTAATCACTTCATGGATCATCAGTGTCCCTTCAGTCAATCGCTATTCATATCCCCAAAGTTAAGCACATTCCTCAAAGGATAAAAGGCCACCTTCTGCATAGCTTACCACTCACGTAGTTCCGCGAAAAATGTAACCTATTTGGGGCAGCATTTTTCAAAAAAGGAACCCTTTTCATGGACTTGCCTCTCAACAGCTTCATCACCAACCGAATAAATATAATTTCGACCGCGCGATTAACCGATGAAAGAACCAACAAAAAACATAAAAAATAACTCGATCGTCACGGAATTTGGATATTTTTTTCCCACCCAAATAGGAGAAATGCCACAATCCTCGACTGGGTTGGCATCTTCTCGCACGACGACGACGACGACCGACGACGAGAATAAATTCATGTGCACACACATTTCATTCTGACGAGCACAATGGGCCCAAAGCTAAAGCCAAAGCCAAAGCCTCTTATCGTTGTGACCATGAAAATGAATTTCTCCTTTCAGCCTACTCATGCCATCTCAGATGAAATAAATTTCATCTGACGACAATGTAGTGAAAGGCACAAAGAGTGTGGTACGTTACCAGTACAAACGGGAGAGTTCCATCAGATCCCGGCCTAGGTAACCTTTGAGGTGATTCAACTGTTCAAGTTGACCTTCCCCAAGATTTTGCCATTTGTCACCACACCCCAGGATGCTTTTATGGACACAAACGTTCGCACAACAATAATGCGCAGCAGTTAAAGTAAACCAAATATACATCTGCATGTTTCATGGCGTTTAATAGCACACTCAGAACACGTAGACGGGATAAAGTCCTGCCATCCCTCTAACGCCCTAATTTATGTGCTTCATTTGTGAGGATTTGAAGAAAATTTCGCCGGTCGACACTGGGAGCGTCGTCCTGAATGCGGGAATGCTCTATAGAAGGTAGTGGTTGCTTTGCTAAGGGTGCGTGTGTAGGTACTGTAAGTATATTTGTCGGTGGAATGGACCGAAACTTAAAAAAAAAAGGGACGATGAGTGTGCCGTTCTCACGTACGATTACTCACATAACATCTCCCTCTGGGGAGACGTGTGACACCAGCTGTAATAGCTTGTTAATTGCACCCTGGGAACAGGATATGTGTAAGTGCAATGAACAACAAAATTACGCTCAAAATTTACCACTCAATTTGAGTGTGACAAAGGGGGAGGGGGAAGAAAAAAACTTGCAGTTTGCGAACGGGGCGTTGTAACAGACTCGATGGTTGGCACTTTTTGGAAGCAAAAGACTGCAATTTGTCATGTGTGGTGACTTAAGTCGCGACTCAGGGGAGAGTTCCCGATGTCAACACTGGACTTGATGGTTTTGACAGAGACTAACCAGATTTGTTCGTCTCTAAGAGCGTTAAAGGGGGCAGATTTTAGGATTCTCCCTAACCAGGCCCATCGTGGTACCCGAAAGAGTTTCATTCATTTTTTTGGACACCAAAACTATTGTTTTAAGTTGTGGCTTCGGTCTTAGGCCGAGTTTGAATTAAAAGAGAAGAGGTTTTGACCTGCCTTCATGTTCCCCACTTCCTTATAGGGGAGCAAGGGCCTACCAAGGCGTTTCAATACCATCGTCTCATGTCTTACCCTCAACTTGCATCTGGTTATACTTCGAAGTCCGTTCAAAGTTAAGCTGCAAGACCGTATCCGTAGAGCTAGAACAATTGTCCGCATCAGTGAAGGTCATTAAAGGCTGTCCCAGGAAGATGATCTCTTACCTCTTTTATGATCCATGGCAGGCGACCACTTTGTAAACGATTTACATGACCTGGAAGTACGATCGGAGAAAAGTGTCAATCCAAGGGGTTAAGCATATGTAAACCCAACTAAAACGGCCAACATTCCCTACAGTTCAAGGGAAAATCATCTAGAGTCTACGTCTCTAAAATTGTATAACAAAAGCCACCTCGGTTCCATAGGCAAGGTTGAGACTATCTGGGGTCTCGTGTCCAAAGTGATACTCTAGACTTACGATGGAAATGGTAGCACGACGGAATTTTTGAACGAATTCCAACTGTTCGATGGAGTGTAGAGGAAGAATGGCGGTTGTTCTCAACAGTGGTCCTTGGCTCTGCAGGCGAAAAATGTTTGTGCAGTCAAGTGGCTTGGTATGGAGGTTAGTGCATACAAAGGAACTGCTTGGATAAGGACGTTTGGGGACGTTAGGGGACTCTTCTTTTCGAAACTAGTACACTGACGTGGGAAGAATTTACAAATTAACTGTACAAATAGTCTTGGAAAGTCGGCGAGAAATTGGAGGAGACCATCTGCTGACTCAGGAAGTTAAATACCGTGGAAGGAGTCTAATCCAAAGATAGTACTTTTTTTTCAATGAAGAGAACTCCTTGTGCCGATGGGGAGAGTATTTTTCAGAGTTGTTCAATCCCGAACAGGACTCAGTGAATGATAGACTTGGAGAAAGTCGCTTTGGCGATCGAATCGGTAATGGTAGATGAAATCCGACCAGAAATCCTCAAAGCTTTAGGTAAAGAGCGAGTACGATGGCTCTTTGGGGAGATTGTACCAATTACAGGGGTGTATCTCTCTCACGACTCCCAGTAAAGGTCTTTGCTTTGGTGTTACAAAAGCATTCCAGAGCAATGGTTGAGCCTAAGCTAGGGGATGAGCAATGCGGCTTTTGTCACTGACGAGTCACATTGAGTCCCTCGAAACAGAAGCTTCGAACCTCCTTCCGTCATCATGTATGTTTATGGACTCGATGTAACAGTGCAATCGTGGTGAAGAATGTCCCGTCTTAAAAGATTTGAAGATGAGTCATCCACTTGTCGGGGATGATTTGTACCTCTCAGACCAACCTGCAGCATGCAGGCGTATACCGATGAGTGCGGTGATACTGAAATGAAGTTAAACTTAAACAAATCGGAGGTGAAGGTTGTTGCCGGAAGGCCTGTTCAGTGCAGTCTCATGGAGAAGTTCAAGTTCATCTTTAAGAGATGAAAGGAACAATGCAGAGTTATCTTGTAGGATTGGTCAGGCTGGATCAATTCTGAGAGAGCTTGGTCGATCTGTTAGCAGGGGGACCGAACTCAGTATTAATGCTAAGTCATCGGTCCTTAAGTCGGAATTTGCTCGAAATCTCGTTTATGGTCATGAAAGCTGCCGAAAAGAGATTCTTTCACATTCTTCAACGAACAGAGTGATCTCTACTCATGTAGTGTGAGTGCTCCGAACCATCTTGCAAGACGTCCCTTAAATGCCATACAATCCTGGTGGTATTGGGTTGAACCCAACATTTCTCCTGGACCTGTCTGGAGATTTCTCTTGATGAAATTGAGCCGGTGAGGGAGGAATGAGAAGGATGGTGCGTTCATCTGAGCGGCTCTATATGTATGTAGACCTACGTTACTAACATAGTCCTTGTGCTTGAAAAACTTGAATAAGTTCTGTCACAGAACCCACTTCAAAAAACACAAGGACCTGCCTGGCATCACTGGTGAAAGAACTTCATATCCAGCAATTGAAAGTGAGGTAAACCAACGGATGGCTATATTTCTTTGTTGCTCCAAGTCTGCCTTTCAGTAGAGGTCTACTCGAACTGCTTATGTCCTAGAAAGTACGTCAGTTGAAAAGAGATTGCCATTAAGGACAGCCCCGAGGTACCGAAGCTCAGAATTCACATTTTTAAATCCGTTTCCTGCCTGTGCAAGTTGTGGATTTGCTCGTACTCGTAGAACCACGAAAAGAAGCTCTTTAAATAGAATTCAACTACTGGTCTGAGTCAGGATATTCATCGTCCCTTTTAACGGCTAGAAATGTTCGATGCATTGAGCAAGCGTGATGCCAAGCTTCTGTTGAACCTTTTTCTGGCGTTTGCTGATATCGTCTAGAAAATCAGGTGAACAAAAACAAAGGCTTCGTCTTCCCCGTCTTACCATTCACCCTCAAGAACGATATACTCCCGACCTCAATCTTCCTCGGAACCAAAATATTCTTCAAATCTGGGACGAATTTTGAAATCACTAGTCTTCTCTGGTCTTCTTCAGAAGATTTATAAGATCGACAGAACCTAATCCAAGTATCCTTAGGAGAGATACTTTCATTCCAAGGACAGAGATGTAATACTAAGGATGGCATGCTATCACTAGCTCCTTCAGACATATGAGCGTCGTCTTACTTGGCTCAAGTGGAGTAGTCGCATCGAATACGCATGTCTACGATAGACCTTTCCCAATGCATGCCACTTTCTACCTCTTTCAACGTTCTAACCTTGTAAGGTCGAGTGCCACTCGAATCAATCGAGGAGTGACTTCACCGTTTAATTTCGGGCGTCAACTCTTCTGAAAGGTTCCACAATTGCACACTGATTTGTTCACGTTTTTTTTCCTCCCCCCCCCCCCCTAAAGTCCTTTCAGCATCCTTTTTGCCAATCTCAGCTGACGGGCAAAGAAGAACGGAAAACTCTTTTGACAACGCCAAACGACATCATGGCCCAAGCGATGTAATGATTAAAGTTCAGGTGATGTTGAGGAGCTCCATACCAAGATGCTAACATGTGCTGTTCACGTTACCCAGCTAACTAACAATACAACAAGAAGGAGAAACCCGCCCAAAAACCGGATAAGGATGCGTAGAGTGTTTCCATAATTCAGTGCTTTGTTGATGATGCTGATGGGATTCCGACGGCGCTGGGTTAGAGGTAAACAGCCAGGCACAGGCACTTTGAAGTGAACGAGCGTGTCAAAAGCTGGAAAATCCGCTTTTCTCCATGCGGCAGGGAAAATCATCTCGAGGCATGGATTCAACGGAGTTATCAGGTTAAGAAGGAGTTGGCCCTGATGGCGGTGGTGAACGGCATAAGGGGGGAATCTCAACGAACAGGTGTCGTTTTTTTTTTCAAAAGGATTTTTTTTTTCTGCTTTCGCTCTCTTTCTCCACCACAACGTGTGTCCCATATCGTATATCCGCATGCGAAATATTCAAATTAAAAGTGTACTCGATGTAATAAGGTATTTTCCGGGTAATTGAAAATTCTAAAATATCCGGCACCACCACCCGGTGTACCAAACCAACGCCACGACGACAAAACACTTCTGGAACTTATGGTGTATGTCAAGCAATTTATGTGTGCCACTCTTTGGCTGAAGTTAATCCATGTACAGGCATGTGTAGACGGGGCGGCGCGGGGGGCCATTAAAAAAGAGGTTAACTGGCGCACAGATGCTCCCCGGCGATGATTGAAATTGATTTGGAATTCTTTTGCGATTTTGCCTTCAAAAAAAAATCAAAATTCGATAGGGGATGCTGAAGTGTTAGCGTAAGTGATTTTAATCTCTCAAAAGTGACGGCGCCGCGGCGCGGTGTGCACACACACACACACGCATGCCGCCAATCGGGCCGATAAAATTTTATGAGTATTACTGTGTGTGGTGTCTTTGGAGCATTTTGGATTTAATTGAGTTCGGAATCGGAAGCGGCTCCTTGATATCTGAATTCGAACGGGGGCTTGGGGTGTGTGCGCCACAAAGAGATTTTATCATCGTTCAGTGACCTGGTTATGGTGCTTTTTATGGCGTCAAGATATCATCCATAATAAGAGTGTCTATGGGGATGTTCTGCCATTCGGAAGTTTTCAAATCGTTTGTGTGTTTTACGCGGTAAATATGCGATGGCACAACAGGTAGATTTTTGAGCTGTAATCAGGGAGACGGGGTGTGCATGTATGCATCTAGAGAATTTTCCATTCAAAGTTAAGTGATTGCCAGTTATTTCCTTTGGCATTAGTAAGTACTCGAGAAACTTAACTGTCGATGAAAGGCCTCATCGAGAACGAACCCCTACGTTAAGGTGGTCTATAGTCTATTCAGCAGGTTTCTGATTGGTATTCAAACAAGGCTCCAGAATTGCGACTTATTTCTGTCTTTAGAGGTTTCTTTTACTGTCGAGGTTGAGTGGTGGAGCAAGATCTGACTTTCGCTACTGAAGCAGATTGAGTTCTATGATAGGTTTCGGAGCTTTGCGTTCAAATGCCACTAGAGGCTTATGTTCACCGTGTAGATTGATAGGACTTGCGACTTGACATGGTTTTTGGCCAAAGAAGTTTGCTACCAAGGATAACTTTCCTTTGGAATTAGATAATGATGGCTTTAAGTATAAACTAAGCCAATCCCAATCAATACCGCGAAACCCCTGGTTTGATGAAGAATGCCCATAAGCACTTGTACCAAGAGGCATTTAAAGCGGGGCTTCGACAATGGGCGTGGGTTGCTCTCGAGCTCTCTAAGCCGTTGCCGTGGTGTAGTGGTTGCATTATCACTTGTCACGCTGAAGGTTACAGGTTTGAATCCCGATGTCAAAAAAAAAGTCGATCAACTGCGAAAAAAGCTGACGTCAACTCTGCTGCTTAGGCATAGCACTGGCAGTTGGGTGGTCATATGGCTTGAAAGTGTTGATCGTACTAATGATATCGGGACGGTCGAAAGAAATACTGTGAATTATAAGCAATGGCAACAGTATCAAAAATTCTCCACAGTCATTCTGGACACCACCCTCGGAGCAAACAGACTAAAACCTTATACCATCTGAGTCTCCAAATCAATACACCAACACTAGCACTGTGTGAATAGCATCATAAGGGTATTCATAACCCCTTTAGCGCTAGTGAATTATAAAAAAAAAGGGAGGGAAAGAGGCATCAGTTTCTCCAACAGAAGAAGAAGCAGAAGTATGGGAAGTTCTTCAATGAAAAATATGTATCAAGGGTAAAAAGGACGTCTTATAGAAGAGTCACTGTTGGTGCTGAGAATATGGAAGAAATACTTCTGCAGACTGTACAGAGTCGACGAAGAACAACACCGTGCAGTCAGACAGAACGGATAATTCAACCTAGACGAACAAGACTACTGGACCTGAAGGCCTATCGGCTTAGCTATTCGAATCAGCTGGGGATGGCTTAGTAGACACCAACTCATTTGTAAATTTTGGTCAGGGGAGAGCATGCCTTATCGGTTGGCATGGATCGCTTGGAATAGAATGGTTGAAATGGAATTTTAGCACGGTTTACCTTACCTTCAACAACGCATTGGTCTCCTCACCATGGCTTACAAGATCTTATCTGATATATTGTACGAAAGCCTGGAACCTTTCGTCAGCACTTACTTACTTATCAGGCCAGCGGCCATCGGAGGGTCTGAGCCTGGACTAATGATGCTTTCCATCCTTCATGGCCTGGGCACATTGCTTACAGTTTTCTAGACCGAGGTTTCTGGCGTCCGCGATTGTCTGATCCTTAAACCGGAGGTTCGGTCTTCCTTTTCTTCGTGAACCAGGTGGCTGAGATTCAAAGATCCTCTTAGCTGGAGCATTTTCGTCCATTAGCTCGATGTCGCCGAGCCATTGCAGTCGACGGATTTTTGCCTTCCGGACAACATCCACATCTTTACACAGCTCGTAGAGTTCGCGGTTATATCTTCACCTCCATTCGCCCTCCTCGCAAACTGGACCAAATATTCGACGTAAGACTTTTCTTTCGAAGGATCCTAAGATCTGCTCCGCTGTCTTACTTATTGTCCAACATTCAGTTCCATAAAGCAGGACTGGCAAGATCAGGGTTTTGTAGAACATGATTTTGGACCTTTGGACGTTGTTTGGACAAACCGAAGTAGCAGTGGTTGCCTAAGGTTATACTTCGTCGAATCTCCACTAAGGTGTCATTTGTGGAGTTTATATTTGCCCCCAAGGTAGATAACCTCCTTTACTACCTTCCTCAAAATTATAGCTGTCATTTGCTAGGTTTTGACCTAGACGGTGTTCGACGGTTGTTATGAGAGAACTTACCTTTCGTCAGCAAATCGACCAAATTGGCAGACTTTGGCAGATCGGCTCTTTATCGATTTCAAGGCCATTTATGACAGCACTTTATACAGATGGGCTTTATTCCTCTGTGCAGGATGACGACGGAAAATCCTGGCTGCTCCACCAAGGTTGGATATAATCTCACTGAGACCTCTGATATTAAAGAAGGATTTTCGTCAATGTAAACAATTGACGAGCTTAAGGAGAGAAGAGAAAAAACCGTAGCTGAAGGCTAGGGCACACTCAGATTGCATGACAACTTCCAGACAAAAAATGCCCTCCCCTAATGAATGGGATAAAGCTAACGCTGAGGATCAAATATCAGCTTTTTTCTATGCAAACGGGGCCAAAACTCGACCTTGAGAGGGCATCTTTTTTCGTCTTCTAGGTTAATGTAGCGTATTTCAGGCGGAATTAATGGCGATGTAATGTTGATCAACGATATTTCCTTCTCCACGGACAGCCAAAGGACAGTGAAGTCTCTCATATCGTACTCATTGACTTTTAAGGACATACATACGTCTCTCAAGGAAACGGTTGAGAAATTCAACATTCACCTATACTGGGTGCCTGACCAAAGAAACATTCCGGGAATCTGTTAGGTTAACGAATTACCCTTAGCATTTGCCAGGGAAGCAACAGTTGGGTATACACTTGCCCCAGCTGGATGCTATCGGCAACGCCAATCACAAACGAGAGCATAGCACGATTTGCCAAGTGTCCAGAGAGATCTGGCTTATGCTCGATGAAAATTATTTGCCTCATCGGTGTCCTCACGGGGCACTGTCTCATATATTCACATGTTAAAATGCAAGCAGCTGTAGGGACCGTCCATAACCCACCCCTTATCGACCACTGGCGTGTGCAGCATCCTTCCTAGTGTGCCACACCTAACCTTACTCCTGCGCACACCGAAAGCAATCATTTAACAGCGCTCTGGCAGAAATATTTAAACACACTTTCATTCCTTGCCAAGTCCTTAGCCACTTTGCTTTCAACACAAACAAGGAATAGTTTGTCCTTTGACCCCCTAATACTTGACACAATCGAAAAAACTCATCTGCATGGACTTGCAAAACAACGCCTTTAGCACTAACTTTCCCCGATGTCCTGTTGTTCCGATAGCTGTTCTAGGGTTGGTTTCATAAATATACCATGACCCGAGCATTGTGATGCAACAAAAAGGATTAACTCGGAAAATTCAATTAACAAAGTTGCCAACGTGCCATTAATTTTCCAACTAATTACCAAAGTCGAAGGTGTGCTGAGCTATTTTTCTCGGAATCCTTTTCTCCTTTCGAGTGCATCCTTCTGACACACTCGGCGCCATAGTTGCTGTCGTCGAACTTTTCCACCACACAATTATGCTGGGACGCGCTTTGTTGTTCCCAACAATGCAACCGTAAAGTTTTTTTTTTTTTTTTTGGCCAACACAGCAGCAGAGTACGTCTACCTTCGATTTTTCATTTAAATCTCTGCTCTGGGGTGGCACACGTTGAAACCAAGGTTCACCCACCCGCCATTGTTCTTGTTTGAGTAACTTATGTGCTGGGGTATGCTCGTGTGCGTCATTAAGATGTCTTATCAGATATAGGGTCACCCTAGCAGATAAAAAGATTTTATTCAAGTGAACATGGCAGGGATGCGGTACAACATATTGTGTACTTACGGTGCTCCCCTTCTTGGCAACAAGTTGAATTAGTATTCGCCATTTGAAGGCTTTCTTCCTGGAAATCAACCGAGTGCCATCTAATAAGGTCCAGACTCTGTAGTTGAGTGGCTGAATCGCCACATCAACATGTGTTGCCTTAGCAACGTCTTTGAACTACCGCCCACCTTCTGTCACAAGCAGAACGCATTGCTTCCGGTCGTGGGGGTATTTTGGAAAAGTTGTCCAGAGCCTCTGATGCCTCTGACAATTATATCTAGAGAGACATTTCCTCTTGACTGGATACTTATGCTTTTGGGGCGGCTTTTGGCCTTGTCCCACAATATAAACCGCGGAAGCAGAGTAACAAAACGTCACGCCTGGTTGCACGGAGACATAGCGTGACGCGCTTTGTTCATATGCTACTCTATGCGTGTGTGTGTGTGTGTGTGTGTGTCATGCGAAAGAGCAAAGGAAAAGAGAATATAAAAAGCATGTCATTGCCGATTTTTCACATACCGACGATTTACAGGAGAGGGTGGGTGATGACAATCCGCTTCCTATCGCACTTTAGCTGCGAACAGACACATCGGCAGGGTGGGAAATGCTTTTAGAGTTTTCTTCGCCATTTTTTTCTTTTCTTTTGTCGCCTCCTTGTGAGCGCTTCCTGTGAAAAGGCAAAATGTTAAAAATTCAATGGATGCGTATACGGTATACCTATCATTCCCGTAAGTGTTGGCAAAAAAAAAAAAAAAAACTGTTAACAGTCTCTGTACAGAGAGTGGGAAAGACGACAGAAGGAAATCGTCCTCAGAGGTTGGGTAGTAAATGGTTGACTTGCTAGATGAGTTCCTTGCGCTAGGATACAACTTTTGTGTGGAATGTGGGAGCGTGTTTAAATTGTCATAAGTGTCGACATGTTTCCACACACACACACTGACGAGAAGGAGACGACTGCCAGAGAGTCCTTGATTTGATTGTTGACGAACATGTAACAAATGTACTTCAAATGAATCGATACGCTTGGTAAATATGGTGAAAGGATGCTCTCCTTCTCTCTCTCTCTTTCTGTCACTCTCTTCAAATGGATGGGAGGGTTGTTCTTTAGGTCTTTTGAAGTCGATTTACAATTAATTATCTTTGGTGTGCTTGCTAATATTTCAAATCCAAGATACCTTGGGTGGTGCTTCAATCTAGTCGTTATAATCAACAAGCCAACCAAGATACAAGATACAGATCTCTTTGTGTTGCTTGACACAAATTATACACTTCGATGTAATCAGGAGTATCTCATCCGTGAATTTCATAGATCACAGCTCATTGAAGAGCGACTTGTGGAATATAAAGCATTTTGAGATGTGGTCACACATAGAATTTGTAACTTCATTGGAATACCTATAGAATCCTTTGTCCTAAGCAATGAACTTGTGGTCTCACTAAGTGCAAGACAGCTTGTTTGGTAGGAAACGTTGAACGTTGAACTTTTGCTGTGAGGCCGTCGAGGAAGGATTCAACAGCTGTTTGAGAAGAATGGTCTAAGACAGCGACAAAATTGTGTTGGATGTGAACTCGTCAAGGCCGTTCTAGAGTAGTTTGAAACTGTCTATGGACATTTAACCGTGTGCTCCGGGACGAAGTGATTCGACGAGGAAAAGACATTGAGAGCTATGCTAGCCGAATAAACATTGACCAACGCACTTCTACTCCGACAGACTTGGTCCCGATTTGCATGTATTTATGAACTTGGATCATAATATTCATGAGCTCTTCCTAACGTGTACACTCATGCGTCACAACAGGCATCAACCCAAACTCGGTTACAGAAGTACAACCCACAAGCATTTAAAACCAACGTGCATCCGTACCTCCTTCGTCTCTCCTCTAATTTCCTTAAATGAAAGTACGTGATGATTTTGCTCTAGTCATAATCCCTTTAGCGCGCGCTAATTATAAAAAAAAATTTCGCCTCTGCTAGGCTAGACAGGGATAGGATTAAAGTTTTCACGAGTGTCATAGCATGGTGATTGTAATATAAAGCACGCTTCCTGAGATCATGGAAGAAGCACTGAGGAAGATGAGCACCTTAGGCTACAAGTTGTGGTCTCAGTGTCAAACGTACAATGGCTTTCGCGAGCCTCAAGTGTGTTAAGGTACAATTCTTGATCCAAATGTTGTAGCCTTTGCCTGCAACAGAACCTGGGACTTTGACAGAAAGTAACTTTATAAATGTACATTCTGGTGGGGTCGTGTCAGACTGAGCAAGTCTGGGTGCCGTATGGCCAAATCAATGTTCTTTATTCATTGCCGTGAACTATGGTAATGTTTCAATAGCGCAGCTTTTAGAACCAGAAGTTCGGTCTTCCTTGTCGTTTTAAACCTTGGGACTGATTTAGGATATGGTAGAGCATACATTTCGTCCTTCGAGTTGGAAGTTTCATCATTTGTTACGCCAAAGTAGCAACTGTTTACAAGAGTGGGTCCACTAGGTGTCAATATTGGAGTTTATGTAGATTCTAAGGTAGATGAACTATCCTTAACCATCTCGAAGTTGTAGCTATCTACAGTGACATCAGATTTGATATTATCCGAGGCTGGTCTCTCTCTCTTAATCAGTAGTAGTCCATGTCAAGGAAGCTACCCTTATGGTACGAAGCTCATCCTAACCAGTTGCATTTCATTATCCCTAGGAAGCATGGCTATCCAATACGGAAGTGTGAATGCTGCCGTTGGCTTTTTGAACGTTCATTCGTCGCCATATCTTTCCAGAGGCAGGACTACCACTGAAAATTCCTTATAGTCCTGTGATCTGATTACGCCGTAGCAACTCATGAAATGTATTCATTTCGTCTAACCTGCCTGAGACTGTAGACGCCAACTTTGACTTCATCTAGGGAATTCACCCGCTACGATCTGGATGAAGACACTCCACACTGTTCAGCGGTCTGCCAAGTAAGATTGAAGACCCCAGGAAGACACTTTTTTCAGGATCTAGAAGAACTGTCCGACAAGGGCCTCGGACTGGCTCGATAGAACATAGGCTTATGGTTCCTAGTACGAGGGGCTGCAACCCCTAAGGCATCAAAATGGATCTGCATTAACCTAAGTGTGACGGGGAAATGACTTTGTTTCCCTAACCTAACCTTACCTCCTCCTGACTCTTCTGCTGTCGCCAAGACCATTCAAAAGGATTGGTTAATTATTCTTTGCGTGTGGAGCTGAATGCAAGGCAGCGGAACAGATCTTTGGATCCTTCGAAAGAAAAATTCTAGGGAAGATATAGCCACGAACTCTACAAGCTGTGTAAGGATGTGAATTTAATCGGGAAAGCAAAGATCCGTCGACTGCACTAGTGCGGCCACCCCGAGCGAATGGAAGGGAATGCTTCGGCTAAGAGGATCTTCGAATCCCAGCCACCTGGTTCACGAAGAAAAGGAAGACCAAACCTTGGGTTTAAAAATCAGACAATCGCGGACGCCAGAAACCTCGGTCTAGTAAACTGGAAGCAGCGTGCCCGGGACCGTGAAGGATGGAAGAGGCATTAGTTCAGGCACAGAGCCTCCAAGGGTGGGTGGTTCGATAAGAAAGTAAGTATGTAGTCCACATTCATGTTGTACGGCTTAGAAAAGAATCCCCTGACAGTACGTCCAAAAGCTGAATTAAGGACAAACAGATGTGCGAAATGTTGAAGGGACGGAAGCCAACTGGCATTATTTCCAGTTCCGGACATTCTTTGGAGATTAGTAGAAGATTATAACAGTAGAAATCAGTGTCCAATCGCAAACAGGACAAAGTATCAAGTTCCACTCACAACACTCACATCTTGAATTTAAAGCGATCAAAAGTTTCGTTTTTAAAGTCCCGAAAGTATCTTATCCTCTTCTCCCTGCTCCCACCACTGAATTTATTATGCACGTTACGTACCGATTTCGAAACTACAAATCATTTCCAGTACGTCCGTTATACGTTATTCAATTTACCATCCATCCACATGCAATAACAAAACGAAGAAAGAGAAGAAGAGACTGAAAAAAAATGGATTCTTCCCCTGATCACATATTCATAAGTCCCTGCTCCAACGCCCGGGCAACTGTTCCTTTTTTTTTTCCGCCATAGCAATTGTAAGATTAGGGATAATACAGTGCCATTCCTTTTTTTCTGTTTTTTTTTTTGCTTTTATATGCTAATAGTGTAGCGACATAAATATTTCCTGATAAATTTGTACAGAGAGGACGGACGGAATAATCCTGAACAATAAATTAAAAAAAAAGAAGATATTCGACGGGCAAAAGATACTTTGTATTCCTTATAATTGTTGCCGCTTTCAGGTACATCTAGTAGTCCTGTAGCCTTCCCTTATCGAGAGAGGCGTATGATAAAACTCTTCCACTTTACATCCACCCAGGACAAACATTATTGTTTAGTTGTATCATTCGGCTGAAAGAACCAGACTCAGAGGATGAAGTTCGGTGCAAGAAATGAGGTGCAACCATTCGAATGCCACAATGTGTCCGGTTGCAGTGCTTATTTTGTGGCTGACAGAAAGACCCACACTGAAATTTATTACCCTTGTGGTCGTCCTTTGGTATCCCCAAACCACTCCCCATTTTCTGGTCCTGATGCCGCTCCTCCCTGCCGGGGCTTCAATTTATATTTATTTTCGTATGTAAATCGGATTTGTTTCACTCGAATCTTGTTAGTCTGTGGTTAAGCTTCTTGCTGCTTGCCGTGCTTTACTGTTGTGTGTGCGCTCGGCTCTTGCTGCAGCAGTGTGTGGCAGCTTTGCATTTTGCTGGGTGGTTTGATGCGGCTTTTTTTGTTTATCTCTTCTCTCCGTGGATGTTTGGAAAGTGAATTTGTTTCGAACAATTTCTCTTAATGGATATGAAGCTTTGTGTGTTTGTTTTTTTCGTTTTTACCGTTATTTATGTTACAAATGAGAATTTTTTGTTTGTTTTGAATGTTAAAATAAACGGTAAAGAGAGACAACGGCGGCGATGGGGATAAAAATGTATCCAGATGGACTAGCAAAACGATTTAACTCGGTATCTAGTTAAAAGCATTTTTAAGGGTGTTGTAGGAAGTACAGTACTCCATTTGTTATACAATCCCTTGTCTAAAAGTAAATCCGCTTATTTTCAATTTGAAAAAAAAAAAACCGTCAGGCAAGGTACTGACTGTAGCTTGAGAACAACTTGGTCCATACTGTCGTAGTTTATTTTGAAAAAAAACTTTAACATGCCATAACATCAGATAGATCCGGGTGCTCGAGAAATGTCACCAGGTAGTTCAGGATTTTTTTTTTTCTTAGTTGCAACCGAAATAGGAAAAACTTTACCATGAACAATGCTTTGGAACTTGGTCCCAAGTTTTAAAAAGTTTGTAAGTTACGCCAAATGTTTGTTTTTCTAAATTTTTACTGCAGACATTCTAATGGTGCAACTACCTGAGGAAACGGGATCCGATTAGCATCTACTCTCACTCAGAAGTCGTGGCTGGAGATTGGGTTTAAACCTTTTGACAAGTTCTTTTGGGTAGAAAATGAAACCACTAAAGCGTTTTTTGTTGAACTCAGGCAGCACCGACAGAACTCTGTAAATGGAATCAACGGTGATGGCTGCAGTTCTAGTCGGGATGGACCATGTTAAGTGCACACAACAAACTTTACATAGGCTACATCAACATACATATTCGATGGTCAAGTTTATATGAATAAACCCTTTATGAAATCGATAGCAGGTAAGTTAGGTCAGGTGGCTGCTGCACTAAGTAGGAGCACACATACACCAAACTTCAGATCCATTGTGATACCACGTAGAGTACCCGACCACCGGCACGAGAATAGGAATCTTACATGATGAATTTCCTTGTCAAGAAAGAAGCTATGGGTAACCTTATGGTGCAGACCCCTTCGTGTACCACACTTTGTGCAGAACCATTTAGACTCACAGACAAAGCTCTTTATTTTGTAAAAGTGGATCTTGGCTGGATCGCTGTGGTCTTTGTAGAAATATTCTCCTAGGACAGGATAGGTGCAAAGAAGGTGAGTGACCGTTTTTTCCTTTTCCTTGTCTCTACAGCTTCTGGAGAAATCGTTGGAAGGGATGTCCAATCTGTGAGGGCTCCTATTATTATACTCAAATATTTCCTATTTATAGACAGAAGTCTGTCTGTTTGCTTCAGATCCAGGTTAGACCAGATTTGTCTCAAGTTATGACATAAGCCACTCTTCCGGCTTCAGTATCGAGGCGAGATTATATCACTTCTAGAGTTCCTTCTTATTTTCAGAGAGGTTCTGACCAGCTCTCCCCTTTGCTAGCTCCTCCACTGCGCAGGTGCCCGGATCGTCCCTGTTTCCTGGAATCCAGCAAAGGGAAATGTCGCATCTGTCAGAGACCTCTACCCTCTACCCCTTTTATTGAAAGTTAAGCTGCAGCTTGTCGCACTGCCACACTTTCCAGCTGAAATACACTACAGTGATCCGGCAGCCGTCTGGTGATCTTTAAGTCAAGTACACTGGAGAAGACTGCTGCCCCCATCTGCATATATCTCCATGGAAGATTCATTTAGGATCCTTGACGTAAGCCAAATGTGAGGATACCCTAAGCTGTAATGCTGCTTTAGCCGTCATTTGCTTCCCACAGATATCAAAAGGAAGTAAGTGGAGCATTGTCTCCAGTGCGTCAGTAGGTGTTGTTCTTAAAGCATGGAAGATGCATGATAGTCGTTGGAGTCTTCTTTTCCAGTGCTGTCAACCAGACTAATACTCCATACTAAGGGATAGGCCTCACGGGCCCAAAGCTCTACGACATGAATAAAGAGCACCAGAGGCCTTCCAGGCACGCTCCAAGATACTAACTGAGCTCTTTCTCAAGAATGACTGCCATTTAACCTTGGGGGGACGATATGTGGTAGGTAGGTTGGTTGAGTTGGGTCGGGCGGCTGTCCCCACTAAGCAGGGACCCACCAGCCTCAGAAACCTCACATGTGGAGTTTCCTATAGGAGAAAAGGAGTATAAGTCTGGGGTAACCGTATCGGCGTTAACCCTATCCTGTGCCGCACTAAGAGCGGAACCCATTAGACCCACATACAAAATTCTTAATTCTTAAGATGTCGAGTCTGGCTAGGTCATTGAGGTCATCGAAGAAGTACTCTCCTAGTGTTCTCCTCCTCAGCCTTGATAGAGCAGGGCATGTGCAAAGAAGGTGTATAGTCGTTTCTTTTTCCTCCTCATCTCTGCAGCTTCTATAGAAATCGTTAGAAGGTAGGTAGGTAGGTACAAGGTAGATAGGTTGAAGAGGTGGATGCAACGCGTGATGCAGACTTCACTCGGATCTCTACGGATCAATTGTGTTCCTCTGACGTGGAATGTCCAGTCTGAAAGACAAAAAGTAGGGAAAGGTCTGGGTGATTGCAATAACGATCGTTCGGCCTCCCTGAACCATCATGAAATTGTAGTAAATTTTAGGGTAGATAGAGGTGGTGGTTCAGCATGAATCCAAGTAGCACTTTTGTTACCACGACTCGTGTGACTCGTGTGTGGGACACACACGGAGTTAAGAAAGAGGATTAGATCCCTTATCCCTTTACCTGAGATGTCATTAAGGTCGTCGAAGAATGTTTGGTTTAGTGCACGCAGTCAGTAAATTTTACGATACGTGGTACTTTATGTCTTCTTGTGAACGAGACCAGTTCGATCTTCACAATATTAACTGAAAGACCGACCTTATCCGTCCTCTGGACTAATTGATTGAGAGCCGATTCCATCAAGTCTCTTATTACATGAGAAAACTTTTTCGGCATAGCTATCGCAATATCATCTACGTAAGTTACAACAGTACACCCCTCTGCTCTTCGGATGTTAAGCAACTCATTCACAACAATGAACCCTGGTAGAAGTGATAGCTGTGTAAGTATGTATTCGTTTATTTACTTACTTAAGGTGGCATTACTCTCCGGGGTGGACCTAGGCCTCAACCAACAAACCAACAAACGTCTCCAGCCAGCTTGATCTTTAACTAGGTGCCTCCAGTTTCGCATGCTTAGTTGGTTGAGGTCCCTTTCAACTTGCGTGCGCCAAGGTCTGAGGCGCGGTCTTCCTCTACTGCGCTGTCCCTCGGGGTCGGATTCGAAGATTTTTCGGACCGGAGCATTCGTGTCCATCCGCTCTACATGACCCAACTGCCTCAGTAGTTGGGCCTTCACTCTTCTGGCTTAGTCAATGTCGCTGTACAGCTCGAACAGTTCGTCATTGTATCTCATCCTCCACTCACCGTCTATGCAGACGGGACCCAAAATCCCCCGAAAAATTTTTCCCTCAAAGCAGCCACGAGCAACGAGCACCCTCATTCATTTTTTATAAAGTTCATGCCTCTGCGCTATAGAGAAGGACTGGGATTATTAAGGGTCTTCTATAGGGCCACTTTTGTTGTTCGAGAGAAAGCTTTGCTAGGCAATTGCCGCCTTAGTCCAAAGAAGCAACGATTGGTAAGAGTCATTCTTCGTTTGATCTCAGCGCTGGTGTCGTTGTTTGAATTGATAGCGGAGCCTAGGTAGACAAAGTCCTTAACTACCTCAAAGTAATATCTGTCGAGGGAGACGTTCTGTCCGAAACGTCGGTGTTGAGTGTCCTTTCTGGTTGACAGCATATACTTGGTCTTGCCCTCGTTTACCGCTAAACCCATCTTCGCCGCTTCCGTCTCATTACTCGGGAAAGCGCAACTGACATCACGCTGCTTTCTTCCGATTATGTCAATATCATCGGCCTTTGCGAGTAGTTGAACAGACTTTTGAAAGATTGTGCCTCTTGTCTTGGCGCGTGAGTTTTGCACTATTCTTTCCAGGAATGATGTTAAAAAAGTCGCATGATAGCACATCGCCTTGTCTTAATCCTTTTTTGACATCAAAGGTCTCGGTGAGCTCTTTAACGACCTTGATGGAATAGCGTGCATTCTCCATCGTCATCCTGCACAAACGGACGAGTTTGGCAGGGATGCCAAAACTAGACATTGCTCTGTATAGCTTTTTTCTATAGATGCTGTCATTCGTGGCCTTAAAATCGATGAAGAGGTGGTGGGTATCGATTTGGAGCTCCTGGGTTTTTTCCAAAATCTGCCGTTCTGTGAATATTTGGTCGATGGTGGACTTTCCTGGCCTAAAGCTACACTGATATGGACCAACCAGGTTGTTGACGAACGACTTTAGATGTCCACACAATACGGCAGATAGAATCTTGTAGGCGATGTGAAGAAGACTAATACCTCTGCAGTTGGTTCAGAGGGTCTCCTTTCTTGAGGATCGGACAAACAATACTGAGGTTCCATTTATATATTCGTACTCGTCGCTTTTTTTCTGTTTGAGTTCCATAGTGTTGGAATCCTCCCCATCCCGTTTAAAGTCAGGCCCTTCGCAGACTATTTAAATCTGTAAAATGAAGTCGTACATTGACATGTCCGGGAATTGCTGACCCCATCCATGTCTTACCTTGACCAGAGGCGGATGATGATGTTTTTGATTGAAAGGAAATTATTCTCTTCGGAGGCTCTACTAAATCATATTTGTTGTTGTCACAGTTGCGCACGCCACCATTTTTAACAACCACTTAAAACATATTGAAATTAAATTTATTTTTAATAAGTTTCGCTACATATATACTCGCAGAATATAAAATTAATCATGACCAGCAGTGGGATCGAAGAGCAGAGGCGTGAACTGCGAAAATCTTTATTCAACTCTTCGTATATTTATGTCACAATGACCGTGAAAAATTGTCTAGTCCTGACCTCGATTTTATTCGAAAAATATAATTTTGTATAACAAAATCAAGGAATCTATCATTTAAAAAAATGTAAATTAACCGTATGAATGTGCGAAAATATATTCAAGTGACATGCTAGTTTTAAAAAAAATATATATATTTTTTCCATTCTGTCAATGTCATCGCAAAGAATATATTCCAACAACAAAAAACCCGTGTGTACAAACAACTGTTTCGAATAAATATAATTTTTTTTTTTTTAAAAATGAATCTTTGAATATGTCTTTTGATTTATTTTTCCCACAACGTGGGCGCTCCGCTCCACGGAAAATGCTAAGTCCACATTCATTTAGCGGAATTTTCTTGAAACATCACTAATATGACCAATTTCGTGACGCAAAGCCTCCATAATTCATTCAATCTGCTTGATGATATTGAAAAGTAAAAAGTATCTATAGGAAAGAATTCTCAAGGAAAATCTTGTTTTTGTTTAGAGATAACAGCTCTGAGATAAACGTTTTATTTTTCTATATCCTCTCGGCCCCCGTCCGAGGTTTTTTTTTAGAAAACAATAACAGACAGCGGCGCGTACAGCACAGGGTATCGGCAAATGACCAAATCGGAATCAGCATCGCAATCGATGCTAATGTTTACATTTTTTTGGGGCGGAAAGTGCTCATTTTGGAGCTCCGTTCGTTTGTCCATCCGTCGTCGTAATCGTCGCCGGAACTGAAACAAGTCAAAGTCACATTGGACTGGGGTCGGGGTTTTGGGTGGTGGCAGCAGAGTGAGTTGTTATTTTTTTCTTTGGTATTTCTGGATTTGAATTCTAAGAGCGGGGCGGGGGGGGGCTCTATGATTTTGTTGGGTGTCTCTGGCCCCTGCCATATCCGTTTTCATAATATCGGCCAAAAACCAGCGGGCGGGTGGTTGTGAAGAAGTTTCTCTTGTTGGCATTGTCGGTGGGGGAAGTGGGGAAACTCATTTGAAAATTTAATTTTTTGAATGAGAAACAACAATTCTCGGAATACAAGTACGCTGGGGTGTTTAATGGAATAGCAATTCGAAAAGGGCGTAAAGCGAGATGAGCAACAGAAATATTATTAAATTTCATTACATTAGCATCGATCGATTTATTATTGATGGCAGAGAGAGCTTTGAGGGATGCTAAATCGATGATGACCATCTGTGTATCGATTTTTTAGGCAATTGGAGAGATTTTTTGTTTTTTTTTTTTGCAAATGATTTTGATTATTAGGATTGGCAGCTAAGGTTGTACAAGAAATATACAACCGATTTGGAGTCCTTGAGGTGACATTTAGTGTGACCATCCGAATGTTTTGTGTATCCATTTCAGTGTATGTTTTGTTCAATATTCATGTCAAATGATAGATATTCATGTAAAGATTCTAAAAATACACAATGTATGTAGTTTTTCTTATTTTCTATTTTGAAAAAAGAGCTGAAAACCACAGCTGCGCAAGCAAAGCCGAATGAAAGACCAAATTTTATTGACAGTAGACAGATTCTTCCTTTCGCCGAATGGGGCTTCTTGTGCCTGAAGCTGCATGGAAAGTGAGCTCCCTATGCAGGCACAGCTACGGCCCAACTCTGGAAGTAACAAAAGAGTACCAAGGAGGCAACCGCTATACCGTTTGGAAGCTAAAAATCCTGGAGATGGAGTTACACCAACTCCTAATAGATGACGTATCTATCGCCATGTGGACGATAAGGTGAATCAGCTAACTCAAGAAATGATTAAAGCTGTGATGCATGGATGCAAAGAAGGACAAGAAATGCCCACGAGATTGCATGTATTGGCGCCATGCAAGGTGATTGTATCAGCCCTCTAAGGATGATGGTAACCACGAAAGGTTCTCATGGGACAACTTTATTTATTTGTTGTAGGACGGTATTTCACTGCGACCTCATGGTCTTTTGTACCCCCTGTCGGTATCTTGAAGAGATTTGTTCCCTCGCTAGAGTTCTCCTCGCGTTATAACTTTTTTGAAGTTATACTTAAGTGTTATTCACTCGGCCAGCACCTTCTAAAGGCCAATTTCCTGAATCTTAGGATGAGAAGTTAGTTTATAGTTGGTATATCCTTATCTGGCATTTGGAGCTTGCCTTAATGATTCATTCGTTTGTGGGTTAATGCCCCACAATGCTCCAAGATGTGTTCTGGAGTTTCACTGTTTTCATCGCAGATTCTTCAGAGGTCTTCTACCATAATCCCTAGTTTCCTCATGTGTTCTTTCAGTCTTCAGTGGCCTATTAAGATATGTAGGTTGTTCTTGTTTAGCGTGAAGCGTGCTTTGAATCTTTTCCGGTTGTGGTTCCCTAGGAGTTTCTTAGCTTGCCTCAGACCTTGGAGGTTGTTCCAAACTCTGGTCTTGTTCTCTTTTTCCGATTTCCTGAAGTCTTCCTTTAAGGTGTGATCCCCTACACCGCAAAATGGTTCAGGGCCAATGAAGGGTTCAACTTCTCGTAGTCTAACTACGCTGTGTGTTGCTTACTTACCTTCAATTCCGAAGTGTCCGGGTATCCAGTAGAGAGTTACTCTGTTGTTCCTGCCCAGTTCGTTGAGTATGTAGGCTAGGCATTCCCATACAAGTCTAGACTGAATTACATGGGCCTATGGTTAGATAAAGTTAGGTAATAGGGCTCCCCGTTACACTTAGGCCACTCTTACAAGGAACCATAAGTCTATGTTCTATCGAGCATGTCTCAGGCGCTGATTAACCTGTGTATGTCGACCAGAGACTTGTCGGACAGTTCTTCTAGATCCTGAAAGAGATCTCAAGTGTTTGATAGCTGCTTGACTGTCTAACATTATCGCTGTCTGATTTGAGCGCTTCTTTTTATAGCACATTCAGCTTGAAAGATGCTGGTGTACTTGCCCATGGACCCGGAGTGCTTTGTTCTCAGTCCAGATACTTCTGCTCTAGTTGCTGCTTCAGTTCTTGATCCGGCTGTATACCACTTTATCGTGTTATTGCTCATTCTAAAGGTTATAGATTCATTGCTCCTATCTTTCTTATTGCTGAGCTTCGAGGAAAAATTCTTTGCAAAGTTGAATTTTCTAATGCCGTCATCCGTCATCCTTCGTCGATGGCATTTTCAACATTGAATGAGATTTCCATCGTTGCAAACTTCTACAATACATGCTTGAAGGAAGGTGTATTCCCTGACGAATCACACTCGACGTGATGATGTTTACCCGGTGTTTACTCCCATGAGCTGAGCTCCAACTTGCGCCTACAAATGCTGACTGAAATTCTTGTCCGGCAATCCCTATTTATTGCAAGCAGCTACAACGATTTAAAGTTACATGAAAGGAGGAGTTTTATTGTGCAAATAGTCGCCCCTTAAGAGAGGAAGATCCAAACGAGACTGCGTATATGGGTTCCAGTGAACCCCAGGTCCCACACGTTCTTCGGTTTTTGACCCCGTCTATGAAAATCGAAATTTTGTCCTAGTTGATGGCCTTGCCGCTGACGTGCTTACTTAACATCTTTCGATGGCCCCCGTTCCAGAAGTTGCATTTTTTTTAACGCAGGACACTTTTCGAAGCTTTCTCGTTTAGGTAGAGGTCTAATGGAATCTTTCTTATTTAAGGTGGCGCTTCAGTCCGGGGTGGACCTGGGTCTTAGCCAACAAGTGTCTCCAGCCAGCTCGATCTTTAGCTAGTTAGCTGCCTCTATTTTCGCAGTGATGTCCATCCGCTCTACATGACCCAGCCACCTCAATCGTTGGACCCTCATTCTTCTGGCTAATTCGATGTCGCATCCACTCACCGCCTATGCAGACGAGACCGAAAATTACCCGAAGAGTTTTCCTCCCAAAGCAGCCAAGAGCAACCTCATCCATTTTTAGTAAAGTCCATGCTTCTGCGCCATAGAGCAGGACTGGGATTATTAAGGTCTAATATAGGTTTTCTTTTGCTTTTGTTGGGCATTGGTTGTCAATTGCCTTCTTGCCTATGTTGTCATTCGCGGCCTGAAAATCAATGAAAAGGTGGTGGGTATCGACTTGGAATTCCTGGGTTTTTTCCAAGATCTGCCTTAGTGTAAATCTTTGGTCAGTGGTGGACTTTTCTGGCCTAAAGCAACACTCATACGAACGGCTTCGGACGTTCACACTTTACCTCAAATAGGATCTTGTAGGCGATGTTAAAAGGACTGCTGCCTATGTAGTTGGCTCAGTTCAGAGGGTCTTCTTTCTTGAGGGTCGGACAAACAATGCTGAGATTGCATTCGTCGGGCATACTTTCGTCCGACCATATTTTACAGATGAGTTGGTGTATGCTTCTTTTCAGGCCATCGCCTGCCGCTTTGAAGAGCTCGGCAGTCAGGCCATCTGCTCCAGCAACTTTTTCTTCATCTAGGTCTGGTAGATGGAATTATTGATCTACATCGTCAAGGTTGAAAGATTGTTTCTGCCTGACAGCGGTATTTGGTTCATTATCGCCGTTATAAAGTCTACAGAAATGCTCGAAATCATCAGCATCGACTCTACTACTATGTTCCCTTGTGCGTCTCAACAGGCTTCGCGTCGGGGTTTGTGTCATCGGCATGTTTTTTTCACCTTTTAGTAAAACTTCGGAATCGCATTCCTGGAGGAGCATGGAATCAGAAGGAGGACTGTAGTTGGAGTGGTTCTAATGACGCCAGGTACTTACTTACCTATGCATGCATGCTAGTCTTTGGATTTTGGTAAGTGTCTTGAAGTTTGTGGTTTACTCGCAAACGGTTAAGTAATACATTTTTTTTTAGTTGGGAAGGCTCTTTCGTTGGAGGGTGGCCATGGTGTAGTGGTTGCATCATCGCTTGTCACGCTGAAGGTTCCAGGTTCAAATCCCGATGTCACAGAAAAAAAGCCGGTCAATTGCGAATAAAGCTGACGTCAACTCTACTGTATAGGCATAACACATAACAGTTGGGTAGGCAATGGCTTAAAAGTGTTGATCGTACTAATGCCATCGGGATGTTCGAAAGAAATACTGCAAATTATAAGCAATGGCAACAGAACCAATAATTCTCCCCAGTCATTCTGGACACCACCCTCGGAGCAAAAAGACTGAAACCTAATACCACCTGAGTTTCCAAATCACTACACCAACACAAGCGCTGTGTGAATAGCATCATAAGGGTGTTCATAATCCCTTTAGCACTAGTGAATTATATAAAAAAAAAAAGGACAATAAAATGTTGACAACCAAAAATGCGTATAAAGATATTTCTTTAACCATTAAGGTACTTTGGTGAGGTGGTTTTTTATAAAGGCTAAGGGTATTCATTTTTGAGCCCCGCCACAAGCAAGTCGTACCAGGATTTTTGGGAAAAAAACATCGTTCGTATAATGTTTTCCAAAAACAGATGATTTTTCCAGCTGGATCTACTTCAATTGAACCTGCTTTCCCGTTCCATATAAGCATCCCTTTTAGCTATTTATGGTTGAAAAAAAAAAAACATTTAAAATAAATTCAGAAAAGTTCATTTATAAATTTTCATCGGTTCGCTATAAAAACGTCAATTGAATACGAAAAGTACCGAATATATATCATTTGTATGAATATGCTGTTTAAAATTTGTAAAACAAATTTGTATAATTAATTCAAAGCAACTCAATTAGCCACGTGTGTGTTTCGTTTCGGGTTAGGGAAAACCAAAATATAATTAACCATCGTTGTCGGTTAGGGCGGCTTAATAAATAAGCCTACACAGTCGCATTAATAACCACGTTTCGTATGGATTTACCAAGCGAAAGCACCATGCGAGCTGTGAAGTGATGCGACAATTGTTTAAAAAAAAAAAAAAATTTTACACTACAGAAAAACCTTGTCCGACCTACATACGAAGAGTTGACGTCAAAGGCGTATGAAGCGTAAAATTACAAATCATCTCCGGATCAGGTCGGGTGTGTTCTATTGAATTGAGAAGACTGCCCACGCGCTCGCTACGTCTAAATAGACGCTGCTCGCGACTAATAAAATTATTTATATGCTTCTCCCACATTTCTACAGCTATAATGAGTTAAAACATAAAATATTGTAATATATAGTGGTTTTGCTAAATGGAAAGAAAAACATTGGCATCCTTCCGTCCACGGTTCACCCTCAGCACATCCGTTTCGATGAGAATTTTCATTGAGATCACGTCTCAAATGTGTAGTTTAACTAGTTTGTTTGCTGTAAAATAGGGTGCTATACATTTTGCTGGCAGTTTAGAACACAACATCTGACCAACAGGTTGTCTGCAAGTCATACTGCTTCCCACCAACAAATCAGATCAGCATACAAAGTTTGAGCTAAACTTAGTCTACACATACCGATGCACCTCAAGGCAAATATTTCAGCCATTTCAATTTCACGTTTTGAAGCCATGTTTCATCAATGTAGCTTTAAGCAAAACTCCTTCCCTAAGAATCTTCGGCAAAAGATGGGGGCTCAAACCTGACACTATCCACTGGATGTTCACAGCCATAATAAGGCCAGTTGCCATGAAACACAAACTTGAACATCCTGACGAAGATCCAACGACTGACTTGCGTATGAACCACAAGTGCAATTAGAACAACGCCAACTGCAGCACTCGACAATCAGCTACAACAATCCAACCTGTGGAAAAATGTCTGATAGGTCACCAAGCAATCACCAAGTAGGCGAACATTGAAGCCAAAACTGGCTATTTAACACCAATCCTGGAATTCAGCCTAAACTTCGAACTCAAACTACCCTCCAGAGAGAGCTGGACAGACGGTGAGGTCATAAGCCCCAACCATGTATCCATTTCCACGAATTGGTCAAAAATGAATGAGGGCGTAGGCTCTGGGATCTATGCATCAGAACCAAGCATCGCACAGTCGATAAGACTTTCGAACCAGAGCAGCGTATTTTAAACGGAAGTTCTAGCAATCGCCGAATCCTCGCGAGAACTATCACAACAGACACTCCCAAGAAGTCACATCGACATCTACGTAGACAGTCAAGCAGCCATCACATCCAAAACTGTGAAACACTGCAACGACGAGCTTAAGGCATTCAGCGCTAACCATGACGTCCAGGGACATAAGGGCATCCATGGAAACCAAAAGATGAACGAGCTCGCAAAAATAGGTTCTGAGACGGATCTGATAATGGCCGATGACTCAATCCTACCCCCATTAGAACTTAAAACGTCCAGCATCACCACGAAATTCATAAAACTCGCGAATGAGAGATGGATTTCACTCAAGGCATGCCGCACCTCAATAATACTCTAGACAGAACTGAATGAGAGTAACAAAGGAAATCATCGCACTCTACAGAAGTCACCTATCACTTCTTATACGTATTATGACAGGTCTTTACCTGCTAGCGGCCTACCTTAAGAGAATGCTTTTGAGCACAACAGAACTATGTAGAGATGTGGCAACATAGAAGCTGAGGAGAACACATTCCACCTCCTCTGTGAATGCCCAAGCCTTAGCAAAAACCGGAAGACAGCCCTCGGAGAACGTTTCTTTAATGATCTGGGCAAACTGTCAAACAAGCCACCGAGAACCATCCTTCAATTCCTTTGGAACTTGGGTTGGTTCGGGGAGCCCAACTGTCTATCACCATATCGGGGAACACAATGGATCCATTGAGATCCACTTGAGGCTGCACATAAGTGCAGCCACCCCTACAACTTAACCTAACTTCCCTAAGAGATGACTTAGATAACCATACACTCTGCAAAAGGTTCGAGCCCACAAAGCACATTCATACTTACTGAGGAATAGAATGACCCACTTTTTAACCAATGTCTTCCCTGCCAACTATTTTACTGGTCTTCAACGTTCAGCAAAAACTTTTTTTAAAACTATATCAGGACCTAGTCAGCTAATTTTGGACAGAAATGCATCAGACTTTTATTCCCCGTTCTTAAGGAATGCTACGACCTCTAAACAATGAAGTCGTCATTTATCTTGAGCGCGAATGAATTATAAAAAGAATAAGCTCATCACCTCGACTGTAATTACTGACATTCTCCGGAAAAGATCATCGACTTTCTGAAGATATCTTCCAAGTAAAGGAAGTTGCTCTAGGAACACCTAGGTGATGGTACCATAAGTTTCAATAGAGAATCGCAGTTCTAAAGTTAAGCAACGGCTCGGTAGCTATTCAATTATGTCGGAACAAGGCGGCGTATGATTAAGTCGAACCCAATGCTAAATCTAGCAACAGACCTTAATGAGTTTTGAAAAGATATGAAGCCTGTGAGGTTGCTATTTGTTCCCTGATTTTGCCCTGGGTTTTGCAGGTTACAATCCTTATAATCGGTCTTCAGGATATTAGTCCTAAAATTCGAATTAAGCTAATAAAGTCACCAAGAAGTCTGCTCTTGAAGTAACGCCAGAGACTGGGAAATCTTCGGAGATGCTATGTGACTCAACTCTGAAAGCCAATGTGTTAAGACGGATTGAGTTTTTGAGTTTTACATACTTTCGATACCGGCGCACAAATACAGAACTTCCAGATCCAGCAGAGAGGAATAACGATCAAACAAGGGTCGGCAGTTGGAGAGAGAAGAAGAGTTGCCTTTCTTCCTGACAGACTGGACATGTGCTGTTTTCCAAAAATCTGGAAGAGAAGGACGTGAGGAAAAGCTTATGCAGTTGCTTTGTTATTTAAATTTGAGTTTCCGTCATCCCTTCTTCCAAACATGCACCTAATTTCGGCAAGGAGACGCGCTGTCGTATGATTTCTTAAGTCTTGCGTTGGAGCAGATAGTGCGAAAGATCGGCGTAAACACAAAAGGCACTGGAGATTTGATGAAGTATAAGCTTAGGCAATCGCTGCTATTTTGGTTCGTCCAAACAGGGTCCAAACACCTAACTCGAAAGTCCAAAATCATGCTCTAAAAAATCCTGATCTTGCTTTATGGAGCTGAATGCTGGACGATAAGTAAAACTGCGGAGGAGATCTTGGGATCCTTCAAAAGAATGATTCTATGTCGAATATTTGGCCCTTTCTGTGAGGAGGGGCGAATAGAAGGGAAGATATAACCTCGATGTTTTCTGGAAAACAAAAAAAACCCACCTGGACCCAATCGAGCGAATGGACGAGAATGTTCCAGCTGAAAGAATCTTCAAATCACAGTCACCTAGTTTACAAAGAAAAAAAAGATCGAACCTTTGAATTGAAGATTCATCTGCCATCGCAGTCGCCAGAAACCTTGGTCTAGTAAACTGGAAACAGCGTTCCCGGGACCGTGAAGGATGGAAAGCGGCCCTAATTCAGGCTCAGATTCTGATAAGTAAGTAGGTCATTCCTTCCAAAATTTCAAATGCGTTGCGATAGAGCTCACCTTATTCGTTCACCCCCTCTAAACTTATAGGGTAGGCTTCCTTATAGCCTGCAGCTTTCAGACGATATTTTTCCTTTCATATCGTTTTGTGATCATAGCTATTTTCAATGGACATACATTAAAATATATTCATTCGCCTACATTACACGAACCAAAATTGAAAATATATACTTTCCTCCACCCCTTCCCGCCTCACACCCGCACATCCTCCTGTTTTATATATTTTATTTTTCATTCAAAGGAATATGGAAAACCAAACGGTTAAACTTGCGTCAGTCGAAGTTCTGTTTTCGATCGCACAAGACATTTTTGCTTGTTTCACCCTCGAAGCAAACAAATTTCCACCACCACACAGTTTCCATTAAGTTTCTAAGTTTCATTTTTCTCTCTTTGTGGTGTTTTCTTAAGTAAAAAACAATCAAATATGGCTGTAAGTTAATAAAATGAAAAAAAAAAAGAAAACTAAAACTATTAAGTTAGTCTGGTGATTGAAATGTTGAAAGTGAAATTAAGTATTTAAATTAAGAGTTCAAAACGTTTTTGAAAATTTGTGGGATTTTTGAAATTTTCCACATGACATCAACAGTGTTTTCGAATTAATTTTTATTTTATTTTTAACAATTTGTATGTGTGTTCAAATGCATCGGTTGGGTGGATTAAAACGTTGCCAACCACTTTTTTTGGGGGAGTGCGCGATGATCATCGATCATTTGAGTTGGCATCATGAAGTGAAAGATTTCATGGTGATCAATCTTTTTTCAAAATCGAAAAAAAAAAAATTTAATTAGTTTTGGCATCTTGGTGAGTTTCCAAAAAAAACAAGAGGCTGGCAATGCAGGGCGCATCAGAGATTAAAATCGGATTCAATGCGTCAAAGCAGTCAAGAGGCTTAAGCTTCCACTTCTGACTTCGATCGAAAACGCAGACTTCGCTTGAGATGACTTGAAATTGTCTACTGGTACAGGTTATTGCTCGAAATACATTCATGAAGACTACCTACTCCAAAGCGATCGGAGTGACTGGAGACTATCACATGACCTTTACATTGTTGGAGGTCACCATAGTTTAGTGTTTTCCTTAAGTCCATAAATTCCTGGAACATACTTGGCTTGGATAAGGTTGAAGTGGCTGCCAGCTGAAGCCAGGTCACTAAGACTAGTGATAGGTCCACTAGGATCTAGAGAGATCGCCTTATCTACTCGATAAACCAATTGGAGCTTCTGATGAAGTGAAGCCGCATGTGTCATTAGATCGCTTAGGTCATTAAAGTAGAGTTCTCCTAAATGGAGCCTCCTTTTGCTGGAGTGAGCTGGGCAGCTAGAAAGAAGTTGAGGAATGATTTCATCCTCCTTTTCGTCCATGGAGCTTCTGTAAAAATGGCTTGAATTAACGCCAAGTTTTGTTGGATGCTTGTTTATAAGAGAGGGTCCCGTGATGACACCTTAAATTCTCAGAGCGTTTCATATCGAGCGTTATACCATTTGTCCACCTAGAATTCATTCCCTCGATAGCATCCAGCTTGAACTTCAGTTTATGTACCTTTAGCGATCGGTACACACTTGAGGCTTAATTAAACTTTAAATTTGCTTCGCTGTAAAGAGTTGTGTGGTTCATTTACAGAGGCCCTATTTCATTTGTTTCAATGGAGGCTGCAGTCTTATACCACTTACTTCTGTCATTCTGGCTCCTCATGTGAGTCTTAAAGTTGTCATAATGCCTTCGTGGCATCTTGTACGGTTTCTATTGACGGTTCTATTGACGGTTTCATGAAATCTTCAATAAATTATTTTGATTTCTATTCTGCACCATCAACTGATGATGATGATGATTCTGATCAACCCTCTCTGCCAGCCTTTCTTAAGCGGGTCTCACAGTATTGTTTGGCCTGCGTCTATGGTTCCTTGCTCCATACTCTGGTTTAAGAGTTTATAAGAGAGATAGTTGCCGTAACTAAAGGCTTGATGATTTACTAGTTTACGAGCTCTAAGCTTGAGCAGACCAGTTCAGCTTCATATGGATGTGTATGAATACAAAACTGAATACCAAAGATATCAGAAGCCATGTACTCCCTCGACCAAGTGTCAAAAAAGACTTATGTGTGATGTTGACTATTACAGAGCTTCCCATCGACAAAGCACCATGAAGCACGTCACTGATGACATCATTAAAAGTAGTGGAGGCAATCTTTAGCCTTGTACCGCTTTGAATTTCAACTTTCTTTTAGAACAACTTGAATTCGGAACTTTTGGTGAAATGCTTCTGCCTCCTGCTCCAGGAAATCGTTGGTGATCGTTGAAGGTCGGGTTTAAAGGGAGACTGCAAAGCGGTGTGCGATGGATTAGTGTTTAGGGTGGTCTACTTAGTGAAAGCGAGTTCAAAACCCTTCTCGGGTCCAGTTTGGATTACTTGTGGATGTCGATTGTCATCTTTAGGGCCTGCAAACGAAAGGATTTAGGACATTGTAGATGTGAAATCATTGAAAGCTGTGGGCATTTGGCATCTTTCGATGCATGCGGAATGTCGGTGCAATTAATACAGCTTCTGAAGATTTGATGCAGTTTATCTGCAGGCTACTACGACCGCGGCAGGAAAATCCACGAGCACTCTTGACGACTGTTTCAACCATATTCAACAACACACATAACCAGGTCTCACGAGACGTGGTAAAAAAAGGCACATCCTAGTGCTAGCTTGGGTTCTGTTGAACCACCACCTCTATCTACGATTGTGGTCGAAGTGACAGTGCTAGCAATGCTAGATAGATATAAAACCTTTTGAGATATATTGGTCTTGAAGATGATCAAACTTATCCGACCTCGGTATTCAATGTTTCTGTTAAAGTTGCAAGCATTTTCGAAGCGATAAACAGCTCTGACGTACACTCAGTGGTAAATGTCTACTCTTGTAAGCAAGCTTCACTTGGACGTTTGAAAAAGCCCATCGTGATGCCTTCAGAATCATTCCACTCAAATTTATGAATCCTCGTAGATCTGCAAATTATGACTTCTCCAGACTGTCAAGATCTGCGTCGTCTCTGGATGCACAATCACCAGGCAAGTATCTTGATTTTACTCATCTTTGCAGTGTCTAGAGAAGTCGTCCTAGGGCCTCAAGTCTAAAGTCCCGATCGCAGCTTGACTCCCTATATAGATTTCTATTTCCGTTGAAGGTAGCTTTTTGAAAGTTTAAGAAGTCTGAATGATTCCCTGCTCTGCAGAGTATGGGAAAGGACGTCCTGCCTGTACAATGTCTGTGAAGATAGAATCAAAGTAAATCGTGGCTTTCTGTAGTCGTTTTCTGAAGTAGTTTAGTCACAAGCAGCTGGAAGGCGTACCTACACGAGTAATATTTCAAAATCAATGGATATCAACAGAAGTTTTGTGTTCGTTTGTGGGTTTCCCTAAGCCTTAAGGCCCATTTTTTACCGCGATGCTTCTGATAATCAGGTTAAAGTAGCATTGAATGACGTATCCTTTCGTAACAGTGAGTCGTTGCACCTAGCTCCTACTCATTGCAGCAGCAGTACTTCGAGAAATGTGGCCGTCGTGACTCAGTAGTTAGTACGTTTTCCGTCTCAACCTCGCCGTAGTTGGACTAAGTTAGTTTTAGCACTTATGACTGCTTTAGATATCGATTCGTCTCTTTTAAGTGTTAAGTGTCCTGAGCACTCCCAGAATGGCGAAGATTTCTATTTGGAATACTTCGACGAAAGGACCCAAATGAATATTTTCTTTTCACGACCCCATTACGATCTCAATGATTTTTTGAAGCCTCAATTCTGTTCTCAAGTCCAAGTGACAGAGGACCTTCAGTCTGGATACTGAGAGTCATGCAAGTGTCACTCTCACGACTGCTGTTGGTGTCGATATGATTTGCATTCACTGACCGTTTTGTCCACTTCCGATCACCATACAAAAGAAACAGAAGATGGTATTGAGCAGATTTATATCCAATTCAATCCACCCCAATGACATCCTAATTCATCTCGTGCACATCCAATAAGTCTTCTTGACTTTTATGATGCATTCCCAATGGTTCTCTTCTCATTTCCCATCTAGTTGCAATGATTTCCCTCCCATTTCCCGTTTTTTTTTTTTTTTTAATTTAATTGATGAAGACTATTATCCAAATGTCCCCACAACCACGCGCAACATTATTTATGGGACAGCATATGTAGACACTTAGCTCTGTCGTAACATATATCGAGCGTGTGTACAACACTTTCCCTCTTAGAAATGCGACACGACTCGAGACCATTTCCAATAGGAGTCCCAAATTTTATTTTTAACTTTTTATTTATCTTTAGAAGGCGGATGCATGCGCATAAAAATAGGAATTTCGTTCGTTTTCCTTGATATTTTGATTAAATTAGAGAACAACAGAAGCAAATCTAAACAGCTCTAGCCAAAGTTTAGCAAATAAACCCCAAAAAAAAAAACACCCCCAATCTCTTATAGTGCTTCGAAATCAATGTACAACAATTTGTTTATAATTTAACGAAAGAAAAAAACAACTGAAGCAAATAAAATTTGAAAAATTCCACCGAGAAAGACCGAACGAAACCGCACCCAACCTCAATTGCTGTCAACAATTGTTTAACAATTACATCGGTACCCTATGCCCGGTGGGTGGTAGATTGCCCACAAATTCATTAACCAATGCGCCTTCAATAAAACTGATATTAATTTGGAATTTGGCCAAATTACAGCGGCACCCGATGCTCCTCCATGCAGATCGCATTTGACATTTGGAAACATCCACGGGGGTGGGACGGGGAGGAACTTGAGATTTAAATTTAAATACAAAAACATTCACTATACTGTTGGACGAGTGCCCAACTATTAATGTTCAATGTGAAGATTGAATTTTCCAATAAATTTCATTCGGCGGCCTTTGATAGGAGAAAACAAACCGCAAACAATCAAATGTGAGACTGTGTCCGTACGAATGCCCTTGGGCTGAGTTTTGTTTTTGGCGTTCAAGGGCCAAGACCAGAGAGACCTTCCTCGAAGAAGAAGAAAACAAATGCTCCATTAGTGGAAGCAATTAAGCCAGCATGTGTGGGTCATGTTCAATGTTCTAGTTAATTTTAGAAGCGTACATACATACGCATAGTTCCAGTGAGCATTAGTGTTGCTGAAGGATTCATGGTTGGCTCCAGTGTGGCCAGAAAGTAATTTTGTGTTCTTACATGAGGGGCATGTGTTTGTACACATAATTTTTTTTTTTTAGTTCAATGTTGCTGTTATGTTGGGTCTCTTTTGCAATTCAAAGGGAATCTCTAGCAATTTGTGTTTTTCTGGAGTAATTGCTTCATTCTAAAAGTACTTAGTGAGCGTCGCATAGAATTACAATTAGGACGTATTGAGGTTCAACCTTGGTTGTATAATACGTTTAGATACATTTTATTCGGGAAATTGTTGTTTCGGTTGTCAATCTAACTGACAATTGAACCGGGCACCCACCTCCTTTAGCTGCAAGTTAGGCTGCACATTAAAAACGCATTAAGACTGTTCAACATGGATTCCTTATCGAATCGTAGATGGCGCTACAGTCAAGGGTAGACCTAATTCTTAACCACGAATCTGTCCCCAGTTTCGTCCAGTTCCGCACACAAAGACTCTTCGATTTAGATCTTTGGTGATCCTAGGCTGTGTCTTGAGCTAGACAAGAATTTTGCGAATAGAAACTCCGATCTTGTATTAGTTGATGGAATTCTCAAGCTTTAGGATGTCATTCAGTTCAACTTCCATCGGAGATATAGTAATGTGACTAATCCAAAAGGGACAGGCACAATAGATCTTTTAGGTCGCCGTGTCATATGCGCCTGTCGCAGAGTCTAACCAATAATAATTCAAAAGGCAGTAGGCTCCATTCTTTTATCATTCGACGTTTCAAAGTCTTTAAGGAGAAGTGCTAGGGCCTCTGCGACAACGCTGCAAAATCTGCAGCTACCTTTCTTCACTTCTCAAAGGTTGCTGAGTCACTTTAAGGTTAAGTCATTGCTCTTTAGGCAACATGTTGGTGGGCGAACCTGATTCTTTCGTCTTTTTTCGGATATAGTTACTGAGAACTCGCCAAAGAGGGCACAACTCTCACTGTCTCATCAAACAGAAGAGACTGCCCTCAAGTATTATTATAACAATAGGCTGCGCCACCTCTACAACGACTTTTGCAGAAGCTGTATGGACGGGGAGGAGGAGCAGACAATTCTCCACCTTCTTTGTACATGTCGGGCCCTCTCAGCTTGAAGAAGAACAAAGTTAAGAGTCAGCTTCTTTCTCAACCCTAACGAACTGGCTGACATCAATAAAGGCAGCCTCCAGCGCTTCATAGCAAGCTCCGGGTGGTTCTGCAGGTAGTATTTATGATTTAAGTGTAGATCCATGTGGTAACACAAAGGGCCTTAACTGGTCTAAATGAGGTTGCAACTTGCAGCCATTCCAACCTTAACTAACCTATGAGATGTTCGCTCGCCTGCTTAAGTCTGAAGAGTTCTTATTACCAAAGCGTTCTCTAATTCTATGCGGTCTCAATCAGCAGAACCGTTTCAGTCAAACGAATTGAATCTCTGATCATTTCTTCGCTGATTTAACAGCATTCTCATTGCTATCTTCTTCTGTATGACCTAAAACCCAGTAGAAGGCCACGTTTATATATCTTCCTAAGGCACTCAAAGACAATGCCTTGATGACAGTTTGACTATCTGGTAGTACCACGATATGGTCTTGCTTGCCACTCTCTCTGATACAATTTGGAGGGTGATAAGCTCTAAGTTGATCTCTATCGCAGAAGAGCAGGTCTTTCTATAAGTCTTTGTTCTTTTTCCAGGGCTTTCCTTTTTTGTAATCAATCTTGTCCTTCCATCGCAGGTAACTACCCTTTCATATACATAGATCCATCTCAGGGTGGCTTGAGGTCATAACATCTACCATCTTGTTCCCTGTGACACTACCATGTGGACCACTGTGCCCATAACCCAAAAACGTGTAAATAGAATTTCTAGGCTTCTACCGCCCAGAGAAGGATGTGAATCTCAGGAGATCCCTCCACTTTAAGTTACGTAAGCCTACCAACGTATTGAAAAAGTCGTCTCTGCGTCTTTAGCTGCAGTCATTGTGGGCTACCCCGAAACGTTCTGCATCTCTGCATCTGCAGACTCAACTTAACTAGAAAGTGAGATCTCATTTCAGCAAAGATTGGCCACAGTACCTTAACAGTTGCGCTTACGGCTTCAATGTTGAACCTCTAATTTACAGCGCCGATTGGAATACCAGCGAAGAAGGGCAAGTTTATCCGCTCTTTCATTGTCTCAGATGTCAAACGGACCAACATTTAATCTACGACGACCTGGATGGAGGCAATGCTACAATTCTGTTCTTTGCTGCCGTATTCACCCAACTGGAAGAGGTTAGAGTTAACCTCACGAAGCTAGCCTTGGTGGTAAAGAGCCTTTGGATTTCCATAAAGGCTAACGACGCCTCAATAAGCGAAACACGAAATTGTCCAAGGTGACTGCTACCTTCGATCATTCCTTTCATTGAACTGTACACCATGAGGTGAGGAACTCGTCCTTTAGAGTTCGAAGTTTCCTACTCGTAAACTTCTTTGCTCGTCTTGTCCAGGTCTTAACAAACACGAAATATAACACTAGCGGATATCAGCAGTCGACATTGCTCCCAAGGTTGGATGTAGCACCAGTGCCTTCAAAGGGTAGTACCGCCTGCTGACAGTCGTTGCTGAGAAGTGTTATAAATCCAGCGGTGCAACCCAAATTGTTTATCTCTTGGTGGTGGTGAAGTATACTTAGCTCCTTATTCAAGGTTGCCTTCAAGTACTGCAGCGTCTGCGAACCTCTTACATGACCCTTGTGGATCGGCTCAGTTTATCACTGATTGAATGTGGATGGACTTGCCCTTCAAAGTTTTACTTCACCTTCGTTGAACTCACCTCTGTGATGATCCAACACCTCCACCAATCACTTTTACCAGGAGTCATCTAGTCTGCCTAGTTTGGTCTTGATTTATACTTCTCCAGTACGACTTGACATCTAGGTTTTAAGGATAGCAATAAGTGGGCACAATGGATCCAAATGTTAGACCTTAGTCGCTAGGCACCCAAAAAAAAAACCTAAAACCAACGACGTAATGCGTGAAGGAGCACTAGCTTTTACTGGGTTCATGCTGACCAGAAAGTACTGAGTTTTTCCATTGCAGAGTGTCCATCATCCTTTGGAAGTGCTATATGGCTATTTTGTCTAAATATTGCTTCTCAACTACGTAAACTCATCTCATGCTCCTTCAATCTGTTGTTGTCGAGTTCGACTCTTCAAAACAGAAGTCTGCTTCCATGATTCATTCGATTGACTTTCCCGTGGAAGGTTGTATCCCTAAGAGTGTCTAAATGTTAGCTGCAGTGTTCGTTTATCATTATAAGACCAACTTAGGGTTAAAATACCTGTAAAAGACGTCCTACACAAATATTAACCGATAATTTTCATTACAGCCCCGCAACAAGGAACAAGAAGCTGAAGTCCTTCAATGGATTTTCGATGTTATCGGTGAAAAAGTTCCCAGCGGTCAATACGAGGATATTCTTCGTGACGGTATTATCTTGTGCAAATTAGTCAACAAATTGGCCCCAGGATCAGTAAAGAAAATCCAAGAACGCGGCACAAACTTCCAGTTGATGGAGAATATTCAACGTTTCCAGGCTGCCATCAAAAAGTACGGAGTACCCGAAGAAGAGATCTTCCAAACCGCTGATCTTTTCGAGCGTAGAAATATCCCTCAAGTTACTCTTTGCCTGTATTCGTTGGGACGTATTGTAAGTAGATGAAATGAAGTCTCCTGCGAAATATCATTCAACTGTTTGTCTGTCTTCATTTTAGACCCAAAAGCATCCTGAATTCACTGGACCAGGATTGGGACCTAAAATGTCCGACGAGAACAAACGTACGTTCACAGAAGAACAATTGCGTGCCCACAATGCTGAACTCAACTTGCAAATGGGTTTCAACAAGGGTGCATCACAGTCGGGACATGGCGGTTTCGGTAACACTCGTCATATGTAAGGACACTCATGACATCATCCTGCTCTCACCTTTCTCCAGTTTATACACACACATATGTAAAAAAAAAACAAATTATGTTGGGTTATGTTTTTATTTTTATTTTTTAAATTATAACTAAGATAATGTATTAGAAAATGGAGCGTATTTATTAAGAAGGGAGAGGGGTTTTTGGGTCAAGGAAAGCCTTTGGAAGGTCCTGAGGTGAAAGCCAATCACATTCTCAAGTGTGTCCACTACAACTGGAAGCATAGTTTACCCTCGTTGAAGCCGATGAGTGTAGTCTTTCAGTCTACCTTAAGGCAATCTAGACCGACAACAACTTGATGACAGATAGCCATCGCAGCCGACTTAACCGATGTCGATGACAGACGACGCTTTGAAGTCTCTATGACTCTACAAACCACTGTCAAGCACGGAGCCAATCGTCGTGTTCTTGGAGTGACCGGATCAAATAATAGATCACCAATTCCCTCGCCTTAAGGAGAAGTGGTCGTTGCTACTATGTATCATCACCATTTTGGAAGGTTGGATTAGAAGGTGTACATTTTGTGTAGAAACCACTGAGCCTGTCCCCAGTAGTAGTATAGGATTTTTATCCGCCAATACCAGCTCCCACTTCCTGGCCTTTTTGGCTTCGCGGAATTGCTGACAAGCATTTCATCGCGCAGTGTGCTCCAGTCTTAGGTATTCCCTCAACGCATATTCGCATTCTACTGCTCAGTGTCCCTCACGTCATCTCTGGGGACGCTCTTTCTTTAAATTTAACTTACTAAAAGCGCTGACGGCTTTCCACTTTTCTTTTAATAACAGCATGTGCCGGGTGCTATCGAGAGAACCAATTCTAGGTGGACAAGTGATGTAACGTGTCTCTAGCGATAAAACGGAGTCTGAAACGCTCAAAGAATTTAATTTCTCTCAACAGATCCTATATCGGAACCGTGATAGAGGCACTGTCTAAACACTGTAAGCATGCAACAAGGCTTGGCGTAGAAACTGTGTGGACGAAGAAATCATTGCCCACCGTCTTGTAGCTGCCAAACTCTCTCCCGCAAGAAAAAGCTCCACTTAGAAAAATTCCACTTTAACAACTCCAACGATCTAATAAACTTCATCAAAAAAGCTTCATCAAAAGCTCCAATTGGTTCAACGAGTAGGTAAGGCGATGCCTCCAGATCCTTGTGGTATCACAATGAACCTTTCATGGGTCTAAGTGCGCCGGTCTTAGCTGACAGCCACCGACTTCAACCGACCTATAAGTCGGATTTTGTTTTCTGAACATACGACCTCTCTAATGGTCTTTTTCAGTTCTTGCCTAACAGTAATGTATCGTGGGCATCTTTTACCCTATCCATACAACATAGGCAGTCTGTGGCACAAGTATCGTGTCCGAACCTATTAAGGAATTGTGCTTAATAAAATCGTTCCATCGTCCATCTCTTTTCATTCTCTTTTGCACATCTTTCTTAGGGAAGTAAGTACCTCTTCTTCGTCTTCATTTGTACCCTCTGTTTGACCTATTGGAATCTTCCTTGTGCCTCATCTGCAAGTGTATCGACTGGTATCATGCTGGCAATGAAAAACGCTGTATCAAAGGAAGTCGTCCGGAAGGCACTGTTTACTCTAAGCCAATAGACCATTTCAATTTGTCTTCTATAAGCTTTAGCCCAAATTTGAGAACCATAAGATAGACACTATTGACAGAACCCCAATGACAGCGTTTATAGAGACAAGCTACACAGAGCCATGTCTAATTTTGGCATGGTGTGGGCTTATAAGAAGTCACATGTCAGCACATCACCTCGCCTTAATCCACATTTTTTGATATTAAAGGTCTCGGTGAGATCGTTACCGATCTTAATTGAGCGGTGAGCATTCTCCGTCAAGGCGGACTCTACCGAAAGTGGTTGAAGATATTCTTGGTCATTTCGAGAAAAAATTCTTCGACGAACTATACGAGCTGTAAAATGACATCGACCTTAACTGCATGTTGGACGTTTAAGACAGTAAAGACATGTCGAGCGAATGGGTATGCTCCAATCCACAAGGCGAGGGCCTTAAGTAGCGCACAAATATAAAGGTACTTCAACCACCTTGGAGCGCGTAACTGGGGCAGTTAGCAAAAGATTGGACTAACTGATGAGGCTTGTAAGGCCCATTTTCACCTCGACCTGTAAAGCCACCTAAGTAAGTAAGTGGGCTGGTAAAAATTGTCTAAAGTCGAGCGGAACAGAGCTATCCTAAGAAGAAGGAAGGAAGGTGCTCAGTTCATCTTCGTTTTAAGAAGCTATTAAGCCATACTGCCGCTCCATAGTCTATAGTCGAATGTGAAACTGGTTGCAAACATTTCTTCTTTTGATCAAATGTTCGGTTGCGTTTGCGCAGAGATGTGGCAAGCTTTGAACCTAGGCCTTGAGTTCGAAAATTGTTTGTAGTTGGCTGGTAGAAACCTGAGATTTCACAAAACTCCACAAACAGTAGTGCCACATCGTCAATCAGCACGATCTTGATGGACAATTGATGTCGGCTCTTTGCTGTACAAGTGAAACAAAACAGGGCAAAGCACTGACCCTTGTGGAAGACCATTATTGAACTTTCTTGTCTTGTTGTACTTATCTTTTAGGAAGCAAACTATCTCTTAGCATTGAGCATGCCAAGTTGCAGATTTTTATGCGCAGAGTGGCCTTAAAAAAAGGCCTTTCCTCTGTTTGAAGGCATGATTTTGAACCAAATATCAGATGTCAGTACTTATCCGATTCAGAATAAAATGTTCTTCCTTTCAAACCATTAAGAGTCGGAAACTCGAGATAAAATCCATCTTCACCACCAGCGATTCTACGTTTTATCAAACGAGAGGCAGGATCAGTTGTGGAAAATAGAGCTGAATGCGTGGCCTGGATGTAGCTAGGGGACCAGTTTTACAGTTGAACAAGGTTAAGGAAATAAATTGTGTAGTCTGCCCAGTCCGGGGTTCTAAAAACTCCACCTAGGCTTCGAACTCAAACCTTTTGACTGGAACCTTACAGCTGGCACTATTTGCAACAGGAAGCCAGCTCAATCTGATGCGTACAGACGACCTTTTTTTGCCTTCCAGAGATGCTATCCGCTGTCACCATTTTCTAACAAAGTTTGAAGACAGTGTCCTTCATTCACACATTCCTTTCCTCATTTTAAGAGGTACTGGACACCCAGGATCCATTTCAAATGCCGATTCTTCAAATTATATGTCCACCCTTCGGAAGAGATACTAAAAATTGGAATCCAAGACATCGGTCCTATCATCAAAGCAACGATATCGGTTTGGCATTGAACTTACTCATGCATACACATTGGTCTAACCATAATCAGTTGAAGTTAAACGACAGCAATAGGGACTCTGATCCCAAGTATCATCACAAAATCAAATCTTTTAACCCGTGTTAATTTCCAAGGTCAAAAATATCAAAATCCTTTGATCCAGTCTCCTGGGACACTTCAGCAAGAGCAATCACCCATCTCTGTCCCACAATTAAGTTAACAATATTCCCTCGCTTCACTTCATTTCCTGAAATATATATATATTTGCTCTCCTAGTCCTGATGTCCCAGGTCGTCACTTATGACTTTTCCATCTCATCCCTGTTTTCTCGTCTGCGTGTCTGTCATATTAAACAATCGTCACAATCTTTGGTGGGAGAATGGAAAAAATAAAAAGTTCATACGCCACCCTATGTTGTCGTCACCTGCTGACCCGTAAGATACAATTTTAAAGCCATCATCAGAGCGGTAGGCAAGGCCTATAAGGAAAATCTCGATATGAATTGGGGTGAAAGGACAACACAAGAAGGAGATGTTCCCAGGAAAATTATAAAAAAAAAAAAATTAGGTCGACGATTAGGTCGCACGTATTTGCTCATGTATTTGCCTTATGTCTGTCGTGACATTTCCCAAAGTTCATCAGTTCATTCTCATTCTCTACTGTGACCTCCGGAAGGTAGAGTAAATAAGTCAAGTTGACCTTAGGTAGGTAGGAAGGTTGGTTGGGGTGGTGGTCCTGCATTCAAGCACGGATCCAATCCCAATTCTCGCCGTTTTGATACCACTACAGGGACCAAGGATAACCCTAGGCCTCAAGATACGACTTCTAGAAGATTTGGGAAAAATGTTGCGCATCGTAAGTTGTCTGGTTCTGCTGCTGACAGAACGTGTAGAGCCATTGCTCACTAGTTTTACAGATCTTTTAAGTCTTCAATATTCCTGTGACCTACAACCTTTATCGAGGCTTTGCTTCACATTGTTCTGCCAGTTTAGAGCTTGTGATCATCGAGCTTAGAATTTGAAAAGGGATTTGGCTCACTTATCACCTGATATGCCTTCCTAATTGCTAGTATCTCTTCCTGGAATGCGCTGGACTCAGGGAGACGGAAGGCTAGTTCGTGGAAATAAATTCCACCGACTCTATAGACCATTTTGGTGAGTCCGATCTTCCATTGCTATCTGGTAGGTAGCCCAATATCTGGATCTTGTTGCCATGGGAAATGTTGAGCTCTGTTGCTTCTTTCTTATCAATGATAACCCAGATAACAGCCATTTTTTACCCTTAGCGTGACGAAAAGTTGTTCGGAGATAGACAGTCCCTTGTCGTTTTTAAGTCAGCGAAAGACCTTGCTAATCATCGCACAAGCTAGTTGGTAACAAGCCCATCGAAGGACAACACCGAACAGTTGCCGGTTGCAATTGATTCTTCCCTCTTCATCGCTGACGACGTACTCTCGCGGCCCGTAGATGCTCGTCTTTGTGCCATCACTTAAGGCTTTTTACTCGTGCCAGGCCTTATTGGTGGTGATTTGATGTCGTCTATACCGCATTGAGGTAACATCAGCGTCTAAGCTGGCTATAACTTGCTTCGTATGAGGAAACAGTAACTTTTGTTTTGGAAAAAGTAGTTGAGCCTGCGCTACGGCTAAAACATTGACGAGGAGCTGCAGGATTGCTTGATAAAAGTCGAAGGATTAACGTCTTGATTTACTGCCAACAATTGTTACGTATAAGCGATATCGGCGGTTGTATTTAAAGAAGCGTCCATGGAAATGTCACCACATATTTGCATCAAAAGCGATGCCATTCTCTTGGCGGAAACAGGTCGGATAGGAGCCGTGTGGTTATATTCTTGGGCAACTACTGGAAAAGATGAAAATTGCCTTCTTCGACCCAGATTTTGACTTGTCTCTGTTCTTCTGAACAATCCTGAGGTCTAGCCAAAGGCTTAATAGACCAATTTCAATTCCGCTAGAAGGCTCCGAATGCTGAGTGCTAAATTCAGACATAAATCTCTGTAGTTGAAGTTCCCAGCTGAGTCCTCTCAAAATTTTAAGAAAAAAATTACCAAGAAACCAATACCATCCCCTTTATACCCAAACGTGGATACACAAAAGGCGGTCTCTCTCGCTATAAACATACCGCCTGTACGAACAACGGTTTGTGATATTCGCGTTCAAATCGGTCGACACTGGCTAACCTCACTTTGTGTCTGCGAAAAACGAACCATACTCTCAGACAAAATCAGATAAAACAAATTGTTCCCAGCCACCCTTGTACAATCTCGAGTGTTGTATCTACTCGTACATGTGCACACAGTGTGTCGTCCCAAGGGGGAATCTTTCACCACAGCACCTCGCCACTCTCTGCTCCCGGTCCCGGTTCTATCCTGACCGACCAACGAGCAACAGAATACATATCTAGAAATGGTTTTGGTTCCAACAACCATCGTCGTCGTTAGAATTATATTATCTTGGGGCGATTTTTCATAATTCGATGACCTTCGGAAGTGCAAAAGAAAAGTTGAATTTGCTACTTACCTGCGGGTGGGTAATTGGAAACGTAGAAGAAGAGAAAAAAAAAATTGCTGATGTCACTCGAGAGCACTTGAGAGGAGATAGATTGCGCTCTGATGAGGGTTGTCAGCAGAATGGTTATTGTTATTATTATTAAAAGCTTTGTTTATGGAAAGTATAAATAAATAGGGAACATGGACACGGAAGGGCGTCCTAGGAAATGGACAAGCTAGTAGTATCGCCGAACACCAGAGGCCGGTTGTGATGGTGTGATTTCGAACAGCAGCCGGAGTTGACAAGCAAAATTCTCACGTCTTGTCCAGATCATGTTGTGAAACGCAACATGATACAAAAATTTAAATTGTTTTATGGATAACAAAATGTACAACCAAAATGTTTGAATTTTGGGACTTTTGGCAACTTTTAGCGCAGCACTATAGAGGGAAGTATGTCCGTTCATCTGTGTGAAGTTATCTCAAGAACCACTGAATGGATTTCGATGCAGTTTTTACTTACCTATCAAAACGGCGCAACCGCTCTACTTGTGTCTTTGGTAGGACCTTACCAGGCAACTACTTCTATCTACGTACCCACCAAGCTATAGCTTATTCTTTGGCAAAGGTTTGGTATATTCTTTATATTTTGATGGGACTAAACAGTGAACTACAACGTGGAGCAACTCGAAATTGGTCATACTACCTCCATAGAGGAGGGTCGCAACTTACGTCGATAAAGTAGTGTACTTCCACTCAGCCTAGAGAATTTTTGCTGAAGAACAATAAGACCACAGGCTCTGACAGATTACCGTCAGAGCTTTTCAAAGCTGGTGACGATGTTTTGGTAAAGAGAAGTGCAAATATTGAGAAGACGAAAGCATGACTGTCTGGAATATCAGCTCTATCTGCCTCAAAGGCGATCCTATGTCTTGCAAGATCTACCGAGGCATATCTCTTCGTCATATAGCCTAGAAGATCATATCCAATGTACTTTGTGATTGACGTGACTTAGTGGTTAAGTCCGTTGGACTGCTAAGCGAGAGGACACAGGTTCGATCCTCAAAACCACCAAAGGTTTTTCACGGTACAACCTCTTCGCAGGCATGACAAAGCTGCAAGATTATAATTTGTCATGAAAAAGTTTCTCAATCCGCCGTTTGGAGTCGGCAATAAAATTGTAGGTTCTTCCATTCGTGCGGGACGTAGAATACGCACAACATGAATGGTTGTGAGAAGCTAGGCCTTGGCTTTCTATGAGCTGTTGGGTTGACTTAAGCCGTTTTGGACCACACTCATTTGGTAGACCAAATCTTCACACTGCGGCAAATCCTGGAAAACACCAACGCGCTCCAAGACAATTCTTACCATCCCTTCATCGACTTCAACTTCGCATACGACAGCATTCATCGCACCCAACTATATAACCGAATATGGCCACGCTAGAGAACTCGCAATGCACCCTACAGCTTGGAAACAGAACCTCCTAATTATGCTGAACAGCCTCCGGATGCTCATGTGCTTTCTTCAATCTTGTGCTGGAGAAGATAGTCCTAAAGGCTGGGGGTAAATACAGAAGGAACTATATTTAAAAAATCCATCTAGCTGCTCGGGTACGCAGGGGATATCGACATCATCGCCCCTTCCCAGCTTTTAAGGTGATTTAAGAAGATATCAAACATGTTGGTCTTGTAATGAATGAGGATAAGACAAAGTATACGTGCTGTCGACCAAACACCGATCCATTCTGTAGCCGTCGTAGACACCCAAGTCTATGTTGACTGATCGAGCTGCTGAGCCATCCAGGATACCGAAGTTTATCAGAATTTAGTGTTTTTATGAAGTAGCTAACGCCGACAAGTTTACGTCTACCTTAAATCTTGAATTCATGCATAAGTCCCACACTAACTGCTCTTTATAGGCACTCATCCTACAGCAGTCTAAGCCAGTGCCTCTCGGTTAATTGTTCTCCTGGACGTGGCTTGTTCAAGGTTAGAAGATTCCCCGTACAAATCAGAAAGTCATAGTCCTTTTCCATTTCGGACTTCGCGGTTGATAGTCCTGTGTACTGCCATAACAAGAACTGACTTTTAAAGCTTTTCTGTCGTAATCTTCTCCAAACTTACGGAAGTGAATCCTGGAATCCTGGCCAACTGAAGCAACTTTATTCAAAGTATTCTTTGCAGTGTAGAGGTTCTAATTGTCGGGAAAGAAAAGACCGCCGCGTTTCATTGATCAAATTAGACTCCGTCTTTGCCTCCAGTCCCAGTCGGAACGAGCTGGATCAAATTGCACGATCGGCATTTCCCCGTTGCTTGACCTATGCATCGGGGAAATCCGCTCATGCCAAAGTCCGTCAGTTGACTCGGTAATTCGACACCTCTGTTGTTCTGTTGTTTGACCCACCAAACCATTACCCAAGCAAAACATATTTCAAGGTAAACAATATGTTATGTTAGGGCAATGGCTTTGATGAGTTCAAGCAAAGCAACAGCTGCAAGTGCTGAATCACCAAGGCACAACAGCAGGGTCATTAGTTACGACTAACCATTCCAGTTCGACCTTCTTTGGCCTTTCAATGGAAACTTGTTCTATATAACACAACTTTAAGGATCGCGTATGTCATCTCGGCACTACAAGAGTTTTCTCCTGGAAGGGAGACATGACAGGCAAATGAAAGTAGACCTTTGTAAGCTATGACAGTGAACCCCGGACCTTACCCTTTGATTCTTTTACGACCATAAAACCATCTATAGAGCTATCAAAAACTGCTCCCGCTAACATCATTTGGAAATACGATTAAGTCTGTTTGTCTTCATGGACCTCACTCCATACACATGGTTCCATTGAGTTTCTCTTTTTTTCGAAAAAATGAAACAAATCCCAACTTTTTCCTTCCACTCCTTGTCTTAACAGTCTACAGACTATCATTGCTTTAAACAAATGACTTGAGGGTACCTGTCTGTATTTCAATTAGGCATTGTATGAATCCCGTTCGTTGCGATACGAAATTGAAAATTTATGTACCTGGTGTCATTGTACCGCCGCCGCTAGCAGTGTATTTGATTTGTCGTCGGGACTAAGCCAACGCTACAACGAGGACCAAGTGTTATACCAATCACTTAGGAAGACGCGCTAAAAGTAACCCTTTCGACGTGGTAAATATTTGTCCTTGTGGAAATTAGAGGGGCACAAATCTCTTTCACTTGTTTGCTGTACAGTCGACACTTAACTCCCCGGGGAAAGGACTCAACTCAACGCACACACACATACACAAAAAGAAAGAAACGAAACAACAAAATGAAAAGAAATGTCCTTCGGTTGAAATAAATTATTATGAAAAATTAAATTACGTTTTTATCTCCAACATGGCACACAATCCAGACGGGGGAATGGGTGAACAAATTCAAACAGCATCCTCCAGACTACCCGATGGCAAAAGTTTGCCATTAAAAAATGTGTTCTACCTTCGACTTCGACATCGACATCGACATCGACATCGACATCGAACGGTAGGGCAAGGACCTCTTTCCATCGTTTTATCATTAGAAACGCTTCTGTGTACACTCCGGTCTGAGTGATAGAGACATCCCCGGTTCGAACGAACGAAAACGAATGAACTCGAGAGCGCAATGAATGGGCTGTGTGATGTGAGTACGGGGGCCATGGAAGGCTGAATCGTTGATGGGCTTTCAAACGAAACCCTCTCCCAGAGGAAACAAGAAATTATATCTCAGCATCATGTTTCATGCTATCCCTCTGCCCTTGGTCCATTTATTTTATTTTTTTTTTTTCCTGATTTTCGGTGGAGTGTATCCTACCGCACCGCAGAGGCAGGAAGTGATTGTTATTCCTGAATCTTTGGCATACATCAGGATGTCTACTTTCTGACCGGTCCCAGTTAATGTTTACGCACTTCCGTTGCCTTTAAATTTGTCAGATTGCATCTGTTTGATTCGAGGAGGACAGGTAGAGTTTTACTTTTTTTTTTTTTTTTGTGAAACCACAATGATGTTTCGAGAGATATCCAGGTGTGCCCAGGACGAGCTGTTTGTTGGATTATTTTGTTGTGGTTGTAGTTGCCTCTTTCACTCAATTTCCAGGTATTTTTCAGCATTTGGGTTCAATAGAACTTTTTTCTTTTTAAAAAAATCATTAAACAGATATTTTGTGGGTGTTGGGATCCCGTGAGCTTATAGGTTATCGCCTCCCACATTTGTTACAGCGAATGGCCGAGTGCACAGGGAGAACCGTTTTCCAGTCTTTCAGTGTATTTCAATCACGTATTTCCTTAAATTCAAGATTACATTTTCTCAATTAGGTTGGGTATTTATATCGGGAAAATCTTATAAAGCCCCAGATACAATGGTTGATGGTCATTTCTATTCATAAAAGTTCGGGTGGATTGGATAAAAGTTTGTGATGGGGATTTGCAGTGGCATTAGGGCAGAGGTGGCTTTTAGTAAAATTTTGTCCTCTCACTGTGGGTATTTTTTGTTTTTGGAGGGTGATTGCAGGACAGGAATGTGTTTAACCAAAATGAAACTAGGTTAAGAATTAATATGCGAAACTCATTTCGAGTCTAATGAGCAGGGTTTATGTATTTGCGTCAGTTATGCAAAGTTACTGCTGATCAGATACCTTTCAGATGGAACTTAAAATTGTACATTTTTACATTTGCAATAAGTTGGAGAGACAAGTTGGAAGCAGGTGGATGTGTTTCGTAGCATTTTGCATTAGTTACATGGTTGCCCTCCTTCGATAATGATGTTTCTTATATGAGAACGTTATAACGAACCTCGGAGCATAAGACCGAAACCTAATACCACCTGAGTTTCAAAATCACCACACCAATACCAGTGTTGTGTAAATAGCATCATAAGGGTACTCATAACCCCTTTAGCGCTCGTGTATTATAGAAAAAGAAACAAAAACCTAACTACCCTTCACGATGAATTTAGGACGATCGAAAAACGTAGGGTGCATACCGTATCTAATCTCGAATCTCTTACCGAGCTAGGAATGTTTAGGAGTTCATTAGTAAATTGACAACCTTCATGCTGAAAAGGCTTGGTAAAAGTCGCTGAACCAAACTCGTCAGTAAAGGCATACCACAAGGTGGCGTTATTTCTCCTCTGTTATAGCTAAAAAGTCATCAGCTTAATTCTGAAGACAAAGTTCGAGTCATAGTGGTTATGTACACGTATGAAGTGCTTTTTCTAGTGTCGGGGATGTTTCCCTTTGTGATAAGAAAAATCATGGCAAGAGCACAAGTTCTGGACTTGTTTGTGGTGCTGTTTAACACTTAAACCGAAACATCGAACTTAACGCCTTAGCGACCTCATGTTGAATTACCATTCCCGTCCTCTAACACGAGGTATCTAGGAATCATCTACGATCCAATTCTTAGCTGGAAAATAAACGTAGAACAGAAGTTTTAGAAAGCATGCGTTGCTTACTAAGCACGTTGTACAATTTTTGGAAAAAGGTGAAGTCTTCAACCAAAGATGGTCAAGTCTCTAGTAAATATACACAGCTGTGGTATATCCTATTCTTATTTATACGCGCCTTATTTGGTGGCCCGTTGTGAGTTAAGCGTAAGACCTCAGAAAAGTAGGCAGAGTTAAAAAAAAAACTGTAGATACTTCGAGTGTCATGCTGTTATGTCCGACCGAAGCTCTTAGCGTCATTCAACAACTACTATTTCCTCATCTTTCAAATGTATTGCATCGTAGAGTACAGCCAGATTAAGGGAATCTTAGTACTGATCCTGGATTCCCTTCCAAGAGGTCTCATAACTTTAGTAAAAAACTTCACCTAGGCTTCCCTTCCAGCCAACATACATTAACCGATATACAGTTCAAAAATGGACTATAGGGTCTAAGCAGGAATCTGACGATCAAGGAGGTATAGCAAACCATTATACAACATAATGTCCAAACTAAACATGCTTCCATCAGTGTTACCTTATCCTTCAAGCTGGTAGCTGAACAAACTGTCAGGCTGGGCAGGCGATGTTTAACCCTCCACAGATTTATAGCAGAAGAAGTTCATAGGCTACTATGACGTGTAAACTTTTTAATACTATCCATCAAGCTCTACTGATATGTGAAACGATTTACACAGGAAGTGTGACCCACTTACAATCGAACCAAAACAGAGGAACCCCAAAGCGATCTGCTTAGACCACTTGTCATTAGGCAACCATGCGATCAAACTCAACATCGCAATTTATGCAGATTACCTAAGTTGGAATGATGTGAACGAACAGGAACCCGTACGTCACTTCTTGTGCGAAAGTCCTGCAAAAGCTGACTCGACTTCCACAATGGCTATGTCATTTGTATCGTCTGTGACTTTGGTTTCGTTGGGGATGAGTAGCTTCAAAACATTTGTTTTTACATTATATTCCATAAGAGTGGACCTAATCGCAATCTTTGTGGAACTCCTTCGATTATCAAATATTGTTGTACTCCTTGATCGGTCGTCACCCTACTGGCATTCAAAATTCTCCTCTGGTTAACCCCCTGCTCCTGCACCAAATCAAACGATCTTCTTCAGTATTTCCTGTAACCTATAATCTACACCTTACTCTGTCCTTTCAATCTCTAAAGTTGAACTTTTCCCTATATCCTTTCCTTTCTCTAAACTTCAATGGACATCGTCCTAAATGGTGTAGCAAATCAGAAAAAATAAGCACCCTGTTCTTGAAGTAGACCGTCAAAGTCCATCTAGTGCTGACCTCAGTTCCCATCGTTAAAGGCATCCTTCCTTTTTTTATAACTCCTTTCCCCCTTAATGGCATCCTTCCTACAACCTCCAATTTCATTTTGGTGTTAATCATACAGAAGAAAGCCTATAATTTGGCATCAACAAACATCGCGAGCCTAGGTCTTATTGCAAGTTTAAGGGCTCAGTTCGGTGAATCGTCAAGCCTCGGGTGTCCTCCCTTGTGGATTTGTTAAGACTGCTCTCGTAGTTACACCTTCAATACAAAACGGTTAGGGATTGACTTTTTGATAATTAAAAACATCGCTGATACTCAATCTATCCATCGCTGAGGAGGTGGACATATCAGTCTTTCAGTTCGCGAGTTCGTGTATGTTGTATGGTAGGCCCCTTTGACCGTACATCCAATAAAGTTCTGCAATCGAACTACGGTACTTTCTTGTCTAGTACTTGAACCTTCAAGCAGCCGAACTTTCGGTGCAGATACCAGTGACAGTCTCCTGACAGCCTTCTGGATGATCATGACATCAATCTGAAAAAATGTCACAGAGATCCGGATGTCGGAACTATATAGAAGTCGATCTTAGATGAGATTAAGGAATCGTCCAGACCCCATTTCTTGTCAAAAATATTACCTTCCAAGTAATTTTGGAATCAAGAATGACCCTAAAAGACCCCAGCTTGGAAGTCTCTAAGTTGTGTAGTACAACGGACTAGTTGGAACACAGTGCTTGCATGTGCTTGCAAAACCTTGTAAAATAATCGGTCTCATTTGTCTTGACAGGTTTGACGGACTACCAAGAGCTATAGAGGGACGTCGACCTTGTTAAAAAACTGCGAATGGATACCAACGGCCTGCAGTGTCTTCCAACCTTATCCAACGTGCAAGCATTTTGAACACCACTACAACCTCTGAACTGAACTTAGAGGCATCAATCGAGACACAACCTTGTCTGACATACGAGTGAATTAAAAATTGGATCTGGAATTGGGAATGGACCCAATTATTGATCTACATGAACAGTGACTTACGTCACAAGACATCATTCTACCGTTCCGTAATAGTTCTTCCAAGTGAAGTAAGATCCTAAGACTCCCTCTTGTTATGATTGTTTAACTTTCTTACGTACTTGAAGTGGCGTTACAGTCCGGAATAGACCTGGGCCTCGTCCAACAAGCGTCTCCAGCCAGCTCGATGATTGTTTTAATTGAGAGCCTTTCGTGCTGCATGACATCTAACATAGTCCCAATATGCATGGATTTGTTTATAAACCAAGACAACCCCAAAAGCTGCAAACTTCTACAGTTTTTGTATCTGAAATTGTATTTTTATCTAATTAAATCTAAAGATCAACTTCAAGTTCCTTGTTGTCATAACCCAGTGACTACGTCCAACCTTCTACTTACTGGCAAGTTGCTCTTGCAACTTCTTATGCAACTAACTTAGCTGCAACCAGCAAAATAAGGCTCACCTACACTTGGTTGCCATTGAAAGGCAACCTAAACCGTATTTTCAACATCTTCTCCGGATACACCTCTTTTTCCTTACAGCCTCCCATCCACCTTTTTCCAATTACTACAACTATTTCTGCTGCTGCTGCTGCTGTTGAACATCTAAACCAACGTAAAGGAGAAAAAGAAAAGACTTTTCCATAAAGAAGAAATATTGTTGATACATTAGAAAAAAAAAAAAACACGAAGGAAAAACAGGACTAAAAGGAGAGATAAATATCTTTTAAGTCGACCTAGATTCCTCCTAAGTGAACTCTAAAGCTATATGATGCGCATTTCTCCACAATTGCATCCTCAAACTTGTATACACCCGCACTCATACATTCAGATCCAGAACTGCTAGGATTTATGTTGTGAGACAACTATACGCACACACACACAAACATAGAGAGACGAGTGAGAGAGCAAGAAGATTGACTATGAAAAAAACAGGATCTCCTCCCGCAGCAGTCTTCTACTAACATTGATTGACGAATGCAAACAAGTGCATTATACAGTTGTTCATTCTCTACTCACCCTCTAAGTCCTCCTCAACCACCTCTTTGAAAACTGAATTTACTTTCTTAATCGATTCTATTCAATTATGCGATTAACTGTAATATGACAGAAATCACCTCACCTCCCTCTGTCAGGAAACTAGTTGTAGCGCGAATACGAAAATTAACAATTTAACTATTAATCTCGTGGAAGGTAACCCTAAGCAAACACCCCAAGATGAATACCCACCTCAGTGGAAAGGATTTTCATACCTGGGTGTGTGTGTGTGTCTGTGTATGTGTAGCAGAAATGTCGTTAGCGTGAACGATAATCAAATCAATTTCCTCGCCAAAGGTACACCATTGAAGTACCCTCACAGCCTCAGCCTCACACTCTTTTTCTTCAGCCCGGAGTTCGTAACCTCCGTTACAAGATTGAAAATTAATTAAAATAGTTCCATCACCAATCACACCGAAACGAAGACGACCTTTTTTGCCATTCATCCTGCTCCAGCTGTACAGGAAGTACAAGACCACCCACCACTCCATCCATAATGTTGGGAAATTCCTCCGTAATCAATAATCAATGATTTTGTACTCTCAAGGATCACGTTGAATCAGGCGATGAGGGGGGGGAGGTGGAACAAAAGAAAAACGGAAAAAAAATGCGAAAAGGATTAAAAGACGAGGCAAGCCACACCGAGAATAGCATCAGCATCGAAGGCATTATCGTTCGCCCCCATGCAGTTTGTTTGCTATCTGTGATTGAACTTATTACATCACAAAAAGGACCAAAATGGTAAAGTGAAGATTATGAGCAAAGGATACCAACTGAAGCGAGGTGGGATGAAAGGACGGACGTGGCGTACATCTCTCTTTAAGTGGTGGGACTTTTTGATTAATGATTTAACTTTCGAGAGCACAAGAGTTTGCCAAACAAAACATAAGCAAAAAAGAAAAGAACCCCAACCCAAAGCATGGATACTCAAGGCTTTAAGGAGCACAAATGAAGTTTTAACATATACATAGGCCAACCTATAACCATATTGCGGATGAGATTAAGGGTTTTATTGATTGTGCTTCATGTTTTTACTCACAACAGCCGCCGTGAACTCAGGTAAAAGTTGGCACGACAAGAACAAAAGGAACGACCTCAACAGGGCACTGTGCAGAAGCCCTCATAACATTCCCCTTGCGCCCAACATCGACGTTCGTGACTATGACTACCGTCAGACCACTCCATTAGCTCAATTTTTATGTGCGAAATGCCATTAATGAAGGAATAAAAGCGGGACACACACAAACGTGGTGTACTCTGAGCAGCGGGTACCCTTGCTGCTGCACTTTTCATAGCGCTTGTGGTGGTGCCCTTCATTATTTAAATTTATCTCTTTGTAGCCAATGCAATGCATTTACCCGAATCCTTTTGCTTAACCATTTCACATCTACACACACACATACCTTCGTCTGTGTAAGGATAATTGGGCCAAACTGAACAACAAAAATGGCTGCAATAAAACGAAAAAGAAAACAAAAATGACAATAATAACGGAATGAGAATGAGAATAAATGTGGAACGTAAGTTTCATAGGAATTTTTACTTTTTTTTGAATTCAAGTGCGCAGGATCCATGCAAGGATTCTGTAGAAGCAATAGTGGCATTTCTCATGAATTCCTGTGGAGCAGTGTGTATCCTTTTGTACAGTGGGACCAATCAAGACAGGCAACAACCACTGAATGAATGATGATTGAAGGATAATGCTCTTAAGATGCAAAATACAAAAAAAAAAGTTATCAATTCATGTTTTACAATGCACTACATCGCAGCAGGGAGGTTCAAGGAGGACCGCAGCATATAATTTTATCATAACTTTGAGTGGAAGTAAGTTTATTTGCAATCAAGTGGTTGGTTTCAATCCATAGAACCTTTGACAGAGAATAGATGAAATGAATTAAACGAATGATTGCAAGATAGTGCCCTCTTCCCAGCAGGCACTACTTTAAAGCAGGAAACCAGCAGTTAAGATTGACAGGCAATCACATCTTGTAAGTTTATAGGGTTCAACTGTTTGGAAAGGGTACAGTAAACTCAATTACATGGACGCAATGTCAACGCCTACACAATTGCACAGGGTTCCCAAAATGACTGTTTGTAGAGAACGTAGGCCTAGCTTCTATCTCCATTCATCTTGTGTGTGTTATAATTTCTAGGAATGGAAAGCATCCTCATCTACAGCCCTTACTGCCGATTTGGAATATCGGATTGTGAAGCTTTTCAATTGGAAATTATATTCTCGGAGCTTTGTCATTGGAAGCTGCGTCAGCTGCCCTTAGCAGTTGAAGAACTTATCACTGATGGTTTTAAAATGTAAGCTTGCAAAGCTAGTGGTTTAAAATCATTCTGGTACCAGCCTGTCTACATAAAAAGTATCCAAATGGAAAGACTAGACTCGACAATCAGCTATGGAGCTGTGTATGTCATTGGAAAGGCAAAAGAAGAAGCAAAAACTGTAACGCAGGTAAAGGGACGACTCACTTACGCCTGTAATGCTTCTATGTCCGGGACCAGAACCAGAAAACACCGACTATACAAGCATTGGTAAAAATGCGAGATTGCGAAACGTAGATCAGTGTGTCTTTGGCTGCGAAGAAGCTAGCAACGGTCCCTGAATGCCAAAAATGTCCATTAAGTCCAAGAAGTGAAGATGCTTTAAGGAACTCTGTGCTGTGGTGACCCGATGTATGGAGTGAGGACAAGACTACATGTCCAATGTTCCGTCGTAGACTAGTGAAGTCCCTTTTTTTCATCAAAAAAATTGGGTTCTCATTAGCCAACACCAGCAATCACACGTGAAAAATACAAGACCGATGCATCAGCTGGGATCCATATTCATCGAACGCATGGAATAACAAGCCATTGTTGCTTAAGGGAGCATCCTTTTAAATGTAAGCATAAGGCTGTTCCTTACTGTCGGCGCTATTCAACCCTTTTTCTGTTCAAATTCGTCTTTCCCGTAAATCAAATGGCAACACTGATGATTGAAAGGCTTCGAGGGACCTCCCCTCTTTGCAATAGCCAAATGACAAATATCCGGTAATGAAACTTCACTTCATATGTCAAAAGCATATCGCTTACGACATATGATGCATTACCTGGAAGAACACTATTCCTAGACAGTAACGAGAGACATCCTCATCATTGTAGAGTTCAATCAGGTTCGCCAATCTCCGACTTCAAGAAGGAATCCAAAACTAAGAAGATGCTGATAAGGTCTCCACTTAAAACTTAAGCTTTTTGGTTCTAAAAGAGCTATACAAAATTATTCAAAGGTTAGACCGACATAACAAGCCGCATTACAAAATGCGAGCAAAAAGAAATGTCGTGAGCAATTTTTAGATAATGACGGATTCTCCTCATGTCCTTAGTTAAAGAGCTGATAGCATAGAAAGCTGTTTAGGCTTCTCGCATCACGAAAGTCTTGAAAAAGGAAGACGCTTATTCATAACCAAAGCTGTAGTCCTTTTAAATGGTCAAACAGTTCATCTAGCAAGAAGTCTCATTCCAAGACAGACGTTGGCCTGGTTTTTATGGCTTTTGCAATAAAAATGCATTGCACGACTCTCAATGTCTAGAAGGAGTCTTCTGCTAGTTTTAGGACCCAATAAGTTGGTCATTATCCAATATTTATGTTGATAGTACTGCATTTACTCAAACAGCCTTGTAATGGAATAGCTTTAGACACGTTTTAAAGTCTTTTATTTGGCTGATAGATTGGGTGTTGTAGAAATAGGGCACTGAGAGGTGTCAACATAGCGATGCCCAGTGATGTAACTGTTTCTACACATCAATTGGCTTATTTTACCTCCAAGTGATAACCATCGGGCACTGGTCGATGTCCATCTGGACTCGACGTGCTAAACTAATAGGCGCGAGTGGTGACCAGCAGACAAAACTGGAACTGGCTCTCCAGGTTGGGGTACATTCGAATTTACTGTTGACAACCCCTGCAAACGAAATAAGGGCAACGAACTTGGGACTGTACGTGGAATGTTAGATGCCTTAATTGGCATCCGAGCAACTAGCAGAGGCCCTGGACTGCTGCAAAGGAGATGTTACCACGTTCAAGAAATGCGATGGGATGGACTGGATAAAAACCTTGAAGGCCCACGACTGAGGTGGTTGGGTCATGTAAAGCGGATGACCAACAATGCTCCGGTCTGAAAAATCTTCGAATTCACTCCCGAGGCAGTAGAGGAAGTCAGCGACTCAGGTGGCGCACGCAAGTACTTAGCGTGTGTAACTGGAGGGAGCTAGCTTAAGATCGAGCTGGCAGGAGACGCTTGTGGGTTGAAGCCCAGGTCCAACGCGGATTGTAGCACCACCTTGAGTAAGTAAATGATTTCGTTGCAGGTACTTATGTACCTTCAATAACTTGTAGGAATTTGCCGTCTAACATACTCGCGATTCTGAGTCTCACAGCGCCGTCATACATTGTGTGGCCCCTAGGAAAGACCACTTAGGAATTCCAGACTATCAGATTGCTTAGATATCATGTCACTATCATTGAGCGGCTATTAGCTGCATTGAAGGCTCCGACTGCTCTCCATTGTTTTCCACCTCTTATATGTCTCCTCTCACGATGTCTACTGTAAGAGAGCTTTCCTAAACCAATATTTTTGGTTTCTCCTGCTTCTCCAAACACTTTCTCTAGTATCTTCCCTACGGCATAGCAAGCAGATCGGTTGTGGACTATAGACATTCTGAAGTTGATGTTGTCTTTCCCTAGAAGATCTCTTTAACAAACACAACCTCAGTCTGTAACTGACAAATACGGCACATCCATCTCTTACGCTGTTTCCGTTCTCTTTTGACGTTTGACATTTACCTTTTGTGTTTTGTTGAAATTAATGGAACGGCATAAATTTCATTCCCACATGTACAGGACATTTGTTTCTTGAAAAAACGAAAAGAAAAAACAAAAATCAATGTCAACAAATTTCTTTGGAAATCGTAAGGATTACTGGAAAAAAAAGGAAATGGTGTTCAAGTCAAAGCAGACATACATATGTATGTAGGCTGGCTACCCTCAAGGGACTCATTTGTGGCCAATTTGTGTACACACGTAGATTTACGAGTACATTGAGTGCAGAGTTTATAAATTTCCATTATATGACTCAAGGATACCAGTAAAGGTAATACATAGTGCCTTCTGACATTTGAAATAAAGGTAGTCACCTATAGATCATGCTAAGCCCCATGGGTTATAAGAATAATTAATAGGATAAGAGTTTCCGCAAAAAATCTCACACTACAAAAAACAAAAAAAAAAACAAGAAAATGGCGCTAATGTATTTCGAGGGAAATTTTTTTTTCCTCCTTCAACTGAAGAAATTAGGAAATTTGTAAGTACATACATACGTACATATGGGTATGGATAGCACGTGGGAACATACTTATAATCCACGGGAGAGTAAGATATACAGCTTAGGCATTGTGACGTCCGTTGGCGCGGTCCAAATCAATATGTTCTACACAAGAGGTTATCTGAAACCTCCTTGCGTGGAAGAAGGTTCTTTAAATTCGACGCTATGAACTTTTAAAGACATATTTAGAACCACCCAAGACTTACATAAATTCTCCAGCTTCGTAGAACTGGACATGGAAACTTCAATGCGTACCGCCATAAGATGGGAAAAGTAGAAAGCCCGGCTTGCCGGTAGATGACGCAAATCACACTTCCACACTTAGTTGCAGTTGAAAATGGCACAGAAACCACTTTGTAGTACCATAGACTCCCGCTGCATCCCAAAAATGATGCACTTTTACAGCAAAACTTGCTTGGACTAGTCCGAAACCCTTCGACTCAAAAAAGGAATAATGACATTCAAAACCATGGCCTAAAGGATTAACGTTAAATTTCATGCTGCAATGGCTGCTACCAGCTTATGTAGCTAGATTTCTACAACGAAACAGAAACCTCTGGAGTGGTAGACAATGTGTTAAGCACTGAATCAAGCATCTTGTCATCCAAGATTATTGTTGCCTCAAATTTGAGGAGTGAAGAACGAAGCCTCTCTTCACTGGACATATCAATGTCAATGTTTTTGACTTGCTTGAGCAGTTTAAACTTCACTTCCATTTGTCCTTATGGTCCAAATGCCCAACGAAATTTCTTGTGGACTCCAAAGAGCTCAGTATAGATCTGTTTTCTCACATCATTTTGGTCCGGATCCTAAGCTTCCTTATAGTTTTGAAGAGCTTTAAGCTTTACAGCCTTCAAGTTGACAAAAACTGGTTTGTTTCGATTTGAAATTCATTAGAGCTTCTTTGAATTTGACACTGGATCCACAAGTTGTTGACGTTTCTAATGGAATGGTGGAGAGCTCTTTGTTCGCTAAAGCTATTCCTGGTATGTTTTAGTATCTACTCTACGTTAGAGTCGCAATTTCCTTTGTTTGAAGAATCACGGTTTCAAGAAGACCACAACCAAATAAATGGTTAGAGTCTACATTAAGCCCGTCGGCACATGCTAAATTTGTCCTTTTGTTCATTCATCGACGTCTTCAAAAAAGTCAAGTTGCTCCGTGGATTCAAATATGAAAATACCTACTCAGTTAGTCGAAAGTTTTCATCTATTGTCGTGGCATTTAGGCTGCTCTTTCCGACTTATGTATATCCAACCGATTTTTGACATTAAAGTTGCCAAAGTGCTTAAGCACCATCGAAAAGGTCATAAATTTCTTCCTTAATGACGTCTTCAGCGTCCTCGTTCGCACTGAAGTGGGAACATACAAGTAGTAGGCTACGAATCACAGTCAGGCAATCACTTATCAGCTCAAAGTCGATAAATCTTAACCGCAATCGATTTCCTACGACGAGTCCGCATTCCGACATCTACAGCTACAATAAAAGTCACAGCTTGCTTCGTATGTTTAAGTACATTCCAGGCACAGAATCGGTGAAAAAAAAATAAAATCATGTGTATCCTTTCTTAAGTCCTAACCAACTCAATCCATCGATTAATGTCACACGACGCACGGCAGTAGAAACATATTAATGTTCCAAATGTACTCGTATACCTTAAAAACTTTGCCTTGTCCTCTGTCCTTGGCCTGTATGAACACATCTCAGTGCCTTCATCGACAATTCGCGGCATCTCCCGGTGAAATGTGATAAGTCGAACTGTGTGCGATTGGTATCCAAGCAAGATATTCAATTGTGTACATAACCTCTGTCAGATAATGTATCTTTGCCTCCTCCGTACACACACATACACAAAATGTGTGTTATCACGCTGACTATGCATGAATCCTGATACGGCTTATGTGATGACATGTAGTCGTTATGGCGCCCACCTGAAACCGACGATGATGTATGTCTGCTTGTCCTTCAAATTCCTCCTCCAGTGTCATGAATCACTTTTCACTTTATTCCTTATCTCACTTTACTCCGAGAATCGTTCATTTTCGAATTTATCTCACACCTTCCGTCCACGCTTCGTTCCGTGACTGTTGGGCAAAAGCTGCAGTTGGCTTTAACTCCGGGCAACCTGTCACTCTCTGACAACATTAATAAATTGTATCTCAAGTGAAATGGATCAAATTCACTTCGAATAAATTCGCCAATTTCCGTTCATTTGTGCTGTGGCGCTGTCGGACGGTCGGTCGGTGGGGCTTGAAGCGATTGGCATTTTCCAAAATATATCTTACCATCTGCCTACTCACCTGTTGATGCATGATTTACTTGTTTCCGAAAATTGGCCTTTCCCGACAGCACCGGGGCCCCATACTTAGCAGCAAATATGAACAGCCTGGGCATCAAATATAATTTAGTGCCCCAGTGCCAGGTGGTATGCTATGGAGCACACACACGCAGTGTCCTGTTTCCATTCTCTTCCTCAATATGTCAATCCCATGGCATTCCATTCTACTTTGTTACCGTTCCACTTGGACTTCCAGCCTCGAAAAGGTAACGCTTTCCGCACAAACAATGGCACAAGCCGGGCCAGGCCGAGCTAATTAATTACAATTTGGCCACTGGCTAGTTGTGTGCTATCCCTGCCGAACCGATAGTGGTGGTTGGGATGGTGCTGCCGAAGTCACGTATATCTCTTGGACAACCTATAACTTGTTCGTAAATGGGCTAAAAGTGTTTTTTTTTTGCCCAAATGTGCGCAGATAAAAGCAAAAGACACTCGTACACACGTTTGTGGAGCTAAAGCCGCAGTTCTAGAGCCCTGAAGGGGACAGAAATCGGATCGATTTTCTTTGGGTTAACTTGGATGAGGACGACAAGAATCGACTGGCCGTATCTCGTCCTTTTCTATCGTCTATCGGATATCTATGCAAAGAATTTTACACTGGAATGGGTTATGGTATTCAAAATCCATATCGATATCATCATCGGTGGTGTCTGGAATGTTAAGTAGCCGCACACAGCAGTGAAAATACGAATGGAAGTTGTGACTTGAGAGTTAGGGTGGAGGAATTCCATTATTGGTGGCGTTGCCTCGGGTTGCAGTCAGATCGATAGTTTGCTGTAATAATAGGTGTCAGGAAAATTTCATAAGGAAACCAATGACAGGGGGTTTACATTTAGGTGCACGTAGAAGTGGGTGGAGAAAGTATTTTTAGTTACTCAGTCCTGTGAGTCCTGTTGAACTAAATTGGTTGTTTTTGTTCTTTACAATGCAAATGACTTTTAAGTGTTTAATAGTCTTTCGTCGTAGGAAGAGTCACAGGAACTTTAGACACATAGGGAGGAATATTCATAGCTTTACTTACTTACTTACTTAGGTGGCGCTACAGTTCGGGGTGAACCTGGGCCTCAACCAACAAGCTTCTCCAATTAGCCCGGTCCTTAGCTAACCGCCTCCAGTTACGCACTCCAAGTTGGTTGAGGTCCCCTTCTACTTGTGCGCTCCACCTTAGGCGAGGTCTTCCTCTACTGCGTTGTCCCTCCGGGTTGGATTCGAAGACTCTTCGGGCCGGAGCGTTGGTGTCCATTCGCCCGACATGTCCTAGCCATCTTAAACGACCAATGCGTAGTTTTTTGACTAGGGTATCTTCATCCGCCTTTGATTCATAGCTTTAAGGACGAAATTTCTTTTAAGCGATCAAACTTTAGGCCAAGTGGTACGATAAAAGTTCGTATGAATTGGAGGAAAAGCAAGTGAGTTGAGAATCGAACCTTGTTGCTTAGTAGCCTTATGCCCACCAAGCCATGTAAAATACCAGACAGCATATATTCTAATACAAGCTCCTGGCACCTTCATCAACTTAGACTGCTGAGGACTCATCCCAGAGAACCTACAACCGCTAGTCAAACACGTAGGATATTCAGACAGAAGATGTCGAATAAATTATATTTTTTCTCATCCTTACAGATGTCGTAGAAATCGTTGCGTGGAAGACCCAGCCTTGCTGCATGGTCACCATCCCAACTGTGTCCAGTCAAGACGACAGGAATGGTTCAGATTTTCTTACAGCTGAGCTAAGTTCGATCTCTTTTAACGCAGTTTCTAAATGAAATTAGCACTTATCTGCTTTCCTGACAGATTCCTGTATAGAGGCTAGGAAGGTACGAGGGTTACTACATCTCAGACGATGCAGCCTTCACTCGGATCTCTAAGGATCCATTGTCCTCCCTCAATATGAAATCTCCAGTCTGAGTGTTAGTTTGTTGGTGATCGTTCGGCCTACGTGAACCATCCCGAAACTTTGAATGGTTTCTGTTGGATTCTTAGACAGGTCGCCTAGGTTGTTGAAATTGTATTCAGCAAGACTGTGCCCTGTCTTTATCTTGTTAATGTTCGTCCAAAATGTTCTGGAGAGTGTGGATCTTGTCAGCTTGTCCTTGAAAGTCAAGTGCTATGTTGGATTTGACGAGTGTTAGGAGGGGCAATTCTGAGTAATTGACCCAAGAAAGGTCCCCTTCTAAACCCTTTCTAGCTAACTCATCCATCATTTAGTTCCCTTGTATACCCACCAGAATGCTACTTTGTGTTTCGCGGTGAGAGTTTTGAGCTCGTCACGACAACGTTTCACGAGTTTTGATTTTGAATGGATGGAATGGCCTTGATAGCAGCTTGGTGACCGACTCTTCTTCCGTACAAACTGAAAGGATGATGCAATCAGTCCTTTTCTTTCTGAACTTTCAATACATTTTAGAATTGAGACGTGCCTGTAGCCACTCGTTGTCTCGTTTGCTTTCTGTTTAATGGAGAAAGGTTCAATATGGTTTCTAGAGCTGCTGTTGATATCATCGATCCCGTCACCGAAAGTAACCTGTTGAATCGTTGTTACATTCTCAAGCTAGCATTTCTTCTCATTTCCTGAAAGCCCTCCTTACTCTTCTTAAGGTGGCGGTACAGTCCAAGGCGGACCTGGTCCTCAACCATCAAACGTCTCCAACCATTTCGATGCTTAAAATGCCACGTAGGCCTAACGTAACCACTGCTCATTAAAAATTAAAAAGCACAGAAATTTTGTCGTATCAGATGTGTTGTAAGACCAACTGTTTGAACCCCTTGAAAACTACAATGGAAAAGGTACTTCCCAGCTCGTCGACGAAGACTACTCACATCACCCACAACTACTTACTCTCTCCACCAGTAGCAGATTGAATAAGTCACATACCAACGAATCTCCTTTATAAATCCCCTTCCCGTTCTACATGATGACTATTTCCTTCTGATTACATCAAGTTCTTGTCCTGTTCCCTCATTCTAATGTTCATTAAGCAGCTGTTGTAAAAGCTTTCTAAATCTATTTGGAATCTACTATCCCTTATTGGTAATTGATTTCTTCCCCTTTTTTCCTAAGGAGCTTGTCCCTAAATCCAACTCTCATACGCTTGTCTTTCCTTCCTTCTTTTTTTTTTTGTATAAAATCTCCAAATGTAATTTCCATGACTATGCTCTTCAAAATCCTTTTGATGAGAGGCCTCATCTGTCTAAGCAGGATTATCTTTTCCTCTTTCTCTTTGTCTCAGTGTCCTTTCAACACTATTCTAATTGCAGCGCATCTGTTATGTACACAGTATAACTGTATGTATATGTGGTTTCAGTTTCTTGATGATAAGGCGTCACCACATAAAAGGGTTCAAATCCAATTTCCATTTGATGAACATAAGATCATCACATAAAGCTGGAGAAAGTACTTGGTAAAGGTGTCGATGATTGTGTCGAAACTTTTCAAAATCATAAAAAAGAAACGAAAATCTATCTCCAACGGAGTGGTGTGGCATAATACACACAAAAAAAAACCCATCACTCAGACAATTCCTTGAAATTGCCAAGCACCACAATGGAATCCTTACAATTTACCACTCAAACCTATTTACGACACAGCAGTCAATTGGATTGTTCATTCGTATCTATGGAACTTCAAGAATGTTGCTTATAACTTTTAATAACAAAACACAAAAAAAAAAACAGCCGAGATACATACACTCCTTGTACTAGATACACTTCCATGGCACATGAAAGCCTTCGATATCCTTCACGATTTTATTTACTTGCACTTGTTGTCTAGAAAGTTTCACATACATTACATCAGAAGTTTTACAGACTCTAAATGGAAACTTTTCTTCTGTTGAGAATTCCCACAAAAAAAAAAAAGGACGAAAGGAAACTTTAGCGAACAACAGCGTAATAGAATCACTTCATGTGCACAGTTTTACAACAAAATTCTAAGGAATGCACCCGTCGTGACGCGGCGTGTATCCTTCAGATAACATCTGTTCGAATTCCTTCACACACACACACACACACATATATACATCTGACCTGCCCTTGATATAGTCTTAAATTTCATGACACCCGCGCGAATCAAGGACACACGCTCGACATTTACAATTTTCGTGTTTAACTCCTGTCCACCGGGAGGAGGCATTCGAAATTTCCCAATTTGTTAGGCACATTACCATACCACCGAACGACAACAGCGTCAAGGACTAAGCCATTTAATTAGCTAACAATCCACGTATCTGTGCAAACTACTAAATTGCCTAATTAGGCCATAAGTAGTTACGCGTAATTATAGGTCCTTAAACGGGTTAAATGCTCGTCGTACATCAGTTCGATAACGCTTTCGTGAAAATTATTTGTCAACTTCATTGTACCTAACCTGGGCGAGTGGGGTTTGCGTGTGGTGACCCTGTTTATTAAACTTAATTAAGTGCGTCTGAGAATTGCTCAATCAAGTTGAATTGTCTGTGAGAGATACAAAAACAAACGTGTGGAGGTGTTAGTATAAGTAAGTAACGAAAGGACGAAGGTAGACAAAAGAGGTAGTTTCGAAACAACCGACGACGATGGAGACGATGACACTAAGGCGTATGCGTAATATTTTCACTCAAAACAATGTTAACAATGTTTTGGCAAGGATAAAACAGTAAAGCTTCTCAAAATTTCAGCAACCACCCCTTGAATTCAAAGCAGCCCAAAGAGAGAAGGATACAAAAGGATGTAAGGATTTCTGTTTTTATTCTGTTCTTTTGTTAAGAACGGACGGGTTTTTTCCGGTATCTTTAACTTTTATGTGATGCCTTTCTGTCTGAATGGGATATTGCGCATTTAGAATATTTAAATGTACCTGGGATTGGATTGACTGGCAGGCAGGCAAGCGGTTAAAATGAGAAAAGGAGTGTGCAGAATCCTTTGATTAGAACAGACAATTGCTTCAATTGTTAATGGCTCATGACAAAGGTTGATTAAAAGCAAGGTCAACTAAGTTATGTCAAGTGTTCCAAAATATTATGTTTGAATGGTGTCGTGAGTGGTTTAAATAAATAAAATTACTCTGGTGATTTGTCAATAGAGGGCGTTCTCCACTTATGATTGCACAGTAACTATAGTTGATGCTAACTCACTTTAAATGCTATGAAATTGGCCGACTTTTTGATAAATCTATTTAGGCAAGCCGTCTTCTTCAGCTCCTTGAGGTACATGACATAAATTGTGTTAGTAACGATTAAGTTGTTGGTTAACACACCTGTAAAAGATAAGGCTCTAGCTATTAATTGAGATGACATGCCTCTGATACGGAGACGACTAAATTTTTCAGCTAAGGCCCGTCTGAGAAATTTCGAAAACGGCACCTCAAATATTGGACTTTTGTCCAATTTGATTGTGAACTTTTGTAATGCAAAATGAGCACACTGAAAGTTAAAGACGTGGGAGAGTATACTGTCTTGCTTTACTAAGGGAAACCAATTCCTGGATCTAGCATCAGATTGCTCCAAATTCATATAGAGCAATGGAAGGCTTCCTTAAAGCGAGAATTAAGGACCAAAGAGGGTAAGAAATATAACTGCCATCTCCAAATGTTGGGTCCCTGTGCACAGAGTCATCGATGACAACAAAGAGGACTATAAAATGCCAAGAATATGGTCCAAACACTGATCGATTAGAAAGTTCTGACCCCCAATAGAGGCATCAAAACACAAGACGTCTGGAAACTTGCCGATGTGACGGTGAGCTCTGTCCACTCCTATCATTCTAAATATGACAACAACACAACGAAAAAAAAGCAAAGGAAATACTGACATCCAACTTATCGTACGCTGCGCTACAGGCTACAACCTACTGTTTAAGTTCGACCGACCTCTAGTGGGGCTGAGAAGAGGACATGACACACTTCATCTGCTACTGCTCAAGCCTGAATAGAATCAGGAAAACAACCTTTGCCGTATATTCCGTCAACTGTCCACCATGCCATTAGTGGCTGGGTGCTGTAGAAATAGGATAAGCACTGAGTGGCATCAACTTGACGATGCCCAATGTTGCAACTGTTGTACTTATTTTGCCATCGAGTATTGGTTACTGTCTACTCGGACTCAATTTGCTAAACTTTTAAGCGCGAGTGTTTATCAGAAGACAAAAATAGCGGCGCAAATCCCCTGGATGGAATCAACGGTGGTGTGATAAATTTCCCAGAACGAATATAGCACCTTATCTTTTTTTATAATTCACTAGCTCTGAAGGGGCAAGGGGGCTAACTCTAAACAGCGCTAGTGTTGATGTAGTGAAACTCAAGTGGTATTCAGTCTTTTTTGCTCAGAGGTTGGTGTCCAGAATGACTGGAGAGAATTATTGGTATTGTTGTCTCTGCTTATAATTCACAGTATTTCTTTCGACCATCCCGATGTCATTAGTACGATCAACAGTTTCAAGCCGTATGACCAACCTTCTGCCAATGTTATGGCTATGCAGTCGACTTGACGTCAGCTTTTTTCGCAGTTGCTCGACTTTTTTTTACATCGGGAGTTGAACTTGGAACCCTTCTGGGCTTCTTTTACATTTTTGGAGCTAAGACCGATAAGGATTTCTAAGATTGAGTTTGGGTCATAGAAAAAAGATGGTGGTGGATGAGCCCTAAAGTGGCCACTGACAGCTCTCACATCCCCGAAGTGGGTTACCAACGTCGGTCAACCGCCTCCTCATCCTAGGGGTTTCTGAAAGGGAAACGGTTCGTCAGGTTGAGGCTTGTGTTGTCGGCATAAATGCCCGGCCACGTAAAAAATAGGTCGTATTTCTTCAAAATCCACCTAAAACACCTGTTACGGAGCAACAACAAGCCTCGGATATGGCCGTATTCACTGATGACGAACCATGCAAACGAAACAAGGGAGGCAGCAAACTTAAGATCCTGCTGATTGGAGACACTTGTTGGTTGAGGCCTGGGCGCAACCGAGACTGTAGCGCCACCTTAAGAAAGTAAGCAAGTCAATCATGGGCGGTTTAAGGAGATGAACCATGCATGAACTAATAGCTAATGCGACCCCTCTTCAATTCCACACAGATACTCATAGAACTTCCACAACAGGAAACACAGTTCATGCACGCTGCAACGCCTTTAACCTTACCTAACCTAAAGTCACCACCAACAGCACAAAAATCGTATTGTTCATCATTAGAAGGTGCGTTGACCTATTACCATTGTACTTCAGGTAAGACAAGCATCATTCGCTGAAATTCTACAATTTGTCCTTACTTCTCATTCTTACTTAGTTCTGGTGATTGCTAGATATTTACGTATGAAGTGCTCAGCCACTTCATCCTCCTTCAGTCAAATCTAACAAGGGTTCAAGCTACTGAGGCCAATGAACTTCAGATGTTCGTTAAGAGAGACGAGTAAAGTGACAAGTCCTATAATGATGCTCAAGTTGCTTCTTCTTAGGTTCAGCAAAGACGTGGGTTCAGTTCAGTCGACATGAGCTGAGCTTATGCCAAAAGACGTAGGGTTTAAGGCACAATAGTTTATTCTAAAAGTATGCTAAATGCAGCCTTCTTCTGACAGAAAACTAATTTTCTTCGTTAAAGCGATACTTGCTTGACTAAGAACCCAAATAAGGCTAAATTTGTTGATAATCTTATCAGGAATGGTAACGCTTTTTTGACTTTTCCAATGCCAATTGCCTTGTCTTTAAAGAAAAGTGTTTAAGCTTAAGACCTGCGTCTTTAAATGAATGAGATCTCCCCTAATGGAAAGCGAACATTCGGCTTGACTACTTTGTCATCTATAGTCTCTTGGATGTTCGAAATAAACTCATAAATGGATTGCGCTACTTTTCTCAACTTCAAGCTTTAACCAACAAGACTTTCATTAAGATCTGTCAATGATGTCAATACCATTGACGTACGCAAGGATTTCCACCGACTTTTGAGGGTGTGTGCATCTTATGTTGACTTGCAAGTTTGATAGAGCGTTACCCGAATCTCTCTATGACATCAAAGATCGCAGGGATGTCGAAAACTGGGCATCGCTCTGTAAAACTCGCCCCTTTTAACAATTTCGTAGGCGGCGGACTTCTTGGGTTTTTCCGGTCGATTGTCGACTTCCCTTGTGGTCACCGTGGCTAAGTGGTTAAGTACGTTCGACTGCTAAGCGAAAGGATACAGGTTCGATCCTCAAAACCACCAAATGTTTTTCACGGCATCACCTCTTCGTAGGCATGACAAACCTGCAAGATCGTCAAAAAGCTTCTGAATCCGCCGTGCGAAAAATAGAACACACACAACATGAATGATTGTGAGAAGCTAGGCCTTGGCTCCCTATGAGCTGTCACCCCACATATGTATTCATGTGTGGACTTCCCTGTCCTCAAACCGCTAATCAAGTCGATGACGAAAGGTTTCAAGCATTCATACAATATGACAGATAATATGTTGAGCAGTTGAGGAGGTCTTCTTCGAAACGCAATTTAAATTCCATTGTAAGTAAAATTCCATTAGATATGACGGCATTATAACCCCTTTAGGCACGTAAATTCAGCGAAGAAAGCAATAATTCTTCTCTAAACCATACGTGCACCCTTAATGTCCATTTTTTTGTCTGTTTTTTTGTTGTTGAAAGGGAACAAAGAAAATAAAATAAAAAAGCATACAATGCCATTCAAGGACAAAAAAAAAACTTTACGTGTGCTGAAAGGCTAAGTTATAAATCTTTCCGATGAAATGCGTGGGTGTTTAACCTTAACACACCCAAAAAAAACAAAAGCCTCACTACAGTTAAGTTTCTTTTAAAGTTTACTCTCGATCTCGATCCCTCTAGGCATAGTAATTTCATTTTGCATATGCCAAGGATTTTCAGTCAACTACCACTTACAAGGACTAAACCTAATTAAAGTCACGTTAATTAAATTATGCGAAAGAACATTCATCTTCTCCTTTTCTAAAGCCCGCGTATACATCCTTCACCAACACCACTAGCTATTATTTGAACGCCCAAAGGATATCATATTGTCATGACAACGGAGGCATTCCAACAAAAACCAAAATACATTCCCGCATCAGCGTCAACCTTGAAACCCACAAAAACCTTGGGAATTCCTTCATCCTTATCTAAAAAGTCCGCCGTTTCCTTCTCTTTTTTTTTTTCTTTTTCATGGTCAAAATGTCAAAACCCCAAGCACTCCAAGCGTTGGGTCCATCTTTCGTATTTAATATACTAATATCAAGTCGGGATGGATGGATACTGTTTTTTTTCTGTGTGAGGGATGGCAGAATGATTGCCCGTACTCAGCGGCGTACCACGCAGCAGTGTGCCTCTGCGGACTTCTCTCGAGGAACATCATTCGAGAATCAACCACTTGGCTTGTCCCATAAATCATGTTCTGTAGGACATTCATCGGTGGCGTTGCTATCCCTTGTGGTATACGTACCAGATTAAGGGTTTTCCTTATTTTTTATTTTTTTTTATCTTCACCAATTCCCCCTTCCCAATTTTATTATTAAATTTCCACTTGAAATAGAGCGTTCGTCCTGAATCCAGGCAGCACCACAAATTTCAGATGGCATTACATAAACATTGTGTAAGCTCCCCCGGTGATGGATTACAGAATTATGCGTGGATTCCAAGATTTCGTTGGCCTTAACGATCGAAAATTGAAAATATACTTGTGAAACACCATGACATCCACTTCCATCCACACGTGTTCAATGTTTCCTGAATAAATATAGTTTGCCACCAATACATGTATGCAGTGGCACAAAGGAATAAAAAAAAAAGAAACTAAACCATTATCTCGTTATTTATAAGCCAAACACAGGATTTCCTCAAAATGTACATCCGCCTCGAAATAAATGACAGCACAAACAATGTTCCTCTTGCAAATGGGTTTCGTGATAGAAATCCAGCTAACAACACGATGAGAAACTAAAAGTGGCCTCTATCTACATCCGGCGCTGCGGGCGTTCCCGCATACATACATATATGTACACTACATGTACAAGGAGTAACATGGCGGCATTCATTCTCCGCTCGGCACCATTTAAGTAAAGCCATCCAAAAAATTGTGTTGTGTTATCTGTGATGTTATTAGGAAATCAGTGTCAAATTTCATCACCTCATAGCGGATGGCTGTCTGTATAAATATTAAATGAGCAACTATTAGGGGGGGGGGCGGGGGCGGATCCGGCGGGAAAAAAAAGAACCCTTCGGACGGCACGAACCAAAAGACGAAGGCCAAATGAATTATTCATAATTTTCCTTTCGATTGTCTTTTTTTTTGTTTTTGATTTTTTGTCTTGGGCATATTTTTATTTCTTATTTGGTTGTTGGACCCTTTTTTTCGGAATGCTAGTTTAAAGTGGACATAAAATGAGTATGCATACAGTTGTGAATAAAAGTAGGACGAAAGAGGATATATTGTAACGAGAAATTGCAGGGTTTTCGTATATCCTTTCATTTTACAACACAGTCATTGCGATGACTGATGTCTAACATCTTTTGCATACAAATCATATTTGAGGAAGTATCTGTCTTTTGGTTTGTTTGTGCGCACTTAACTCAAAGACGATTGTGTACATTTTCCTTAAACAAACTTTTTTAAAAATTTAAGATTCTTTTTTGCGTTCTGCACTTTGTTTCGTTACGATGTGACATCAAGGAGCCGTGCCACAGACACAAAAGCATGTCCAATGTACTGCAAGCAGGCACAATCCTTTGATTGTGTTTTCAACATCTTTCTAAGAAAGTCGAGTAAAAGCTTAAGTTACTAGCACCAACAACCCATTTCTTCTGTCACTGTCCAAGCCTCTGTCAACTCAGAAACAGAACCCTGGGCAAATTCTTCTTCGACCATATCGATGAGCTATCAGATGGACTACCGTCAAAATTGCTCAGATTCGCAAAGACGTCCGTATGGCTAGAAACAGGACAATAATACCACGGTTAGAAACAAATCATGCGTATCACAATAGGTCCACATGGACCTAAGTGCAATGAGCATGTAACCATTCTCATCAGCCCGCTAACCTAACCTAACCTACTAGCACCAATGATGTTTCAGCCCCAAAAGTGTTCTACCTTATACGAGCACAGATAGGACAGTCCCAGGGAAGTATTCCGCAGTGTCGTCGCTCTCTCCACAAGCATCACAGATAGTGGTGTCCCTTAAGCCTTACACGTTGAAATGTTAAGCAAAGACGAGGTGTCTTTGCTGAGAGACAGCAAGAATACCGTAGACTTCTTACAGACGTCGGGAAGAATCTGTTTAGTTGGTCTGCATACGGGAGAGTTATGTCACTTACAGTTGTGTTTTCTAGAAACCTAACCATCGAAAGAAGACCTAATCAAAGATTCAGGGCCGGAGAAGTTCTCCTTTGAAACTTGCCTAGGAAGCACATCGGAGAAGTCATTTGCGGAGAAGTTCTCCTTCGAGTTTTGCTTAACAAACTAATTGGAGAACTCATTTGCGAAAATCCCGCTGTGTCCAGATAACCAAACAGTCTTCCAACCGAATTCAAACTTATCCTGCATTCTTGAACTATTTTGGAACTAGTACGAGGATTTAGCGGAGCCTTAAGTGCAGCCTGACTGACGATGAAAACTCTGAAACCTCCTCTTGTTTTTCACACTACAGTTCGCAGGCATAAGTATTACAAAAATCTCCGCTTGGTCTTCCTTGCAGTCCCGAATCTAGGGCTCACCTTCAAAAATCCTCTACTCTAAATTCTAGGATTGTTGTCCATTCGTTCGAAGTGGCCGAGCCAATGTAGTCGAAGTATTTGGATTTTGTTTTTTCTACATTCGCGTCTTGATACAGCCCATAGAGCTCGCGGTTGTATCTACTCATCCGTTCGTCCTTCTCACACATAGGACAAGAAGTGCAATATCTATTTTGCTTTCTTAAGCAAAATTTTCAATTTTGTCCGTCAAGATATGTAGGAGTTTTGAAACGAGTCTTTCCCAAAACCGAGGCAGCAGCGGTTATTCCTCGTCAAGAAGTCACATGGCGACGCATGTTTTACCGAACTGCATGAAGCATTGCGTTTTTTCCCAGCATTGTGCGTCACAACCGGATACTTTCTGAAGGGACCCCGAATTCAGCCACCATCGTCGCGTAGAGTCCAAAAAGGTGAATGTTTTGGTGTGCAACTTCAAAGTCAATGAAGAGGCGGTGAGTTTCGATTTGAAAGTCAAAACTGATCGATCAATGATCAATGTCCAGTTCTGAACCCTTTCTATCTAACTTATCCGCCATTTAGTTCCCATTGTGCCCCATGACCACCAGAGTGTTACGTTCATCACGACAATTTTAGTACTTTGGATGAAATGGTTTTGTTAATGTTAATGTCAATAACTTTCCTAGAGACAAGCTTTGTTGATAATACTCGGGCTGTCGTGGCGATGGCTAGGACTTCCGCTTGGAACGCACTACCGTGGAAGTCTTATTGATCGGTTAATGTTGGATTCTAGTGATCTAGTAGATCCCGAAGGCCAGTTTTTAACTCGTCTGTGAAAATCGACACTCTGTTCGGGTTGAAAGCTTTTCCGCTGGACCAGTCATCTCTTGAGGGGATGATAGTTCTTGTGCTTAGGTTAATGTCAGGAAATAGTGAAAGATACTCCGAGTCAGTTTCTGCGTTAATCCCAGCTTACAATCTTTCGATGGCCCATATCGACCGCTTTCCAGAAGTTGAATTGTTTTAAACGTAGGGCTCCGTAGAACGAACGACTGCCATACACATCCACAGAATTATTTAAGGGATTTGGTGTCCACCTTTTACAGAAGATAAGGTCACATGTTTAGTTCTACTACATGGACGCTGATCTGGGATGTAAAGGAGAAAAAGAATTGGTAAAAGAAATGATACCTCCAGAAATGGTACTCCAGCATTAACAGCGTACGTATCGGAAGGCACACCATCCAGCAATACTGTCATAAAGAAAACTTTGTATTCAACAGAAATTTATGACCACGTTGGCTCCTCGATAAGAGTGATGACAATGGCTTCAGCTTGTCTCCATACTTCATCAGTTCTGCTGGGGAACAGTAGCCAATTCAAGTTGTGGACATTAAAGCCACCTAATACAATCTCCATTCATTGACAGCCTACACATACATAGCTCGATTAGCTGCCTTAACCAGTTTTGTTTCCTAGTTTTTAAATAATTTCTTTAAAAATGCAAGTCCTTTCCAACTGTACAATAATTTAATATCCTTGAGAAGAAAAAATGTTCCCAAAATTGTTGACCAAATTCTACGGTCACTGCTTAATCAGCACGAGCATTGTGAAAACTTCACGTCCTACTGACTTAAATGGCCAACAAAGAAGAAGGACCTTCCGCCATTATAACACTCTGCAGCAAACAAATAACGCGCGTTAGTGCAACTGATTAAGTTTAAGTCGAACAGAGAAAAGGAGGCAAAAAAAAAACAAACTTTTCAAATTAACTTGGAAAAACTTTCGAATAACTCTGAATGATTTTGAGAAAAGTTCGCTGCACTTTGTTCCTTCCTTCGTTTCGTAGTCCTTTTTTAAAAAATTTCCTTTTCCCAGTTTTTATTTTTATTTGTTGCAAGAGTTAGTCTGTAGTTGTTATTCCCTTACCCACTACATCATCAATAAGGACACGAATAATTGCCTTAACTTGACTACTCGAAAGCTAATGCAAGTTATCCTTGGGCAGCAAACATTATTATCCCAGGCATTTGCCAATCGATTCACTTGCCGGGGATTCATTTTAACAATTCTTCGTCATCTCAGTCATACTGTAAGTGTGTATGTATAGTGGTAGTCCTTTCAGTCGACAAAGTTCAGTAAACCCTTAAGCTCTTCGAGCATTTCCAAAGTTTATCCCTTTTAAGTGACAGGGGTCGGATTTGAGTGGCGAAATGGGAGCTGTAATATTGAATACACCTTCCATCGTCCTCGAATCCACCAGAATATGTTTGCGTGTTCAGAGTTTGTTGATATAATTTTTCATTACAAGGGATTTCCTCTCACACACACACACACAAACACAAGCAGACAATCTGCATTTGAATTGCATTCAATGGTTGCGCTAGTGCTGCTGGGGACATGCGAGGTAATCACACAGGAATTTATCTTCAGCTCGTTCTCATCTCTGTCCGCTAATCGTAAACTACCGCTTGCTATGGATCTTAAGAATTCCGGCTCCATTTCAGTTTACCAGGAGATGCCTTACTTCGTATCGCCGGAGGGTGAATTGAAATCAAAGCAAGTCTGCAGGAGCTCACATTTCACATTTAGCTTTCCATATTTTTTAATTAGTGTGCAGTAGGGATACACGAGCTTCAGCTAACCGAAGGTGCAACCAGCTAGTATGTGTGGATGCACATGGCTGAAGCTGATGATACGTTACATGCACCACAGGCACATCCACCCGCCAATGCAACACGTGCAAACTTTAAATGAATTCTTAGAATGGGATTAAAATGATCCTGTGCCAGGAGATGGAGATGGAATGCAGGACGAGGTGGTGGTGAATGAAAAAAATTTCATTTGCACACCGCTTATTCTGGTTGGAAGGATGTGGAAAAGTTTTCCCTTCGCCGGAGAGGGAGGAACCGCCGGCTCTTGTGTTATTAATGCGAACTCATTTATCACAAAAGGAAAATCCCATTCCTTTCTTTCGCTTTCTTTGCTTTGCCTTGCTTTGATTTTGATCCTGGTAACAACTCTGCGTCTCTATCTCGCTTTGGGTGTCTTTCAACCCAAAAAGGGTGCATCCCAAAACTGGGGAGTGTGATGGGAAATTTTTCTTCGCGTTTTTTTTAAGTTTTTCATTGCTAAGAGCAAACTGTTCGTTCGTCCGTTCGTCCTAACCAGAATGGATTTGACACTCACTACTACAGCGTTGTATGTGTTTGTATCCGTGTTATGTCTTCTTCGTTCGCTGGGAGTGAGATATATGCGCTCCATGTCAGTAGTGAATATTCGTCGTACTTAATCGTGATCCTATTACAAGCGTTAATTACGAAATTCTATCTTTATGAGCGTAGACGATGGATGGACGGATGGGTGGCTTGGTGAAAAATCCTAGAGACAATGTGACATGGTAGTGTCATAAATAATCCCAGGATCTACGATTTTTGTCTCGACAAGGAAAAAATGGAGTATGAGGAGGAGGAACAGTATACTCTCATACGAGAGGCAATCATAAATCTTGTCTAAAGCAAATTTTTTTTTTTTCGTCCTTTTGTTTCTTCTTTTTTGCTAGCACTTATGTCCTTTTGTGTGCGCTTTTGTCTTCTCTCACACTTTGCACTTAAGACACAGAATTGTAATGTGTCTATTCTTCTTTGCTTTGGATGTGCTTTTCTCGTATCTTTTCACTTTTGCGAGAAAAAAAAAAAAGGACAACGGAAAGGATATTCGCCAAAGCAGAGGACGAGGACCAAGTGTGGCCGGAACATAAGAAGTCACCAATTGATTGCCGGTCATTTGTTTTCGTTTAATTTTTAGGGAGTTGCTACAAGTGGGAATGGATACTTTGTTGGAGAGAACGAGAAGTGATTTGTGCTTCATTGGACAGTGGTATCATAAGGCGATATATCAAGGTAAATTGGAGGAATGGGTAACGGCATTTCTTAACCAGTTTAATATGAGTTTTCCATTTGTGCTTGAAGTAGCATAGAAAGAATGGAATTGATTGTTGTCTGGGGATGGACCCATTCCATGTGGATTGCATGTGTTTAAAATTAAATCGATTGCAGTAGAGACGAAATGATTTATAGATAAGCTGAGCAAATATTAACTGGAAGTGCTCTCAAGGAATGCTTGGGGTCATCGACCCAAAATGCTTGGCTCATAATTTGGTTTTTTTCAAGACTGCCGTGTACGTGTGGTACGAGCTTAGCTGTACTGAGGTTATTTGCCAACTGAGCTCTCAAGTTCATCTGGTGACCCCTGCCAACAAAAAGTATCCCTTGTGCTGGGATTAATAGGGAAACTATTAGTCAAAGTTTAGTTTGAGTCAGGAGCATAACAATCAAGTTCGTAGTGAAGTGCTTGCTTAACCTCCTTGTGGTAGTCCCCGGGCGACTTTATGTATAAGCCCGCTTTTAGAATAGGAAACGTGGGATAGCATTCTGCGTTCCTGAAACAATGCATTGAATAAGGATTAATCAAACATTGACGACTTTTGACTATTGTGCATGGACAACGATTGGTCTATGGAATGTGAAAATCCTCCTCGACTCAGGGAGCAAAGGTCCTGTAAATGACAGACTAATACAACTAAAGCAAGAATTTATAGGATACAGGGTGGTCTAAGCTTAGTAAGATAGTTAGACTGTACTGATTCACTCTCGAAAATGATCCAGAAATCCACCAGAATCTGGAATGGGACTGCTGCTTTCAACAATAGCACGCAGAGGGTTAAATGCCGATCAGCTGGAATCTGACGATCAGGTTACGAACAAGAGTACGACGCACAAATAAACAGTTTTACTTCCCAACGGAGCTCTCATCTGTTGACTACAGGCAGGCCTTCTACAAGCAACTAGACGACTCTTTCAACACAACGCATCAAGAAGGCATGGTGATATGGAACATGAATGTCAAAGAAGGCAACGTCAACGAAAGGCTCAGACTTGTTATCAGGAACAACGGACCGCAATGGTAAGTAGGTTTGCAAAAATTGTTTTCTGGTGGAATTACCCGAACACAATTACCGCATACAACTCACAACTCATACAACTGGATGTTGAAGCGTGGATTTTCAGATACATCCTGTTGAGTTTAGAAAATGTTTAATGTTGCGGAATTTAATACAAGAAATCTCTGATAATTCTTTGAGAAAGTGTTTGCCAAGTGTGCGATGCCTGGTTCTAGCTAGTGCCGGGCAGTCACAGAGAACGTGAAATAGAGTTTCCTTTTCGTGCGTGTTACGGACCGCAATGACAATGGAGAATGATTTGAAGATCTCTTGGTCATAGGTGGTATAAGACCTGCCAGAAACTTAATTGACAATTTTTCCATCAGCACTTTAAACTTCTCAGCCATGGAATTTTCGGCATACAGAAATGAAACTTGCACAAATAATGGCGATCGTCAGAAATGGATGACTTGCAAGGGAATCTGTGGCAAATTATTCCATACGTTATGCACCGGCCTTAACAAAAGATCCTCTCTGTATCTGAAAGAATATTCAGCCCATTTCTCATTCGATCGGTCGTTCTTTGAGCAGTCAAAAGCAGTAATGATGCCAATCAATCACAACAAAGTTTTGCATCTTGCGTCTCCAAGTATGACGCGATTTCAAAAAACCTAGATGACTTAAATCTCGCTAGCCACTCGAGTGGTGATCTTAACCTGTCCAAAATAAACTCCATTGAAAAGCAGCTTAGAGCCTTGCCACCAAGAAATCCCTCGAATCGCTTTTTAACACTACAAATTTACTTAAAAAGGATCGTAACCCCACGACACCATCTGATGTCATTAATAAACAAAAATTGGCAAGGGATGGAAACAAAAAACTAAGCTTCGGCTTAAAAGACAACTTCTCAATACTCACCACATTGCTATCCACCCAATCATTCTTCGATATGAAAGAGCAATCCAAACTAATTAAAGAATTGCTACACAAAATCAATTTTGCCAACACTGATCGCACTGAAACTCGATTTAGCCTCTGCGAAGTCACAGACGAGCTTAAGATGGTTGCTAGCAAGATCAACATCGTTCCTGAATTTAATCAATACCACCGCAGCCCTCTCCAATTCATGGCGAACTTCCAAATGTTCTTCTCAATGTCTCCTCGCCGCCGCCGTCGCAGTTTGCTCCAGTCACTTTCGTTATTCCATCCCTGACTGCTTCTTCATCTCCATCGACCCCTGCCCGACCACAATCTGCATTAGAGATATTGGAAACTCCTTGGACTCAAACCGAATGGGAAAATCGAATCAACAGACTCCAAGGTTCTAATAAGTCTGTCAAAGAGAACTATAAGGACGCAAACAATTGGACATTTACAATTTTCTTTGTTAAGGACGCTTCACAGTATACCAATGGGTGGCTTCTTTATCACCAATCTTGACTGCCAGCAATTAGCCCCTGCCAAGTCGAAAGAAAAAAGCTTCAAGCTTGGATATTCTTCTCAGAAGACGATGTAACTATTGATATGATTGCATGTATTATTTATTTTTTAATTTATTAAACATAATTAAATTGAATTGAATATTCTAAACGGTTAGTTAAAATTACCCAAAAGTTATGTTTACATTTTTTACCAGAATGGAGTAGGTAGTATTAATTTCAGCAAGTGTTGGATGAGTTATATATCCCACAGTTTTATTAACTCGAGCCACATACATCAAGTCTCCATTTCGGTCCTGGCTGCCGACAACAGCATAATCGGGAATATCTCCATCCTTAGACAAAACCCAAGGGTATTCCTTTTTATCTCCAACTAAGACTTGACAATAGGCTGACTGGGTTTCCTTGTCGTTATACATTGCTGATGCAATGCCTAGCTTTGGGGTCACTTGACCAGGAATAATGGAACAGGATAATTTGAGTCTTGCAACAAAAATGTCATGTCCGTCTTTAGATTGTCCACCAGATATTGCGTTGCTCGGTATATTACTTGATGACGTATCAACCCAGTTGTTATTATCATCGCAAATTAATACGTATGAATCTCTACTGATGGTCGCATAAGTCCTTTTCTTCGAACTCACAATAGGTTTAATGCGTTGGATATAACGATCATAAGGCACATACTCATGTACTTGCTCTCTTCCAATAAAAATTGGTTCACCATTTGCTGCGGTCCCACCGCGCACAATATTCTTTGGAATATCTTGAAATGATGTAACTAATTGCCAACTACAACTGTTGTCTTGGCTGACAAGAATTTCATATTGATATTTGACAATATCCTTTCCACAGCTTTGAATGATGGCACAAGTGTCGTTAACTTCGGCTGGTAGGATTTCATCGTAATGTCTTGCTCTACCAACGTATTTTGGTACATTTTCACTATAAAAAATAACATTCAATGGAATAGGGTCACCGGAATTGAATGGAACCCATTTGAAACCTGTAAATATAAAATTATATGTTAAATACACAAATAGACATTTGCTTTAGTACAAGGACTTACCAGCGGAAAAGCTTACTAAAAGAATAATAACCACTGAACAGATTATTTTAAACATTTTTGTCTTTTGTAATTGTTTCTACTTTAAATGTTTACGAGTGAACACTTGATATGCAACTGCAATTATTTCGAACGAGTTTTGATTTAAATACTTGCAGCCTTATCACTTTTAATATTTAGTTATCGCTATGAAGGTTTATATCTTTGAAAGGAAATAATAAAATAAAAAGTATGTGTTGCCGATTATATAATATAAATGGCAAAGGAATTCACTTGACCTAAACGATTATTTTGATGCAGCCTGACTCATTACACCAATCAACGCTTAATTGTTTTGACCTCCTTATCTTTATCTTATCAGTGACGACTTCTTAAAATTCCAGTTTGCAATATTTACTTAGGATACATTGTTTTTTTTTTTTACAAATACTATGTATCTTAGCGATGCATTAGCGATGTAAATACATTTTTTTAAAGTGAAACTTCTATAGCGAGAGAGTCTATTTCGTAACCGAAATCGAGTTGTCATAGACATCCAATCGTCATGGAAATCAGCGTGGAAAAGTTGAGTGATAGACCAGTCCAGAACCATCGCATGAGTATGAATGTTAGACCGATAAGCCAAAGAGGAGGGGGAAGGCTGAATATACGCAAAACTCGGCTACAGTATGTAACGAGTTTCTCACCTACTTCCACATATCCTACTTAGGTCGCGCTACAGTTCGAGGTAAGCCTAGGCTTCAACCCACAACCTTCTGCAGTAAGCCTGGTCCTAAGCTAACCGCCTCCAGTTACTCACTCCAAGTTTTGAGGTCCCCTTTTATTGTGCGCACCACCTAAGGCGAGGTCTTCCTCTACTGCGTTGTCCCTCCGGGATGGATTCGAAGACTCTTCAGACCGGAGTGTTGGTGTCCATTCGCTCGACATGTCTTATTTTGTGACTAAGTCGATGTCGCTGTACAGCTCGTATAATTTGTCGTTGAACCTCATCTTCCAGAGCCTGTCAACGCACACTGTCTACGGACCGAATATCTTACGAAGAAATTTTCGCTCGAAGCCCTTGATAAAGCCCATGCTTCAGCGTCGTAGAGCAGGACTGGGATGATTAAGATCTTGTACAGAGTTTCCTTAGTTCTTCGGGATACGGCCTTTCTACTCAATTGCCCTTTTAGACCAAAGAAACAGCGATTGGCAAGAGTTATTCATCGTTTGATTTCTATCCATTCAACTTGAAAATGGGTATGCCTATGCGTACATGGCTTTTGAGTCAATTTTTCACCACTCTTCCATGCACATCGGCCGGAACGTTGGCAATTTCGTGTTCGATACTGTTCCTGAGTTGTATTTTGTTGGAACCACATGTAACTGATGTCAAGTCCATCCAATTCTGACCAAAAATAGTCTTCCAACATGGCAGGACAGCGAACTTCATTGACTGTAACCTAGCGATCATTTTCATCGACAAAAAATACGGTCCAATCACACCTTTGGCATGAAATTCACATCATATGGACACTTTTTGTAGATGCAATGGAGTCTGTTGAAGCACATGTGGGTTTGTTGCAATAAGCCAAAAATGAGCTTCATCGCTGAAGACAATTTTTCGATGAAATTCAGGATTTTCTTCAAACTTTTGCAGAGCCCAATCGGAGAAGTTTCGGTGCTTCAAATGATAAAGAGGCTTCAGTTCTTGAGTTAATTTGATCTTGTGAAGGCGAAGTCCAAGATCTTGACGCAAAATTCGCCACAATGTGGATTGAGAGATTCCCAATTCAATACAAAAATTTTTATGTTCCTATTGGAAAATCCTTTATATCCCAACATTGTTTGTTTGTTTGAGAGTTTATTTTAGCGAGAATCAAAAATGACAGGGTGCTCTGTATCAAAAAAGCTTTAATACCTAAATGTTCACTGGGATACTACATATGTATGGTGTTATCAATAAGCTGCGAGTTCTGAGATTGCATTTTGCTTTACGATTCCACCTTATTTTCATCTTCTGAAGATACTCTGATATCAGTGACAGAATTATTGATTCCATTGATCTCTCACACTCACATTACTTAAACAGCATTGCAAAGTGTAGCAAAACCGCATTCAAATCGTTTGAATACTTCTGTGTATCAATGTTTTTCTGCAAGTTACTAGCAAACGGACTGGAGATGCCTCGTAATGTTCTCTATAGTGAAAATCGCATTCGAATCAATTAAGTCATTCAAGTTCAAACGACAGTTCTTCAGCATTATTATGCGATTACTGAGCAACTGTTGATCCTATTTGTCATTGCCTGCCGAGAGGTGGTTTCGCGAAAAGCCATTTGTTTGTTTTGCTTCGATTCGAACTTGTGTCAACTCGCTCAGCAGTCCAACGCACTAAATAATGAGCCACGGAAACCATCAACAATGTTGCTGTTATCACATAAGCATTTGCTTTGAATTCGTAGTTTTCTTGGGGAAAAAAAAATTTCTAATTCTTATGTGAATTATCGCTTTATTCTGAAAGGCATAAGTGAAAAGAAACGTCATTCCCACATTTGAATGCACATAATTTAAAATTCGGTGATTCCCCCAATAGTGGAATAGAAATTTCAACTTTTGTAACTATCCTTTCGAATGGGTAGCATTTTATAATGTACGTCAAAGTGAGGATCCTGGTCCGAAAAGCAGGTGGTTTTATTGAAGAGGGAAAAATGTATGGGAAACAGCAAGGAAAGCGTAAAGTGCGGTTGGATTGGAAGATGATTCGGTTCTAAAGTTTTATAAATTTTTCATCACGACTTAACATAATTGCGACTGTATTTCGCGAATAAATCGTTGGTAAAGCATTGACATAAACTTTATCTTTAACATAGCCCCAAAGGTAAAGGTCGAATCGCATGATCTCAGCCACCGATTGAAGTCTCCGTGTCGATAAATCAGACGTCCAGGAAATTCGTCACGCAATAGATCTATTGTTTCACCAGCTGTGTGGCATGTGACGCCGCCTTGCTGAAAATAAACGTCATCTATGTCTACAACATTAATTTCACGCAAAAAAAGTCTATCAACATCGTTCGGTAACGCAATCTATTCACTGAACCTGATGACACAGTCAGCTCAAAAACCGCACCAAACTGTGACTGATTGTGGATGGAGAGGTTGTTCTTCTATTTCTCTTGGGTTTTTGAAGACGAACAGTCTTGTTCGTACCCAGATAATTGGAAATGAACCTCATCACTCAGAATAACCATGATCTTGTCCATTCATTTCCAGCACCCAATCAGCGAAAGAATGGCTTTGTTCATGGTGAACTGGCTTCAGTTCTTATGTCAACTGGACCTTATTAGCATGTATGCCAAGATCTTTATGCAAAATGCTCTGCAAAGTAGTTGCAAATAGGCCTAATTCTCGAAATGGACACACCTGGGCTTTCAGTCACACTCTCAGCTACGAGGGCGATATTGCTGACCTTAGTGGACGAACACGAGTTGGAGTCTTCATATCACTTACCTGTCTGAGATTTTTAAATTTTTCGATGAAATTAACTATATCTGTGCGAGAAGAAGCTTGATGGTGACCAAAAGAACAAACATTACAAAACGTATTCGCAATATTTTCACCGTTTTTATAGTGAATCTTCACTATTTCACCACGTTGTGTGAGTGTGTATCGACCCATTTTTAATAACCTCCTAGATTTTATTATCAAAAATCATCACCATGGTGGTTAAATGTTAACAGTTCAACAATGACGCTAATATTTTTAAAGTTTAAGTGCAATTCATCACTACTTCAGGAAATTCTTTTACTTTTGACACCTCATTTGTTAAGATTGGTTGGGTGTGAAAGTCTCGAAAGGTATCTAAACTATAGAAATAATATATAGGGTCTTTCATTAAGCGCTCCTATCTTTTAATTTAAATAAAACAGAGTGTGTGTGAGATATCATTGTTTGAAAGGCCTATCGATGCCATTAGCCATGGAATATAACATCCTTCAAATGTCCGCCGCGGCTTCTCTGGGTGGCGCGCATCCGAAATGTTCAAATTTTATTTCCAAATCAGGCTGAATTTGACCGATGGCATGAATTATGTTGGCTTTGAGGACCGCTCTGGTTTGTGGCTTATTTGCATAGACCTGCGACTTCAGAAAACCCCACAAGAAAAAGTCTAAGGCGGTCAAATCGCACGATCCTGGTGGCCAGTTCACATCACCTCCACGTGAGATGACCATGCCCTCGAATCACTCCTGCAGAATTTCCAATGTGGCGTGAGCTGTGTGGCACGTAGCGCCGCCCTGTTGAAACCACATGTCGATGGTGTTCATATCATCCAATTCAGGCCAAAAGAAGTTGGTAATCATCGACCTATAGACCTGTCCAACGTCGTTCTCAAAGACATATGGACCGATGACGCCACCAGCCCAAACAGTGACTTTTTCGGGATGCATTGGACGCTCTTGGATCTCATGTGGATATGTATCGTCCCAAATTTGACAATTTTGTTTGTTGACGTAGCCATTCATTCAGAAATGGGCCTCATCGCTGAAGATGATTTTTCGATGAAACGTTGCCCGAACAGAACACCTATTTTGATAAAACAATTTTACTATTTGCACGTGTTGTTGAACGCTTTATCCATCCACGGTGATTTGGCAAAACAGACTGAATAAATGACAGCTAATTTGATAGATGTAGCTTTAACAATATGGCCGCTATCAACTGTCAAAGTTCGGAAGTCCCTATTGGAAGACCCTTTACATGCATATTTTTTTTATTTTTATTTTTTTTAATTTTATTCAACAAAGTTAAACTGAACGTGTTAAAATATTATAAACGGTTAAATAAAATTACGGTAAGTTAAAATTACACAAATTGTATGCTTTAATTTTTTACCAGAATGTAGTAGATAGTATTCATGTCAACAGGTGCTGAATGTGTTATATATCCCAGAGTTTTATTAATTAGGGCCACATACATCAAGTCTCCATTTCGGTCCTGGCTACCGACAACAGCATAATCGGGAATATTTCCATCCTTAGTCAAAACCCAAGTGTATTCCTTTTTATCTCCAACTAAGACTTGGCAATAAGCTGACTGGGTTTCCTTGTCGTTATACATTGCTGATGCAATGCCTAGCTTTGGGGTCACTTGACCAGGAATAATGGAACAGGATAATTTGAGTCTTGCAACAAAAATGTCATGTCCGTCTTTAGATTGTCCACCAGATATTGAATTGCTCGGTATATTACTTGATGACGTATCAACCCAGTTGTTATAATCATCGCAAATTAATACATATGAATCTCTATTGCTGGACGAATAAGACCTTTTCTTCGAGCTCACAATTGGTTTAATGCGTTGGTTATAATACGAATACTCATATACTTGCTCTCTTCCAATAAAAATTGGTTCACCATTTGCTGCGGTCCCACCGCGCACAATATTAATTGGAATATCTTGAAATGATATAGGTATTTGCCAACTGCAACTCTCTTGGCTTACAAGCATTTCATATTGATATTTGGTAATATCCTTTCCACAGCTTTGAATGATGGCACAAGTGTTATTGACTTCGGCTGGCAAGATTTCATCGTAATGTCTTGCTCTACCAACGTATTTTAGTTCAGTTTCACTCAAAAGAATCGCATTCAATGGGATAGGGTCACCGGAATTAAATGGAACCCATTTGAAACCTGTGAGTATAAAATTATATGTTAAATATTGAACAAATATGGAACCAATAGACTCTTTCTTAACTACAAGACTCACCAGCTGTGAAGTTCACTAAAAGAATTATAACCATTGAACAGGTTATTTTAAACATTTTGTCTTTTGCAATTGTTTCTACTTTAAATGTTTAAGAATGAACACTAGTTTTGCAATGATCTCAGCTTTTAATACTAACTTGCAGTCTTATCACTTAGTACCTTCACTAATCGACTCTTAATTGTTCTAACCTCTTTTATTCTTTGTCTTTTACACAGCGACGACTTCTATAACTTTCAGTTTGCAATATTTATCTAAGTTATATATTTTTTTCTTTGCAAAAACTATGTTTCCTAGCGATGCATTTGCGATGAAAATTAATTTTTTTTTTAAATGAAACCTCTATAGCGTGAGAGTGTATTTCGTAACCGAAATCGAGTTGTCATAGACATCCAATTGTCATGGAAATCAAAGTTGGAAAGTGAAGTGACAGACTAGTCTACTCCAGACCCATCGCATGAGTTTGAATGTTTGTGTGCATATGTGTGAAAAAACGCTGCGCTAAGTCGCTGAGAAGACCAATCCTCGAAGGGAGGGGAAGGGCTGAGGAGGTCATACGCACAATTCACCTACAGCGGAGCACTGAACAACAATCTCAACAGTTCTCGCTCAGGCATATGCGGATGTCGTTGCCATACTGTCTGTTGGTCCTTCCCTGCGAAATGTCTGCTCTAATGGGCAGATGGCTCTGGATGTGAAGGACGAATGGTGCACTCGGAATGGGATTTCAGTTAATCCTCTTAAAACTTAAGTTGTTCCCTTCACTAGGAAGAGGAAGCTGACTGGACTGACCCTATCAGTGCTCAAAGACGTCAGAATCCCACTCGCCAACGAAGCCAAATCTCTAGGAGTAATCTTGGATAGGAAACTTCTTTGATCAAAACACGGCTAGAGCATAATCAGCTTTCTGGAAGTGTTAGGATGCTTCTGGCAAGACATAAGACTTATCACTGCAAAGAGAGAAGAACCATCTACCGAATCACTTAAGAGGTAACAAGGCTCCACTTATTTCAGATAATGACCATCACCCAAGATGGACGAATCACTTGACTACAATTTTCAACCTCGTATTCAAGATTAAAACACTCAAAAACAACAAGGCGGTAGGACTTGATGGTGTATCCGTGGAGCTTTTAAAAGCAACCAATATCGTCTGCTGAGGTCCTGCACTCACTTGTTGAGACAGCATAATCTTGCGTTAAAAAGATCATACTTGGCATTCTTCATCAGGATTATCACAGGCTACAACGTATTGGCGACCCACCTTAAATGAATGCGTTGAACCACAATTGACCAATGCAGTGACTGTGACGATAAAGATGCAGAAGTGAACCCAGCCCACTTTTTATGCGAATGCCTTAGCCTATGAACTCGTAGAATTAGCATGACGTCCCTCGGCAAATCCGATATGAATAATCTAGGTAATCGGTCTAAAAAGCCACCGGAAATCATTCTAAAATTCATAATAAATTTAGGATGGTTTAGGGAGGCCGAAAAACTACCAAGCAACTAACTTGGACCCCTTCATCTCGGTCTTGGAGAATACAATGAATCCTTAGAGATCTGAAGTCGCCCATTTAACCTTGCCCAGTTGAGACCACGGAAAGGTTCTGGACTTGGAAAAGCGGCAACCGACCCAATTCGAGGTAGCTCGTCCACAATCCCATTTGTTTTTCAATACTCATATGTCCTATGTTTGACTCTGTAGTGCTTGACAAGGGATTGTAGAGTGTCAATCATTTTGACCTCTCTAATGTGTTGTCGGGCTATCTAATGCCGGACACTTGAAGCTCCTTTTAAAGGCACTCTTGGTGCAAATCTCAGTGGCATGGATTTCGGCCTGAAAAGCACTGAGGTACATTGTCAGTGGGAACACCTCAGCTTAATCTTCTAGAATCTGAAGAAGACAAACTAGAATTGAACTTAATCTTCGTCCTAGCTGAAGAGGAATCAAATTGCATTCTGGTGAACTTTAGTTTAAATTAGGATCCCAGCAACCAAGGACTTTTCACAGCAACATCCAAGAACACAATTTGTTATGACAACCTTTTTCAAACAACCTTTTGGATTCGACATTAAAACTGAAGGTCGACGACATGAATGTCACCCTCATCCACAACCACCTTCAACAATTCAAGATTAAAAGAAACAGCAATTTTTTTTAATTTCAGGTCATTGCCTGCTCCTGGTCCCTTCTTGTTGGGACACTGATTTTTATTGCCTGATTCATCATCTCACTCATCATCCCGGTCCGGGGTACTTTCCCACTTAATTTGGCAAAATGCTTACGCCATTTTCCCACACACCCACACGTACACGCACACACCAGTAAAGCTTCGCGACAAATTATGTCCAATTGTTTTACAACCAAATTACTTAGGTGGACAAATTAATTCGTCCGCCTGTCCTCATCGCCGCGCTACCAAACCTTAGGCAATCGTAAAAAAAAAAAAAAAAAAAAAAGACTCCAAATAAATGTCCAAGGATTCTCTGGTGTTTTTTTTAGCTCATTCAGCGCATTCGGTATGAGCTTTCCGCGCGAGCAAAGAGCCATTCCAAGTACTTTGCGGCAATAATTTCGCCAACAGGCCCATAAAAAATAGGCACCACCGTACACCGTCAGTCCCGGTCTCGTAGTTGTTTTTTATTAGTCGCCCTGCTACATTATTCATGGAATTTATTACAACGTCGGCACACGTACCCCCACGTATACCAAGGGTACCAAGGACCTCCCGCTGGATGTACGTATAAGTATGTATCTAATAAAACATAAAAAATTACTTAGCTGCAGAAATATTGATGGGCCAAGTTAAACGCAATAAATGCCATCATAACTCTTTATTGCACATCTTTTCGGCATTCGACTCGCAGTCGGTTTAGAGGTGCACCACCCACCAACAGTGGGAGTGATGATATATGAAATCCAAGTCATCCGTCATGTCTTTTGCGTCTGCTTTTGATTTGGTAACATGCGACTCTCATTCTCATGCCCCGGCTCCCGTGGGCTCCATGGTTATCCCTTAAAAGCTCCTGGGTATACAAATCAATAAATAAAAATAAGTGTATCGTAAATAAATCATAAATTTACGAGTGAAGTGCGCCTAAGAGTCGCTCCCGTTGCTTCCGTTGCTCCCCCTGCAGTCATTTGCCAATTTTTCAAATATTAAAAGTTCATTCTTCGCCACTTTGTAAGACATATGCGTTCCGTCGTGTCGTCCTTTATTCTAGCGAGACTTGTCAGACATGAATAGTAACAACAACAAAAATTTTGAATTTTTGATTTTACGATGTATCTTAATCTGCGCTTTCGCTTATATCTGAATCGAAGACGTGAGTTGAATTTTTTATTTTTATTTTTTTACGGGAAATCTTTAAAGTTATACAAGATGCGGGGGTTGCCTCACTTTATGGGACGCGCTTGCCTACATTGTGGGATAAAAGTTATAATCCAATCTAATGTCTGAATTGGTTGTGTGGGTGTGGGAATGAAACTTAGAAAGGATAAGTCGACTGTTAACCCCATCTGGGGACGATGGGTTTCGAGTGTGATATGAAATTAATATTTCTTCCAGATGACTATTGGTAATATAAAAAGTTCAAGAGGATTTAACTACGAGTGTGGAAAGGATTTTACTTTAAGAAAGACTTTAAGCATGGGGAAGATGGTATAAAACAATTCAAAGCAAGTCAAGCAATCCTAGAAGTGACTGTGAACTCCTTAAAGGAGATCAGAAAGTGAGGCAGACTATTCTTCAATGCCCTAAAGGCAATATGGTCTTTCGTTAAGAGAATCAAAGGCTCTGCCTCATCGATCATTCCAGCTCTTGTCTACAATAATAAGAACATCACGGACTCGATGATAGAACTGTTTTACGCAGCGAATTCCACGATCCACCCATGCAGAACATAGTTCATTTTTTCGAACCCATTTTGTAGCTTGGTAGCTACGTAGAGGTGGCGGTTCAACATGAACCCAAGTAGCACAAGGTGCGCCTTTCTGTTACCACGACTCGTGTGGCCTGGTTGATAATGTGTGTGTCACAATCGGTGCCTAGATCCAGCCTGTGGAGTTAAGAAAGAGGATTAGATCCCTTATCCCTTTACCCGAGATATCATTAAGGCCGTCGAAGAATGGCAGGTTTAGAGTGCGCAGTCTGGCGCCGGACATTTGCACAGGAAATGGGAGAGGGTTCCCTTCTCAGTTGTAAGGGATTTCTAGTTTGGCCGCATGAACTCCAATTGGCCAATGCCTCGTGACTATCGCCGTGATTCTGGCAATATCTGAGCGGGTTCTGTTAATTAGGCATTTTGTTCTGCTCTTATCGTAGGCATATCTTCCTTGATATAGCACAGTTGGTGAACCCCCTCCATTGGAAACTTGCCTTCTGTAAGAAGTGTGAGTGGATTTGTCCTTTAACCGGTCCAAGCGGGATATGAACTCTTGCCGCGGATGAGGCGTGTAGGACTGAGCCCTGCCTGGCCGGCCAGTTCATTTGCACGCTCGTTTCCTTCTATGTCACAGTGCACTGGAACCCAGAGCAGTGCGACCCTGCAAAGTTTACTCAAGCGGGCAAGCTCGTTCCGGCACTCCTGAAACAGTTTGGAGAATATGGTAGCCGAGTGGCTTTGATAGCGGCTTGGCTATGTATGAAGATGACAATGTTTTGTTTGTGCATTGTGTCGCGCCCCAGCTGCGTACGAGTCTCTCAAATTGCCAGTAGTTCCGCCTGGAAAACGCTGGCAAAATCTGACAAGCGGTATGATCTTGATCTTTTCAGTGATTCCGAGTAGACACTCCACAGGATGGATCTGAAAATTACACTCTTAGCTACGCCCATCAATATCCAGGTCACGTGGGTTGTGTTATCAAAACGGCGTATCCGCGCTACTTGTGTCTCTGGCAGGATACCTATCGAGGAGACGCTAACAACACAGTCGATCATTGCTCCATCGGTGCAGATGACTGTGTCGAAGTCCTCACTACTTCGTCGTTCTTTCACTGAGCTCTGGTGGGGAATCCTACGTGGAAGTTTTTCCTAAAGTTTAGTTTGGATGTGATGTAATCGGTTGGGAACGTGACCATGCCGTTAGGCAACGAATCCAGAATGTTGCTGTGGCCGCAAGGCCTTGCAGTCCAGCACCTAGATTCTCTGAGTCTGACTGTGTTGCATAGCGCGGTATCTTTTGTGTGTAGATCGAGTGGCAAAGATACTGGAGCACAGCACAAGGGCCGACCTCAATGCACCCGTGGTGCCAATATTGGCTGTTCTTTGAAGCCTTTTCAGTTTCGTAAGGTTGTAACCATTGTTCAACGCGGGCCACCATACCAGTGTCCGTAGATAAGAATTGGACGCACTACGGCTGTGTACATCCAGAAAGTCATCTTTGGTTGAAGTCCCCACTTGTTTCCAAAAGGTTTTGCTGCAGGCATAGAAGGCAACACATGCCTTCCTTACTCTGTGTTCGATGGTTTGCATTCAGCTAAGTTTTGAGTCAAGCATGATACCCAGATACCTAGCGCTAGAGGATAGTGTGAGTGATTGACCTTTAAGACGGGGAAGGGTAAATTCGAGTATTTTGGTTTTTGGTAGCGAATAGCATTAGTTCCGTTTTGCTCGGGTTAACGTTGAGACCACACTGGATGGATGCAATGGACAGTCCTCTAGAAGAAACTTTTATCAATTCTCAAAATTCTCCTTAGTCCCAAGCCGGACTTAGTGGGTTGAGGCCTAGGTTCACACCGAACTGTACCGTACTAAGTAAGTAAGGATAAGTTTTCCCCCTATGGGTATCACAATGGGTCTATAGAAACTTGAGGGTGATGCAGACGTAGCTTACTTACTTACTTTAGGTGGCGCTACAGTCCGGGGTGGACCTGGGCCTCAACCAACAAGCGTCTCCAGCCAGCTCGATCTTTAGCTAGCTGCCTCCAGTTTCGCACGCTAAGTTGGTTGAGGTCCCCTTCAACTTGCGCGCGCCACCTGAGTCGCGGTCTTCCTCTACTGCGCTGTCCCTCGGGGGCGGATTCGAAGATTTTTCGGGCCGGAGCATTGGTGTCCATCCGCTCTACATGACCCAGCCACCTCAGTCGTTGGACCTTCACTCTTCTGGCTAAGTCGATGTCGCTGTACAGCCCGTACAGTTGCAGATGCAGACGTAGCTGCTCTTCGCTAACCCACGTATCCAACCTAACCTAGTACAAGGTTTTAGTCTTGACTTCGAGGGAAGTGTCTAGAATAAAAGAAGAGAATTTGTTGATGCTGTTGTCATTGCTGAATAATTCACAGTATTTCTTTTCAACTTCCTGATGCCAGTAGGATCAACTCTTAAAGCTCCCAGTGTTATATGCCTTTGCAGTAGGGTTAACAATAGACCAAGGCTATCTCCTAAATTCATGTAAGTTGCACGATTAATTTCATAAATTTCGATGCTCCATCAAAGGACATTCATAACAAGTCTACATACATAAATCGAATTGTGATGAGTAAATTACAATTCCCCCTCATCAACCCTCTACCCTCTTCCATTAAACCATTAATCCATAATGCAGATTAGATAATTTTCCATTTTTTTTTTTTTCATTTACCGACTCATTTTTCTCTCGTTTAGAAAAAAAATTCGAAAAAAATTAAAAAAATATTTTTAATCAACGTCTCCATATCGATTATGGCACTTTGTGTAATGGCCGAACAAACAGACATAATTTCAATTTCGTTTACATTGTCATAGACTGGAAAACGGAAATCAATTACCCCCCGTTGATTCACTTTACCCTCGTCTAACTGGTGAAGGATCAAAAGTTTCCATGGAGAAGTACCCGAAAAAAAAAAAAGTTTTTTTGATACAAAAACTTCCGTCAGTTTCTGTTATAGAGATCCTAGGCAACAAACAAAAATTTAATACCAATCCTTGAGTGGATGATGTCATTGCAATGGTGAAATCGTTTTACAGATTGAATTTCCTTTTCACCAAACGAAGCACTTTTTTTTTGTTTTTGTTTTGAGGTCCTGTAAAGGGCCAAGTATTGGTTTTGTCGAAATGCGGATCTTAATTGTTTGCACAATCTTATTTGTCCTTATGTTTAAATTAAGGTGATCTTATTATTCTAGGATATGCTGAGTAGAAATCGGTAGTGTCCTTGGAAATCTATAATTGACAGCCCTTAACAATGAATTGATCAGTTGGTATATGGATTTTTGCAGCACTTCCAAGGCAGGAACCTGCCGCCATCATCATCATTGGGAGACACCAGACATAATCAGAGTATAGCAGAAGATAATATACAATTACAACTTCCGGTGGCATAAACATTGTGAAGCTCGCCGCTCGTAACCATCATCAAAAAAGGTATTAAGCCTTGTTGGACACTTCATTTAATCTTAAATATCTCCCTGACAATCTGCTCTAAGGTGGCAAGCCGACCCCTCGGTGACTATCCCGCCTTGTTCACTGAAGCACAGAAGCAAGAACAGAGCTCTTAGAGAGGCAAACAACAGATGGTCCTCACTAGACACTTGTATCATCACAAGGAAGTTATAAAGCTAAGACCGACACAATTATACAAAAAGATAGAAAATCCTTTTTCGCCCTTATAGGTGTGATTACAGATCATAACACTCTGCGGTACCACATGAAGAAGCTCCGTATTACGGAAAAATACCTGTGTAGAGGCTGAGGTGACGAGGAAGTTCATGAAGATACAACCCACTTCCTCTTTCACGATCCTGGCCTGTACCACTTTAGACATAGATTCTGCGGACGTCACTTCTACCGGGATCCCGAGGAACTATCTGGCAAATCGGTGAACGACCTGGACAATTTTATCAAATCCGCAGGATGTTCCAATCATTTACATATGCCTAACAAAGGACGGCTAAGTTATGTCCAAAAACGATACTTAGGAGGTGTAGTCAAACTTACTATATTGTAGAGGGTGCCAGTCTGGCCCAAGTATTATCTCTCGAGGGAAATAGGGATTCGATCACACCAGCGCCCTATCTTATAGGAAGTTACTAAGGGGGACCCACTCTTTTACCAGATGAGGTATGTTACAGAACCATTGCCACTTTCTTCATCGTATTATAATGTCAATGGGTTCGTGGTCAATCAACTCAACATTGGAGCTAAACAGTCGCAGCTTGGTTCTTGTGCTAACAACTTTGCGTGACAGCATTCTGAACAGAGCTTTTGCTTTTCTGATTCGGCTACATGCTGAGGGCATTTGTTTTCGCCGTATTAACCCTTAAACCGCTTTCAATTTAAAATCTTCAAAGCAAATGTCGTCCAGTGTTGAAGGTATGACGTCGCCTTTCAATTTGTTCCACCGCTTTCCTCTGTTTGAGCAGCGCATAGAACATCACTCTTGACCAACAAAAATGACCAGTTCTGCAAAGACCAAGTTTAGGACGGGTAAAATGGCATCAGTCTATCGACTTTCGAGTTTAAGAAATCTAAAGCAATGGCAGGAGCTCAGAAAAGGAAAGATTGACTTATCCTAAGGCCTATTCAAATGAAAAACCTAAGTCAATTGTGAAGGGATGACGTACCTATCGCTTGATCTTGATAAAGGAACTCTGATTGAACATACTCACCGGGTGAGGGTCTTTCCGTGTATATCAGTTGAACATTCTGCGAAGTCGAAACACCATCGATCTTGTTTTCTTCAAAAGCTCACGATTTAGTTCTTAAGTGGTACACATAGACCACTATGAGTTCTAAGGTTGAAACCCCCAATCTACTCCTGAAACCATTTAGATTTCCCATCGTAACAGTTAACATCGGCCATTCTAGCAGTATCATGATCATTTAGATCGTGGAAGTAGTCCCCAAAGCTGGTTTTTGGCATTGGAAAGAACGGAGGATGTAATTATCATTCCTCGCTTATGCCCAAACGCTCAGCCTAGGATGCAATGCCCCATTATATTGTTTGTTAGTTACACAAGATTGTCTCTTAGCACTTACTCTCTTTTATGATCGAGAATAGGCCAATTGAGCCCTGCAATGTTGTAATAACTCAGGTAAACAGAAAAGTTAACATCGCAGGAAAAATAGACTTCAGTCCGTTGTGGACCAATGGCCATGAGAGAACTTCGTCTTCCAGAAATCCTCTGAAAGAATAAGTTTATTGTCAAATACTCCTCACGGTGGAATTCTACAAAAACTTAGGACAATGCAAGGAAGGAAGTAGTTTTACTGAGTAAAAGTCTCACAAGCTGTCGGGTAAGGATATATAGAGACGTCTATTATTTCAAACATTCATGTCTCCCGATTTTATTTTCACCATTCATATTGACCATGAATGACCCGTAAATGAAAAAGTCATGACCTTTCCTGTTCATGGCATGTGATTCTGTAAAACAGGAAATGGCGGACCATTCATGATGACTTTTCGTCAAATTTCAGGACAATTGTCAATCAAATGTTATTAGCTCACATACGATACCGGAAGAGTAGTTACGGTATTGAATTCCTTGTGCCAATTCGATTTTATATGCGAATAAATCCAAAGTTTTCTCTTCATAAAAACCCCATGACCTGCACTCGTCGTTTGGTAAAGGGGCATGATCATAACGACCACTTACTCATTTTCACAGAATACTTTCGCAATACCAATAATGTTGAACTAAATAGCGCACGTGTTTCATACTTAAGTGTCAAACGACGATTAAAGAAATCAAAATGGCAGCCAAAACACATCGTTGACTTTTATTTTACCTACCTTGTGAGATGATGGATGTGTCGTTTGTAGAAGGTAAGATGGCGAATTATTTGACACTTCAAATGATCTTAACTTGCCTCAGATAGTCTCTATAAGCTAAACCATACAACACTGACGTACACTTAACTTTATATTATCATTCTTATTCTCTATTTTAAGTTGCTCGTCACTTTTTAATAAAATATGTTAAAACTCCCACTGAATCATGTTACAAGTTTCACCGGACCAACAGTTCAACTCGATTCATTCATTCAAGTCCTCCTGTGCCAAAAAGTAATTTGAAAACAATTTTTGACAAAATTTTATCATCATCGTTGCTGGACTGGTTAAAGTTGTAATTGCCAAAGTCTCTCTAACTAGCCAGCCTTGCCTTTAGCAAAGGGTAGCAAAATTTATCACCGTGAAACTTCAATTAGAAGTTTACCCAGTTCGGGACAACCGAATTGAAAACTGAAAACAGAAATCTGAAACGCAATCCAAACAGAAATCGGTTCGGATACAAATCTTTCAAAAACCTCAACCAACCCCCACCTCAATCGAACGTAAAAAGTTTTTGCACCAATTACTCCCCCCGTCTTTGGAAGACATCTCTCGATGTAAGCTACGTACATACCTGTGTGTACCGGTACCGGTACTGCGTTTGCAAGAAAATCGACTTCACATAGTTTTTCAATTTATCTATTTCATGTGGCTTGCTAATTAATTAGGGGAAACTTTCGCTTGAAAACAGAACTACAGTTGGGAAAAGTTCTGTTTTTTTTTTCGAAACGAAAACTGTTTCCACGAAGGATGAAGTATTTTCTGTTTGTTAAAGAAAATGCATGTGAAGACACACAGGAATAAACACGCACGATGAGTAGTTGGGCTATGGATTGCATGGCGAAGTGTCAACACTGGTGAAAAGTTTTCCAAAATTGTTCTGTTTTTCTTGGGGAAAATCTTTTTTAATGGAGTTGTCACTTTTCTGCTACTCCGAGTAAGTGAGCCAGGGACCAATTGGTCTCTTGGTATTTTCTTGAGTTCCAAGACTCGTTTTGGATGTCACTAATAGGTTTTCGATTGCTAAATGACATTGAAATTTGGTCTCAAAATTAAGACTCCATTAAGTCTTATGAAGTTATGACCTCTAAGACGTTTTGTCATTGTGTGACTTTTGAGATGTGTCCGGCAAAAATCATATTAAGCTTCACTACGTTAATGGTTAGGTTGCGATACCAGGTAGACAATAGGTAACACCTGCCTCATTACCAAGCATATTTGGTCGAAGCTAGATCTCAAACGCTCCCACTGTCTCATCAGACTCATAAGCACCATAGTAGCCGTCAAAACTGGACTCTGCACCATCAGCAAGCACATCAATAGGCTGGGCCTCCTCTACAATGACTTTTGCAGAAGCTGCGTGGACAAAGAAAAGGATAAGACAATCCTGCACCATCTTTGCATATGCCCGTGGCCTCTCAGCTCGCAGAAGAGCATATTTAGGAACCAGCTTCTTTCATGATCTAAACGAACTGGCTGACATCAACATAGGCATTGACTCCTATCAGTGTGGTTTTTAGGACAGAAAAGTCCACCACTGAACAAATGTCCACACTTGGGCAGATCCTGGAAAACCTCAAGAAGTACCAATAATTACCCATCATCGCTTTTATAGAGACAAGCTATGTAGGATCATAGAGAAGTCTTAAAAGTTATTGCCATTGCTTTTTCGAGGGTCCTCGCCTTAGCTTCCTGTACCTCCACCGATTCGATGCTGGGATCGGGGATGCTCCTAAGTTTGGGGGCTAAGACCTGGTTGAATGTCTTCCAGTCAGTTCGCTTTGGGGTTTCTATCGAGAGACTCAGCAAAAGATTTGAGATTGGACATTCTCTTGTATTCGGAGTTATTTTCTGTTAGTGTAATGTCTCACCCGCTGAAGTTTGCCGAGCTTGGAAACACGAAGGTAGGTGTGTTGCCCACATTACACACACTTAAGTTAGAGATCATAAGGAAATCAAGTAAAGGCTCACCTCGGTCGTTGAATTCGGTGCTCCCCTATAATGAGTGTTTTGCATTGGCATCACATCCCAAGAGCAGGGACTCCTTTTTGGCATGAAGATACGACACCATGTGCTGAGCTTCGTCTGGCGACGATGGTTTGTCGTGGGCCATGTACAGAATCATGTAAAAATGTAGAATCCACGCCAAGCTCAACCGTCTGTTTAGGATAACGATGGAAGATAATTGCTTCTCCATCAAAATAACGAGCTGTCTTTATACTAGAATGGACTTCGCGAAACCGGACAAAACGTCACAGTTATCAGCTATAACTTCAAGCTGGGGAGGGGAGTTTTCCAACCTTACTTCTGCTACTCTTCTGACAATGACATATTATCAAAAATCCAACGAAGAATAACTCTTGTCAACCAGGGTTTCTTTGGGTTGAGTAGTAAGGACCTATCGCGAACAACTTGAGACTCTTTATGAGATAGGTACTCAGCACAGTCCCACATATATCTTTGGTCTTCTCAAGCGAACAATTCTTCATAAAATATTCGGTCCCGTTTGCATTGACAGGATTTGACAGGATTCCATGACGAACAACACGAGCGTATTGAAGCGAATGGATGCTTAGGTGATGCACAGAAGTAGAAGATGACCGCAACTGACTTGGAGTAGGCAACTGGAGGCAATTAGCTAGTGACCGGGCTAACTGGAGCGGCTTATTGGTTAAGGGCAAGATTGAACTCGAACTGTTGCTCCACCTAGGTAAGTTTAAGAAGACAAGAGAATTTTCATATAAATCAGTGGTCTTGGATAAAGAGGTGGTAACAGCGATAGAAAGCAGACTGCACTCCAGATTTCCTGAACACTGAAGGAGCTCTTTAATAAGCCATTCGACAGACTTTAGATAACTTGAGCCGTCACTTTACCCGAGGACTTTTTTTAGAGCTGGAAGGCTACAAAGCACGTGTTCTGGTCTCCAAGGCAATCCCTTTAGAGGTTATGTAATCATCATTGAATCTTGGTTGCAAATGATTTGTTAATGGAACTAGCTCCTAGGTGAATCTTTTTGTCCTGGAAGTGGATAAATGCCTACAAAGCGATAACAACAGTTAATTCCGTAAAATGCAACATACGTGCATTAATCGCATGTCACATGCTAGACCCCAAACTGACTTGGAGAGTGAATACTCTAGAAATGACAAAGAAGACAACCATAGCTTTTTATACATAGAATCGCTTGAAAAAAAAAAATTGACTTAAACACTCAAAGCTCTGCACACAACCATGATTAAGCCTATTCTAACCTATTGGCCTCTAGTCTAGTAGAGAGCAACAAAATAAGCCACAAGCCTTAAGGTGCTCACAAAATTTTAGCGCCTTAAGATCCACTAAGATCGAAGACTCTACAATGAACAAATCTCACTCGTATTCCTACTTGATCAACTTGCAAAACCAATGGAAGCAAAAAGTGCCCTACGTTTCCTAGCATCAAAATCCTTAAAGAAGGGGGCAATAGGTCACATAATGGAGGCCTTACCAACGGATTTACTTCAGGAAGTAGTACAAGTCTCAGAATCACTGTTTTAGAATCATTTCGGCCCTTATACAAGAAAGGCCTACTTTGAGGCCTCATAAGTATTTCAGTAGGGAGATATTGAAAAAAAAACCACCTTGTTGAGTTCCTTTTCCGTTTGAACCTTAGTCAGCTTACTGAGAGCTCCAACGCTTTTATCATTGAGATCCAGCGATCATGGCCTCGATTTGCCTCGGTGCCTTCAAATTTGCTACACTTGTACACTTAGATGCTCATCAATAAATGCTAGACAGTATTTATGGTCTGGGGACTGTAGGTTCTCTTTGCAGTTGAACCTTCCAGTTCATAGGAGATCGCAGGGAAATAGGACTGGCTTAGGAATTTCTAATTCTTATAATAAAACCCTGAAAGGATATTCCCGTAGAAATATGTCTGATTATTCACACACATGCATGTGTAGCTTCTATTTAACTCCTTTTGACTCTCCTTGAACGCCTTTTCACTGCTTCACAAAACTACAGCGTATGGGAACACTGTTTTGACCACTCTCCAAGTTTTAGGCAGATCCTTGACATCGAAGACGAATAAAATTTGAACAAAATACTTCGAGTGTTGAAATAATATTCTAGAAGTTATGCGCCCAACAAATATCCAGTCGTTCCACAATGACACGAAACGAAAGTTCTTCAGGAGTGTCCTGAATTCACTTGAGAACAACGTTGATGACTCTTTAGAGATGGGATGGCATACAAAGATAAGGAACTCACAATAGTCGTAGTTGATGCTGCCCCTGCTAGTTGCACACAGCTGCAATGTGCCATTCAATTCGGGAACACAATGGCCAGAGAGATGGAACTTTAGAAAAGTTTTTGAGGTGAGACTTTGGATGTGACTTTCCTTCGTTTTTTTTTTTTTGTCTAAATTTTTTGTTTGTTTTAGGTTTTACAAGGACAAAAGTCAATTAAACATTTAAAGTTTGTGACAATGAGTTCAACAAATAGATGGCAAAGGAAAAAATACAAGTGAATTCAATGCTCTGTTTGAGGTTATGAATTTTGTGAAATAGTTTGCAGCTAAATTTAATTGTGTTATAGTTTCCTTTTTGAATTCCAAAGGGAATTAGACAAGTTCGAAGGGCAAATGAAACAATGCAATCACAACTGTGGAGTACTGTTGCTGTGTAACAATTTGGTCTTGACTTCTAATTGATGGTGTTCGAGTTGTTTTTAGGAATGAAAAAAGAATCTTTGGAACTTTTACCGTGGAAGGGGAAATAAGTCTTTCATTTCGATTAGGGATTAGACTGTTGTGCCAAGCCTTTGAAAATTGAAAGAGGTAGCAAAACGAGGTCACTAAACTGGTAGTAAGTGATAAGGGAATGCCTTATCTATGATATTCCGAAGTTATAAGGCGGGAAACAGCTTGCATCTGTTCAGACAGTATCTTCTACAAAAACTAGGAATATGTGCAGGACACAATAGGCCCAGAAAAGTCTTGTTTTATAAGCCTCTCTGTTAATTTGAACTGACTGAGCTCTTATAGTATGGCATGGCACTACAATCTGATCTTTCAATGTTAAGTTCAAAATTGGACGAAGGCTCAGTGCTCTTTTTTTGTTTGGCATTGGACTTATGGCCGAAAAGAATCAACTCGGCTAGTTGGTGGAAAAAGCTTTCGCGTAAATACTTTGCAAAGGAAATAGGGATACTATTGGATGAAATCTATTCACTTAGACCAGAGGTAGGTCCATTGTGATACCACTGTGTGCCAGTCTACTCCTGAAACCATTCAGATTTCCTAAAGTATCAGTTCAAATCGGTGGTCGGGGCGGATGTCAGATCATTTAGATCGTTGAAGTAATATTCGCCTAATGTGGCTTTCCTAACGTGACCTAGGGTGGCACTTTTTCTCTTCCTTGTCCCTACAGCTCCTGCAGAAATCGAAGCATACAATACCCAAACGTTGAGCATGTCCGCTTAAGACGCAGTGTCCTGTGAAAAAGTTAGTTAGTTCCGAAAGCTGGTCTCTTTTTAGTCGCATTAATGCTTTCGATCTCTTAGGATAGAGAACTGGCCAGATTACCCTAGCATTGTTGCAATAGTCAAGACAGAGCATCGGTGTAAATCAGGCACTTTGACATGGTCAAATTTCCTACCATCTGTACCTTGAGAGCCTTGTCGGGCTAATTCGTCAGCCGCACAGTTCCCCAGAATATCACGGTGACCACAGACCCAACAGAGGGTGACATTATACTGGTTAGTGATGTCGTTACGAGACAAGTGACAGTCTTTCACGGCCCTAAATTTTGTTGTGTTTGATACAATGGACCTGATCACAGCTTGACTGTAGTGAGGACGATCGAAAACAATTAGACGTCGAATCTATTCTCAAATCTCTCACTGAGCTAGGTGGTGAGTAAATTGATAACCTCCATGTTTAAAACAAAATGCTTCAGTCCTGTCTTGACAAAAGTCTCTTCACCAAACTTCCCTGTAGAGGAACTCCACAGACCGGCGTTATTTTCCCTCCACTTTGGGTTGAAGTGGTTGTGTATGCAGATCACGTAGATTTCCCTCCATGATAAGTCAAATTATGGAAGGAGCACTTGGACCATAAGTTGTGGACTTTGTATTACACTGATGCTGTTTACCACTGAAACCAAAAAATATCAACCTTCACAGCTAACACGGCCTAATGGCTAATTTCTCTCTCTTCGTCCCAGCGTGAGATAGTTAGGAGTTGTCCTCGATTGGAAACTTAACATAGAAACGCGGTTTAGAAAAACATGCGTGGGAAAAAGTGAGGTCTTCAATCAAAGATGGGCTTGTAGGTATACAGTGCTGTGGTATGTCCTATTCTCACTTAAAGGTCACAGCCTACAGTATCAACAAATTTAACTGAGTTCAAGGACCAGCGGGACTAGGGACTACAAGCGGCATGCGATCATGTCCGACCGACGCTCTTAATGAATCCGGGTGCTGATTTGTTAGGACCTATAGACACAACAACATCATTGACCACACTCGAGCTTTACATCAGAAAAGAAGTATGGAACCATGAAGAAGTGATGAAAGACTCACTTAGAGTAATGCATCTTTACAGACGGTACAAAGATCAAATGCCGGGTCGGTGTGGAAGTCTTTTCAGAAGCACTTCCAGATTCATGCAGCGTCTTCTAGGTGGAATTGCTGTCAAATCTGGAGATGTGCCGCATCATCAAAGACAATACTACATCCAAATCAAAAATAGTTCTCAGTGATAGTCAAACCCCTATCAAGGCAAAAGGTTCGGTAACCAAGGATGATAGCAAGGATGACCTTGATCGCCCGGTTAGGTTGTCGACTCAAAATCAATTTCCTCTAGATTACTGATCACTGTAACATAGAGGCAAATGAAGCAGCTGATGGACTTAACAGGCGCAGTTCAATCGTTCATAGATCAGTTCTCAGGAAGAAGTTGTTCTCATTCCGCTGCGTGCCTTGAAGGTTAAAATGTTCTCACACGTGGAACAGATTAGGTAACTATCGGGCCAAAGAAGAACTCTAAAGCAGGACTTGTCCAGATATTACCATGTGAGCTGCACGTTCCACTGGCCGATAGGGACGTAGGTAGCCGAACTCGAAAGGTATGCCTTTCAACACACATTACCGAGGTTTTTGGCGACTGCAAGCTGCTTTTGATCCAATGGTTTGTCTGTCCAGTGCCTTAACTTCTGCTGGACTACACATATGTATATGCCTGTGACTATAGGTAGGTAAAGTCTGTGCTGCTTTTTAAGGGCAAAGACTTCACTCTGAAAGATATTGCTCTGCAAAGTTCATATCGAACGCTGTGCTCCCACGAACTCGGTAAGGGAATGGGAATGCTTATTTTCGTACCTTTGCAAGGTTGTTAAGGCATCCACTTATATTTGTTGCATACCACCACACAATTTACATGTTTTTATTTGCCCATGTCTCCATATTTACCCGTGTCTCCTCATATCAATTTGCAAACCAATTTCATGATGTATTTTCCTTCAAAAAGAAATCAACCGTAAAACAATATCCTGCTGCAGACAATACAAAACCCCTCAAGTTTGTATCCCAGCAGTCGGCTGTATCAAAAAGGCAGTTTCTCATGTGTACATTGTACACAGCTCTCCCCCAAACACCAACAATGGCATACGAATATTCGTAGTGCCTGTCTTTTGTTTCGATTTACGAAGAGACTGTCCCGCTCTCGACCCCCGGTCCGAGTCCGGATACGTGTGCATAGTTTACCTGAGTAAGAGATATCGATCAGTGTCCATGCAACAGCAAAAAGCAGCAAATCACACTCGAATTCAAACCAACACCACCACCACCACCACCACCAGCACCAGCACTGCTCTGCACCAGAAGGAAGCAGGAAACTTTTCAAAGGATAGTGAATAGTGGTTTCCCTTTGCCACAAATGCACGTACCGGTACGTAAGCAGACGTCCGGCCTGCACTTGTTTCCTGCAACTTTGAGCAACATTTCCTCTGCAGTTGATGCATTACAATTGATAATAATCAAACATATTGTTGCTTATGAGAGGCATTCAATTACATATCGCACATCGGAGGCAAACACACAATGGATGCGACTGGAGGCACGTTGGAGCAGTAGTCACACCCAGACCAGTTGAGAGAGAAATGGTGTAACAAAGCCAATCACCATTTGTTCGGATGCGCTATGGACACATGAATTTACAGCGAACTTTGTAGTTAATTTAATTGTAACAACATTTCGTATGCACACAAATACGAGTGCGAGTATTCCCCTATTTCATCGAACTGCACTCCATGGATGGGCATTGTTCCCTGACGGATGCTGGAACGCATGTTGGGAAACAATGCGGTGCGAACCAAATCGTGTTGACTTTGCACATATCTTTCTGTAATTGGATGTGTACGTACGAGTACGAGTATTGGTTGGTCAGGATGCAAAAAGGAGATGAGAGCGACTATGGATGTAAGTCAGAAGATCAAAAGCATGAATAGAAAGCTGTGAAAATTAGAATAATCAGACGCCTTCATTATTTGCTGTGACCGCCTTGATCTTCTTAAGGACACTCGATGTGGCATTCTCTTGAGAAAGCAGCTTCTAGACTAAATGTTGGCTCACATTGATCTACTTGAGATGTTTTAATACCCAAGGTTATATTAGGTTGGGTGGCTGTCCGTGCTTAGCTGGACACTATTTTTTTATATAATTCACTAGCGCTTAAGGGGGTTATAAATACCCTTATGATGTTATTCACACAAAGCTAGTGTTGGTGTAGTGATTTTGAAACTCAGGTAGAATAAGGTTTTAGGCTTTGTGCTCTGAGGGTGGTGTCCAGAATGACTGGGGAGAATTTTTTGGTATTTTTGTCTCTGCTTATAATTCACAGTATTTCTTTCGAACATCCCGATGTCATTAGTACGATCAACACTTTTAAGCCATATGACCACCCTACTGCCAGTGTTATGCTTATGCAGAAGAGTTGACGTCAGCTTTTTTCGCAGTTGAACGACTTTATTTTTGACATCGGGACTCGAACCTGAACAAGCGATGATGCAACCACTACATCATGGGCTCCTACTTAGGCCAGATCAAAGGTCCATTGTGATACCACGTAGAAAAGCAGGAAAAGCCAGCATTGGAAACCGCACATTCAGATTTTCTTTACTGGAATAAAGACTTTGGGTAACCATATCGGTGTAAATCCTTTCCTGAGCAGAAGCAGTTAGACCCACTTACAAAATTCTTAATTTCAAAGATGTCAAGCCTGACTAGGTCGTTGAAGTCATCGAAGAAGTACTCTTAAAGCAAGTGTGTAGCCGGTTCTTCCTCCTCTTCGTCTCTGCAACTTTTACAGATATCATTAGAAGGGACACCCATTCTAGTGGTATGCCTGCCTAATAGACAGTGCCCTGCAAGGGCTCCCTCTTTGACCGGATCTGTTTCGACAGAAGACAAGAGTTGATATTACTCCACCTGCTATCAACTATTCTTCTAGCTTCAGTATCAATGTGAGATTTTATCGATTCTAAAGAGGCAGGTGGTTCTATTCTATTTTCAGGAAGGATCCGACCTGCGCCTTCCTTTACTAGCTCGTCCGCTCTGCAGTTGTCCGGGACGTCCCTGTGTCCTGGAACCCAGCACAGGGAGAAGTCACATCTGTCAGCGATCTCATTGAGGAGCTACGGCATTACTTTACCTACTTGGATCGTACTGTCAGTGATTCCAAGTGCAATGGCGCTACCATCTACCGCGTTAATTGAAAACCAAGACGCAGCTTTTTGGACTTTCGTAATTTTCGCCTGAAATACACAACAGAGGTCCGGCAGTCGTTTGGCAATATTTAAGCCAGGTGCACTGGAAAAGACTCGCTGCGCTGTTTTAGAACCATTTGTATATATCTCTATCATAGATTCGTCTAAGATCCCTCCTTAACACTTCTGCTAGGAATGCTTGTCTTGTATTTGACGTTGAATTCAATGTAGGGGGCGATATAGTCCGTACTACTAGGAATCGTGACTTAAAGCGGCTTTGGCTGCCATTTGCTTCTCATAAATATTAATAGGAAGTAAGTGGAGCATTGTTTGGAGCGCGGCAGTAGGTGCATGACAGTGTCTGGATTCTTGTAAGAAGATCCAGATTACTCTTATTGTCCAATGCTGTCCACCAGTCTAGTACTCCGCACATTAGGATAGGCTTCACCATAGCTGTATAAATCAAGTATACTTTTTTAAACTAAAGACCCCACTTCGGACCCAAACCTCTACGACAGGAATAAAGTGCAACCGAAGCCTTCTTGACACGGTACAAGATATCAAGCTTCCAACTTAGTTTACTGTCAAGAATGACTCTCAAGTACTTGACATGCCCAGCGAGCAGGAGTTTCGTGCCTTTAAGCCTTGGAGGGACCACAAATGGTACTTTATTCCTTCTTGTAAACAGAGCCAGTTCCGTTTTTGCAGCATAAACTAAAAGACTAAGTTTAACTTTAAATCTAGTCTTGAACTATTGACAGCTTTAGGCACCGAAATGGTCAAGAATATGATCGATAAATGGACCACTAAACCTAGAGGATACAGAGTCGGTAGATGTTTAGCTCAAGGAAACAACAAATTGATATCAAAGGTCGCCAACAGTTTGAAAACCAGAGGATCAGCGAGATGTGATTCAAGCGTTATCTTAGACCCGACGTCCACAAATTGAAGATACATAAGAACTATAGTAGGAGCCTTCACAGGATATTGTTTGATAACCAAGCACGCTACTAGATTGGATGTCCCTTTCAACGGTTCCTGAAAAAGCTGCTGGGATGTGACTTGCCTTACCCTATCAAAACTATGGAGGCAAACCCTAGAAGAGTATTTTAATGAAGACCTTAGCGATCTAGTAAAGGGCTTCGTAGTCAGGTCTAAATGGTTCTGTACATAGTGTGTTACGGGAAGGTACACACACCGATACAGCTTCCAGTATCTCCCTTGTAAAAATAGGAAATCCATCATGCAAGATTCGTGGTGCTGATAATCCGGTACTCTAGATGGTATCACAGTTGGCCTTCATTATGGTCCAAGTTTGCTCCTGCTTAAGCGGGGGCAGAAACCTAACCTAACCTAACTTGACCTAAGATGATCTATGACAAGGAAGACGAAAAGAAATCAAGGTGGTGGTCTGTGCTTCTTTATGTCGAACGACTTGCATAAATGGTTGCTTCTCTATTATTTTTCTAGAGATGCTTCCTTTCTGAACAGGAGACTCTACGTAGTCAATCTAAAAAGGGACTATTCTCTTAGAAGACTTCTTTTAAGCGATCTTATTGAACAACTAAAACATTTTTCAAATCATCGTTGGCATTTAAAACCTCAGATTCCATGATTCTAGTACAATCCATCCTGTCAAGTGAGCAAGCAAAGTTTAGACACTAATTTTCATGAATAGCTTTTGAAAACTCATTTCCAATTCACTCTTGAGACCTTAATTCAAAAAAAAAAAATTCAGATACGAGTACGAAAGCAGTTTAACCCTGACTTGTCCTTGCAATTTAGTCGACATCACACAGATATATCGTTTCCAATTGAAGTGTCAAAGCGAAACGACCTTGTAAAATGGTCATTAATTAAAAAACGGCAATTGCAAGCGTCCCCCTGCTTTGCATAGAGAAAAGTTTGAAGAGCCCTGCCTTGTGAAATTAATTCGGAAAATATAATAAATGTATTTTCTGCAACTAATTAATAATTACACTGGCACACGCACCCCTACGTAGGAACGCATAAAATATGAATCCGCAATGAGAGTGGATTTGCTTATGCGTATTCGCACCGCACCGCAGGTGGTATTCGTGTTTTCCTCCACCGGCAAAGCCAACAGTGGCGGTATGTGGTGCTCCATCGAGGTAGACTCCACATCCTCAACATCGATTTTTTTGTTTTTTTTTTTTCAATTTTGGTTATTGTATCTCTCAAGTGAAGTACGCTGCAAATGCTTTTAGGCACCTCAGGGTGTCATCCTTAGCCTATTCGTGCTCCGCATTCCCCCTTGTGTCGGTTCTTTTCCATGGAAATTGACATATTGCGACATGGAAGTGTGTACTTGAGGAAAACATTTGCACACACAGCCTCGCAATGAGTTTATAACTCATCAACTGTCAGCAAGAAGGGATTGTACAGTAGCGTGGGGGATCTGGTGTGTTGATGATGGAGCACATCTCACATTGACAGCATCGCATTAATTTGTAGTTTGTCACATGTTATCGTTTGTTGAAATACCCCGGGTGAGATGCGGGCTTCCCGCAGGGGGGCCGCAGCTAATGTGGGTCGTTCGTCGTTTCTGTCTTGAACTCCCATATTTCAGGGTTATACACTTCATCTTTGCTAACTGGCAGCAACCCAATTTCCATTTCCTATGTGTGGCAGTGCTACTGCCAATGTCTTCCTGTCGACATGCCCTCGTGTACTTTAGGACGATTGCTTTGCTGCAGCAACGGAAGAGTGCTGCTTGCCAGGTTTGAGTGTATCAACTCAAAAAAAAAAAACTACATTCGTGCATTAAAATGCCATTGCATGGGAATTGAAAATATCACTGGAAGGCAGTCATGAGGGTGATTTTGTTTAAATTTCGTATGCAAGGTCTTGCAAATATTAAGTTCACTTATCTACACTACTCCTAACAAAGAAAAAGAAGAAGAAGAAAGAGGACTCTCTTGCTTCGTTCCATTTATATTCCTGAAATGCTAATGATTTTCAATTCCTGTCGTGGTCGACCGTTGTCGTTGTCGTTGTCGTTGTCGTCATCGTAGTGGTATCGTCCTGACTCTGTCAAAAATTACCATTTTCGGAAGGAAACTGTGTGAACACTTCAAAATGGAATAACAGTTCAAAAACAATTTACACACACACACACACACCGGAAGCAGTTTATGGACTTGGAAAAATGTAACGGAAAGATTAAAATGGAATACATTCCAGTTCGTGGTATACCATATCCATGTCAGAAAAAACCGGAGGTATGTGGTTAAGGTAATTTGTCGAAACACTGATAAAGAAATATGATGTCCGGACGTACTATAACCGTGGTGAGGTTTGAAGATTGATGAGCCAGGATGGGTTGGACATTGCACACGAGGCACTGACAAGCAAACAGATGTTGTCAATCCAACGCTCATTTACAATGACATTAGCCAGCTGAATGGTTCCAGATTGTGTTGTGGTTGTTCCTGAACTCAAAAGTAACGAATTCTTATGGGACAAATTCAGCTCTGGTCTCTTTCCAAGTCCCGTCCCTAAAAAAATGCGAATATTCTTCTCACTGCATCTACCGTCCGTCTTTTTCAAGGTTTTCGATGCATGAAAACTCCACAAAGTCCGGCAGTATGATTTTCGTAGTAACAGATACGCTGGTGATTTAATGACATGTCTCACCGAGAAACAGAACCAAGCTCTCTGTCACTTTGGGCCGATATTTGAAGAGCATTTAACAGAGTTTGGCACCGAGTTCTTTTGCCGAAAATGTGTGCTTATGGCATCGATGTATCTCTTCTTTAACGGATTATAAACTGAAGTGTTTTTTTCAATAAGGACATAACAATTTTGTACTCAAATAAAACGTAGAATAATTGAGATATCGAACTGAAATTTATTCCAGGTATAGTACACATGTTAAATTTAAGTATAGAATCCGATCCCGTTCATGTGACGACCGCAAGCACGTTTGCAGCCACCGATTCTTTGGAGTCAATTTTCCACTACTCTTCCACACACTTAGGTCAAAACGTTGACAATTTCGTGTTCGATATTGTTCCTGAGCTCCTCTAACGTTGTTGGCTTCTTAGCATAAACCAACATAACCCCATAAAAGAAATCCAACGGCTTTAAAGCGCATGAGCGAGATGGCCATTCCACCGGTTCTTTTCTTGAGATCACACGATTGCGGAACTTCACCTCCAATAGATCAATTGTTTGACCTGCTGTGTGGCATGTGGGACCCTGAAATGGCGATCATTTTCATCGACACAAAATACCAATCACACCTCCGGCATGAAATCCACATCACACGGTCACTTTCTGTGGATGCAATGGAGTCTCTTGAAGCACATGTGGGTTTGTTTCATTAAGCCAAAAATGAGCTTCATCGCTGAAAAGTTTCTTCAAACTTGTGCAGAGCCCAATCGGAGAAGTTTCGGCGCTTCAAATGAACAAAAGGCTTCAGTTCTTGAGTTAATTTGATCTTGTAAAGGCGAAGGCCAAGATCTTTATGCATAACTCGCCACAATGTGGACTGAGAGATTCTCAATTCCAATGAACGGCGTGGAATCGACTGAATTGGCTGATTTTGAACTGAAGCACTTATGGCTGCGATATTTTCGGTACTTCGACCGGTGCATTGTCTCACTGGCTCAGGAACATTCAATAGTGAATATGTTGACTCAAATTGATCCACTATAACACGCACAGCCTGTCCAGTGGGACGATTATTACGACCGAATATTGGTGTAAGCGCTCTTAAAGTTGCAACCACCGACCTAGAATTTCGGTTGTAATTTTTATAATTTCCAAACGTTGCTCTTTCGTGAACTTCACTAAGATTAAAATGTAAACCTTGACTGGTGTTTTGACATTGACAGATCATAAAAAAAGTTTAGGAGTGCAATTGTATTAAAATACAAGATTGTTATGTACGTAATGGAAAAGCGATTTCAAGTTGTTTTTTAAATTTTCCTAGAACTGGAATGACTAATCTCATTGGTTACCTTTGGTCATCCTTTCCTTTTCTTCGAACCTCAAAATGACCAAACGTTTTTTTGCAGACGAGCTGGCAACGGAGGAAGCGGATCAGAACCTCTCTGGGGGAACCACCTACTTCTCTAGGATTGATAAAATCTCGCCTCGATACCAAAGCCAGAAGAATGGCTTGTAATAGGTTAAATAATATCGACACTTGTCCTTTGTCGAGACGGATCTGGCCCTTAATCTGAAGCGAACGGAAAGACTTCTGTCCATAAATAGGAACTAAAGAAGGAGCCCTTAGAGGGCATTGTATGGTAAGCAGGCACGCCACTCTATTGGTTGTCCCTTCCAACAATGTTTGCAGAAGAAAGAGGAAGAAACGCCTACGCACCTTAAGGGGGCAAAAACCTTAGAAGAGTATTTCTATGTCAAGTTAGTCAAGAGCTTCGTCTGTGGGTCTCAATGGTTCTGCACATAGTGTGGTACAGGAAGAGTTCTGAACCGATACAGCTTCCATGTAAAACAAAGAAATCCATCAGGCAAGGTTGCTGTTGCTGGTAATCCGGTACTCTGTCATGGTATCACAATGTACCATCATTATAGTCTAAGAGGCAGCTACTTAACCTTACCTAACCTAACAAGCTTTTTCTTCATTTCCGAACATGATATGGCGTACACTTTCACTTCCAAAATAGTTTTGGATTTACTTAGCTCGAAATGGACCCCAAAGATCCAGGAACCTTTATAGATCTAAGCTCTCGTCGATAGGTTATGTTGAAGTCTCTTTGCATCATCCATCGCCCATCTGGGGCACTAAGAACACAAGGTAACAGTGCATTGTTTCCTCCATAATCCCATCTGTACAGCTTTGAACCCTCTAATTGGATCTTGTCAGTCTAAGATTTCGTCTATAACTAGCGTCCACAGTATTGGAGTGAGAGTGGATCATTCTAGTAGCTATCAAACCGAATCTCCATCCACAAAGTTTATCCTACTCATAGCCTCCTTAACAGCTTTCTTTATAGCTGCAGACATCTCTCGTCTTTCTATGTACTAAAGTGGAAGAATGGGAAGCGGACTACAATTCCCATTACTGTTGGCACTGAACCTGATATTTCACGTAAGACGTTAAAAGGAAAGGAAGCTCTTCCTGGAAACCAAGCTTGTATTTGGGTTCACCAAGGCAACCTTTGTATACATAAATAGATCGAAGGCCTGCAATAAAACCGTGACTTCCAGAAAGAAGTCTTGACATTTGACAAAAAGAGCATAATGCGTGACGCATAGACGAATACTGTTCGAAGGATCTTAGCAAGTCGGTTTACAACACCTCTGACACACTTCCCTTCACATTGCAAAACAAAAAAGACCCACCCTACATCCCTTAGCATATTTTATATGCCCCTATGCGTACATCACAGCTTTTTAATCCGATTGGCTTAATTCGCATAAGCATATGTATGTATACATGTGTAAGGCCAACTTAATTTCACGAGTCCTTGGTAAATTGAAAAACTTCGAGGGGAACAACTATATGTACGTACAGTTACAAACAAACTGATTCATAAGGGACCATGTATCTGTCATGTATCTTTGGTGTCACAGCCTTTTCAAATGGCTCCGTTCGGCTGTTAATGTCATCCGCAATCTATCTTTTCCTAAGTATCTCCTTACAAATGTCTATGTATGTGTTTTTGTGTTTTTTGTGTGTGTGTGGGCATTCCACTCATAATGTCTTCATGACTTTATGGTGCTATAAAACCGCTCCTTAACGACTCTCCAAGAAATTATCAAACAATAACTCCAGGAATCCTTAAGTGTCCTCCTTTCATATCTAACTACATATTCACTTAATATATTGAATGGGAAATCACAGCCACAAAAGGACGACGAAAACGTATGGGAATGGGGATGCGCGGTGGGTAAACTTTCATTTCTTAATTTTAGCGGCAATTTTAGCCCACTTAAGCCCTCCTTAACGCTCGACTTTCAAATACACATGACACTTGAAATGCGTCCTTTCGTTGTTGTTGTTGTCGTCATTGTTGTTGTTGTTGGTGGCATGGTGGTCCAGAGCCGAGCCATCTCGAACCCAAATAAATGCACAACAAAAAGTTTACCAAGCTCCCGGGCTAATAAAAAACAGTTGTAACAGGCAATTTGCCTTTTAATGGGCATTAAATTACACACGAAGCTGTAGTAGTGGCACCCGGTGAGATGGCGAAAAGTCCTTCTTGACACTGGCACATCACACGCGGAGGACTGCGGGTTCGACTGTATATTCTTCAGTCGTGTAGTGGTGCTTGTGGTGCTACTGGCAGTGCGAAGTCTTAAAATTAATATCCCTGGAGCATTCATGCGCGCAAACAAAGACAAGGCAAAAGCATCCACAACATGAGGCACGCAATTGAGTTAGGTGAAGATTGAGGGACATCTTCTCGGTTAATTTAACGCATCACAACGGCTCCTTGCTTGGCATATTTATGGAATCCGATTAATAAATTCTAATGATCCCATATCCTCATTACCTTGAAAGTTATCGGATGTAAATGTATTCGGGGGCGTACAAAACTTTAACTTCATCCTCGGCAACATAGATACAAAAGTTTGCCTTCAACGGTGGGTGGTTCGTTAAATTTAAGCAACGGAGTTTGGTCCCTTGAGACGATCGGTTCGCCTTGAAGCTGGGCAGGGATCAATTATTATTCCTATTTATTTCGACCAGTCATGGAATGGTCATTAAGCGAGGAGGCGGTGGGGTGCTTTCGCCGAAGGAGATTCAAGATTTTAAGGGATACACATGGAAAGGTATCATTTCTCATTCTTATTTAGTAATTAGTTATACCGAAGGATGGGGGCCAGTGGTGGGTGGAATGGTTTGGATTTGTGCTGTAGAAGGCGGAAGGACGATACGCGTCACAGAGTTTTGCTTAAGGCAATGATAGGTATGCTTTGGAAATTTATGTATCTTTGAAGATGTAGAGTAATTGTTTGGTATGATAATGTCGGAGGAGGAAACAAGAGCTCACGTGGATTTACGACGTAGTAGGAGGCAGTTTTTATTCTTTGAGGGTATTTCTTGGAAAACAGTGAATTCTTAGAAATTGTTTTGGATGCTTAGGAAGGTTATTTAAGAAAAACACTTCCGAAGCCCTATCTAAAGAAAAACAACACGTAGATATGAATTGAAATAGGAAACTTGTAGCGTTTGTTATTTACAAAAACACGGAGAGGAAGCAGGGCATGTCCTACTTACTTAAAAAGATATTTATGCTTCCTTCCTTCCGGGACTAGTCGAGGTAATTTTTGGATCAAAGCACCTTCTTCAGTCTTTTTTCTGTTAGAAGTTTAGACACTGGAAGTGGTGGACATAGCTCTCTCCCTGGCTGGCCCCAAAAGCAGTTTGTTCTTGATGGTGCTCAACAGAGTCCTCTGCCTGCTCTTAGTGCATTGATTCTGTCATGCCTTGACTCTATCACTTTTAAGAGCCATCACTCCGAAAAGTATTTTATTAGCAGAGCTCTTTTTTTTTAGGGGCCGTAGAACTTTCAGTACAGTGCGGGCCTTACATGGAATCTGGAAAACCATCAGGTTGCAGGTGACGAAAAATTGCCTTCTTCGGTAGTTCCGCACTCGCTTTCTACCTCAAATCCCTTTTTTAAAGCTTCTTCTCATGGCTTGAAACTTCTTATAAAATGTTCGATGTTACTTTGCTCCTTAGAGGGTAAGTAAAATTCATGGGAGCCACTCTGCAAACAGGTGACTAATTCAAGTCTCTTATCTTTCGCTGTCCCCTTGACTTCTAAATGTTTAAAAGCCTTCTTAATGTAGATGAAATAGAACAACACCAAGGATTTTAAGGATTTGTAGCTTCTAGCCCTTTTTTGTTGCATTGGAGCTAACTTTCCACGTAGAATCTCGCGCCAGACAAGTACTCACAAAGTTGATGTCTCTTATGCAGCCTCTTTTGTTTCTGCTTTTCGTGAGCTGAATGATACTTTCTCAAGCGTCAGGATTACCGAAGCGTACCACAGAACTCTTATCGTATCACTTGCGTAACAACTAAGCGGCGATCAACCTCACGAAGCAGAAGTCAACCTCTGGGTTTCTGGGTCCTTAACCATTCACTGCGAATCAAATAAAAACTCCACAAATGACATCCTTGTGGAGATTCGACGAAGGATAAACTTAGGCAACCGCTGCAACTTCAGTTCGTCCAAGCAGCTAGGGTCTGAACTTTTAACTCGAAGGTCCAAAATCATGCTCTACAAAATCCTGATCTTGCTCTATGGAACTAAATGCTGGACGATAAGTAAGGCAGTGGAGCAGATTTTGAGATCCTTCGAAAGAAAAATTCTACGTCGAATATTTGATCCTGACTACGTGGGGGGCGAATGGAGGAGAAGATATAACTTTTGAGCTGTACAAATATGTGGATGTAGTCCGGAAGGCAAAAAGCTGTCGACTGCTCCATCTAAGAGGACCTTTGAATCCCAGTCATTTGGTTCAAGAAGAAAGGAAAGACACAAACCTCAGGTTTAAAGATCAAGCAATCGCGGACGTCAGAAACCTTGATCTAGTGAACTGGAAGCTGCTCGTCCGGGACCGTGAAGGATGGAAAGCGGCATTTGTTCAGGCTCAGACCATCCAAGTATCGTTGGCCTGATAAGTAGGAAAGTTACCATTCACTGTTCTAGGAAGAGGACTGGTGGCAAACATGATCGATTAGTGGACCACGAATGAACATCTGATGGCGAAGTTCTAGGCATGATGTCGGGAACTTTCAATTGTATAGAAGTGTTGTCCACAAGACATGAAAACTTCAGGTAAATTTGAAGAAGATGGGTCTTCTAGAAAATGATACCTTACCTGCAAGCTGTGACTGTAGAAGACGAAGAACTAGTCCGGCTCTGATTAGCAGGAGAGATGATTTGATCGGCTACAAAGGGATTCACCAAATATCTTTCAAATAAGTGCTAGCATTGGCTTAAAGAATCGTAGTCCGGGAAGAACAATGGCAAAATCCAGAAGGCTGCTCTAACTAAAACTACTCTTGGAAGTAAGATGAAAAGTTGCTTCGATATATCTCTCTGAATAGCATACTGCGTATGTAATAGATGAGTTCTGCACTCGCATTCCCCTCATTTTAGTCCACACGAGTCCTTATGGTGGTCGTCGCGAGTAGTGCTTTGGACTGCTTAGCGGGGGGATACAGATTCGAGCCTCAAATCAACCAAACGTTTTTTCGCGGCACCACCTATTTGCAAGGATGAAAAACTTTTCATAAAAAGCTTCTTAATCTGCAGTTGGGAGTGAAGGGTTGCGAGAAGCTAGGCCCCAAGCTGTCGCGCCAAATATTTGAAATTCTTTTGAGTCCTTCTGACTTATGGAAGGGGTGTCGTTGATAAGAATAGTGTGCCCTAAAGCACCTTCTCTAGACATGCTTTCCTGAGAAACCTGAGAAAAAGAAGCGAGTCTATGGTCAGCACATTCTTGTCTGATATTTGGAAGGCTTCCCCACACAGTTAATTATATGAATGTCAAGCGCTTTGATTGCTGCTTGAATACGAATCCTTGGTTGACATTTCTTCATGATCTCCTCAAATAGTCGTTAGCCAGATCCTTACATCGCAGCTTTGCTTGTGGAGCATATTGCCCATACGATCCCTCCTAGCTTAAGGACAGTCTTCTTTTTTCTGACGATCTGTATTAGGAGGCGATTGAGGCCCATGTTCACCCCCAACTGTAGCGCCACCTAAGTAAGTAAGTTATAGGAGGCCCTGTGTTGTTTCACAGTCTTTAAAGCCCGTACATCACAATGGTCAGGCTTGCTTAAGAGACAAAAAGTGGACAAAGCTTTGAATTTTACCGCAGGGTTTTCGAAATTTATGATTCCCCCGTGGAGATTATGAAGGTGTAGCTCCAATAAGAGCCAGAACAGTCGGTATTTTAATGGCCAGTAAAAACAGACTGTTTCGGAAGGTGAGCCCTTATAATTGGACGGAATATCAATACAACCCTTCCTTATCGAATACATAAGTAATGAGCATATGAAAAGCTTCGTAGACCTAGAAATAGAGACCCTGTGCTGTCTCCATCTTGCTCCATAAACAGACATCCACAGATGCAAGAATTGCAATTAAAATTTGTAGGAGGGAACACTCAAGGCTCCCTAAATACCTAAAGCTCAAATTTTATTGCAAAAACAAAACTTTCCACGTGCTGGTTTCGGATGGTTGAGGTCCCCACTCCATTAAAACACTTAAAATGGGGGAAGAAAAAAAAAATTCACAAGTTTATAGTTTTACGCAAATACTCTCGCGGTCCTTCCGGAAAGCTGTGTCTTATGTGCTGGGTAACTTTAATTTGCATGGAAATATAATACGTTTGTGGTCCATTAAACGGTAATTCGCTGAAAATGGTGATTAGTTCCATGGTAATTTATATTTAATTGACAATTCTAAGCGAAATTTAACGCCGAGAAAATGATATGATAGAGGTAATAAGCTGGGTTTTCTTTTTCTATTAATTACTACTTATATCTTATAAGAACCCATTTATCCAAATTCAGGAAATCCGGTCATAAAAATGGTAATTCGTTTCCGGCTAATTGGGTGTGTCAACTAGTTGTTTGCCAACGATGTCAATTGTGGAAAGGTTTAGCATAAATTGGAACGACAAATGTATCAATTCCTAATGAAGCACATTGCACCTTGTCCATGCGTCAAAGGAAATGAAGTTAAGAGTAGGCGGTCTCTGGACATCCGTCCCTTAAGGCCACACCTCAAATTAGAGGCGAAGTCAAGAACGCACACACGGAAACTGGCTAGCTTAGTTCTGGACCGGACTACAACAGGAGAGTTGATATAAAAATGTCGAACAGGACGGACTAAAAAATGGGCTAGTCGCAACTGGTAAAGAGCTTGCTTTGTACACCGATGGCTTGTAAAAGGACATAAGAGATTGCATCTTCTGTGAAGCGCCGATTTTGTCATTTAGAATCTGAAACAATTGCAGCGTATTTCAAGCAGATGTCTTGAAAGTGGTCAGAGAAGGCAATTTCCTCAAAATGACCATCACGATCGACAGTAAGAGCCAAACAGTGGTGAAGGGCCTGGAATCCACAAGGGAGGAAATAATTCATAGACGGCGTCAAGATGAAAGCCAAGTGACACTCTGTTGGGTACCAGAACACAGAAAGAAAAGAGTGGATAAGCAAGTAAAGGAACAGCTCAAAAATGCAGTCCTTACATTCCCTCTTATTGGTAAAGAATCCGTCCTGTTACCTGCGCAAGAACATCGAAGAAAAGGCTAAAGACAGAGGTAATACGAATTATATGTTCAAGAGAAAGAATATGATGGCCGGTGATGATCACTCAAAGGGCTCTTGGTCTGGTTAAACTTGATCAACAGAAGGTATAAGTTGACATCCATTCCGGACGATTTGATTCAACAATGCACCGAATGCTTCAGAAGCTGCATACGAAGAAGAATTAGAGTTTATTCGCCACCTGATGTGTAACTGACCCGTTCTAACCAACTTATTGGCGCTACAATCCGTGGTTGACCTAGGCTGCTACCAAAAAGGCTCTGAAGCCAACTTAATCCTCAAATTCCTATCTCCAATTCCGCACATTAATTTGGTTAAAGGCATTTTCCACGTGCACGCGCCACCGAAGACTTGAAAGATTGAAACTCTTGCTGCTTTTTAGAGCTCTCGGAGCACTTTCAAAATGTTGAACTGGAAATTCTCCTGAGATCTGGTTTCACTGGTGTTTTCATCTTATTCATCCGTTCGAAGGCGACTCATTTGGGGATCACCTAGAAAGACATAGGAATCTCAAGAGCTTCCTGAAAATTGAAAACTTGGTCGTCCTTCACCCCATTAAAGAACTTGCTACCAAGAGTAGATTCATTCTGCCTGACAGCAGCATTTGAATCATCCTCGCCGTGGCTCCTTCCATGTCCTTATCATTATCTGCGCTTCTACCACTATGTTTACTTGTTCATCTTTGCAGGCTTCGGACTGACAAGTTCTTTTTACCCTTTGGCAAAGCTTCGGAACCTTAATCTTGTAACAGAATCTCTTTATGCCGTTTGGTCCCTTTCATTCGTGCGACAGGAGTGAGGAGTTAGGCCTTGGTTCCCTACGCTCTGTCGAGTCAAATATTTGTATTTGTATAAGCTTTCCATAGGTTAGCCCATAACAAAAGCGAGGCTTACCATATTTTGTGAAGCTTGTCATTTGTACTCTTCCACATCAAATGCAATGGTTCTGCCCTGAACTAACAGCTGTCACCTGTACTTCTGAAGGCCTTTCCTAGTCGCTTACCATCCTTCTTCATGAGCCCCAAGCATTTAGACTTAGACTTCCTCTGCTCTTTTTGTAAACAAACAAAACTGTCGTTCAAACCTTCGAATATATAAATCTTTTGCAAGCTGTGGTTTACCTCCACATATGGTTCTCATTCTCATTCCCATTCGAAATCAATCGCTCTTCCGGTCGATTTAAGAATGTAAATCTCCAGGCCCTCACTCACTACCCTACATATGTTCAACAAATAAAAAAATAAAAAGCCAACCGATCATCCAAGGGTCATACAAAAGCATAAGTGTCTTTAATAACTCCCGAAACATATGCCTTGAAAACCATAACCTCAACAATAAAGCAACACATCATCATTCCACAACCGCAAGGGCTACTACCTTTAAAAACTTTTCCCGGTCCCCTATTCGCCGCCCTCGTTTACATTAAATAATAATGATCCTCCCTTCGAATGGAAAACTTTAACCTAAAATATGAGCCTAATCAATTACACCATGCGACCAAGATACGAGAAAAACTCCTGAATATGCGAAAGGTTAATGGAATAGTTTTTCAATGAGGGTTTCTCGTCTCTTCACAGTGTGAGCTCCGAGTTTACGACTTCCTCATGGAAACACTGTCGTCATTGCTACCATTTAAAGTGCCTAACAGCAGTAACAAAAAGCTTATCAAAGGGTTGTATATATCGGACCGGACCCTGTAAAAGGTTGACTACTTAATGGATTTCGCTTCGTTTCTCCCCCCTTACCAAGTGTGTGTGTGTGTATGGGCGGGTGTATCTATTCATCTTTCTTGTATCTCATCCTTCTTCGTACTATTGAAGCATTAAAATTTGTTTAGAGACCAATCCCGGCCTTTTTTATGAGCCAATACAAGCAGTCGCCACTCTATTCAGACTAGAATCTGGAAAGAGGTATGGCAAGAGGACATACTATAAAAGCTAGTGGGGGTTAGGTGTCCTCTTGCCTGTCATTTATGGTGTCAGGACTCAGGAACTTCAAAATTGATTATTAATTTGGGAATTTCGAAGAAAATTCAATTAGTCATTAGGTTAGACAGGCCAGTCGTCTGTCGTTGGGTCGTTCTCTACATCTCTCTCTACATCAGACAGATGTATTCGAACATAACGAAGGGAGATCGGTGAATAGATGGCGAGAAGATGATGCCAATCGCAAGTGGAATGACAAATTGCTTCTCGTTGTCATTTGATTTCTTTTTCATTGTGTGTACCGAGGTGATAAATGATGATTTTACAATCCTGCACTCAGCAGGACGCCCATGTATGTGTGTGAAGTCATTTCACTCGATTGGCATGTCAAAAGTTGCACAATTCCAACAATGCCATGGAATGGTGGAACACATATCACACTGGTCGAGCACAATTACAGCCACCTCCGTTCACAAAAGGACCCAGGAAATTGATAAATTATGGTGGTGGATAGTGTGACTATGACTCTGACCCCCCCCCCCCGCACTCCAACTTCAACTCCAACTCCAACTCCATTTGTAGATTGCCCAACTTTAAAATCAAAACTAATTTAATTGAAAATCCACGAACCTTCATCGTCGTCGTTTACTCCCGACCAGGGCTTGTTTACCAATTCCGGTTTGGGTGACAGTAGGGAGATTGGGCTACCCTGAGGGGTGGCGCAAAAATGAAAAAAAAAAACGAAAAGGACAACGCATGATAAATTTATAGCATATTGGCGAAAGAGAGATTAAGAAAATGATTTACGGTACAGCAATGCGTGTGGAGAGGACGTCGCACCCGGATCTCTCCTTCTGCCATCCTTATTCATCCTGTGAATTTCCTCCTTTGGCGTTTTTCGCAGAAGGATAACTTCCTTTTCTTCCTTATTTTTCATTCTCCGCGCTCTACGAATAAACTTGCTTAGCCTCGAGGAACTACATAAGTTATGGTAGCGAATAAAATGTAGTTATTGGGTGCCTTGATCCTGTTTAGTGTGTTGTTGTTGTCGTTGTTTTTTGTTTTTTTTTTTGTTGTATACTCCCTCCTGATATACTAGCTGTTTTGCCATCATCATAGCGTTTTGGAATGCCAAACGACAGTTTATGTGGCCAAGGAGGGCCGTTAAAATGTTTGGCGCTCATGATATTTATATTAAAATTATATATCCTCCTTGGGAGCGATGCGGGGAATTTGTGGTGTAAGATCCTTTCGCTATCATCATCCCCTTTGAAGCGAGAGCGAATGCTTAAATGGGGAAATATTCGCGCGGCGTGTCTGTGTTTTTGTATTCAGAATCAAAAAAAATTAATCATAATCGTTCCTCGCACACAATTATTATTAAGGATATCATATCTTTTTTTCCTTGTTGTTGTTGTTGTTGTTTTCTTAGCTTGAGGAGTTGTTTGTTATATGATCTCGATGGTAGATTATATTGTTAATAGGAAGAGTTTATGGTAAATCCATTACGCGTAGGGTAAATAAATCATTTTACGTTTGTAAGCACACACACACACACATACACAAAAACAAACAAAGGATGGCTGACGGGATAATTTGTCTGAATAAATTGGTTAAATATTGAAGAAGATACGCCAGGATACAGGAAGATGAATAGAATATGCCTCAAGGTAAACGCAAATTGATTGTTTTCCACATAATTCATTAAAAAAAGGACATGTTTCGGTAGATATCTGTATTTCGTTGCCATTGACTGATGACTATCGAACGCGTTAATAACTGGATTTTGAGGTATGAGTGCTCGGATTTCTAATTCCATGGAAATTTACTTAAATCCTTGAAAGGGAATTTGCAACTGACGTGGCAGCGACTCGAACATTGACAGTAAATAATAATAGTTTTCACAACTTTTTGAGTTTCCAAGGAGTGTTGCCATCAAATGGATTCAGCTAGGGAAAGCCAGGAAACGTCGTGGTCGGGTTTTCCCAAACTTTTAACACAATTTTGAAGGAGAAGATCATAGGTAACAGCAAAACGGCTAAAGTAAGCGTTATCATCGTCATTTTGGGTGTCAAATGGCAAATTAGCACAAATTTTGTCCTTGCTTTGGCACGAAGAGATTTTAGAAAATGAAGCCCTAGAGGGAGTATCTAAAAGCCAACTGACTTCAATTCCCTAACGATGGCTCATCGAAGTAGTTACGAAAACGAAATCACCGAAGTGCAGGCAGTAGAAGATGGTTGAAAGCTTTATTCCTGGCAGACACTTAATCATCATCAGCATTAGGTAGACAGAGTGATAGGGCAAGAAGAAAACCCCCGTAAAGTCAATGAAGAAGCAACTCCACCTCCCAGTAAAGAAGAGGTTGGTGCGGGCTATCGAAGAGCTGAAAAATTGAAACGTGGAGGTAATGTTTTGGTAGATTGCATGCACCAAACTATCAACCAAGTATGGGTGGACGAAACCATTAGGACTTTCACAATCCTATGTCATGAAAGAATATAAAATCCTTTCCAATGTAATGTGAGAACGTCTAAAGCCCTTCTGCAACACACTAATCGGCGCGTGCCAGTGTGACTTTCGGTCTGGTAGATCGACCATAGAAGGAATTTTCACACTAAAGCAAATTCTGGAACAATAAGTCGTCACTCACCACCTTTTAATCGCCTTTAAAAGCTTTTATGAGTCTTGAGCTCTACAGGACGATGGCTGAACTCGGGATCCTAGTAAAACTGATTTAGTTGTGATGCGTGACACTGGAAAACAAGCGGAGCAATGTGCAATTCGGTAATAGCGCTTTTCAACTCTTTCAACACCCTGAGTGGAAGGGATGTCACGAAGACGTTCCCTAGGAAACCACAGCTCTTCCAGGTTGACAAAACAAATGGGTTCAAAACTCGTTACTCGGAAAACAAAAGTGAAAACAGCCTGCCAAGGATCGAAGAGGATGCAAGGCTCTAGTGTTCGGGAACCCATTCAGTAAGTAAGTGATAGAGGTGTAAACAGGATTAAAGTTCGTTTTATTCCTGTAGATTATAACATTGAACACCACTACAAAGGTTCGCGAGGAAAGCGCGATGACATTGATTTTTCAGTCTGCCACAGTCCAGCAACTGGATGGATTTGCTCAATGTTGCTCAGTGTTGAAGCCAGCTAAATGTACTGTTTTTTCCAGAGACGGTGAGCTCCCAGTTTGTTGCAACATAACTGAGTCAGTTCTGTCGGGATCTGCAACTCAGCCATAGATTTTGAGTTAAATATTTCTGTGGGCAAGCAACTTAATGATGATCATCTCCACAGCTCCATTATCAAGCCATCGAATCCAGCAACTTGGTCGTTCTTCGGCTACTTCGAAGATCCTAGTAAAGATAGTGAAACACTTAAACATCTTTGAGATGGAAGACCGTCTAGAATCTTTCTTTTGTCAATCTTCTGGCTTCGATATCCTTCCCTCACTACCATTTGTCACCTTTTTCCCTAGGGTGCTCTCGTCATCATTTTTCCGGATTTTTCCTCGGTCGTGTCTTGTAGTCCAAAAAGAACGATTAAGCGTTCTGCCTCTGTTACTCCTCTAGGAAACCCTGGCACGTTTTTAAAGTTTCCTTACAGATATAAGTCAAAATATGAGCTATAAGGAGACCGATGGCATCGTTAATTCCGCCCTCGTTTTTAGGTACTTATGGTGCGACTTCTAAATAGCGTTTCAAACGGTCAACAAGAAGTATCTCGGTCGATTTTTTACATAAAATTATCGAACTAAAGCACCTTCTCCAGCCTTATTGCTTTGAGGAATCGGGATGTATGGATTCAGGGTCTGAAAGCTGGCATTCTCTCAGGTGTTTCTATCTTTTGGACTCAAGGATTGTCTAGAGCTACCTAAACACCTTCAAACAACAAGTTGTTCAGAATAAATTTGCATATTTTAGGTTTTCGGACACAAGCGCATTAAGAACAACAAGATTGCTGATGAGCATGCTGGACAAGGAGCTAAATAGTACCACTTTTCTTCTGTGAATCATCCACAAGTCGCATCGAATTGGATATCAACCCATGGGAGCACCAAGAGAAGCTCTAAAAATATAGCTTAGCCATAGAACTTGCTGATAATTTAGATACTTTAATAACCCGCTTAACAATAAGAGAAATCGAGAAACTCTCACTTCAAGCAAGCGTGAAACTTAACTCCTAAGAGCCAACACTTCTGGATATATCCCACTCAACTACCATCAAGGGTATAAGTCTCACGGATGTTCGCCAACTCTGCTTGGAAGACTAAAACGTGGAGCATATATTGCACGAGTGTCCTACAATAGCTCGGAAAATGTTGGCAATAGATCCATCTTCTGAAGTTCGTCCATGACCTCGATATTGCTCAACCAGACAGGAACCCCCTTTTGGTGTAATGGCTGGAGAAACTTAAATGCGGAGAACAGATCAGACTTGAACCTCCACAATTCGAATCACAAACAAACACACTACCCACCATCGTCGCCACTCAATCAATCTTAGATTCCCAACGTTTTTAATTTGGAAAACTTCACTCTTTTGGGATGCAATACCTTTCTGGTCTTCCCCAGATAGATAATGGACCCCTCGGAGCCTAATTCTGATATGCCACCCAGAGTATGAGCCTTTCGGTGCAGACTGAGAAAATATCAATTCTTATAAAACTAAATCCTCCTTTTGGGGATCAGTGCTCCTCCCTGAGCCTTAGCACGTTATGGTTTCCGAGAAGTATTTTCCACTACTGCTTGCATCTTCTTGTTTTCTAATCGTTAAACTTAAAAGCCCTGCTTCTATCATTTAATGCAACGCCTTCATTGACTTTGCTAGGTGGAACCCTTAATTGGCCGTGAACCATTCTGCGGAATATGGAATCTTACCCTAAAGAAAGAGTTCAGGAAAACGAAAAAAGAAGACAGAACAAGAGTCTGGAATAACCTCTAAGGTCTAAGACAAGCTAAGAGATTCCTAGGGAACTACAACTGAAAAATATTCAAAGCATGCATCAACCTTAACTAGAACAACCTACGTATCCTAACAGACCACTGTAGACTCAAAGGACACCTGACAAAACAAGAAATAGTGAAAGAAGATCTCTGCAAAATCTGCGATAAGACCAGTGAGACTCTAGAGCACACCCTGGAATTGACTCCAAATGTTAGATAAAAATATTCCAACTACAGACCCACTTCTCAGATTCCTTAGAGAAACTGGCCTAAAGAAGGTACAGTGGTATGACCCACAAGTACAACGCCAAAGTAGTTAAAACGCAAGGAGAACTCTGACAAAATTACAAATCTTTCCAAGGACACAACTGACCATGAGATCGCAGTGCAATACCCTCAATAAATGGGTGAAACCCAGCACGTCAAAAGTGTGATTTCCTATGACTCGTAAGCGAAGTTCTACAGTTGAAACTGGGCGTCGCCGAACGTCCTAGCAGTCTTTCATAATACACCCTAATTCAGGATGACAGCATGTTCTAATCGCCCTAGACAAAGCTCTTAATCACTTTAATTGCCTCAATTATATCATTCTTATCAACCTGGTTTTTGTTACCATATCCATAGCAGTCCCGGTCCAATCTTGATAGAATGGTCCTGCCCCTTATGCCTGTTTATGAAAAAACACATTCTTTAATGATCACTTAAATTGACTTGTCATTCTTCACCTCCAACCATCTCACCATCATCGCCCAAAAGAATAACAACAATAATTCTCATTTTCTAAATCACAAAGAATCATTAAGTCAATTATATGCTTATTAATCATTCAGACAACGCAACAGAACAACGCTTAGCCACCCCTCTAATCTGAAAAACGATGAGTCTTCACAAACCATCAGGGATTAAGGACGAACGAAGAAAATGAAAAAAAAAATTAAGAGAAGCATAGTCCTAAGCAAGTGCCTTTCATGCAGAAAATAACTCAAATTGACGACTAAGCGCATCATCATAATTCAACTTGATTCTTAATTAGTCTCGCAGGATACTCTCGACTCGAACACTGGAAAATCTAATATATTCCCTGACAATGTCTGGTGGGAAGCAAGTTGACTGTGTCAAAATTCAAAATTCAAAATTCAAAACTCAAAACACTTCTTAAAGCTTTTTCAAGTGTGTAGTTGTGTCTCGTATTCTGTTAAGTTGATCGCATTTTGAATTTATTCACATGACCAACTAAAGTGTCCTTTTTTTTTGTTTGTTTTCTGACAGACAAGAATGATTTTCACAAGAAAAAAGGACACTAGACACTAGACACTGTACACGACGCACTGCTACTCAAATGACATGAGGTTAAGGTAAAACAAGTTATCCCGCTACTACTGTTACATATATCACCAAACACACACACACACACCGGGTGTAGGGACAGGACAAGGAGTCACGTACCTTAACGTGTACACTACGTGAGGTCATTTGTGGGAACTTAACACCTCCTCCAGCTCAAAGTGGAGTCGCTCTACGTATACAGATATTTATAATCACTCAATAAATTTACCAGGAATGTGTAGGTATGTATGTGTGCGTGTGTGTCCTGTTTAAAGAAAATGAAAGAAACTTTGTTTTTTTTTTCTTCTTTCTCTTTCTCTCTTTGTACACGTCAATCGAATCATCATACAGCAATTTGTTCAATTTTCCGCCGTATCACTTCTAATTACTCCAATCGTTCGGATAATTCGAGATATTACCGACACGTTTCCTTGAGAACCCGAGAGGAGGGGGGGGGGGAATCTAAAGTTTTCTATTTTCATTTTTTTTCTTCTTCTTCTTTGTTTTGATATGGGTGGGGGGAGGGGGAAGAGAAAAAAATAGGACCTAGCTATGTTGAGGATACACAACAGAAACAGGGATGAGATGAGGCAGATGATGGAGATGAAAACTTCTTTTTTATGCAAATTTATTAAATTAAGTGCTGACTCAATGTGTTGTGCTACGAAATATGAAAATGAAAATGTATCCTGACATCATTCCATTAGATGGGGAGATGGAGCAAGAGTATGGGGGGGGCGACCGTATTTTCGCCCTACAAGTGTATCCATCTCTCAAGTTGAAGGACATAGGAATGGCGAATGTGATGATGTCAATAAAATTTACCAGAGGGGATACAGAAAGATAGAAAAAAAAAGGAAAACGGAACGGAAGTGGCAATTGGGATAGGGACACCTTTTACTGGGCGCTTGAAGTGGCTTTTGTTCTACAAATAACTTCGGGGTTGATGACAGAAAAAGGCGGCTATTTAAAGAAACACCTGTTGGCGTAGTGGCCTCGTCACATTCGTGGTTGTTCTATAGGAAGTGGTTTTGTTAAGATTTGTGTGTATATTCGTTAAATGCTGATGAACCTACTACAAGGAGGAAGGAGTTCAAAAAATACGTCTAAAAACTGTGGCCTTTTTGTTGACCCGTAAACTTAATCAATTATGTCCTGTTTCACCTTTTCAATTCTACAGCTTTCACTATGCAACGCCTACTTGCAATCGTATACGGTTGTTGGCAAAATATCACAGGGCTCTCCAATTTTTCCCCAGTGACCTTTCGTCAACTGTTCTGCCATCATGCGATTTCATCAATGGAGCTTTCGCCTTTTCGGAATATTGAGTAGGTACAACGGACCTATGCAGAGAAGAGCTCAATCCACTTTCTATGTAAAAGTCCAATCCTCAGCAAATATAAGGGGTGGCCAGATGGCAATGATACTTTTTCCAATTGTTATATTTCAGCAGCTGTCAAAGTTACCAATGACATCCAGCTGTCAAAATATTCAGTAAGGTTTGCCATTTCATCATGCATCGCTTGATGCCACCACGCCAGGGCACTTGAAGAACGCGGGTGAAGAGGCAATCGGTACTTACTGCTAAATAATGATTCACAGTGTGTTGATGTTGTCTACACAAGAAAATCCAGATTGGAAACCGGCTTGTTCTGCATCGAGTGTATCTTCAAGTTGGACTCCCCATCTGCCCCGGACGACCAGGAGACTGCTGACCTTGCCGCAGGTCTTGAATTGAAACATGCTGCCACCTATAACAAGTCTGAGCCTTTTGTTATAGTTGCCCACGTTTGTAAAAAATCTCCTCATTGTCATCAGTACACAGCTCTGTTGAGGCATAACAGTGTGTTACGGTGACGAGTCTTAGGTAATCTAGTTTAAAACCGGACATTTAAAATCTTATCTTCATACAGCTGCCAAGAAATAAGGCATTTGCATGCGGTTAATGAAAGCAGAAGTCCTCATCCATATTTCCGTGGATTTTCAATGGTTTTGCAGAGTAGAGTTGGGGTTGGTACTCTCCCTCATTTAACCATGAATTCTCTTCTCTTCACTCAAGTTGAAGACCGTTCTTGAAAAATTTGGAAGAAATCAGCGTGCACAGCCAAGGAAACGCCAATGACATAGTTACAATAGCAAGAGAAAAATTCGAGGAGATCATCTGGGATGTTATACGGAGAGCTCCTCGTGAGTCAGCTAAGAATGTTCTCCATTAGTAGGCGTACAAACCTTTGTGCAGTAGAAACTCTGGGAATATGCCACTCAGTCCTTCCTTAAACTTTGGAATCCCGGTTTTGACCTCTTTGAGACTGAAGGGCGCTGAAAATGAAAATCATTTCTTGTTGCTTTCTTTTTGATTTTTTTTTCCTAGTTTCTCCATGTCAGCACGTACCAAAGATAACACATCCCAAGTGACGATACCCAGTAACTATGCTCAGCTGGTGCAATCCAAGTTCTACGCCTGTGGACAAGGATCCTTCCATGCTACTGCGATCTAGTCACTAGGACTAATAAGCAATTTTTTTTCACTTTTGTTTTAATGTTCATGTGTATAAAATGATAGTTCCACCCACTGGGGTGTCTTATGAGCTCACGAGAAAGAAGTTATGCACATACATCACTAGTGCAGATGTGTACATCACCACTCCCAGATGGGTTGTCGCCTTGACGTGGCTAGTGGGCTGAGTAATCGTAAGACAGAAAATAAATTTATTAAAGGTGCTGGGCCGGGTTAAGGTGTCAATCGAACCGTGCTGAGGACCTACCAGACTGAGGGCCCGTAAATAGCTCAGTCTTGAACAATGTACTCTGGAAACCAGGCGACCTCCGGTTTTATCTAGCCTTATACATGCATGTGGGGCTCTGCATGGACGGACCTCTTTTTGCCTAGCTAATCGTGGGAACATCATTTCTAATTCAAACTTAAACAAACCTTCGGACGGTAATCTGGTTAGTCCAGATCCCATCTCTCAGCCCATGGCTGAACCCAATTCTATTGTTGGACGGACAGACCAGCCCGCAATTGAAACCTGCTGCAACACGAACATCAGTTGCCAATCATCTGCAGAGACGCCCCCCTGCGATGGACGGACAGAACGTCCATTGTCAGAACGGAGCGAAATGCCGATTGTCGCACAGGAACCTGCAGTAATATCCCTTTGTGCCGAACGGACAGACCGTCCGGCATCACAACAACTCGACAGCGACTCAGAATCCGTCGAAACGGCCAGCTCTGCTGAAACGAAATCTGTAAAAGTCTTGGAGCTAGAATACCTGTCGCTTAAGAGACCTCGCCTCACGACGTTCCAAAGGAAGGCGGTGCGAAGGTTGTTGGCCGATGGCCTATCATATTCAACCGCGCTGGATGGCACCCTTTATGGATACTCTGTGGCCCGCACCACGAGTTATGCACAATTCGATACTTCTGCATGTCTACGTGCTTAACATACACCTCCTAATGTTACTCTGCCCTGGTTGTCCCTTGCGGCACCGCCAGTCAAGACATCCCTTCGCAGAGGCAGGCTGAACAATTCGTCACTTCTTTCTTAGCTGCCAGAGCGAGGAGATTCTTCATTTCTCCAATTGCTCGCTGTTCTTTCCTCTAAAAGCTCTTGCTGCATTATGCTTGTGATAACTTCACTTGCAGTCTTCCAGCCTTCGCTCGTCGCCAGCATGAATGCGATCAGGCTTCTTCGGGTAGATGATTCTTGATTCTTACATTCGGCATTCCATCAGCACATGCTTTCAGTCGATCTTTGCGACTGGATCGCTTCCATGCTCAAGTCACGCATAATCAACTCGACTCTGGGCGACATCATTGAATTCTTTTCAAAATCCATAGAGGAACTCCTGAAAGCGATATTCTTCTCCACTGACATAGGTCTTAGTAGGCGACGAGGGCTTAGAAATTTCAAAAGCGTGAGGTTTCAACGTGGCAGCTTACTCTAAAGATGTTTGCTTGCTCGTGCTTGTTTAGGGCAAACTCTCACAACAATTAAGTGAAAGACTCAGTTATGTACTTCTGCTGTATATTCACTGGACTAGAGGCCAAAGGCTCGCAATTAATCCCTTAGAGAGATTTCGAAAAGATAGTACTAGAGGGGATGTACCCTACATTTTTAGGAACGGAAAGATGTTTGGTTATTGTGTCGGAGGATATCGACTGTCGAATTAAAAAAAACATATGTGATCCTTTCTCTCTGGTAAGACTCAATCGAAAAGGCACACGAATCTTATCTTAGGATCTGTTCGACACCTTCTTGCCCAAGCCAACAAAAGAATGTGAAAGTCACTTCTTCAACAAGCTAGAAGACCTTCATTTTGCTCAGGAATCTCTTAGAATTCAGCTCTCTATCCGTGTGGTTCTACCCGGGTATACGTCAATCGACAAAATAGTAACAACTCTCATTGGACACCCAAATAAAAGGCTAAACAAACACTCTAGGCATGCTTTTGTACTTATTACCACAAGTGCTACCAAATTAATCCTTAATGACCACCATATTCAGCGATTAGCTGCAAATGTTGTCACATCCTTAATCCACTCAATAACTTGAATTGCAGTCAACTGACACTTGTTAAACTCCACTTCAAATTCTACAGCAACTGCCTCTAGTAAAATAAATTTACACCTTCTGACAAGTTCAGTGTGTGGACGAATACCAAACAAATATTAGTCCTTTGTCACAAATATACACGTGTAACAATCTATCCAACATTATGCTGATAAATCGGAAGACGTAACAATCAATCTGTTTGAACAATGGAAAGGGATCTCTAGACAAATGTTTAAGCTCGACGCAAAAGGGTAAATATATCCAGAGCGTGTGCGTTGCCGTCTCTCTATTTGCATAAGGGAAGGTACAACTTGTGTGGTAAATCGATTTTAATTAGATCTCGATGGTCAAAATTTGTTGGCCCATTTCATACGTATGAACGAAGGCAGGGGGGCTGCCTCCGCATGGGAATCAATTTATTTTGAATTTGAACAAAGCCTCACACCCACCCAAATGCAGAGTATGTAGGAACTCGTATAAACATTTTCATTGTTTAATCTCGACGCAACAATGAAAAGTTCTAATTGCATATTTCCGTTGCGGATATTTCGGTACTTGAAATTGAAAAACAAAGCATATCACCACCGAGGCCGCTACAACAACTAACAAAACGCCAAAGCCGCCGCGTGCCGCCGACAATCAAAATGGATGCGGCAGCATTGTGAGTAGTTGTGTGTTAGCCCGCCCTAATAATGGGTCTTATTTGCGAGTTTTGAATATTATCCCGTTGCGGTCGATTCGGGAATCTATGGGCGCATCCACACGATGCCTAGTCGACTAATTGTTTATGGTCATTCGTAAAATGACACCTCGGAGAGTCATCTACTTGGCGGCTATCGAAACAATAATTATGTTAAAATTTAATCAACGAATACTTACAGAGAGGACACTCTAGGCATTGAGCAATTGGAATCACCTGGTGTCACTTTGCTACGAGTAAATGGCTTCCGTCGAGCTAATGCCAAATTTCCATTGTTATACACGTTAATTGTGTTGGAATTTAGGAGCCCCTTTTGCGTTGAAAATGGTGTAAATGAGATAAATTTAAGAGCCTTTGGATCCCAAAGTTTCGATATCACGTAGAAGGAAGAAAGAGAGGAGAGTCCGAGCCAAGAAACCACGTGAAAAGAATGAGATTTTAGAAAAAGGCTGCTGTTTAGGTCATTTTAATGCCTTAAGGCTAGACACCCAGGTGTTAAAATAGGCCTAACGATGGCTCAAGCCTCAAGACACTCCCAAGAAACTATCGATTGGCATGCATTTGTTAGAATCGACCTAACGATGGCCGTAAGCAAGAAGGAAGCCCACGTAGGCATACAAACTCTGTGCAAATAGAACAATAAGCGGTTTCCAAACAATTTCAGATGAAGTAGACTGTATTATAGTCGGAATGATCCCCATCGAAAGGTTTACCTTTGGCAAACTGCGAACTGGCAATAGGCCATCGTTCCTAGGAGGGTCACAGCTGAAGAAACGGCAGCATCTGTGGCTTTCTGGCAAGCCAGGTGACATGACTCGACAAAAGGTATTAAGACCCACAAATTGATTCCCACCATCGTTGTCTGGATAATAAGAGCACGAAGGGACAGTAACTACCACCGAACTCAGTTCACACAGATTTAAGCACGATAGCACGCCCTTCTTCTAACAATGACCAGAGGAAGATGCGGAACATGCGATAGTCTCCTGAACGCACTTTGTAGACGAAAAAGTGAACCTGCCAAGCCCTCAGATTCTAAAAAGCAATATGATGAGGTCAAAAGACGACTGGTCCGAGATCTGTTCCTTCATAACGAGCATGCAAGACGAACTAGGAGTCGAAAGACTATGAAGAGCTGAAGAGGAGACGCAGATGATAGGACATAAGCTGCTAACCAGCTCCGCGAAATAATATCTGACGACAGTCCCATGAGGGGAATGAAGTAAAAGAGTGCAAAGGTGTGGTTGAATACGTAGGCGCGTGGCACCAGAGAATCAAACGCCCGCGAATCGTGCATGTCAACTGAAACAGACTTTCTTCCGGACTAACCATGGCAGTACCCATTCAGGCCATGGCAGTTCTTAGTCCCAATTTTTTTGGAAAGATTCTGTTACATGCTTAGAATGTAGTAGTTGCCTTCTAGAGTGTTGCATTTGCAGTCTTGTATGCAGCCAAGGTATTCAACATTTTTCAAGATTGTAAGCTGTGCTTCATTTAGTATCGGGGGCATAGATGATGGTACCACCCTTGGAGAACAAAACTCGTTCTGATTTTTGAGGTTTGAGCTAATCTTACTGTCCTGGACATCGATCATTTCGACTTTGTATAGCTCGTCCCTTTAATCACTCTCAGGGGACTTTGAAATTAGGAGATTGTGGAAATCGGTCTAAAATTTCTGGATTTTCTCCAAGAACTGTCGTAGTGTACATTATTTGATCATTGGTAGACTTTCCTATGGTGGACCGCCTAAGCAAGGTCCAACGATTAGCTTGTTTGTGCATATTCGGATGACACCCTCCACAGCCATGGACATTTTGTTTCATCTGACACTTCTTGAAGTCTTTGGGAGACAAATGGCACCTAGTTCAAACGTTCGTCTTCAATCAGTTTCACAGTGGTCCTCCAAAGATTTTGGCCATGCCTCAATTCTGAATAAATTCAAAATCTCTTCAGAAAAAACAGGCTATACCACACCCAAGGTACATTTTAATAAAAAAAACTTCCTTATCATCTTCCCTTAAGGTCGAGACATTTCTGGAAGATAATTCAATCCATTCTTACACCGTCACGATAGTTCAAAGACCAATCACAGTGTAGGTGGTGGTGTTTCCTCCGATAGACTTAATCTCAGCCTCTTTTTCCGTCTTCCAAATCATTGTGGCGTACTCAAGGCGGAAGTTTTGGCGATTAAAGAAGTCTGATCTCGGCTAAGGAAAAACGTGATATTTGCCACAGATATACAAATCTTTTCGGACTGTCAAGGAACAATCAGGTCTTTAGAATCACTTGCTTCAAATTTGTTAGTAGGTAGCTATAAATTGTCGGAGCAGTAGAATAGAGGTATTCCAGAGAACTGTAAGGCAGACGAGCTCGCCAGATATGGAATACCCACGCTTCCAGATAAAGGAACTTAAAGAATAAAAATTAAGATGGATGCTATCGAGAGAACAAATTCTAGGTGGACAAGTGGCACAACATGTCTAGCGACAAAGCAGATTTGACCGCGGTTGAATCTGAAACGCTCTAAGAATTTAATTTCACTCAACAGATTGCATATCAGGACCGTAATAGGTGTCATCACGGGACACTGTCTAATGGGGAAGTATACAACAAGGCTTGACGTACCTTCAAACGATTTTTGTAGAAGCTGCATGGACAAAGAGGAGGAGGACACCATTCCCGAACGACCATTGTAGATGTCTAGCTCTCTTCCAAAAAACGGAGGCTCCATTTAGGATAATTGTACTTAAACGACGACTTAGGCGATCTAATAAGCACCGACGTTTGAAACCTCCTTCGTTTCATCAGGAATAGGTAAGGAAATCTCTCTAGATCCACCTAATATCACAATGGTCCTTTCACTGGCGTAAGTGTGCTGGCTTTAGGTGGCAGCCACTTCAACCTAACCTAGCTTAGTTAACTCACCTGTCATCAAATGATCAATTCCAAACTAGTCCTGAAGATGGTCGCAATGTAATCTCGGACCTAGCTATGAACAACATAGTCATCCTTCAATGGATTCCAGCACATGGTGAACTTGCAGGCAATGAAAAAGCCGACTCACTGACAAAAGATGACGCATCAAAAGCATTCATTAGACGCGAATCCTTCTGGTAAGCAGATTAATCTTTGCAAGGCATGCAAGAACCCAGAGAAGCTAGGCTCAACACATCAGGATAAGCATACTCAAAGAATCCTTCTTTCAGCTCAGTCTTCTCTCCGGCGAAGTTATCCCATTGAAACAGCTTGCTGCTGTCCACCCAAAGAAGTTCCTTAGCTTCCTGGCATATTCAGAGTGAAAGAACTCGTCTAAGAAAACATAAGAAAAGGCACAATAGAATTCTGAAGAGAAACCGCAGTGCCAAGGGCTGTAAACAACCCTCCCGAATACATAACATAACCCAACCTAGACCTTTCCACCCACAGAAAGGAACAATCAAATTGTTGACGAACATTTTTAGACGTTAATACACCACCACAGACAAATTATCGCAAGAGATGTCCTAAACCGCAAATCTCTCCTTTGTTCAATGAAAACGCCAAAATTCTCTCCTCAATATAGGATAACCTCCACATGCTGCAACACTTTCAAATAGATCATCAATGGACCCATCACACATCCTTTGTCGGAACTCAATTCACCATCCCTCTGTCGAAATTCATAAATCGAAATGAAACCAATTCTGTTCGACTGACTTGCGGCACTTAACTACCAATTTCGGTGTGTGGAACAAATCAAACTTTAATTACACATTGCAATTATCACAGCACGCAAAACATAAGCCGGCTCCAATTAAGCGCATTAAAAATTTCCCACATACACATCCCTGCTGGCCGTCAAACTGACCATTAAACGCTAATTTACGGAAAAAGGATGGTGTTTCCTGTTTCATACACAAAAAAAAAAAAAAAAACTCAAAATAAAAATGGCTCTCAAAGTGTTGAATGCATTTATTTGCAAACGCACATGTATGTGTGTGTGTAAATGAATTTTTTGTAAAAATTTCCATCCCGCAGTGCTGTGAATATGTTAGGCGTTAACGAGCTCGCCGACCATTTACAAAGTACGGACAGTGTACCCCTGGACTACACATACCACCCGCTAATAGGAAATTCCATATGAAATATGCAACCAGCTTCGATGGCACTAGTATATCTTCCGGATAGCTAGAGTCCCACCCCGTCTCATCCCCTAGTGTAACCCTGAGTATTGATCATTTAGGGGCCCTTCCAGTTTTTTTGTACCTCCCAGTGTACGCTTTGGGGACAAAAAGTCGGCGGAAAATAAAAACGATTAAATAATTCCACAGCTGGAGATATGTTTTATTCCGGACATAAAACGGAACGACAATTCGAGTTTTAGCGATGAAGCGCTTTTCGATGGAGGGTGGACCCAGACCCAGACCGAGTACTGAGTGTCCAGTGTCCAGCGGGAGGGTTCTCACAATTAAACTTTGTTCTCTGGCTATAAACTTTAGAGTGGCGCGAGGACAAAAGGGCGACACTGCAATATTGACGGCGATGAATGGTTGTACAGGAATTTTCCCGTTTTTTTTTTCCACAATTGGAAATATGTTTGAACATTTTTCAATAAAAGTCCCGGCGGGTAGCCAATCTATCTGTATGTATCCTTTTTTTTTCGGTTCGGTTTTTATTTGCCTTGTGCTACAAGGGAATGTTGACAGTGGAGAAAATTATTACTCTGGTGGTGGGTTGGGGCTGGGACTGGGGCTGGGGTTGTCGATGACCACAAGTAAACAAAAATTACCAGTCGTGTTGGTGACACCAGGGTATCGAGAGGTACACCAATTAATGTAACAAGAACAACGAAATTAATTGTGCTCGAGTTGCGAATTGCTGGTGTCGTCCCGGGCAATTGTCGAATGTTTGTTTCAATTACAATGGACAACAGGTGTGTGCGCGTGTGTGTGTGCGTCCGTGCGGAGTAAGTTAATTATATTTTGTCCCCATAGGGTATTGATTCAGTTTGATACACAGTTTCGGGCATAGAGAGGAGTCGGGCAACAGAGCCACCAAATTGGTGTGTCACTCAGAGTGACATTGCTGTCTGTATGATTAAAGTCGGGTTGCAGGATGAATAGGTTGCCATATCTATGTCCTGCAGTCCTATATTAACTTAAATTCACCAACAATTTATAGGTCCTCAAACTTATCTATTGTTAGCTTGGTGCCGGCTAATTCTGCACTCCATTTTGTGTCTGAGCACACCAGCTCGAGGAGTTTGCCATTGTACTTCTATTTGTCCTCCCCTTTCACAGGACAAATGAAGAAATATTCTCTTCTGTGAACTGTCTTTCAGTACTAATCCTAATAGAACAGAACTCGGAGGTTTATTGATAAATAAGGCATTGTCCTTGGGTCAAGTTAGTTTGGTCAATCAAGGAAGCCACGATGCTTCAGGGCCAGTCTCCCTCCGATTTTCATTCAGGTGTTACTACTTATGTGATTCCTTAGGCAACTGACCGTACCCAGACTTTGCAAGGCCCTTTTCAAACCTCTACCCTAGTAGGGAAGAATGTGAAAGTGGGGCAGTATCAAGCAGACAATCCATAGCCGTCTAAACTTATAAGTTCAAAATGTACATTGGTGTAGGTACAGGTATATTTTATGCCAAAACAGTTCGACTTCTGACCGACAGTTGTATCTTCTAGGCGGAGGTTCTAGCAGTGATAATAGCCGCCAATGTGATGAGGGCAATACCACGAGAGGGTTTTCAGATTTTTCAACGACAGCCAGGCAGCGATAAATCGAAGCTTTTAAGGTTCTTAAAATGCAACACAAGGAAGGTAAGACTCAGCTGGAAAAGAAAGGACTGACGAATTTTCAAGAAAAGGCTCTGCAGTGACTCCGAATCAAGGCGAAAAGACAGGGAAATGATGGTCTTTGTTTAATAAAGAAAAAATCTACATAGTTATTCAGGAAATCCCTATTTGTCCCCATAGAAGGGATCACAGAGCATCACTGTGCGGGATCGCATGAAAAAACTGCGACTTACAGAAGAAAGCCTGGCTTCAGTCCAGCAACACGGAAGTCCATGAGGACGACAATCTTTCTATGGCATTGCCCAAGCCTCTACCTTCTAAGAAATAAATTCCTTAGAAAGACACTTCTGTCAAGACATCAATCAACTATACGACCAACCGGGGAGCTACATTATCGACAATTTTGAATCTGCTGGATGTTTTATAATGTTCCACGAGCGAGAAATACCTTCGTGGGGCCTAGAGTTTCCCTCCCTTCGCCAAACCCATATACCATATACCTTTCTAAGTACCTACTTACCTACTTGTGAAGTTAACATTTACTTACCTGCTCTGAAGCAGGTCAAGTCTTTAACTGCTTAGTTGTTGTAGTTCTTTCTTTGCCGGTGATTCTGACTGACTTTTGCTTCAAGCAACCAGAAGGCTTCTAAAAAGTCTCTTCATAGACAATGTTATGGTGTTAGTCTGATCATATTTGGCTAATTCAATGGCAGCCTTACGCACGTACTGCTCCAAGAAGTCACATGACAGAACATCCCGTTGCCAAAATTCACTACCTCAATCTGATACCCGCTTAACAGCTACTGAAAGTGAACCATAGGTTAGGTTGAAGTGGCTACTAGCTAGATTCACCACACTTAGATCCGTGATAGGCTCACTGTGATAAGAAAATGGTCCTTAAAAGCATACGCTACTCTTTGCAAACCCAGATTACAGAGTTTTCCTGCAGTCTCGACTCAACTGCTTGAATGCCTTTTAAATCTGGGGACCTGGTTGCAAGTTTCTTGGACATCCTTGGGCTGGAACTCCACGTACACAAAATGTTCCTTTTATCCAATCTTGTGGCTAAACCAACTTCGCTTACAGCTGTTGTAGATATACTGCTTCTTTCTCCTGCTTCCTAGGGCGTACATAGTATCAAGTCACGGTCACGGATTACTGTAGTCCTGCAGTCTCGACTCAAAACAAGCTCCCAACTCCTTGAGTGTCTTATAAAATCTGGGGACTTAGTTGCGAGTTTGTTGAACATCCTTCGACTGGAACTCCACGTACATAAAGCATTCTTTGATCTAATCTTGTGACTGAACAAGCTTTTGTAGATGTCCTGCTTTCTAGGGAGTAGCTGGTATCCTGCATCCAATAATTGTAGGCATTAAGAATTGATAAAAACGTAGGGAAAGTTTATCGTCTCTCTGACTTTTCCTGACGTTCTCCTTGATTTTAAGTTGTGGTTTCCTTTGATTATAAAGTCAAAGTCTGGAAAGGGCTGCCAGCAGAAAATATTCAGAGCCGCCATTTGCTCCGTTTGAAGGGAATAATCCTTAATCAATCAAAATGAAGACTTTCATGAAGAAGAAATTGGGAAAATGCCAGCAGCAGCTCAACTCCAAAGACACCAGCTAAAGATAACTTAAATGACATGAGGTTGCTTCAAATTCATTTTCCAGGATTATGACACAACTACTCCTCCCCGAACTAGAAGTTGTTATCCATTTTCGAAAGTCTACCCTATTCAACATGCTGTTCGATGGTCTGGTGGAAGGCTACTCTTGGAAAGAAATCCACCACAGCTCTGGCAACCACGTTGAATTTGATTCTTCTCGATTCTGCACAGCAAAGATTGCACTTATACCAAGCTTCCTATGACTAAGCCCTTCTTCTGAATCAGTGAGAAGCCTTAAAAGCCAATTATCTTGCTCCAACTCTCGTCTAAAGAAGACAAAAGATTGACGAAGCCATTGACTTGGAAATTAAGAAGAGCCAGCCCTCTAAGCCGAGGATTTTACAATGAATGTCGACATTGGTGGAGAACCTCGACATAATCCCTAAACTTTTTCCTTTCAGAAAGACAGTATGGTGATAGGCAAGCACCCATTAAGCCTCTGAGTTCAGTATCAACCACCTTTTCCAACTGCCAGTCCCTTCCCCTTTCAACTTTCAACTCTCTCAACGTGATATTCCCTCTCACAAGTGACCTTAAACTTTTCCAAATTTCAAAGACGCAAAAGTATAGCAAAAATCAAGAATGTCAACAGGATATGGTACACAGGCAAAACATCCTTGACAGGCTACAATTCTTTGTGTGTGTTTTTTTTTTTTTTTTTGGTTATGTATTTGCATTTGCCTACTGTACGTCAGATTACCCGACAGGACATTCCCCAATTACACACGTAGCAAAGTCAACAGATGTGTCAACAGAAAGATAGCAAAAGAAATCCACGATTACAGCAATTCTGTGTGTGCGTGTGGGTGTGTAGGATGATTTTTTTCTCATACAAATCACTCTGTCCGAGTGCTTTTGACACCTTGATTCCCTCTATTTCTGTTCGGTAGACTGGGTGGATAGCAATTAAATTGCTGGCACGTGGGTTAACGACGAAACCTTGAAACAAGCACTTCATGGTGAAATTTAATGGGAATTCTATCGAACGACCCACCGAAACGATGTGAATTGTGGTCACACTGACATAAACATCAACATCATGGCTCTCGAATAGGCCACGCTCTATTGATTGATATCGAAGGACATGTACGTCATGTCCTGTCTGTGCAAATAGTGAAACCACAACAACATTGGATTGAGCAAAAGTTCCTCTAAACACAGCCAAAACTGTTCAATAGCGAAGTGTGTCCTTTTTTGTTTCCAGCATTCGTCCTCGAAATTAAATAAGCCCCCTTTAGACCAAGGTCGGACATTATGTGTTGTCTGCGGTCATCCGTGCTACATTGGTAGGTAACCAACACAACCAGGCGGCGGAACGGAATAGAGTTAAAACATCTGCTAAACCAGGCGAGCATACCAACTTACGCGGTCGTCAGACATTAGTTACACTATCAGGATTCCACTTAGCCCCTCCAAAGAGGCGGAACGTCAGAGGGTAAAAACTTCAAACGGTATCGGCAAAGACCTTCGATTTATTTTTTTTTTTGGCAAAAATCCAAACACTGAAGTGTGAAAGGATACACTGATAGAGAAAAAGAAAAACAGAAACCGTTCGTCCTGTGCCTGTGACACACAAAAAGGAGCCACAGCCACACAATAACGGAAGAGAAAAACTTTACAACTCATTTAACATGACAAACGCCTGCCGGACGATAGGCTTTAGCTTAAATGAAATTTCCTTATGCTCCTTGAACTATACATTAGAGGCAAACAATCGGCTGCAACTGCAGGGGCTCATTCGTTATATGTTTTGCATTAGCATAGTCCGCAACGTCATTGATGGCGTGCTTTCTTTCGTGAACACAATGGAAGTGGGTAAAAGGACATCGACGATGTCTCCGGTTTCTTTGGAAGAGGGGTAATCAGTGATTTATTGGGTTGATGGTGGTCTTTTCCATGCTTACATCGATCTAAACACAATCAGTCAAGGCTGTGTGTCAACAAGATCCTTGTTTAAATTTATTTAACTAAAAGGATGTAAATTTAAAAGCAAACAATCGGGAATCATTCATGAGTATGGAGGATACAACTTAATGAAGGATTTCTCCAGGATCTGTTGAAGTGCGAAGATGTGGTCGCACTGTAGACTTTTTTGGCCTTAAACCCAATCATTTTAAGGAGACCGATGCCTCTGCAGTACACTCGTCTGACCAGGTCTTAGAAGTGAATCGATCAAATAAATCATTTAGAGTCCTTTGAATAGCTTGGCTGGTAAGCCGTCAACAAAGATTGCGAAAGGGTCAGGTCAGGTCTGTGTTGTGCAGTCATTGGGTACATGGATCACCCCAGAGTCAATGAATCAATGCCAAATTAAAATGCCTTGATATTGGCTTGGACTACAGACTGCGCTGGCATCAAACGAATCGAAAAAGCGGACAAACTGGTGGAGCAGTGGTTACCCGCTGGGCTTCTGGATCCTAACCAATCGTTGCTCTTGGTAGGGGAATGGCAAATGACAAAACTGAAGTTTAGATATTATTCGAAGAAGATATGCCTTCTACCTATAGAAGATGATACCTGTAAGCTGTGTCTTAAGGACGAGGTGACAGTTGCACATATACTGTGTGAATGTTCGGCACTAGCTGTCAGAAGAAACGGCTGCCAAAGGATTTAAAGGAATTTTGACCCGAGGAATCAAGATCAAAGAAGAATTGCAGAGAGCTCCGAACGGCACCTCTGACTGAGGTAAGGGTGTGAGGATGCATACCTTGGATCTATAATTACCAAACGAACAACAAATGGTTCACAGCCTGGAAATCGACAAAGCAAAAGGTGTCTCCGCCGTTCGGAGTCGGCCATATAACTGTAGGTCCCTCCTATTCGTGGTTGTAAGAACCAAGTTCTTGGCTCTCGATAAGCTGTCGCGCGAAATATTTGTAAAAGTTGCCTTAGGAATTTTATTCAAAACCTGGAAATCTTGAGACTGAGACTTCTGAGGACTTTTTTACGGGTGTAGTATTTTGATAGATACCAATCAAGTCACGCAGTTGGGGAATGAGCCACTTTATCTACTGATCGATCACTACTGGGGTGGAGACAATCTTCAATGACCTTGATAGATGCAGATGACTGTCCAGACAGAATTCATCCTGCAACTTAACATGGTAATCGATTTCTCTAGCAGTAATGGCTCTCCAAGTCAAAGAAAACAAACGACTTGTCGCCGAAAGTTCTTCTGCTAGACTTGTATCCCTTAATAAGCGAACATAACAAGCAGTCTACAATATTTTCTATTGCTTTTGAAAAGAAGAAGATGAGGGTCAATGGCCTGATGGACCTCGAACTCATTTGAGACCTTCTTCAGCTTTGGTGATGGACGCTACCGACGAAGCTGAATCTATTGTTATTAAATTGGCTCTGCAAGAGACACTGCGATCGATCTATAAGACCTATTGTGCCGCGAGTTCGTTAGACTAGGGGGTTCTCAATTTGTCTTATAAAGATGAGAATGTTTCTAATCGAGGCGTTTCTAATGTCTTCAGGTGTCAAAATTTCCTTGAAGAGAAAAAGACTCACACAGTCTTCCTTCGTCTTCCAAGTTGATATTCAGTTTCCTGAACAATATTAAGTTTATAAAAGTGATATCCGAGGCTGCAGTGTCCGAAGAGGAAAGCGGCTAGTCTTCTGATATTATCGTCTAAGCTGTTTTTTTTTTCCATCTGTCTAAACGCGGAATAAGGGATGCTGCAGTAAGGCTCGGCACTTATGTACCTTTCAAAAGAACCTTTCCTAGCTAGTTGGTCAGCGGTTTCGTTGCCTTCAATGTCCTGATACCCACCAGAGCTTAACTTTATTTCGCTTTAATGGGTCTTGGAGAGCTTTGAAGCAACCAGAAACGGCTTTTGAGTTGCAGTGGTTGCATTGCTTTAAGCTCTGCTTGACTGTTGGGGAATATGTTTGATGGTTGCCCCCCTTACACCAGGTATCAATGGCATCCAGTTCAGCCTGAAAGACACAACGACACATTCCAAATGTCTTTTGAGATTTTGTCGAAGGATTACAACAAGATGTGAGATGAGAACCTTTATACAGTGAACTCTCGATAATTCGAACCTCCATAATTCGAAAACCTCTTTAATTCCAAGTTTTTCCTTGGTCCGATGCAATTCGAATTATCGAGAGTTCACTGTACTACGTTGCGTGCAAGAAAACTCAAACAACTACATTTTAGAATTCCTCCCTTTGTGCTTTCAAAACCTTGGCTTGTTATAGATAGACGATGTAACTTTTTACAGAATCTTTTAAGTCTATTCGTAAACTGTTTACATAACAACTTCGAATGCATTAAGTTTTACAAACAAACGCACGATCTGAAATTCTATCAAAGGACAAAGGAACTTATTTACGGAAAGGGTACATCAAGCAATTTTTCGAAAACGTTTGTTCAAAAGAAATATTAATTGGAGTGAAAAGTTTTCGAAAAAAGGACAAAAGAAAACAGAATAAAAAGTTTAAAAAAGAAAAGCTGGAATTACTATTTGAAGGCACAAGTTATAATTTCAAATGAAGTCAGTTTGCTTCTCCATGGATGACTTCAAAAGCTGATTGTGTGTTAGAAAGACAAGTTTTCTCTTGTAAGTTAAATGCACATGCATATATGGGCTAACTTTTCCTTTTTTTTTCAAACGATCACAATCGAAATAAGGACTTTTTCTAAAGTACAGATAAATTTTCTTCAAAAATTATACTTATACCATCGGGCTCAATTTTGTGTGCACATATTCGTTTTTTCTATTGTACCTGGAGCCAATTAAACAAGGAGATCCTCTATCTTAGGTTAGGTTAGGTTGAGCGGCTATCCCCACTAAGCAGGGACCCACTTAGGCCAGAACGAAGGCCCATTGTGATATCTCGTGTAGAAATTGGAAACCAGGCTCAGAAACTTCACATGTGGAATTTCCTATAGGATAAAAGGAGTATAAGTCCTGGGTAACCGTATCGGTGTAAACCCTTTCCTATGCCGCACTAAGTGCAGAACCAATTAGACTCATATACAAAACTCTTAATTCTTAAGATGTCAATTCCTCTTTGAGGGGTCTTGAAGAGCATTAAAGCAGCCTGAAACGACCTTTGAGTTGCACTAATGGGAACTCAGTGCTTTAAGCGCTGTATGACTATCGGTGCATCTGTTTATGGTTATCCCCTTTATACCAGAGTCAAGAATGATATTGGCGCAGGTATCAAGGGCATGTAGTTTGCCTGAAAGACACTATGGCATATTCCAATTGGTTTTGAGACTTTGTGATTAGGACCATAAATACCAGCTACAATGCAAGGTATAATAGCATTTGCCCTCGTTTACTTTTGTCATTTGCTTGCTGTCAACTTCTTTGTCTCAAAAATACGGAGCAATGCTCGTTACAAATCGTGTTTCTCCGTTGCCCCGTAAACTTCGGTATAACAAAAAAAATGTTTCATGTAAATCTAGCAACTTCCACAAGTAAAATTGACAACAAAAGCTCTATCATGAGCGCAAAAAACAAAATCCAAGGCGAAGCTATACCCAATGAATCCATCCGTTCTGCAGCTGATAAATCAAATGCGGCAAAACAAAGCACTGGCAAATGAGGCTATAAGCACACAGAAGGCTGACTGAGCAGCATTTCTTTAAGTTTGTACCTACATCGGTGCGGATATGGTCCTGCTGGCATAGACTGAGATCATGTCAAGGCATATTTCGCCCCATTAGCACCAGCAACACAAATTTCAAAGAAAAAGTCTCAAGATCCCATACACAATGTCTCCAATTGCTGTTACTCAACAACGTTGTCCCCACAACTATAGATGACACAAGTTGAGGTCACATTTGAACAGCTTCGAGAGAGGTGATGACTGCTAAGCGAGAAGACTCAAGTCCGATCCCCAGCAAAATAATCAAACGTTTTTAGCAGCGGCACGTCTTCGCAGGCATGACAAACTTGCATGTCATAAAAAAGCTCCTCAATCCACCTTTCGAAGTCGGCAATAAAAATGTGGGTCTCTTCCATTGGTGCAAAAATATATGTAAAACCCTCAACATGAATGGCTGCGAGATGTTAAGCTCCGGCTCTCTTAAATATTTGCCTCGAGAGCGAATAAGTGTAAAACTCACAACCCACTAACCTGCTTTAAGCAACGAGCTACTCCAGGACACCTAAGAATGATCTAACATCCAGTTTCCCGCCTTCAGTTGATTGAGATCCCGTTTCATTAGGACACGCCATCTAAAGTAAGGCCTTCCTCTATCACTAGCTACATGAATCTTTAGGTAAAATGGATGTCGTTCAATTCCTGACTTACCTACATTTAAGCATGGAATTCTTGCAGAACTAAAGTTTTGGGTGGTCCATAGCTGTCTGCCTCCAGTTGCACACTCCAAGTTGGTTAAAGTCTCCTTCTACTGACGCTCATCACTAAGGCGAACTCTTTTTCCACTAATTTGTACCTCAGGGTTAGATTTGAAGATCCTGTGGGCCTGAGTAATGGTATGCATCCAGACTACATGTCTTAGCAGTAATTCAGACAGAATCGAATATCTTATGAAGAGTTTTTCTCGAAACGACCAAGAGTATCTTTATCCGCCTTCAATAGAGTCCAGTGTCGATGATTGAGAAACCCATCGTCCTTAGGGATAGGAATAGGGCCATACTACTCAACTGCTTTCTTGTTTCAAAAAATCTGCGATAGCAAGATTGATTTCTAATGAGATGTCGTTTTCGAAAGTGAAAGCAGAGCTTAAGGTAGACAAAGTTCCCTATACTACCTCGAAATGATGGCTATCCACTGGGATATTCTGCCCGATTTGCCGATGTTGGATCTTGAGTTTCGCTCCCTTTTGGACTGCAAGTACAAACTTAGTTTCGGTCTCAATACTAGCGATCACACCAGTGTCAGCTTGCTGAGGTGTATCAATGATGTCATATCGTCGGCTTACGCAAGTAGTTGCACAGACTTTTCCTATCGCTAAGGACGATGGGTCCCTCTATCACCGACTCTGGACTCTATTGAAGATGTTGGCTTGTAAGTGAAGCAATGAGCATTCTCCACCTCTCCACCGTCATCCTGAACGGAACGAGTTTGACAAGGACGATAAAACTAAACATGGCTCTGTAAAGCTCGTCTCTATAACAATAGCCGTAGGCTAGGCGGCCTTATCCAAGAGGTATTTTTATACCAGATCTGTCGAAGTATGAAAATTTGGGCAATTGTGGACATTCCTGACCTAAAACCACACTGATACAGGCCGATCTTGATAGGATCTTGTTGACGATGTGCAGGTGAGTTTGAAAGCGGTTTTCTGGAAAGACTAACTTCTTAAAGCTTCCCCTTCTCATAGTTAATAGCGCTTAAACCCTGTAAGATAGCTCATGAAATAAGATAATGTCAGCCCTATACCTCAGTCAAAGGCTCGCCATAGATCTTAAGCCTGCTCTGGCTAACTCACGGCCTTACATTAAAGCGGTCTTGACACTATAAATCGGGATAATGTTACGTAAGTTCAAGGCACCACAAGACAAGGTTGTTTAACTTTTTAATTTAGATTTCGTATAAAAGGCATTGCCAGGTACTCACGAAATCCCTCGTAAATCCATTCAAGTCCATTCAATCTTATCGATAAATATTGCCCAGCTTTACTCATAGGACATACCGACACATGGACACAGTTAAGTTGGCTAATGGCCACTTAATTATTTAGCGATGGCTTTGTTTGGTGGCTTTGTCTGGAGGCGACCAAAAAAAAGGAGTACAATCGTCCAGGATATCAATGGGGAGGAATCAATTAAAAGGAGACATAAAGAAAATTGGAAAAAACCTACCACCAAATTGACACGCACCGTCCACCCATCCCCAATATCCCCCATACGCTTCGCAACGAATAACAATAGTATCCCGGGGTTATTCTGTGAAAACTCTCACTTCCTCTTGGTTCAGGCAATAACCATATGAGGAACCCCAAACAATATCCGCATTTATTGCTTGCTCCTTCGCCTTCGCCAGGATGGACAATGTGTGCGGCAGTGGGTGTTGGCGAAGGCATGACGGTGATGCCATTTCTAAAACAGAACCCAACCAACAAAATCGCATTAATTTCTTCCGATTGACCAGAGCGCCGAGTAAGTTATCGTGTGTGTTTGTGTGGCCATATCCTGTCGAGTGTTGTCGGGAGAACTCTATTCAACCCGGTTAAGCAGATTCAATATGGCAACCAATCTGCCTTCGACCCGCTCTCCCCCCAAGACCCATTGTATGTGGGTTAATGCGTCTAATTAAAAGGAAAACACAGAAATGAAATAAGAAAATGGAAACGGCAAAAGCAAACTTCTCGGTTAATTTATTGTAATGACGGTTGCCGTGGCAAGGATTGCATGCATATAGCTAAAGACGCTAGTGGTGGTGGTGTTGGCTAACATTCTCATCTCATCATCTGCATCCGCAGATAAACCACTCGAACTGGTACTCGTTCTGGCTCCAGAATGGGGTTTCAGTTTATTTCCGGGCATTAAAGCGAATAAATAAATCCCATCGCATGGTGGTGGAGAAAAAGCAATTCGCTAGCGAAAGGATTTTTTTTCCTTTTTCTCTGTGCACCAGTAGAAGGATTTTTCTACTTTCATTGGTTTATCGTTCTTTTTTGCTGTGTAGCATCATCCGCATCATGGGCTCTGAGTGGCCAACTGGACCTAGGGCAATCTGATACTTGAAGAGTTTGGTCGAATTTTTGTTTCGATGTCGGTTAAGAGAATACCAGGAAGGATATTCGGAAATTTGAAAGATTACTTAAGTAATTTAAATCGATGTATGTACATGATGGGAAACAACCGATGTCCTGCATCGTTTTAATTACTCCTCAAGGGGAGAGTATTTGTTTCGAACAGATTGTGAACGCCAAAGTTTTGACCAATTAAGGGGGAAGTTTCTTCAACGACATTGTATCATCCGATGTCTAACCTCAAATAAAGTTATACTGAAGCAGGGAGGATTTTTTTTTCAGTCGGGGCGTTGGAACACCACGTTGGAGCACTCAGATACAAAAACAGGTCCATTGTACAACCCTTTTACTGTGTTTTCGTCGTCTTTCTTAGAAAGTCGAGCAAGAGCTTCAGTGATAAGGAGCTAAGGTTACCAGCACTCATCACAATCTACCACCTGATACGAGCAAAGGCAGGACAATCACATAGGAAATGTTCCGAAGTGTCGTCGTCCTCTCCACAAGCGTTAAAGATAGTGGTGTCACTTAAACCTAACACATTGAGGTGTTTGGCAAAGGAAAAATGTCCCGTGATAACGCCAATAAGTTGTCTGTAGTCTTTTCTACTGAGAGACAGCAAGAATGCCGCGAATATCTTACAGACGCCAGGAAAGATCTGTTTAGTCTGCCGGTCATGCCATCTACAATTGTGTTTGCTAGAAACCTTACCATCAATATCAGCCCTAACCGAAGATACGGGCAAACCTAACGTGGGTTCAGGGCCCGAGAAGTTCTCCTCTGAACCTTGCCTAACAAGCTCATCGGAGACCTTATTTCCTGTAATCCCGCTGTGTCCAGGGACCCAGACAAGTCTTAGTGAATTCAGTCTTCCAAACGAATTCAAACTAGACCTTCATTTTCGAACTATTTTGGATCTAGTAAGAGGATTGAGCAAGGCTTTAAGCGCAGCCTGACTGTCGCTACAGACGTAGATACTCCATCCCCTCCATACAAATGTGATCAACAATATGTCAAGCAATCGTTCTTTCAAAATGTCCACGACAGTGTCAGCAAATTCGCCACGGATTGCCGCCGCGGTCACTAGGTAGGTAGGTCGAAGAGACTCTCTGGTAACTCCTTCCAGAAACAAAAGAAGCGCTGATTAGCCCATTTGATACCACAACTCTCGTGATCTAGATGTTAATGGGTGTGACTCAGAGGAGTTGTTTTCAAATCCATCCTGAGGAGTTGCGAAAGCTTACATCAGAGATCTCTAATAATTCTTTGAAAAAGGCTGTACCAAGTGGGAGGTACCTGGCTGGTGCCGGGCAGTCACAGAAAAAGTGGAATAGGGTTTCTTTTTCCTGTGTATTGTTGCAGCTACGGCAATAAGTGTTCAAAGAGATGCCTTACTTGGCAACATGTGAGTCAATTGGCCACTGGCCTCTACTCATTGTTACGATTCTTGCTGTCTCGTTGCGAGTTCTGTTGATAAGGTCATTCTGTCTAGATATGGCACAGAATTTCTATGCTGTTCTTCCCTTGATGAGTCCAATCGAGGAACAAACTAACTCCACAAGTGAACCATCAAAGGTTGAGTCATATCTGGCTAGCGCGTCTGCTCTCTCATTACCTTCTATGTTACTATGGCCGAGAACACAGAAAGTCCTGTCCAGGAAGTGGACTTGAACCTCCTGAATTTGTGTTTAAGCATGGTCTAGTCAGTTGTGATCAAGGACAAAGCCATAGACTGTGACCTTATGGTTTTCCGGACCAGAATCCATTGAAGAGTCTCTGCCTGAGGCACCACAGCATTTCATTCTCTTTGATCCTGTTCACGTAGTTTCCAGTTCTCCAGATCAAGCGCTCTGGTATCCGCCATAGTGGTCCTTAAAGCAGACGTTCGGTCTACACTAGTTGTCTCGAAGCTGAGGCGCTGTGATTCGAAGATCCTCTTGGTTGGAGTTTCCTTCGAAAGTATTCAATATCTGTTCTGCTTTCCTGCTGATTGTCCAGGCTCCCACCACCACATATCAAAAGTGACAGGATCAGGGTGTTGTAGTGCATGCATTTCTACTTAGGAGTAGGAATTTTAAACGTTAGTTGCTTCGCCAAACCTTTATCTTCATCGAATCTCATTCGTTACTTAATTACTTACTTATCGAGCCAGCGACCCTTGGAGGGTCTGAACCTGAACTAATGCCGCTTTCCATCCTTTACGGTCCCGGGCACGCTGTTTCCAGTTTACAAGACCAAGGTTTCTGGCATCCACGATTGCCTGATCTTTAAACCGGAGGTTCGGTCTTCCTTTTCTTCGTGAACCAGGGGATTGGGATTCGAAGATCCTCTTAGTTGGAGCATTCTCCTCCAATTGCTCGATGTGGTCGAGCCATTGCAGTCGACGGATTCTTGCTTTCCGGACTACATCCACAGTTTGGAGAGTTCGCTGTTATATCTTCTCCTCCATTCGCCCTCCTCGCAGATAGGACCAAATATTCGACGTAGAATTTTTCTTTCGATGGATCCCAAGATCTGCTCCGCTGTCTTACTTACCGTCCAGCATTCAGCTCCATAAAGCAAGATTGGCAAGATTAGGGTTTTTTTAGAGCATGATTTCGGACCTTCGAGTTAAGAGTTAGGAGTAGCAGCGGTTGCCTAAGGTTATCCTTCGTCGAATCTCCGTGTAATTTGTGGAGTTTGTGTTTGCCGCGTTTGAAGGCCAAGGAGTATTCTACTTTGACAACTTCAGCGATCTGAACACCGACGTCAGAAACCTCCTTCGCTTCATCAGAAGCTCCAATTAGTTCACCAAGTAGGTTAGGAGATCTCTCCAGATCCATATGGCGTCACAATGTCCCTATCACTGGTCTAAGTGTGCTGGCAGCCACTTAAACCTAACCTTACCCAATGGTCTTCATGGTTTTTCGTCTGATCTTCAACTGGCTTGCTGTGATGCATCTTATCATCTGTTATAGCTGCAAAATCTCGAAGGTCCTACATCGTTAGCAACTAGAACCATTCATCAAGACAACCCTTATATGTTTCCTCGTTGAAAATTTATCTCCTTGGAACGCATGAATACTTTTGAAACTAAACCATAAAAATTAATTTCCGCTCAAAACAATAATAAAACGCAAACATCTTCTGTTTTTTTTTTTTTACAACGCTTTCCAGTTGATTGGTTTAATAATCACATCACACATCCTATACCGGTACTTAACGTTAATGAATATCTAATTTATGACACAACTTGAGTGTGAGATATTTAAGCTGTTTACATCTTTTTCTTGGAATTTGAAATCAAAATGGGAAAAGACAAGCAAGTAGGTTACCAGTTTCCAATACATTTCCAAGAAAAAAAATATGAATTCCTTCGAACAAGTAAATTAGCTTTGTTAAAAGAGAACTTACTTATATCCTGTCTTCACTTGTGGGTGGTAGGACCTCTTCCACGCCTACACACCACCGCATGTGGTTTCTGGAGTTATGTGCTTGGATTGTCGCTAACTCTTTCCCTATTGTTGTGATGAATTCTCCACAATTCCGTCGCATGAGTTTCTATCTTGGTAGACCCGCTCCATCTATGTCATTTTGTCTCTCAACAGGAACCGAATTTGACAAAAGCAAAGTCTACTCTGATGCAGTTTAGGTGTTAGCGCCTTAGCGGGCGCATAAACTTCTACGTTGTTGATATTCAGTACGGTCTACAGCCTTCAAAATCATGCACCTGTCGATTTTTTCGCAAAGGAAGTGGCAGCGATAAGATCGTACACCTTCAACAATCTAACGTTTAGAAAAAGGGTCGAACACTGAAGAATGGGCGAACACTGAAGCCAAAACTGACCACATAACACCACTCCTTGCATTCTCTAAGAGAGAGCTGGATAGATGCAGATCCAAGTCACAGCACCGCTTTTCAGGCAGAAGTTCAAGCAATCGATGAGACTTCGCTAGAACTATCAGAGCAGACACTCCCAAGAAGACACAGCGACATCTACATAGAAAGTCAAGCATCCATCAAAGCCATCACATCTACAATAATTAGATGCAAAGTCGTGAAACCCTTCCACGATGCGTTTGAGTACAACGGACCTGTGAAGAGGATTCTGCACGAGGAGGACACATTCCACCCTTAATGTGAATGCCCAAACCTTAGCAGCAATGGAAAGTCAGCCCTCAGAGAACACTTCTTCAATTATCTGGACGAATTGTCAAACAAGCCAACGAAAGAAGATCAACTGGAGACTGAACGAAACGAACTCATCACCGAAAGAATCAAAAAAAGCCACGATAGCCTTCTACTCGTGCAGCAGAATATTTGGGAAAACCTAGGGACCAAAGCCCAATGGCTAAAGTAAAACCCATACTGACCTACGGTAACCTCGTATGGTGGCAAGCCGTCACAAAAGCCGCCAAACTTTTGGCCATCACAAAGGTATAAAGACTAGCGTGCATTGACACTACCAGCGCAATGAGAACAACTCCTACAGCAGGACTTGAGGCAATTCCAAGCGGAAGTCTTAGCAGTGACAACAGCCGCCCGTGAGACTGCAATGAAGGCAATACCGCGCAATGATATTACCTTTTTCATTAACATAAAATTGAAGCTTGTGAAGTGCTGTCGAGAAGAGCTCAGGGTTCTTGGAGCACACCACAAGGTTACCCCCTACTGGGTCCCTGGGCATGAGGGCATACCATGGAACGAGAATGCTGACGAACTAGCAAGAAGTGGTTAGGCACTAAGTCCGGAACAAGCCGACTTGCTCACTGAAGCTCGTAGCAGTGAATTAAGCTCAAAGAGAGGCAAACAACAGATGGTCCTCTCTGGACACCTATGTCATCACAAGGAAACTATGGCCCATATTTGACAAAGCTAGGACCCACAGAATTATACAAAAAGATAGAAAATCCCTTTCCACCCTTATATGTGTGATTACGGGACACAACACTCTTCGGTACCATATACAGAAGCTCCGTATTACGGATGAAAACCTGTGTAAGGGTTGCAGTAACGAGGGAAATTATAGGGATACAACCCACTTTCTCTGTCATTGTCCTGGCCTGTACCAACTTAGATGTCACTTCTTCCAGGATCTCGAGGAACTATCCGACATACCGGTGAATGACATGAACAACTTTATCAAATCCACAGGATGGTTTGTAACACAGCAGACACAGTAAGTAGCTTAACCGTTTTATACTCTGTAAGCGAGTAGGGTAAAATTTCCCCCTATGGGTCTCTAGGTAGGTAGGTAGGTAGAAGTGCTTGAATCTGGTGAAACCTGCCAGAGACACAAGTAGCGCGGGTGCGCCGTTTCAATACCAAACAATGAGTCTGTAGTGACCTGAGTGTAGCGTAGAGGCAGTTCTTGTTCGCCAGCCGACGTACCTAACCTAACCTAAGCCAACGAAAACAATCCTTAAATTCCTTTAAAACTCGGGTTGGTTAAGGGAAGCCAATAAATAATAAGAAGCCTTGTTCCATTATCAGTTTTCCCACACTGGGGAACGCGATAGATCCTTTGAGACCCGAGTTAGGCTGTTCTCTATAAGGTGCAGCTATCCCCTTGTTGGAGATACGATTTGACCCAAAATGTGTGCATGGAGCACATACTGATGCGTAGTTGTGACGGCCATGAATCATTCAAAGGAGCCAAGTCTTATGGCACGATCTCCATGTCAGAAAGGACCTAATCGTCGATGGGGATAAACTGCTTCGAAAGATGAATGAAGCCAAGAAATGGGTAGTTTTCCCGAAGCTGTACTGAGAGTGGACACTTTTTTGTCTTGAAAATAATGAAATCCTGCACCTTAGAGGAAATAAGACGGATCAGGAGGCTTTCCTTTTCTGCTTCCGAAAGTCCATTGAATTCCTCCGCTTCTCACCAACCACTACAAGGGTATACAGCCTTGTGGGACACCACATCCACATCGAATCTCTAATTCCTCTGACAATGTAGCACGTGTCATATTATTCCTCCGCCTACTGACTTTGACCTTGAAGACCATTCTTCCACATTGCCAACAGAAGTCCTTACCACATTGGTTGTGTCTTCTCTTGTGTTTTTTTGTTTTTTTTCCAGAATCCCAAAATCTTGAAAACCATTTCCCAACCAATATTTTCGGGACCCAGATTCTGGTTGTAATGAAAAAATAAATAAAAAATAGAACACGACATTAGATTTTTATTAAAAGCTTGTAATCCGATCTGTTGGCAAGGACCCTACTGCTCGTGGACATTACGACCGAACTAAACAAATTCATATGCTATAAAACCTATTACACACCCTCTGAGACCTTTAAATACCACTCGAGGGACCTCTTTAAAATCTCCTCTTCACTTTCAATTAGCTGCAATCTCCGATTTGAAATCCTCCCTCAATCTCCTCCAGACAATCCCTTCGATGGTCGATTCGGCAAGGTTACCACCATCTGCCCCCATACGAACTATGACTATTCCAAAATGCTTAGCTACCTACTTTCAATTAATTAAACGGCTTTTCCGGATTATGTGCGAGAGGAGGCACAATACGATGTGCTTGGCTCCCAGATAGCGAGCGTCATTCAGCTTCGACTAACTATCTGACAATAGCATTCCCTGCTGGTTCATACTTCCTACAAGGAATACATAATCTGGAAATGCTAAGGAAAAACTTTGTCCATACCACCACCACCACCACCATTACTACGACTCAGTCGATGTCCACCACCCTTGTTCGTGTTTCAAGGAAAGATGTCATCTTCCTGAGACAAGGCAAAAGAAAAAAAAAAAAAACACGACGACGACTGTATGGACAGGTCATTAATTACAACCTCTTTCTGTGTCCCTTCCTGTTTTGCCTCACGTAGGAGGAGTGTAGGACCGACGACACCCAAAAAAAGGCTGGTGGAGGATAATTTCTCCTTGAAAATTTAAAACTATGAAATAAATTCGGGACGACTTTTCTGTTCTGTCTGCCTTTTCCTGCTGAGTGAAGGGATTGTGTTTTTTTGTTTGTTCCGGACTCCTGTTCCTGTTCCTGTGTACCTTTGTAGCCCGCTCTAGGGCCTATATTATATATAGGGACTGCAAAAGTGCGGCATTGTTTATGGCTCTTATTTGATTATCATGATTATGATGTAACCCGGTATTTGGTGGGTGGTATACAAAACTTCTGACCTCTGTGAACGCCCCCGACTGCTCATAAACGCGCGAACGATGTGCCCATTTTGAGGGGGCATTTAATTACCGCTTTATAGCCAGAGGGGGATTCTTCTCTTCCAGTTTTTTTTTTTTTTTTTGGTTCAATCTTTCCCTTTTGTTTACTGCTGGCGATTTTGCTGGGCCAACAAGGAAAATCCTGTGTAAATATCTATCAAATGGAATGGGTGCTCGTAGAATTGTAGGATGGGAATCCTTCCAGATCCCTGAATTAGGGTTAACCCGTGATTTAAAATTAACGCCGACGCTAAAGTGGTTTTTATTACCTGACGTTTTGTATCTCATCTTTGGTGGGCTTTGGGGGTGACTACTGCCAAAGAGTGAGACTCCACCAGCCCCAGTGACGACGACGACGACGACGCGCAAATAATGGCAGAAACGGCGAAAGTTACTCAATTTTATGTTCTACCCGTGCGAGGACAACGACAACGTTGGCCATGGTTCACGATGGAATTTCGTGGCGCGGCCAGGAGGTGGAGGTAATTGCGGTTCGGTTCGACGATAGTAAAACGAACAAGAAATACGAAAAATATTTAAATCCCTTTCAACAGTTGTGTTGGAGTTGAAAATCGTCCTCGTTCTCGTTCTCGTTCTCGTCATCATCGTCGTCATAGGCTCATGCCATGCCATATTGGTGTGTAGACAGTGGGAGTGGCGATTTGGATCTGCTCCTTTGCAAGTTCATCTATTCATCGGTGACACTTTATTTTTCGGATGGATTTTGCTATCGTTTAGATTGGGATTGGAATTGCCTGTCATTCGGTTGAGATGGTGTGATGGTGTGGCAGCAGCGGCGGCTTCCTTTTTTTTTATTTGAATCTATTTGCGGGAGGGAATATTTTATGGGCGCGCGGTTGTCTCTGGTGTATACACGGATGATTGATAGATGAGCGACGACAACGGAAAGTGTGAGTCGCCTCTCATACTTGAGTGATTCGGATTTCAAGATGTTTGAAGGTTATGGCTCTTTTTCCTTGGGCTGTCCTTCAACTCAATCAAAATCCCCGGAGGGAGTGTGATGGGTGTAATAAAACTCGACGAATCCAAATAAGTCAAGTGTAAGGAAACATTTATGTTTCGTAAGCCATTTGTTATGGCGGGCACTGTAGCGCGTTTGATGACCAACCAGTGATATGAGATTGCCGGACGTACATATATGTACCAACATGCCTAACAAATTTGGATCACGCATGTGATTCATGTGATAGCTATGGTTCCTGATGGGAAGCCATAAAGATCCCCCGGATGGAGTAAAATTTTCGCATTTTATTGTTTCCCCGAAACATGGGGAAGCATGGCATGATGTATCTCGTTACGCGGTTTGATCTGACTCCCTCGCTTATCCTCATTTGATGAAATATTTAACGAAAATTGAGAACTTCCACAAATTAATGGAAAACTTTTGAATTTTCCAATATAATTGGAAGCGAAACTCATTAATACGATTCATCGTCGGCAATGAGCAAACAAAATAAAACACAGCACACTCGTGTCAGCCGGATGTCGGCAAAAAAAGGACTGCAAGGAGCAAGGGAAATTTAATTTTAATTCATGTTGCTCAGTAAGAGAATGGAAGGATCAACACAATACATCAATAATCGAACGAAATTAAGCTGCAATACATCGGTGAAAAATTGAAGGATACCCTATACACATTGTTGTAAATCCTGTTCAAACTGGAAGTGGAATAATTATGTCCTCCTTAAACTGGAGCCCCTTCAGTATCAGTAACAGAAACATACCACTCCTAAACTTAATCGCTCAGATCCTTGTTTTTACATAATCTTCAACTTGGACTTCGACAGTTGGGACTCTCCGAACAGATTGTAGTTTTTGGAGAATGAACACTTCCTTTTTGCCTTGCACCTTCTTGAATTGCTCCTGCAATTGCTTCACAAACTTACTTAAAGGACTTCTCCTGGTTTCGAACACCAAAAAATGACTCCAAGAGGTAATTGCTATTGTCTTGCATTATACGTACAGAAGGCCGGTTTCTCTGGTCCGAATTAAACTTAATTGGGATTCCAAACCAACTATCCGTCATCGATTCCTTTAGTGGATTCCGGACACAGTACTTTTCCTGATCGATTGGGTACCTACAACTGGATTGCTGTCTTTTTTTTTTTTGTTTTGTTTGACTTCTTTCATTGGACATTGCCACCTTGATCAAATATTGATTTGACTCCAATGTATGCTAGGACCACAGGGAGTCATACAAGACTCTCTCTTCCTGTTAGCATGACATAAGCTCAAAAATATTGACACAAGTCGCTCAACAGGCACAAATTTCATACAATATCAGCACAACGGCAGAGATTTATCAAGCTTTGACGAAACAGTTTCAAGAAATGTAGATTCGTAAGGTAGCATACATAGGGACACCAAAACAATCGATGCATGCAACAGAGTGCGTAGAGTCAGGAACGAAACAAGAATCTCCATCCCGAGGAGCAAGAATGACAGTTTTAAGGAATTATGCCAGCAAATGGACACAAACCCATGGGGTAATGCCTTGAGAATGGTTGTAGCAAAGCTCAAATGACCCATAGCACCAATACGGTCCCTGTATTTCACAAGAAAAACAGCACTGCTCTTGGAACTGCACCCTTAATTCATAATGAACTTCTTGACGTATTTGCATGTGTTAGTGGTTTACAAGGAGCAAGGCTAGATGACATACCAGCTCTAATGGATAAAAGCGCAATACTAGACTACGATTGTGACAGCAGAGGTATGTCTTAGCGTATCAAACCTACAAGCTAACGATCTTTTGAAGATTCACGCAGTTCCGCAATGACTTCTAAATCCTCTCTTCAGAATGGAACTCAGTTTTCCAATTTTCTTATGCAACGAGTTCAAAGTCTTCGAACCCTGTCAAGGGGACGATTGAGGAGACTTGGAGTGTGTATCAGGGCTTTTTTCCGCATTTTAAAACTAAAAAGGTTAAGTTTTCATTTCGTTAGTTTTCGTGGGAGATCGACAAGTAACCTGCAACTTTAAAACTTTTGAGAGCCTCAGGCGATTAAGGAAGGAATATTTGCATCTTCACAAACAGCCAACTGGCAATAAAGTCCCTGGGTTTGTGCTCATCTACTTCTGATGCCGCTCAAGATTGCCGTTCATCTGTTGTGCTGGGTGCATGACCACGGAGACATTTTCATCAGCCTTGGCAAGATTGGTAGAAAAGGTACTACGCTCAACATTTTTCCAACCACAGAGGGGAGTATGTCTGACATGTCAAGTATTCTCACGAGGCACTGCTCTATAAGTTAGCATGCTTAAAGGCTATAGGCCTCTATTCTAATGATATCTGTAGAAGCTGCGAAGATGAGAAGAAATAATCATCCCAGGTCTGTCCAAAAGAAGACTGTTCCACTGGGAGCTCCTTTCTTCAACAATCTTATCGATCTGGTGGACATGAACGTCATGAGCATCCTTGGAGATATTAGAAGCTCCAACTGATTCAAAGAGTGCGTAAGTGGGTACAATGAAAAAAGATTCAGTGAACCCCCCTCTAGTATAAGTATGTTTGAATCGAGTAGCTGAAACGTACTCGTACCAGTTTGGTTGATTATAGATGCGACCACCATCGATAATATCGAAAAAGTTGAAATGATATTGGATGACCATGAAACCAAAGTTAGAGAGCTTACATTGTTGCGATTTGCATGACAGTGGCACGCTCGCTCACTTTGGACCAAAAACACATTTAAACGGAAATGATACGATTCAGATGTATACCTCCGATGAGACTTGGATCCAGCAACAAACTCCTCAGATGAAATGACAATCGTTATGCCCCCAACCGACCAGCTGAACTAAACTCATTCCAAATCCAAATGGCATCTTACTTACTTACTATCAGGCCAGCTAGCCTGAGCCTGAGCTAATGCCTATGCCGCTTTCCATCTTTCACGGTCCCGGACACGCTGCTTCCAGTTTACTAGACCAAGGTTTCTGGCGTCAGCGATTGCCTAATCTATAAACCGGAGGTTCGGTCTTCCTCTTCTTCGTGAACCAGCTGGCTGCAATTCAAAGATCCTCTTAGCTGGAGCATTCTCATGCATTCGACGGATTTTTGCCGTCAGAACTATATCTTTGTACAGCTCGTAGAGTTCGCGGTTATAGCTTCTCCTCCATTCGCCCTCCTCGCAGACTGGACCAAATATTCGACGTAGAATTTTTCTTTCGAATGATCCCAAGATCTGCTCTGCTGGCTTACTTATCGTCCAGCATTCAGCTCCATAAAGCAGGAGTGGCAGGATCAGGGTTTTGTAGAGCATGATTTTTAACCTTCGAGTTAGGAGTTTAGACCCAAATTGTTTGGACAAACCCAAGTAGCAGCGGTTGCCTAAGGTTATCCTTCGTCGAATCTCCACTAGGGTGTCATTTGTAGAGTTTATGCCCCGAGGTAGACAAACTCCTTCACTACCTTAAAATTAAAGCTATCAATTGTTAGGTTTTGACCTAGACAGATCGGTTTTTGGTAGACAGCATGTTTTATCCTAGTTAATGGTGAGACCAACTCGTTGGGCCTGTTCTTGTATTGCCATAAAAGCCTCAATAATGGCACGCTGTGAACGAGCGATGATGTCGATATCGTCTGCGTAACCCAGCAGCTGGATGGATTTGTCAAATATAATGCCTTCTGTGTTTACGCCGGCCTTTCGCACTATCTGCTCTAGCACAAGATTAAAGAAATCACACGGCAGTGCGTCTCCTTGCCGAAATCTGGTGCATGTTTGGAATAACTCGGAGGTTCTGTTCCCAAACTGCACGATGCATTGCGAGTTCTCTAGCTTGACGCGACACAACCGGATCAGTTTTCCCAGGATCCCGAATAAGCCATGGCATCATTAAGATGTTATCTCTAATCTCAAGTAAGTCCTCTATGTTTTATGTGCTAAAGTAAACCCTTTAACTCGGATCTGTCTCCTGGTCCAACTTTGACTTATAAACTGAAATCATCACCAAGAAATGTTTTCCGAAAAATGTCTGGGAAACCACAAAATCTCCTCCAAATCAACATCTTTAGGTCAAACTTCAATTCTAGATAAAAATTCCAAGCAGTGCGGACTAGGATCAGAGTTTGTTCTGCTTCGATCAAAGGCATGCCTTCTACAGCAACTGATCCAAGATGGGTGTCAAAACAGGAGCTTACATCTTCTATGATTTCCACGGTATCTTCAAATGCAAAGACAGGTGTAGAGTTTTTCAAACCTAGTTCACAACCGTAATACAGCCATTCTGCAGTTAACACCATCCAAATCGAAGCTTTGTCAAGATGTGCACGCCTTATCCCAGTGATTTTTTGACTGTCAACGACGTGAATTTCTGTTTGGTACCGTGACAGAAGGATATTTACATCAGGAAACGAGAAAGCAGACGAATTTGCACAGAAATAACACGTCAAATTTGCAGGCCAGACCTCCAATAATCTAGTCAAACCCAGTCGGAAGGAAATATAAATCGTTTAAGAAGTCCTCACACTTGATGATATGGTTCAAGACTCAAGAAATGCCTTCGAATTCAATTCAATTCTGAAAAAAGCTCATTATCTTCCACCAACTCCTTGGTGTATCTGCGCTCCAAATTGCAAAAAAAAATTACTTCACCCTATCAGAAATAACAACAGCTCAACCTCATGTACATAATTTATTTTTTTTTTTTTTAACTGTAATCAGAGCCTGCCACAACGTTACGCATACGGTCCCATCAGAGGATAAAATTAAAAATCATAATTTACAATGGAAATCGACCAATCGAGTGACTGACTAAGTGAGCACATTGTAGGCATCCCTGTGGTGATACACACACTATTGCCAACACAAAGGACCGTGTATGCAATATTAATTATAAAAAGGTGTAAATTCATGTGAATCCTCCGAAGGATCCCTTCGCATTTAATTCCCACCGGGTTGGGCTTTAATGACGAAATAAAACCATAAAAATCCATAATACCAAGGGGAAGTCAATTCCGTTAGCAAGGACGCTCTGTTCTGATTGTAAGGTAATTTGATAAATTTCAAGAAAGGATAAGAACGTTCTCTCCTACTGTTGTTGTTCCTAATCCCAAGGCACGTTAATGCAACAAAACAAAAAAAGGACAAAAACAATGCACACACACGAGAGAGTGCATGGAAAAAACGCAGAGCTTTCACCATCCTAGGGAGTGACCTAATAAGGATACCTATGGATGGACCTACAAAAGAGAGTTTTCTCGCTCTCTATCTCTCTCTCTGTGTGTGTCAAATTTCCACGAGAATTTCTGTCCTCTCCTTTCCATTGAAGCTTTTTCTGCGCCGCTCTCTGTGCAGACATTATCGATTCGCGTGCCGGGAAAGAAAGTTTCCAAGGCGGGTGCTCGCTCACTCGCAGTTCCAAAGAGCGCCCGAGCCTTTATTGTTCCACAAGCCACCCGCCTTCCAGAGGCCAAATTCATCGGCGCGAATGAGATTCCTATTCTGCACGAAATTTCTGTGTCTGTTGGTGGATGAACTGTGTACCCACAGTGACCCCATAAGGGTGCTCTCTCTCCCTACCTACCCCCAACCGTGTTCGTTGTGTTTTTCTACGTTTCTTCTTCTTTTTTTCGGTTTCGATAGTTGCCCATCACAACCTGAAATTACATGAATCTCCCGTACACTTTTCAGGCATCACCCGGCGATCCCAACAAAAGGGAATGAGAAAACAAAAAAGCAAAACTTTTCCAACACAGATTATCCTTGTGTGTTGTCTGCTCGAGGGGGGGGGGGGAGGGGTGAGCGACTTTGAGCGTGCGAATGTATATGTATTGGTTTGTGTTTGTGTGCACATTAAGTAAGGTAATTAGGCCGTGTTCCTTTTTTTCTGGTTCGCCGACGTGTTGTATTTTCGGGAGATCTGGTGAAATGGTGATGCTCCTCTCTGACGCTTACTGAGATTATTCGTTTTTTTTTTTTTTTTCGCTTGTTCTCATTAATTGCAGTACATTGCCGGACGATAATTGTAATTCACAGGGTTGAGTTGGAGTCACGGCAGGCAGGGTAGCGGGCAGGCCTCCTGCCGCTCTCTGTCAATTTGCATTTAAATTGCGAAATTTAGTGCGCACCGTAATCGAGCGACTCTTCGAAATTGGGGTACGAGTTGGAGGTGTAAAACACAATTAGCCTGACCTCGACCTATTGACATCTGGCATGAAACAAACAAGCACAATGGTAGCAATTCGCATTCAGCATCTGGCTTGGTTCCGAAAATCCAAGCTTAATATTTAGGAGATGTTCCCATCGTCACACTATCACCCAATTGATTGTCCTTGGCTGGTAGTTGGTGTGAGTATTATACTCCATTTGGAGCAGTTAGCAGTTTGTTTTGGCATTTCGAATGGCTGTTGTCAACTAAGTTTCAGACAGGTGGTGTCGAGAGGGGTTGTGTGGATAAGTCAATGGCTATTCGTAACTGGTTCGTCTCTGTAGGGAAATGAAGAAGAATTTGATGGCTCCAGTTGAAAGCGTTTCCAATTAAATGAATGATATCTTCGTCGGAATGAAGTTTCAAGGCTTCAGGGAATTTATTTTTTCCTTAACACCTTATCTTTGTGTACATTTTGTCTGAGGGAGTCCTTTTGTTCGGTATGTCTTTGTTTGAAAAGATTTCCTTCCACTTGGATTCGTTTTCGATCTGTTGAAACTTTTGCACTTGCACATACAGTAGAATCTGGATATAGCGACGATCAAGGGACCGACTTTTCTTTTGTATGCAAACCTGACACATGTCACGTTGGTAAAAGTGGTAAGTCTTTATAAGCAAAGTCGTAGTAAACGGATTCCACTGTATGTACGAATATGTACCTATATATCTTCTCTAGATCCCTGCACCTGCTTAGAACTTGCTCTAGACGAAAAGCTAACAATGGAAGGAATGTAGCTTTCTTCTCTTTATTTTTAGCTGTTCTTATAAAGCTGTTCATCAAGTTGCATAACAACAAGTATCTTACACTAGTATGACTAAGAACCTCTCCAATTTGTCGCCACTGCATGCAAGGGAAGCCTATACGAGGTAAAGAGTTTAAGGAGAAATATCAGAATCGACCTAACCTCACTGACCTACATCCCACCAAAACAGGTTAAAAATTGTCCTAGAATCATCCTTTACTGGGTAAAGAGGAGAAACATTAACAAGATCTTATGGATAAAAGACACTCGACCTTCATCGATATAAAGCCAGGGTACAGTAAAACCCGGTTAAGTGCTTCGCGCTTAATTACCCAAACCGCTTAAGTGCCCGAAAATATTAGGTTCAAGTATTTTCTATACATTAAGCGGGTTCGTCTAACTACCTCATCCGCTTAAGCGCCCAAAACAGATGAAAATGTTCACGAGGCAGTTATCCGGGTTTTACTGTATTTTACCAAGATCTGGACCACCACATCTTCCTTACTTAAAGTTTTTCTGTCCATTTACATCTAGTTGCCGCCTGGTCTGAGATAGTTTGGACAGTTAAAGACTGCGACGTAACTTAACTCCCGATCTTTGGAGATGCCTACACCATGGCAGCCTTATTATTTTATTATAATGATATCGGGAGGGTTGTTCACAGCCCCTGGCACTGCGATTTCTAGCGAATCCTATTGTGCCTTTCCAAGTGTTCTCAAATGAATTGTTTCACCCCCGAAGATGTCAGTAGTTGTTCCGTAGGGATGACTTCGTTGCCGAGGATTCTCGTTCTAAGTTGAAAGAAAGCTGGGCATTCCGTTAAGATGTGTAGAAAGGTCTCTTCACTCTCAAGGCAGAGTCAACAGCTTGACTCTGTTACAAGGTTCATGCAGTGTAGGTGTTTGTTTAGACGGCAGTGTCCGCTGAGGAATCCAATTAGTGCTCTAAGGTTGCTCTTTTCGAGGTCCAATATGGAATTTGGCAGCCTTGCATAGGATACGTTTGCCTGTCCCTCATTTCAACTTACTTTCCCTGCGCATTCGTTAAGAGACGATTGGTGTAAATCTTAATTTCCGTGCTTGATACTGCCTCTATTCGTCCGGTGACCTAACGTATAGCTGCGACTTTGACCTTAAAGACTTTATTTTGACGAGGGAAACGAAAGGAATGATTGTGAATGTCGAGGTGTTTCGTAAAAATGTCAGCAACAGCCTTCGGTCAGTATAGATAGATTTGGAATCCTTGTACAGGACTTCGGGATAGCTCCGGTATTGTGTGTCTGTAGCTCAACCTCAGTGAATAACAGATCAGCTATGGTGTGGTCTCTCAGCCTTGTTATTAGCGTGCTTCTTCCCATAAATGTCCATTGGCAGTAAGTTTGTCAATTCTACTTTGACATTTGTGAAGTAAACAAATACAAAATACACGTCGCTATACTCCTAAAGAACGCAGAATAATTGTTTCGATTTTTTTGCGAAATTTCAGCGCAGATTTCCCGGTCGTCCGACACCAACTAGGCAAACACTATGACGTTTAGCCACTCGCCTAGAAAAGTATGGGACAAAACGAAATACTATCAGGTCTGGCCGGCCCCGGGCCAGCCGTTCTGCTGAGAATATCTCAGCTGTGACTGAAGATGTTGCAGAGGACCCCGGAGTATCGACCAGGCGACGTGCCACGCAATTGGGAATTAATCGGCAGTCTTCCCATACAAAGTGCAGACAGTGCATCAGCTGTAAACTGTTGATCGCCAAGCGCGTGTTACTTCGCTCAAGATATCCTAAATCTCGACCACGAGGGAGACAACTTTTCATCGAAAATCATCATGAGCGACGAGGCCCATTTCTATTGCTTCTGGGGCACCGAAAATCCGCGTACAACATACGAAGAGAATATCCGTCAAGAATGCAAGGACCTATCGCCGAAAGTTCTGGCAAGAGTGATGGAAAATGCTATAAATCGGGCCCGAATGGTCGTCAATTCTGGCGGCGACCACTTAGCCGATATCATTTTCTCGAAAAAAAAAATTGCAGCTTAAGAACATCAGGTGACAACTTTTGCGCCACTTTGTAGTATCTATGGAAATGTCCACCTTGCTTGACGAACGAAAGTAGAAGATAGACATGTGCCCTCTTTGGCTTCGAGGAATTTGGAACACTTGCGATTTCGTGTCATTTATTGAAAGTTTTCTAAATGCATCGCTCTGTTGGGGAGGGACACTACAGGATCATCTCAGTGATGTGAGGACTCATGCCACGGTGCTTTTACCGAGTTGCACTTTCTAGTGATTTTCCATTAAATACGTGAAATACTCTTCGGTCCGTCTGCGGTGTCTATCGCTAGCCAGATGCTGTGGCTTCTCTGTCTTTCGCTTTCCAATGCTTTTCCACTTTTGTCTGCACAAAGATGCTAATTTTTTTCTCTCGAATTGGAGAAATCTTCAGAGGCACAGATTTCCCCCTTGCTAAAACCGCTGACAGGGACTACCCCCCTTTTCAATTTTAGGCCCTCTCCGTGGTGAAACATCCAAAAGTTCGTCTACTACAGAAGTTTATTATATCGGGGCACGAATCAAAAATTAGAGTAGTCATTCGTTTGGCTCTGGAATTCTTTCCCTGTTATCTTAGGGTAGAGCCAAAGATCCAGAAGCTTCGCAATATAAACTTCTAACTTGAGAACGCGCAGAAAGCAACTATAGATTACTTTCCAATTTAAACCTTTAAATGCTCTCTCTCAACCCTTATTATCAGCACCACAATTCACAAATAGTTATATTCTTCCACCATTTTGTATAATTTTAGACGTTTATTTTATTACAACTTAAAACTGCCTAACGGTATACCAGTATACACATCAATTCGCCCACAGTTTTGAATAAAACTGCTGGGTAATTTAATACCACAAAGTACGTAATAATTTTTATGTCGCGGTATTGATTCGGCGTCAACGATAAATGCTTTACAGATTTATTGCAAAAGATTATCCGTGCCGTGTAAAAATACCGTTGAAAATGAAAAGATGCCGCGTAAAATTGTTATTTTCTTCGAAATCAAACAAACAAAACGTCAAAGAATGGCACACTTTTACAGCAAACGCCTCAATTTTTTTATTGCCCGTTCGTAGTATATTGTGGAGGCAGAGGCATTTTACACGGTAAAATTCCAACAGATGGGGTTCGTTTCGTAGCGCCGGCAGAGTCGGAAAGAGGTTTAATAAAAGTCAAAGTGCCTTTTGATGGTTTCGGATACAATTAATTGAGATCCGGAATTGTTCATTTGCTTAGACAAATAATTGGCTGTGGTAGGGCGTTGGTGGATGGTATTTGACTGTTTATAACGGTAATTAATTGAGCTAATTAACAAGTGATGGAGAGGATAACAAAGGCAAATGTCTTACACATGCCTTCATATTTTCGAATATTCATATTAAATTTAATTGAAGTCGAAATAAATCGCATCAAATTCAATGAAGACTTGATGAAGGGTTTAATCGAGGGTTTTTGGCAGTTATGACCGGGATGGTTGTTATTGTATTTTAAAGCGGAATGAGGTACGTTTTGTAGTTTCGTGGCAGTTTTGTAATTGTAGTTAATCTTTTTTGTGGCATATCCTAAGGAGCGGTTGGTGTATTCGATAAGCACTTTTTCTAGCATATCCGTTGGCGTACAGGAAACTTAAGAAGGAGCTGTTTAGGAGTGTTAGGTTAGGTAACAGGGCTGACGGGAATGGAGGTCCCTTCTCCGTCACACTTAGGTCAATGTAGACCCACTGTGGTATCCTAGGGGTTTCAGCCCCCTTACTAGGAACCATTAGCCTTTGTTCTGTCGAGCCATTCCGAGACGCGGATAAATCTGCGTATGTTGACCAAAGACTTGTCGGACAGTTCTTCTAGATCCTGAAAAAAATGTCTTCCTAGGGTTTTGAATCTTTTATGGCAGAGCGCTGGACAGTGGCGAAGAAAGTGTGGGGTGTCCTCATCTACTTCTTCGTCGCCACAGCCTCTGCAAAGGTCTTCCGTGTTCAATCCCAGTCTTCTTGCATGGTAGTTTAGCATGTTATGCCCGGTGAGGAAACCTATTAGAGAAGATAGGTATTTTTTATCTATTTGCAGGATTCTATCAGTTTTTTGTTTATTGTAGAATGGCCATAGGAACTCAGCGCATTCCATCTATCATTAGCTATCTTTTGAATTTTGCTCCCAATCACCTATTTGAGGTTACAGGGTGGAATTTTAGCGGCGAAATCAGCTTGGTCGGCGTCTAAAGAAGATCCGTCCCTTGCCAGCTCATCAGCTGTCTCGTTACCAGGGACCCAGCTGAGTCTTACATTGTGCTGCCTGCCAAGAACCCGTAGGTCTTCGCGACAGTGACGAACAAGCTTCGATTTTACTTCAATGGGAGAAATCGCTCTTATTGCCGCCTGGCTGTTGATGGATGGTTAAGGAGTGTTATTCTGGTTCGAATGAGACTTGGGCAGTCGCTGAGAAAGAGTGTCTTGTCCGGTTTAGTAGCACTTAGTCGCATTCTTTTTAGATTGTGGCCTGTGAGGATGCTAGGTAAGGTCGGTGAGCATGAGGCATTGAATATCTGTTTTGTTTTGTTTTTGCTTTCATCGGCGAGTTTCCAGAAGTCTTAGTGTTTTAGAACCCTTAACAGAGGCAGACCATTGTTTGGTTAAGTTTTGATCTTATTCTTTCCAGTTCATCGACCTTTTTATTTCAATCGATGCCTCTACGCCCAGGAATCCTACAGAGTGGGTATTTGTGCTTTGAGCTAAGGACTTTGAGCTCATCGCGACACCTCTTGTGCTGATATGGCTTTGATCGCCGCTTGGATATGTTATGTGTATTCGGGAGGCTTTGTCACAGCCCTTAACACTATTCAGAATCCTATTATACTTTTCCTTATATTTTCTAGATGCGTTGTTTTACTCCAGAAGATGGCAGAAAGTTGAGGAACTTCTCTGAGTAGGTCCATTGGGACAAGTTCGCCGCCATGAATTATCTTTCTAAGTTGAAAGAAGACTCCATTAGGATGTGTAGAGAGGTCTCTTCACTTTCAAGACAGAGTCTACAGCCTGAATCTGTTACACGTTCATGCGATGTAGATGTTTGTTCAGGCAGCAGGATCCGGTGTTCGTCTTGAGGTTCATAATGAAACTAGATTTTCATTGTGACGATTATCGAGAAAAGCAGCTTTGAATATGCTTGTCCTGATGAGTTGAGCCAAGTTTCTCTGGATTCTTACATACAAGGACTTTAGCATGTCTTACGAAAATGTAAGAATGTTTTTGACGGCACCTTCTTTCGCCATTGAGTCGGCGTTTTCATTACCCGCAAAATCACTGAATGAAGGATGACCATGATGGTCCTAGTTAGGTCCGAGATCACATTGTGGGTTTCTAGGACTAGTTTGGATTTGATGGCAAGGTGAGGCCGTTTAGCTATCGATATGCATATCCATTGGCAAAATTTCTCTTTTAGCCTTGACTATCACTCCAACTTCCATTTGAAGGTTGTAATTGCCTGCTAATGGCGCGTTCTTTTGAGTAGATGCCTGAGCCTACGACTTCATACACTTCTAAGACGTCTGTGAAAAGGCGCATTCTTCATCCTAACTTTCGCTTAAAAAAGTATTCAAAAGTCAGAGTATGGTAAACAGTTTTCGTTTGCATCTTCTCCCGTACTATCGTGACCTGTTTGCCACTTTTTTCAGAAATTAGAAACTTGCAGTCGTAGGGAGCGGAATATATGAAAGTATTATTATGGGAGCTTCTGTTGGAGTCATTCCTGTGGACCTGATTGTGCTGAGACATGCCAACCACTGGATCTGTGTGTCGTTTCATTATCGGGGATGCAAAGACTGGGTATTGCACTCTTCTTGAAAAAAAAGCTCTGTTTCTTTGGGGATTGGCGTTAAGACGACATGCGCTTGTATTTTGTAGCCATCAAGTCTCGATTTGAGCTTAAGTTTCATCCAGTCTGAGAGCGAAGGATCTAACTTCAAGAATCCTAAAGCATGTCAAATTGTTTTCAGTTACACTTTTTTGAAGGCTCCTTTAATACCTAGGATGGGCACAAGGGTATATTCCCTGTTTCCTATCACCATTATGAACGCATACAGTGCTGTCGATCTTTACGTAAGCGTCCTTTGGATTTAATTTGGAACGAATGTGGATGTTAAGTAATCTTTCTAGAGTTTTAAGCAGAAATGATGTGCAACTATTGGTCCTTAATCTTTCAAAGTGGTGTGATCTACGAGGAGCTGCTGTTAGAATGAAAAGCGGCCACCACTTTCCTACTGCCCACCTCTAGAGAGGTTTAATTTTTCGTTTAAGATCATGCGAAAGACAGAGTTGGACGAAAGGCTCCCTCAAAAATTGTCAATAAAATAAATGTTTCCAACTTTTTCTCAATGATAAGGGCAGCCATTCCACTTTTCCTTAGCCTTGAAACACCGTCTTCTTGTATAAAAGTCATTGGTCCTTCGAACCACTTTTTTGTCATCCTTCACCATCTCTGTGGGAACATAAAGTCAATAGAATTCAACGAAAATCGAAAATCACAAATTCCATCCAAAATATGTACATATTCACTTCAAAACAAAGCTCATAAATAAAACCCCCAAAGAGGACTACCTTTACAAAATCAATTGTACTGTATTCCATACCCGTTGGGACGTAAAGTACATCGAACCTGCATAATACAACTTAGTCTTTGGCTCACAATAGGCCAGTTCATCTGTCTGACAGTTCTCTCTCTGTAATCCTAGTTTTCTGTGTTAATCTATTCAAACAAAAAAAAAGTGGTTATTCACTCACAAAAACCCGCATCGGTAGGTCCTCCTAGCCAGAGGAGTTGAATGCCACAAACGCATGCTGAATGTCACTTTGAATGATGGCAGCATATTGTCTCTGAAAAATTATTTCAAAAATATTCTAGGCGAACTAAAGAGAGACGAAAAAAAAAATTAAATGAATTTATTCATGGAATTCAACATCCATCAACCCAACTCCCGGCAAAGCAACCCGTTCTCTCAAAAGGGTTCTCCACAAATGAGTGATGTAGCATATTCTCGTGATCCTGCCATGATTTGCATTTGCTGAATAAAGCTGAATTGTGGGCGACACACCACTGCTGTTGGTGTTAAAAATTCAGCGACTTAGCGAGATTTTTCATTTTTCACAGTGACTGCGGTCCTTAATGGGTCACCAAACTATGTGGGGATATTCCGCCAATGTGCGTGCAGGAAAACCGTTCTGAAATGAAAAAAGTCCTTGCAAGAGGAAGGTTATTAAATTGAATTGGGGATTTTTTTGGGATTTTTTTTTTTTTTTTTTTCCTTGAGGCTGGATGGAGAACCAACTCTCGCCTCGAAAAGCCCTCATCCCAGCTAAACATCTCGACAGTGGTGATTGTGATTTTCGTTTTTGTTAGCCAGGATGCTAGTTGTACGCCGCACACGTATCCATGTGGTCTCCATACATCCAAACTCACACACAAAATCTAGGAAAATATGTCCTTTTGTGAGTAGTCCAAGTCCTGCAACATTTGGCCGTTCGCAACGCACGAGGTGGGAGTGAAATGCGGTGTGGACGGAATATTGAATCACGTATATTCATATCCTCACATCATCCTGGCTGGGTGGCGGCACCCAGAGGTGCTGCCGCATGGCACACACAGCAAATTTGTCACTCAGGCCGCTATGAATGGATGATATTGTTTTTCAGGCAGGATACGTTGTTTCGCCCGCCATGTTGTGCTGGTATTTTCCCGGTCTGATTCGCTTTTTTTTCTCCCCCCGTCTGTTTTTCATTCATTTCATTTCGCTTCTTTTTTTTTTTTGCTGCCATTTTAATTCGTCCTTTTTTTTCGGTCCTTTCAGTGTGTTTCGTCGTCGTTGTCGTTTTCACATGACAAATGTGATGTTTTCGTTTCGAACAAAGTTTTCCATCAAAAGTAAATGTATGTCCATTACGGTGCCGTGGAAATGGTGACTTATTTATTCAGTGGAACTGAACTGAAGTTAGGTGCGGGTATGGGCACCATGTGGGGATAAATTTAAGCCGACACTTTGAATAAAATGTCGGAAACAGTAATGTAGTCGCCATCAAAGGGTTCTCCTCAGTCCTCAAACTTGTTTGTGAATGTAGGTACGAATGTGTCAGAGCTTTGTCAAAGGTTAGAGTGCCAGAATTTTACACATCGCTGAAGTGCTAAGGGCTTGCGCCGCGATTGTCCATAGGGGTGCTACAGCAGGATAAAGGACCTCTTCGCTTCCGGGATTGTTGAAACAAAGGTGGCAAATTGTCTGTTTAAAATGTTTATTCTGTGTGGGGATTTTCTGGAGTTTTAAATTTCTAAAATGGCGGAAGTTGAAGTTGGCATGGCTTTTGCTTTTGATTAATTTGTTGTTGCGAATGGCACTTTGAATGACAATCGCTGAAGCTTTTATGAATTCCAAAAGGTATTCTTGTTGAATACTGTGTCGTGGAATGGTACACATGTTCATATTTGTATTTTTAGGATTCAGCACCATAAATCCTTGTAGGTACCTACTCGGTTATACCGCTTCAACTCATTTCCAACTTTACGCGACTTGTTATGAAGCCATCTATACAGAGTCTTATCAAACTGCTAGACCAAACTGCCTATCATTCACAATAACTCCGTTCTAAAGCTCAGCAATCTCCGTCATCTCGGCTGTAAACGCAGCAAAAGTAGATCAACCTGTTATTCAAAGGACATTGCTAGGGAAACTTATTCAACATCACTACGAGGACTGCAACCTTCCTAAAGTCTTACAATGCAGAGGAGTCTTCTGATATATTTTGGGCGTGACTTGAATGAGTAGCTGACATTATAGCACTCGAGTTTCTTAAGCCGTTGAACTGTAAAGTAACACTAACGAGTGCATGGAAAGCTCTAAAAATACTTCTATCGCGCAGCTCCCACCAACCGAGTAACAATGAGATTTACCTAGCCCTTGAAGAAGCATATCATAAAATGCCATATGAGTTCACCAACGGGATTAAGGAAACACCCCCAAGTCTCTTATGACAGCTTGACTTAGCCCACATCCACTGCTCTAATGCATCACCATACAGGCCACCTCAGATCACTCGATATCCTTGGATGATGTCCTAGATACAGCTTCAAGTGAAATTACTCAATAGTCAGAACTCAAGGGATGGTTGGGTCACTTGTCAACTCCGTCCATTGGAACATTACCTCGTTTAGTTGAAAGATAAAGAACAGATCTAGGTCCAAAATATTCGGTGAGTAAACCAATGCAAGCATTCCTCAATCGAAAATAATCTTATGCTCTTTCATCCATGGTAAGACTAGCTTCATCTTCTCAGCCGCCTCACTTAGACCCCCATGGATCAATTGTAATCCGCTTGTCCGATGTTAGAATACGGAAGGTAAAAGTCGTTTGAGAAATGTTTTCCGAGGACCGTCATCCTGATTCTGCTTAGGCTAGGACGCTCGCAGAGAAAGTGGGGTGCTTCATCCTCCGCGACTATATCGACGCACTCTCATCATAGGTCTGTTGTGCGCATTCTTTTAATGTGGGTCATGATGGGTGAGTCGTTTTTTCAGTGCGAGGTGTGCATTGCTCCCTTGAGACATGATGGAAGTACGTTCCTTCTGTGATTGACCATTTTAGAAAGTCTGTATGCTAGCTAGCTAGTTCCATTGGGGTTAAAACAGAGTGGTCCGCTAGTATGCAGTTCGGTTTCAAACTTATTTCAGCTTGTTCCTCGGTGCTATTTAAAACAGCAACACCATTTTATTCGTGGGTCCAGCAGAGTGTAACGGTTTGCCAGGAGCCGGCTTAGCTCGTTACAGCTTCCATTACTAGTTTCAACTTTATTACTGTGAATGAGATAGCTTTAATCGCCGCCTAGCAGTCTATATATGTAAACGTATATGCCTCTTCCGAAAGATTTTAGTAAGGACAAGTGACGGGATCAACTTGCAAAACACTGCCCTAGTTTGGAAGCTCGTCGGAGAAGATTCCAGAACCAACGCCCTCTATCATCTGGAATCTAGCTACGAAAAATCTAGTCATTCTTCACTGGATTCTATCCCACAAAGGACATATGAAAACTGTATCAAGAAACTTTGTCTGGAAAAATTCCATTGGCTATTTCGGGTTGATACAGATTAAGAGATTCTAGTCTTATGGCATTCAGTACCCTTGGAATCGTCACCGGTGCTATAAGTGGCCATTACCTTCTGAGGAAGCATCTTCACACCCAAAAGCTGCACCCAAACCCCATTTGTAGATGTTGACTGTAGAAGTACGAGATCCTTTTTTCTTCACACAAGAAATCAGACGTTAGCCCGTTAAGGCTTCGTTAAAGAAAGATATTCCACATGAATAGTACCTACTTACTTACATAGGTGGCGCTATAGTTTGATGCGAACCTGGGATTCAACCAACAAGGTTCTTCAATCGCACACTCCAAGTTGGTTAAGGTTTCCTTATATTTGTGTGCTCCAGCTAAGGCTAGGCCTTTTCTACTGCGTTGTACCTCCGCTCTAGATTCGCAAAACTCTACGGGCTGAAGCATAAGTGTCCATTCGCTCTACATCTCCTGTCCGTCTTAAACGTCCAATATTCAGTTATTTGTTGCTTCAAAGCAACGCCAACGCAAATGGGACCGCATATGTTATAAAAAATGTTCATCCGCCTCCGACAGAGTCCTCACTTCAGCGTCACATATTCTTTAATAATTCGTGATAGGACCTTCCGTGGGTCTACATTAACCTAAGTGTGACGAGGAGAGGAGTCAACCCTCCTACCTAGCTACCTCCTATGGCCTTCCTGTTCAGTTGCCTTCTCAGCCCAAAGCAACAGCGATTAACAACAGTTATTTTTCGTTTAATTTATAAGCCTAGGTAGACAAAGTCCCTTATAACTTCGAGCTTATAGCTGTCCACTGTAATGTTCTGTCCGATTCGTCGTTGTTTGGTGTCCCTTGCTGCCACCAGTGAACGAACAATTCGCTGATTTCTGCCGATGAAGTCAATACCGTCAACGTACGCAAGCAGTGGACCTTGATAAAGCAGCGAGCAATGTCTATCATCTAAACAGTTCGTCTCTATAAATGTTGTCATAGGAGGCCGTAAATTCAATAAAGACATGATGGATATCAGTTTGGTCTTCTTGGGTTTTCTCCAGGATCTGTCAAAAATTTGTAAATTTAGTCGATTGTAGGCTTCCCTGTCCTTAAGCTTAACTATCAAGTTGTTTATGAAAAGCGTTAGGCGTCAGCATACAGCATATATATTCCAACATAGTTGCTGAAATACCCCTCAGAAATTACGTCTAATGCATTTGAATCCTTGGCACTGTCTGTTAAGTCGTTGTTCTTTACAAGTTTGCTAAGGTGCTCAAGTTCAAAGCCTTCCCAGAGGGCAAGTGTAATCAACATATGGGCGTTCTTTTGATCTCTTGACAGATTTTCTGAGACTGGCTTTTTAATGCAAAGCGAAACACAGCAGTTATTAATATCCTCCGGATGCTAGCAATCCAATTAAGAATGCCCTTTGACCTATGAACTTTTTTAATTGTTAGATCCTCCAACAAAAAATAAAAACAACTTCAGCAACTAACTTTGACTTGTGCAAATGTCTTACATCTTTCTGTTATTAATTCACTTAGTCGCTCCACAAATTATACATTCAAAATGAGTTGACATTAAACGCCGCAAAAAACAGAAGCCCACACAGGCCTTCTTTTTTCGCCAGGAATAACCCAAAATATTCCCTCAACAACATTCTCCAGGTTGTTTGTCTACCAATGAATTGATTGCGAATTTAAATTTCCACATTGTGCGTGAGTACAGCGAGCGAGATAAGAGCACGAAATCAAAATGTCACATAATAATGTCGCACAATCAAATCAGCAGCACCAGCTGCTAATTTACATCCAAAGGACTCCAGCACTCCAACTCAAACCCTGAATGCAAATTAAACTCCATCAATTACGAGACTCTTTCATCTGTCTGTTCGCTTGTGAGAGTGTACATGCGTCCCTGCGTCAAAAACTCCATCATCTTTTAAAAGTCATCATCATCATGAAAATGTTCAATGGATTCTATAAGCTTTCCATTCGTCTGTCAAATCGTAATTACGATTCGCGAATCGCGAGACAACAGCAACAGCAACAGGAAGAAGGATCTGCTTTAGAAAATCAATCGATGGAGGATTTAATTTCATCTGCGTCCGGTATTCAAACGTGTACTTCGTCGAAAGCACGACCGAATCGTGTCAGGACTTTTCACATTTGTGTTGGGTTTTTTTTTTTTTTTTATGTTCCCTCCCTTAAATGTCTTAAGGCTCGAACTGAATAATGAATGGGCTCCTTAATTTCCGTTTCACCTATAAATAAAATCATCTCATTCTCGTTTTCGTTTTCGTTCCCGTTCTTGTTCTTTGCTTTCATCCTGGCTTCCTTCATTTTCGATGATGACGACTGTGCACAGTTAATGTTTGGTTTGGTGTGTTGGTGAATTCAGTTAAAATGCTTTCCCCCTCCTTTCGAGTGGAAAATTTGCCATCATACGCACGCAATGAGCGTAGGCTACTGTTGCTTTTTTGCTTTGTGAATATTTATAAGGACCTCTGAGGGAAGTCACCTCGTTGTCATTATTGGCAATAAAGTGAAGCCGGTTACTGATGGAGGTATACATCCATATGTATGAAGTTGAATATACATTTCTGCAGGAGACTAATCTAGCTGTCTTACCAGGAGTAGGGTAACGCCTAACAACTAAGAAGAAGGTAAAGGATCACAATGCCCAAATAAACTGATAGACTGACTGTAAGGTCAGTCAGACAACTCGCTCTGAAGTGTCTTGAGTTAAAATTTAACCGTGGAGACCAAGATTCGGTAGAGGGCCGAAACCAACAAGCCTATCTAGTTAGCCCGGTCCTTAGCTAACCGCCTCCAAGTTGGTTGAGGTCCCTTCTACTTGAACGCGCCACCTCATCATCACTAAAACGTGAAAAACGTACGATAGCCAGGACCTTGAAAGAAGCGATCTGCTCCCCTGTCTTAAGGGACAAAATTGAAATCTGCGTCGGGTAATAGGTCCCTCGTCAGCAGACATATCAGCCAGTGAAGCCACCTTCAATCAGTGATTAACTAGACAGAATAACGCCACTATAGGTGAGGTAAGTTGCTTCGGTTCCCAAAGATTGAAACACCACAAAGCGGATTGTCGGCTTACAATGCAGCAAGGAAATCAAAAAAAAACAAAAACTTAGTCCCATTAGTCTTGGAAGGGAGCAAACATCCAATTGAGGAGGCTTTTTCGATGCCAACATCGGACACCGATTCGATGGCTACCAGAAGCGGTTTCGTCTGTTTCGAACGATAAGTGAAACCGAAAGATGGGAAGTTTTCAAAGTGATAAAACAGGCAAATCCTTAGCTGTGCCACGATGTTGTAGAAACCTTTTCCTATCGGAAGACATTTTAGTTAACGAAGATGATGGGGTTTACCTGGAGCTATAAAAATACTGCCGATTGATGCCATGCACCTAGACCATCTGAAGACTTTGACGTCAGGAATTTGGTCTACAAAAGACCTAAAAGAACATATCAAAGCCAGTTACAAGAGACCTAGGGGAAATAGCCAAATTGAGTGGTAAAACTGAACCATTTTGGGATCTTTTTGATGCACACGTCGTGCTAATGATCAGACAAGTAGCCTTTGTGTAGTCAAGTGGAGATTGCACTACAAAGGTGAGCTCGCAAGAATTTTCGTTCGTCCTTGAATAAATGAATTGTATCGGGTCCGAGTGCACTGCGACCTTAAAGAACTATTGTGGCCCCTCCTGGGGCTGAAGCACCTCTTTCAACTTGGGTTTCTCGAACCTGCATTAGGCCTGGCGATAGAAGGTATATCGCCTCTATCTGGTACATTCCCGGCTCCTAGTCAGGGCTCCATAGTTTTTAAGAATGTAAACTGGAGTTTCCTCGGTTTCTTCTGCATATCTCGTTTGTACTTCCTGAGGTGTTAATAGAATTTACAGACAGTGTCCCAAGGAGGAAGCCTTTAAATTGTTTCTGCTAAGACTGATGCAGATTTTCTACGATTATGCGAGTGTCTTCGCTTGCCTTAAATAAGGGAGTTCCCTAAAAAGTTTAGCTCGCTTGGTTCTCTCTTTTTGAATGATGTTTTTACCACAGCACAAGGTTTCTGGTCCTATGAATGGACCTACTGCCAACTTTTTTGCTAACCTATAGGCTTCCTCGTAACAATTCACTCCAACGTGGCTTGGCAGTATTGATGCTAAAGCTGGAAGAACAGACGCCGCCAGCCTGCCGAACCCGAAGAAATATGATGATGACTCAACAAGGTACTGGCGAAAGAGAGTCGAGAAAATTCAAGTTCACAAGAAAGCCGGATTCGATAACAAGGGTACCAGTAAGCGGACCTATAGTTGTTTGAAAATAAACCTCCAGCCATGGAAACTAAAGCCACGATACAGCGGTTCATACATCGTTTCCAATGTGGTGCCGAACGATGTGATGGTTTTTTCCCTGATAGCTGAGCAGTCTTTGATGTCTCCCTCTCTGCAAGTTCACACTCACCCAGGACCAGTGTGGTGTAAAGATGCTATTTATCTGCGAACGCTGTGTACTTTACAGTTCCCAACAGACAAACCGTATTTACATACGTTTTTATTCTAAGGCAACTTGAAGAAGGTTATTCTAAGTGTCGACACTTTGCGCATCTATTACAATGAAAACTTCCACAAATGATGCTTGGAAGACGTGGTAGCGCTTAGTTTCGAAGATGACAAGTTGCTTATCGCAACAAATAATCAAAATCTTGTAAAATAGCAACAAACTCAATCGTCCTTTTTACATTACAAAAACGTGAAATGCATCTATAGCTTCCTTCCCTCTCCTGTTCCAATTTGCCTCACTTCTTAAAAATCATTAAGCAACAGCTCTACCTTTCGGTGAAAATCGATTTATTTTCCTCCTCGCGTCTGGATGTGTTATTACTTTCCTCATGTACATACACACATTTACTCCTGTTATCCGTTGTTGTACACAAATTCTCAAACCAATTTAATTATTCATTATTCAAGAAAGCAGTAAGCACACATGTCCCTTTACATCGAAATTATTCACACAGCATTTTCAGCTCTCAGCAATTGGTCCTTCAAACAAGATAAGAGTCCTGTCTGCGAAATCAAGTTCTACAAGATCGATACCATTCAATCATTTTTCCCGGCTTTTCCATTTTTTTTTTTTCCTTCTTCTCTCGCTAACGAATACAATTATCTATTATCCTTGAGAGAAGTGAAAAATCCATTTGCCTCCAAACGAGCATGGTGTTAAGGATGTTATCGAGTGGGAGACAGCACCAAACAACACCGGAGGATGGGTTACCCAGGGCAGCAGACCTGTTCATCATTGCTAATAACCATAAAACGCGTAATGGAATAATTTCGTTTTAAGGGATCCCATAAAAAGGTTACACATGACTTAGGCAAGTGGTTGATGATGCGTGTATGTGTGCATGCGTGAAACGATACACGGTCTTCCGAAGGACGATGACGACATTTGTTGTGTTTAAAAGAAAAAAAATTCCCAAAAAATATCTATAAAATGCGTATGTAAGTAAAAAATAAAATTTACACTTTTTCACTTGCAGGTAGGTAGGCTTAAAAGGCTGTAAATTGTGTAAAACAATCACATACGCGGCCTTATAGGTGATACTGCATAAAAAAAAAAAAGACAATTGATGGAGCGGAACGTGGGGTTAGTATGTGTACAAAGCAAACACAACAGTTCCAGCGAAGAAGAATAAAGTTTAAGCAAGCATGAGGGAGCTTTATATTTACAGCCCATTAGTTAATTTAAGAACCGTACTTAACCGACTAGAAATCTATAGGGGGTTTCTAAGCCATGATGCCTTCCTAAATGTAAAATGAAAGAAAAAAATTTTTTAAAGGAAATGACTCTGTCACTTCGAAACACATTTGTGAAGTGTATATAAGAATCGTAAAATCTTCAATTACTCTCTGACGGATGGAGTTGAACTCAAGGGTGGTCTTCAACTTTTGACATGTCTCCGCTTCTTTATCGTTTAAGCTGAGCGCGTGAAAAAAAAAGGAGGCGTGGTGTTCTTAAATACTTGAGTATCTGTATGTAAAATCGGATTTATGAAAGCGATATATTGGTGACATATGCGATTTTTTTCTAAATGTAACAACAAACGTGGGAGACTTTGTGGCCCTCTCTACCCTTTGTCTTCGTCTAAAATGAACGACGATTGTGAAATAAGGCATCGAGTCTGCTTCCATTTGGAAACCCTCAGCATTTGATTATATCCCTGACCTTTCGCTCAGCATGTTGCTTCTTCCAGGACGTACGTGATCACATTTGCCCTTGGCAGCTGATCCCGTACTTGACTATAGTCTTCTCCAAAAAAATCCCAAGACCCGCCTTGAACAATTCTTGCCAAACACTTGCAAATCAGTTGCACCAACACAATAGCACCGACCTTACAAATACATCATCCAATGCGTCACCATTTATGAAAATGTTGAGGTAAGGCTATTGGCTACATTTAAGCTCACTCGACCTCTTCCAATTCTCTTCGACCTCAGGCGCTCTGCTTCCAGTTCTCCAAACGAAATCATCTGACATCCGAAACACAGATTTGATCTTCTTTATTGTCTCGAACCTGGGAATGGAAAGATCCTCTTAACTGGAGCACTATTTTCCATTCCCTCTTTTTGGACTACATCCACATCTTGATACAGCTCTTAGAATTCAAGGTTGAATCTTGTTCCCAATTGTCCTCTTCACACACAACTCTTCGGACCTTATATGCGACGAAGAGTTTCCTCTCGAAGGAGTTCAATATCTGCTCTGCTCTCTGACTTATCGTCTAGCACTTGATGCCATAAAATAGAAGAGCGTTAATTTTATTCGTCGTTATTCTTCTTCGAATCTTGACGGGGATTTCGCTTTTTGTTTGAAGATAGAGCATATAAAGCTGATAGTCCAGTCATCGGGCATGGTTTCAACGACCCATGTTTGGTGCTTGAATCCTACCTACCAAGACCTTCGTATCTAAAATGTTCCGTTGGCAATCTTTTTTGCTTCTTTAAAGTTGCGCCTGAGTCTTCTTAACTTTGTTGACTGAATTTAGGCTTGGGTTCCCTTCTTGTCCTTTTGCTATTACCCTCTCCATCTGTTGCCTTTTAAGCAGCTGCAATACATCTAAAATTCGGTGCTTCTCGACGAGTAGACTTCCTTCGCAATTTCAAAGAGTCTGTGTTGCAACTTTTTCGGGTTTAAGGCCAACCCGTTGCTTGGCTTTATTGTAGAAATTTCGGATGTTATTACGCTCTTAGACTTCCTTGAGCTCGGATACCAGGTATGCCCTCTTATTCCTATGTCCAACTTGTTGCTCTTCCTTTCTTCTAGTTCGATACTCTTATTTGCGTGCATTTTCTATCAACTTCTTCCACTGAGGCATGTGTTCTCGACAAGCTTATTTTTCCATCTACCTTTACTATTCCTTGACTATGTCTGCAAGCTTGCTGTGGAAGATGTCATCAAAATTAAGCTTTCAAAGAACATCTATGATGGAGGACTAGCTCAGCAACATAAGAACAAGTTGAAACAGAACTCGATCCCCGCTCCTTATTACCGAATGGTAATCTGTCTTCGATGTTTGAACCTATTTTGGGGGTGTATTTGTTCTCCTAATCTTTTGACAATGGTTCTTAGTGATATACTTGGACCCACGTTGGACAAAGCCTGAAAGGTAATTCTCTGGATGTTCAATGAATCCGCTGTCTTTTTATCCTTCTTATAGATCCATAACGACACTGTGCTAAAACAAGAACTGATTAGGCCTTCAAATTTGACGACAGGATTCAAGAACCAGTCCATCACCAGTGCCCATCACCAGTCTCTTCAAGCTCTTCCAACATGTCATCCTTCTAGTTCCATAACGACCCAACAGCGCAAACTATCCACATAGTTCTGTTCGAAATTTGTTCCCTTGACACAACCACGAGACGGGTCCTCTGTCATACTTTCCCGATATTTGAGATTGCTCTCTTGAAGAGATTTACAGATCTCTAGGACCTAGTTGGTCCTTCAACATGTTTTTCGAGCTTACTCCACCTTTCAGCTGAGATTTCATCATCTACATGGATTTTATCGATTTGATGACTCCATTGATGGGGTAAAGTGTGATAAGTGTATGGTGTTCTACACTTCGGCTTACCCGACGCTCATTCCCAGGAATTTCCAGCAGTCAGTATTGGATAAGACTAAACTTAAGACTTAAGCTCTTATGTCTTTCCGGCTGTTTGTTACCTAGAATACTTTTGAACTGCTTCCGAGGTTTGAAGACCGTGCGACCATCACTACAAACGACGTTCTACGCTGTGACATCGTAGCCATGCGCAGGGACATCCAAAAAGATCCACTTATGTATGAAGCTGAGATAACTGCCGGTCTCCATGAGGTTGTTGTCATGACTAGAACTGGGTCTGGTGGCCAATGTCATACCTAAAGACGCCATTGGAAAAAGTTGAAGTTAGAAATCTTTGATCGACTAGGGAGTCAATTTCTAGGTTCGGGACAACCGCTTCATATATTTTGTGACATACCCGCAGGAGCTGGTATTCTTCTCAGTGGTTGTCGTATTTGGTAAACTATTTTTGTAGCATACCCGTAGGAGGAAACTTGATTTCGGCGGAAGGGGTAATTGTAGTAAAACTAAATTAGCCGCGTTAAGCTTTGAGCTAAAAGCAAAAGAGCGAACGGTGCGGAAGTTGTGGCAACTTGTAACGGAAATATGGAGAGAGAGAATGGCTCATACATAGACGTCGGTAACGAGCGATGGCTGAGGGGGGAAAGAAAGCTGAGAAACAATACGACTCATCGAGCCTAGCAAAAAAAAGGACAACATTTGAAGCTTAAGGGAAGGAAAGCAAGTCACTTTTATCTGCAAAGTGGCTAGATTCGTTAACTCTGAAATTGAACTCATCCCTACCCTGACAGCGTCTGTGTTTGATACCAATCTCATGATTGCCGACAGATTACTTCCCTTAAAGCACTCAGTTAAGCTCTGAATAACCACCTAAGGAACTCTTGTCATCAATTCATCCAAGCTAAAGCAAGCCACTGAGCTCAGCCAACTTTACAGTTTCAATACACAAGTCGAAAATTCAATCAAATTAAATCGAAAAAACCTCTTTTTCATCAATCGCACCCTAATTGGAAACGACACAAACACATACTTCCGGTCTCCATCTTTAAATGATAAATGTCACCGGGACCTCCTTTCAACTAAATGTTACTAATCACAATGGTTTTCCCAAAACTTGTCAGATATCTCTGTTCACAGAAAGGTCTTTGAAAGCCTTTAATTCTTTTTAAAGTCATTCCGACCAGATTAGATTTGGTGAAAATCCTATCACCCCGTCCTTACATCCCCATCACTGTTGTAATCTACTAATCCGGGACAAAGGACAAGCGGTCTACCCCACAAAATTATATTAAAGAAAATCGAAAACAAATCCTTATTTCCTCTACAAAACTCGAAGGGTACCTTTCCTCTCTCTCTATACAGGCAATTTAAAATGCAAAACCACTGACACAGAAAAGAAAAAAAAAAAAGGAAAAACCTTGTCGAAACCACCACCCCGCGCTTTCATTTTAATGAAACAAACCCTCCCAATACCGTTCTCACAACCATTCCTGGGCGATAAACTTATTGAACTTATTATCATTAATTAGAGGAGCACGGTGCGTCGTCGTCGTTGTAGAGAGCGTTACTCAAATCAAATATCCTACTCGGGATTGGCCATAAAAAATTTAAAAAGTTTCACCCAAAAATTCCTTTACTCGACGCAAACTTTTAAGGACCTTTTTTCGTATATTTCAAGGATTTTTTATTTTTTTTTTGCAAAAACGGACTCCGAACAAGAGGCGCGGGGTTTGCAACAACAGGCGAGTCGCACACAAAGAGGCATCGGCGTTGTTAACATATAAATTATTTATTTTTATTAAAAGTTGCAAATCATACAGGGCAACCTCGCCACCAAGGGTTATCCTTCGGTGGCTGGTCCTTTTACTCTCCGGCACTCCGGTTGCTATTGTTGCGTTAAATTTTCTCCAATAAAAGAGATGAATACACTGCTCCTCCGCTCTCGGATAGCAAGTCTTAAAAGGTGGATTCCGGTACAATTGTCGTAACAGGATTGCCGCAGGATAAGCATGAAAAACGCTCTAAAACGAGAATGATAGTGTGCTGTGTGTGCTCTGGCTGGAGCACACAAATTCAATATGTTTCGGGACAAAGAGAGGGTGAGTTGATTCCAACGCTCGTTTTTTTTTTTTTTTTTTTTTTTTTTTGAAAATTCATTTTTCCATGTGATTAGGTGCCCATTCAGATCCTTTCAGTCGATGTTGTTGTCGAGATCCTTTGGGATGAGCCGCAGGCGGACGGGGAAGTGTCCTATTGTGTGTTGGTTTCCAATTCATTTTTATTTTTTTTCAGCTTGTGCTATAATCTGACCTGTTATTGTTGTGAGGTACTGGCAGGAACATCAATTTCAAGTGATTTGTGGAAAGATAAACGTTATGATGGTGGAAAACAGCTCTCAAAATCTCAAGACTAGCTCAACTCGGAGTTATTGAATTTAGGAATGTGGTCTAGGTATGTAAGAAAATATTTTTTTTTAAGAAAAGACACCTGCAGCAGCATCCGCATCCGTATCCGTTTGGGAAATTGCAATTTTATTCGTTTTGGCATCTCGAGATAATGGACTGACTTCGCGAGGCAGCATTGTGCGATTTTCCAAACAAATTTTCATTTTCAATTGTTTGGGTGTTGAATGCGAAATATCCTTTGTTCATTTTCGGATGTAATTCCTAAGAAATTTCCCCTTCCCCCCGGTTACTCCAATGAAGTGAACCTTCATAACCAGACAAAATATGTTGGCAATTGTGGAAACAGATCGCCATTGAAAAGTCACTCAAGGCATTTTGACCCCTTGGGGGAGCTTTATGCCAAATAACACAAAGGGCGAATGAAGAGGAGGCCAATATTCATTCTGACAGGACATTTCGACAGATTCTTTTGGGGAGATTTCACAGATTTCAAAGATCTCACAGATTCTAAATGTCAATTTTCTTTAAAGTGATACTTTGTGAAAAATGGTATGGCCCTCTTGTTGGCCCCATGTATGCGGAGACTCAATGTGTCACAGCCTTCTTCGTTTTTCGGAGCGTTTATTTCATCCGAAAGGATTTTGTCGCATTATCCGCATCAAATGTTCCTTCGTTCGTTTGGGTGTTTTTTTTTTTTTTTTTTTTTTTCTTTTTTTTTATGCCTGTGGGGGGTTGTGGTAGTGGTTTTCTTCCTGTTTGAGTTTTTTTTTTTTTTTTGTTGGGTGGATATTTGGAAAGGGTTTGCACATGGACGATGGATTTAGGAGAAGGACTCGGATTTAATGATTTCTAAATACAATGGTTGGCAGGGATTTCTTTTCCCTCTTTTTTTTTTTTTTTTCTGGGGTGCCTTGGCCTTTTGTACAGTCTGGAAGGATATAGTGAAGTGGAAATGGTGAACAAGTTTTTATTTCACTTTATGTCGCCAATTACCTTGTGTCGTTGGAAGGACTCTAGTCCTTATAAACTTGAATTTAACAACAGATGTGGGTTTTTTCTCTTTTTTTTTGCGGGTGGTAAATGCCATTGAAGGCCACATTCTGATGGATATTGCTTTGCAATGAAAAGTTGTTGCAACCGAAGATCTTGTAAGTCCAAGTGGTGTCATCTAGGGAATGGATCATGCTTAAAAGTGTTCTTAAATTGTTGGAATAAAGGTTTTCAAAGAGGCTGCACCCTGTTTTTGATGAAGATTCACCTGACACACAGTCAACATCTTGGAACCAAGCGACACCTTAGTTCACAGTCTTGGATTTAGACATTTGAAGCGGAATAACAGCGTTAGAAATCAAAGTGTAGTGTGTAAACCTCTCCTTTGCCATTCGTATTGTCATTGGAAACACTTGGTTTGACTATAAGACATTGTGAGGTAAACCGGGACTTCTCATAACAATCCTTTCCGAGACCGATCGTTATTCAATTGCCTTGAGTTGCTCCAATTTGCTTGAAGTCCCCTTCTACTTCTGCGAGCCACATAAGACGTTGTCTTTCTCTACTTTATTGTTCTTCCGGGTTAGATTCGAAGACTCTGCGAGCCGAGGTATTGATGTTCATTTACTCTGCATATCCTAGGTATCTCAAATGTTCTTTATGCAGTTTTTGGAGTCCCTCTGCATTGGTTTCGGGACCCTCTAATACGCTTACAGTTTAGAAACCACTAAGTCTTAAAATGCATTTCTAATTAAAATTCGAAGAATAGTCAGAAACCCTTAAGTAGTATAGAACAAGCATTCCAGTATTCTACGAAGCAGACAGAAGAATGGCATAATATAAGGCATGACATGACGAAGCAACATCAAAACCCTTGCTGTGTTAACTAAGGAAGTACGACAGTAGAGCTCCAAGTGACTGAAATTTCAAACAACATTCAGTTGTCTACTCAGTTTATTGGTTGGTGCATTGGACTGCTAAGCGAGGAAACACAGGTTCGAGCCTCAGCAAAACAATCAAACAAATTTCCCGGCACCACTTCTCGGCAAGCAATGACAAACCTCCTGGAGTATAATTTGTTGTGAAAGAGCTTCTCAGTCCACCATTCGAAGTCGGAGCAATTAAAACTGTAGGTCCTTTCCACAAAAAAATGGTTGCGAGGCTCACTTAGACGATTACGTGTCGAATCTTCTAGTCTATGCCTTGAATCGAATTCTACAGGGTTACTCAATATTTCTACACCTTTTCCTGAAACCTATCTAGACGATTACGTGTTGGATCTTCTAGTCTGTGTTTCGAATCGTGTTCTACAAGGTTACTCATTAGCTCTACTCTTTTTCAGTAACGTCATTCAAGCAATCTTAAGAAAAGAAGACGAAGGAACTCGTTTGACAACCTCATCTTGTCTTAAACGTCTAGGCAAGGAAGTAAATAAATGCTTACTTATGGTGGTGCTTCAGTCCGGGGTGGACCTGGGCCTCAACCAAGAGGTGTCTCCAGCCAGCTCAGTCTTTAGCTAGCTGCCTCCAGTTTCGCACGCTTCCACTTGCTTTCTTCCTCTACTACGCTGTGGCTGTCGGGGGCGGATTGCAAGATTTTTCGAACCGGAGCATTGATGTCCATCCATCCCAGCCACCCCAGTCCAAGCCGATGTCGCTGTTCAGTTCGTTGTTGTACCTCTCCTCCACTCACCATCTGTGAAGACGGGACCGAAAATCCCCCGAAGAATTTTCTTCTCAAAGCAGCCAAGAGCACCCCCATCCATTTTTGATTAAGTCCATGCCTCAGTGCCATAGAGTAGGACTGGGATTGTTAAGGTCTCATATAGGGTCACTTTTGTTGTTCGAAAGAGGGCCAAATAATTGCTTACTTTCGCTTAAAATATTGGACTGGTCCAAGGCCCAAAAAGCTGGACAAAAGAAAGTCGGACTGTTACTTAATCAACGTCTGTCAATCTTTTAAGCCAGGCCTCTAAGTTCAGAATTGCTTAGAAGGCAATGTCTCGGCTTACGTTAGTATCGAACAAGATGTGACCAGCAGAATGGAGGAAGTAAAAGTTGCCTTAGGTATGTTGTCAAAAATCTGACCTGGATGTCAATAAGCAGACGGCTTCTCGAATCATATCTCAAACGAACAGATTTTCCTGAGAATGAAAGACAGATCTTTCGGGATGAATTGCAGTGTTCAAGGATATTTTAGAACTCCAAGAACTGTATAGAGAAGCCATGACATGGCATGTCGTATGGTTTACAGAAATTGATAAAGTTTAATAAATGACGAAATGAGTTAAGAAATCTAACCCCATCTACTTGTTGTAATTAACACTTACCACGCGTTTCTACTGGACACGTGGAATCACCACACAACCAATCAATAGATACATCAATCTTCTTCGGAAATATAATGAGAAAACATCTGATACTTTGAGAATAAAACAACTTCCCTCCAGCAACCTGAAATGTTGCCGAAACCCTGTACGTCATTAGGATTATCTGCGTCACTGGGGTATGGGTCAGATAGAGTGGATTAATCTAGACTGGTGGGCGAATGAAACAAAATCCGCCTTAAGGTCAATGACAGAAGGCAATTGCTCTGTGATCCTAGGTAACTGACTTGTATGGCATTTAGTATTCGACATGTTAAACCCACACTAGGTCAGACGCCCGCTTATGGCTACAAAAAGAAAAATGAAAATGAAATTGATTTCCCCACTGGTCGGAGCTACGAGTTAACACAAACCCTTAAAGAATTCACATAAATGTTGCATGTATTCAAAAAATTTAACAGAAAGGATCTACGTCAAGATACATAGACTGATGTTGACTGCCGCTATAGGCAGTCATGTTCATGTTCTTAATTATCTCTGCCACTTGGATAGTAGCAGTGACCTCGGGTTAGAATTAGCTGCAGTAATTTTCAACTCTTAGCACTTGATATTTAGTGTCACCCAGAAGACGTGATCTAGCCTTCCGTGATCTAGTTCCCTGACTATACGCTCCATGCATTCATCTCTATCAAGAATTCTAGTAAAAACCCTGCTGATATCGCCAACTTAGGGGTCAAGATGGCGCGTTTGAAGCTTAAAGGACTATCCCCTCCATCTGTTAAACTATCCGTTGTACTAATGCACTGTTGCCCAGTTTATTGGAATTCTCTCATCTTTCATGGAAAGCCGAGTAGGTCCTTCCATGATGAGGACAATCACAAAGAGAAAGCTCCCCAGGGCCGGCGCCTTCTCCACAAGCGACGCAGGCTGTAGAGTCACTTAAGACTACCACATTGAGATGTTGATACTAAAGTAAAGTGTCCCACCAGGACGCCAATAAGATGTCTGCAATCTTTTTTACTGAATTGCTTCCGGAAGCAATCTTTTAGTCCGCCTGTGTCCTGCAGAGTCAAGCCACACATAACTGTGTTCATAAGGGAACCAATCGTCAATAAAAACCCTATCAGACGATGAAGAAATTCCCCTTAGTAGGTTCCGGTTCTGCGGAATCTTCCTCTAAGCCTTGTCTAGTAATCTCCATTTGAGATATCATTTCCCGAGATCCGAGCTTGACATTGAGCACTGCCAAGATTTTGGGACCGAATTTAGAGAGTTCTTACATTCACAAACTATACTGGAAGTGGTCAAAGTATTAAGCAACGCATTTAGCGCGGCCTTGATCCTACAATTCTTTCACCTGTTGCTTGCTTTACAGCTTGGTCTTTAGGAAAACATAAAACTCCCCTTGGAAGACGAATGGGTTTTTGCGTACTGAATAGAGAAGCCTAACCGTGTTATCTTCCACAAAAAGGCTAGTTTTGAAGCTATTCATGAAAATGCGGCTACACCCCATTCAGATTCTGGTCAGAGCCAGTCCTGAAGGCAAGGATGCGTCGAAGCTGAAATTCTTGTGTCGTTGCGTTAGACGGCATATTCATGGGACCAGAGTCCTAGAATAAGTATCGCTCAAGATCATCAAAACTTCAGTCTTTAATAGGTGTGCACTATCAATGGTACAAAAAGACGAGGTACGAGTAAATTAAGCAGTGCTTCTAGAGCAGGCGTATTTGAAAAAGCTCCCATGCGGCCGAGCCAAGCTGTTCTTTGAAGTTTGGCACAACGAGCAGTCACATATCTACGCAAAAGCCCATTCCACCAAACAACCGATGCAAGTGCTCGGAAAGGTCTTACCATAGTCGCATAAATCAAAAAGACCTTGTGTAGTGATAGGACTCAAAGCTAGCCAAAGGCTTGCCTTTGATGTCTTCGACTTGACATATTTAGACCAAAGAAGTTTTTTTTATCCAGGATCACTCCTAAATATTTCATTTTATTGAAAAATTGGCTAAGGCAGACCGGTCATGATCCCAGGTCTCAAGAAAAGACCAACCACAGCTTTGAGAGGATTGACCAAATACCATTCATCAATCAAGCCGGAACCCTCTATGAGTTAGTACAGACAGTCCGTAGACACGGTCCAGCAAAAGCACAAGAGCAGAAACTGTCGCAGGAAAAATTGAATTTTAATTTTCTTACTTACATAAGGTGGCGCTGCAGTCCGGGGCCTACAGACCTGGCCTACAGACCAGCCAATTCGATCTTTAGCTAGCTGCCTCCAGTTTCGCTTGCTAAGTTGGTTGAGGTCCCCTCCAATTTGAGGTCCTTCGGAGGCGGATTCGAAGATTTTTCAGACCGAAGCATTGGTGTCTATCCGCTCTACATGACCCAGGCACCTCAGTCGTTGGACCTTCACTTTGGAATTTTTATTGGCTGTGGGTAAAAATCTCAAACCCTATTGGATATGGTCTCAACAGTGACTTTGGAAGATTCCTATCTTCAAACGAGAAAAAACAAAATTCTTCCTCATCCTTGCAGATTTTCCAATACCTTGTCTTAAGCTGAATCACTCCACATGAGTTCCGATTGTGTCCTGCCCGGTAAAAATGGAAGCCACAGAGTGTTTGTGCGATCAGAATTGCGTCTACACCGTTACATAAAAAAGGAACTCATGCTGCAAGAGCTTTGGAAAAAAACGAATGGCAACTGTGAAAAACCTGGAAAACTTTCCAAAATTTCCTGGACTGGCATTTGTTGTCTCATATAGACAATTTCCCGCGTACAGCTTTTATTTGAGGACCGTCTGGTTTGATATGTTAGCCGACTGCATGCCTACACATGTCCTAAGCTCCAACCAAATCCATTTCCAGCTCCCTTGTGGGTCATACGCAATTTTGCTGAGCGAATTTGTTTTTTTATTTACATACGCGCAGTTGTATTCAAAAAGTTTCCTTCTGAATCGCATCGCATACAATTTCTTTTTTGTTTCAATGCCAATCCTGGTGAAGCGCAAATATGCAAAAGAATTAAATGCTCTTCGGGGATAGATATCCTTAAAGTGTTTGAGAAAAAAGTTTCTTCTCCTTTCCTTTCCTTTCGTTTCCTTTTGCTTTCATTTTATAGCTAACTCTTGAGACTACACAGTGCAATAGTTATTTTGACAACAATAACTTTTTTTTTTTGAAGTTAAATAGAGTTTTGGAAACACCGCAGCAGTCATCCCCCAGGGGATATGTTAGTAGAATGTCCTTTTTGTTGCTTGACGACTTATTCCTCGTCTTCGTTTACTTTTTTTTTTTTCTCTTAACATGCAGAAAACCCCTGCCATGCGGTTATGAATTAATCATGAGTTGTCATTCAACCACTAAGGACAAACTCAGACGAAACAATGTATTCTGGTGTACCATTCCCAGGAACTGTATATAATTGACTAAAATTTAAATAGAATAATCTGCCTTTGAGGATGTGCATGAATTTGTGTGGAGAAATAACACACATACTCGTGCATACCTACTTAGCCATTCTTAATGACTCTGTGAGCCAATAAATTTAAATTATATCCATGTGGTAAGTGAAAGAAACTTTGTGACTGTCTATCCGTGTTGTCATCCACTGAAAATGGTCCACTGAAACTTAATTTAAGGATAAAGTTTGTTTAATTTTTTTTTTGTTTCCTTCCTTTCTATCTTTTGCTCCTGTGTGAGGATGAGGACCTTTTTTGTACCCCAAAAACTCTTCTTTTTTTTCTTTTTTTTCTATGTTTCTCACACGGCGCGGGCACATCTCTGGGGCTTAGACACGGTTATCAGTGGCAGATACCTAGATGCACGTACATATCTATCTGAAAGTGGTATTCAATGGCTTAACAGCATTCAACTACTGAATGGAGAAACTTTATCGTTGTTATCGCATCTATGATGCGGAAATACACGCCAAGAAACCGGGGGTGAAATTTGAATTTTTTTTTTTTCACCCATCTCAGGGACTTAGGCAGGGTGGGATTAGCTATAAACACAAGGAATTGTAGTAGTGGGACGTGATCAGGGCCCCAGGCTGTAGCCGAAGAAACTCGAATTTAAGACCGAGAAGCATTTGGCATTTGGTGGAACCTTTAAATGTCAAGGGTTTGGCTAAAGAATTTAATTAGTCCTGAATGGCTGAATGTTAAAATATTAACAGGAGGCGGGTTGAATTCTTCATTTTAAACTGTTAAGGGGCGACTTATGTTTCAACCAATAATGGTCTGCAGTTAGACTGCTTTCTTATTCGGAGACAAAAGTAGTTGAAATTCTTTTTCACCTTCTGATTGGATTCAAAAATTATTTTTCAATTCAAGTCGCTTTGGACGGCTTCAAGTTAACAACTCCCCATACAACGACTGGTACCTCTCAAAGATCTGTATTGTCTAAGACTCGCTTTGTCAACTTCTAATCCAATCCACTCCTTTCAAAACGGCAGTACCCTCAGTTTACATTCTGACTCACGTAGAAGAGGGACAAACTTATGTAAACGCGACCTTGACAGCTGTCTTCTCAAACCCGAAACTAGAGCCATTTTCTCTAATCTAGTCTAGTGCAGTTCGGGTAAACAATGCTTATGAGTTATTGCATGCTTCATTCAAAATCATCACCCTGTTCTATGAACAACTCAACAGCTAGACTATTAACTCCAGCAGACTAGTTGGCTCCAAGATTGTATATCATAAACGAGATTGAATGGGGTTTTCAGCCTGACAGTGCAGTTTTGGTCATCTCCATTTAGCAATCTGCAGAAGTTTTCTACAAGCCCTAATAGTCTTATAGAGAAAGCATTACTCTAGAAAGGTTTCCCTCCATTCTATTCAAAGAGCCCAAAAACTAGTTAGTTCCCTTCACTTCCAGACTGGCATACGCATGTCGGATAATAGGTGATACCTTAAATCACGCTTCTTTCCCTTTAATCTAACCTAACCTAGGCCCTTCATCAGCTCGAGCATTTGTAGCGGTAACCAGTTCTTTCTGAATATGTTCCGGAGTTTCCCTTAGGCTAGGTTAGGTTAGGTTGAGTGGCTGTCCCCGCTTTACAACATCAGCGACCTATCATGCGGAATTTCCTAAGACGAAGAGAGAGCCAGAAGCTCTGGGTAACTGTACCGGTATAAACCCTATCCTGTGTCACACTAAGTGTGAAACCAATTAGACCCACATACAAAACTCTTAATTTGAAAGATGTCAAGCCATTGAGGCCATCGAAGAAGAACGCTCCTGGATTTTTCTACCTCAAGGTAGAACAGCATACGCCGAAGGATGCATGGCTAAGAGAGTACCACAGGAGACCGGTGTACCGAAGGAGGGTGACTTATTTTCTGATTACTCGTGGGCACAAAATTTATAATTGCCTCTCGGCATGTGAGCCACCCATCGTTAGTGTAGGCTGTTAGCAATGGAACTACTTCGTCAGCCGTCGAAACTGCAATCAGACAGAAAGCATAGATTATGTCCTATGAGTCTGAGAGTTTGCTCTCAGATGAAATTTTAGGTTAGGAAGCACGACGATACTGCTGTTGAGAATTTGTCTCTCAAGTCTTCTCAGTTCAACAAGCTTAAGTCATCTCAGCAGATGCGCTACACATCCCAAATGCAGAAATTAAGAAGCATTTGGACACCAGTACATGTCAGCACAGAGCTTAAGGTCGTTTGTCGTATCTGTTCTTTACATGTGCCAATTCTGCCACTGTAAAGTGGATGAGGACCAACTTCGAGACCATCAAAGAAAAAAGTGGACTCAACGTAGAGCTTATGAAAAAGGAGGATTTTCCGAAGCCACAGATCATCCAAGGATCCTTTCCACAGAGTACCGGCCTGTCCAACGAACAAATTCTAGCAGCATTGGACTCACAAAATAACAATCTATAGGCGAGGTACTGGACAGTCATGCCGGGCTCTTGCGCTAAAGACATGATACACGGCAAAGTCATGTGCCTTCGCGACGAGTCACGTGAGTTGTTATATGCCAGAGGGCTTCTAGGGCTGTTTTCTTCCCATTCAAAAATTTACATGAAGAGACCTGACCGCCATAGTCATCCCCGTTATTTTGGACGTCCAGCAGACAGCTTCTAAAAAAGTCAACTCAACTCGCTGAGTTGGTTAACAATCATGTAAGACATGAAGATACATTTCCAGGATAAACGTGGCCCTCAACCACCAAGTTCCACCTGTTAGTTTTTAACCATCTGTCTTCAGTTGCCAGCCTAAAATTGTTTGCAATTCCCTTCTACTTGGACGCGAAACCCAAGGCGAGGGCTTTCTTCGCCGCGTTGTCCCTCCAATTTAGATTCAAAGACTCTGTGAGCCGGAACGTTGATGTCCATTCACTCTACATGTCCTAGCTCTTGGAGTTCAACGTTAAAAATGGGACCGAATTAGACAAGAATGAAGACATCTTTATCACTCCAGTTATTCTATCCGTGTTCCTTCTTGATGGTAAACAAAATTGGACCTCGTTCACCGCTGAGCCAATTTTGGTCGCTTCTTCCTCAATGGGTCAATAAGTTCAGCCCATTATGTCAATATCGTCTTGTGCTTCTGGCGTTGGCCTGTGAGTTTCAGAAGAAATCATATGACGCCGCACGATCTTGCGTTCAACCTTTTTTGACATCCTAGAGCCCGTCGAGGTCGTTATCAACTTTGATGCTTCTCCATCTTCGTCTTGACCAGACACACGAATATGTCAGGGATGCCACAATTAGACATGGCTCTGTATATGCTGCCAAAGGCGGCTTTAAAATCGATAAAAATATGGTGTGTATCGCATTCGTATGAAACTTTTGGACAGTCCATGATCTTTGTGGGATTCTGAAGTGATTTCAACTGCCTTATGAAATGTTACAATGCTTTGTACTTCTAACGAAGATTCTTCAAGATTCGCAACAAGCACATCGGACTTTCGAACGAAAAATTCTCGATCCTGTTAAATGGAGAAGATTGTGGATTTTATGTTGCCTAAAAAGGCAAAACAACTTTGGTTGGGAAACATCGAGCAAATGGATCTTCGATTCTCAGCCCCCAGGTTCGAGACGATCAGAAAAACCGCAACTGTGTTACAAAGATCAAGTTATCTTAGATGCTAGAAGGCTTAGTCTACAGAATTGGAAACAGCGCCCTCAAGGTAGAAGAGGACGAAAGGCTGCAATGTTTCCAAAAGTTTTTATAAGCGAAGAAACCTACCCGAATTTATCCAATTTATTTAAAGCTTTCTGTCACTGATGCTCCGCCAATGGCAATTCCAGCAACTTTTATGGTCTCACACTTAGATATTGTCAAAGCAAACTTTAAGTGGAATCCAAAGGCGTTCCAGTATAGATTTGAATTTGGGTCATCATTGGCATTTATGACTTGCTATGCTATACATATTCACTGAACATATCATCAAACCATTTCCAAATAATAGTCTTCAAGATGGTGAAAACTGCATCAACATTTGTTAAGTGGTTCTGGAGATAATGGCGCACAAACATACAGACAGTCTTCCTTTTTAAATTAGTTGTGGCTGAACTAAGCTGATCCAAATAACGTATCACCATCAAAGACGGCAGTACAACCGCAATCCAATCCTGGCCTACTTCGACAATTCTCTCATCCACCGAATCCAATTTCGAGCTGATGTCATCCAGCTGGCATTCCCAAGTAATGTATGCATCACTTAAAATTCAAGAACTTGTACCCACCTTCTGGCCAACTGTTCAAGCCTAATAACTCGTCTCGGTAATCATTTCAAATCTAAACTCGAACTATTCCAAATCAATATGTACCTGCCGGACACAAGAAACTGACACTGTGACCTAAAAAATCGTTTGTGCCAAGCAAGAATCTTCTACAAGTGGTCACAGAGGAATCTCAGAATTGCACTTGCGGATGTGGATGATTTACAAACCCTCTGTCGAAGTATTTTTGTCAGCTTCAAATTACGGCGGCAGTCTCTTCAACTTGTTGAGATGGTAATTAAGTGAGCAGTATTCAACGAGGAAGTCCATTTGAAGTTTTTGTGAATTTTTCAACTCGTCGAAGTCCTGCTTGAGTTGAGCTTCCATTTTGTATGGCTCCTGGATTAGTCTAGACTATTTCCAACACCCACTGTTTGCTACCGAAAGTCTTTGATTTGCACAACTTGACGTGGTCATTTTGGACCACAAAAGATCTCAATACAATCAAGCAGCAACGCCCAAATATTTGTTGTACACTTATATCCTTAATTTATGTGTTATTTGGTCGGTAATTCTACATTTATTTTTTGTAGGCATATTGTAAAAAGTCAAAAAGCTTACGTGAATAAATTAAATTGTGGGGTGAACGCGAAAGATCTTATTTTTAGAAATTGAACATTGTTCACCATTGGAGAGAGCTCTTCAGGAGTAGGTATCTACTACACTCAAAGGAAAATTGAATAAAGAAATAAATGGGAAGTTACTTCTAAGATGGTCTATTGAAATTCTGGTTTTAAATTCATTTGAATAGAAAACAAATAACAGTAGTCATGTAAAAGCCATTATATTCCAGTGGATTTCTAAAGATCTAACGAGAACTGGTGGATTCATGTCCCCCTCGTGTTGTACAATATTTCAGGATTCACTTCAATACGAAAAATTTCCATCATCGTTTTAATTTTTTAATTTGAATGCGTAAAATTTGATATGAATATGGTAGTCGCTATCGAAAAGGACACCTGATAGTATCGTTCTGATGTGTATCCTAGAAGGTTGCCTGGTACTACTTACGTACCCAAAGCAACACAATCTCCTTTATTCTGCCAACAAGGGAGCTACCCAATTGGGTTCTGATTTAATTTTTTGTGGGTATATTTTCGTCTTCCTCGCTGTTTTTCCTTTGCAGCACTGAGTCGATGAAGGAGTCTAATTGGTTCCATCTGTCGTTGCTTGTAATCGTCAGTCAAGCGGCATTTTCTAGAGTGATGTTGCCTGTCTCTAATCCCAGCCTGGTTCTTTCTGCTGCCCATCTGCTGCAGATGAAAAAAAGTGTTGTCTGTGTCATCTGTAACTGTGTGGCTTTTTGGCCAGCCGGGCTCCCTACTTTTCCCATTTACTTTCCCATTGAAGTGTCCCTGTCCGGTTAGAAACTGGATGATGTAGTAGTTGACTTCACCATGTTTTCATGACGTTCGTAATCAGTCTCGCAGTCCACTTTCCTCTAGTTTTAGAACTTCATCGTCCTTACCATTGTTGATTGGTATTGCGCCTCTGCTGTCATTGTTTCCACTCCTATTTCGTTCTTAGACGAATCTTCTCTTGGCCGTTAGAAGATCGATGGGAGTCACTCTCTCGACACTGGTGTTGTAAGAGGTTGCTACTCCGAGGCCTCCAGGTCTCTGTACTGCTACCATCTGTTTCCTGTATTTCTCTTGTCTGAGTGCATCGAGCCAGATCTCACAGCCATTCAGAAGAAAGGCATACGTGATCGATATAAGAAGTCTTCCCATGCTTGCCATAAGTCAGGAATCATTCCTAGGAATGATACTTCACAGCATTTTTGCTGGTTATTATCTCCAAGCCTACTTGAAACTCCGCAGTCGCCTAGATCTATCTGTCTCCTAGTCAAGAGGGACATCTTTGTCTTCTCCACCACCAAACTAAACACATGCATTCAAGAGATCAAGCATTCATAGGTCTACTCTCCCCTCCACTCGATGAATCCCAGCTGCTTTGTATCTCAACAGGCAAAAGGGGTGAAGAGTGTTTCCACTATGCCACTCTTCCTTGGATCCGGATGACATCAAAGGATTTCCCTAGATGGAATCAACGGTTGCATCTATTGTTCCAGTCAAAACGAACTACGTAGTGCATAGCATTCCTTATATGGACAACTTTGTTTTACCCGGGGTTTAGGCCTCTAAGTCCACGTAAGGACATGGCCTTTCAGGTTGGGGATTGTGCCATCGTTGGCGTGACTACCATAAAACGGAAATAAAAAGTTCCGAAGCAACAACAACTTCTGCAAACGAAAGAAGACCCACCACCTTTTTATCGATTAAAGTGGCTCTATACAAGGCCCTCTTTATCCCGGTCTTGCTTTATAACACAGAGGCATGGACTTTATCAAGAATAGACGGCGCTACAGTAGGTTGTAAGTGACGGGTTATGAAGATGAAGATACAGCGTTGCTGAACGAGGCTATTCGGCAACATCGATTGCATCCTGAAGAGTGATGACACACAACCGTTTGTAAAATCCTAACCAAAGATATAGGCAACCCAATGTAAGTTCAGAGTCGGAAAAGTTCTCCTCTGAGCCTTGAGCTCTTCTTTTCTTCTTTCCTATCGTTTTCCGATTCTTTCTCTATTTTATTTCGTCCGTCTGCAGTCTAATTTAGGGTAAAAGGGAACCTCTTTCTATCTTCTTCTAGCTAGCTATACTTGAAATAAGATTTTTAGTGCTGAGCAGGTGGTGCAAGTCTAACGACTTAAGCCGAGCAACCGCAAATATGCCGCCGTCCTCTTCACCTGCACCAAAATTGCCTCCGTGGCTCTACCCTGGCTCACATCAATGGCTCTCATTTCTGGCAACCCCACTGTGTCTTGGGACCTAGACAAGATTCAGTCTTCCAACCGAATTCAGACTAGTCCTGTATTCTCGATCTAAAAAAATATTTCGCTTCGTTGGCGTGTGGGTTCATGACGGATTTGTCCACTGGTAGAGTCGATCCATCCAAATCCCTCTTTTTAGTGAAGTCATTCCAAGTAAATCATCCGTCAATCACATCCAGGACCTTGGAGCAGACAGTTCGCAAAAAGGAACAAAAGATAGTATGGCACAGTCCTCCATACTAAGCCTTTTAAGCAAAGTGTCGATTCAGGTGGCGCACAAAAGTTGCATGGGAAACTGAAGGCAGCTAAGGAACACGTCCACCCCAGACTGTAGCGCCAACACACGTAGGAAAGTGAGTCTACATGTGCACTTATAACTTGAGAATTATCTTACCAATTATTATCCGGTTTAAAGCTCGAGTCTTTGCAACTGTTATGGGCTATTCCCCATGACGCTTTATGCCTTAAAGGATAAGATACAGGCAATAAGAGAGCCGATGTCCGTGTCCAATATATCTAAACCAAGCTTTACAACCGTCTAAAGATTGACATTATAATATTGGAAAGGCGCCACAAGGAAGCCCTGCAAAGCGAATACCTTTCGATACAGCCCTGTGCCCGCACATCGTAGCACCCACTCTTATTGTGCAATATTTGTTGGTTGCAGAGGAAGAATCATTTTGAAAAGTTTTCAATTTAAGTTTGATGCTCTTCGCGGACTAAAACTAAACCGGAAACGAAAAATTTAACAAACTGTACGTTAGAGGGTGTGCAAATGCAAATGCAAATGCATTTTGTTAGCTGCGGCATTCTAAATCGAACCAAACAAAGACAATTCACAGCCAAAGCAGCCAGAGCCTCATCCACAATTGTTTTGGGAGCATCAGTACTTTAGGTGGGATTTTCAAGCATAGCCCGCCCACCAGCGCCTACTCATATGTATATGTAGGTAGTTGTAGATATTCTTCCTTTCTTCCGTAAATGGATTCAACGGCAATGGGATGAGTACAATCGGATCCTTTCACTGAGTTCAGTCGGTTTTTAATAAACGTTCATCAAAGGCGAAAACACAAACCGAGACAAAGGACGAGTTGTGCTTTTATCGACTCGACATCACCAACAAAGAGACGATGACGATGGCGACGATTCCCGACTCTCTGACAATGAATCTGGCTTTCCACTGTGTGTGTCATGCTTTAAAATCCAATCAATTCGAACGTGATGTGATTTAATTGAGTGTGTGCGTGCGTATAGCGCGGGTGTGTGTACTCGTAAGCATGGCTCTCTTTTCATAAGGACACGGTTATTTATCCTAGCGTAAGAAATGCCTTCCGAAAAAGACTAATTCAATTGAACAGACGCAATTTCCAATAAAGGACCAAGCAACAAACACATACACAAAGTCCTCAGACCGACAATCTACAAAATGGGGACAGGAAACGAAAATACAAAAAAAAAGGAAACGAAAACGAAAACGAACACAACAACAGCAAAAAAAAAAAAAAAAAGTCGAAAGCAAAACAGGAAAACCGAAAACGCGAAGCTTTCGCCAATCGTCATCCTCAAGCGACCCTAATGAAATCCTTAGACCGAAATAATGAAGGATTGACGCGTGCGGTAGGTTAGAGTGTGCGAACGTGCTCCATATTATCCATATTCGTCGTCAAAAGAACAGCGCGCCGCCATTAAGATCCACCTTGGTATGCAATTATATTAAGTATTCATGCGAGATAATCAAAAGCATTTTAACTAACAGGTCTGAGGTGCTACGTGAAGAGATTAAATTGGACCGGCACTATACACGTTGGTTAAATTTTGTGGTACCCTATTGTGCTGATTACTCTTTTTCTTTCTTTTTTAACGTTATTTACATGTAAGATACAACCGAAGTGAACAAGAGCGTTACTTTTAAGTGCGAAACGTCGAGAGGTGACGACAAAATGGAAGTTTTAATGACTCCAATTGGGTACTACTTCATAAATTAATGTAAAATAATATAGGACAAGACACTCTACCCTGAGGAACTCTAAATTTGAATGTAAGACCGTATAGCGTTGTGACCAATTGAAACTTTAATGAGCAGTTTGCAGTTTTTTTTTTCAGTTTTTCCCCTTGTGAGACAGCACGAATGGTGTAGATTTCTAAAGGACGTCAGGAGCATACATAAGTGCTATCGGTGATCGTCGTGGTTCGGTAGGAACATCAGGTTGCTAAGTAAGCTGGCTTACAGAATAACCAAATAAAGAGAGATGAAAAGTGTCCCAACAATCGTGATCTATTTCGATATATGTATCTCTGAAAACGTACTTAAATAACTCAACTATAGGTGGGATCCTTGGCAGACCTCCAAGTTTTGAAACTCAATGAATCATTTTAGTAAGATCATGGATTCTCAAACTATTTTGGAAGTATCTGAAGGATTGAGAAAACCCTCAGCACTTAATGGGTTCTCGAGTCATGCAGGGTATCTGCCAGGCTTCCATCCTCTTCAATCCCCAGCATACTGCTTCCAGTTCTCTAACCCAAGCGCTCTGGCTTCAGCTATAGCTTGATCCTTAAAACAAATGTTTGGTCTTCTTTATCGTCTCGAACCTGGCAGCTGTGATTCGAAGATCCTCCAAGATGAGCCAGTGTAAACGACGTTTTTTGTTTTGCTTTGTGGTTACATCTAGATCTTGGTATAGCTCAGAGATCGCGTCCGAAATCTGTCGCATGTTTGCAAAAGTTGAGATGAACTACTTCCGAGTGTTTCCAGTGTTGCGCCACACAATGAGATCCCGAGCTCAAAACGATGAATGCAATCGTATGCGATTGATGAAGAGGTGGTCTTTTCCAGGATTTGCATCATTGAAAGTCTCAGTTTTTTTCTTACTTATTTTGACGGGACAGCGTGTATTCTCCATTGTCATCCTGTACAATAGGATCAGTTCGACAGGGATCCTAAAAATCGAAGTAGCTACGTAAATATTTAAAAATGATGAGTGTAACCAATTCGTCTCTCGAAGGTTTGAAAAGCTAGGTAGGTTAGCTATCAGGAGAAGTTGGGCACTCTTCATGTTACTCTTGATCAAACCAAGGATATCAGATGAGGCACTTCAAATGTCTTTCTGTCAAAATCACTTTCGGCTTTCTGTCCACTTTGGCGTTCAAAATATTTGGAAAACAAGGTACCTTCTTTGGCTTCAACCAGGTAATGATCTGAATCAATGTTAGCTGCTTGGAAGTGATTCACATACCAAATTGGTTCGTCAAATCGCTTTATAGACGTCCAAAGTGTCAAAATCCCAACCTAACTACAACGACGTATAGTCTAGTCAGAAAGTTGATTAGCTTAAGTACGTTTCTGGGCTAAGTGGGTTGGATTATGCTATCAAAGATGATCAAGAAGCTCGTAAAAGCCTCGTCTTTTTTTTTTTTTTTTTTTTTTTATAATTAGCGCGCGCTAAAGGGGATATGGCTACCCTTAAACTATTGGACTAGAGCACGGGCGTTAGGGAAATTAGAGGAGAGAGAAAGGAGGTACCGGTGCACGTTGGTTTTAAATGCTTGAGGGTTGTAGTGATGAGGAAACACAGAGCTATGTAGATTATTCCACATTCGTGTGGTACGGCTAAAGAAAGAATCTCTATATTTGACAGTACGTCCGAAAGTAGGCTTAAGGGTAAACTGATGTGCATTCGAAGCTTGACGTGTATTGCGGGTGAAATTTTGCAGGGGCGGAATGCAGCTGGCTATTTCGCTAGAGCACTTTTTGTAAAAGAATCGATAAAACAGTGAGAGACAGGAAACATTTCTTCGGTGTTCAAGCGAGTCTATTGACTTCGCAATGTTTCTGTCACCTATTAGTTTTATCGCGCGTTTTTGAATTCGATCTAGAATGTGCAAGACGGTTTTAGGCGCACCAGACCAGATGTGAGCGTTGTACTCAAGCTTAGGGCGAATAAACGCCTTGTAAATTGAAGCCAGATCAGAAGGGGTAAAGTATTTTTTGCATCGTTTGAGGAAACCTAAACATTTCGCAGCGTTCTTGGCGACATCGAATATATGGTCATTCCAACGAAGATCGTTGTTAACACACATACCGAGGATGGAAAGTTTTTCGGTTTCGGCGATGCAGGTACCATTCATGGATAATGGTTCGAGATTAGGGTTTCGCTTGAGAGACAGTAGGCAGCATTGAGTTTTGGAAGCATTAAATTCCACTCTATTTGTAGAACCCCATTTTAATATGCTGTCAAGGTCGGAATTTAATGAGTTTAACATACGTTGCCGCTCCACTACTACATCCGAAGAGCAGGGACGTGAGCTAGGGAACGAATATGAAAAACTGAGAGTACTGTCATCGGCGAAGGAATGAATTGGATTAGAAGTTGCAGACAAGAGATCATTTATAAAAATGAGAAAGAGAGTCGGAGACAAAACAGAGCCTTGGGGGACACCAGCATTTATATGGTGGATTGCAGACTTGAAACCGTCCAAAACAACTTGAATTGAACGGCCCGAAAGGTAGTTTCTAATCCATTGAAGAAGAGATACATCGATCCCATATGCACGCATTTTCGACAAAAGAGCTTGGTGCCAAACTCTGTCAAATGCTTTTGAAATATCAAGCGCAACAATCTTACTTTCACCGAGGTGATGTAAAGATTCGTTCCACTTCTCGGTGAGATAAGCCATCAAATCACCCGTGGACCTGTTGCTACGGAAACCGTACTGCCGGTCATTGAGGAGTTTCCGTGAGTCGAGATATTTCATAAGCTGACGATTTATCAGCGTTTCCATGACCTTGGAAAGAAGGGACGTAAGTGCAATGGGTCGGTAATTGGAGGGAGAAGAAGATTCGCCCTTTTTGGGCACGGGCTGGACAAATGCAATTTTCCATCTACTCGGAAAGAGACCTGAGGAGTAGGACAGATGGAAAAGCTTACGCAGTGGTTTTGCCAGGGTGGAAGAACACCTCTTCAGAACTATGGGTGGAATACCATCTGGACCAGCGGATTTGTGTATGTTGAGACCTCTAAGTACTCCTGCAACTGTACGAGTGCGAAAGTGGACTTGTCCCATGGAGAATTGGACGCTCTCGAGTACAGGTGGAGGCAACGCACAATCTGGGAGCGTTGAGCTGGCTGCAAAGTGTGCAGCAAGCAGATTGGCCTTGTCTGAGGAGCTGACAGCTGGAATGTCATTGTAAATGAGCGTTGGAATTGACGACGAGGCAGAATTCTTGATGTTTTTCACGAATGACCAAAAATTTTTACTACCCTTGGGACATTGTAGTATTTTTTGCCTCAATTTTTGGTCATAAAGGAATTTGACACGGCGAATGTGTACATTGCAGTCATGTCTGGCTTCCTTAAACTTTTGACGGTTTTCCTCAGAGGGGTTGGCTTTAAAATACCGAAAACAAACCTCTTTCTTCCTAATAGCCTCTTTGCAGCTCAGGTCAAACCACGATTTTTCCTTTGGTTTGATGCTCTTCATTCGGTTGGGAATAAAGGAGCTCATACCAAGGAGAATGATGTCAGTTATCATATCAGCGGCGGCATCCACATCGCTATCGAGGAAGCATAGCGACCAGTTAAAACTCCTAAAGAAGCTATTAAGGCCGTCCCAATTGGCTTTCTCGTATCGCCAAATTTTTCTTTTGGGAGTTTGTTCTTTAACTGCGTGGTCGGAGTACGAGAATTTAGCTGATATGACATTGTGGTCTGACCCGCCTAGAGGCGGTAATACATCTATGGTGTATTTATCAGGGTGGGAGGTAAGAAACAAGTCCAGTGTGTTGGCAGTATGACCTTCTATGTCAGGTATACGTGTAGGCTCATTTACAAGCTGAGTTAGATTGTTAATCTCAGCGAAGATTTCAACATACCTTCCTTCGGGTGTTGTCTGTCCAGAATTGCGAAGCCAACTAGAATTGTGTATATTGAAATCGCCCGCAATGACGATTTCAGTACGAGGATACAGGGAGACAATTCTTAAGATGGAATCGGACAGCGCATCAAACTCATTATAAGTAGAATTGCTGTCCGAGCTTGGGCTTCTATAAATAAAACAGTAGTGGATAATTTGCTTGCGGACGATGAGTTTAAGCCATTTGAAATTGAATTCCGGATTGGAACAGTGGCCATACTGAGAAGGAAAGAAGCAAGCTACGTCACTACGAACATAAATCGCGAGACCGCGATGGGGAAAGAATAAGGGCTCTAGGCGATACCCAGGTATTTGGAGATCCGAATTATCCGAATCTCCTACCACCTGTGTTTCGCATAAAGCCAATATAGCTGGTCTGTAAATTTGAGTGTGGGCGTAAACGGCAAAGAAATTCGTTCTTATGCCACGAATATTAGAAAAATCTACCCTAAGTTCACCCATCACTAAAACACAAAAACACAAAAAACACAACACCAACGCAACAAGCGAAACCGCGAAGTGAAAATCTAACGTTAGTTTACCAAAGCAGATTGCCGCAGGTGTTATGCCCAAACGACAATAAGTTTTGGTGCACCAACACGATTATCACTCACAGACCGCTGTTCGCCAGTTGTTTACATTTTTTCACTCATCACCGATGCCACTGCTCGTATGAGAGTATACGACAACGGTACAAGTGATGAGTGAAAAATTGCACTACAGTGATGGAGTGGGAAGGGGAGTGGTGGAAGCCCGACACTGTAGGTGTTAGTTTTTATTTTTAATATTTTATTGTTTTTATTCTTATTTTTTTTTCCACTACACTTCACTGAAGTGGTTTTATTCGCGCGCGCTTATATATTGTTTTGTTTTGATTTTATTTTTATTTTTTAAGGTGGTAAGGAGAAAACAAATCCAGAGCTGACCCGGAGCGAAAAGGCATGTGCATGCGTCGGTAGGCAACACGGTACTTACTCTCTTACTCTCTTACTCTCTTACTCTTACTCTTACTCTCTTATGGAAGCGTGCCTACATATTACCCTGAAGGCTTATTGAAAAGGACCATAAACGACGTAAAAAACTCGATGATGCCAGTGATTTTGAATCAGAGCACACCTTTCTTCTAAACACTTGGCTTTTACGTTTAGACAAGGATTTCATATACCCGACTCGTTTAAGCACCTCAATACCTCGTCTAATTTGTGGTTCCATAGGTCCGAGTATTCAACTCCAGATGATCTTCCAATATGTCCTGAACAATAAAGCGCTGTCTACTTTATAACTAGTGAAGACTTTCGACTCAGCCTCCAACTGGACTTGTCAGATTACCCCTACGATTTTTAAAATGTGTTTTGCCTTAAAAAGCTAGGTTAAGTGGCTGTTCCCGCTTATACAGCAACACATTCAAACAAGAATGTAAGTTGATTGAAATACCACTTGCATAACGGATTTACTGTTATTTTGTAGGTAGCCACCACGGTGGAGACTCTTTCCTGCTCCTCAATATGTAAAGAACCATTTAGGCCCAGAGACAAAATCTCCATGTTTTGTAAATATCGAGCTTGGCTAGGTCCTTGATAAGGAAGGGCAATGACACAGAAGGTAGTTGGTTACTTTTTTCCCTCTTCCTCGTCTTTACAGCTTCTACAGTGGCAAGTAATATCCCCCAGAGGGCTCCTACTACAACTCTTATTAAATTCCTATAAATGAACAGAAGTCTTTTCGTTGTCTTCAGATCCAGGTTAGGTCAGAGCTACCTTGATGAAAGACAAATAATGGTATTCTTCCACCTGCTATTTGCCATTCTTGTGGCTTCTGAAGCTACCGGTTCCCCTCTATTTTCAGAAAGGTTCCAAGCCGCTCCTTCCTTTGCCATCTAGTCCACACTTCAGTTGCCCAGAACATCCCGGTGTCCTGGGACCCAGACTCCCGTCAGCGCTCTCATGTACACATCTGCTCTTCTAGCTTGGATCGTATTATCTGTGATTCCAAAGCTTTTACTGCTATCTGACTATCTACAGAAAGAGTGGAAGGGTCTGGATGAGTGCAGTTACGAACGTTCGGCCTCCCTCAACCATCCTGAATTCATCGTGAATTTTAGAATGGCTTTTGGTGGCTTGTTGGACAGCTCGTTGAAGTGGTATTCACCGAAGGCCGTCTTCCTTGTTCTATATAGGCTGAGACATTCACATAGGAAGTGGGTTGTGTTCTCTTCCGCGTCCGTATTACCGCAGCCTCTACATAATTCGTCTGTACTTAGGTCGCCAGTAGGTTGTGGCCTGTGAAGAGAGCTAAGTTTGATCTGCTTAGCGCAAGAATGTGCCCCGTTTTTATCTTGTCGATATTTGTTCAGAGTTTCCTAGAGAGTCTAGTGCAATGCTAGATTCGACGAGAGCTAAGGGGCGCAGAACTGAATGATCGACCATTGATAGGTCCTGTTCCGAGCCCCCGGATCCACCAGAGTGTAACATTATGATACGCGGTAAGGGTTTTGAGCACTTCGGGGCAGCGTTTTACGATTTTTGACTTAAATACTGTGGATGAAATGGCTTTAATAGCGGCTTGGCTATCTATTTAAATGTCGATAGTCTTCTTAGAGACTAGCTTCATTGATAGTTCACGGGCTGCCTCGGCGATGGCTAGGACTTCCGCTTGGAACACACTTCCGTAGTTCGGAAGTCTTATTGACCTCTCTATGTTGGCAGTAGGAAGTAAATGGAGCATTGTATCCAGCGCAGCAGTTGGAGTTGTTCTTAAAGCACCCATCATACAGATGCATGAAGACCTACTTAGCTTTTGTTAAATTGTTGGCAGCTCAAATTGTTTATCACACCACTTCAACCCAACCTCAACGTTTTCAGCTCAAATGTGTGATATATCTGATGCGCACTACTGTTGAACTGTCACTAAACGAACTGTCAAAATACCCATCTAAATGTTCACTTATGTACATTACACTCTCAATTTTGACGTCAAATTGAACATAAACACATTTTTACAACTGAAGATACCATGACAAAGCTCGTTTGGCACATTATCCTGATTTATTTGTTATGTTCCAAACTACCTATTAAATTCAATCTACCCTGTAAGACTGGCTGGGCAAGGAAAAAAAAAAGACATGTTTGTCTTTCCTTGCTGTATATCCTTTGCCCTTTTTTTTTTTGATATTTTCGGACGTATTTTCATGTTTTACCACCGAAGAGCGTGCGTTGTGTCGTCTGCAGACATCCATTAAGCCACTCCACACCACACTATCCAAAGGAGACATCTCACGCGAGAGCTAGTTTTCAAAATTCCTTTTATTTTTCATCAGAATATGAAAATTTCATTAAGTTTTCCAATTTATTTAAAGCAATTCAATTTTGATGGAGCGATGCGGCAGATCGTCGGAAAACGGCTCTTGCGTTGGTGGATAAAGGGACAAAATATGTTGTGTCGCGCGGTGACAGTTATTGTAAGCGTGCGCCATGGCTTTGAGAAAATTATTTTATGGTCGAGAGATTGTCTGCGGCACAGGACTTTTGCTATGACAACGACACGGGTAGATGAAGTGTGAAATAAGTTTTTCGACGATGTTGTCCTCCGTGTAATTAGACGTAAATTATGGGTGTCATTTTGAAAATGAATTTTGAATGCGGTTCTGAAATTCCGTTGGGGAGGGATTGATTGATGTTGGAAGAGCACTGGTGACTGACATTGTCGTAAAACATTTTCATTTTATTTAGCGGAAATGTCATGACATGGAAATGGGATTTCAAGAATCTGAAGGAAACTTTAACTCATGCTGAGTGAAGGAATTCAACTACAGAACAACATTTTACAGCTCATTAAACTCCTGTGACTGGTACTGGTAGTTGATTGTACAACATTTTGTTCCCACATCCCACATAGAGATTGGATCCACTGAGTAAGATTAAGCCAACAGACGAGATCATAAAATTAAGTTGCCTTCAAGATTTAAGTACGATGTCCAGTTTTAAGTAATTCGTGACACCTGCAGAGGAAATGTACAAGTTTCTTTCCACTCTGGGTCCTCACAGCTGCAGAATTGAATGTTTAAAAGGCTCACCAATACTGGCTAGAAAAAATAAGACAGTAGGTTAAAAAATGAGTACTACACTGCATATATTAACGTCAAAGTGCGTCTGGGAGCACGATCCTGAAGCGATGAGGCTCAGGTATAGATCGAACCAAAGCTTATCGCAGACATGCTAGAACGGGTTGATGACGAATAGAAAGCGAAATATGTCGACGTTATGCTTGTTATAAGCTTCGTTCTCAACATCACTTACATTAGCGTCAAGTGCGCGTTGTTGCCCAAAACCACTCGGCTCAGATATCAGGGCGGTACATACATAAATTTGTGCGACAGTGTCATCGGCTCTAAGGCCACTTGATTCAATTTTGGGGCATTCCCTGCCATCTTCTTCCAATTATCCTACTCGGCTTTCAACCTAAGTTCAGCTTATGGGTCTCTGTAGTACTTTGCGTTTTTTTTTTTTGACGTCTTTGATATTTTTATACTTACGAATCTCAAACTTCTCACTTTTATCAGGCAACACATGTTTCATAGCGCGGCTTTGTTGCTATAAACTAAAGTACTGAACTCAACGCTTTCAGAATTCATTCAAAAGCAACGAGTGGCAACTCGACAAACAGCCAAATCTCGTTTGTTTTGACGACGTCGCCAGATCCTTTAGATTCCTCTGTCCAACGCTATATAAATCATCTTTCTATCGCCTTTCATTTGCGAGCAATTGAGTTAAAACGGAGTTTCACTTTTTCGTGACATTCTATTCTCAATCAAGGCCCATATACCCAGGGCGGAGAAAGACTGATCTACTATATCTTAAACTGTAATAGGCAATCCTAAGCCATTGATCTTGTACCTCATCGAACTTACAAAGTGTCGCATCATCTTCTCCATGTGGTTTCCGCTGGATAGCTATCTGATAGTGAACGTATATAAGAACACTTCGACTTAAATCAACGGTGCATCTCTTATTGACCAGATTTCCTTAAAAAATGTGTCTCAGAAGTTAAGCAAAAGCCCACAAAAATGAGGCGTGAAGCGAAAGAGTTCCCTCCACGAAATCAGCAACTTTGACATATTCGGAGCTCACTTCATTTCTAGCACTGAATCAGGCACTTAGTTCAAGACGACAAGGAATAGCGGACCTCTACTTTGAAAACCAAGTAAACGTCGATGACATAAGGCTTTGTCTTGAGAACCAGAAGCACCAAGCCCGAGATCTCTCAACAGATCGCATTTCAGATCCGTAATAGTCGTCATCACGGGACACTGTCTAATAGGCAAGCATGCAACAAGGCTTGGCGTCCATTCAAACGATTTCTGTATGAGCTGCATGGACGAAGAGGAGGAGGAAACTATTCCCCACCTTCTTTGTAACTGCCCAGCTCTCTCCCATAAAAGAAGACTCCATTTAGGGAAATTCTACTTTAACGACATAGGCGATCTGATAAACACAGATATCAGAAGCCTCCTTCAAAAAAAGCTCCAATTGGTTTAACGAGTAGGTATGGAGATGTCTTTAGATCCGTGTGGTATCACAATAGACCTATCACTGGTCTAAGTTTGCTAGCAATAGCTGGCAGCCACTTCAACCTAACCTAACCTAAGCCCGAGATCAAAAAAGGCGAAATGATGCAGTGTCTAAGGTAAAGACTTGGGTCAGTAGCCCGATAAGTAAAGTAAATATATTTGCTACTTAGAATCATTCACCATACGTGTAAGGCCATTTTCGACTGTAGACCCAATTTCTAACCGTGTAAGCTTTCTTGATTCGCAGTTTGATCGTCAACAAGATCGTATTAAGAACTCTACTCAAAACTGTACGTCAAAAGTGAAGCGACCAGCAAATTTGACCAATACTTGCTTTTCATAAACTCTAACAAAAAACGTGAGCAAAAACCAGCGTCGAATTCTGAAATCCCTCTTTGTCTTAGAGAACATTTCAGAAGACTGGTCACAGAGGAAAAGGATACTGCAGACACATTTTGGAACATCTTCTTCAGGAATGTGGAGTACCAATCCACAAAAGAATAAACTCTTGTCTATCAGAAACCGATTCACCACTGATTGTAGGCTTCATCAACAAAGTTAAACCGAACGAGATACTTTAACTCGAGCATCTCATCGAGACATACCCCAGAACGGGAGAACCCTATAGACCCATAAAGAACACTTTCACCCCAACAATCTACCTACTTACTTAAATTATACAATTTAATAATATTAAAGACCTTTCTACCCTCCTTCAAGGTCCAACATCATATTTACGAACTCCCCTCTAAGCCTTCTCATCCATTACATTCTGTCATTTGACAAAAACCTCTCACAACTCAACCGCCCAAAAGGTTTATTACTTCGCAACAACTTTAGTGTATGGGTACTTCACCGAAAGGACCTATCCATATGCCCCGGCAAATGAAGAAGGCTGCTTTGTCTATTAATGGACCGTCTGGAAACCAATTCCGTATCCCACCCCGCCAGTTTCTCATTTATAATTCACCTTGACGCAATCGAAGGCCACCTACACTGTGTCTTCAATTATACTTGGCCCAATGCAATTTATTTCAGAAGGACCTAAGCCCATTACTTACTACCCTACGCACTGAATACAATTTCCTTCCAAAATCGCTTCATAACAATATTATGATAAATGTATTGTGTTACTTACTCATTCACTCACCAATAAATCATGTGGCCCCAGCCGCCCCGGCGAAACTAGGCCAAGTACACATTCATAATTAATCTTAAAAGACTTTGGTCCAAGCCGCCCGGTCCAGGAACACACATGTTTGTGTCATAACTTGGTGCGAACTTTATATTTCGTTCACGCTCCACACATTCGCTCACTCTTACCCGGTCACTGACTCATTCACTCACTCACTCAAACAAACCCGGGGGAACACGTCTCGCAGAAGGATTACTTCGTCACAAAATAATTAGTTACATCACCGGTCAATTTGATTTGATTGGCATGAAAGTCTGGCTCGGCCTCCATTAGGTCGCGCGTCCCAGAGTATGGGAAAGGTGGAAAAACTTTTCCGCAAGTCTGCCTTCACTTTCGATTACCATAAGTCATTAAACATAATCCTACCCCTATCTGCCGGACTGTTGGACACGCCTGGCTTCGGCAGGGCGATCAACTTATCCATGTGCCAATTAGGGGTGCGTTCAACGCGTTTAGGCCATCGTATTAACTTTCATCTAAGTGAATCCGAATTGGAAAGAGATTTTCACATTTTGTGCATTGTGTCAAGGTGGTTGTCATTGACAACTCTGTGAGCTGTCAAATGATGACCCTCATCGCTTGATTTGATGTGAGGTGGGGCGGATATTTCACTTTTTTTCAATTTAACAATTCGTACCCGCACAGAAGTGGGAGAAAATGAAAGAGAAAAATAAAAATGGAGTCGGTAACAAGTTTTAAATTGACTACTATTGCCGGAGCAGAAACACTGTCAGAGTTTCAATTATAAACAATTTTTTTCCAATTTCCACGCAAAGTTTTCCAACGGCAACAGAATGTTTATGCTACTGAGAGTGCTGTGCTATGACCGCAGGATAAGTCACAATACGTTTGAAGTAATGAAACCTTGAATTTTTAAAATACGAAAAGTTGTTCACCGCCGACAGGACGACACGGAAAGGAGGCCTTTTTTGTTAGATTGTTTGCAGGAAAAATAGAAGTGGTGTGGAAAGTGTGTGCCAACAAATTGGGTGAATTTGAAAAAAGTAATTTATTTGAATTGTTGTACATTGGGCAGATACAAGGTTCTACAAAAGAATGGCGTATAATACTAAATTTGACAGATTTACGAAATTAAATGGTTTTTGAACAGACCTATCACATTTGACATTAAGAGGCGCTACCCCTTTCATCTGACAAAACTTCAATATCCACTTAATCTAAGGCCCAACTTTATTTTTAACCATCAACGACATGCTTACATTCCAAAGCTTAGGAAACAGCCTTTCCGGACGACTAAGTTGAGCGTTGTAGTAAAAAGTTTTCCAAATGCAACAAATCTTTGAATGCACCCATCGGTTAGGTAATTTCTTGACAGATGTCGTCAGTAAAATTTTGCAAATTATCGTGGCAATGTAAACACTGGCACAACAAAGACGTTTTCTATTGAACATGATCGTCCAACTGTTACTACTTTCCGGCGGCGTATTGTTGGAAAATTTAAACCACCGACTCTGTGGTGGATTAACCACCTCATGTGTGTTATGAAAGCGTGCGATTGAGACAGCCTTTCGCAGATCTCCACCTAGAAAATTTTGAGCAAACAATTAGGCCTCCACTCATATATGATCAAGTTAACGTAGAGGGCAAAGCCAAATGTCCAATTTCTGTACTGCCACTGATTTGGAAACTGATCTCAACTAAGCAACAACAAAAAATCATGTTCAGCGACGAAGCGTATTTGTCCAATGCAACTGAAAAAACTTAAGATCCAACCACAACTTGCGGCATAAAACTTGATATACAACTTAATTAAATTTTGGTTGGGCCTTTACTGTTTGATGCTTTAATCGTCAACGCCGTAGAGTGCCGCCTAATGCTTTGTAATTTCTTTGGGTCCTCTTTGCTTGACATGGATCTTAGCTTACCTTGCTTACCTTTCAATAATACGGCTATACGTGCCAAAAAATCGATATATTTTGGCCGAAAACTTCAGAGGCGCCAAATTCCGCAAAATGGCCTCCAAAAATTTAGGATTTCAGGCTCGTCTTCGATTGTGACATCAACGCAGTTCAAGGAGGCATTGTTTTATATTAAGCTTCGTAGAAGTAGCATCCCCTGACTAGTCTTGATTCGCTAAGCAATGAAAAAGAGCCTCTATAGCCTAAAATCTTGTAGGCTTATTAGTCAGCACTATTCCAAGCTTATTCGTGAAGTCATTTTCCAAGTTGTACGTAATCTCCGCATAGCTCATATAAGTCCCGGTTAGACACTTATCAGAAGAATTTTTTCTTTCTAACGTAGCACAACTGAGTACTGTATCGAGAGGCTAAGGGTCCCTATTTTATGCCAACAATTAAGGGACCAGACTAATTTTGATTTAATTTTGGTGGGAACGAAATCCCATTTATGAGGCTTCATACAAGCTTAACAAACTTAAAACTAACTTTAACATAAACTTGAAAACTAAGATTAGTTGGGGTGGTGGAGGGGATCGATTTTGAGGGAAGTCGTAGAGCGGTTGAAGTCGAAGAGGTAGAGTTTATCTTTCGGAGCATACGGAAGATTGATTCGTTCGAGCCATAGTAGGTGTGATGGGTCGGTAAATAGAAAAGACGAGAGGTTCGTAGATTACGAGGGTTAGTGTTGAGGAAAATAGAGTTGTAAAAGGAAGCGCTTTCAACGTGACCTTAGAGCAGTCGATGAATAAGTAGAATGTCGGCTGCATCTCTGCGTTCCTCAAGGGTATTTAAGTTAATGAAGTTGAGGCGGTTTTGATAGGGAGGTAAGACAAGAGGATCGTTCCAGAGCAGACCTCGAAGAGCGAATCGAAAAAAACGGCGCTGAATACTCTCGATTCTCAAAACATGAACACGATGATACGGGGACCATACTTGACTGGCGTACTCTAGGAGGGGGCGGACGAATGTAATGTAGAGAGACCTCGTCACGTATGGGTTGGAGAATTGTTTCAACCACCGTTTTACAAAACCAAGTGAAGAGTTGGCTTTAAGGATTATCTCGTCCATGTGTGACCGGAAATTGAGTTCCCTGTCACACAAAATACCAAGGTCGCGAAGAGATTGAACAGGGGAGACAGCTTGATTGTGCAAGAGGTAGAGTCGGGGAGGGGATTGGTGATGCTTATGTGAAAAGGTGATGGATTGGCATTTAGGTATGTTAGGTTCCAAGCAATTTTTGAGGCCACAGAATGAAAAACTGTCGAGGTCTTGTTGAAGAAGAATGGAGTATTGGGGTGAGGAAATGGTTTTGAAAAATTTGATATCGTCGGCGTAAATGTTTGATGATCCTATCAAGGTCGTTAATGGTTAGTATAAAAAGAAGGGGGCCAACATGGCTGCCTTGTGGAACACCAGAGGTGGCTAAAAAGATAGCAGAGTAGGTGGAGCTGAAGCGAACACTGTAAAAATGGTTTTCCAGGTAAGAAGATATACATTTCAACAATATGGGTTCGAAGCCGATGGCAGACAGCTTAAAAAATATTAATTGATGGAAGATTTTATCAAAAGCCTTGCTACAATTGGTAGCAATAACGTCAACTTCATTACCATTCTCGAGTGTTGAGAGGGCAAAGAATGTAAATTCTATTAGGTCTGTGGAAGTTGGTTGAGAAAAACTATGCAGGAAGACTCAGATAAAACACGAAAGACCTGTGCAGGGAATGTGACTAAAAAATGTATGAGGACACTCCACACTTTCTTTGTCACTGTCCAAATTTAAAATTCTAACAAGACAACTCTCCAAAGATCTAGAAGAACTGTCCAATGAATCTGTGAATGGTATGGACAACAATGGATCTACGTTGATCTAAGTGTGTACTATGTGAGTGCGTGGCTATGTGCAGAGTCAGGAAACGCTTTCTCCACAAGGAATTTCTAACACCGAAAGACATTCGTACTGTCTCGACTGGAGATATCCTCAACTTCAAAATAGCACAATCGATTTTTCAGATCCCAGAGCCCAACTAATAAGGACGAAGGAAGGATTTCTTGTCTTACCTAACCTAGGGACCGTCTCTCCTAAGGAGCTGAAACAGAAACGAAGATCCTAATAGATCAAATGGTTAACTCAAAAGTCTCGATAATCTAATTCCGAGTGGTCATCAGCGTTGTCCTTTATGACGGGAAATTACAAGGGACAATTCTATATGATGCTAAGGATGTTTACGGACTGCGCACAAGCTAATGGATTTGTATCAAATGGTCCACACAAAGGAGAACTCCTACATATTTTGAGCTCCACCGCTAAACAAAACATTCCTGGACAGCAAGTCGAAAACACTACCCTATCTCGAAAGACAGTTTCAAAAGCCTTTAACACTTAATCACAAAATTAGCTCATCCCAGTGTACTCGCTGCTCAGACCTCCATTAATTTCCATTCGTGCAAGGACAATTGCCCAAACTTAATCGACGCTAATTCACCATAGCAAAAACATATCCCAAAAGCAGTCGAGTCCTTTGTCTCATAAGTCGTTTAGCAGAATTGCTTTTGTGAACCTAATGAACTCGTATTCGTGTACCCTAGCTATTCATGTAGGTGTACCAAAGCAAATCGAAAAGAGTAATCATAACAATAAAGGCATGCGTAACCATCCATTTACTTTTTAAATTACAGCCCATAACATGCTCCGATACGCTTTATTGAAAACTGTCTCCTCCTATAGTTCCATTCCATTCTAATCTAAGAAAGAGTAACAAAGAAAAATAAGAAGCAGATCTCGTGAGTGCGTCGCCTTTTCAACATGCGAATTATCCTTGCAAAACATTTCCCTCTCTCATGAGTCCTATCTACGAAAATGGGCTTGCCGAAAACGATAAGCGAAACAATTTCCAAAAACAAACGAAGCAAGAGTTTTACTCATACTCTAGCACAGCAGGACGAAACGTGACAGAAGGAAGAAGCTACACATCTTCCGTAAAGTTCATCACACAAACAGGACCCCAGTAGCAGTGTGAGACACAGTGGCAAAATTAAATATGCTCTCACCCAATGTGCACATGGATATCATCATCTCATCACACATACGACAGAGTAGACCAAGGAGCAGCCCACAAAATATGAAATTGATTTTCCATTCGGTTTTCCTCACTCTTATCCTCTACCACCCACTTTACTCACTTGTCAGTGTGTTCCAAATGAATATAGTTTGCTTCGGTATGTAAATGTTCGCCTCGAGGACCCTCTTTTTCTTTCTACGCAGTAAAAAGTAAATTCTCTCCTGTTCTTCAATGACAAAGGATATCGCCGTCGCATATATGGATCCTAATGCAGGTCACTGGTGCATATTTACTCTTCAGAGTGTAAACAAACTCTGACTGTGAGTTGAAATACAAAAAAAAGGACGAACTCTTGATTGTATACATATATCGTTCGCTGTTCACATAATTATTTCGAAAGTTAAGTGGAAAAACCGAAAGTTTCCACTTCCTTCTTGAAAAATGAATGGCTGTGACTCTATCATATGTGCGTGTGTGTGTGTGTGCGAAAGCCTGGAAGAACAACGATGGAGCAAAGGGGGGGGGCAAATGGGAAAATGAAGTGACAGAGTTCATATTGACTTCTTACAAATGGAACTGCTACTCTACCTACGACAACTGCAATGCGAAAAGAAGGTCAGTTATGTGAAAGCAACCATAGAAAGGACTCGACTCCGTGGAAAAAAAAAAGGGAAGAGATAGATTTGCCTTAGGCCCCACACTGCTTGTATTTGTCGTCATTTCCGCCTCATGACATTTGAACATTTGCAATTTGGATACCATCCAAATTATGAATTTATATGCGACAGAAGCATACACTACAGTCGGGAAACGACGATGTCGTCGTCCAAGAAGTACATACTCGTGGTGTGGACAAACCACGTTACCAATCCCTTCACCATCAAGCAGAAAACTCCATGAGCGGAGTAGCAATAGAAGAAAAAGTTTGGGACATCCCGAATTGTTACTTGTTTGTGTAACTTGGAAATAGTTTTCAAATGGTTTAGGAGAGCTGCTTCTTCACGAGAAGTGAGCACAACAATTCGGAGTGTAACGTTTGAGGTTTGTCACATGTCGTTTGGTGTCGGTTTAAGTTAAGGAAATAGGATCCATTCAGACAACCCTTAAACTTTTTTCTGGTCGCTCTTAATAAATCGAATCGAGTTTATAAGCGAATTTAGTCCCTTTCATGCATTTCATGCTTCGAATGCTCATCAGTTTACCATTAAGTGATTAAGACTTTCGGGCGTACAGTCAAATAAAGAGATTCTTTCCTAAGTCGTAAAACAGGAATGTGGAATGATCTACAAGGCTTTGAGTTTCCTTATCACTGCAAGCCGGTAGCACTTTAAAACCAATGTGCTTTCGCATCTCCTTCATCTCTCCTTTAAAATCGAATTTTGATCAAGTCCAATAGTGCCCAGCCGGATGGTCCCATTGGCAGGATCATCAGACATTTTGAGGAGAAGGACCTCAAATTGGTCGGGAAACATTACTCTTACTTGTCGAGTCGTCCAATCTCGGTTGGTTTAGTCAATTACATGAACTCCAGTTCAATTTTTTTAATGAAATGGGAAGGTTTGAATTTCTTCAAGACATCTCGCCACGTTTGGAGACACCATCCCAGCAGACTCTTTGTGATTTCTACATCCAGATGGGATGGAACTTTATTCAGGGTCCCGATGTTGAATCAGCCAACCCACAGCAAATGGGTCCTAAAAAGCCCAGTATGTTAGAAATGGATCTATGAATAAGCTTTGATTTGATGAACCCTTAATGGGACATTATCCCATCCACGCCAGTATATGGAAACGCCAAATGTGTCTGGCGATAGAACACAAAAACCACCGAATGTCCACGGACTATGAATTGAAAGCACTCCGTGGAACGTAACCGGAGTTGGATGCCACCCACTGGGTGTCGCAGAGCTGCTTCTGCCACTTTTAAGATATACTTTCTTACTTAATTGGCGCTACACTTCGAGATAAACCTATTCCTCAACCAAAAAGTCCATCCAGCCCTTAACTTACTGCTTACAGTTGCGCGAGTTAGATTCAATGGCTCTGCAGGCCGAAGCGTTGGTATTCATTCGCTCCACATGACCAAGTCATCGCCTTTTTGCAGATCAATGTTGCTGTACAGCTCGTAGAATCCGTCATAAAATCTCTTCCTGCAAAGCCCGGGAACAAAAACGGGATCTAAGAGCTTTTCGCTCGAAACGACAGAAGATATATTTATCCTTCAATCAAGTTGGACTGGGATGATTAGTGTACTATATGTGTCCCCTTACTTGTTTGGAATAAGATTCTATTACTCAGTTGCCTCCTTAGCCCAAACAATCAGACAACGAAAGTGACCTTATATACTTACTTACTTATCAGGCCAGCGACCCCTGGAGGGTCTGAACCTAAACTAATGCCGCTTTCCATCCTTCACGTTCCCAGGTACGCTGCTTCCAGTTTTATAGACCAAGGTTTCTGGCGTCCGCAATTGCCTGATCTTTAAACCGGATGTTCGGTCTTCCTTTTCTTCGAAAACCAAGTGGCTGGGATTCAAAGATCCTTTTAGCTGGAGCATTCTCGTCTATTCACTCGATGTGGCCGAGCCATTGCAGTCGACGGTTTTTTGCCTTCCGGACTGCATCCACATCTTTGTACAGTTCGTAGAGTTCGCAGTTATATCTTCTCCTCCATTCGCCCTCCTCGCAGACAGGACCAAATATTCGACGCAGAATTTTTCTTTCGAAGGATCCCAAGATCTGCTCCGTTGTCTTACTTACCGTCCAGCATTCAGCTCCATAAAGCAAAATTGGCAAGATTAGGGTTTTTTTAGAGCATGATTTCGGACCTTCGAGTTAGGAGTTTGGACCCTAGTTGTTTGAACAAACCGAAGCAGCTCCGATTGTCTAAGGTTATCTTTCGTCGAATATCCACTAGGGTGTCATTTGTGGAGTTTATATTTTCCCCGAGGTACATAAACTCCTTCACTACCTCAAAATTATAGCTGTCAATTGATGTCAATGATGTCGATATCGTCTGCGTATCCCAGCGGTGACGGTGAGTGGCGGAGAGGTACAACGACGAACTGTACAGGCTGTACAGCGACATAGGCTTAGACTGTGGTAGCTGGGACGGACAAACACAAATGCTCCGGTCCAAAAAATCTTCGGATCCACCCCAAAGGCACAGCACAGTAGAAAAAGACCGCGACTCATGTGTCGCACGCAAGTAGTAAATGACCTCAACCAATTTAGAGTGCGAAACTGGAATCAACTAACTAAAGATCAAGCTGGTTGGAGACGCCCAGGTCAACCCCGGACTGGAAGAAAGAACTTAATGAAATGACTATTGTATGATAGCCTTACCATGTTCTAATTTGACAAACAAGCAGTGTCAATCTTTTAGGCAAATTCGGGCGTTTTTTTCAATTGTCCCATGAATTATCTCTTTACCAACTTGAGGGTTCCCTACTACCTAAACTTGCGGTGAAATATATACTAAAAAAAAAAGTGTGACACAGTATCCACAGAACATACCCAAAACGAAGACGCAATCTCCCGTTCCGACATTGCAAAATGAACTCCTAAACGTTGCTTCATTTATTTTAATACGGTTCAAGGTGAATCAAGAAGCCCAATACTGTTGTTTCTCTCGAAAGTTATAGACTTAATAATATTCAATGTCAAACGACAATTGTAACCCACCTTCAAAGTTTAAATATCAATTTCAAAGTCAGACGAATTTGGTGTCCTTTGAACAAGGATAATACTGAAAAATAGGTTCACTCAATTGTTGGTCTTTAAAACATACAACGACGACCGAAAGAATTGGTCTTGTTCGCATGACAACATTTTTTTGGGTAAATCTACAAAAGATGTGTCTTGATACGTGTTATAAACGAAGGTATGCTGCAAAAAAAAACTCACCTCCGATGGATTGGCCAAAACTTCATGATCAATAGCTATAACTTCGAGGTGATCAAGGAGATTGCCTCTAGGCTCCGCAATTAATACTGCAAACGACATACATCAGTGCGCGAGAATTACTCTTGCCAACTGCTGTTTCTTTGAGCTGAGAAGTCAATTACGACGCTTTATAGAGTCTTCTTCATTCCAGTCTTAATATTATGTATGTTGAAGATTCGTGGACTTTACCTAAGCCAGTTTAAAGTGGTGTTGAAATTTATGTCGAGTGTACCTACATGAAGCAGGAGATTCAATCATGAACTGTTCGAGCTTCAAGGTAGATACGTATGCAGCGTCTCAGTTGGCTAGGTCATGTGGAGCAGATAAACACATGATGAAATGTCTTCTTTTTTTTGCGTTGGGAGGTGGGAATCCTTTTAAGACGAAACTGGACCCGTACCCGGCAACAGTGTGGAATTTCCACCTACTAAACCCACCGCCGTGGCTTAGTGGTTAGTGCGTTGGACTGCTAAGCGAGAGACACAGGTTCGATTCTCAAAAACCACCAAACGTTTTTTCGCGGCACCACCTCTTCGCAGGCATGACAAACCTGCAAGAGTACAATCTGTCATGAAAAGCTTCTCAATTCGCCGTTCGGAGTCGGCACTAAACTGTAGGTCCCTTCCATTCGTGCGAAGAATATAATACGCACAACATGAATGGTTTTGAGAAGCTAGGCCTTGGCTCTCCATGAGCTGCCGTGCCAAATATACATACAAACCCACCTCCCCTTCTTTGCCCTTTTTCCCACGTCACCACCGTCTTGGCATTTGGAAGTGGGAGGGGGGCGAGCAGCACCACGTGCTCACAATCTTGTTGTTACTTCTTCACTTTGTCGCCTTTCTCGTTCGAGGTGGCTTAACTGTGTCATAATCTGTTTTGCACAGTTGCTTACAACGTTCCATGTCTCCTGTGATTGGGTCATACATCGTACTAAGTTTTCGAGGTTTATTATTTCCCCAAGTTCACTCCTCAACGTTTGTCCCTCGATTTCAAATCGTGGACAGTGGAAGAACACATGCTCCACGTCCTCCTTAGCTTCAATGCAATACGGACAGTATGGAGAGTTGTCGTGCTTAAATCTGTATAGATACACGCGGAAACATCCATGTCCACTTAGTAGCTGCGTTATTTAGAAGTCCACTTCTCTATGCTTGCGGCTTGTCCATGTCTCAATAAGTGGTATAACTCGATAGGTCCATCGGCCTTTGCTCGATACGTTCCATCGCTGCTGCCATTTTGCCATGATGTTTGCTCTCTCTGATGAATTTACTTCGCTACCGGTTGACCACGGTTCCCGGTTTCTCATTTCATATAGTTGTTTAGCCTCCTCGACCAGTAAATCAATTGGAATATCTTCTGATATTGTTCCAAATTCACTGCATTGTGTATCAAGTACCGTATGTTCAAGAAGACCATCAGACTTGTGACTCATTTTCTGTTTTAGCTTCGAATACTTGCTGAAGAATCAGTGCTGTCTTACAAGGCAATAGATTCCTTTCTAACCCGCTGTTAGATGTCCAGTTTTTAGTTAAACTTTTGAGTAGGGAATAGATAGAGAAGGTCAACAGGACCAGTCCTGTTACACTGAACTGGTTTTTTAAAAGGGTATTGCTACTGTGAAGATAGCAAATCAAGACTAGTTCATCGACAATCCAGCAAGACTCAGCACCTTCGTATTCGAAGGTTTTTTATAGTTAATCTACAAATTTTTTTAATTTTAAAAGTTAGAGGTTTACTAGCTAAATTAGAGAAACTAGCCAGGAAAGGCTCGGAACAGGACCTATCACTGGTCGACCATTTAGTTCTGCCCCTCCTAGCTCTCGTTAAATCGAACATTGCACTAGACTTTCACAGACAAGCTGATGTGATATGGAGCGCACTCTCATCATGCCGCACCTCCGCACCTCAAACAGATCAAACTTAGCTCTCTTCATAGGAATCATCACAGGCCTACTGGTGACCCACCGCAGAATAATGCGTCTAAGTACAGACGAACTATACAGAGGCTGCAGTAATACAGACGCGGAAGAGAATACAACCCACTTCCTATGCGAATGTCCCAGCCTATATAGAACAAGGAAGACGGCCCTCGGTGAATATAATTTCAACGACCTGGGCGAGCTGTCCAACAAGCCACCAAAAGCCATTTTAAAACTCACAACGAATTCGGGATGGTTCAGGGAGGCCGAACGTTCGTAGCTGCACTCATCTAGACCCTTCCTTTCTTTCTAATTATTTCAGAATGGACACTCCACGACAGAGGTACACAATGGATCCATTGGAGATCCGAGTGAAGGCTGCACCGCGTGATGCATCCACCTCTTTAACCTACCTACCTAGAAGTTCACAAACCTGGACCCGCCTGAATGTGGAATGATCTTCATAGCTCTGTTTCTTCATCACTACAACTCGCAAGCGTTAAAAGCTAAGGTGCATCGTTACCTCCTTTCCTAATGCCCGTGCTCTAGAGTAAGAGCAATCATAAGCCCTTTAGCATGCACAATAATTTTAAAAAAGCCTGTAATGTAGCATGCGATGCCTGAATCTGTAGACTCAATGCCATCATCATAGTCAAAGGTGGTTACATCGAACACTAAAGTAAATGAGAACAGGCTTACACCTCAGAGTCTTGAAAACAGTTCACTTGAACCCTAACCTCTACTTTTTGGATTAACCGTAGTTAAACATTCCAAAGTAAAAAATAGGAACTTTAAATCTTATTACAACACACACATCGCCCTGAGGCTGAGCGCGTCCAGAGTCATGTAATGCAAATAAATTAACTTGAAATTCTCCGCGTATCTCGCGCAGATATCAGGAGCGCCCCTCAAGCGATTTACTTTTTCCATTCACTCGGCCGCCCCTGATAAAATATCAACATTTGGCATTTTTACACGAATTTCAACTTACTCTCGGCGTCCGGCGACCCTAAAATTTGTGTCCTTTCTGAACGGAATCGCATTCATTTAAGTTCAGAGTGTTGCCGGCAAAAGCTTGGAGGAAAAAAAACAAGAGAAAACGAGCCAGTCCCCCCCCCTCCCACCTTCCGAGCAAATCCATAATAGTTGCTCGTGTTTTGTCGCGCTGCTCGTAAATTGAAGGCATTGAGTCCTCGCAAGAGTGGAAGCGCCGCGCGGTTATGGAGTGGATAAAATGGAGGGTCGTTCGTTAGGTAAATTCTAATGGCACACTCAGCACACAGTCGACGATGATTACATTTAAATGCCAACGACAACACAGAGAGAGTTTTACTGGTTTGCCACTGCGTTCGCCTTAGCATAACGGTATTTCTCCATTTCTCTCCAAAACAGAAACAGGAAATGAAATAATTTATTCATTTTTAATATTTCTACTGCATACGGGGCGAGGTGTAATTTATAATTCGGAGAATTTTCAGCAGATATTTGTCTCGGCTCAGATCCTCGGCCCTCCCTCTTTTCAATTGCCTGCTCCCCTTATCGTCATCGCACCCCCGCAATACACAAACGAAGAACATGTTCGTGAAATTCAAATCACACGCTGCTGTCGGCATTGAAGAAGGGTGGGTTTTATAAAACATTTCATATTAAGCATGTACAATATTGTAAAACATTGTGAAAGGGCGGGTTTGCCTTGACTAGGGGATGACTTGAGGAAGGCAGACAAGTGACGGCGGTGCAGAAGCAGCCATTGCTTGTACCGGAAGAAGTGAGTGAGTACTTTTTCTTTTTCTTTCGTTTTTTTATTTTTTATTTTAATGGTATTTTGTAATAATCCCAAATGGATTCTGATTTGCGGGCGGTGAACTTCCTTCAGTGCTTCGAATTATACGAGCGATTTTCATGGCATTACGATTCATGTCTAGGAAGTTGGTTGGCGTACATCGGTGGTGGAGCTGTGAAGTTACCACGTGTTTTATTTGAATAAGCATGAAGTAGTGCGGCGACATTTAAATACAAATAAATCGGTTAACAGATCTGGAAGCTATTTTTATTTATTGAACTGTTTGCGGAGCATGTTGAGTCTTTTGTGGAGGGTTAGCCTCTTCAGCAGGATTGTCGATTGTATTGATTATACTGTCTGTTGAACTACACTACCAGGATGCATGCGTCTTCATTTGTTTCTGCCTTTCAGTGGCCTTCTTTCACAATTATGAAAAGACGCTCGCTAGACTTTTGAAAATGCAGCTGGAGACTAGAAAAAGACGACGCGGATGGTTCGTACATATGTGTCATTAGCTATGACGGCAGACACTTTTGGGTCTTTTGGAAGTTTCAAGCCACCTGATACAGACGATTTGCTGAAGAGTAGAATAAACTAGCTATAGTCAGCTTTGAAGGAAACACATATTAGCTTGGGTCTGGTGTATATGGCTTTACCCGGTGATTAGAGTGAGTCAGAGTGGTGTTCATCTTACAAATGAATAGAGAAGACTCTGTATTCTTCTCCAAGAGGTTTAGATGTCTAACTTCCTTCATGCTAAAAATAATGTAAAAAAAAAACGGAAGAGCGTCCTTGACAGAAAAGAGAACGTGATACAGCTTGAATGTGCAATTCAGTTACTTCCGTGACGTTAATAAACCATTGGTAATGAATAGGACCACAGTTCCAGGTTGCGAAAAGCACAGTTAGGCAAAGGCTACCCGCAAGGGGTTTGTATTTTATGCAATTGGACATAAAATACTCTCAATAACTCCAGCGTCAACGCTCAAACTTACTCAGATGAGTCTTCCCCGGAGTACGGATCATGCCTAGCAACTACCCACGGCGAGTGGTATGCTATGAAAAGAGCTCTCAAAAAGAAAAAAGTTGATCGGACTAACTTAATCAGTACTCACAGACGATATAATCCGATTCTTCAGTGAAGGAAGGTACATAGGTATAAACATATGTAAGTAATCTACCCAGAACCTGACACTTTAATGAAAAGAAACTGCAACCCACTCTGATAAGAAAACTTAAAATAAAATGTCTGAACCGACTGAGAATACCTAGTATACAAATAGCATCTTAGCGAGATATCTTCACCAGCTCATCACGAAACACAAACACCAACAAGGGGATCCAATGACGCATTGTTATAAAAGATTTAGACGGAATCCTGAGAAAACTGATCCAGTTATACAGCAATGCTTAAGAAAACGTAATATACTTACACAACTTGAGGAACGTAGAGCATTATTGAACGCAGGTAACGCGGTTCTTTGTTAGAATGACGTTTATGAATACTGGGCACCTCTTTGGAGCTATTCCTAGCATGCAGCGGATTTTGAAAAGATGTGATATCATATTCTTTTTTTAATCTCGGGCTAGAATATACAGTGTAATGCCCCACCTAGAGGGCGTTTCTGCTAGTCCTGTTGTATGGAAAGAAATTGATAAAGCAGAGGAAATACTTAGCACTTTTGAGGTAAAATTCATTTTTTGGTCATCTCATTACAAAGGTGGATGTAAGCTGCCATAAAGTGGTGATCTTATTCCTCTCCTGCTAATTCAAAAGGGAGCTTCCAAACCGTCAAGTAATAAAATCTTGCTCGTCATGCTTTTCCATCACATGAACGGTGTTTTCGTTACCTTTCTTTAAATTGAAGTCTTCAAACGCTATGACGATACCACTATCAGTTACTTAGTTGTAGAAGTCCTTTTACACGCTTACCAAATCGACAATAGAGATAATGGTAAACTAAATTAGATTAGACTACATTACATATTAAGATGCGTTCCAGCGCCTTATGACTGCAACCACAGGAGCGCCTTCTCTAATGTTGAAGTCGGAGATCAGTTAAAGTTCATCCATAATTTAGTGATGGATCTGGCTGCGTCTTTGAGTTAGCTGGCAAATATTGTCTCCTGCTTCAAGGTAGTAGTAGATACCTGAGTAACGATGATGTGTTCTGATGAAATAGTAGCACCATGTGTTCTGTCGATTTTTCGTCTGAGTTGCACATTCGACAAATATCCTGTCCCTGTGCAACCATGAAATGCTTTTAATTTGGCCGGGTTCTGGTACAAATCCTGTAACTATTCGAATCTGACTTTTACTGAGTTGTACGGTCCATTTTGAAAAGTCGTTGGTAGAAAAGTGTGAAGTTTTTCAATATCCAAAGAACTTCATTTCCATCAATTAGTAGGCAAGCATATCCTTTCACTATTAACGTACAAGTGTAAGAATGTGTGCAAGTGCACACAGTGGATCGTTAGAAAGTAGACCAAAACCACAAGTCGAACCACGAGTTAACTTAGTTTGTTTACTAAATGAATTTTTGTTAATTATCTACAAAAAAAAAAAAAAACTGCTATAATGCCAGATGTCATAGCCTTACACCACATTGTAAGCCAAAGCGTTCAGTTTATACCTCATGGACTGAATTTCAAATTCTATTTTTAACTCAACAAACCAATGTTCGTTCTTTCAAACAAAACCTGTTGCAGGTGACATCCATTCAGAGGGATTTGTTAATTTTGTATTGTAGACCAATTCATGGAAGACGAAAATTAAGTAACTCCTGAAACTGACATGACTCACTCCCGCTGTCCCTTGCATACATAGCTGACCTAAGTTGTTAGAATCTGCAACGTAGAATGACTGCTAATGGTTATCATTATCAGCAACAATCTTCGTGCAACACTACTTTTCACACTCAAGTATTAAACAAACAGCCGAGATAATTTCATGACACTCTTCTCAATTGCAAAGCCTTTAGTTATTTGCCCGCTAGTTCCACAAATTTGAAACCTCGAAAGTCCGACAAGCAAGCAAGCAAGCAAATGATAATCGCATATTTTCCATTCACAAACAAACTTTTTAATTATGTACTCCTGCCGATTGATATACACATCCGGTCACGATATAAAATAAAAAGTTCTTATTTCCTTATTTTCAGCCATTTAAACAAATTACAAGTCATTCATGTTGAGACGAAAAAAAAGTTTATCCGCAAATGAAATGATTTCTATAAAAGAGCTATACACTTAGTGGGGCTTCCTCCTGAATGAGCAGCCTGAAAGGAAGAGATATACTTTCGTTATTTACACAATTTCTTGGCGGTTAATTCATTGTTTTACTAACCTTCTGTGAGTTTTGCTCGTCCACCAGTTGGCTGGCAGAGAATCGTTGAGCAACCAGCGCACACAACGATTCCTTGGGCATGACTAAAGACAGTGGTTATCTTGTAGCATCCTGGGCACTTGACGTCCATGAAATATGAATTTGGGTGCTGGACCAAACGCTTTAGCTTGTGCTTGCGTTTCTCTTCAGCTGGCAATGGGTGAAGTAAATCTTTTGCTAGCTGCAAACAAACAAAAAAATAAAAAATAAATTAAAACACACAACGAAATTTCGATGGTTAAATCGAAATGTTAGCATTTTGTTGATTGCACTCATTCTTGCGAGGTTATGGATTGAAACAAAGATTTATCAGATCCTTGGAACCAATATTTTAACTGATTTGTGATAGTAAATCAAATAAAAAATTTCTTTTTTTTTTAGAAACTAGAAACACTAAACACACTGGCCATGTGTAGATCTGTCAAACTTTTAACTGCAATTTCGGCACTTTTCTGAAGAATTTTCACAGGTTTTATGAACTCATTCGACGCGCAAGAATGTGCACTTTAATTTAGTATTGTAAACAATTTAATTTTTTGATAAATAATGGCATTAATTGAATTTTTTATATTAATTTGACACCCACCGGCATGTTTCTTCTTTCACAGCTAACACGGAAAAGGAAGTGCTCATTTTTCGACTGAAGTTAGCTTCACTTCTCCAATCACTTTATAGGTAATGACGCGACATCTAGTAGTGAGAGAGTATTTTTAGTACTAATATATATTTTTCATTTCTGATGAAATGTATTTCAGAAAATTTGGAAATATTTTCAATTTCTGGTGAAATATTTAATTGCACACTACCTTAACTGGAATTTTATAAATAAATGAAATGAATGAGTCATGGACGCACGATTTTGTTCAAAAGATGTATGTATAGCCGTGTTTTTTTGATAGCTGTATACCCAGCCCAGTAAGATTTTATACACAAAGCAATAACAACACACCAAGTGTGGATAAATTTCCCAGTAGCAGCAAGTGAGGATAGAACTACATAAGTTGACCACCAGAGCGCGAAAAATCTCATAAATTAGCCTTTAGCCGATCGTATTTGTTGCTTTTACTCGGTTTTGACATTTAAGAACTGTCAAACGAAGAAAAAGAAATCGAGCCGCAAACCAATTAGTTGGTGCGGCTGCTACTGTGGATGAAGTGAGTATAGATCGTTTTTTTGACTGAAGTAAGTATAATTAGCAAAAAAAACACGACTAATTTAACATGAAATATTGGAAGCTCTTGGTCAAGAAATAAAACTTTGATGTCAAAGCAAAGTACGTTTTCATTTCATTTCAGTAAGTCGATTAGTTTAGGCACACTATGACGCTTCAAACATCAATAAAGTAAAAACAATTGTCCGTCCAAGTTAAAAATTAAACTCAAGTTCATGCGCCGAATCGCTCAGGAATTGTAAATGAGTTCAGTTCTTAACATGTAAAAGGGCCAACATAAATTAAAATATAATATAGCACATGTTAAGGCAGCGGTTACAGTGCTTCATCTAATTAAACAATATTCAGCGTCAAGCATGTCAGTCCATTTGGAGTCGACTACAATATGACACATGTAATACAGGGTTAATACTTAGTACAAAGCACCTCCATTTTGAAATAACATCTGGCCAAATGTCACATCCAAATGTCAAAAAAATACAATATTTACCTAAATTTATAATTTCATTTCTAATAAGCAAAAATGCTTGAAAAAAAGCCAGAGAAAAAACAAAGCGATTCAAAACCTAGAGATGATGGCGTTGAACTTGAAAATCAATTCATTTTAAGCATTCCCGAGGTAAAAATATAGGAAATGTTCGATTTTACAAAATTGCACCTCTCATCTGTCCTTTTACATTTAGGAACCAGCAAAGAAGCTTCATGAAGCGCTCCTTTCTGGAAACCTCAAGGATCGCCTTGCCATCAAAATGGACGATTTGCGGTATGGTGAAGTGCGCTTTGATCATTGGCTGCTTCATGCAAAGATTGTTGATTTGCCCACGATCATTGAATGCCTAAAGAGCATCGACAGCAAGAGCTTCTATAAAACTGCTGATATATGCCAAATTGTAAATCCTTTCCGTTTTCAACGTAAACAATTATTCATGTGTTCTAATTTAGATGATCTGCAAGGAGGAACCCGATGCACCAGTTCCGGAGGAGGAATCACCAAACAAGGCCAAGAAAAAAGATCCCAACAAGGTTGATAAGAAATTCCTTTGGCCTCACGGCATTACTCCTCCATGCAAGAACGTACGCAAGCGACGATTCCGAAAAACTCTCAAAAAGAAATACGTCGAAGCCCCAGAAATCGAAAAGGAAGTGAAACGTTTACTTCGTGTCGACAATGACGCGGTGAATGTCAAGTATGAGATCATCAATGAAGATGACGATAAGTCTGGCAGCATGCTCAATTCTAAGGATCAGTCGACAGACAATGAAGAGACCCTTCAAGACGACAAAATGCTCAACGATTCTACAAAGGACATTAACGTTGAATCCGACGGCGAGGAGGAAACCCCCTCATCAGTGCCAACCAACATGCGTGGTGTGGGCGAACATGATATCTTCGGTGAGGAGGTGTCTTCCTCAGATGACGACGACCATCCCGTCAGGCGAGACATTGAGGAAAATTCTCGTCTCTCTGGCGAAGACAGTCGAATGTCAGAGGAGTACTCAATGTCAGGTGGTCTTAACAATACTAAGGAGATTGTGACCGAGTTCAATAAGTCCATGTTCGGCAGTCCTAAAGATCCATCCAAGTCATTCGGAGGCTCCACTTCGAGCCTAGCTGGGCCAAGTGGTTTCTACGAAGAACAAAAACGAAACGATTCCGATGACGAGTACTCGAACGAAGCGCAGATGTCTAGGGAACAAATAAATGCCAAGATCTCTGAACTTCGTCGTCAATGCGATGACCTCAAGGTTCAACAGTCCCAAAAATCACAGGAGATCTCCTCGATTCAGAACCCCACACTGAAGCAGCGCCTACAAGAGACTCTGGAAAACCTGCTCAGCCAAATTGTCGAAAAGGAACTAGAGATACAGGACTATCAAAACATGCTTTAATATTGCACTAAATATTTGTTCTATATTATCGTTATTTGTACATCAAGAGGGTATCGGTATCGTTCATCCTGCGATAGTATACCACTAATAAATTAAGTAACCACCAAGATTTTAAATTTGAATTTCTCTTAAATATGTCCGTTAGTGGTTTCCGTTGTGCTGTTGGTCTTGTCAGTTGGTGTTTTGAAGAATTCCAAATGTTTAAAACTTTGATTTTCCGAGCTTTCAAGAAGATCGTTTGCTTCCTTAATGTCATGTTTGATGGTTTCAATAAGCCCCTCTAGCGAGTCGAAATTTCTTTCTGGTCGAAGATATCCAACAATGCACACCTTAAGTATACAACCGTAGAGATCTTTATTGAATTCGTGTAGTATGTGCGTTTCCTGTGGATGAAAAATTGAGAAATGATTAAAACTGAATTAGGTGAAACTATATAGACGCGAGGTTTACGAATAAGTCGAAAGTTGAGCTAATTGCAAACGGTGTGTATCAGACTTATCTTTATATGGAATACCAGGTTACAAAAGAGAAAATCTTGTGCAGATACCTAAGACTGTTATTAGATGATGCAGATGTCAGAGGTTTCGGCAGCGACTTCAGTGGTTTACCCGAAGTCCGCCTACCTATACTCTGCAAGAAAAAACCTTAAGTTCCTATGTAGGTGCATGGCTTAAATCCTCTACATTGAAAAGTCCAAGCAAAATACAAAAGGAAGTCCTTTATAGACCACAAACACCTTTCACTAATATAACGTGAACCACAACAAGATGTGAGAGTAAACCAAAAAGTCAAACTGATTCTAAGAGGATTCCACGTAAATGTAAATTGATATGCGCTCTTTGATCGCTTCTCGTATTTAACAAATTTCTGCCGAAATGAAATATCTCGTCACGAAATGCAATATATATCTATATTTTGCTTGTGAACAGCAACTATAAAAGAAACAATTGGTTAAGTTTATTAAGCTTAGTTAGCAGCATTGTGCGTTGAAATTGAACATGTTAAGGAGCTTAAATAAGAAAAAAGTAGTTGGCGTAAGGTAATTGCACGACCGACGCTTCAATAGCACAAGCAAACAATGATTTATCACCAATGAATATAAAATATGATAATTATTTTACATACTACACTTGTTCACTGATCGCTCCAATCAGCGGTCATATAACAAAATATTGTTCCGGTGAAACAAGCAATAGCCAGAAGGAAAGAGGAAAATGGAAATCAAATATCAGCTCCATGAATGTGCCTCATATATATGTATATAATCGTCGTGTGGTTACTTCGTTCGACTTCTGACGCTGAGCGAGCTGACACAGGTTCAAGTCAGCAAAAACAACTACATACATTTTTTTTCGCGGCACCACCTCTCGGCAGACAATGACAAACCTCTGAGCATATAATATATCATGAAAAAGTTTCTCATTCCGCCATTCGTAGTCGGCAATAAGACTGTAATTCCCTTTCATTCGTGCGATAGGACTTGGTTCTCTACAAGCTGTCGGACAAAAATAGTTGTCCTTGGTACGTGGTAAACGATTAATAAAACAGAGTAGAAATTAAGCAGCGAGAACAATCCTAGAATGCTTGACTATGTCACTAAAAAGACGAATGCATTAGTAGACTTTACCGCAGACTTTGTGAGCTGACCCCAGATATGAATCTAATCCAAGAGATTAACAAGTGCCGTTTTTCGCATTACGTACTTACTTATGATAGGGTTACAGACTGGGCTTGACCTGGAATTCAACTATCACGCGTCGCCAGCTCAATTTTTAACTGTCGGCAGTATGTACATACTTTGTTTTGCTGTCTTTGGCCGTTAGATTCATTTTCGCCGCTTCCATCTACTAAATTCTCATTACTAACAGCACTCTGCGTTCTCAGTCAATATGGCCAGTTTTGAGAGATTGGCGTTTGAGTTCCGCAGAATTCTTTCAAGAACAATGTTGAAGAATTCGCATGGGGTTTCTCCAAGATTGTGAATATTTAGTCAGTGATTGACTTTCCTGGCCTAAAACCACACTGATATGAACCAATAAGGTTGTTAACGAAAGGCTCTAGGCGCTTACTCATTACAGCACATAGGATCTTATTTATCCAATTACTGCCATTCCAGCAGTACTTAAGAAATAGGCTCTTCGCGATTTATATGCCTCCCAGCTCTCTTTGTACTGTTTTGCTCTGAGCCTGCATCCTTGAATGGTTAAAACAAATATGCTGACCGTCTATTTGAGTCTCTTCGCTTGTATGTACATATATACATGTTGTTGGAAGGTCATTTCGTGATCCGTAGAGCACTGCACTCTAAATATTCTCATATTCACATTCATGAAAACATTCATGAGTTGTAGTTCATATTCCAAAGAAATGATATATCAAATTACTCGCTGTCATTAAAAATGGTTGCGTAAGCATAGGTACTATTACAAAGTATCCGCTCAGTGTCAATTTAAGTATAATTATTAAAACAAAAACCCATTTCGTTTATTTTGTAAGTGTTTGCGTCAATAAAACCAACAACCTCTTTAAAATGAAATTTAGAGGTTGCTCGGAAGGTCTAGGTGCATGCAACAACTATTAATTAATAGAACTCGAGTTTCCACTTTTCACAATAAATCAAAAATATCCACTTGAACAAAATGATTTGATCTAGAACGTGTGAATTTCACACGTTTTTTTTACAATTGTGGTATAAATGATAAGATAAAAAATATGAAATGTCTGGTAGTGGAGTGCTATTCAAACATTTGCGGTTTCCTTAATACGCATAACTTTGAATCACAAACAAGTTCCACGTCAGATGACACCTTTCACCGACATTGACTACAGATAACGCTGGGCTTCATAAATATGTCATTTGCCTTCTTACAAGTCATAGAACATTTAAACCTATTCCATTATCCTACCAAGGATATGTTCTTTCGGCGGTTTGCCCTATCTATTTCCACTGCCGTTCCTATATAATTGTAGCTAGTACTTAAGAACGGCTCAGGAACACGAGATATATATATCTGAGGCAACCTCAAATTGGTTGACATTCACTTTCTAGATCATGTACCTGCTTAAGTATATAACGGCATCCAATGTACATTTAAACGAAACATTAAGCGAGAGATTTTTATTGCAAAACTGGGACGGAATAAACTGGAACTGGATAAACTGGAACTGAGATAAGCCACCTACTTACACCCGTGTGGTACACAGAATCAGTTTTGGTTTTTGATTTTTGGTACTCAATGGGACTAAACAACACAAGCTTAACACTTTGATGAATATCTAAATACGTCGGTATTTATCCACATCAAATCCTTAAAGGTCTCTATGAAGCTAAGATTTTTCATGAATATGCATTTTGAAACGATAATCATTTCCTTAAATTTGAACTGTTCCTTTTTGATTACAATAAATGGCCAGCTACATCCGCCTCAAAATCCATTATAATACTTTATTATCTGTGTTTTAGTAACGAATAATAAAAGAAAGTTAATCAGTATTCAGTGAGTTAATCGCATGAATTGTTTATTGTCACATCTTGTGACTGATGCAAAAATAATCGGCTTTAAGCAGCAAATAAGAAGAAACAAGTCTATACGAATACGGCCACGACTACAGATAGCAATTATTAGTCTTTAATTATCTGCTTCGCATTTTCGCTCCTTCCAATTATTTTCAAATAAGCGTAACAAGATAACGACTTCAATTGTGTTATAAAATTTGTCGCACACGAATTATAATTACAAAGCAAAAATGCAAAACGTAGGTATGAAAACAATGTCTACGATTAAATAAAATATCTAATGACGCCATCAATAAATTATTAGTGTATGTATTACGTGTTGAATAAAGGTCGTGATTTTATTAATTGATGGCAAATTGATAAAAACTGATTGTTATTTCGATGAGGCACACTTACCATACTTTTCTCCTTGTTTTCATAAAACGGATTCCAGCCAACACTCATGACCATCTTATACACATCTCCATTGTCCACATTCGACCAACCATAGTAGACTCCAGTTAAAAATTCCGGCGGCAAGGCCTTCACAACGTCCAAAGTATAGTTGGCTGTTTCATAAGAGATGAATTGTATATGTAGAACACGTGATGCTGTATGAAAACGAATTAATTGAAGATTTTAAAATACCTGTTGGGATTCCAAGTTCTTTAGAACCACGACCAAATCCTCGGACAATTTCGCCTGTCGCGAAATGAGGTAATTTGCCTTTCATTCTGCTAATTGCAAGCAGATGATCAGATAGTGTTGAATGTATTCTTATCACGATCCTATTGACGACTCCAACCGCAATCAATGGAAATTGAAAGCTTCTAATGACAACACATGAGGTAGAAGTAAAACATCGAGATGGTAATTTTGTTAAGGCTTTTTATGTACTATTATTTGGAGTTATCATACCCCATGCCCAAACAAATCTTCATTATACCACAGAGTCAGCAATTGGAAGAAAAAAGAAAATAGAAAACGAATGTGGAATGCGATTTTCAGATTTCTTGTTAAATTACGAAATGTCAGATTGACACGATCCACACGATGGAAACGTTCAAAAATTATTTTGTGTTTTGGAAATTTATTTTCATAAGAAAACATAAAATATGTTTTTACAAATTGAACATATGTAGGATTAATAAATTACAGTAGACAGCAATAAATATATAATTTTTACGAATAATAGGCACCTTTGTTTTGATTGATAACTCCAAATGGCGAATTAAGAAGCTCCTAATGATAAATTATGCTCCTATATGTTTAATATTTTATACGATTTGATTCGGAATCCAAGTTTGCCATCATACTCAGAATTCAAATTTGTTAGCCAGTCAAGCAAGGATGGCTAGACGTATAACAAAAGTTCTAACAAGTGATTCTTTAACGAAACCAATTTCTGCACGATCTATGCTGCCAGAATTCAATCAGTTGTCGTCTATTCACCTTGCCAAACTTCCTACTAATTAGTTGTTAACCTATAGTGTTATATATATCAAGTAAATTCGTCAGTTTTAATTCTCATGATACCATAGCAGCAAAAATATGAACTTATTATTTTACCGTTCAAACTTTGCGAAATGACCTCATACACGTTGAATTCCACAATTAGATCACCTCCTTTCACATTCAATTCGTATTTCCGAACACCGGCAACACTTTGATGAACATACGTACGCATTTGTCAGTAGGCTGTCAAGAAAAATATATCTTTGCAGCAAAATTTAAAGCGTTCCAAATTAATATTATTTTTTTATAAATTTTTGCCGTATATAATTTATTTTATCGTTTAAATCTATATCAAAACAATCAATAAGGTAATAACAATAGGAAATTGTTCTAATTCGAATGCAACAAATATTCAGTTTTACCGGAAACATTTAAAATCGATTTCTTGTTTATTTTTGCACTAAGTACAAAGAACCCTCAATCATTGTCGGTATAATTCTACAAAAAAAAATTGTTTATAACTTGTGTAATTACTTTTGCAGACATGACGCACTCAGTGCACACAGAACGAAGTATACACGAAATGCTGAAAGATACCCCGCCGATGAATGAGAGTGGCAGTGCCATCCATTCGGGCACAGAGGGCAGGCCGTTTAAGCCACCAAACAGTTTGCCTCTGCGCAATCATTCCGGTAAATTCTGATTCCATGTGCCTACTTGCACTTATTAAAGTTTGATATTTTCTTTTAATTAGCGCCGGCAACGCCAATGAGTCCAAGCAGTCCACAAAATGGCATCGATTCGAATTTTCTCCGGACTGGAGCTTCAAAGATTGATACAATTAAAAATTGGAGTATATCGACTTATAAGTGTACACGGCAAATAATGTTGGAAAAACTGGGTAAATCACAGCGAACTGTTGACTCTGAACTGGAAGCTCAGATTGAACAGTTGAGGGAAACTCAAAGGAAGTATCTGTCCATATTGCGTTTGACAAGGGCATTTAGTTCGCATTTTCATCACGTAGTAGTAACCCAACATGCCCTTGCCGAAGCATTCTCAGATTTGGCCCAAAAGAGTCCTGAACTACAGGAGGAGTTCACTTGCAATTCAGAAACACAAAGGAATCTCACGAAAAACGGAGAACTACTATTGAATGCGTTAAACTTTTTCATATCGTCGGTAAACACGTTGTGCAATAAGACAATTGACGATACATTGCTGACAATTCGTCAATATGAAACAGCTAGGTGAGTACATATTCATAACTCATATGAAGGTTGTCTGTTAGGTTTGCAAAAGGGTTGCTTATTGTGGCTTGATATTACTGTACGGAAGTGAAACTTTATCATTCAAAAATAACGATCGTCGTCATGTAATTTTGCATCCCTTCATAATTTACTCCCCTCTGCCTTCTATAGACAGATATGCTAAGCCATCCAACATTTTTATATCTCTTTGAAACAACGGTTTTTATTAATATTATTAATTTTAACTTTCTACAGGGTTGAGTTTGATGCCTATCGAATGGACTTGGAAAATGCTAGACCAGAAATACCCCAGAGTCCCATATCGGAAGAGGCACAAAAGAACTTCCTACGGCATAAAGAACTCTACGAAAAATTGAGGGCTGATGTGGCTGTAAAAATGCAATTCCTAGATGAAAACAGGGTAAGACTTCTTAACACTTGCCACTTTAGTTTAAATTTTCTATTTTCCTCCGTCCACCTCTAGATTAAGGTGATGCACAAGCAGCTGGTGCTCTTGCACAATGCAATTGCTGCTTACTTCTCGGGTAATGCTATAGCTCTAGAGAGCACCCTAAAGCAGTTTAACATAAAGGTAATAAAACATTTTACAATTTGATTGAAATAAAAATAACACATTTTGTTTTTACAGTTGAAATCTCCAAACTCGGCAACAGGTTCATGGTTGGAACAGTAGTGTACAATCAAACCCTTATTTATTCTCTCATAGTAAACAAAAGTGTATCCCATCCATAGTTCCTCTAGGAACAGAACCCGATATAAACATTTTAATTCCATGTATACATTGTTGCGCCCACACATACATACCTACATATGTATGCAATACGAATCAGTTCTACTTTCGGTCACTGTATGTTAAACTCTTCTTAACTAAAATAGAAAACAGAATGAAACAGTCACGAAAGCATCAGTTAAAAACATTAAACTATATACAGACAAATTATTCAATGTAATAATCTCACTCTCACGCACTTCGTTGTCCATTTGTAAATTTTTGAACGTAATTTACCTAGCTAGGCTACAAACATTTTATAAACACAAACAAAAATTACTAGTTTTACTAATTTATTTTCATGTTTCCAACGCCGCCTAACTTACAAGCGCCGCTGCCGCAGAGTTAACCATGATTTTTAAAACAAAGCATAAACCATGACAATTTATATACATGCATGCATAGTTACTTATTTGTATTTCCATTGAGGGCCGAAAATTCCCTTTATTTATCCCACGCGAACGGATTCACCTGTGGTAGTTGATCTCGCACTTTGCAGAGAATAATTTTCATTTTCATATTTTTCATCAACAGTATTGCAACCCTTAGATTTAAGTAAAAAGAAAACGATGTTTAACCTAGTCAACGTATATAATTACATTCTATATACATGTAACTTATTATATAAAAGAAAACACTAGTAATAAAATTATATATCGATCAAAAAATGTGTTTCTATTTTAATTTTTCCCTAAGCTCAATTCCATTAGTTTGCCGTTGAGTTCATCCTCTTCTTCAGCTATGAACATTTCCTACAAAGTAAAGGATTATTTGACTTAGAATGAACTGAGGCTATAGAGTTTCTTGTACTTACGGGATCATAAATTACTTTGACAATAAGAGAACAACTGGGACATGTCGCTAACTCCTCTCCTTCCATTAGTTCTTCCTGGAAATTGATATTACTAATTAATTGTACTCATTTTCCAATTGGACTTGTGGCTTACTTTTGAAATTTGAAATCTATCGCCACATGGACAAGGATAGTAATACATCTCCTCCTCTTCGTCATATTCAAAGTCTTCAATTTCCACTTCATCATGATAAATACTCATTTTTGCTTATTCACAAAACATAATCAAAAATATAATAAGGGTTTAGGTAAAATTGTGATTGTTTTTTTAATAAACACATGTTATGACACACAGAATTGCAAGTGCAGGTGCAGACATTTGACAAGTGACATGCGAAGGTGAGTGCGTCTCGTACTGACATTTTTTGGAAGAGTTTGTTCGTAAGGACGCTACTATAATATAAGCGGTAAACCCTTTTAAATTTAAGTGCAGTATTTTTCGCTACAAAATTAATGTTATCTTTGTGTATGTTGTTACGAGAAATAAGTTAGTTCCTGAATGAAAGACATTAGCTTCAAAGTGGGAATTTTGGCCAGCGTAAATTAGAAAGAAAATATTAATCTGTAGTTTTATTAACATACTTTCTTAAAAATAGATGTGTATGCGACTCATCTTCTCAGAGGACTAAGTTGGCTCATGATTTTTACCACAAATGGACGATACATGCACTTTTGATTGCCAAACTCGAATATAAGATTAAAAAGATATTAGTCGTTGCTCGCACAGATGTGTTGTGAAACCTGTTCCCAGTTCGTCAGCATCCACAGCAGTTCAATACGTGCAGTAACTATTTGAGCCAAACTGCTTTCTTATTTATTTGTATTTCAAAAATGCGAAAGGTGCTGATCCAGGCCATTACATTACTTCACTGAGTAAAAGACTTCAGTTTCATCCATTATTTCTGTCAAAGGTGACGTTTGATAAAACAATGAAAACGTTTCGTAAATTGTAAATAAAAAGTGGTGAAGTTATTTAAAACTTTAATTTTAATATAAATCCCAACACAAAATGTCTACAAAATTCTCGGAATTAAATCTATATGAATATCTTGGTGTGGACTTCGAGGCGAATGCAACAGAAATCCGTAAGGCTTACAGGAAAAAAGCGTTAGAATGTCATCCAGATAAAAATCCAGACAATCCAAAAGCGGCAGAAACGTTTCACCTTCTATCCAGAGCCTTAGAAGTACTATCAGATGCATCCGCACGAGCAGCGTACGATAAAGTGTTTAAAGCTAAAAAGGCTGCTGAACTACGCACCAAACAACTAGACAGCAAAAGGCAAAAATTCAAAACTGATTTAGAGCAAAGAGAACGAGATGCAGTTGCTGCTAGCCAAAGCAAATCAAAATTTTACTCCACTGTACAAAAAACTGATGAGGAATTATTGCAACAAGAAGTAGATCGTCTTCGTAAAGAAAGTTCCAAATTGCTTGAAGAAGAATTGGCATCAATGCGTGAAGAGTTGCGTAAGCACCTAGCAACTCCTAAACCAGCATTTGATTCCTCGCAGTATCGCATCAAAATCAAGTGGAAAGCTGTAAAAAGCGATTCAACTAATGGTGGCTATTCTGAATCAAAATTGTTGAACTATCTTAAGAAATATGGAGACATTGTGGCTTTTGTGATGTCTAAGAAGAATGGAAGTGCACTAGTTGAATTTAAGACGCTAGAATCAGCGGAAATGGCACTAGCTTATGAAAAAGGAGAACTTAGTAATTGCCTGTCTTTAGAATGGGTTACACCACCACCAACGCGAAAAGAGAAAAGCTTTAGTATAGATAACTCGAGTTTGGACTTTGAAAGTTTGGTTCTTAGGAAATTGAGACAAGCTGAGGAACGGAAGCGGCTTATTGAAGAAATGCAGAAAGAAGATGAAGACGTGTCTTAAAGAATGCGTTATGCTGTATGTTGTAATTTAGATAGCAGTGTTTATCTTTAGTTGTTTATGTAAATAAATGAAATTAAGTATTTATACATACATATATTTAAAGATTTTGTTTATACCTATGTAGTTAGATCAATTGATTGATTACTCCGGTGGTTATAGGACTTTGTAATATGCTTTACAAAAATATTTTTTTTTTACAAATATTGAATTGTTTAAACCGCCCGAATGCCGGGTGTTATTCATCATCAAGACAAAAAATAACAAATATACTGTTCAATAACTCGATCTTCAATTGTTTTATCATTGAATGGAGCTGGCCCTTACATTTATATACTAATTGTTAACATTGCGATGGTTGGATGTAGCACCCATTGATTTTCGATGTTCGAACGATTGGTGGCACCAGCATCGATTTGGACCATTAACTGGTAGCCAAAAAGGTATGTTTGCGATTATTTAACGAAACAACATGCGGAAGAATCACTCAATAAGGCTGCAACCTGTCAGTTAAAAGAAGTTTCATTTCCAATCTCAGCTTCACGTTTAGCTCAGCTCTTTATGTAAATACTTTAGAAAAAAACAAATGTATTTCATCGTAATTAATTTGCATATGATTTCATTTATTTGCTTCATTTACTTCCACTTCTATTCCCTCTGATTCTGCTCTTTTATGGTTTTTGAAATGAAACATTGATTTTAAGTGAGATGTAAGGTGGCCAAGATGTACAAATGACTTTGTACAAATTTTACATCTGAAATTAAAAATTGAAACCTCTGATTTATATAACTTAAGTCGATTTAACTGTATCTTACTCAAAAGCGCGTTTACCCGTATGCGTAAGAATGTGATTTTTTAAAATAAATGTGCTTGTGAAAGATTTTTCGCAAAAGTTACATGAAAACGGTCGTTCGTTTGTGTGTGTTCTGCAAGAAAAGAAAAATATTATTTAAAAATAGAATAGAATTCTGTATAGAGTTCTGGACAAATGTGGTGGCATATATGAGAGTTTCTCGCCCACACACTCTCTGCATATTTCGGCTATTCCGTTCTAAGACTATCCGTTCCGAATTTTTCTTATTTTGAGCGGCAAACTATTTACTCTGCTAATCAAATTCTGAATCTAACTGCCAACTAAAGAATGGTCACAGTTTACCTCGGGCCCTATTAATATGTATGCATATATTAAATAATGCATTAATTCGTACTCGGCATCGATGAGTATGTACATTGATACTAGGGTTGGTTCTTAGTTCAACAATCTAGTGGAAGCCAAAAAGCTTGTTTTTCAACCAATGCTCCAAAAGTGTTTCTCTTGTAGTATTGGTTTTGAAGTTCTCGTGTACGATTTTGGCTTTGTAGCTTATAGAATTTCTTCTCGATGCATACTTCTGACACCGTGTCAAAACTTTAAATCCGCCTTACAGCACTTGAGCTGTAACGCCTGTATCAATAGTTGGTGTGATTACGAACGCAGTCTCAGTGCCAGCTTCAGTCCATAAGTTTAAATGTGGATAATATAAAATCGCCTTACCTCACATGCTTTTTATGTGTACCGTAGTCAGAAAATGTGCGATGGCAATGGCTGCATTCGTAAGGCTTTTCTCCTGTATGCCTTCTCATATGACATTTTAGCTCGGCATTTGTATGGAACTTATTGGAACATAGTCTGTGAATAAACATTCAACAAATTCTCTCAGAAAATTCGAAATTTAGAAATCCTTACTCGCACTCAAAGGGCTTATTATTGGTGTGTCTTCGAAGATGTAATGCAAAGTTTCTCTTTGTTTGAAATATATTCCCACAGATTTCACAAATTTTTGATATTTTCATGAATTGGTGTGTATCATCAATGGTTGCATCTGAATTTTTTTCGGAGTTGATAGCGTCCTATAAAAAAAAAATCGTTTAAACTAGTGTAACTACTATTAGTAGAAGTGTTCATATTCATTTAGACAGGTGAAAGTACACTTGGATGCTTCGAAAAGTTCTTTAGGTAACCCTCGCCTCCATTTTTATTAAAAAGGATTGTAGGAGAAGAAGTTATACCAGTTATGTTTATAGCCGCATCAACGCAGCCAAACGATTCTGATTCAGCATCGAAGATGGCCTGGTCTCCGGCATCCAAATCGAACCCGGACAGTTCTTAATCCCATGCTCACTATAGATGCGCCATCTATACAGTTAAAAAAGTCTTTAGTCTAGTAAACGAGCTCGCTATTATGAAGGCTTGTTAGCTAGGGTCGAGATCTACTACGGGCTATACATTTGTTTTAAGTGGCAATGACTTACTAGAACTCTAAACCAATGCACCTGTTGCCGGGGACCATATTTTATTTAAATACCTGCACTAAAGGTCCTGCAGCTTCTGCTTTTTTACTTTCTGTTGGATGTTCGTATGATTCTATGCACTTTACGCGAAATCCTTGAGCCGTTAACATATCTGTATAGCATTGCATACAGAAAAACCATGGTTGCTCAAACACTCCTTTAAACTGAAAATAAAAGTTTAAATCATAAACAAACTTCATTAAATAAAATCAGAATCGTTTATTAATAAATGTACATTACACTTACATTTACTCCAGAAATTTCAAAAATTTCATCTAGTAATTTTATGCAAGAATTATCAAAAATTTGAAAAATATTTTCAAGAGAAACTGTCTTTTTACATATTTGACAAGTTTCAGATTCAATACTGGACATTTTTCAATCGGAACTGTTCCTAAATTGTTGCACTCTTGAAAAAAAAAAAAAAAAAAATTAATTTGCGACAGATTTTGATCACACGACAATTATAGAAGAAAGACGAAGCTAAGTGGAAAGAATTACCCATTGTAATCAGCGATGTAATCTATTTTGAGCCTTAATATATCGAGAAAGGTATTTTATCACTCAATTAAAAAAAAAAAGAGGAAATAACAAAAAGCAAATAGTTTCCTTTCTCTGTAGGGTAGTGCTTGCAATGTTCATGCTTGTTCATTGAACAAAACTCCTAAATTTATAGGCAGTTGTGTATTCTTTGGTGATATAAATAAAGTTGAATGTATTTTTGATGTGAAAAAACATTTCAAGTTAATAAACCAGTTCGTCAGTCTAGGTCTTGGACCACCTGTTGGCAACTGCAAATATCCGAGAGTAAAATTCACCATGAGAAGCTTCTAAATTCTCCGTACGAAAAATATAACAAGCATAACACAAATGCATTAGGCACCCTTATGTAAGTTCTGTTACTACGAATTATTTATTTAATTTTATTATACTTTGTCAACCTCTTCATTCTACATACAAAACATATGCTGTAGATAGAAACTTCCTTTCGAAGTCATATGTCTCTAGGAAGCCAAATCTTCTGAAACTGCCATTTTATCCTTTCAAAAAAGGTCTTCCACTCAAGAAATTTAGTATGATGGCCTTTCTTGACATGGCCCACTTAAACACCTTCAGAAATGATGATTCGACTTTTAGAGGTAGTTCTGTGTCCCTAATATAAAAAGACTCCAGAAGGAAGAAGGAAGTAAGACCCGATTTATTTATTTATTTTGTTAAGATATGGATTGACGGAATAAACATGAGAAAGCAAACGAGTTTGCCTCTTGTGAGGACCCCAATTAGCCTCATTTGTAGGGGAATAGATGCAGAAACCATAATCGGGGATAATACGACAAATCACTAGGCATGACCAACAACTCATGAGACGGATTTTGCTACCAAAGAAGCAGCTGGGGTCTTCTGACATCAACGAAAAACTCAAGCGAAGAATGACTCATGCCAATCGCTCTTTCTTTGCGCTGAAAAGACAACTATTCTTTGGCGCTGAAGCATAGACTTTATCGAAATAGGATAAAAATATGTTTTATTTCGAGCAAAAAATAAAATCGGTCCCATTTGTGTTGACAGACTTTGGAGGACTCTAAACTTAAACGCCATCTAAGTAAGTGAATAATGTCTGCTGACACTTCTGCATAGACGGAAGATACAATGACGAATTATAAAAGTTGGCTGAAAAATGTTACTTGTTAAGGCCCAAATAGGTCTACTCCGCGCTATAGCACCAATAAACTAAGCAAGTAAGTTCCTAGAATCGACGAGAAGGTCGACTTTTTCTTAAGCAGAAATTATTCAAGATCTTTCACTAAATACCCAAAACAGTTCAGGGGTTTGGGCATGTCAAGGAAATGCCTGGCTTTACTCTAGATGCTTTGCTATACTTACCGCCACTTTATATTATTATCAAAATTATATTTTCTCTATAAAGAAGAGCCTACTTGCCGGGCTTAGAGCTAAGCTGTATGGTTTTCTTATAAAATCTTCGCATCTGCCAGTTTCTTTCCCCCCAATCCTTTAGCTCGATAATGTTCCCTCGATGCAATTTAGCGGAAAGATCCTAATGCAGGAGTATAAACAGTGCTGAAGTTAAAATACTTTACAAGGTACACTATTTTCAACGTTCGCTCTAAAGCAAAACAAATCAACAAATTGGTCAAAGTCGACGTTTTGACCTGTAAAACGTATAAATATTCGAAATATTAGACAGAGTTTGTGATTTCATACAACAAATGCCCTAGATTTATCCCTAAAATTTACTAATAAAATGAAACGAATTTCAAGTAAAAGAAAAACCACAACACAAAATATGTAAAGGAATAGTGAAAACCTGTGCAAGCAAAAAAAAAAGATAAGGTTCGTGAATTTTTGAGAATGATTTTGTTTATTTACAATTTCTTCCGTTAAATCGTTCGATTTAAAATTATTTTTTTTTCTTTTCTTTTCGTATGACAAATATAAAATAAGAAACAAAATTCTTCAAGTTAACTACAGTTGACAACATAACCTAACTTAAAAATATAGCTAAGCTAATGTTTCACTTTAACTTATTTCAAAGATAAAATTTCCTCGGTAATCTCCCTTCTGTATTTCCATGAATTTTGGCTTTTGCAGTTTTTATAAAAGTTTTTTTTTTTCAAATCATATAACAACTGTGCATTGGAATGATAAATTAATTAATATTAAATTATGAAATAATAATTTGTTGCCAGCCATTTAAAATGATTTGCCTTTTTTTTCGAAAGAAAAAACAAAGAAATTCGAAACATACACAGGTAGACCGAAATCGAAACGTGCCAATATAAATTTGTTCAGTAATTTTGTTTTGTATTTTAATAGTATAAACAAATAATCAATTTTTAATTTAATTCCTAGTTGCACTATATCATCACACATAATCCAGCTGAATGTAGATTTGTTTTACGCCAACAGATTCGAATATCATTCGCGCATGTGTCACCACGTACTTGGGGTCAACGTTTTTCGAAACTTCCAATTTGATAGCACCGACGTATACATCCGAGCAGAGAGTCCAAAAGTGTGGCTCCTGCACTGCATATACGCCGGCCAGTCCGGTTACCTTTTGATAGCACTGAGGTAAAGACCGATCGAGTGCGTTGGGTTGTCGTTGCATAAGAACCAATATTGACTCCTTGATGAGACTCAAAACACTCAAGGCAATTAAGAGGGCGATGAAAATTGAGCAAATGGGATCGGCAATCATCCAGCCAAACATCTGCATGAGAACTGCTGAAATGATGACACCAACTGATCCCAGTGTGTCGGCTAATATATGAAGGAAGACGCCGCGCATAATCTGTGAGTTACTTCCACCCATATCGCTGGAAGCATTATTACTATTGCCATTATGACTGTGACCATGACCATCGTGTTCATGACTGTGACCGTGACCTCCGTGACTGTGATGATCTTCTACTGTGATGCTGTGCATATCGATGTGATTACTGTGGGTATTGTGTGAATGACTGTGACCATGACCATGGCCACCACCGCCATGTGAGTGTCCATGTCCGTGCTGGAATGCGTAAATTCCGACGAGATTGACCAGAAGACCCAGTACCGATACAACAAATAATCGCTCGTGCTTTACTTCTGGTGGTTCGATGAGACGCTCCACACCCTCCGACAAAATGAAGAACGCGATAAATAAAAGGAAGAGACTGTTTACAAATCCGGCTAAGACTTCAGCGCGAACATAGCCATAAGAGAATTTATCGTTCGCTTTCCACTTGGTTATTAAGGAGGCTGCTAGACCGGCTAATAGCCCCGTACAATCGAAGAACATGTGAAAAGAATCCGAAATGAGACCTGAAAAAGAAATGAACAAATTAATATAATCATAAATTCGAGTTCTGATCATGAAGTGTTAAAGAGGAAACATGTTTTTTTTGAAAAGCTTCACAATAACCATTCTGAGTTGATAAAAAAAACTGCAGCTACCTAGGCGTTGGCCTTCTTTAGGCTGCACTACCGATTTATTTATTTATTTTTACAAGTCCGCACAGTTTTATAGGAAAAAGTTGCAGACACTTGTGAATTGACGCATACAAAATATGTATTTTTAATCTTTCTATCTGGGGACCAGCATACCAATCAACGTCATGATTGAACGACAAGTAGGAGTTTGTTTGTTAGTCTTTTCGAAAAAGGGTAGCTATGTGCTAATCCAAGAATTGTTAACAGAGCAGTAAAAATCATTGCAATTGTGTAAGAAGCTATTCCAAAAACTTTAATAGAAATCTATGTCTGCTTACAGACTTTCTTGGATAGAATGGTAGTTATTCCATAATACTCGTAATGCTCGTATAGCGCTAGTATTGGTTCAGGCTATATGTCCATTGCTTAGAGTACAGTCAAGGACAGAGCCCATTAGCCATCGGTTACGAAACTGGTCAAATCTTGAGAGGACTGAAGCATATCTGTAAAAGCGCCATTGACAATATTTTAAACGCATGATGCCCCCATAAATCACTCAAAAAAAAAAACTAACTTAAAGTGCCATATAAGCGGAAGAGATTGTTTTATTTGGATTGTGGGTCATTAGGGAATGGTCGGGTGGTGAAAGCGGCAGTTCATAAGAACTCAATTAGCAATAAAACGGCCACATGTGACCTGGGACTTGCTTGTTTGTGTATGTTCTTCAGAAAGCTGAATATTCTTAAATCCAGTGAAACATTAGGGAACAACACTAGGCAATGAAATCGCTGACGAAAGAACGTACTTTTATGTTTGTGGTGTTTGGGAGAAATATGATAATTCCAATAATTGAATTTTTCTGGTAAGACCACTTTTTTTAATCTATTGCGCTATATTTTAATTTATCTGACAATGATGGCTGCAGCACCACTAGAAATGGATGTAATCATTTGGTTCAACAACTGCCGGTGTTTTATTTTCCATTCGATGCAATGCAGAACATAACGTTTGGAGTTATCATATTTCTTCCAAACACCACAGATATGTACATATAATAAGTTCTCGTTTTGATATACATAGATCAACTCGCATGGGATAATTGGTACAGATAATTTATTTTAGACCCATCACGTATTCGAAAGGCCCTAGAAAAAGTGCTTGAACTACTGCAAGGGTCTACAGCTGAATTTATATAGTCTTGTACAGCACTCGCTACTTGTCATTTAAAAGTTAACGAGTCGAAGAAATATAGAAACGCCTACATATGTTAGAAAATTAGGAGAGCGCTGAAACTCAGTAAGATAATTATCTTTCGTTGAGTATAGGTACTACACCCGCCCAAAATATTTACTAACATGTGCTTTAGATTGAAAGTATCGTGCTGCTTTGTCGAGATTTCACACAACACCTTATCATGATAAGACTATAATTAAAAATAATAGATAGTAGACAAGTCTAGGCGTTGGATTATTTTATGGATGTGCCAATCTCAAATTACCTTATTTCAAGTAATAAAATGATTTAAGAAAACTTTTGTAAATACTCACCCAAGCTGTTTGTCCATATTCCATAAAATAATTCAACAAAAGCAAAACTCAGATTTAGAATTAGAAAAAGAAATAAATTCCTTGAATTTCGATCTGAGAATATGAGCCGCCTCCAACTGTTTAGCTTTTCCTTGATTTTGTACGATAAATTTCGTCCATCTTTATGTGATAGGGGTAACATCTTATAACTTAGTGTCCTAATAAATAACAAAATCAAGTCCCATGAGATTATATTCATTAAAAAAAATATATATTTAGGTTGCAATGCATACGTGGTGTTATCGCTTGGATTTGTTGAAAACTTTAACCTAGAATTATTTGTTTCAAATCGACAGCTGTTGACACGAAACAATTATATCTAAAGTTTTGTGTATGTTTTTGTTAACAATTTATAATTTATTTCGTATTTATTTCATTATGAGTCTTTGGAAATTGTAAGAATAAAATAATAAAAAAAATATTCGTAAAGGGGACTTTTGTTAAATTCTGACGTATTGTTGACAACACCACAAACCCACACAGCCACAGACACAGAGCTACCGAAGCTGTCATTTTTAGGTCAGCGGCACCTTTAGTTGAAAGAAGAGAAAGTAGGGATGAGATGTCTGTAGGGGGAAGTGTTCAGAACACATATGCCGTCGAATTATTTTTGTAGTAGAAATCTCCAGCCTTTTAAAGCTGAAAATCCATGACACAACCATTGTACCGACTTGCATGTTGCCGATATCGCCCCAACTGTTGTATGCAACACACACATTATACAATCTGCGTGCGATTTACGTACAACCAGGCAAACATGCGCATGCGACAGCGGTTGTACCCGCAAGACCTTGCGACCATAAAATATCGATACAACAGTCAGTTGTATAAAATCACACGATATAATTGTCGTATACAACACCAACACACCGTTGTTACAACGGTTGTATCGTGTATTTCCAGCTCAGTTTTTAGATTTCAGGATGTGAAATCTCATACCTAGCTTCTTATTCAGGTTTCCCATTAGAAAAAAAAACGGAAATTCACCACAACGTTTGTCAAATCATAAAAAATTAAATGAAATCTTTTGCTTGGAGTACCGTACAAACTTTTTTTTTTTTCACCGTAATTATTCGTTTTAGCTACTTTATGACTGATGATTTCTATTCTGGTGCATGTGTTGTCAACTTAAGAAAAATTTTTCAATTACGCTTTCTGAACACTCTCCATTGAAATGTCAATTTTTTTCTTCTGAGTTTTGGTACTGGTGAATATTTCCGCCCTCCATCTTTTCGCATTGAAGTTTCCAAGATGGTAAGACGTGCTACATAAAAATTTCCGAATTTATTTTCGTTTTTTCAGTTTAATTCAACTTAAATGTCACAATTTATAAAGTTTACGCGTTATAAATTCTTAAAAATTCCAAATTAAAATCAAATAATTGCGATTTACCTGTGAATTTGTCATAATAAACTAATTGTCAGTGATGCACATGTGTCTTGTGTTTTTATTCACAGAGAAAACGAAAATGTGATTGATTTTCAATTATTTCATTACCTATTTCATTGTTTTTTTTAGCCGCCAAAAAAGGATTCAAAATCCTCGGCTAAACAGCCTCAAAAGACTCAAAAGAAAAAGGAAGGAGGAGGCGGCGGTAAGGCCAAGAAGAAGAAGTGGTCCAAAGGCAAAGTGAGGGACAAGTTGAACAATCAGATTTTGTTCGACAAGGCAACGTATGAGAAATTATACAAGGAAGTGCCACAGTACAAACTGATTACCCCATCGGTTGTGTCTGAACGTTTGAAGATCCGCGGTTCTTTGGCCAAGAGGGCTTTGGTCGAATTGAGGGATAAGGGTAAATATTTACTAGCCTCCCGGCAATGCATACGACTAATGTTTTCTTTATAAATCTTTTTAGGTCTGATTAAACAAGTTGTTCAGCACCACTCGCAAGTAATCTACACAAGAGCCACGAAGGGTGATGATGCGTAAATTCAATTCGCCCCGACAAGACTTGTTACAAAATTACATTTGTATGTTTTAGGGAGAATAAAACTCGTCAGAACTTATTTTTTAATTAGATCTAAAGATTTACTGTTTTGCTGTTGAGAAACACTGCGTGAAAGTGGTTTTTGGGAGTAAATTCCTTGGATTGGTGCAGATTGTTTTTATTTTCAGGCAAGCCGTTCTATCAGGAAGCGGTAGAACACAGATTCTGAGTTGGTGGAAACCCGTCAAGAAATAGGAGGCAAAACTGACGAAGTAGGCCTATTTTTAATTTTCGAAGGAAACTACGGTCAGGGATTAATCTGTGCTGACACCTACTCATCTATTCATAGTGGACCCTACTGCAGCACTACGGTTTTGCATCGGTTTTCAACTTTGCGCTAAAACTAAATGATTATCAGGGCCCCTACTCTGTATTGCGATTCCAAAGTTCGGATCGTTCGAAAGTGGAAGTTTGTATGGGCAATTTGAAACGCAATTCATAAAATCCATACAAAATTTCCGCATTCGAACAATCCGAACTTTAGAATCGCAATACAGAGTAGGGGCCCAGGTTCGCAACATGCTTGAATTATCACTTATTTTCACTCTATCCCGGATACTATGTTGCAATCAAAGACTAAACCACGCTTGGCATTTAAAGTTCAGCTCCTACATTTTTATCGTTTCAACCCAAGCTCTGGGACTCGAAAACTCCTAGTGCAACGGGCAGTTTGCCTTGGTAAAAAAGTTAGTAGCTCCAACGGCTGGGTGAAAGGCTTGAAACATAATCGATAGAGGTTGATTTAACTACATGTATCCTGCACACTTTATCCCTTACAATGTTCTTAACTCTATCCAGTGGGATTAAGACTTTCTACTTGCGGAAGGGTTAGGTCAAAAAGGACTGACAGTTGTCGATGGGAAGCGATCGGTACATTACGACATGAAAACTGTCCAGCGTTTCTCTGCTAAACAGATGTTGATGTTGGAAAGAGTGATGAGTTCCATCGAGTAGAAAGGCCTTTATAAACAACGGAGAGGCACTGCATTCAAGGTGGAACTTCTTATGATTGTTGGATTGCGAGTTATTTAAGTTATTTCTTACCATTCAACTATCGCGGTGCCTTTTCAAGTTAAAGAAGAAGGTCCTTTCGTTTGACAATTAAATTTGTTGGGCAGTCAACAAAGGATGTACGGAAAGCAGTGCTTCAGTAAAGTGAAGATTAGAATTAGTTCGAGTCAGATAACTACTCAGACGTCCAACCATTACGGGGCAGCAATTCACTGCATAAACCTCTGCAGAACCAATTCCAACTTAAGTAAAACTACTGGCATTGTACATTTAAATGAAATTATGTTATTTATTATATAAGTTAACTAATTTAGTTAAGTAAATTACAATTAATGGTATGAATTGAGGAGCATTAGTTAAAAAGGCACCCATTGCATCGCCTTTCACTCATTTGTCAGCTTTGTGTTTTAAGATTCTCGATCGTCAGGTTCATTGTCGTTTCTATGTTGCAACATATGTATGTAACTGACTTTTATTTACTTGTAAGTGAAATAAAATCTTTTTAACGTATACTCCTCAATCAGGAGATGTTTTGACATTCGAAACTAAGTCTTTAGGGCATCTTGAAGTTTTCTTCTAGCCACATTCACCCGATCCTCCTGGCGACGAATATCGTCCTCAGATATAACAATCGACTGCATCAGCGGCTGATCGGGATTAAGGAATGCTCCAGAATTCTTCGTCAGCTCTGTCTTTGATGAGGTTTGGCCAGTGACGGGTTGATTTTGTACGTGCAAAGCTGTGGCCACCGATTGCAGTACTGTTTGTTCATCAACATTTGGTCCAACGGACCTGATTCCACGAGGCAATTCAATGTTATCGAACTCCTCGCCAGTAATATTACACGCACGCAGTCCTTCCAGTCGTTTCTCCCAGAAAAGCTGTTTTGGTTTTTCTTGGTTGCCGTTCTTGAGGTCATGCTTCACCTTGGTGTTTTCGTGATTGCGAACTACCGTCACTGGTTGTTTGAAAATCGAGGCAGTTTGTCGAATGGGCGGCACAAGCGAGACATCTGTACGGATAACGCGACTATAACGAAGTGAAAGTTTATAAGAACACAAAGCTAGCAGTCTATATACATATGAATACAAATAAAAACATCGAAGGAATCCAATTGGTGAATTTTGTTTCAGCATAGTCTACTGGGTAGCCAATGGGTTTTTCTCAATTTAACTTTGTGGACACAATAAACAAAAAGAACAAACATAAAGGCCAATTTTATGGTTAGTATTGGACAATAATATAAAAACGTAAACTGAATGAACTACATGCGCTGGTACCTGAACTCAAGATGTTGTCTTAAAGTCGACGATGGAAGTGAGGAGCTACCACTACTATTTGATGCTGAGATGCTATGGGAGGAACTAGAGGATGGGGCTCCACCAAATCCACCGGCAGACGAAGATGATGCCGTTGTCGACGGCGTTGCTGTTGTAGTTGCTGTATTTGGTGGTTTGTACTTGCGTTTGAGGGAGCTCGATGATGAGCGACCACAACGATGTAAAGAAATTGACGGCGGTGGTAGATTTTGTATGGTCTTAACCGATTGAAAGTCAAACTCCGAGATATCAATAGTGTCGCCTAGTTGACGAACTAGTTGGGGTTTACTATCAAATTTCTTACCACCGGGACTAGATTATATTTATAGATAGGTGTTTTAGAGGTATAATTGGATGCTAGAGAATAAATAACTAATTTAGGTTGATATGGGGTTGGGTTATCCCCGAAGTACCTGTAGTAGTAAACATCAACTTTCCCTGCGGAAAGGCCAGACTTTCGGAGGACTTCTTCTCGTTGCCATCCTTTTGGGAGCGAATTGCATTCGACACGTTTACGTTCGATTGTAATATTGGGATTCATTTACTGTGATTTGGTTGTTTTTATTAGCTATTTTTGGAATAGAGTCGCTGCGGGCGTAAAATAATAAACTGATTTGTCTGATAAAGAAAAGCGTGTTTTTATTTTTTTGGGGAGGACGGGGAATATGTCAAAATGTTTCTGTCATGCGGAAATTTTCTTAAAAGAGGGACATTTTTTCTTGTGGTATTAATAAAATGAACGCATTCAGACCGCGTTGTTAAATTTATATTCAATTGTAAATACATACATGCGTTTAAGCTTACTTTAACTTCAACCATGTTTGTTTTTATATTAAAGTGCGATAAAATGAAATATTTACAAGTGATAATCCTAAGAATTGTAAACAGAAGTGCATGAAATTCAAAAAAATTAATCACATCGATTTCATTGGCTAAACATGAAGATGTGCTACTTAAACAAATAGGGTTGACGACGCCTCCATCAATTTCTTAAAAACGATCAAAAATCTTATTCGTTGACAGAGGCATAATTCTTATTTAGGAAACATTCCAAGCAATCTTTGAATTCCTGTAACAACGATAGCGGATACTTAACTGACAAATCGACTAATAACTGCTCAAATGCCTCAAATGGGAACATCATTTTATAATATCTAAATTTGTAATGAAATAAAAAATTATAATAAAAACTACGATTCTTTTAGTGCTTAGCTCTAAAGTAAGCTTTCCTCTCTTTTCCGTTTTAGCAAACTATAACATATCTTGTGCTTGGAACGTGCCCATTTGGAGAAATACGATATGATAGTACCATTAGACTATACAAAACGAGGACGACCTTTCAAAACAAAATACAGATGAAGTTTAATTTTTATTTTTTTTTTTATTTTACTACTTATGTGTCAGTTCAGTAAAATGTGCGCGTAGACATTTCAAATTGAAGATTTGGCTTGCCATATCTAAATTAAATTACAACAAACCAGATTTGAAATCGCTTGAATAAATTAATTAATTAACTTCGGACAATACAATTTACAAAAACCCTAATTAATTATATGACGTACTCTTTGGCTAATCAAACAGTGTTAAAAATAACTCCATACTTTAATACGTACACGTACATCAAATGTAAATTTCGACGATTTGTGAAAATCAATCAAGTTTCCTAAAATACTTTATTTTTTTGAACAAAAAATGGAGAACACTCCATTACGCGGGCGCTTTAGTTTAAGAACAACAAATCTTACAAATCCAATAGCAGAATCTACATGTTTAAATGGATCGAGGTAAGAAAACATAATATCCATTATGTACAGATTACTCATGCACATCTGCTTTATTTGCCAATAGTTCACATGGAAAATTCAACTGGGGAGAGGGGACTATAAGTTCGAGAAATCGAAACAATTCCATTACGACAAACAAAAATGCTACGATGTCAAAGAGCACCAATGGTACACCACCAAAGATAACAATGTCACCGACATCACGCATTGATCCAAGGTTAGTCAATCAGTTGTTCACCTAGATCGAGTTCGAAATTTAATCTTATTTTTGTTAGAACCTATGTTGATATCCATAGTAATGGTTTGGCATCAAGGATTGTGAAGTATCATGATAATAGTGCTCGATTAAACCGAAGTTCCTCAATGGGAAACTTATACAACAAACCTGGACAATTTCCAGTTGTGCATTTAAAGAAGAATGAACTGCAGTACAAAGCGAAAAAGAGTAGAAATTTATCAATGACTAAAATAGCTGCACCAGGTAAGAGTTATATAATAGATGCATAAACAAGACCCATAGAAATTGTTAATATTTGTAGAGAAATCTGTTTTCCATGGGAATACGTTGTCAAGTATACTGCGATCGGGCTCTATAGTTGGACTACAGAAAAGTGACGAAGAGATTTCTCGAGAGAATAGACCAATATTGCATCCTCCCACGACTGAAAATGAAATGGCACCGACTAGGAGTGTGCTTGAAGTTCTAAAGGAGATTTCACGGAAGAGAATCAATAGCGACGTGAGTATAGCAAAATATAAATCGCAATTCAATAAGCTGATGTGTTTTACTTTTTTTTTTAGGAACTCGATGGAACGGAACTTATCAAGAAACACTGTAAGGAACCAGAATTCGATACAATTCCATATAACGGCCAAAAAACTCAAAGCAAACGTCAGCGAGAAATGTCTAATTCTACAGCTTCCAGCGTACAAATATCTCCCGAACAGCAGGTTGTGAAGAAACGCATGTGCAACTACAATAATGATATAACAAGTTCACTCAGTTCAAGTATGCCAAGTGTTAGCAAGAAAAAAATTCTCGAAATTCAGAATTCTCAGAAACGAACCGCGTTCGATTCAGTCGTAGGCACTACCTCAAGCACTAGCTCAGACCCTGAATCATCACGCACTGAAAAACAACGATGCATAGGAAGTTTTGAGCTAGAACATATACCTCAGTCTATGAAATATACTCCGGTCACTCCTTTGCAAAGCACTCCACAACAAATCACAGGGACCAGCGATGATTGGGATAAAAATAGAAATGGTCAGGTAACAAGAAGAGCTTCTGAACCTGTGGTTAACTCAAAGCCAAAACTAACTCTGTTCAACAAGGATTACGATGAAGTGCCACCTAAGATACGCACTGACATTGCTGAGATTAGAGAAGAGGGTGATTTATGCGGAATTCAGTTTGTGAAACCCAAGAAGAGTAGTTCCCTGTCCTCAAGTGGAACTTTGCTCATGGAGAAGGCAAAAAAATCTAAATTAGCTTTGATGCTTAGTGGGCTTAAAGGCGAGCTAAATGAAGAAGATGAAATTGATGCAGTACCAAAAGTAGAGCACCCGAAGGAAGTTGAGGTGACGGTAAGCGTGTCTGTAACATCCGCCCCAAGTCTTGCACCCACGCAGGCTGCTATATCTTTTGGCACAAAAACAACTACGGCTCCGGCAATAATACCAGCAGTAAATGCGTCAAGTAACTCGGATGCTGGTGTCTCTGCAGCAACAGCAACCGCGGTTAAAGGTGTGTTACAATTTAACCCACCCGCAACAGCAAGTTCAGTGAGTTCGAGTGCATCTAATGGATTCCAAATCAGTACCACAACAGTAGCATTAACTACGGCTTCAACTCTGGCATCAATTCCGGTGATGTCTGCTCCTGCAGTAACAACATCGGCGACAATATCAACAGTCAATCCGATTGCAACACCGATTCCAACACTTGGTGGATTTAGCTTTGGCCTAAACAAACCACTTCCACTGCCAACAAACACAACAGCAACAGTCACCATACAATCCATAATGCCTCAAGTAAAAACGACAATTTCTACATCAACAGCAACTCTTCCGGCCTTAGGTCCAGTTACAACAGCAGGAACCAAACCTTTTGCCTTTGGTTTGGCCACAACACAGACGTCCACGTCTACAGCACCTAATTTCACTTTTGGGACTGTAAATACTCCGCCGCTTTCGGTGCCTGCAACACAAGCACCATCGATGTCTAGTTCGTTCGGAAGTAAACCAACAACAACTATAACGGGTCCTCCTCCTGTGTTTGGACAAACTTCTGCAGCATCTCCGCCGAGCTTCTCGTTTGGTTCGCTTGCGGCAACAAATTCTACCTCAATAACAAATTCATTGACAGTTGCAACAACCCAGCCATCGACAACCAGCGCACCAAACTTTAATTTTGGCGCAGTAAAGAGCTCCTGGAGTCCATCAGGCACTCAAGCTCCAGGAAATGGAAATTCCACTCTTAGTGTAGGGCCCTTCGGAGGTGTTGCAACGTCATCTGCTGCTGTTTCGTCTACAGCACCGTTACCTTCAACGACTGCGGCTGGTGGCTTCTCATTTTCTGGCTCTTCAACTGGAGCTCCAAAATCTTTATTCAGTAACGCTGTTGCCGCCACCACGACTCCATCAAACTCGAACACAACATTCACATTTTCTGCTAATAAGCCACCCATCGTACAGCCAAATCCAACAAGTACATTCACATTTGGTTCGTCTGCAGCCGCGCCTGCTACGAATAATCCAGCGCAACCGTCTTCTTTTGGAAGCATAACTCCAATTAAGCCATCGAACTCGTTCTCATTTGGTGCACCAGTTCCTGCAACACCTGTAAAAAGCTCTTTTTCATTCTCATCGACGGATAAACCTGCTGTTCCAAGCACAACCGGCAACTCTATTAGTGGTTTCTCTTTCAATGCTCCAGTTACAAATTCCCTTCCCACTGCGGACTCAAACAAAAACCTTTTCGGCTCAACTGCACCTTCCGCAGCTCCAGCGAAACCTGCCTTTAGTTTTGGTACGGCTTCCAATAATGAAGCGACTACCAAATCGCCAATGTTCGGCACTTCTACTGTCAAACCGACAAATCTCTTTGGTGCTCCTGCAACAACAACTGCACAGAATTCTCCATTCGCTTTTGGGTCATCTGTTACATCAACTAATCAAAGTGCTACAGTTACAGCACCCAGTACAAATCTCTTCGGCGCAGCAACGGTTTCTAATCAGTCAAGCGGAATAAGTGCCACCACCTCCTCTTCGGGATCGATTTTCGGAGCACCATCAGCAGCTGTGGCACCCTTACAACAATCTTCCACGTTCACATTTGGCTCTGGCGCTAACAACTCTTCAGTGGAGTCCAACAAATCTGCTGGAGGATTCGTATTTGGTAGCAGCTCCTCGATTGGTAGTAACGCTTCTAAGCCGGCAACAGACATGAACAAAACATTTGTCTTCGGGGATGGCAGCACAACTATTACACCTGCACCACCGGGAGCAAATCTTTTTGGCGGAGGAAACACAACAAATAGTGGTGCCACCGGAAACACAGAAAACAAGATGTTCTCGTTTGGAGGAGCTAGTGCCGGAACTGCGGGAAATAATAGCACATTTGGTGGCAGTCGCCAAGGAGTGAATCCATCGCCAGTGTTTAGCTTCGGAGGGGCACCGCCAGCAACTCCAACACCAGCCCAAAATGGAAATTTATTTGTACCACAACCCACGGGGACACCGTCGTCTAATATGATGGGCACAACCGATCGACCAATAAGAAAAGCCATGCGACGTCTACATAAAACTTAATTCTCTGTTTCACCTTTCGATTTGTGTGTTTCGGATAAAAGTTCACATGTATATTTATTTTCGTGTGTCGTTTCAATAAAAAAAATTTCGTTTGTAGTAAAAAAAAGGAGGTTTTACTTATACAAAGGGGACTTTACTTTATAGTCTCTTCCAAATAACAGTAATCAATGAGTTTTAACAAATATAATAAGAATCTTAAACCGCTAATTTCAACTTATTTCCATTTTGATAGGATATTTGATGAGCTTTATTAGATTCAGTACCTCCGATTTAAATTCTATTTGTTGATATGGAGTCATTTCCTCCATTTCCTGTGAACAACTTAACAAAAATGCCACATTTGAATTAGGTATGTTTGAATTAGATGTTTTCGGTCTTCGCGGCTTTGCCAGGGTTAGTATGCAGTCATCAGTTATGTCTTGATTTGACATCGGGATCACAGTCATTAATTGGCTCGGTATGTCCGTGTTGGATTCAAAGGTTGATTGATGTAATTGATGCTTCACCTGTGGGCTTTGAAAAAATAAATCAGGGAGACACACTATTTCCTGTGAATCTTGGGTAGGGTCTTCTTCAATTGGGGCACTGGATAATTTTTCCTCTTCAATTGGGGCACTAGATGATTTTTTTATTTTAGCACTGTTTGAGCTATTCGTCTTTTTTTTTTGCGGTTCAACTCTGAAAATTGTTCAATGATAAATTACTTAAGAATTAAATAATATAAACAACTTAAAATCAAAAAGCTTGACTGTGGTGTTGGAAACCCAAGACTTTCGATTTTTTTTTAAATATTATATGTGCAGTACATACTTGGCGTTGACCAAAACTGTATCGAGGAATTTAAGTGAATCACAGAATACATATTTTCTTCTTTGCACATATGCTGACTTCTTCTTTGAGTAATATTTTTTTGTACACAGGCATTCTCTCTTGTAGTAGTCCCTTATGTGGACCCATCGCTTCCTGATATCTGCAACTGAAGAAATATGTTAGTTGGGATATAAAATGATTGAGCCTAACGACTTGAAAGAACAGAGTTTATGATTTAATTTACTAAGACTTGGTGGTTTAGCTGGTTGAATTTCATTACACATGTATCGCCAAGTCTTTCAGGAGAACAGCAGCAGATTCAACGTTCTCATCGATACACATAACTAGAATTAATGACTAGCATTCGCAGTTATTTTTGTTTAAAACGTAATTATAATGGGGCTTGTTCTCCATCTGGAGGGTTGCTCTTTCGGGTGATTGGCCGTAAGTGTTAAAGAAATAAGTGAAACGCTTTAGGTCTCAAATAATAGAAAAAACTTCATAAGGTAATAACATGACCCTACCTAACAAATAAGCCTTCTCTTGACCTAAAGCCAATAATTGATCGTCTAGCTGTAATGTGTCGCCAACCGCACTAAAGAGAGTGAAGACGAAGGATGACTTTTTTGATTCTTACAATGCCTTTAATGCTGAATTTGTAGGGAAAACTTCTTTTGCAGTCTAGTCGGCAGTTAGCTTCCAAGACACGACACCAGCTTGTAATGCGTACATATGATCAGTGGCACTAGTTTAAATTAACGCGAGTTTACACAAAGCATGCCTTTCTCCAGAAAGCAACTGATGGGAGACGATCATGCAATATTTGTGATGCGGGAATATTCAGGAAACAAATGGCGACTCTGACCAATTCTCACTACTTTCAGAGCTTCACTCTTCAATTTAAATAACTGCTAACCATTTTCTAGAGAAAAAATCGTATGCATGCATGCCGAAAAAAGCCAGACTAACAAAGATCGTCTGAGCAAACAACTCTGGACTATGTCACACTCGCCAATGGTCAGTTGTGCTTGTAGGCATCATCTTTGGGCGTTACAACACAAAGCAAGGACAGCATAGGAAGAGTATCGAAACGAAAAATTAGACGAAAAGACCCTGCCTTTAAAATTGTTTTTTTTTTATAATTTACTAACGCTCGAGGTAATATGCATACCCTTATTCACACAGCGCTAGTGTTGGTATAGTGATGCTTGAAACTCCCGAGTGTTGTATCGGATTTTTTTTCTAGAACGATCTCAAAGGGATTAGTGTTTGAAAAAGAAAACCAAACGACAATTTCAGAAATTGCTTGCATGTTGGATTAAACAAATAAATGTACATATGTATGTATAGTCGAATCATTCTACCTCGAAATTTTGTGAATTTTATTTTTCATACAAAAAAAAAAAAAAATGAAACATTCCTCTGCTCCCATGGAAATTTTAGTTAAAGGGAGAAGACAACTTTTTTTTTTTGTGGAATTCCAGAGGTGACGCTTCGAATACTGCAAAAAATCTGTGTATTTTATGCAGCTGGCCCAAGCACGAATTATATATGTACGAGCGTTTCCATGGGCGGGAAAAATTACTGATCAGTGTCCTAATTATTAAGTCTTTACTATATTTCTTTCAAACTAAGAATTGGTTCTTCTAAAACCACGACCAAATAAATATTTTACTCACCGATTTTTCCTTGTAATTCCGTACTGTTTTTGCTCCATCCAGTAGTCATTTCTTTGGCTATTTTTCTCCATATCTCTTGTTTTAATTCTTTATTTAAAAAATCTTCTAAATTAGGGTTCCACAATAATTCTTCCTTTTCAATTAATGAAATTAATTTCTTAGTGTCGTACATGGTAATTTTAGAAACACGAATTAATCACAAAACACATCCGACATGACAAGTAAAGATAAAGAAGAAACAAGCACTGAAAAATTCAGAGTAACTGAAAAAAATTCGGAACGATTTTTTTTTGTATGACTGAATTTCCACTCTCCACTTTCCAGTGTTTTTTCCCTGCACATACACATGCTTATGCGTTATGCCATGGGCATTTGCATTTTTAGACTAGATTTGCTTTGCTAGTGTCGATTTTGAATATTGGTTAGATTTGGATGCATGCTTTGAATTGGCGAAATGATTATGTTGGAATTAATCAAGGGATAACACCTTAAATGTAATAACAGTGAATCCGTTCCCACACCATTATGAGAGTTGCGGTCTCCCCAACTGACCTTGATGACAGGTGGTTTCACCGGGAATCGTGTTGCGGCGGCAAAAACATCCAGACCGGCGTCATTTGTTCGGCGTGCGGTACGGCTTTTTTTGTGTGGTTCTTGGGAAATCCCATGTTTTGTTTGTGTATTCGACATATGGTTTATAAAATTATGCCGCATCTCCACTCTCCAGACAAACGTTATTAAACATCTTCAATAAAAATAACACATTCGGCGTACAAGCCAGAGTCGTGAAGGACATTTGGTGGACATTGCATTTTAAAAATTCATTCCAGATTGTCAACTTTACTGTGAAATAAATATACGATTAGTCAGTCACTCAAGAAAAGATGCTTTTTAAGATAAAGACACATTTTAATAATTTATCATGTTTTGAATAATCTGTACCGTACTCTCCAAGTCTACAATAAATACGCATTTCTACAAGAAATCAGAAATTCGAAGAAATCAGATTCTAGAAAGTTGGACAACGTGACTGGAAGGATGTGGAGGAGACGGAATTGCAGTTTGCAGCAGACTTTACAAGCTGTCATTTCATAATCTCTTTTCGTATTTTTGTGGTGAGTGCAATGCAAAATGGCTTGTGTTTTGTCTAATTTTCATTTTAAATTTCTACTTCTTCGTTCCGGTCGTGTGCTAGTATAACATCTTACAAATTAAATTTTGTTTTAGTAAGTCCAGAAATCTTCGAATAAGACCTTTCGCTTCTTCCCGTAGTAAGTGTTTTTTATTTGTATTAATTTCATTCACTTTCAATTTCTAGATAAAGTGCAACTTTGTGATTGTTAACGTTGGATTTACTCATCCAACAATTAAGGTAGATTTATTTTCTAAAGCAGCGGTTCCACTTCAAGCAATTTTTTTCGCGCGAATTTAAGTGAAATCTCACGAGCGGAGTGGTTTGAGTGCACAGTTCTATACACGTGCAGAACCAGTGTCTACATCAAACACTACAGCCAATCCTTTAAAACTGCAAAAAATCGTTGTTTTGCCAAACCGAAGTATTAGCGATTTGCACGTTTTGTTCTTATTCACTTCAAGACCAACATGTATCAATTGCCGTAAAAGTATTGCACGACGGCGCAATGAGTGTCTGATCATCATCGTATGCATATTTCAGCAACGGGGTCGATTTGTGAAAGATAGTGCCTTCCATGTGCACCAGCACGAGTTTAAAGAAGTCACATGATATCGAATTTCCTTGTCAAAATCTCTGCATGTTTGGAAAAGTTCAGATGAGTGAGTAGTTTATATTCACACAGCGCTAGTGTTGATGTAATGCTTCTTTGAAACTCAGGTAGAAGGAGGTTTCAGTCTTTGCTCCCATGGTGATTTTCAACTTCCTGATGTTATTATCATTTCTGAGTACAATGCCTTTACAACTTTTCGCAGTTAATCGACTTTCTTGACAGCAGAAGTTGAACCTGGAACTTTCAGCGTGTCAAGCGATGATGCTAACCAGGGCCACCACTTCGTGAGACTCTTCGAATGTCCTGAAAAGGGAAAATAGTCTCTGACTAATTCAGGCGCTATAAAGCGTTCAAACATTTTTCTGGGCGATTCGCAACTTCACGTTGGATGTCACTTGGCTGCAACAGAAAATGGTTAGAGTCAACGTTGACCTCTCTGATAGTGTGCATATCCAGAATGTTATATAAATATCTCGCATCGATTAGCACGTTGGCGATTCCAATATTTTATTTTCTTGCGACTTTCAATTGCTTTACTTTTGTTTTCTATTTTTACAGTATTCCAGGACAACATCAATGGAGTCTAAAGATCGAGTTTTACGTAGTTCGGGTTCTACTTCATCCAGCCGCACTCAAATGAGTAAAGAAAGCAGACAATCATCTCAGCCAGTACAGGTCTCGTTGGATAACTCGCTCCCACCAAATTCAATGTCGCGCATATCATCTGTTAGCTTGGGAACGCTCACACCAAATAGGCATTCAACACGGATGACACAGGATATATCAGAAAACTTGTCACAATCATCATTACAGAATGGCCATAGCAACATAAGTCTACGGAATAGGCAAGAAGAAGAAGCTTCTGATTACATGCTTAAGCAAACCCCAGAATATATGCTGGCCTCACCTAGTTACTTAGCAGCTAATCCAAATATTGCATTCTTGTTAAGTTGTGCACAAGATATGGACGATATGACTTCAATTCAACGAGTGGAATTTAAATCAAAAGTACTAGATCTGATTAAACTAATAAAGTATCCTTCTAATAGAGATTTTAGCTAAAATTCCTTTTCTTTTATTATTTTACTGTTTTCATCGTTGGCCAGTCTAAAAAAACATTTACAAGTTTTCTTTTATGTCATCTAAAGCTTTATGGCATCTAAAATAATTCAAGATAATTAATGGGGTTGTGTAGATAAGATAAGATCGAACACAGGAACGAGCAGTTCACTTAGAAGTATGAAGATTCTGCTTCCACTTCAAATCCTGCTGCCTTATCCTAGAGCCGACTTATGCATATATTATGGATACTACCAAAACAGATGAAATTATACTTAGAACTTTTGGGCGAGCTGCTATTGTCCATCACTTAAGTGCCCGACCAAAGTAAACTTTCGGTTTCGATCGAAATATTGGTGAGGTAGAAAAGTTGTTAAAATGCTTCAAGGTCAGTAAAGACCTCACCGAGACGATCTTTTGAAAGTCTGCATATGCTAGTGTACCAAAACTGGGTTTAGCGGTAAACGAGGGCAAAACCGAGTACTTGTCAACCAAAAAGAATATCGCAGTGAACAGCTATATTTTTGAGGAAGTAATGGCCTACGAAAACTGTTACCACTTGAAATAAGTCTTGCCAATCGCAGTTTTGAAATGATATTCGGTTTAGTTCCTGGTTTTTCTTTCTCCTCTATAATAATTCTATGGGCTGCCTTGCGGAAAACAGGACATCGAAAGTTTCCATTACGTATCAGTTAAACTAACACCCTACGCTTGTATAATATATGTATATGTATGTATTTTATTTATAAATTACATAAATGACTTAAATATTTTACAATAGGAATATGTATAATAAATTATTTTTTTTTTTCACAAAATATACCGTTGCAGGATAATTAAGTTTTTTTTTTTTTAGTAAATTTCATAAAAGCAACAAGTTAGTGTTTCTACCTACAATGGAACTACAGAAAGAAGTCTTTTAAAAATTCTCAGTGGCACAGAATTTTAACATCGACTTGGTATGCTTAAATTGCACACCTTGTGTCGCTGTTAGAACCTCTTGCATGAAACTGGTTGAATTGTGGATTGTAGTACCGCCCAGAATTACTTTGTATCCAGAATTGTTCATTTGATGTACTGCCAATGCTTCTTCGTAGGTAGCTCCTCCTACAATAAATACAACCACATCTTGCGGTGGTCGACGGAATGGTACAAGTTCAGAGTTTATTGCTGGATATAATGGATCAACATCACGTCCTTTGAATAGATCTTCAAGAGTCTCCTTTAGCAGGCAAGTGTGCTGAGTGAAAACGTTTTCCACTCCTTTTAGACCCTTTTTATTTGGAAGAGAATGTATAAGTTTCTATGACCAACTTGAACGAACAACGAAACATACCTTAATTAGGTTCCTGGTAAGTTTGACGGCATCAGTGATCCGTACCAAATTGAATAGTTCCCCTTGTCGAGCATGTTGTCCAGCATACTCAATCAAACTGGGAACCATGGAGGTACGTCCTCCACGATTCTTAATTATTTGCAAAAGTCCACAAGTGTCACAATTAGCATGTCGTTCATATCGCAGAGCGTACAGAGCGACCAGCTTTAGAGCATCGTCAACCGAAATACGTTCATCGGCAACAATTTTCTTGATCCTCTGTAATTGTGCGGAGTGTTCTGCTTTGCATGCAACCTCTTGCTCCAGTTCGGATAATTCGAAGAGATTGCGTTTGGTACACAAGTTGGAAAGTTCACCCATGACACAGAGATGCTTTGTTACTGTACCTGACATTTTTTTAAATTGCGGATATGTTTCGATGAAGTTCTTCATGTCAGCTATGCTCTCCACCTATAAAGAAATAATAAAAAAAAAAGATGAGTTGATTGTTTAAGCTGTAATACGATTCAAGATAACGTTATGAAGTTTGATGGGTGAAACTATTAATCGATATCAGGTTTTGATATTTTTGAGAATCAGACTTATTTTGGAAACCCAAATTCAAACTTATATCAAAACCCAATACAACATTACCTTCTTCTGATCTTTAGCTTTTTTCTGGAACTCCTCCATAAGACTTTTGATAGTGACACCAATCTCTCCATAATTCGCGTACATATTCTTGGCATAAAACTCATCTTGATCACCTGACAAAACAACTTCTTTGAAATCTTTTGGAATTTGGGGTGTTCCCGACAGATCGACTCTGTTATTTTTGATGTTCAAGAGTTCGTGCACCATAGCTTGGTATGTCCACTGGTGCAACAATGGTGTAACCGGATCATCCATTCGGTCCAGAATTAAGAGCAATGGTGGTGGAGCACCATTCTCATGTGTTCGGAAATCGAAAAGGGATGATTCCTTGGTTGTTTGCTCGTAGATTTGCTTTGCAAGTGTTTGTGCTGGTACACTTCCTGCTCGATAACGAATGACGGGATTCATTTTAAGCGAAAGAAGTACTGAAGTTAGTCCTTGAACACTGCGACTTAGAGCCTCAGGTTGCCAAGCCAAACGACTCAGACATGTTGGAATGTTGAACGAGAATAAATTTGGATTCACACACAAGTAGTCAGCGTAAACTTCTTTAACCTCACGTACTGATTCACTTTCATCGCATTCGGCAAGTATTTTGATGTCTGTTCTTGGAATGATGTTACTGAAATCTAAAAACAAACAGTTAGAATGTACACTCATGTGTTTGGTATTGGTTTCACTTACAAATATAATATGATCCATATTTAGGATTCCGTAGTTCATCGGCTAACAAGGCTACGTTCTGTTTTGTGGGTCGTACAAAGACTATGCACTTTAAATGCTTCAGACGTTCATTTGATCGACCAGAATCAAGACGTTCAAAGAGGTAAACTTCTCGTTGTAGCATATCAGACTGGCTAAATGCCATCGATATTATACTGGTCTGTGGTGCAATAAAAGTAAACAATATTGCCAGCGAATAAATAAAAGAATCGTACAGGTACAACTTACTGTTTCCTTGTCCAGAAGGATAATTTTCATGCCGGGACCAGACTCATTTGTCATCTTCTCCACATAAAGCTTCACTGCATTTATTACGTTCATGTTGGAGGCGTTTTTATATTTCGTTTTGTGTATTTATTTATAAATTTAGTTGTTGCAAACAAAATTGTTAATTTTTCACCATACATCTGTTTTTGATTGACATTCTGAAAATGCGTCAGACTTGACAGATAAAAATTTGTGGATAGTGGAATGTGGAATACGTTTGTCAGTTTTTTTTAAGTGCAGCTACATCTTGTAGTTTGGTTAAATTTCGATATTTTTGTGGTGAATAAATTGAAAACCGTACTTTAAAATTTAACTGATTCTGTAATTCATTTGAATTTATTTATAGACAGAGTTCAATTATAGACATGTTATTTGGCTGAAAAAAAAAGGTATTTTGTTTTGATTGGTCTGTTGTACATTCCAAATGTCTGGTCGAAATTCGTCAGGCATTGCCTTTATACAAAATTTGTTTGGTGTCCGCTGATAAGCAATTATATCCAGCTGCTTGATATATAGATAGCTTTTTCACTTTTCTCGAATGTCGGTGGTAGCCCAATGTGGCTTCTGCTAGCGTATTCATGAATTTTTATTCTCTGAAGGCATAGTAGAAAATTTCACGTTTAGTCAATCCCTTTAGTCTTTGGCTATTCTAAGCGTGTTCAAGCGTTCAATCCCGCATATGCTCTTCAAGACGAGGTGCAGTTTATTTTCTTGGAAAGTTAAGCTTTGAAAGGAGCGATGCAGCTGCCAAATTTATTAGCAGGAAGCCATTGTTATATTGTTGTGGAGTCCAAGTTTCCCTATTAAGGTTATCTAATTTGATTTTATCATCAAATTTCGTCGTTAGGTTACATTTTCTTCATCCTTTTCGGATGTGCGGGGGCACTCACATTATGTATGCATAAAATGAGGTTCGAAAAATGTGGAATTGATTCGAGCCACAGACAGGTGACACGATAAATGCGCATTGTATGTTGTCTCTCGTGGCAGATGTGATAAATGTCACATGACATTATTTTTGCATGTCTCTCCAGTAGTTGCCCTGACACGCAGCATCTTATGTAGGAAGCCTGTTGCTTGTATGTTACGTCTTGGACAAAAGGATTCGGACGTTCATAATTGGGGTGCGAGCACTGCTTTCGGTCCGTGAAGGGTCCATTCGCCAGACTTGAAGGCTTTCTGCAGACCAGAGTTTCGAGTGTTTCGAAGACTGTCCATTTTTGCTTTATCAAAGTGCTATAACTCTTGAAGCATTTACAGCACCTATTGTACCCACTTCCACACGTAAATCATAAAAACACGAGATTTAAGGTGTGTAAAAATTGTATTAATGAAAATAAGTATATTTATGGGTGTATATAGTGTTTCTAGATCTTTCGTTTTCATTTTGCTGGTGAGGATAAATAGATGTAATAATTATGAGGAATGTTATGGAGGGGAGGGCGTATACTCATGTTGACTTTATAACTTTTTTTAGAATTATTAAGTCAAAGGCTGAACATTTTACCAAATAGACTAGGTATTACTTTTAGAGCATCTGTAAAAGTGACTAAAGTGGTGGAATAAATTAGCCAAATCAAGATGCTAATGGGTTTTACATTAATACAATAGAATTGAATAAAATTTGTTCAAGTACTTAAGTAGAAGTCTGCAACTCTACTGAGGCACTAAAAATCACAACTGACTCAATATAAACTACTGCATTGCTTGGCAAAACAGTGATGGAAAACTTTGATCTGATTGTGCGTCTACTTTTCCTCAGTCATCGACTCGAGCTAAACTATCTCGGTAAATGGATTAAACAATCGGTGAATACAAATGTGATAAAAAAAATCCAATAAAAATGCGTGTAAAGTGCTAAAAATAACATAAAACTAAAAAACAAAATTAAGTCCAGTTGCTGCTATGGCGGAATGAAGCACATTCGCTATTCGGTTTTCTCTTTGGCACAATTTCGTATGATTCTACCGAAATGCCAGTGTAGGAAGCATCCACATATACGCAATGGTCCCAATACCAGAGCATGGATAATGTTTTGAAGTACGCCACCCCAGGGGAGCATGCCACCACAGAGAAAAGTTAATAGCCAACTTTCAAAACCCATAATCGAAATGAAAGATCCTTTCTGAAATGAAAAGTGTGTATGTCGCGATCAATTCAATCATAAGTATAAACAAATGTTCTACCAATGCATCGTTAACAATACGCTTAGCAACATCATCAGGTTGGGCAAGGCCTCCAGTGCCGGAAATGATTTTCGTCTCCTTCGGTTTGGTTTTCTCTTCGTTTTCAAATCCCGGTGTATTTGTATCAGCTGGTAGAGCCAAAGTCACCGAAATTCCTAAATGACGAGTTTCCATAGCAATAGTTTCTGCCATACCACGTAAGGCAAATTTAGAAGCAGCATACGGCCCGTAACCATATATTCCGAACAAAGCTGCCATGGAAGCTGTAATTACAATAATTCCTTCTCCGGCTGCCTTCATTTTAGGCAGTACATACCGTGTGCAGTTGTATGAACCAAAGTAGTTGATATCCATCAATTTCCTAGAGTCTTCTACCGAGATTTCTTCGAATACACCACAAATAGCCATACCAGCACAATTCACCAACATGTAAATCTCTCCAAATTCCTTTTCAACATCAGCTAGACTTTCGGCAACTTTTTCATAGCTCTGCGAGATGTCCAATGATTTATAATTGAATTTTTGCTCTGGGGATTGTCGAAGGACTTCCAAAAGGACAATAGCACCATCTGAAAACATAAGATTTTATAAAATTTAATTACTAAAGCCTTACAGTTCTTACTGAGCATTTTCTCATCCCTTGCTATCAAGGTTACATTAGCGCCCTTCATAGCACATTCCACGGCGATATATAGACCAATCCCCTTGGACCCTCCAGTGACAACTACATGTCGACCAAAAATTGGTTTTTGTTTTTTCCTCGTTACAAAGGCATACACGAGAATGTGAGCTATTACTGCAACTGTAATGTAGACTGCAATTTCCAGAGACAAAATCATTGCACAAAATTCATAGAGGATTACTGATATCAGTTGAATAGAAAGCGCGAAGATAAAATTTTCTTTTTACATCCACCCTACTTTGAACTGGAAAAAACGAATGAAAGTGACCAGGCTATCAAAGTTGAATCTGACATATGACAAATAAGCAGAGTTGGTAAAGAGAATATCACTTTTTAACTACGTAAGTATAATTTTGTCCAAGATATTTTAAAAAAGGGTATGGAATGGATTCCTACCAAATATCGAAAGGGGAGTACGATTTTATATGGCGATAATTAACGCAAGATTTCTGAACAATTGAAATCGATTTATTTTACAAATGGGATCGCCTGGGACCAATAGTTTTGGTTCGCAAACTGAGCTCAGTTTGCATCTCGTAGTCCTACTTTTATCGCTGTTTGCGCTTTTAGCGTTGTATATGAAAATCGCGGCAACCATTGCTCTTATCAGAGCATCAAATATTTTTTTTGACACCGCGATGCAATCGGATTCTTGCCAGTCTACCAAATTATTTTTAGTGAGGAGTTTTCTTGTGCTGTACTGTTTGATATTTGAGCCAGCTGTTTACAAATGACATTTGACAAAAAAAAAACAAAAAACGAAAAATATTTGATAAATAAAAACCGTGCTATTTTTCTTTACATAATCCCATCGTTGTTTTGTTTCTTTTGTATCATAACATAACATAATTAATATTAAATCGGTTCCTTTTCCATGCTAGACAGATGGCCTTAGTAAATTATAGTTCCTCTTCGGATACTGAAAGCGATGCTGAAACACCAAAGGCAAAAGTTCCCAAAGTATCTTCTGAAAAACGGTAAGTAACGTTTTGTATTATTGATAACAGCCAGACCTAAAAGGATCTATCCTGGAGCCTAAGAGATCAAAAGCGTTGATATGACTAAGAAGAGACCCCCTTACTTGGTTAAAGGGGTGACAGCATAATGAAAGTTTTTGCTTTACACGTATCTTGGATCTTTTATGTTTCCCGTTTGTGGAACTCCCACAAAGATGTACCTATTGTTCACCAAACTAACTAATGTGTTAATAGGACACTGTATCCTAGGTAGACATGCTCAGCGATTGGAAATTATCAAAAACGATTTCTGCTGGGGCTGTAGAGATGAGTATGAAAGAACATCTTCAAGGGTTTCCTACCCTTACACTTACAGCGGTGTCACACGGGACCTACTTTTGGTCTAAGTGTTCCTATCTCTTTTCTAAAGAAGCATTTCAAGTTAACTAACCAAACATGATGGCTTCGGCGATTGCTTCATTCTTAAAACCGGGATTTTTGTCTAATTTGTCTGTGTATTTATCATATCGCAGGCTTTTCTCAGGTGTGCGACGCTGGATCCACTGGTCATTGGTGTTTGTGGTTGATGATCTCATAGTGGAGAAATTCTCATTGAAACATTTTCACTTTCAGGGTGTGTTGCAGTTTGCTTTCACTAGAGAGTTGAGCTCTGAAAACACTCGTAGGTAATTCCATACCACTAGTCAGCTTTCTATGTTAACTAAAGTCGAATATCCTTATATATTTTCACTTTTTGAAGGTGCTCTACCAGGTATCTATGTGTTATCCAGTAATGACGGGTTTGTCGGCTTAATGGGTTTAATGTAGTCACCCGGAGCTTGATTCTTATTTGATCTGATAGACTACTCGTAAATTTCAAGACTTTTTGGTCGTAGAATTTCAAACTCTGTTACCTATTCATGTTCTATTTTTCCTTTACAGACTTCCTTTACCTTCAGCTATTAGTTGCTTGAATAAAGTCATTCACGCACCTCCTGTTGACGATCCTTCGAAACATGATGGGCGCATACGATCGTTTGAACACGAGCGGGGAAACTGGGCTACTCTTGTATATATACCAGGTAACCTTCATTTTTCTAACATATAACTTTAATTATCCGTTTGCTTCCATTTAAGTTGAACTTAGTACAATAGATGAAGTGCAATCTGTGGTACAAAAGAACTTTAAAGACATTGCTGACTTAAAGTACTCAGACAATATTCATTTGAGCCTTACCAAAACTGTGATTCTTAGACACCATTGCATCAAGCCATTTATAAGATCGCTTCAGGAGGCATTAGTTGGCTCTGAACAGTAAGTGGAAGGGATGATGGTTGAAGACTTTGCAAACGTAAAATATCAAGTTTTCCTTTAGATTTTCAGTCTTTCAGTGTGTATACAAATGAGGACAGAACTAGAACCTTCATAGGTCTGGTTGCTGGTGAAATTTACTTTGAAAAACTACACAAACTGATGCAGAAAATGGACAAAGTGATGAATGAGTTTCGATTGGAGACATTCTATGAGGTAACAGCATAAGCGTTGTAATGTTTACTTGATTACATTTTTATTTTTAAGAATCCATCGTTTCATGCTAGTATACTCTGGTGTGTGGGAGATTATGAGATCTCAATTAAAGATAAGTTACTTGAAATAAATGGACTTCTTTCCGAAATGAGACAAGCAAATCCAGATGACTTTCAAATTCGGGTTAATGAAATTCACTGTAAGTCTGGAAACAGAAGCTATCAATTTAAAATGAAATAAAAAGAATTTTTTGCCGATAAATATGAATAATACTGTGTTGCTAAGTTATGGAAAACCAACTGGAAGCACTAGCTGGTATCTGGTATGGGTTTATACTTACTTGCTTAAGGTGGTTCTACTGCTGCCTCCAGTTTCGCGGTCTTCCTTTACTGCGCTGTCCCTCGGGGGTTGATTCAAAGATTTTTCAGACCATCCGCTTTTATGACTGAATATTGATAGTTAGATTTCAGAATATCGTAAGGAAAGTCACCGACAATCAATGTTACGCATCCTACTATAGAATCCGCGTTCGTTTTCTAATAACTAAGTATGTTTTCGTAAACAGCAACGAGTTGATAGGTGGTCAAAGTTTCTTACGGTATCTAGTGAAAGTTTAAATTTATAATTCGTTACTGATAACAACAACGACATAGTTCCGAACATAAAAACAAGAGATGAACTCGAACTTTCATGTTTTTATTTCTAAGAATCATGTTAGTTATTCTAACAAGATTTTGTATAGCAATTAATTTTTTTTCTTTTTGCTTCCATTGCCTTGCTTTGCTGCCTGAACCTGCTCTTCCACTTTTGCCTCTTCTTCCTCTTCCAATGCACGTTGCTTGCGTCTGCCTAATGGTGTCTTCGACCACCATGCTTCAAAAGCTTCCTCTTCCTCCCGATACACAGGATCCTTTGTGCTAAATATGAAGGAAATGAGGTAAAAAAGTCTTGCTATTCTACATCGTTTACCATAGAACGTTTATAAGTTCCACATGTGTTAAAGGTTGCGCTCTCAATTGTAATTTTCTTTTACAAGTAAGCACTTCCTTTATGCACATATTAACAGATCCAATTGTATAGCCATCTGATATTTTAGCCATGACACTGCAATCTAGTTGGGTGGACCCTCCACTGTGTTCACTGCAAAAGACGAAGCTAACCATTTTAAACGATTAATATGGGAGGATCTTACTCTATGAGCATTTTCCATGCAAATGATAAAGATCCATAGTCCGGTCTAGGAATGTAGATAAATCGGTTATAAGTCTGCTGCAGAATCTTCTGATCAGCTTCCCATGGCATGTTTGAAGTTCCAATGAAAAGAACCCGATCCTCAGGTGCTATGTTCTTAATCAATTTGGGTAAATCCTTCTTCAAACGTTTTGGATCAGTTCGATCAGTTTTTGGAATCTTTTTCATGAACGGGCGCTCAGCATCACCCATGTAAATGACTGCCGGTTGGAGAAGTCTTGAAACTTTCAATACCAAGTGAATAAGCATAATCAGTCCCGATTTTCCGGGATATTTTCCAACAATATTTGCAGGCGTCAAATCGAATAGCACTGCTCCAACCTCAGTACATATGGCGTTTAATAGTAACTTCTTGCCACTGCCTCTTGGACCGGCTAACAGCAAGGACCGAATACATGGGCAAGAATTTCGAATGTTTTGTGAGCCTAATGGCAAAATACAGTATTCAATCAAAACTTGACGTATATCACCAGCCGATGGATTTAAACCACCTCTAGCCGTGTATGACTTGTCGCCGAGATACGCACTAAGTGGAGTGTCGGGATATTTCTTTATTATTCCATTTGTCACTAGCTCTTCGAAGAGAGACTCTGTCGTTCGGTCTGGAGTGAGATCCTTTTCCTTTTTCTTTTTACCCTTCTTCCCAGAACGACGGGTTTTCTTGCTGCTCTTTTTGATTTTCTTTCCAATGGCTGTCTGAAAAGAAACTGAAAACTAGATCTGGACTTCAGAAGGGTACTACCATCTCACTTGTAACAGTTCAAGTTCTTGTCTCATCAGGTCATCTACGACCTTGCGGAGCTCCAGTTCAATTTCAGCGTACTTTTCTGCATATATCATTCCTTCGTTATGAGTTTGATGGAGGTTGTCTTCGTTGTTGTCTTTCCATACTTCACTGAATCTGAGAAATAGAGAAAAGGGAGTGATTAACTAATTTATTGAAAACTACAGAGAGTGACTGGGAACAACTCTTCAGCGTGCTAAAAAGTGCCACCGCAGGCTCAGGTGATGGAACAACAAACATACAACCAAGTTTTTCGGCGTATAGAATGTGTAGCAGAGGAACAATGTATGTCGGGGAAGAAATATAGCTCAATAAGATAGAAAAGTCTCGTGATCAAAACAACATAAATTAGTGGTGAATTACTGTGCAATTTAGAAACAGAGGAACCATTGGCATGTGGAGTCCTTACTTACTCCTCAATTGCACTCTTTAAATCACCCAAAAACACAGATTGACTTGGATGATATACTCCGTCTTGGTTCTCAGGAACATTCAAATCACCACTTCTTGCGGGGGACTTTGACTTATCTTTAGTTTTTCGAGATTCCTTTGATGACCTTGCCGAAGACCTGCTTATTTCACTTTCAGTTCCTTGGAAAAAAATAAAAAATTCTGCTCCTTTACTGTAATTTCGATTAAGGTTTAAACTAACCCGTTCTACTAAAGATATGCAATGAACCACCATTCTCCTCTGATGGAAAATCAGGTAGCTTTCCGGTTTTGTCGTAACAGTCCTTTATCCACGCCCTTATTTCATCCGCAATGTCGTCCATCAAAACAGGACCCTGTTTGGTTTTGATTTCCTCTCGAATATCATGAACCGCTTTTTCATATTTTTCGCGAAAGTCCTCCTGAGTTTTGTATCGCTCGAGGAACATCTAAAAGAGACCAATCCCAAATTGCCGAAATGCTGGAAACTAAATGGCTTACCTGATTCATTTGTTCCACAACTTCGGACTTCTTTCGTTGCGGTGGTGGAATCATTCCGATTAAAACCATTTCTTCTACCTTCCCGCGGCGAGTCTTCCTTCGTGCTGTGTGCCCACGCCACATCTTTTGAATTCTCATAGCAGCCAGGAGCCCAGAATCGGTTTTTTCTTGTATACTCTCTGATTTGCTTTTTTCTTTGAGATGACGAATTTCTTTCATGAAATGTGCTCTCAAGCGACCCTGTCTAGCCCGCTCGTGAATTTGAATCAATCGAATCGCTTCGATTTCAGTTAATTTCTCATCTTGGGGATTCTCCTCCAACCAACCCAGTTTGATGAGAATCTCATCCATGGCCGTTTTCCGAAATTGAATTTCAGATTGTCTCTCCCGTTGAAAGTATCTTGGTATTTGGAGCTCAGTCTCTGGTGGGGTTAGCTTGAGTTTTTCCATTACAGTATCGTTGTAGCTGAATTCCATCATGTCTATATTGACTAGGTCGTGCTTTAATTCTACTAGCCGACCTAGACAGGAATCAAGGACACGACGTATTAGAAGTCGTTTCTGTGGATGAACCATTTTATCATAGACATCTTCCAGTCTATTGGAGACACAAATGTACTTAAGATATAATTCGTAGGTTATAGTTTGCAGAAGGATTCTTTCAGTAGTGCCTTCTCGAGCTTGTTGATCAAAGTCAGTTATTGCCAAAAGTTCCAACTCTTGTTGGGTTTGATGCCAGATTTCATTATACAAAAGATTGGACATGATGCGGCGATGAACAAAGTTGGACTGACTCAGATGGGTCTGAGTTGAACGACCAAATTGTTAATCAATAACAAAACAGTAGCCAAGTAAACGGGGCATGGTAACCACGTGGATTGGATATTGCTTATATTCGGTTTATTGTTATTGTTCTCTGTAAGGTTTGCTAAGCAGGTGATAGCTATTTTGTATCACATGTGTTGCCAGGCGTTGGGCAGGTTCCAAAACAATAGGGGTAGTCTATTACATTGGTGGTCTGCAAACTCGCTCGTTGGACTTCAACCATTTTATTACGGAGCAATTTTAGAGCGAACTCTATGAGCAAGACTTCTTAGGAATTTTAGGTGTTGACGGAAATTCGTGTACAAAGCTCATGTACATTTAAGGTTTACGGACCATCTCAAGGCAATTTGAAAACACTTAAACTATACACTGCGGTACTTCTAATGGCTTTGGTTCTGTCATTCGTATTTCACACTGCACAGGTCATTGAACCTCTTAAGAGCGAGAGAGTTATGACAGTGTCTTGAGATTGAACGTATAGCATTCCGTATATCCACACTCTTTCCTGAAAGTTAACAGTGCTCTGAGGGGGCCAATTTTGAATGTTCATAACTTTTAAAAGAGCGAATAGTTCATACTACTGAATGGGGATTGGCAACAATACCAATAATTCTCCCCAGTCATTCTGGGCACCACCCTCTGAGCAAAGACTGAAACCTAATACTACCAAAAGAGTCACTGACTAAAATTTTGAGCTCGTTGCTGCCGGTTATCAGGTTAGACTTTCTGGCATCCACCATAGCTTGGTCCTTATAACAAAGTTTTGTTCTTCCTGGCCGTCTTGAACCTGATGGCTGTGATAAGAAGATTGTATAATTGTCCATTTTCTCGATGTGTCGACGTAATTAAGCTTTTCGAACTATGATACATTCACATTTTGGTACAGCTCATAGAATCTTCTCTTCGCTTCGCTCTTACGAATAGGAGCGAACATCTGACGAAGAACTTTGTTCTTTTTTGAAGGAATCCAGCAGATAGCTCTACTCCCCGGCTTGACATCCAGCATACCGCAGAACTGGCAGAATAACTGTTATATAGAGCACCTCATTTGTCCTTAATTTTAGGAGTAGGTTTGTTGGCTGTTTTGCTAGAAGTAGAAACGGTTTCAGATGGTGATTTTTCGCCAAATCTTCGTTATTGAGTTTAACAAACAAACAGATCCATACTGCATTCTGAAGTTTTCAGCGCGCTGAATCATCAGTTTGACAGTTTAGTTTAGTCGCGAGCACGTTGTTTTGACAGTAGCGATTTTGTTGTTTTTGATTTGTTTCGCAATTTTATTTCTGTGAAAGAAAATGAGAAACTTAAAGTTAAGGTACAGTACCACCCAGAATACAACTGCAGCAGATCCGAAATTTATAGTTTTGGATCCCAGTGGGGTTAATAAAAATACAATTTTCATTTGCACCGAGAAGCAGCTTCTTTCGTATCATCTTGACACAGAAACTGCCAGTTCTCTGACGGACGTGTTTGGTGTGGTATCCTGCGAATATCTGTCGCTTGAGAATGAAATCTGTATTGCCACTGAAGCTGGAGAGGTAATCTTAATTAATCCTGAAACAAAAGTCTCCAATGAGGTGACTTTTTGCGATGGAGGCATTGAGAAAATGGTTTGGTCACCCGATCAAGAAGTCGTTGCATTCGTGACGAAGGCAAGAAATGTTGTGGTAATGACATGCACGTTTGAGCCAATATCCGAAGTGCGGCTAGATGAGGATCTTTTCGGCGAGAATGCATTCATTACTGTGGGCTGGGGCAAGAAAGAAACTCAGTTTCATGGTTCCGAAGGTAAAACAGCAGCAAAGCAGAAGACTAATTTCAGTGTTCCTGAGAATATCAATGAATTGCAACAAACAATCGACATTACTTGGAGAGCGGATGGGGGATTTTTCGCTGTCACATTTGTTGGAACATATGGCAGAATGTTTAAAGTATTCGACAAAGAGGGCGCACTCAAGTATACATCGGAAAAGTTGAATGACTTATGGCCAGCTATTGCATGGAGGCCATCGGGAACGTGGATTGCAGTGCCTCAGAAATTTCCCAATAAGAGTACCATTGCTCTGTTTGAGAAGAACGGCCTAAGACACCGAGAAATTGTGCTGCCATTTCAATTTGATAATGAACCGGTGGTTGGTCTAAAATGGAGCGCTGATTCGGATATATTGATCGTCGAAACGGTGGTCGAAGACAAGAGCAATTTGTACTTGTACACTATTGGAAACTATCATTGGTATTTGAAGCAAACGCTCTGCTTTGACAGTGTTCTGGCTTCTTACGTTTGGGACAATCGTATCGGGGAGGAAAAGACATTGTATACGATGCTGGTCGATGGAACTTTGGCCAACTATAGGTGAGTTGCAAATCTATTGATTAAACATTTAGAGATACTTAGTTAGATATTTATGAGCTAAAAAATATACACCAGAACATAGTTTATTAATAGTTCATGTTAACGAGCAAGTATAGTTACGCCTCGTGTTGCTTCTTTCCCTGAGGCGCACTCACGGCGGGCGAATTATACCGACACCGACACCAATTTTCTACTCCTTGACGGTGTCTGTAAACGTAAAGATCATCATCTCTTGGTCTTGTCAGTTTCGTTTACTGTTTGAAAAAGATATCAATTGAAGAAGTAGCATTTGTGTCTTAGTTTTGAACGCATTTGTTTCTCTTTTCAGCTGGACCTATTCGATCGATCGATACCAAGTGAATGCCGATTACAGAAAGTCTCCTGCCTATAATCACAAAAGTGTTATGGTTGCTGTAATCGATGGAAAACGTATCTTAATTACCGATTTTCGAAAAGGCGTTGTACCACCACCCATGAGCAGTCAACAATTAGAATGCGATTCCTACATAAATTTGTGTGCCTTCCTAACCTGTCCAAGAGCAGCAGCAGATTATGTTTCACTCCTCGTGTGCACTGCGCGGAATGAATTTTTAATATATAAGTTGTCGGCAGACAATAAACCTGTGCTGGACCGTAGAATTCCGCTCGAATCCTCTAAGGTTCCTTTGGGTCATCACAACTTTCTGTGGCCTGTCGACTCCAGATTCTATTCGGTTCAAAGTATCGGGCGTAAGTCAAAACTTTGCTTGTACCAGTTATCTGACAGCATTGAGTTGAAAACCGAAGACATTGACGAAACTGTTTGTTGTCTAGTAGGGTTAGATGATCCAAATATCCTTGCGCACACAATCGAAGGGAAATTTAGTTCAATTTCTTACGCGAAGGATGGTAAAATAGACGCAATCAATCGAAAGTACTGCGAACTCGGAAATCTCTGTGATAAAATTGAATATTTCAAACGCAACGATACGAGTGCTGTGATATCACTGGATAAATACCAATGCCTTCGGTCCAACTCTAAAGTGTTGTCGAGTGATGTTACATCGTTTCACATTACAGCCAACTTTCTGGTGATTACTCAACTGACTGTGATGAAGTTTCTAAGGCTTACCGATGAGAAAATTGTCAACGAGCGAAAGATCGAGAGAGGGGCAAAAATTGTGACCATTTTACCACATGACTCGATGACAATCCTTCAGTTGCCACGAGGAAATTTAGAAGTTATTCATCCAAGAGTACTGTGCTTGGAATTAGTGGGCGAGCTGTTGGATGGAAGACACTATCTTTTAGCCATGGACTTGGTGCGTAAACAGCGGATAAACCTCAATATAATCTGTGACCATAACGTGGAGCGTTTCTTGGGAGATTTGGAAGTATTCCTCTCGGAAGTGAATCCTCAGTGGTTAAATTTATTCCTGACCGATTTGCAAAACGAAGACTTCACATTGACAATGTACTCGAGTAATTATCCCGAAAATGTACGCGAGTACCCGGAAGGTTTTCGCATTGAGAGTAAAGTGGCACACATCTGTGAGAAGCTTTGCCAGCATATGGAGGCTGAAAGTTTCCATAAGTTCCTGTTGCCAATAATCACTGCCAATGTAAAGATTGGCAACGTTGAGAAAGCACTGGAAATAATTTGGCAGGAAAAGAAGAAGGAAGGTGCTACTAGCGATGTAACGGACAATAAATCGAAGGCGGACGATGCATTGAAATATCTCCTCTACTTGGTGGACATAAATCAACTGTATAATGTGGCGTTAGGAATGTATGACTTTGGTTTGGTCCTGATGGTTGCGAAGAAGTCCCAAAAGGATCCGAGAGAGTTTTTACCGTTCCTCAATGAATTAAAAGGTCTCGAGGAAAACTACAGAAAGTTTAAAATCGATTTGCATCTCAAGAAGTTTGGCAAGGCCATCCGTAGTATATGTCGCTGTGGTGAAGAGAGATTTGGCGAAGCGCTTGATTTGGTAAAATCACATAATCTGTACAAAGATGCTCTATCGGCTTACAAGGGTGACAGCACATGCTATAGAAGAGTCGCTCATGCATACGGTGATTATCTGCGAGAGAATGGAAAGTTTGAGAATGCAAGTATAATGTACGAAAGAGCTGATGATCTCACACAAGCAGTAACTTGTGCCCGTCATATATTAGATTGGCAGCGTTGTCTAGCTTTGACCAAGCGAAAGGGATTGTATCCACAAGATGTTGCCATGTAAGTATAAACAAATTGTTTTTCGAATCAAATTATTTAACAAGAATTTGCAGTTTGATGGTGCCTTCGTTAATGGAACACGGGAGATACGAAGACGCGTTTGAATTGCTAAAGCGCTACGGAAGCAACTTCTCTGAAGGAATTGCATGCTTACTTAAAGGAAATTTGTATTTGCGGGCGATTTTCGAAGCCAGAATGGAAAATGCTGAGTTGTTGGGTATGTTTTTAGTTTGTTGATTCATATTCAAAATCTATGGAGAGCCGAAATCAGATCTAAGTGAAAGTGGAATGCCTTCTTAGTCTATGTGATTCATTTCCTTGTTTCATAGCACCACTCGACATACAGCAGCATGTTTACATTATCGATTTCCTTCCTTTCCATTGCAGAAACTATCATAGCTCCCCACTTAGTCTCTTACAAGGAAACACTTGAGTCAAATTTAAACTCTGATCGTGAACTTTTCCTCAAGTACAAGGGACGACTGCTTGTTATCAGGAAGAATAAATCCAAAGAAACTGATGACTTAGACGAGAGTGTTCAGATTGATGAAAGCGATTTGCTATCAGACACAACTAGCATGCATTCCTCTAGATACACAGCTAGTTCCCGGGGCACAGGGTAAACTACAACAACTCTTAAATTTTGTTTCCCTTTTCTGAAACTACAATTTTGATTTTAAATAGTAAAACATTTCGATCGAGTAAAAATCGCAGGAAGCATGAAAGAAAGCTACTCAGCTTGAAGGAGGGCAATCCATTCGAAGACATCGCTCTGATTGATGCGCTGCACAATCACGTAATGAAAGTTTACGGCTTACAAACGCACATTCGTGACACATGCAAAGCGATGTTAGAAATCGTGGAAGATACACACGCTCGAGCTATACAGAGTCAATTCCGAGCTCTACTCCTTCTCATGCGAGATTCGTTAGATGATATCTGGATTCCAGAGGTAATGACAACGGCACAGTATATAACCGGACCAAATGTGGACTATGCCGCGTTGCAAAATGAACAACGTTACGCAATGATAAGTGAGTTTTAGGGATAAAATCTCCATAGATATAGGATTAATCATTTTCATCGACAGATCCTTTGAAGCGTTTCAAACCCCACCTAACCCTGCTTGACTGGGAGCACGAAATATTAAGATAGAACTTGTGCAGTTGCTGTAGTTATGATATTTTGAATTTATTAAACCATGGAATCCAATCAAATGGATTCGGAAAAAAATATGTGTTTTTTGTGTTGTGGTCGGTTGATCAATTTAAAGAGATGCTGGACAAGGTGTGCATGCACATTTGATCCAATAAGAACGAGAAGAAGAAGAAGATGGAGTGAAGTTTTGCATGTTTCATGTGAGAAATAGTTTTCTATTTCACTCTTGATGTGTGGAAAGTGAATGCTATTCGTGCAGATTGCACTTTGAATGAAGAAATTAACAAAACAACACACGCAAGCACGCTGATTAAGTCAGTCAAACATGCAAGAAAGTGTAAGTGATTGTGAGCGTTGAGAGAAAAAAAAAAAAAGAAGCTAATCTGCTAATTGTGCAAACGTGTGATTAATCAAAAGTTATTTGTTAGTGTTGTGGCTGATGAGTTGAGTTTTCTTCACAGATTGCAGACAATTAGCAAACGGATGATGGGGCGTCGTTTTTTTTTCAGTTTTCAGTGGAAGTTAAATAAAGTTCGTCGATAATGGGATTAACGCCCCTAAAAATCTGTAATGACACCCCTTTTTACTTGGTGTCAATCTGGTGTTGATATCAGACTTTGGTAGATATCACGGAAGCTACATTGTATGAATGATTGGAGGCGGTGTGGATTTATGGGGAATTCTATTATCTTGTACCATGTTGTCATGTAAGCTGAAAAGTAGTTCACTTTTTGAGTCAATTTGCATTGAAGCCTAATGTAAACCTTAAAACAAAATATATCGGTTTCTTAGGACACGGGTCTCCAAGAAATGGAACATCCATCCATGCGATCACCGAAAGACTTGGGCAAATGAATGAATAACCTTACATATCTGCACGTGGGTCATGCTGAATAGAAGAATAAAACAGACGATAATTGATGATGTAGAAATGTATACAGAGAGGAGATCTCCCAACCCTTTTTTGTCGCTGCTTGTTTGGATGGCGCTTCACTGCAGGAATTAAAGAAATTGAATATGCTGACGACGTTACAAGCATAAGCAGCAATTTGAAAAGGGAAATACAGATGTAGGAAAGCTTTCCTCTAAATATGAATATAACTTAGTGATTGGTAATTATTTTAGACAGAAGATTGTCCTTGCATTATCTACGAAATCATAAATCTGCCATTGAATGAAATGATCGTTTACATGGAACCCTAAGGACTAACACACGGATTCTCTAAATTTGCCTGTTCATGGCGTACGTGGTGCCTATATTTGCAATTCTTTGAGCTCAATTCAGTTCATTTAATGCTCCCTGATCATTGCAGGTCATTATCCTGACAGCTGTCCTTGCGGTCAGCTCCTAGCTACAGTCTGGACGTCATTGAAGTCTTTCTCATTATTTAGGAAGGTATGATGGCCTACCAGCAGGGATTTTTCAATACGGAGGGGCTGTTTTGGTAGGGTACATGCACAACTGGGGATTGGGGAAACATTGTGGAACTTTCCATTCAAAACGAGTAATCGTAGATCGATAGAGTGGCTTTAGGCTATAGCAATGCGCAGCACAGTGTGAAAAATTACCTTGATGCGTTTTTCTTCGAGACCGGAGACATCAATTGGTTGCCCTCAATATGCAATCTTTAACAACGCAGCTCCATTCTTTATTTTTAAAGCGGTCATGAGGAAAAAGTCTACGCCAATGTTATGTGCGTTGGGGAGGGTTGTTCACAGCTTTTGGTACTGCAGTTTCTCTTCAAAATCCCATTGTGCCGTCCTTTATGTTTTCTAAATGAGTTGTTTCACTCCAGAAAATGTCAAGAAGTTAAGGAACTTTTGTGGCTGTTCCGTTGGAACAACTTCGGCGCCAATAACTCTCTGAAATGAAAGAGGGCTGGTCATTCCGTTTTGATGGCCTTTTCACTCTCAAGACAGAGTCTACGGCTTGAATCTGTTGTAAGTTTTATGTGGCGTAGGTGTTTGTTCAGGCGGCAATGTCTGCTGAGGATTCCAATTACGACTCCAAAGTTGTTCCCATCGAGATTCACAATTAAAGTAGATAGTATCGGGAATAGCAGCTTTAAACATGGTTGTTCTCTGGATTCTTGCATGCAAAGACCTTTTGCATGTCTTGATTAGCTTACTGTCCAGATGGATATGAGTCCAATGGTTGTTGCATAGAAACAAATGCTATGAGTGAGTGGGTAACAAGAATCAAATTCCTGTTAAAATTTTGATTATCTTTGAAAAAAATGGGCGTACAAACAGTCAATATCGATCACCTGGTAACCCTTCTGAAATTATTTTCCACTTGCATCTCAGTCAGCACTAATACGTCAAAGTAGCAACCCCCCTCCCACCATACCACTTTGTCCAGTCAAGTGGTCAACTCAACATTATTCATTTCCAGTGGCTCTCTCTTTGTTTCTGCATTCCAGCCTAGCAACCGACTCCAAGCAACAACAAACAGTGCACCAATACATTTTGTGGAACACACACCGACTTGATTTCTGCTAAGATTTTCCTATCAAATCGACCGACCGACAACAACAGGTTTTCCACAATCCACTCCAGAAGTGTTCCTCCTACTCCACCAACCATACATATCAATTGGTGCTTCGACTTCGCTCATCCCTGCTGCCTGCTGCCTCTCAGTCATAGTTCGACGAATCCAATGAAGATTGAGTGGTTTTCAGTTTCTCGCAACCGAACCGAACCGACCCATCATTTGAGTGAGATCGCTTGTGCTTAGTGGATGTGGACGTATTCGCGCTACTCGTCGTTTTGTTGAATAAATTCGTGTTAATTGTTGTGAAGCGCGGAATGGTGTGGTGATGTACGAACGTTCGTAGCGCCAACAAAAAGAAAACCCTCTAATAAAAAAGTTCGTATTCAATTTCTGTTCCCGGAACGAAGTTTTTCACAGTTTTCCGGTGCGGATAAGTACGTCGTGAGTGTTGCTCTAGTGCGTGAACTACAATTTGAAACCGCGAAACCAGTTCTGCTCCCTGTTTGTGTTTAAAAAAGTAAAAAAAAAAAGTTTAGGAACAAAGTTACAAGGAAATCGCAATCATCACCTTCTAAGGAACCTTCCATTCCCGGTTTACCTGGCACAACATTTCTACCTGTTTCAGTTTTTGAAGGCGTTTCACCCGGATTTCCCACATATCGGATCGAATTAGGTAAATAGAAACTAAACTGTGAAATCTAATTGGATACATTCCAACCAAATATATGTAGATTGAACTCGTTCCGAGACTCATTGTTAAGCTAGTTGTGGCCTCCCTCAAAGCTGGGCGCTCATCAGAATGAACTTTGGCCAACAAAAATCGCATCGAAATTTCGCAACCTTTTGTGTTAACCCCTTTTTTCGCTTTTGTTTTGTGTGTTAGTGTAGCATTTTGTTGTTTTTTTGTTTCTCTGTTGCTTCTGTTGTTTATTTATTTATTTCGCTTATGTTTCGTGCAAGCAGCCATCGACCATCACACGCGGAGAAGAGGAATTCTGTGTCAGAAAAAATACAATGAGTCATCATGCCTAGTGTCGACCGCACCGACCGACACTGATCCATTGTGATGTGTCGGCGGGCTGGTGGAGCTGTCCATTTGTCCGGTCGGTCGGTGTTGTATTCTCTTTCTTTATTCCCATGTGGCCATTGAAAAGGTTTTTGGGTAGTACGATGAGAGCTTCACACCACGACACCTCTTGGAAGTATGATGACCGGTTTTTCTTTTTTTCCTAGCATCTTTGATGAGAGGATCAGTTTAAACTCTTTTGTCTATGATGTCCGTACGGTATGGATGGAGGAAGAAGGGAAACGTGCTTGAGACTATGGCATCATTGACAGCGGGGGCTTAAGTTTTTAAATACACATGCGGCCCTCCCGTGGATAACTTCAATTTTCTTGTCTATCATGTGTAAGGCGAGACAGTGTATGAGGGAAGTTGGAAAACGGGTTTTGAGATTCGATTTGATACAAATTGAGATTCTTAGAGGGTATCGATAAAAGTTCAAATAGCTGAGTAACTTCTATCACTATAATCCTGAACTTTCAGTACAGCGTAGGGCGTCAATAATTTATTGGAATCTTATTGTTTTGAACTTCTTCGCAGATATGCAGTTCAGTATAACTCCTTTGCCATGGGTTGGGAGCTCGTTAAGTTAAGAATTCAAGAGACACTGCTTCTTAAGCAAGTCCGTGATTTATGTAGGAACTGTTAGGATGAGTGGAAGGTAAAGCATTCCAGTAATTAAATTGACCGCTCTTTATTCTGGCAAAATCGATTAGACCTAGCTGACTAATTGTAATAGAATTACCTTCTTTTTTAAGCCAGAAGGCCAGATGAAAGGCCTAAGGCAACTCCAGAACTAGCTCCTGTAATCCAGAGACTAGAAAAGCACTGCAATCTATTGTGTCAAGCAAAATGTTCCTGTAACGTTGTGATGCCGAGCAAGATTGAAGTATCAAATGAACCTCAGGACTGTGCTTGCGGATAAATGTTGCAGGAAAGATGAATGACCTGCCGAAATGATTCTGTTTGGTTTGAGCTATGACTTGACATTCGCACAAGATGTGTTTCGGAGTTTCTTGATTTTCTAAGCAAAGTTGGTGGATGTCCGTGGGAGCTATATATCGTGAGGTAATCTTTAGGCTTCTTACTGAAAGCCTGCCATTGTTGTAATACGTAGTAAAGATGTTCCCGTGCTTGATTAGCTTTCTACAGAGCGGATTACGTGTTTAACAAAGGACATATCTGACCACATACGACTACACTCCGAGGGTCTTTCGACCAATGTTGAGCCTAACAGAGGAACCAGTGTTTTTTTTAGCTCATATTCAGTTTATTTTTCAGTCGATACACTTTGGCATCTTGCTCATGGACGTCAGAGCGGGTTCAACCTTCGCCAACCGTTTTTTCATTTCAAAACGACTGCCAAGCAACAACTTGCTTTACTTACTTGTTTAAAGTGGCTTTACTGTCCGTGCTTGACCTGGACCTCAACCAACAAGCGTCTCCGATCTTTAGCTAGTTGCCTCCAGTTTCACACACTAAGTTGGTTGAGATCACCTTCCACTAGCGTGCGTCACCTGAGTCGCGGTTCTCCTCTACTGCCCCGTCTGGGTGGATTCGAAGATGTCACTTCCATTTATGGAATCCCTAGGACGAGAGGTCGAAGCCAGTAACCCGTTCGGGAATGTGAGCACTGCTGCTATTTTTATTTGCTGGTCAGCACACGCGTTTATAAGTTTGGAAAGTCGAGACCGGATGGACATTGACCAGTACACGATGGTTACCACTGGGCATTGTCAAGTTGACACCACTTAGGTAGGTAGGTAGGTAGAAGTGGTTGAAACTGGTGAACTTGCATGCGACACAAGCAGCGCGGATGCCCCGTTTTGATACCACAACGCACGTGAATTGAATGCTAATAGGCATGGCTAAGAGCGTAGTTTTCAGATCCATCTGGTGGAGTTCAGAAAGTTGATAAGCTTACAGAATCTAATATCAGAAATCTCTGACAGACTCTTAAAGGGTTTGCCGAGTGTGCACTGCCTGGCTCGGGCTAGTGCCGGGCAGTCACAGAGAAAGTGGAATAGGGTTTCATTTTCGTGTGAATTGTCGCAACTACGGTAGTGGGGGTTGAACGGGATCCCTAACTTGGCAGCGTGTGGACCAATTGACCAGTGGCCCGTGTTAATTGCTGTCTCGGTGCGGGTTCTATTGATTAAGTCATTCGTCCTGTTTTTATTGCCACCTAGAGTTGACAATAGAGAGAAAGTGTTGGAAAATGTTGCCCTTGATGAGTCCCATCGGGGAGCAGACTGACTCCACAAGAGAGACATCAAAGTTGGAACCACATTTGGCTAACGCGTCGGCTCTATTATTCCGCTCTATATTGTTACAGCCGGGAATTCAGAGGAGAGTGATGTTAAACCGAGCGTTTGCCTGCGTTATAATAGTTTGCTTACACTGTTTTACTAGTTTAGAGGACAAAGTAAGTAAGTGGAGCGCTTTGATGGCAGCTTGACTGTTAATAAAGATTTCTGTGCTTTTTGTGGTAGTAGGGCTGATGCTAAGTATCTTGCAAGCCTCTCTAATCACTAGTACCTCCGTCTGAAAAACACTCAAAGATTCTGGAAGGCAGTACGATTTGGATACGTTCAGTTCCGCTAAGAAGACACGTGCTCCAATGCCGCATTCCATCTTGGAGCCGTTGGTGAAGATTGATAGATCCATTCCGACCATTCCGGAAAGTGGATTTGAATACTATTATTGAATTTGAGTTTAAAGAGTCGTGCAGTGAGTTATGGTCGAGGCCAGATCCTTAGGCAGCAGGTCAAGAGCCTTACTGTGGCTCTTCATAAGGTTTCGAGGACCAAAACCCAGATTTTCTAAGTCTGATAGCACTACACGAAACGATGTATTTGATGTGGAAGTCCAGGGGCAGGATATGGAGGAGCATGATGAGAGCTTCTGCCGGGCTCGATCATCTCTGTGGTCACAAGGAAAACAACATAAGTCGTATTGTGTTGTGTGTGACTTATGCTGTTTTATCTTGTGGCCACAGATATAGCTCCTGTGATATCAATACCAGCTGTTCGTTGGACTCTGCCAAGGTTTGTGATGTTGTAGGCTTAGCTTAAGACAGGCCACCGACGAATCATAAGTAAGGATGGGACGAACTACGACAGCGTACATTCAGAGGACCATCTTAGGCTGGAGTACACTTTTGCCAAAGGTCTGACACCACTTAGTGTCTATCCTATTTGTACAGTATCCAACCACCGCCAAGCAACAACTGAGTTTCCAAAATGGCAGTGTCTTTTAATGTCTACAAATGTAATGAATAGTTTGACTAGTAACGTCATTTTCAGGTTGAGGCCCAAAACATTTCGAAAGACTCTCTCACTACGAAGTTCTCTTTCTTGTCCATATCGGCTTCTATTCGGAGTTCAAATCATTGGCTTGCCTTGCACTCATGTAAAACTTCGAATTTTATTAACGGTGTTGGGAATCCCAAATGAGATTGTAGATTCAATCGTTTATTTATCACATTTTTCGTTCGTAGTTCCTTACTTACTCGTCTCTATAAGCATTTGTCTTCTTGCCTGTCGTTACATTGAAAAGGGTACGCTTAGATATTTGTTTTACCTGAATAATTACAACTCGGCTACAATAAAACGATTAGTTGTCCTCATTCGTATCAAGCAGGCAAACGCTGACAAGTCTGCTATAAATCACTTCATCTAACCTTTTCCTCTTGCAAATTCTTAACCTTTTTCTGTGATGTGTCTTCATTTTCAAATTTTTTTTTTCCCTAGAAAATTAACAGTCACCAATTTGTTGTTTCCTTTTTAATGCAGTCTTTGTATTATAATGCGGTTGGAATTTCCGGAGTTATTTGCTTCCAACGATGGTCTCCATTAAGGTCACGTCTTATTGTTTCTTCTCAGAATATCAGCTTTGATTTTGTCAAATTCTTTCATGTCTTTCATTTTGATAATAACCTTCAAAAAGGTAACATTTCGTTTTTGTTTGTAATTTGTAACATTTTGACATTTCACAAATGACACTAGCACATCCATTTTGCTCAACATACTGTTTCCAAATAGGTGCTTGACGCACCGTTCCAAATATGCATTTTGTAATTCTGCATGGGTACGCACTGATGTGCCTTCGTTGCTTTGCCGTCAGCCTTAGTTAAGGCCAGCACTAGTCCACCACTCGAAGATTTAATGTTGTTCGGCTAACAATTGTCGCGTCGAGTCAATATACCGACGTATTTTATGGTGCCTTCCCTTTGTTTGAGAATAACTCTGCAAGGTACTTCAACTCAAAAAGGTTTTTTTTTTTCCTTCAATTACCTTTGCCGATGTTTATGTTTTTTTTTTTTTTTCCTTAGTTTCTTATAAGATCCCGACCGTTGTCAACCGTTGAATTTGATTACCATGATTTGCTGTGCAGTGTGTAAACAAGACATGAGAGGAATTTTAATTGTTTTGTATTGTAAGTGACAGCTAAAATGTAAATATAAATGAAATAGTGAAAATTAAATAAAAAACTATTGGGAAGCTCTGACTCAAGATGGAGGCGGATTATGTGTGTTGACACTGACAGGGGCGATAATTAAATTCAATATTTTCCTTGAATGACGTTTCCTATTTGAGAAATAAGAATATGATTTGATTCCAGGAAATAAAACTCACTGTTCGATGTAACTGGCACTTTAGGATAGGTTAGGTTAGGAATTGACTGCCAGCGCCGGTTGCTTGCACATTTAGACCAGTGATAGGTCCATTGTGAGCCAATTGAACCAATTGGAGCTTCTTATGAACCGAAGGAGGTTTTTGACCTCTGATCGGCTAAGTTGTTAAAGTAGAATTCTCCTAAGTGGAGCCTTCTTTTGCGGAAGAGAGCTTGGCAGCTACAAAGAAGGTGGGGAATATTTTCTTCAGCAGATTCTTAAAAAATCGTTTGAATTTACGCCAAGCCTTGTTGCATTCTTGCCTATTAGACAGTATCCCGTGATGATACTTATTGCAGTTCAGATATGCCATCTGTGAGAAGAGAAATTAGGTTCTTAGAGCGTTTCAGATTCACCTTTGGCCAAATTACGTTATACCACTTGCCCACCTAGCTGGCATCCAATTTGAATTTAAGTTTACATGTAGCGATCGGTATACCCAAGGTGCCTTTACCTGGAAGCATGGGTTCGTCTGCCTTACAGTTCCCTGGCACCCAAGAAAGGTGAATATTTAAGTGCTCCGCCATCTCCATAAGAGATGATCGGCCATCTAGAGCTACTAACGAATTTGGAGACAGCGATTCCAAGGACCTGATTGCTGCTTGACTGTCTGGAAAGATGCGGATATCTGTGGAAGATATCACGTTTTTCTTTTGCCAAGATAAGACTTCTTTAATCGCCAATATTTCCTCGTGGAAGACCCTGCAATGATTTGGGAGACGGAAAGTGAGACTGGGATTAAGCCAGACTGACCTGGAGGGGATGGTGACAAGCAAATTTTTATTAATATTTAGCTTGGGTGTGGTGTAGTCTGTATTTCTTGGGAAGATTTTGTCCTCTGCTCTGTCCTCTTCTTTGGGACCTTGTGGTCAATGAGCTACTTTTAATACTGGAAGAGGAAGGCTGTCGTTTAATTGTCTATGCGGACGATATTGCTATAGCTGTCTCGGATAAACACCTCAACACGCTCAGAGACCTCTTGCAGATTGCTCTTTCTAAGCTATCTAAAGAATGTGATCTCGGAGTCAACCCCTATAAGGGGTTCTCTTCACTTGAAATACAAAATTCCCCCGTTCGACCCTCCTAAATTGTGCGGTACAAGTCTTGTACTTTCAGACAAAGCCAATATCTGGGCCTCATTCTCGACAAAAAGGTCAATTGGAAGCCTTGCATCCTCGAGCGAGTAAAGAACGTCACGTATTACTCACTGGCTTTATGTATCTGTCATCAGACCAATCTTGACATACGGCGTAATTGTCTAGTGGAAAGCCTAGGACAAAGCCACCAATCGTTACCTTCTTTGTAAAATGCAAAGGTCAGTGAAGTACTCAGAACCACCTCAACGGCGGCTTTAGATACACTGTTCCATCTGCTTCCTCTAGATATTTACAGTAAACAAGTGACAGCCAGCGCAGCCATACGTATCAAAGAACTTCACCATTGGTCCAACCTGCGGGTTAGATACTGCTCCATTCTGAACGAGTTAGAACACCGACAACACTCTTCAACGACTCCTATTTGATAAAAACTTCGTTAACCTTCCAAACTTGACTGGAAGGATGGTTTTGAGCTACAACGAAAGGGATCCATTTGCTTCTACACAGATGGCTCCAATACAGAATCGGGAGCGGGCGGGGGTGTATTTTCAAAGGATGTGAACGTTAGCATCTCTTTCCGTTTGTCTGACCATTGCAGTGTCTTTCAAGCCGAGATAATGGCAATCAAGGAAGCCCTATCGTGGCTGAGGTGCAATGTACTATCTACTCGGGATATCACAATTTTTACTGATAGATAGTCAGATCGCGATAAAATCCCTGGAATCTGTTGCCTTCAACTCAAAAACATCCCTTAATTGTCGTTTGTCCCTTAACGAGATGGCTGAGCAATTCAAAATTCACTTAGTGTGGGTGCCGGGGCACAGAGACATTCCAGGCAACTACATGGCTGGTGAACTCGCCAGAGAGGGCACAACACTACCAATTCTTCCGGTAAAGGGGAAATTAAGGATGCCTCTCGCCACCTGCAAATTGCTACTTAATAGAAACGCGATCAACATCGCCAATTATAGATGGACAGCAGGTAGCACCAAGCAGACTTGGTCAAAGCTGGATCTCAAACGTTCCCACTGTCTCATCAGACGGAAAGATTGCTAACAAGCACCCTAGTAGGTGTCAATACGGGACACTGCGCCATTGGCAAACACGCCTATAGGCTGGGCTTCCTTAACAACGACTTCTGCAGAAGCTGCATGGCCGAGGAGGAGGAGGAGACGATTCTCCACCTTCTTTGTACGTGTCCGCCCCTCTCGGCTCGAAAAAGGACACCCTGAGGAGCCAGTTTCTTTCACAACCTAAGTGAACTGGCTGACATCAGCATAGGTAGCATCCAGCGCTTCATAGCAAGCTTCGGCTGGTTCTGTGGGTAGGATTTGTGGTGAAGTACTGATCCATGTGGTAACACAAAGGACTTTATCTGGTCTAAGTGAGGCCGCACCTGCTGTGATTAACGTCTTTGGTAAGACCGTCCAAATTACCCCGACATTACTTAGTTTTCCTGATGACACCAGTGTCTTTCTATATCTCAATTTAAATTTCAAAAATGAATCCAGTCGTTGTTGTTAATTTTGTTGCCCCCACTGTAGTTCATCATAATCTTCTCGAATTCAATGACTTCTTGTCACCTTTCACGTTCCGCCGAATAACATTGAAAGAAGTAATTCCAAAATAAGAAACACACTCTTGCAACGTAGGTTGGGTGTAAATGCCAATTACGGTAGTAATGGAAAATGAGATTTTTAGTTTGAAATACGTGGGAATATCTGTTACACTATTATTTTTGCAATTTTCCGCTGCACCCACAGCGTAGCCTAGTTTTGGTTTTATTGCTTTTAACGATTTGTTATGGAAACTATTTTAGTTTTAGAGTTTAATTTTACACATCTAGGTCGAATTGGGGTATAAATTGAAGAGTTCAACGGCAACTCATAGAGTTCAAAGTGAACGATGTGTTTTGGCTGCCATTTTAATTTGAGTGCTTTTATGACAGTTGGCATTTGACACTTGAGTAGTCGAATTTACTATGATGTGGTAGTAGTCGTATAATTGCGCCTTTGGCGTCCATGAGCACAGTGTTACGGTTGGTGAACAAATTTGAAGAGAGCAGTTATGTGACTGATAGACCTTGCTGATCAGTTGAAGCAAGATAAATCCATACAGACATTATCAAGATATTTTTTGCCTAAAGTCTCCACCCGTCCGGTGTCACTTAACAAGTAAAGTATATGCAGTGTGTCTAATGACGGTGAGTCATCTTTGTCTACTTAATCAGACCCGAGATAGCTCTTGCTTTTGGCGAAACAGTGTCCCGAAGTGTTCAAATGAGTAACTTCAAATGAAGAAGAAATGAATCTCCTGCCATGTGTTGATGTTAGCTTCGAGCTATGGCGTATAAGATGTGTGAATTTTCTTGATTTACCAAATAGACACGGCACGTGCTCGGGGGACTAATGTCCAGCTTGTTTAGTTTGTAATTGAGTGAGTAATGTCCAGTAGAGAAGACCATTAGGAGCTTAGATTCTTTAGGGTAAGTTAGGTTAGCTTAGTGGGCAGATGATAATTAACAATTATCCTCATCACATTTAGGTCCAAGAAGACTCATTGTTTAAGGTACTTGGTGCCAATCATCCGAACGTCCTTGCGAAAATGAGCCGTGTCCTCATGAACTTCTTCATTATCGCATCCCTTGCATATGTCATCATCCATATACCAGCAATGACAGCGTCCTTTTGAAGAAGCTTGTTGGTTTTTGCTTTGTGATATTCTGGCCACAACCTTCTTGATACTTCACGGTTGGTTAAAGCACAGAAGCGAAGTTGGCATGTACATGTTGTCTGAGCTCCTTGTTTACGCAGCTTATCGTCAATCTCGTAGTCTTCAATGTTTTTGTGTTTGGAAAATAATCTATGGATTTTTTTATGAGTAGCTAGCTACTTGGGGGCGATTAGGCAGCTCCAGACAAGCTTTGAGTTGAAACGGTATAAGCCCAGAGTTTTCGTCCCTGTTACGGAAGTTGACAATCTGTTTTTTAAGGAGGTTTTGTCTGATACAACATTCTCTGGCCCACACCTCGATTGGATATATTACTGACGTGGAGCAACCAAAAGAGACTCATAGTTTGAAGTTCGGATCATTGGTACCCGGTTTTTGATTCACTTTGGGAACTATTGGTGATTGCACCTTCTTAGTTCCATGCAGTGCATTCAATGGTCGAGTTAAAAGGGCCCGGAATGTTAACTCCAGGAAACATAAGGTCCTTAATACCAAAAGTCCGCTTCAAAAAACTCAGTATGGAGATCACCTGATTAGAAGTTGCACTAGAGATAACGTTTTATGACGCAATCTGTTGCAGACTTTCCTACGTAAGGGAAGAAGGTATAGGAGAACTTTCAAAGCTGCAGTCAGGTAGATGTGATGCCAATGCAGGAAAGTCTGAATTTTTTTTGAAATGGATTTTGTGTCGGACCTTTAAGCTTATCTCAGAGTAGCTTTTATATGGGGAGACACTTGTTGGTTGAGGTCCACACCGGACTGAAGCGCCACCTTAAGTAAGTAAGTAAGTGATTAAGACAGGGGTAACAATGGACATACTTTTGGTCTATATTTCTCTAGAGATCCACTCCAAATGAACTTGATAGTGGGGTTGGTCCAGAGTGGGTATCATTTTTAGCCTCAGGTCACACTTCTTCTCCACACATAGTATCGAACATGGCCATTAAGCTGTGACAGTTTTGGTTTTTATTAGATCTTGATTCCAAGTAACGCTTTGATCTAGAATTTCTCATGGATGTTTGAGATCCATTGACAATGGGATTTAAGGGCGGTTCAGCGATAGCATTAAGAAATAATGATCATTTTTGCAGGGTTTGCGCTAAGCCCTTTAAGTTGGCACCTTATATGTTGCACTTTTCATGAAGTTGGTCAGACTGAATTCGTTATTGAGCTTTTTAACCATTTAGTCGATAACTTGAACCAAAGACGAGGTAAGAGACCTTCCACTGGGGGCAACTTTAACTAGCTATGTATGATAGTTGGCACGGAACGAGTCCATCTGTTGGTATGGTTATCAATTCCTTTAGTGTCTTTCGATGGAAGAAAATGACGTTATCAACAGCCTTAGCAATTTCATATGTAAGTGATGTTGGGTTGCTAACCTTTTGTACACCATGAGGCCTCGAGTAGCCTTCTTGGTTAATTCTACAGCGCCATTTTCCCACAGTCGCTTTCTATCCATATCATAACTGCCATTTTTAATTTTGATGATGGATCATCTCGGAATGAAGCAGTGCCAACTGTCATTTAGCTGTCACGTATTTTGATACCTCAAGAAGCTTAAGGTGTACTTGCAATTTGAGCCACAGCAAATAATAAACTTTCTTTTTGTTGTATCACTAGATATATGTTTTATGTTAAAAGTTATGTGATGTGATGTGATGACAACAGAATAACATAAAAGGCAATGATTTCTTTTTAATTATGTTTTTTTTTTTTTTTTTATTAAAATGACAATCAATCGTGTTTTCGCATGAACATCACACTGCATGATCAATTCAATAAAACTCATGCTGCATGACTCATTAATTTTGAATTTTTTTCAATAATAAAACATCTCTAGCCACCTCTTTTTGTGGAACGTGATCACTTTCACATTTTCGCCCCAAAAGCGCTCGATTCGATTCGATTCTCATCGATCGAAACCTTGCCGTACCATACCGTACACCAATTATGCACTTTAATTTGTATTCTCTTTTCTCTTTCACTTTATTTTCCATTGCATTGTCTATAATCCATTTAGTCGGGAACATTGTTGAGATTTCATTGTCCAAATTGAATTGCGTTTGAACTCACCAACAGTGTTGTTGGAAAATTTGTTTAATTGGCGAAATTCAACTTTGAATGCGAAACAATTTGTCGGATGTGTCAATTGTCGTCGCTAGAGAGCGCTCTGTGTACAATCTACCATCTTTATTTTCATCACGGTAATTGTCATCATAAATTATACAATTGTAGGCTGTACAACAACAAACCGAGAGAAGACTAACAATCAAATTATGACCACTAATTGCATTTTCATTATAAAAATTCATGTATAAAAATGTGTGTATAAACTCTAAAAAAAAAATTGCATAACTTGATCGAGTATGACATGTTTGTTAGCCCCACTTGATGGACCCATTCAATAAAAAACAACTCAAACTGGCTCAAAGTATGCTTTTGTGCGTTTGTTGAACTACATTTTGACGGGGTACACGCCCGCTTTACTTCATCGAATTGAATATTTCGATTGACACAGACAAAACAAATTGACAGTCTAATTTGACACACACTTAAGAAATCGGTTTTATTTACACCGCCAACGATGACGTATGCGATCATGCTGATTCGATTGTTGCTGACCTCTGCAATTGAGAGTGTGTTCAAAGTGATTTTGTCTTTTGAAAGATGTCTGTGATTGTTTTTTTTTTTTTTTTCTTTTGAACTTTTAAGTTGTTTTGCACTTGAGAGTTTGTTTGCTTGTGATCACTTGAAATTGACACAAATGCGATGTGAGAAAGTGTCTGGGGGCTAAAGTTGACCTTAAAATTTCAATTGTGTAGGTGTGTACTATACGAATTGTATTACTACAAATAATATCCGCATATTTAATGGGTTTGCATATGTCTGCAGATGGAAATTGGTTTTTCAGGAGTAATCAAATGACAATAAACTAGGTGTGTTAAGTTGGTGATTTATTGTTTTGATTTAAATTTTGAAATGAAAACAAAGATGACAGTTGACTCAATTAAAGTGACAGTTTCTAATAAATGAACTGAATCTCTGAATTGATTGAACCTAAAGATTGTAGTAATGACATTTAAGTGAAGTGAATTGATTTTCATAAATCAGGTTTCAAGTTCAGGTTGATTTTGTTTTAAATTTAGAAGTGTTCATTGTTTTATTTTAAATTGAATTCGTCATTTATCTTAAGGGCAATAATGTGAAGATTGTGCGATCATTAGTCGTCCGGTCAAAGAAATTGAGTTACACATACATGCCTAGTTAAACTTGGAGTGACAGTTCAGAGGCAAGGTGACAGACAGTATTGATTGAATTGACTGGCAGAGGGCATTGAGCACTTGACCAATAAACTTGGATTTTAAGCAGATCTTTCACAATTTTACATTTGACATCATTGAATCTGCTTTAGCACCTAGCAAGTGGCTACATTCTGGCGACAGTTAGGAGTAGTAAATTGACCTTTACTTGGAGATCTATGGATCCATTGTGATTCTTTAACATGAGATGTCCAGTCTGAAATAGAACAGAAAGTAGAAAGGTCTGAATTAGTCTTTTGGTGATCGTTCGGCTTCCTTTTTAGAATGGTAGCTTCTGAAACAGGTCGCCCTGAGCCGTCTTTCTTGTTCTGTGTAGCGTGGGGCTTTCACATAGTAAATGAGCTGTGATCTCTTCTGTGTCCGTATCGCCGCAGCCTCTGTATTAATCGTCTGTGCTTCAACACATTATTTTAAGGTGAGCCATCAGAAGGTTGTAGCATGTGATAATCCCTATGAAGAGCGCTAAGATTAAACTGTTTAGCGCAAGAATGTGTCATGTTTTCTGGTAATGCGGCATGATGAGAGCGCGCTCCATCTCTCGTCAGCTTGTCTTTAAAAGTCAAGTGCTATGTTGGATTTGACGAGTGCTATAGGGCAATACTGAATTGTCGATCAATGAGGGCTCCTGTTCTGAACTCTTTCTAGCTTACTTATCTGCCATTTTATGTATTGTGTCCCGGGATCAACCAGATGATAGTGGGGCATAGATCATCAACAATGCCTGGACGACATCTTGTGCGGAGTTGTACAACACGTTTCAGCTACCAGCTTTTGCTTTGTCGATTCGGTTGCCCACATCCAGTTCGATGATACTGTCAGAGTCTTATACTCGATGCTTTGCTCTATATTGACCTGCATGGTGTTAATATGGGCTACTCAGGAAGATCCTGAGCGGAGGTCAATCTGTTCGACTTTGAAAGATGAATCTAAATGTTCCCTGGTCCTATTCAGAATTATCTGAGCCATCAGTGTGGTCGTCGTGGCTTAGTGGTTAGTGCGTTGGACTGCTAAGCAAAAGGATACAGGTTTGAGTTTTAAAACCATTAAACGTATTTTTACGGCACCACCTCTTTACAGGCATGACTAACCTGTAAATCTGCCATGAAAGAAGCTTCGCAATCTGCCGTTCGGAGTCGGCAATAAAACTGTAAGTCTCTTCCATTATTCGGAACATGAATTGTTGCGAGAAGGTTGGCTTTGAGTCTATATGAGCTCTAGCCCACTACTTAACAAAAACTTGTCAATTTGCAGGCTCTGTACCAATTAGAGCGCCCATTGCAAGGCAAAGTTGTGACAAATTGATATCAGCTACCTTTTTAAAATAAGGTCGAAGATTACAGTTACGTTCCTACATATATTTAAATATTTACCAATCATACTGTCAGTTTTTATTGAACCTGTTCACTTATATGATGCACAACTTATATAAAAACGAAACTAGGTTTCAATTTTGAGTGTTTCAATAACATTTTAATTGTCTTGTATATTTTAAATTATTTAACCAGTTATACCATAAGGAAATTAACTGTTAATCATCACTTGCATTTATGCATCTCTTGAATTTATATTCCCCACTTAACGTGAAACGTGATACAAACAGTTCTATGACATTGCATAAGTATGATTGATGAAAGTCTATCATCCTCTGTCACTTTAGTAACTTCCGAGATAAAGTATATAATTAACGTAAATTATATTTAGAACAGAACACACGTTTTTGTTTGTTTGTAAAAATTTGTTCAACAAACTATTAACTAATAGTAGATACGAAATGAAAGAGAGCCATTTCCAAATATTTGGTCTATTTTCCACAACCAAATTCTTAGGCAATCATAATTAGGCAACCCGAAGAAAATTATTTAACCACTGAGAGATGTAATAAATTAATTCAACATTAAAACAAAGCGATGTATTGTTTTGGACAGTTGGCTGTGCGTGACTGTAAATATTATTGTTTATGTGGAATTCAAATTATTTTTTGTTTTGGAATCATTTTGCAAAGTTTGCATCGAATTAACAAACTTTTTTAAAGTGAACGCTCTCTCTGGTTATACATGTGCAAACATAAGTGTAAATTGGAAGTTTTGAGCAGTATTCCCAGCGGTAGATATGTCACTTTTATTCCCAAACAAATATCAGGAGAACTATCTCTACTGTATCTACTAAAACGTTGTCCATTTGTTTGGTTTGTGTTTCTTTCATGCGAAAACTACAAAACCAATCAACCTCAAATCTTACATAAAGATTGGCTACACCTCAGGCCAAAACATAGGCTACCACTTGCCATCATAAATTCAATATGGCGAATGCTCTAATGCTTTAATTTGGGACCCTCCTTGATATGGGTATTAAATAAAAGGGATTGGCGAGTTTTGATGGCTGGCGATGATCATTCCCTCAAGTTGTCAAAAGCTGGGTTTTGCGGTGCAAGAGAGTAAAGTCAAGTATTCGGTGTCAGGAAGAAGGGACATCCAATTGTGTTGACGGGCTTTAAGAGACGATATAGGCTGACAGCAACATTGATTAAGTCAAAAAAGAAATTGCGTAATTCGATTTAGTGGTGAATGCGTTGCTTTACTGAACAAGCAGACACAAATTCCAGTCTCAGCCATAACCAGTGAAAGTGCCTAAAGGCTTTCCTCCTATTTGAAAATTTGTCTCACGTCATCCAGTTATTACGCTCTAAAGATTTTTTTTTTTAAATCTTTAAAGAAAGGTTCTCATTCTCATCAGACAAGACTATTCTGACACTGTTCCTCTGGTTTAGAAAATGTGGTAGTCGAACCTATTACTTCGATAGCGGCTCGACTCTCACCTTTGACTTGCTCTCATGGATTTTCTAGCAAGATCGACTAGAAAACTCTCTCTGATCGGGGTAACTGACTTTATGTTTCGTCCGTCTAAAAAGGTTAAGTGTGCATGCAGTCAGTTGGAGGCTTACTCAGCTCTGTATATCGAAATATAGCTTGGAAGTCTTGCAAGGCATAGTTCTTATAGACCAAGGATCCGCAAGTAAATTGAGTTCAAGAGACAACCGTATGACAAAGCAAGAACCAACACGCTTCTAGAAAAAAGCCATGGAAGTTGCCGTCAGTGTTGGTAGGGGCGCTTATTGGCCACAACCTACAAAAGAAATTACATTTGAATGATGACCACATATGCTGGGGATGCGACAAGGAAGTTCATGAGGACACTGCCCGCGTTTTCTCTCATAATGGGTCTTCATAGATCTAAGTGTGATGAAGATTACTTTACTTAACCTGCCTCCAGTTTTGCACATAAAATTGGTTGATGTCGCTCGCTTCTTACAATGCCACCAAAGGTAATGTCTTTCTTTACTGTGTCATCTCTCTAGAATGGATTCGAAGACCCCTTACGCCGGAGCATTTGAGGATATTTGCTCTACATGTTCCAACTATTTAAGCCTGAATAAGGTTAAATAGGAAGTTGGCTTTCTTGAAATAGTTTCTTTAGCTGATGCTCTTAGAATTGAGTCTGCGCAGCACACTCTGCGCCATGCTCTCTAGCTCGATTTGGCAGGCTTCGGCTCCGGTTTTGTAGCCTTGATATGCTCTCTTGAGTAAAAACTTTCGAATCTCATTTCTGCAGCAACTTATTAACTAACTTAAGGTGACGCTAGGGTGGACCTGGGCTTCAGCCAATAAGCATCTCTACATCTCTAGCCAGCTCGATCTTTAGCTAGCTGCCACTAGTTTCGCACGCTAAGTTGGTTGAAGACCTCAACCACTTGCGTGTGCCACCTGAGTCACCTCAACTGCGTGGATTAAAAGATTTTCCGGGCCGAAGCATTGATCTCATCCCTTCACTTTTCTCGCTAAGTCGATATCGCTGTACAGCCCATACAGTTCGTCAACAGAAATATCGCTCTCTTTTACCGAGGGCGCACTTCTCATACACCATCCTTTTTCTTCTGAAAAGCCAATGTTTGTCCCTTCTCTTATGCTCATAGAGCTCTCGGGCAACTCTGGTTCTTCCACAGCGTCGCTCTGTATGTCTCCTGTTTTGCTGCATGTGCTTGTCGGCAGTCCTCGTCAAACTATGGGTTTCATTGCGGTGGCAGGCAGAAACCCAGTGCATTTGGCATTAAACCTTTTGAGAGATTAAAAGACACTTGATAAGAAAAGGCTTTGCAGGTCTTTTGCGATTGAAGCCATCCGACGCCAAACTTCCTCGTTGTATTTTCTTGTCCCTGCGGTGTTCGGAATATCCCCTGTCGAACCTTAGCTTCAGGAAACTGGTCCGAATCAATATTCACCACTCGGAATGTTTGCGTCGATCGCAATGTGATCAATTTGGTTAATTAGGAGGCTACCATGTCCCCTTGTAAATGTGGAATCGTGTACTACCTACGACAACATTCCGCCCCGCCCCAAACTCGACTAGCGCGCTCCAAGAACAGTTCTAAATTATGACCTTTAAAATCAAAATCTCATAGTCACATTCCATTTCCTATTACGTAAGCTTAAGGTTTTTATCTGTCCAATCCTATTCGACCAACCCATTGCACGGTGCTTCATTAATTCAAAATAAAAAAAAAATCTTGATTTCCAGTAAATGGACATAAGAACACCCTCTAGCTTCTAAGACACATTCACCTGAAACTTGAATCGCTAAGACCTCTTCCAACTAAACTAAACGGAATTTAATTATTCATTTGCTTACAAGAAAAACCCGTTTATTTACATCTTGTCGACCACTCCAAGTACGACAATCATATGCAACTCTATACCCCGGTCCTCTAGTTTTCCTGGCTACGAAGTTTACATAAAGGAAATTTGTTTCATGCCACATTCTCCTCGTGCTCATACTGCATCATGAACTCGATCAAGTGCTAACAATAACAACGAGATCACATGCTACGAAAACATAGAATAAAAGACCCAAAACGGACAAAAAAAAAGAATCTTGTGCCAGTCAGTAAGTATTTGTGTCGTGTAACTGGTACCTTAATTGAATTATCTTCAATCAGTGTAAGTTTCATTTAACTTAAATTGTTGAGAATGGCTTACAATTTCTTATTTGACAAAAAACGAACGATAAAAAATATATTTACTTACTCTCGTCGAGTGTACTTTGTTTTGTTGTATCTGTCACACTACATTGAGGTTATATAATTTAGACAGCTTAGTTAAAGTTTTGCCTTAATGTGATCTAACCATTAGGATTAGGATCTGTCTGTGGAGTGTGACACATAAAGGGTGACTGTGCTGTGTCAATTTTAGTCTGAAAATTTGATGAGTGGTACTTGAGTGATATAAATATATTTCAGTACTTGTAGCGCGGAAATGATGGTATTAGGTGACGTTAAATTGATGTTACCGCTATATTGACATTTGAAAATTTCTTACGTCAAATTAGCAAATCTTATTGAGGTGTTTTCCGCCCCATCTTCAAGAAAGGCGATCCTATGGCTTGTAAGAACTACCGAGACATATCCCTGCTTAATGTAGCCTACAAGATCCTGTCCAGTGTACTGTTTGAACGACTAAAGCCGTTTTGCATCACACTCATCGGCACCTATCAGTGTGGCAAATCGACGATCGACCAAATCTTCACACTGCGGCAAATCCTGGAAAAGACCAACGAGTTCCAAGTTGATACTCACCATCTTTTCATCGACTTCAAAGCCACATACGACAGCATTCGTCGCACCGAATTCGGGATCCCGAGAAAACTGATCCGGTTGTGTCGCGACACGTTAGAGAACTCACAATGCACCGTGCAGCTTGGGAACAGAACCTCCGAATTATTCCAAACATGCACCGGATTTCGGCAAGGAGACACGCTGTCGTGTGACTTCTTTGATCTTGTGCCGGAGAAGATAGTGCGAAAGGCCGGCGTAAACACAGAAGGCAATATATTTAACAAATCCATCCAGCTGTTGGGATACGCAGACGATATCGACATCATCGCCCGTTCCCAGCGTGCCATTATTGAGGCTTTTACGGCAATACAAGAACAAGCCAAATGAGTTGGTCTCACCAACGAGTTGGTCGACCAAAAACCGATCCGTCGAACACCGTCTAGGTCAAAACCTAACAATTGACAGCTATAACTTTGAGGTAGTGAAGGAGTTTATCTACCTCGGGGCAAATATAAACTCCACAAATGACACCCTAGTGGATATTCGACGAAGGATAACCTTTGGCAACCGCTGCTACTTCGATTTGTCCAAACAACTAGGGTCCAAACTCCTAACTCGAAGATCCAAAATCATGCTTTACAAAACCCTGATCTTGCCAGTCTTGCTTTATAGAGCTGAATGCTGGACGATAAGTAAGACCGCGGAGCAGATCTTGGGATCCTTCGAAAGAAAAATTCGACGTCGAATATTCGGTCCTGTCTGCGAGGAGGGCAAATGGAGGAGAAGATATATACCCGAACTCTACGAGCTGTACAAAGATATGGTTCTGACGGCAAAAATCCGTCGACTGCAATCGCTCGGTCACATCGAGCGAATGAACGAGAATGCTCCAGCTAAGATTTTCTTTAAATCCCAGCCACCTGGTTCACGAAGAAAAGGAAGACCGAACCTCCGGTTTAAAGATCGGGCGATCGCGGGCGTCATAAACCTTGGTCTAGAGTAAACTGAAAGCAACGTGCCCGGGCCCGTGAAGGACTGAAAGCGGCATTAGTTCAGGCTCAGACCCTCCAAGGGTCGCTGGCCTGATAAGTAAGTAAGTAAGTGGAGATAGGATTGAGTCATCGGTCATTATCACATCCATCTCAGAGCCTATTCTTGCGAGCTCGTCCATCTTTTCATTTCCATGGATACCATTATGTTCCGGGAAGATAACCTAACAAAATACTTGTTTTTTTTTGACATGTGTCAAATTCCAAACACCATTTGTGACATTTGCATCAATGAAATATCAGCTTTGTTCAATGAGAAGAAAGGCAAGGCAGAGCAGCACAAATTTGTGAGAAATGTCAGATCAAGTTAGTGCAGAAAAATACAGTCAAAATCATATGTAACTTGTCAAAAATGAGAACATATGTATGTTTTTCGGCGATTGCATTTGAATAGTAGTAATTGAAATTTAACAGATATTACCAGATTGGTGGAGCATTGTACCCCTACAGATTGATTTTTTCTAATTATATGTCAATTTCGTCCATCTTAAACAACATGAAATCGAATCCATTCACAAATATTACTTTTAAAAAATCTAATTTGCAATCACAGCTGATTTTGAAATTTCTCACATATCTGTTCTACCTCAAGAGTAGGTGCAGAAAATCTGTCCAGCTCAGAGTCATCGAACACAAAGCAGAACATGAGCTGGAAAGAAATTGTTCTCATTGAACACGAAAACCTGTCCAGCTCATGAGCTGGACTGAGCTGGACAGCCTCATTGAACAAAGCTATCAAAAAATGGTCGTACGACCGACATTTGAATTGTTTAAGCTTCAAACACAATAGCGCTAGGTACTAAAAGAAAAAAAAACTCAAAATCATTCAAGTACTTCGTACATTTTTTGATCACCTCATTCGCGTTGTTGACTTTTATTCAAATGAATTACTAGATATTTTTCTTTTTCATCCGCACAAAGTAACTCTATCGAATACGCTAATGAATGTCGATTCTCTTTTTGTAGTTGACCTTCAACTTGTTTTATCAGATTCGAATTCATAATTTTATTTAATTTTTTGTTATTTTTTTTTACTATCATTAAGTGAGAGCAATTATCTGTCAGTTTCATTCGAAAAATCACGACAACGATGGTGTTTTTATTAAACAATAAATTGATCACTGCAATTAATTTAAAAGAAAAAGATTTAATAATGTGCCTTTCAAATATTAATTTGCATAATAGGCGACAAGATGGGGAGAAGATTTTTTTTTACGTTTTTGTTTTTTGCATTTTTTTTGTTTTGTTTTTTTGTACTAAGAACCTGCACTTTGCGGTGGGATTTCCGAAAAGCTGAATAAACATATAATTTTTCGAAAACAACAAAACGGTACTGTTAATTGATTCACATCAAATTAGAGAACCGGTAATAACCGGTAAAGTTGATTCTATTTATTGATTGTGAGTGTGATATATTTTTAAGCTGCAAACTTTGACAGCTATGGCACTTAACTTTTGACAGTTTGAACTAGATCCGTTCTTATTGTTCCTATGTATGCAAAGTTTTATTCTCAGAAAAGTTATTGTTCTCGTACTTATTTAATTTCAATTAAAATTTCATTGCGGAAATAAAGTAGTGTAGTGACGTAATTTTTTATTTTTTTTTAATTACCTGAAGGGCATCAAATTTGACATAAATGGTCTGAAAGTGATCAAATCGTATGACACTTGTGTACACGTGAATTAAACGGGTTTTTGTTAATAAAGCTTTGACCAAAATTATTACCGTCATTTACAAGTTGTGTGTTGAATGCGTAGGAACTGAGACAAAACTTATCGTTATTTTCAATTAAAGTGGAAACACGGAAACAATATTCGATTATTTTTGTATTAGGAAAAGTATTGAACATCAATTGGGTGGGTTTGGAGCTTAAGTTAGGGTTCTCTAAGAAGTCGTGTGAAGCAGAAAAAGTTTTCGTCATGCACTTCAGTTCTTTCCCTTTCGGATCCCAAACCAATCTTCGTCTGAACCTTTAGTTATCTTCATTGTAAACTTTCTTTCCACTTTAAGGTTAGGTTATGTTAAAGTGGCTGCTATTCTGATTCCACATGGATCTGGAGTGATCTCCTCACCTACTCGCTGAACCAATTGGAGCTTCTGCTGAAGCGAAGTAGGTTTCTGACATCTGTGTTTATCTGATCGCCTATGTCGTTAAACTAGAATTCTCCTAGGTGGAGCCTTCTTTTGTGGAAGAGAGCTGATCAGCTACAGAGAAGGTGGAGAATGGTTTCCTCCTCCTCTTCGTCCTTCCACTCTTACTGTGTATGTTTTTTTAAAGCTCGCTTACATTATATGAACACCGGCTTTTCGAACTTGTATTTGAGGAAGTACTACCTCAAATGCAGTCATCGTCGTCATCTGAAAGTCGGTCTAAAATTCGATGGTCTTAAATAATATACCTACCAAACTTGGTATTTGTTGGAAAGAAGACCCTTCTAGACAAACCAGAGACATCTTATAGAACTGCGCAAAAATAGGATATGTCGTGGAATGTTTCCTACGACGAAAACCTAAGATGGTTAGTTACGTAGATGATATTGCAGCAGTGATCACCGCAAAAGACACCAAAGAGGCCCAAAGACAGTTTAACAAACACATGAAACATGTATAATTCTAAACTGAGCTTAGTCCTGTTGGCTAGGAGACAGATTCCCACCATCTTTGGGGTGTAGGTAAGTAAGTTTACAGACAATAACCATGCAGTAAAGTTCTTATAATGGCATACAGCGTTAAGCAAATTATTGGTGCTATCTACACAGGGTGGGAAAAATAGCAAGCCTAGCATGCTAAATACGTTCTTCGAATGCACTAGATAGCTTGTCGAGAGACGGTGATCTGCACAAGTCGGGAGAACTTGAACCGAGTATCGATGAAGTGCTGAAGTCAAGTGCTTAATCCGTCACGGCCATAGAAAATTAGAGCCAATTTGAGGAAAAATGGTAATCCCCTGAAGCAATGGGTTTAGTCGATCAGAGCGGAACATTGTCGCATGTACCTTCCCAAGCTGCATCACAAAAATTAAAAAAAAAAAACTCATCTTGCCTCGATGTCTTGTCTTGGGTTAGGTTAAAGGGTGGCTTTATGTATCGTGTCCTTTAATATAACGCAATAGACAGCCAAGTGGCTATGAAGTCACTGGTATCGTGCTTATTTTCTTCAAAGGCCCCTCGTCTCTCACGGCGGTTTAACATTTACCTATGCTGAGAGCCATGGCATGGAGACAACAGGTTGACAACTTCGACAGAGAAGGGTAGACTTAGGTATACCCCTCGCTATAACCAACCGCAGATGGAAGACTTTTACGACACGTCAAGTTTTCTAGACAAATCAGACCTAAGCCTGTAATCGATTGATTTTGTTAAAAAAAGATCGTAGATCAGTATCGTCATCGGTGTCCTCACAGGACACTATCCTATAGGTCTACATGCGAGTCCTTTTTTCAAATGATGATTTTGTAGGAGCTGCAGTGACAAGGAGCAAGAAGAACTAATCCCCTATTTTCTTTGCACCTGTCCTACCCTGTCCAAGCTCAGTCATCTGGTGCTCCGGTTTATCAGAACCTCCTACTGGTGTAGCAATAGATCAAGTGGTATCACAATAGGCCTCCTGAGGTCTAGATGTGTCCATACCGTAGCTCTACGCTGAGTCAGTTCAGCTTTTCGATCACGGTCCAAGGACGGAGGTTCAGTAATTACTTCAGTTAACCCATGAACTTTACAAAGCTTCAAACCAAACTAATTCACATCAAATCAAACAATCGTCGGGCCTTGTACTCTGAGTTATAACCTACAGAAGTAGTACATTGAAGCGGGTCACCTCGAATTGACATCAAATCATTTTTATTAAAACGTTTCTATTGAGTACAGTGCCTTCTATAAACGGTCTCAAAGAACAAGTTGAAAGAGAGTAAAACAGAGAGTAACTGCCAGCAAAGAAAAAACCACTGACCTACAATTGCTGCTGCGGAAAATGCAATCGTTTTCTGACAAAGACACAGCACCCAGCATAAACAATTACATGCCCATAACTATGAGCTACGACTGGAGTAGAGTACCATGAATGCGCATGGAATTTTCACAAAATGAAACGAACTCCGATGCAGAACAACGAAGGTGCTATACTCGTACATGGAAAATGTAATCGCATTTCCCAATTTTGTTTTGGAATTAAAAAATTGTTTCGGTGCGGGACTTTGTGGTGTAGGATTTTATAAACAAGTTGAATGGCCCTACAACTTGATGTTAACGTAAACAGAGTTATAAATAAAAGTATCTAAACATGAATTAAAATATCGTACTTACCTTATATATACATTTATGTATCTAAGATACTATCCACATGAACTTTAAATACCAGCACCGCATGCCAAGTACAATAATTGCCATTCATACCTTTGCGGAGAAAACGTGAAACATAAAATTTAATTGAATCGTGAAAATGCGGACCGATTTTCTTTTTGGTTTTTCGTTGTTTAGGTGGATAGATCTGCGGGCGGGAAATATCTAGGTACACCCCGTGCCATAAGTATGCAACCAGTTTGAATTTTGTGAATATGACAGCTGTCAGAACTTACCAAATTTGAAGTCTTTCATTATGAGCGATTGATTTTTGACAATCGATTGAAAGGTCTTTTCTTCTGTTGCCTTGCCATTTTTCTTTTATGAGGAGTCGGCTCTCTTTGTTCTCAATTGCCAGGTTCATCTATTTTGGGTCGTTCTGGCTTCTAGGTTGTTGTTCTTCAGGTCATTTTCCACAGATCTCAGCGGCGCAGGGTCATAAGTCCACAGGCCAACAGTTCACAATGGACTTTTGACCCACCTGGGTGGGTTATAATGTGACAAACCAATTGTGAACTTATAACCTACCTAAGTGGGTTAAAAGTCCACAACAATTCGGATCATAATTCCACAATTTAATGCACCATAAGTGCACAATTCTGTCGCGAGTTCATTGAAACACTGTCCACAAATCAATTGTGAACTTATAACCCACTGTGGACTTATGACCCTACGCCGTTCTCAGCCATGTTGTCATTGGGCGTCCTCTGATTCTTGCTGGCTCGAATGTATTCAATGCCTGTTAATAAGGCGTGGTTTGGGCTCCTTCGGGATACATGCCCGTACCATCGAAGTCTGCTTTCTTCAACTTTCGGGGTGTGTTTGCTAAAAAAAAAATCCTCAACTTGAGCATATTTTAGGAGGCATTAATGGCGATTGAGGAAGCCCTGTTCTGGGTCAAATAAAATGTATTATCTTTCAAGGATATTTACATCTTCAAGGACAGCCATGTGTCAATTAAATCGCTGGTATCGTGATCACTTATTTCTAAGGCCATTCATCTAATTCGGAGTTGGCTGAACATTTAAATTTTTATCTGTGTTGGGCGCCTAGCCACATGGATATTTCATGCACTTAAAAGGTTGACAAGCTCATAAGGATAGGCATTACTCACAGAATGCCTATCGCTGTATGCAAAGATTTACTCAAGCTAGATGTTTTTGGGAAAGCCAACAACAGGTGGAAGCATGACACAACATTTCTAGTCTAGAAGGAGGAAGAGGAATACTCATCCACTTTTTGTGTATCTGCCCAGCCCTGTCGAAACGAAAACTGTCTTATCTGGGAGTTCCTTTTTTTGACGAGCTCAGTGATTGGACGGACATTGATGTTAGTGAATCCACCGTTTGATCAGAAGCTCCGACTGGTTCAATTAGTTTTCAAGCTGGTAGAATTGACATCGGAATTGGCATCTTCTGGTCCAAGTGTTTCTGTACTCTAGTCCCTGCAGGATCACAAGCAACAAGTCTCTCCATTTAGCCCGGTCCATAGCTAATTGCCTCTAGTTGCGAACCTGTGTTGGTTGAGGTTATTTCAAACTTCAAATTCGCAGTTTTGTTGACTACAGTTTGTCGTTGCATCTTCTCCCATAAAGCTTGTCAACACGAGACAAAGATTGAGAATATTTTTATCCGCATTCGATGAATACAAATGTTTCTAACAACTGCTCGTGGAAAATAAGGCCATCGTTCTTGCAACTATTCATTGCTGACTACAAATTATACTCTTGAAGGTGATGCGGCTAAAAACTTTCCGTTTGGTGACTTGAACCAATGATCCAAGCAAAACTTTATATTTTTAATACTCGAAAAGGTATCTAAAGCATGAAGATATAAGGTTATGACTGATCGTAATATATTTGGAGATCAAGACTAAGATTTTGTCGTTTTCTTCCTAAAATACTGTCCTCCACTTCGGATTAAGTCAAAAGACCGTTCTTTTGTGGGCTCGTGAAGCATGCCATAGGGCCAAATTTTAGAGACTAAAAAACTGCATCCATCTTTTAAGGAATCCGAAGCTTTGAGAACCATACTTTACGAGCTTCTCTTAATACTTCTGAACTCACTCCGACTCCTTGTTCGGAGTTTTCTTTCGAGTCTTCTTTATCAAGATTGGAGATAGTAATCTGTCTTTACAGGACAATATTTGTTTACGCAGAACGACTTGGTCTACCCACATCGAGGACTGTAGATGCTGCAGAGTTAAAGAAGAAATACAATCTCTATGACACCTGTTCTGCAACTGTCCCATACCATCCACCAGAAGATTGAGTACACTCGGTAGTGCTTCATTTTAGGAAACTCCTGAGATTTCTATTCCTTTTTAGGTTGCCAAGTTAGCCGTCTTCTTAATGGTTTTCATTCGTCATCTGAGGGGTACAAAAGACCCGACAGAGCGGTTCCAACCATGAAAGTGGTCTAAGTGGTACAAGATCGTCTACCTAAACTATGGTTTCTAGAAGCATAGTCTTCCCGCCGCCTCAGATGGTTGCAGTACTAAGACGTTAATAAGGTGACATGCTCTAGGGATCGCTAAATGATCAATTTAGAACTTCTCTGCCGGTTATTCAAAAGCCAAGTGACTATGCTTCGACAATAAATCTTTCTGCGCTGTGGTCGTGCATCACAATTTTTTTAAACAAGGTCATGCTTTGAAAGTCTCTAATCACTATGACGATATGTGGGTAGCACCTAGCTCGTTCTAGATGCTGTCTTTTTCTTCATCAGTCATTGACTCGATTGGCTTGGCGTGGTACAACGGATGCTGGTACCATTCGCTCTGATGGCTGTTTTTTTTTTTTAATCCGATTCAAGGCGGATCCCCAAGCAAAGTTGACTATTTGAAAGCATAGGATACTAGCCTTTCACTTTTCGAGTCTGAACATTGGAATTTCCTGTATTCTCGCGTGCAACCTTCAGAAACCAGTTGCAGTTGGTCAGTAGGAAGTTAAATATCAGTACTCGTATGCCCACCTACATGGTTTTTTTTTCCATAACTCTTGCGCAACAACAACGGAGAGCTTACCAAACCATGTCACAGGTTCAAAAGCAAACGTATTTTTGAGTACCTATTGACATTGTCCTTGGACACAGCTAGCTACCTCAACAATCCGAGCTCCGATACTCGAGGCTTCGATTGCTTATTTTGATTACCTTTTGACTGTCCTCTCTCAACGGTTCGTTGTCCAACAATCACAGGAGGCTTCACTCCAAAGTGGCGTATTTACGTTTCCACACACTTTAATGGCTTGAGAGTCCAATGACACACGCTGTGGTGACTGTATTGGTTCCAAACAATTTCGTTATTTCGAAATGGGTAACACGATTATGCGTAGGTTCAACAAAGCGGCCATAGATACAAGTAGATAGAGAGGAACCCTCTAAGTACTCTCTGTGGTCGTTTCGAATGAAAGTAAAAGTTTTGCTCGTATTACCCGCGCCGGGGGAGCACATTCACCTGTAGTACGCGTCCGTTGTTTTCCATTGGATTCATGAGTTATTACACCGGCAATGGGAGAACACTCACACTCGCTCACATTGTATCTTCTGCAACGTGAAATACATTTTTAGTTGTTTGCTCGTGCAAGACATGTGAACTTTTCCAAGTCAGCTAACTGGTGCAGATATAACGATGCAAATGCGATGGGTTTGACGAAGTCTAGACCCCTTGCCGGTGGATATGCGAACGTTGATGCAAAAAAATTTGCCACAAATAAACGAATTATGTGAGCGTGTTGAGACGCTTTGTTATTAATTCAAGTGAAAACTGCAAACCGTATCTTGTCGCTGAATGTTTATTCATGTGGTCGTCGACGAGGGTAGATAACAATGAGCATAGTCGCGCAGCATCTTGGCGTTGGGAGTACAAGTACGAGTAAGTGACCTAGCCAGACGGCGGTGTCAGGAAGTAATCTGTTTTGCAGTTGTTTGGTTTCCCGATGGAAAACAGCTTTCAGTGTTTAACTGAGGACAGCTGTGAAGAGGAAAATGGATATCTTTATCCCATTGTATGGTCTAATGCAAGTGTAAGGTATGTTAATAGGTGTCGTGGCCCCCTTTACGCTCGATTGATGTGAAAATTAACATTTCGAGTCCATGACCGGATGAAGCAGGATGTAAAAGTTAATGTTTGTTTCCGCGTGATTGGTCGAAGCACTAGTGAAAGTTAGCCCACCCTTGTACGAATTTTTTTTTTTCAGATAATTTATGACCTTTGAGAAAGGCGATCAGTAGATATAATGATTGCGGATATGTAGTATTGTCTTTAAGGATTTATAGGTATCAGTGTCTGTTAAGCGAAGGCTCTTATCTTGTGGTGAACTTCTTTGATGTATAGTTTCAGATTTTGATGTTTTGATGAGGCTTGGTTCCGGTAGATCTTGGATTTTTTCTGTTCCACTAAGCCAGTGATTCATCTGGAATCTAGATGGAGATCTATTGAAAAGCGACGTTGACGAAATGACCTGAGCGAGATCTTTTTAATTAAGTGGAGGATTTCTACAGTCGAGGCGTGTCTAACGTCTTTAGGTGTCAGGATTTCATTGAGAAAAAAACGTCTCCTGATGCAGCAGAGAGCCACGTACTCACACAACGCGTGTTCAGCTGATTTGTCTTCTTTTAGTCAACATTAAGTTTCCTGAACAATGTTCAGTTTATGTAAGTGAGATCTGAGGCTGCAGTGTTTGGAGGGGAAACTGGCATCGTCCCTTTTGTGATTAAGGATGTTTTTTTTTTGTTTCGTTCTTGAGTCAGATGACTCCAGTGGGATAAGTAGTTCCCTTTTTCCCAGCTGTCTAGATTTGTTCGCGATATTACGGATACCGCAGAAGAGTTCCGCATTTATGTACCTTTCCGAAAAACCTTTCATAGAAAGTTGGTCAGCGATTTCGTTGCCTTCAAAGCCTTTGTGTCCTGGTAACGACTAGAGTTTAATAGGTCCTGGGGAGCATTGAAGCAGCCAGAAACGACTTAAGTCGCAGTAAGAACTCAATGCCTTAAGCGTTGCTTGACTGTCGATGAATAGATTGATGAGTGCCCCCTGTTGGCGCCGGTATCAATGGAATGCAGTTCAGCTTGAAAGATACTTGGGCGCTTTTCAAGTGCCTCTGAGACTTTGTGGCTTTAATACCGGAGTCCATCTTTGATAAATCAGTATATCACACTAATCCTTCAATATTCAGCAGCGGATCACCAGTTTCCCAGGAAGTGCGATTCAAGATCAAGAACTTTTTGCCAAAGCAGAGCGTTTCGGACATACAGTCGAATACCGTGCTGATCATTTCAAGCTCGGAAAAGTCAAAGAAAATAGTTAAGTGACCCGTTAATCTACTCGACTTGACTCCTTAAGAGCGTTGGAGGTTCACTGCACCACGTATTGCCACTTTTTTGATGTGTAAGTCCAAAAAGTGGGACAAGTGGGCAAAGCCTCTGTGATACCAAGACATGCTTATCTCCGAAGTTGTTGTCTTGTTTTATGAGTAGAGTGCTACATTACCCGCCAAATTTGCCAACATAAAGGATGGCCGTTCGTGTGATCTGTGAAAAGATTTCATTTACATATTATCAATCTGTTGGGTACTTGGACCGTTATACAAGTACAAAATGGTTTGTGAGGAAGAAATCAGGTAGCTAGAGGATCTCGCATTTTTAGCGTGCATCATATAAATCTTATATTTGAGTCATAGGGCAGTCTTAATTCAGAATAAATCAGCTTTTGTCTTATTTTTCAGCTCTAGGTGCTCGAAATGTAATCAGGTTCACAGGTCTGGAAGAAACCTCCATTCGGAATGATCACCGCAACCTCTACACAGGTCTTCTTTTGTAACATGTTATGCGTAGTTATCACACCTCTTAGGGTGGAAAGGGATTTTCTATCTTTTTGTATAATTCTTTCGGTCCTAGCTTTATCAAATATGAGCCATAACTTCCTAATGATGACACAAGTGTCTAGAGAGGACCATCTGTTGTTTGCCTCTCTTACAGCTTTATTCCCTGTTTCGAGCTTCAATGAGCAAGGCGGGATGTTCATCGAGGGGTCGGCTTGTTCCGAACTTAAATTCATTAGCGTTCTCATTCCCTGGTAAACCAATGCCCAGGGACCCAGTAGAGCGTAACCTTGTGCTGCGTTCCAAGAACTCAGAGCTCTTCTCGACAGCACCTCATAGCAGAAATTGCTTTTATTGCTGCCTGGCTGTCAATGAAAAGGTGATATTGTTACGCGGTATTACCTTCATTGCAGTCTTACGGGGGCTTGCGTCACTCCTAAGACCTCCGCTTGGAAAACATTGCTGAAGTTCGGAAGGCGGACGGATTTGCTTGCTTCTCAGCAGTTCGGAGAAGATTCTTGCACCTACGCCAATGCTATTGCCACGGATTGCCTATTGGGTGTTTGACCGCTTTTCCATTCTTCCCTGTTTGAAAAGGCGCTTAAAAATTGTCTTGCGAAATCTAGTTGTGTAATCAGTGGTTGGCACATTACTTAGATATTTCTTAAGGATCATAGTATGACCTATTGTATTCTGTTTCCAACCGTCGGATTGATTTATTCGCCTCGATTCCTGCTATAGGTGTTGTTCTTATTGCACTGGTAGTGGCAATGTGTGCTAGTCTTTGTACCTTCGTGATGGCCATTAGGTTGGTAGTTTTTGCTGACAGTTTGCCACCAAACGAGGCTGCCGTAGGTCAGTATGGGTCCTAGTATAAGCCATCTACATCCACAGAATGATTTTGGGATTTGATCCCTAGATTTTCCCATATATTCTGCTGCACAAGTAAAAGGTTTTAGTTGATACTTAACATATGTTATCGATGCCTTGACTTTTCAGAGACACAGGGTTTACACAACACGGGACGAAATAAGGGATAACTATAGTAAATCAAATCTACATCTACTTCTTCTACTGAAAAAAGATCCCTGAACCAAATATCAAATATGTCATGTCACATCAAACATCTATTCTTCTAAAGCGGCCTCCATTTCCGTTCCAGTGAACCTTAGCCTAAAATAAAACCATTACACTCTCGTCCATAAAAAACAAAAGCTAATTATAGTTAATTTGTAAATACAGTGTTGGCTAGAGAAAATCACCCGTCAGTAATTATCCCGCCAGTCTCCCCTACCAAAACTCAATTTTAGATTCAAGTTCACACCATACCTGTTAGCTGTCCACTGTCCAGTGTTGATTAGATCAATTCAGTGATTCCAACTACAAGTACCTAAGTATGTACAATCAAAAGACAAGAACTTTAAATTGGGAGTCAAATTGTGTAAAAGTATCTAAAGAGATACAGCACCTAGTGCGAGTAGTTGTCAGGGTTCTTCTCTTTTTTGTTTTGTTTTGCGGTGAACTGGAGCAGGGTAATTGCAGCATCAACTTACGAAAAGTCATTGTTCAGTGTACCCGTATTCAATTAGTCACTTCGATTGTCCCACTTTTGTTCGAATGAAACCGCAAAAAAAAAAAAAATAAGTTATCGAAGCTAATTACAATGTACCTAGCTCGTACACAGGGAGCTTAGTAAGTGGGATAGTATCGCTACCAACGCAACGTTGCAGTTGGGGAGAGTTCAATGAAAAAAAAAAAAAAAAAACTCAAGTTATGAAGTATGTTGCGTTAATTGCGCGAAATATAAGCGATGTATGGAGCTTAGTACATAATAACATTATAGCATGGCATTTGGTTCCGGTTCCGTAGACCGTAGGCTATATTATGCCGTTACTACATTGACTACATACATATGTGATTGTGCGGTGTGCAGTAAAAATTCTTATACATATTGATTTCGATGTTTTTTTTTTTTTAACTCATTATGTTGTGGAGGTTTTCTTTTGTTAAACAAGTGCAATTGTTTTGTACAATTTTCCTAAACAAATTTTCTTTTGGTTTTTTCTTCTAGGGATAACAGAATGGACATTCGCTTAAAATTCGAGTTTGTAAGTTTTTTTTGTATTCAAATGTATTTCCTCACGCGTGAAATTATTTTGAAATATAAAATATGTGCGCTTATATGATTTACAAATACGTTTGGCAAGATTGTAAAGTTTAAAGGGTCGTAACTTTGATGAGTGCTTAAGCTGATGAAAGACCTTATTTGCATAAACGTTGTGATTTAGCTAGATAAAGATTCTCTTCAACACCATCCGTGCGTAGCTAGATTTGACGCATATTTATGCATTTTTTGCACAGTCACTGGTTATGGACTGCTACATTTGGTTTTTTGTTTAAACGCGTTTGTATCAGTTGACGCAAATTAAGTGTTGCACCAGGCAGGACAATCACATAGGAAGTGTTTCGCAGTGTCGTCGCCCACCTTACAAGCGTCACAGAGAGTGGTGACTTACATATACCTAACACGTTGAGATGTTTGGCAAGGTGCCATGAAATAACGCCAAGCGAAATAAGGGCGAATTTCAAAATTCGGCTTGGCGTTATTTCACGGCACCGTTTGGCAAAGGCGTAGTGTCCCGCCATGACGCCAATAAGTTGTCTGCAGTCTTTTCCGCTAAGAGACAGCAAGAATACCGCGGACTTCTTATACAGACGTCGGGAAGAATCTGAGTATTCTGCCTGCATCCTGGAGAGTCATGCCACCTACAGATGTGTTTGCTAGATACCCAACTATAGAAGCCCTAACCGAAAATACAAGCAAACCTAACTTGAATTCAGGGCCGGAGAAGTTTTTCTCCAAACAAGCCTGGCTAGCTCTTTGGAGAACTCATTTCCGGTAATCCATCTGTGTCCAGGGACCCAGACAAGTCTTAGCAAATTCAGTCTTCCAACATTCATTCTCGAAATATTATTGATCTAGTGAGAGGATTGAACAAGGCCTTAAGCGCAGTCTAATTGTCGCTACAGACGCCGATATTCCGTCCCCTCCACTTGTTTTTCATGATATTGCTCGCAACCATAAGTATTGCAATAATCTCCGCTTGGAAAATAAATGCGTATAAACCTAGGGGAAAGTTCATCCTCACGTTGTCGCTTTCCACAAAAACTCCAGCTTTTGAGCCATCACTGGTCTTGGAGGCATCTGTAAAAATTGATTATATTCCTTACTCGGTACATACTAGTGAGGTTTTCGGCCCAGCAAATCAACACGATAGAAGATATCTTCACATTGCTGAAAAAGGCCAACGAGTTCTAAGATACTCACCATCTCTTCATCGACCTTAAAGCCGCATACGAAAGCATTCATCACACAAAGGTATACGCGATAGCCAATTGTGTCGCGCAATGTTAGAGAACTCGCAATGCACCGTGCAACTTGGAAACAATGCATTGGATTTCGGGAAGGAGACGCGCTGTCGTGTGATTTCTTTAATCTTGTGTTGGACTTTGGGCAACCTCTGCCAATTAGGTTTGTCCAAACAGCTGAGGTCCAATTTCCATTCAGCAACTGTTGAAAGTCCTGCTTAAATACATTTACAATTCGCTGTGCATCGTGAATAGGTTATTTTCACTATTTCGAAAGGCCTGCATTCCGATCTTGAAGCAACCAGTTGCTTGGCTTTCCTTTCGAATTGCCGGATGTTGTTCCCTTCGCATGACTCTTTGGTTTCCTCAAACTGGGAGACTTTGTATGCCCGCTCCTTCCTACACAAAATTTTCTTGTTCTTTATTCTTCCTCTCTCTATTCTTCTCTACTTTTCCCGCGCAGTTCTTGTTCTACGCTGCATCGCCTTAAGATGTACAACTTCGCTCATCTCTTTTCAGTACAAACATGACGCGCATCTTTTCGGGAATAGCTGGCCACCTCTGGGTCGACTGTATGTCTGGCGTCAGCGTATTTAGATTTTAAAATGAAAAATGGCACTTCACGCTTGAAATGCCGAGGCCGTTTATCATTACCAACAAGGAGCTGATGGTCCTTAAGATAAGGTTAGGTATATAGGTGTCCCAAGGGACTCACTTAGACTCAGAGCCCACTGTGATGCTTATTGAATTCCTTTGAGGCAGAATTCTACCCATAGAAGCATTTAGAGGTATTTTTTGGCTGAAAAATTCTACGTCGAATATTTAGTCCTGTATGCGGGGAGGGCGAATGGAGGAGAAGATATAATCGTGAACTCTACGAGCTGTACAAAGATGTGGATGTGGGCCGGAAGGCAAAAATTCGTCGACTGCACTGGCTCGTCCACATCGAGCGAATGGACGAGAATGCTCCAGCTAAGAGGATCTTTGAATCCCAGCCACCTGGTTTACAAAGAAAAGGAAGACAGAACCTTCGGTATAAAGATCAAGCAATCTAGAACCTAGAACTCTTGATCTAGTAAAATGGAAGCAGCGTGCCCGAGACCGTGAAGGATGGATAATGGCATTAGTTTAAGCTCAGACCCTCCAAAGGTCGTTGGTCTGATAAGTAGAAGTAGAAGTATTTTTCGAACAAATGGAAGGGACTTATAGTTTTATTGCCGACTTCGAACGGCGAATAGTCTCTTTTTTTATGATTAGGGCCCTAATTAGTTTAGAATCGAAGCAGATATCGATCCACGTTGGTTTCAAATGCTTTCGGGTTGTAGTGCTGAGCAAACACAGAGCTATATAGATCATTTCACATTTATGTTGTACGACTTGGGAAAGAATCTCTTTAATTCTAACAGTACGTTCGATAATAGGCCTTAGGGCAAACTGCTGTGTATTCGTCGTTAAAGACGCTAGAGCACTTCTCACTTATCAGGAAGCTGATACTCTAACTAAATTACGAGCATATTGACAACTGCATTGACGGGTGCATCGTGGGATAATATGTCTGTTGCGTAGTTTAGAATATGACACAGATGGACTTATTACAAGTTGAGGGTAAGGATAAGTGATTCAAAGGCCGTTTAAGATTTTTTGGTTGCTTTGCACATCAAATTGAATGTCATTTTCTATGAGTGTCTGGTTTTTACCCCGCTTAGGAGAGCCTTCTGAGGTGGCTCTGACCTGACGCAGGCAGGTTTGGATCGTTCGCTAGCTCTACGATTGACTCTTCTCTATTGCATGGAGTGCAAGACCCTCAAGGTCGATACTTTTTTCTTTTGATTGCTTAACTCTTTTTCGTATTTTGTGACTGTCCCAATGTAGATATGCATTTCACTGACTTATTAAGATTGCTGCTTTCTCATTTTTGACAGATGTGTAGTGCTGCCAAAATCTCATTTCCTCTCAACGTCAAAGTAATTGCTTCAGTCATGTCGTGGTCGACTACTGTTTCAAGGAAAGTTACAACAATTAACTTAATTAGTGTGTATCTCGTCACAAAAAAATTTAAAACTATCATAAAAGTAACTTCGTTTCGTTGGTCCGTTGAACTGTCAAACAGTATACAGTCTTGTGTATACTTCCTCAACAATTTTCCTAACTCGTGGAGATTTATTGCCAATTTGGAGAAAAAAGCAATGTTTTGCTTTTGGAATTTCATTTAGTATCTACTCTCCGTACGCGGACAATTTAATTACCCGTCAACGGAATAAATTGAAGTTAGTTTTACGTTTAGCCCACTTTAGGGCAAAGAGACAAAACACCACCAAGACCACTCATCCACAGCGTGGTCTTTATGTAATTTAGTTTTGTTTTAGTGTTTTGTGTTTGTTTTGTTTTGCGTCTTGCAAAACGTGGTCAAAACAACAAATAACGACATCCATTGGTTGTTTGTTTGTCAGTGTCGCTGGTCATAACATAATGGGAAATGGCAAAATGACAGCGACGACGCGACGACGAAGTTGCTGCAGGAAACATTTGCATGCCACATAATGACAATGTTCCGCTTTTGCGAAACAACTTTGCTATGCAAGCCAGCTAGCACGCAGCATAATGACGACGAGTGAGTTGGAATATTTGAATTGTTTTGCAAAGTACGGTCACGTTTTGAGTCGTTATTAGCCGCTGTATACCGCTGTTGTTGCTACTTCTGCAGCAATGGCGGAGAACCTTACTGCCTGTTAACAATCAGAATGTATCTGATAGGTCGTGCAATGCCTTTTTAAATGAAGGTTCAGCTTTTAGATTGTCTCTCTGCCGTTTACTTTTTGTGAGCCGGTGTGGCAATATTGTTAATGCCCCCGCGCCACACTGTAATGATTTATGGTCGATGGAATTCCTATGCGAGGTGTCACCTCTCTTTGGCACTTTTGTCTTGTAGGTGGCTCTACTTTATTTGGGGTTTTTGGCTTTGTGAAATGCCAAATGGAGGCCATTTGTGGATGCATTTGTGATTTCGCTTTATTATCACGATATCAGATTTATGTTGCACGTGTAATGGTTTCCATAAGGGAATGTAATTATAGGCTGAATGTGCGATGGGAAAGTGCTTACATTTTGGTATAGTCGTTGACCGAAATTGAATTACATGGATACTTTGGGGGGGAGGTTTCGAGGGTGACAGGGGCATTAAAAATGGATTAGCTGAACTCAATTTTATGATTTGACGGGTAAACACGATTTTACGGTTATATCGATGCAGAACGGCGACAACACGATAGGGGCGAATGGTATTTTCTGGGAGAAATTAATATTCTGGGTGAACACGTTTTTCTGGTCGTAAGTCAGATGAAGTTGATAAGGAATTCTATACATAGAATGAAATGAGTCAATTAAGTTACTGCTTAGGAGAGTAATTTCAATGGCGTAGAAGTTAAAGGTCAGCTAAATCGTTGTAGGTAATGACGTTTATCTGTTTCATACAAAAATATAACTCAATGCCGCCATTAAATCGAGTTTTGACAGCGAGGATCTAAACCTTGACTAACAAATCCATTTTGACAGCTGAATCTGAAGCTAACTATGTCCTTTTTCGTACAACAAGTTGATTGGGGATTCTTTTCAATTACCTGCGGAACCTATGATAGATTAGGTTAATTTAGGCTAGAAATTAGGTCGATCAGAGGTCCATTAGGATATGAGTGCTTTTGGCCTAATGTTATTTACGTCTCTTAGTTCATCGAAGAAGCCACTGCTAAGAGTTATTAGTCTTTTGTTGGCAAAGTTAGGTCAGAGACAGAGAAAATGATGAACGAACTTCCTTGTTAAGCTGTTTGGCGGGCAAAGACATTTCTTCTAGTCGGCAGGTAAGGTATCTACTATCGGAATCCTCGTCAAGGAAAGTGCGAGTTGGAGAAGTATAGTCCCGCCTGAGGTTCTTAGCATATTGACTTTGATGATGGTACTGATCTCAGAGCACATTAATCTCAAGAAACATGCATTTGGACACAGCATAACAGTGTTCGCAATCTTCACCATCTGTGAAGAAGAGGAAGAGGGTCTGGAACACTTCCTCCGCCACTGCCCACTGCCCGATGTAAAGCTAAATCAGAAATAAGGGCTCTACCTCTCCATCTCCCCTTAAATCGACAAATTCTCTCCAACAAACAAGAAGAACATTGCGAGCCCCGTACACTGCCTCACCCTCCTAAACCAACGATCTTACCAATACTTTTGTCCAGTCTGTTCTGTCAGAAATTCACTACGTCTTGGGCAAAAAGTCAGCTTCAGCCGGTTTGTCCAAAATCCTCTATCAAAACAAAATAAAGATGTTACAACAGCCCTGCTTCTCTTAGCCTTACTTCGTTCTTTGCCGATCTGCTCTTGCAAGGGATAGTCTTTGGTGCTGTCCACAGCATCTTATGGATCATGTTATTCAAGTTGATGTTGCTCCGTGCTTGCAAAAAGGGCCTTAAGTTCGAAGATTTCCAACCGCCGTTCTATATAATTCTACAGCTTTGTTTGGGATCCAAGATCATGCTCAAATATCTTACCGCCACCTAAGATGACGTTCTCTTCTGCTGAGTCCTGCCTTTGAAGTGGATTCGAAAACTTTTTAGGCTTGTGTTCAGTTGTTCTTCATGTATTTGTCATGTAACGAGATGATATCTTACCTTCGATCGAAAAGTGTGATGTGTTTAGCGAGCATTCTCCACTCAAAGAGGGGGCCTCTAACAACACACATATGTAAGCATCAATGCTATCTTGAGAAGTCCTTACAAGGGTGAAATTTAATGCAGGGCTTTGCGATTGAAATGGATGAATGCTCAACAGCCCTAGGAGATGTTAGTCGGAGGAACCTCTCAAGGTGATTTTTCGCCACTAATGTCGCTCTTTTGGATCTCTTATATCGAAAATTATCATCTCCTTGGATCTCTGTTTCAGCAAGAGGGCTACGAAGACTGCATTCAGACTCAGAAAAATTAGTTCAAAGGAATCGTAGACATCCGAAGACACTTATCTATCCTTTTTCGGTGGAAGATGCTGGCCAACATGATTATCTGTTGCCAGCACTTATATTGGATTGAAGGGTTAATACAAAAATTCCTGACAGAAGTGACTGGATAAATCAGATCGCCATTAACAATGGAGAGCTCATAAAGCAAGTAAAACTCTTCAAGTGGTGTACGCCTAAATTGGATATCAACTTGTAGTATGCCGAGCCACGTTTGGGTACCGAATCATATTGATATGAGTAAAGAAGGAGCTAATGAGCTCGCTAGAAAAGGGTCGGCAGTACATACTCCACAATTGATAATGAAATCCTCGAACAAATTTGGAAACTTGTAGTTACTAGAAGCAAGAACAATTTGGTCCAACTCAATCGTAGAGATTGAGCTATTTTCTGGCGTCCTATTCACAGCTGCCATTGATATTCACGCGAAGCTACCGCCGTTGAATTTTGTTAGAGCTGCAGCGGTGAAATAGAATCTGTATTGAACCTTCTTTGCGAGTTCGAATCGAAGAGTGAAGACCCTTGGCAGTCACTTCTATGACGAGCTAGAATAACTACGTAAGCTTTCTATCTCTATCCGATTGGTTATTCTTTCTAGATTCCCGGGATAGAATTAATGGGGACTATGGGCCCAAATGTTGGTCTACGTAAGCAGCGACCCCAATCGCTAGGCATTCACTTACAACAGCAAATATTTGGCGCGAGAGTTTATAGAAAGCCTAGCTTCATGTCGTGCGTGTTATATTTTTCGCACAAACGAAAGGAAGTTTTATTGCCGACTCTGAAAAGCAGATTGAGAGGGTTTTTCAGACTTACGAAGAGGTTTGATTGTTCTGAAGCTCGAACCTGTTTCCTCTCGTTTAGCAGTCTTAACCTAACCTTAACCATTAGTCGACAAATATTTTGAGAAGCCCGCTTATGTTTAACACCAGGCATCATTTTGTGGACCATATTCAGAAGGATGATTCTTCTATAATTGGACGCAAGAATTATGCAGATCATTGGTGGATCATGCAGATGATGCTAAAGGGTCTCTCAACACTCGTTTTCCTTAACCAAAATAAGCCATATTCATGATTACACCAGTGTCAATTACGTGATCCGAATGAAATATGTAAACCAGCTATCCGACCTATTGCGCGCCGATGTTCATCTTCTACTTTTACGCAATCGCCTTTAAATCGATTACATCTTTACAATTTTAATTATTGAAACACGCGCCAACACCTTAAAGTAATTAAATGCGCAAAAACTATACAAATAGAGTGTGTTCAATCAAACTCGAATGGGTCGGCTAATAGACTTATGAATAAGTAAATTCAATTTCTCAGAACCTTATTGAGTTGGCATCGCAATCGCAAATGTATATCTTTCACGAGAATTTGCGCACTTAAACTCGTACTCCTACTCCTGTGTGCCCGAGGCAATTACCAACAATGTACACACGTGAGGGAAGTAAAAGTTGTCTTGTGATTAATTTCGCGGAACTAGTCTTGAACTGTCCAAACCAATAAAATGAATCTATGAATATGGAATGCAAAGCAGCCCATCTGGACTGTCAATATTAACACAAGATTTGTGTCACTTTGACGAAGTTTTTGTCTCATAAACTAGTTTAAACACCAGAAAAAAACAAAAAAACAAACAAACCGCACAAACTCATATGCATAAATAGCTCCGGTGAAATGTTGTAAATTAAACGGATTGATTCTCCCAGAGACTCCAGCTGGGTTCGATGAATGATGCTCGTTACCCAGCTCTGAGCTTTGACCGGTTGAGGCGCGCTTTCTAATAAATTACCAAATCAATTGGGTTTTCCTTAATTGTTTGTGTGCATAAGAAGGAAAAGATAAATTCCAAGGGCATAGCTGATTAGCATATCGCATAGCCACACGAATTGACATTACGTCACTAGATGGAGCTACTAGATACTTTACTTTGTTGAAGTTGAAAGTCAATAAAGCAGACACCGACTTGCTATCTCTTCATCGTTTGCATATTTTGTTTGCATCTCATGTGGCTTTTGTTTGAATCATAGATACATGTGTCAGTTTGATTGAGTACATTTTCCAAGTGAAACACGTTTCAGATTCGGTTTTACCTTCGTTTGCAAAACTAGTATCTAACTAGTATCGTGTTGATGTTCTTGAAAAAGCGAAACACAAACCGAAAGGTAAATCAAGCGAAAAAGATTAAAACGTGGTGGTGATTCCCTCGATTGAATGCTGATTTGCTGTCAAACATTTAAATGAGGATCGGATGTGTGAACTCTATGCAACCGGCGTTTCTTTATTTTTGTTGGGGAAGGTTCTTGGAATTAAATAACATTAAAAGGTGTTAACAGAAGAGTTGAGGCATTGACCCACATAGATGAATTGGCTGTTGGCTGCGCAAAGGTTTGGGTGCCAAGAATGAACATAAGACAATTTTTCACAAATGATTGCACTGATGTTGTTTAAAAATGTCGACTTAAGTCCTGTCTATCCTTGTGTTCGTCATAAACGTCTGCTCCCTTCAACTCATTTCTTAAGTTGTGGATTCTTTAATGACTGTTCTGCGTCAAGCTTGATAGGTCAGCTCACTATTCTGTCAGTGGATGTAGGTGTACTTCGCCTTATTATGATGTCTATAGGCTCGTGACCAGTTCTCATGTAAAGCTATTCGTTCGTGAAACGAAAAGGCTAAAAAATCCTTAAGAAGACGCGAAGACATTAGTCTTCGAAGGTCTGGTGAGACGCTCTACTGGAGCACCCAGACTCAAAGGCTGATCTATTCGAATACCTAGTAGAGAACCCCATTTGAATGCATTTTTTAAGATGCGTGGACGCTTAAGTGATGAAGAGCTTATCCGACACTAACCACATCTGCACCAATCATCTGCCAGCTGATCCAAGCACAGGCCGGACAATCACGTGGGAAGTATTCTGCAGTGTCGTCACCCTCTCCACAGGCATCGAAGATAGTCGTAGCCCACAGCAGCAGTAGCCCGAAAGAACGCTACGTAGTTGAGTGTAATCTTGTCTCCTTAGCAGACGTGCGTCGGGGAATACTCGTTTGGTTTATCTGCATCCTTCTATTGTGTTCACTGGAGATCCAACCGTCATCGTCTGACTTCCTGACATCGTCTGAGTTCCTTTTATCAGGCATACACTCCTGTAACCAAATACGAGTTGGTGTATGTAAGATCCGGCAGCCTTGTTGCTGTCCTCACTTCGTTTTCATCAGGTGGACGGAGATTTCGGCTATCATCCTCTTGGTTGAATGGTTCGTTTTATATTTCACTCGGGCTCAAGTTGTTATAGTTTTCTTTTTGTGATTTTTGTTGAAGCTCGGGTGATTTTAGGTTTCAGTCTTTGCTTCGAGGGTGGTGTCCAGAATAACTGGGGAGAAGTTAATTTTTGCAGTTGATCGACTTTTTTGACATCAACGGTTGAGCCTGGAGTTTTTAGCGTGACAAGCGATGGTGTTTACCACTACACCACGGTCACTCCTGCTTGTCACCGGGTTGTAGGTCGCTGTCGCCGTTATAAAGTCTGTAAAAGTATTTTTTTTTTTGATATATTCTTAGCACCTTATTGCAATAATATGTATTCTAGCGCTCATAATGCCTTTGTTAAGGTTGATTCCAGCGCAGACCTTAATTGCATGGGTTTCAGCTTGGAAAACGCTGGGACACATTCCCATTTGTACTTATACTTTTGTGTTGCATCCAAAGATGTCAGATCCAACTCCAGATGCAATTTTTTGATCCGTCGGTGAACCAGATCGTTCAGTAACGCAATCCTTTCACTCGGAGCAACATCATTTTCCAAATATATGGCCCAATGACACCGCCAGCCTAAAAAACCACATCAAACTGTCACTCGTTGTGGATGGAGAGGTTTTTCCACTATTTTTCTTGGGTTTTCAGAGCCCCGGATGCGATAATTTGGTTTGTTTATGAACTTAGACAAATGGAAATGAGCTTAGAATAATTTTGTGTAAAAAATCATGATTCTTTCATTTCCAGCACCCAATCAGCGAAAGTATGGCGTTGCCCGTGGTCTGCCGGCTCCAATTCTTGTGTCAACTGGACCTTATAAGCCTGCAGTCCAAGATCTTTATGTAAAATGCGGTGTGAAGTGGTTGTGGATAGGCCCAATTCCTGTGATCGTCTCGAAATGGGCACACCTGGGTGTGCAGTCCACTCTTTCAGCTGCGGCGGCGATATTTTTAGCTGACCTTGACGGACGGAACACGAGTTGGAGTCTTCACTAACCCTGTGCTCCCGAATCCAACAACCGGCGCGGAATTTAAAATTACACCTCTTGTTGGATATACAACTAAAAGTATGCAAAATATTCGCACTGTCTTCATGTACTTCATCCCTAAAAGTCGGCAATCATTTGCAAGGCAAAAAAAAATTCACTTCCACGTGTCGTAACGTACCACACATTTACAAATGAGAAATTTCGTGTGAGATGGCTGGCGTTCTCGAGTACTAGCGAGCGCTATCTTATCATTTCAATTCAAACTTTCATCAGTGATATGGACTAACTGTTTAATCAAAAATTTGTACTTGAACCCAAAATGGAATCTTTTACTTCAGATTGCACAACATTTTGACGAAATCGCACAAAGATAACTGAAATTTCTGCCTTTCTAATCTCCCGCCAGTGGAGCACACTGGAGCACGTATTTGTAATTTTATCTAAACGCGACTAGAACAACTCTGAACTGAGGTCTCTGGCGGAAAATTACTTTAGATAATAACCAACCAACTAACCAGAAGGCATCATTATAACCTTTGATATCTAATTTACTGGTTTTTCCATTTCCCTTTTGTTGGTTATGCTCTTCGATTATGTTGCCTCATGTCCATGGTTACGCAAGGTAGAATGGGTCACAACATAAGTCTGATGTAAGGCCGGAGCGCTGGGACTATTAAATGGTAATTGTTGTGTTTTGATTCGAATCCAAGTGGAAATGGAATAGGAAAACAATTCCAGAGATTCAGCGGACACATTGGAGTGTTTGGTAGTTGCAACAAAGCATACAGTGCTCGCTGAAGGGTTAAAGACTACTTAAGTGCGGTTCAGGTCACGCAGGTACTATTCGTTTGTATTGTTCCTCGAGTTTAGTTGGGAATTTATGCGTCATTTGTATTTGTGAATTTGTTGAAGTTTGGCTTGTCATAGGGGTTTCCATAGACAGTGTGCATGTAAACGATTTTTGTTTAACTGCACTATGGTACAAAGTGAAGACAGCTGTCAACTGTTTGACACTTTGATTTAGTTTCCTGTTTTGTCTGATAGAGCATTCACTTTTCAAAACGACATTTTCATACTTTCATCTGACTACAGTCGACAGATGAGTTGATCCAATCTCTCAGCTCATCTTCCGTTGCTTCAAACAGTTCGGCAACTAGGGTATTAGCTATAGCTACCTTGTTTAAGTTTCGATGTTTTTTTCGTTGTTATCGGCGCAAACCCTTCCTACTGGAGCACTCAAACTAAGAGCCTGATTCATTGTACTACCAGAGCTTAGGTTGTTAGCATCAACACTCATCACATCTGCCACCTCATCCGAACGAAGGCAGGATAATCTCATAGGAAGTGGTTCTCGGTTTCGTCGCCTTCTTCACGGATGCTGCAGATTGCTTGGCGAAAGCGTAGTGGCCCATAAGAATGCCAGTAGGCTGTTTCTAATTCTTTTTGTAAGAGATAGCAAAATGAGAATCTCAACGTCGTGCTATAAGATTAACAAGGCTCTTGAAGTCTTCCGCTTAACATGTGTCGTCCACAGAAGGTTACGATCAAAGATTACTCCTAATTACTCGTATTGAGCTTCCTTAGGGACGTAGATAATGACGCTTTTAAGTGCCTCTGTACACTTCTATCAGTCTCCCCACGGGACTCTCGTTAGTTATTATTTCGCGAGGCTGGGATAGCAACTTCTGGTACCTCAGCTATGTCATCTGCATCTGCCATTTCGGCTATTATTATGTAACCAGTCCTCTTCTGACCTGATCAAATTGCTTATTAGAAGCTGTGACCTAGGCAGGTTTACTCTTTCCATTGCGATGCGCCTGCAGTGGAACATGGCGTGTTCTCTATCTTTCTTTTCATCTAGACATTCTGCGTAAAAATCTGTGGGGATATTTTAGCCGCCGTGTCCAGACAGGACATTCCGTATAACACAGGCTGCTTCGTCTGAAATTGTTCGAAATCCGCTTATTGTTTTGATTGTGCAGAGCCTGTATACTGACGAGGTCTTCCTTCTTGATTTCGAGGTACGTTTTCGGCTGCTTATTAGAACAGTCTCGGTCTTGTGGTTAGCTAGTTCTAGGTCGGCAGAGTTTAGACGATTTTTGGTTCTGTCAACTGCTTCATCCATGGCGTCACTATGATTACGGTAACCACGATGATATCGTCAGCAAAGCCGATCACCTTAACTCCTTGTGGCAGCGATAGTCGCAGAAAGGTCCAAGGACTAACCCCAATGGGACTCCCGCGGTAACGTTATAGTACATAACGCCGTCGTTGGTCGAGTACCACAACTTTCTGCTTGTGAAACTCGTATCCATTCTGGTCGGGGATCACCTAATGTATGACCAGTTGGCCGAGTTGAGAGATTTTTAACTTCGAGCGCAACAACTGCGCAGAATTTCTTTGTGCCACATCACCACCTTCTCCCCAGTATTGCTTCAACTGCTGTATCCGCTACTGCCTTTATGGCATCGACAATAGAATGGGAATCTGAATCCATACTGGTCGTCTGACAAAGCTCCTCCGCCACCGCGAGCAGTCTGGCGTATATGATACGTTCAAGGATCTTTCCATTATATCTAGCAGACATATTGACGAATACGATGATGGCTCTCCGAGCTTCTTTCCTTTTGACATCAGATCCGGTGGAAAGCGGAATATTGATCGTTGACGCAATTTAACTCAGGACTTACTTTCCCCAAACTTCTGTAAACTTATTACGTTCTATCAGTAAACGCCAGTTCGGTCAGTATTAGACAGGAATGCCTGTCTATTGACATGATTGCGGCAGTCATCCCACGCTTTCTATTTTTTCATGCTGAGAAGTCCATGTCCCCTTTTACCGAGTAGCTCTAGTCTCAGATCAGCTTAGTAACGCCTCTTGTAGGTTCTGGTGGTCGATAGAAACCCATAGCTTGTATTGTTTTCTCGTTGCACTTATTAACCAATTGTACAACTATCTATTCTTATTTTTAATTTTTTATTTCTTCTTTCCAGGTCCATTGATCATCAAAGAAAATGGCTGCATGGTGTGCAACTAACGATATACCTGCACCACTTACCAATTTGAAGGAGTTTAGCTAATTATCTTCGAATGGCTAAATCTTTCACATGTCAGTGCAACTTTAGAATATAAAACGTGCATTTACCTTATACAATTCTATTTCTATCTTCCCTGGCTTCGATCCTTTATCGAAGTCCTTTACTTTTGTAAAATATGCCACCTATTACAAAATCGAGAAACTCCTTTTTCTACACATTCCTCATTGTTCAACTATTACTTGACGTCACATTTACCAATGCGGCTGTCATAAGAAAAGAAAAACGGGAAATAGCTACCAATGTGACGGGTATTGCGACTTCAAACAATGAACTCGATTCAACAACAGTTACAACGGAAGAGGATGGTGGAGTTTCATTGTTTGGAACAGGATCGAATGGAGATGATATGACAACTGGAAAGTCATGGACAGATGTCACAATGACTGTTGGAATTGATGCCAAAAAAGAAGATACAACTTTGACAGGTTTTGCAGTTGATGACAATACTGTCAGTATTGGAGAGTCTCATTCTGAAAGTAAAGATGAGCATGCAAATGAAGAACAAGATGAAGAAGATGATGAAACTGTCTTAAATGAGAAAGATTCCACAGCAGAGCCTACAATTCAAGCAAATACTACAAGAAGATCAGAAGTTTCATTAACTACAGGGAGCGTAACTGCTTTGAATGAAGAAACGTCAACAACAGACAGAGGTACAACTCAGTTAATAGTTCAGTCTGAAACTACAACTGGCAGTGGTCCTAGCTTAAAAGAAGAAACATTCACTACAGATGGAGGCACAGACCAATCGACAGTTGAGACAGGCGAAACTACTGTTACAGGCCTACACACAGGCGAAAGACGTGCATTGGAAAACGACTCCACGTCTCAAGCGATTGTTGATTCAGCAACAACAACGAAGAGTGTCACAACAGATGAAACAACAAGTTTCAATCGAAGTGAAGAAGTAACTACAGTGTCAACTGTCAAGCCAGTTGAAACTACAATTGCCTTGGAAGGACATACGCAAAATGAATCTACTGACGTCTCAACTGAACAGTCTTTTGCTAGTGATACCTCAACAGTTTTTGTCACAAACCAGCAACATGATGATATGACAGATAGAGCAGACTCAAGTCCAGTGTCTGAGAATAATTCCACAACACCATCATTTTTGGGAGATCAAAGTCTGACTAAATCCTTAACGTCAACGCTAAAGTCTGATGAAACAACTGTAATTTTGACATCTACAGAGACTTCTGATGAAAGTCCCATACAAACGACTTTTTATGCAAGTCCACACCTTCAAGATTTACTTGTGGAACAGGAAATCAAAAATTCTACCCCATCGTCAGCGGAGAAACGTGGAAAATTCATCGATGACAACTACAGCTCTCCAAATGAGCTTCGTTTACCAAATACAAGCGACGTTTGGGCACTGGCCAGCATGAAAACTGCCGGAAAAGTTAAATCTTCTGAGCTCCAGAACAGTGTTGAGACTTCCGATGAAAAAGCTGTCAATAACTCGATGGTAACGAAAAGTTTACTCGATTGGACACGTGTGATGATGAGTACCAATGAAATGCAAGCTGAAACCACTGCCAAAATTATTGAAAGCACCACCACTGAAGTTCCTGGCGTTCAGACAACTACAGAAGTAACATTGACCGAAATTTCAACAACAAAATCCCCAATAGATGCCACCACCGAAGAAGTCAATTTGACAGACAGGACTCACGAGAGTACCATTCTGACAGAACATGAAGTTGAAAATAAAACTCCAGCCAAGTTTGAAACCACAACGAGTTTGGATGACAAGCCGGAAGTAACTACCTCTGATCGAGTTAGCCTGGATGACACTTCACTGTCACAAACGGAAGATGACATTTTGTTAACAACTAAATCGAGTCTCATCCTTTTAAAGGGTCGCCATGATGGGTTTATTGAGGACAATAAAGTTGAAGGTAGTGATAGTGTGGAGGAGAAGCCACCCTTACTAACCACTACAACAACAACAACAACAACAACAACAACTGCTGTCATACCCAATATAGCGACCATGAAAAGTGAAACAACCAATTCACCTGTTAATGGTGAAACGACTGAAGAAGAGCATACCGGCACGATCTCAACGTCAACCTTATCGTTGATAGATTTCACTACACCGATGCCATTTTTGACATCTACAGCACCAACAGCGACAACAAGGGAAACAACAACAACAACAGCAGTACCAGCAATTGCATTTAATATGGATGAACCCCCAAATATGGCTTCCACACACACACCGTCACAATCCTCTCCAGCGGCAACAACAACAACAACAACTGTAGAGCCAGAATCGACAACAATCACATCACCACCAGCTGTTACGGTTATGGCAGCAACGACCGAAGCACACACGCCCGCAATAATCAGCAACGATACAATGACACAGAAAAACAACAATTACAACAACTACGAGGTACTGAACGAAACGACTACAAAATCTGCTGACAACAGTTCTATAGAAGCTTCCGAGGCTTCAACACGCGTCGCGACGAACTGGGCAACAAGTAACCCAGAGACGACTACAGCGGAAGTAGATAGGTTAGACGATTTTGACGTCACAACCGTGCCGACTTTTGAGAATAATAACGCGTACGAAATTGCAACGCCACAACCGTCAGCGACTATTGCAAGTGTTGTTACCTTTGGACCAACGACGACGATACCATCTATCATCGCCAGTGGAAACAGTACCACATCTACAGAGGATTTAGATCATATCGATTCGATACAGAAAATCTCGGATACGGCCGAAACGTCAATTGAGAGTAATGTCATCGATCCATTGCATGTGGGTGTACCATCAACGACGACAACCACCACTACCACTACCACCACACCACCAACAACAACAACAACAACAACAGAGGAAAGCAGTCAAGAGAATATGAGAATGCAATCAACTGTGAGGGGAGAAGTGGATTCCATTTCATCGACACCGGCGACGACGACAACGACGACGACGATAGCAAATTACGATGATTCAACGACATCGACACTGCAATCGATATCGACCAAGAAAGAAGATGTGTACTCAATTGTTCCCACAATCGATAGCGGCGGGTTCCATGTTCCAAAACCGGTGGTTGATGATGCGACCACTACAATGTCAGGAGTGCTAGCCGCCGGTGCCGGTGGTGGAGGTGGTCAACCAATGGACTCACCAGATGGACAAGAGACCGATGTCAATGTCATAATTGCCATTTCAGTGAGTGTCGTGGGGATAGTTGCTCTCATACTGTTGGTGGCTTTCTTGTATGTCATGCGGAAGAGACAGAAGCAGATGTCATATGGACAGAGATGTAGACCGGTCAGCTTGGATGCGTATAGTTTGGACAATGTATCGGTGTATAATAGTGTTCGAAGGAAGGGAGCAGCATTGAGGGCATCGAAGCGATCATATGGAAATGTGGCTTTTGATGATCCCTCTCTGAGGCACAATGTCCTGGGGACGCATGAACTGGCCAAGTATGTGGAAAAGAAATCAAGCATATGGGAGGAGTTTAAGGATGTGCCACAGATTATTGCAAGAGCTGATGAGGTGCCAGCAGGATGTGAGGAGAAGAACAGGTAAGTGTCAACAACAAAAAAAAAAAAAGTAAAAAATCGGTTTGAAGCTCCCATCTACCTTTTTTTCGATGACATAGGCGCCTAGATACGCGTCAATTGCTTCAATAGTGTATCAAGTCGCACCTGCAAGCTCGTTAAGGTTTTTAACGGATGGTTTTGATGATTATTACGGACGAAATGAGTTCAAGGCTTATTGGTTGGATTTCGGGTTCGAAACTTGCGTCCACAAATTATTTATATGCTCTGCTGCTCACAGAAAACTGTCAAAAAACTGGGAGGTGACCATCATAGTTGGTTATGAATCAAAGATGTTGCTGTGGCCATAGTGTTTTGCAGTCTAGATTCTCTGAATCTAGAGTACGATGTATTTAATGTGTGGGTTGAGAGGTAAAAGGGGCAAAAGCACGGTAGGGACATCCTACGGAGTCAGCCTAAGGGTTACATTTGTATTCTTTGCTTAGTATTCTTAAGTGATCCGTAGTTGAGAATTGGACTATGTCGTGTAAATCCACAAAGTTATCTATGTTTGACTTCCACTTGAGCCTTGGGTCGAAGATAGATCAATTTTAATTGTAAATAGCATCAATTCAGTCCAGGATTGATACTAAGTCCACATCTTGCAGTCCAGGTGGTCATTTTATTCAGAGCAATCTCCATGATATCTTTTATCACGAAAGGAAACATCACTGACACCAGTATAACTACGTATGCGATCACCTTAACCCTTTCTCTGTCTAGTCTTACCAGAATTTTGTTCATAGCTATGAACTATAGCCAGCGCCTCTGTCAGTGATTTTGCTAAGGCTGACTGAATAATTTCTAGGCTATCCGTTGACTGAGTCACTCTTCTATGCCCAGCTTGTTGTTGTTAAAAGCCCCTTTTTTGTCCAAGAAGGTAGCTAGGATATATTCTTTTTCGATTGTTCTAACCACCTCATGCAGAGTGAAGATGTGACTTGCATAGCGATACTTCTTCTAGAATACTTCGCTTGTGGAGTTTTTCTTTCTACAATCTCCACCTGCCCTACTCAAGAAGGATGTGTTGGAGTGTTCCTTGGATAAAATGTAGCTTAGTCCAGCAGAGTCCTTAAGAGTTTTAATAAATTGACAATAATTCATCCAGAGTTCCCTTTTGGCTTTTTTTTTTTAGGTCGTTCTTGTATATCTTAAGACAGTCTTTATAGGGCTGCTAGACCAGTAAAGTCTTTTCTTCACTAACCGCTCTTTCCCTGCTGATTTTGCAGAAAGTTTCAGGGTTGGTTAGGTGTTGGCTGCAGGGATCTTTGTAAAAGTGTTTCCTTTTTGGGTGGAAATCGAGTGCAAAAGGACGGGATGTTCCTTGACCTGCACTATGACAGTTTGGAGTACTGTAAAGCGATATGAAGGAATTTGTCTTACCTACGCACGTCGGAGTGAAGGTGGGCCTCAACCAATAAGCCTTTCCAGTTAGCCCAGACCTTAGCGAACTCCGCACTGATGTGGGTCCCTTTCTACTTGTACACACTATCTTAGATGAGGTTTTTCTCAACTGCGTTGTCCCTCCGGGGCAGAGTCGTCTTCCAACATGATGTCGACAAAACAGAGTTGGCCGGCATTTTACTGCCTAGCTTCCTTCAAATGGAAGAGTCTTTATTGTATAGCTTTAGTATTAATCTTTCATTCCAGAGCTTCCTTTAACGAGATAAGATCTCAAACTGCTTTAAAACCTCCTCTTTCGAGACTCTTTTTTGACATTTTTCAGTGTTTCTACGTCGCGTGGACGATGAAAATTGTATACAAAGCGTCTCCTTTGTTTAAGGAAGCTTTGAATATTTAAAGTGCTTCTCGGTTAATTATCGTTGAACGAATTATGAATGACACATCCCTTAAAATTAATTTACTACGAAAAAGAAACCGCAGACATGAAGAATGCTTGCCTCAATTAGCAACAACAAGATAAGGTCTTTTAGAAGCTAATACAACACGTATAACTGGAGTATGAATAAGCCTCTGGGACTGAGGGCAATGCAGATTGTGCAGATATTTTGTATATTTAAGCAAAGTGGTCTCATAGGTGGAATTCTGACTGTTCTTACAGATACAGATACACCGCTCTTTCACGTTTTCTTCACAAGACCGTCAAGCTAATTTTTTGTTTACGTTCCTCGTTGCGGGTTTGCCCTCACATACCTTTCAACTTTCAAGGAGTTTGTTCATTCTGTTTGACAGAGTTCTGCTTTTCAATTGTATCTGGATGCAAAGAAGTGTCTTTATGCCTGTTTATACCTTAAAAGTAAAATTACTAATGATGACGCTTTGTTTCAGTTGATAATGTAGGGACTGTTTATCTTTCTTTTATCTGTCTTTAGACCGAATTTAGTTGCATTTAAATCAATTCCAAGAGACACTGACAGGAGAGCTTGCTTCTTTTCGCTAGACAGTGCGCCCCTTCACTTCCCTCGAAGCCTTCATGCCCTGGAGTACAGGCAACTATGACTGCATGACTACCTGAATGCGGATGCCTTTAACTCTTCTCTGCAGACATTCACGTACGTCTCATTCGATTGCGTAGACCTCAGTTGTTGCAAGCTGGAACCTATCTGTGTCTGTATACACAATTGAAGAGTTTGGTACTGTTAGGTTAGGTTAGGTTAGGTTGGGCGGCGGTCCCCAATAAGCAGGGACCCACGTAGGCCAGAATGAAGGTCCATTGTGATACCGAGTGTAGAGAACCGGAGACCAGCCTCGGAAACCTTACATGCGAGAATTCCCTATAGAGTGGAGTTCTGGGCAACCGTTTCGGTATAAACCACACTAAGTGCAGAACCAGTTAGACCCACATACGAAACTTTTGATTCTAAAGATATCGAGCCTGGCTAGGTCGCTGAGGTCATTGAAGAAGTACTCTCCTAATGTTATCCTCCTCAACCTTGATAGAGCAGGGCATGTGCAAAAAAGGTGAGTAAGCGTTTCCTCTTCCTCCTCGTCTCTGCAGCGTTGGAGGATCCAACGATTTCTGTAGAAGCTGCAGAGACGAGGAGGAAGAGGAAACGCTTACTCACCTTTTTTGCACATGCCCTGCTCTATCAAGGTTGAGGAGGATAACATTAGGAGAGTACTTCCCATTCTGGTAGCATGCCTGCCAATAAGACAATGCCCCGTAAGGGCTCCTATTATAATTCTAATAACTTTCCTGTTTACGGACAGAAGTCTTCATGTTCTCTTCAGATCCAGGTTAGGCCAGATCTGCTTCGACAGAAGACAAGTATTGATGTTGTTCCACCTGTTGTTAGCTATTCTTCTAGCTTCGCTATCAAGGCGAGCTTTTATTTTATTTTGGTACTGTTACGAGACCTTTCTTTCCTTCATGTGTGGTGGTCACGTATAACCATCTAGAATTATTGGAGAACTGGAATCGAGAGTTTTAGGGATGAGGTCATTTTGAACATGTTTACCGATTCGCAGACGGACAGTCAGGTCGCCGGCTTTTAAGTTTAGAGCTTGATGCAGTCTACGAGAGAGGGTAGAGCTTCTTTTTGCACTTGTGCGTTTGCCAGCAGTAAAGGTGTCTAATATCTCATTTCATAGAAACTTTCTTGGGTACTATCTTGGAAGGAGTTTCGATGTTTGGCTTCTGCAATCTTCTGCATAGAACTTATGTCCAGCTAGCTTATGTAACACGCGTTCTTAATGTGAGCATTTCTTGACTTCTCTAATTGTTTGAGGAAATAATGCACTTCTTAAGTTGGCGAAGTCTTGTCTGGTCCATTTTGAAAGTTCCAAAGGCTTGATCTCTAACTTTACAAGTGTGTAGTCATAGAAAGGAATTGAAGGAGAGAACCTTGTCTGGTGTAATTTCGTTGCTCTCGTCAGCAGCGAGTTGCTTGGAAGAGTTTAAACAATTCCATACAAGCTTGGATCGCTACCTGATTGATAAAAGAGATGACAACCAGTTTCATAAAGCGGCTTCGCCTAATGCCATCACTGGCACTTAAGCTGATTGCATACAAAGGGTGAAGTTTTTCATCTTTCGAGTGTTAGGCAGAGCTTCCAGTCCAGGCAAGTATTTGAATTTGTTGGAAACCTTTCCGAGCTAAGACTTTTTCAGTGTGGTAAGTCCAGAGTAAGAATTTTGGCCTTAAGCCTCACTTCTTCCCAATAAGTTTCTTAGAAGGTCTATGGTAACTTTGGTGAGGACGTTTTTTTTTTTTTTAATGAGTGAGTCTCTGGTCTAGATTTATTCATAAATACTTGACTGCCATTGAAAATGAGATGTGGAGTCTGACGACTTGATTGATTCATTGTCGGCGGCGGCGCCATGTCTTAAGAGCTCAAACAGATAGAATTCTAGGGAAATATTCGTGCTCTTACTTTCTGTTACAATGTGTAGTTAATAGTAGACCTCCCGTCAGAGTCATTCAATTTAAAATGAATTTCATAATTATTATCTTTTCAGATACGCTAATGTTATTCCGCTGCCAGAGACACGAGTCATCCTCCAGCAACAGAACGGCGATGAGAAGAGCGAATACATCAACGCGAACTATGTCAGGGTAAGTGTGGAGCCTCAAGAGATATACTTAGTTTGTACAATTATATCGTCTAATCTGCGCTTAAGTCACGGAAGCATAAAGCATGGAGAACAGAAATTACGATCTTCATTACCCGCTCTTGAAGCCATAGTCATAGTTGTGTCGAAAACAAAGTGCGTAGGATTTGCCATTTAACTGCGACGCTTGATTATTTTCATCATTTCGAGCATTCAAAGGCGAAACCCACCGGAGAAGAACTAATGATTGCCAGAAAGACCTTTATGCGGGCCTCTTAGATGAGTCACCATCATTTTGCGAAGTGACATAAGAGATTGCTTAAGTTTTTCTTCTTATGATGCCATCACCTCAGCGCAGACTTGAACATTTTTTTCGAATGCAAATTTGGGAGCCTAAAGCCTAAGTTCTGAGAACTTGTGATGAATTAGTTGTTTTCTAAATTCCAGAGCATTGTTCAGTCTTCAAGTTGTTGATTGTGAAGAAGTTAAATGAAAACTCTAACCTTGCGTAGCGCTGAAAGCTAATTATAATCATTACTTACCTACACATCCGTGCTGGGAGTGAGAATACGCTTTGGGAACACACTCATTGTGTTGAGGGGAAAGTTAATCACTTTAATCGCAAACACTTGCGAGTAGATAAGATTCTACTTGGCACTGTTCGGGCGTCCAGATAAGACTCTCTCATGTGCGTGAGGTTGTTTCGAAGTGTTTCCCTCGACACAACGTGTGCGAATTTTATTGTTTGAATCAGAGAATAGGGTATGCTTTCGGTTTATCCACGGTTAGTGATTCATTGGGAGTCATTAGGTGTGCGTGGAGATAAGCCTTAAAAGGCTTAAGCATGTCATAATTGTTTTTGCAATCTATCACTCTTAGGAATGATGATAAATGTGATCAATTTGAAATTTATGCTCGGGTTACATTGAGTCATGACTTTGAGTTTGTGATCTAATGGAAATTGTTTGTTTTGATACTTGCGTTGGTTGACTTATGTAGCTCAATACACCACCGAAGCTGTTAAGATTTAAAGATCGCAGACCTGAACACAAATCAAAAAGGTTTCCAGAGAATGAGGGAACATGTGATGACGGACGGATGGGGCTTTAAAGTCGTTAAGCATTTCTGGTGTTTTGTCATCCCAGAATAACAGCAGACAACCGACGATTAGCTGGTCTAAAGCCAGTGTACAACCTTGAACCTCCATTTATTGCTGCCGGGTATCTTTTTGCATGCATGGTAAGCAATGTATGCTTTTAAACGCGGCTATCAATGTCCACTTTGCAATTCAGTTTTGAGTCCGGTCTAAGTATTTTGACGTATTCTTAAGTGTCAGGCGAAAATTGTCCACAAAATAGTTCTCAAAGGTTGGGATCGCATAATTTCTTAGTCCTAGTCTGAGTCAGAGATCGGCTTCTTATGAAATGAAGCATTAGTCTGCTTAGAGAAAAAAAAAATTAACGTTAGACGGTGATCTTGTGCCATGTTCCATGCTATTCAGTACGCCATTCCTGAAAATAACTATCAAGAAACAGTGGACTTACTGCGCTACTTTCACCGAAACCATTGCCCCTTAGCCTGAAACACGGGTCGTGTGATGGAAATCTACTTACCAATAGAAGTCAACATTTTTGAACTGTCAAACATAAAGCTGTGATTTCTTGACAGTTGTCAAAGATAAGTCAATAAGTTCTTGTTTTTTTTTTAAATTGTTATTAAGTATAATCTACAAGAGCAACTGTCGACCTAAATCTGGGGAGATCGGCCAAGTTGCTCATTCCAAGACGATCGCAGCAAAGAGTTATCTAACTGATCAGCTTACATCACTTTTTGCATAAAGGTCTTGGTATGCTTGCTTACAAAATACTACTGACGCAAGAATTGAAGCCGGTGAGACTTTCCTGGTAAAGCCTCAAGGCTTGTTCTTTTTGGATCCGTGATTGTAGTATGCCTCCACGAACAGGCTTAGCTTCTGGCCAAAATTCGAAACCTGACCTTATCTGTTCACGTAATGTTAGTACCTTAACATAGGCAGGATCGTTTGTTTAAGCATTTAAAGAAGATTGTAGAGGAAAAGAGTAGAAATTAACATATCTGCACAAACTTTGCAGCCCTATAGCTTCAAATGTGTTAACAGAATCTTTAACTAGTAGAATCTGAAAATCCTTAAGTTATCTAGTTTTATAATCGATCAACCTTGATGTGAAACCATGAAACCTAAACTCACTTAAGCTTGGTTTGGTACTCTTGCTTCGATATAATTGTTGTTCTTAGCAACGTTTGTCCATCACTTATAAGTTTGACAACCTTTTTCGTTGTGCTGTTTTGGTAATAAGTACCAAATATGACCTCAGTTAGGTACTAGAGTCAAAAAAACAAGTATTTTGCGCGACAGGTCGTAGATAGCCAAGGCTTTTCGTACGAATAGAAGTGATCTACAGTTTTTATTTCCGTCTCCGATCGCCAGATTGAGAAACTTTTACAAAATATGCTCGCGGAGGTTCGTCATTGCCTTCTAAGAAGTCGTATTAGGAAAAAAGTTGTCTGTTTTACTGCGATTCGAACTTGGATCAGTCCACTAACAACTAACCACTAACCACTGATTAACAACGACGACTGGAATCACCAGATCTTGTTTCCGCTTACTCTTCGGTCTAGTTTTGAGGTCTGAACCAGGCTTAATCTTGGAAATACTCAAAACTATGTTGTATTCGTCAAGCTTTTGCTTTCCTTATCTAAATTGGTATACATTAAGGTGCTTTACACGTGCCTATTCTTGATCCAAAATACAAAGAACATCATTTATATTTATTATATGATGTCAGGCTTCTCTTGCGCTGGATTTTTGATAGTTCTTACAATGTTCAGACGGTTAAATACCCCTTTTAAGACACAGTATATCTAAGGGCCTCTGACTGAGCCTCCCTACCGGATTTGTTTCCTTGCAAAATAGCTAGTTAAATTTAGAGAAGTAGCACCTGTAATGATGTCCAAAAAGATCTAAAGAAGAACCCTGCATATCCGGTTTAAAGTGTTCTAATTGAAATTTGTTAATTGCCTTCCCAACCTACTCGATTGTCAAGTGAAACGTGTCACAATACCCGAAGCTGGTTAATTGTGACTGAAGCGATTCAAGTGAAATCATGTGCGTATCGAATGTAATCAAGTGGAACTTGAACTTGAACACATTTATTCAGATTTCTTTGTTTACTTATGCTAATTAGAAGGCTTCACTGACTCAAGCAAATTTGTCTAGAGTTTTAAACGTGCCAATTCGTTTGCTCATTAAGGTAAAGTGCTTCATTTCATAAGCGCTACACCTATGTATAATTATTTGCATCACGATTTTTTATTTTTATTTTTATTTTTTCCGCCTCTTTTTAGGGTCCCAAGGACACCACAAACTACTACATCGCATGCCAAGCACCACTGGAAACAACAGTCACTGACTTTTGGCGCATGATATGGGAACAGAATTCACGTGTCATTATCATGGCAACAGATCTGATCGAGAACGGCATCGACAAGTGTGCCGAATACCTCCCACCATCGGTGACACTCGACAATCACACTGTTTTCGGTGATTTCCAAGTTACCCTGAAAAATCGTGAAGTCAAAGAGAAATACGCCATCTCTACGCTGATGTTAAAGAACAACGCCAAGGACGAGAGTCGAGAGATCATCCACTATTGGTATCAATGGCCCGAAGCCGGAGTGCCCACGGATGAAGCAGCTATCATTGCTATGCTCCTGGAAGCCAGAAGCTCCCTCAAACAATCCACCATGGAGTCGAGTGACAACAAAACTGAAATCATCATCACCGAGGAAAAGCCAACAGCCAAAAACGAGATCAACGGCAACGTTGTCTCAGAGAAAACCAAACCACCTTCAAAGGACCCAGGGTAGGTGCCAATAAATCCCCACCATGTGTTTGTGATTGTTTTCGAATTCCATTAATCCACCGTTTGTCCATTCACTTATAGCCCCCTAACGATTCACTGCTCTCCAGGTACGGGCCGAACTGGTACAATTCTCGCATGTGACATTGCCATGCGTTGCCTCGAGGAGCCGAAACGTTGCGTTGACATCCCACAGATTGTCTACAGTGTGCGGAGAGGTCGTGCCAGCGCTGTCCAAACCAAGGAACAATACGAATTTATCTACAAAATAACCAACATGTACGCAACGAAAATTTCAAACCTAAACAATGATAATTAGTTGCAAGTTGCTGAGTTGGGCCTCCAAACTAGGCTTATAGTTGTTTTATTTTTTTTTTATTTTTAAGCTTCATTGCTACTCACACCCTTTAACGTGCATAGGTTATAAAATTTTCAAAACAGCTGTTATGGTATTCCTCTCTATTGTGATATAAATGTATTTTTATTTTTATTTTTTGCTTGGCCCCTTTGTGTACAGTGGAACGTGGAGGTCCCCACGAATGTATTATGTTTGACATATTATGTATTTATCGCTTTAAGCATTGTATTCGAAACGATTTTGCACATATGTAGTGTAAGAATGGTATTATTCAAGAAGAGTATGTTTTTTTCTTTTTTAGTGATAAGTAAATATTGTAAATTTTATATGTGTAAATAAATAAGTAATAAACTGTGTTATATACGTACATTTATTCACGAAATAATAAGAAGCATTTTGTTATAAACTAAGACACTCGAAATCCATGATAAACAGGTATAACTTCGAGGTGGTATGGGGCTATGTCTACCTTGGCTCTGCTATCGTTTCTAAAAAGGATATCTCATCAGAAATCAAACGAAGAATAACTCTTTCCAATCGATGAGACCGCTTTGGGCTGGGAAGGCAATTGAGGAGTAAGGCCCTTTCCCGAAGAACTAAGGAGGCTCTATCAATCGGCGAGACCTCGCGAGAACTATCACAACAGTTGCTCGCAAGAAGGTACATCGACATATACATAGATAGTCAAGCAGCCATCAAAGCCATCACACTCAAAACAATCAGATCCCGAACTGTGAAATGCTGCCACGAAGAGCTCAAGGAACTCAGCGCCAATCACAACGTCACACTTATTTAGGTCCCGGGGCATAAGGACATCCATTCCCTGGAATTGAAAAGGCAGATGAGTTCGCAAGAATGGGTTCTGAGATGGATCTGACAATGGCCGATGACTCAACCCACCCTCACTAGAATTAAAAAGTTAAGCATCACCGCGAAATTCCAAAACTCGCGAACGAGAGATGGATTTTACTCACGACATGCCGCACCTCAAGAACGTTTTGGCGAGATCTAAATAGGAGGCAAACCAAAGAAATCATCCCACTCTACAGAAGTCACCTATTATCTCTCATAGGTATTATGACAGGTCTTATGCGACGTAGACGCCGAGGAGAGCACGTTCCACCTCCTATGCGAATGCCCAAGCCTTAGCAGAAACAAGAAGACAACACCACACCACACCGGGGAACACAATGAATCCTTTGAGATCCGAGTGAAGCTAAAGCTATACATGAGTGCAGCCACCCCCTATAACCTAACCTGACAGAAGAAGGTTCTATACTTGACCTTAATCATCCCATTCCTACCCTGTGACGTCAGAAACAAGAAGACAACCCCACACCACTCCGGGGAACACAATGGATCCTTTGAGATTCGTGTGAAGCTATACATAAGTGCAGCCACTCCTATAACCTAACCTAACATAAGAAGACGCTGAAGCATTGACTCTATCGAAGGCCGGTGAAGAGACTCTTAGTTGCTTCGACCGAAAAATTCTTCATAGGAGGAGGAGATTCAACGACAAATTATACTAGCTGTACAGCGACATTGACCTGGTCAAAAAACTGCTCATTGTGGGTTGAAATGGCTAGGACATGTAGAGCGAATGGAAACCATCGCTCCTGCCGGGAGAATCTTTGAATCTTATCCGGTGGGACAACGCAGTAGAGGAAGACCTCGCTTAACGTGGTGAACACAAATAGAAGGGGACCTTAATCAACTTAGGTTAGGTGTCTTTTACAACAATAACAGATATATCCAGCTGATGAAGTGGCAATCGGTATTGATGCAGTCAACATACGAGGATCCAATGCGGAGACCTGGGCCCCTACTCTATATTGCGATTCTAAAGTTCGGATCGTTCGAAAGTGGAAACTTTGTATGGATTTTATGAATTGCGTTTCAAATTGCCCGTACGAAATTTCCCCTTTCGAACGATCCGAACTTTAGAATCGCAATACAGGGTAGGGGCCCAGAGTAGGGGCCCTGTTTGTTGACGTTGTGGCAGGTCTTGTGCTCAAAAATGGTGTTACTTATGACAAGGCGATTGGCATTAATATCACGTTTGTCCAGTCCGTACTTCTCGATCGATAACAAGTCAAACCCTTCAATTAACATGACGACTTCTCTGTTTGACGTTATGTTGAAGTCGGTGCCTACCTGGTCGGAGAAAGCATCCTTATCGTCATTAGACGAGAACTCTGTTGGGTCGAAACACTGTATAATGGAAACGCGGAATCTGTCCGTCTCCATTTGGTGAAAGCAGCTCCTTTTAGCAGTAGTTCAGTGAGTCCAATCAACTACATCAACATCGATTAAAAGGTTATGGAAAGCTGGCATGCAGATTTTTCTCCGCTGATAACCATGCACGTTTGCAGAGCAGCATCTCGCTTATCGTCGCCAGTTTGAGCGCTCACCTCCAAATAAATAAATCATCTTATTCTTGAAACAATAATTTTTTTTGTTTATATTTGCAAAGAATAAAACATAGAAACACTTAACTTAATAGAAAGACCACAATCGCTTTCGAATTTCTTACAACCAAGATCCTCCTTTTCCACTCCCCTGAACTCCGCCACCAATAAGAGCTCCTTGCCATGGTCCAATCAGTTCCAGATTCGAAACATGATTTGTTCCAGCGTTTATGGGATTGAACGCATTATCCTTTGTCAATGTCAAATGATGAGCAGCCGCTGCTGCTCCATTTTGCAACAATGTACCGTATTTCGATGCCTCGTACTCTGACTTTTGAATTTCAGCGGCAGCAGCATGAGCAGATCGTTGCAAAGCTGATGCTGCTTCGGCTTCCTTTGAAGCAGCGAAACGCTGTTGATGAGCCACTGCAGACTTCGAGGCAGCCAAACGTTGTTGTGCCAAAACAACTGATTGAGCTGCAGCTGCAGCTTCGGATCTCTGTATAGCTGCTGCAGCTTGACTCTTTTGTGTAAGAATCGTAGCGGCTGCTTCACGTTCCATTGCCATGTGCTGTTGTTTCTGGACATTTTCCTTAGCTGCTTGCATCTGTTGCTGGGCGATGAGAACATTGGCTGATGCTTGTTTTGCTGCTGCAATTGCATTGGCCACTTCAGAAGGAGATGGACTACATAAGACACAATCAATTGAAATTTGTTTTTAAGAAATTATGTTGAACTAACCTTGAATTCCATGGTCCTGATGACGATCCGCCTCCAGAAAGTCTTAATGCTGCAAGGGAGCCACCACCGAAGAATGGATACCCATGTCCGAATAGAGGAAGTTCCCTCTTCTTAACCTTTTCAGTTCGAACTTCGACACTTGCCGCCATAAGGATAGTTCCGAGGACAATCAGGAAGATAAACTGCGCAGAGGAATATATAAATATAAATTCTAGAAACTATGTATCCTATTGTTTGTTGATTTACCGAAAAGTTTGAAGCCATTTTCTTAGGTTTGCTTGCTACTTGGACAAAGGAGTTGGTTACTCTGAAGTTAAAATGAAAATTTGCTGAGTATTTATACATCCATTGGATTGTGATCGACTTCCTCCAGCTTCGGATAGAAAACTTTCAATTTTATTGATGATACAATTTGCGTGAAATAACGTGCCGATCCTCATTGGAATAACGACATTAAAGTGAAAGGGTTCAATAATTAGTTAAAGAGAGTGAGACCCTACTAGGGAGACTACGATCCATACCGAAAGTTGATTATAAAAGACGTAATTGAATTCATCAAATTAAATATTGAAGTTGCTTTGGAAGATAATTGCGGAGTAGGATGAGGTGTTTGGTTAGATTGAGCTCAAACTCAAATCATCTGGCCTTTGGTGAACTAAAGAAATTAGAACAATGTCTGAGGTCAGAGAATTCTATTTTCAGGTGAAATGACGACGTGCTTCTCATGAAACGATATGCCTGTGGAACTTGATTGTTAAGATCATTAAAAGGGTATGCTTCAAGAGTGCCTAAACGATTCTCTATAAGCATGCCTGACTAAAATGGGATATGGGGTGATGGAATTTAACATTTTTTTAGAGAGTTTTCAGATCCAGAAAGCATGTCAGTAAGTTTATTTTACGTGTCAACATCTAAGACATACAGTTACTTACCAATTGCTTTTCTATTCCTTCGATTGACCACAGTCATCAATCGATACTGCAAAAGATAAACTCCAGTAGAATCCTAAATGACGCCGTAAATGTGCCGCTCCAGAAGGTACTATTAAGCCCATGAATCGTGCCAGTAATGGAGTGTAACCCTTTTGGGATGCATGGTGCCCATATGTACCAGCAAAGTTCAAACATCACTGTATTGCGTCCCGAAAGGCATAAGCTTTGCATATTAGGAGCTCAACTACCTCTCATTGATATGCATTCATTTCTTAGGGTGATTCTGGTGGACTGAGCGCATTTTACAAGAATCCTCGCTCCTGTCTTCATTCGACGATCCTACTTTTATCATTACGAACTTCATTCAGGGTCTTCAAACTAACAAGAAAAAAAAGCTTCCTGAAGGCGATCGTCTGTTTGTGCAGGATGACAATGGAGAATGCACACTGCTCCATCAAGGACGGTAAAGAACTCACCGAGACCTTTGATGTCAAAAAAGGATTTAGACAAGGCGATGCGCTGTCATGCAATTTCTTTAACATCATTTCTGGAAAAAATAGTGCAAAACCCACGCGCCAACACAAGAGGCACAGTCCGTCCGTTTCAAAAGTCCGTCCAATTACGCGCATACGCCGATGATATTGACATAATCGGAAGAAAGCAGCGTGATGTCAGTGGCGCTTTCGCGAGTATTGAGACGGAAGCGGCAAAAATGGGTTTAACGGGAAATAAGGGCAAGATCAAGTATATGCTGTCAACAAGAAAGCACACTCAACACCGACGTCTCGGACATAACGTCTCCCTCGACAGATATAACTTTGAGGTAATTAAGGACTTTGTCTACCTAGGCTCTGTTATCAATTCAGACAACGACATCAGCGTTGAGATCAGACGAAGAATAACCCTTGCTTCTTTGGGCTAAGAAGGCAATTGACTAGCAAAGCCCTCTCTCGAACAACAAAAGTGACCCTATATAAGACTTTAATTATCCTAGTCCTGCTCTACGGCGCACAGGCATGGACTTTATCAAAAGTGGAAGAGGGTGCTCTTGGCAGCTTCGAGAGGAAAATTCTTCGGGTGATTTTCGGTCCCGTCTGCATAGACGGTGAGTGGAGGATGAGATACAATGACGAACTGTACGGGTTGTACAGCGACATCGACTTAGTCAGAAGAATGAAGGTCCAACGAATGAGATGGCTGAGTCATGTAGAGCGGATGGACACAATGCCCCGGTCTGCGAAATCTCCGAATCCGCCCCCGAGGGACAGCGCAGTAGAGAAAGGTGGTGCACGCAAGTTGATGGGGACCTCAACCAACTTAGTGTGCGAAACTGGAGGCAGTTACCTTAAGATCGAGCTGGTTGAGGCCCAGGTCCACCCCGGACTCTAGCGCCACCTTAAGTAAGTAAGTAAGAAGGCGATTAAGCTACATCGCATCAAATAATAATAACGCATCATGCTACTAAGCGTTGCAAAGATCCTAAATCTAAACTACTTCGACCACTTTGTAGTCCTAAACACTCTCTCCAAGCATGATTTAACAGATGCTTATTGGTGCATTCCAATCAGAAAGTTACATATAACGACTGCAGCGCACCATGACGTTGTTACTTCTTAAAGCCTTGTCACAATCTGTGCCATCTTCCGAGCAATTCGTACTTTACGACTCCAGCTGAATAAAGACATTATTAACGGCCAAGTACACATCCATAACAGACTGTGAGCAGCACCACACCGAATCAGGCACTGGACAGCGATAAAGTATAAGTTATGACTTATCTCTGGCACTGGGGGTCGAAGATTCTCCAAATCAACTTCAGAAACGCCTAAGAATCCTTTCATTTATCTCTTCTCCATTACCTGTTGGTAAATTACATACTAACCTACCAAACATTGTATCTTGTCAAAAGTCAAGCCTTCTTCTAATGATAAATAAAAATGCTAACATATTTTAAAATAGAGTTTTATAAACTTTTCCATAAACCAGGCCCTCCGCCCCTTCATTTGACGTTTATTTTAAGTCTTTACATGCTTTAGAAGCCAAGATATCGAACTCTGAAAAGTTCATCCATGCAAATTTAAATTTCCCACACAAAAATTTTTCTGAAGTATGTACTAGTCGCCCAGAAATTTTAGTAGGTATCCCTCTCAGTTTTTTGGCGCCATATTTTTTTGTTTCCTCTCAAAAAAGTTGAAATGTGATCGAGAAGAAAAAAATGTATATACAGCCGTGTGCTCTTAAGGTTGCTCTATAAAATGGCACCTTCCAAAATGTTGTAACATATACCGTTAGGCGTTGACATGTCAAAACATGATAGAATTCACGACAAATGTCTCCCAGATTTGAGTTTCTTCTTTGAAGGAGGTAAGATAGTTCTCGAGAGGAGGAAATTTGTATGTAGTCATGTGCTCTCAAGCTTGCTCTAAAAAGTGACGTTTTCCAAAATTTAATAGCATGTACCGTTAGGCGCTGATAGAAGATATCGTGCTCTGAAAAAGTTCACCACTTAAATCTGTTTTCGTCGAATTGGCGACTTTTCATACAAACATTTTTCTGAAGTACTAGTCGCCCAGAAATTTTAGTAGGTATCGCGCACAGTTTTTGGGATTATGTTTTTTTACTTCCTCTTAATGAGCGATACGGGTTGCCGGGAGGGGAAACATTTATATGTAGTTATGTGCTTTCAAGGTTGCTTTACAAAATGGCTTCCTTAATAAATCATCATATCAAAACATGAATAAAAAAATTAGAAATGAAAAGACGATAGTTTCAAATCTTCATGAATATTTTATTTTTCATCACTCTGGGTATAATTTTTGAGTACTTTTTGCGTAAATCTAGTGCTTCCGCAGCAGGACGTGATCAGGATTATGTTGAGGACTTCCAGCGCTCACACTAATTACTGTTAAATCACGCAGCGCCAAATAGTCGAAGTAGCTCAAATGAATTGATTTAGGAGCTTATTAGCAGGATGCGTAGGTGTTATTTGATGCCTTGTATATGGTAACTGAGTTCTCCGCTGCTGAGATGACTTCAGGAAGCTATTGCTCTTTGGTGTGCACCTTTGCCGTCGTGTTGTTAGGCTGAAGAAATGAAGATCGCAATGATGATGGTGAGATCGTTTGATCATCTTAGAAATGCAAAAATGATGGTCAGAATTTCAGTGATGAGGGCAGGCTTGATGATGCTAGGCAGTACTTTTACACCCCTTTAAAAGGAACATTTTAGAAGCATGTAAGAAAAGTGGAATGAAATATGTAATACCAACGGGAAATTCGTTGAAATGTCGTCGGTCTAAGTCGTGGCTGGATCCGTTAAAATCCAAGGGAGAAAGGCTGTCATTTATAACCCGTTGCTTTTCTGTTGGGGCAACAGTCATATTTCTTAATTGGACCGTAGCTCACTGCCAGATCTCGTCATCCCTTTTGCTGTTTGTAACTAAATCTTCTGCAAAAGCTACAGAGCCGACGAGGGAGAAGAGACAACACTTTGTAAATGGCCAGAGAGAGTGAGACTAAGGTTAAAAGGATCAAATTTATATAAAACTAAATAATTGACTTTAACACAACCATCTAACTATTTATTGCATCTAAAAAATAAATTACAAATGCAATCTTCACTGCCATTTGCATAACCATTTCATTTTCTCTAATCATTTCTCCACACACACAAGCACTCCTCACTTCAGGCAAATTGATATCCAGCGAATGTTGACGCACCAGGGTTCAACAGACCCAATCGTTGTTTCTGTTTTCTCTGCTCCGTCATATGATCTTTCAATTCGCGCAACTGTTGTGATAAATTCGTAACCAGTATCTGAGTTTCTTCCAAGTTCACTTGTAAACTTCTCAATTCAATTTGATCACCATCCGAGTCAACCGCTGCCAGCGACATAGCTCGCAATCTGGGAAACCAATCCAAAATACCAGCCTTGACCATTGCATATACATAACTCTCGGGACCGGTGAATTCTGTAGGATCTTTCACTTTAACCAAAACAATAAAGTACAAATAGTGCCACATGTTGTGTTCGCTCTTGATGTGCTCCTCGAAGCTAACAGTTTTGTTATCGAACGCCGACCGATTCAATCCACAAACGAAACAGGTATTCTTCAGAATCAACTCCTTCTGTTGTTTTTCACTTCTGAGATCGGCAAATGTGTCGATAATCACACCAAAGATCAAGTTAAGTACAATAATAATCACAATGAAGAAGAACAGCAGATCATAGATAACACGTGCTGCAAAAAGTCCTTCCTGGAATGGATCAAAACAAGTTAATAACTCACATTCAAAATGGACTGTGGTAATGTCATACCTTGCTTGACGGTGCTCTAAGAATATCACCAATACCGCCACCATTACGCAATCCTTGATTCAGTGTTGTTACAATGCACATGACCAATGAATCACAAGCACGTTCCTTTTGTTCCCCTTCACCAGCTTCGCTACGCATTTTTGCCACTTCGTCAGGAGAAATGCACGTACTCGGATCATTTTCTACTTGCTGATCAGTGAGATGATTCATCAGAGGACCGCTCTCTTCTAAAAACTCAAATGAGAAGAAGAATAAAAGAAAACCAAATTTTGACATACCAAAAGGTAAATCCGGGTCCACAGGTACTAAGAAGTCATCCTTAAAGAATATATAGCCTATTATTGAGAAAAGGTATACGAGAATAAGTGCCAAAACAGCTGTAAGAACTATGGATCGACCATTTCGTGTTACAGATCGAATAACATTTACTAAAGTCTCTTCGCGATAAACTACGTCGAATAACTGAAAATAGAATAATTTAAGTTTAAGACTGAAGGACTGATTGCGACAAATGTGTAGACATACCAACAGTGAATAGAAAAATGGATGAAATAGAAGGCCACAAAAGACAAAGCATATGTATCCAATGTGATAGAAAAGTTGAACGTCTGTGATTATTTTGAAAAAGGTCTTTTCGAGTGTTCCTTGGTTGCCCATTATGCTGATGATGTGCACGCCTTTCAGTGCCACCTAGAAAACAACTCATGAGAGCAAGCTCAAGCTAAAGCAATTGAATAAACTCACTGTCACTGAGCCTAATAACCATAGTGTTGGTTCCGGTCCTATAAGAAATATAAACCGCAATATCACCGAACCAATTAGAGTTCTTATCCCAGATTCACGGGGTAACATGATGACAATCACCAGGGAAAACAACATTATTACCCAAAATAGCCAAGAAACATGTGGAAGTAGTTCTACAAATTTAAAAACATTGTTTAGCTGAATTCGCTTTGATGACACATTAGCTACTTACCGGGCACAGTGTTGTCGAACGGGTAAAAGAACGCCACTATCATATTTATCACAACAACGCAATTGAAGAGTATACTGCTCCATAATGACATGTAACTGCTGACCCAAAACAGTGCTGGTTGGCCTAACAAAAGAGATGACAAAAGACTTGATCAGTTGAATGGACCCATAGCACTTTTGTTAAAAGTGTTTCTTCTGATACGTTGAGTGAAAGTATTTCGAAACATACACAAACCAATCAACTTACCTCTCAATTTCTTTTGCCACTTCATCTCGTTGAACATCTCTTCGGCACGATCAAAGAAGTCAGCTACTTTTGATCCTTGGTCATCTCTCTCTGCTGTATTTAAAATCTTAGTTTTCGTATCAGTCGTAAGGTACTCACAAATCTCGGGAATAGGGAACACAATTTGCTCCAATGTTCTATCGATGCGGACAATCTATAAAAAAAAAGGAACAGATCAACACCGTTTTCATCTTAACCGCCTCAACTTACCTCAATCTGTGCTGTATGCGTTGCATAATACATCAATGCTTGACTCATTTTCGAATCAAAATTAAGCGTTTCCTCTGAAGTCTTCAACAACGCTGCCAACTCTTTGTTATGCTGGGCCAATTGATGGCACAAAATATAAATGTTATGACCAACCTCTCGAGGTGACACTGTCACATCATCATCTTCCGGATCTCCATCATCGTGCTCACTCTCATCGACCATTTCCTCCTGATGATATGCCTTACATGCCACTTCTACCAGTTGCTTTGGATTCATGTTATATAATATTCTCTCTGCATTCTCACTATCACCTCGAGATTCCATTATGGCCAACAGTAGCTTCGATGCGTTATTTTTCAGTTCTAGAACTAAATCCATTCGGTTCTCTCCCAAGGGATTGATGTTGTTCATAATCAAAGCAGTAATTATGTCCAGTCCATTAGATTCATGTGTCGCTATGCAATTCTGATTCTCATGACATGGCCCCTGACAGTATTCGGTAAGAGTTTCCAGTGTCTGATTGATCAGTGCAACATTGTTCTCGTTAATATATAAACCGAGTAGTCCCAGTCCACCTGTTGTGGAGCCACAAATGCAGTCCAAGAACATCAAAGTCTCCGACACGAGATTATAGTTTGTTTTCTGATTCTGATTTCGCAAGAGATTCTGTAAGTCTGGATTGTGATTCTCGCAGAGAAGCTGGAGGAATCTCAATATGGGTTGCATGACCAGAACTTTGTTTGAAAGTTTGTTGCGATCATCTTTATCTTTGTGTTTTTCTAGCTTCTCGGCTAGAATGTCCTCTAACGGGCTGGAAATGTTCAAAGCGGAATTTTCATCGCCGGGATTGATATTTCTGGCGTGGCTGTAGGACCTTGCAGTAGCTAATCCGGCATTGTGAAGTTCTTTCTTGAGTTCATCGGTGATAACCACACCATTGCTCTTGACGCCGTGTTTTCGAGAGATTTTCTCCAGCTCCAAATTCATGTCATGCGGCTTCGACTCATGTGCTTTTGCCGCAATGTCCGAAGTGTTCACTGTCACTGTGGACTTGATCTCTTGCTGAGAGTCTTTCATTTTTTCAAAGAACACCTTAAAAAACGCCTGGTTAAGATCTCCACTAAGGAATTTGTTAAACATGCCCTTCTGGATGATGGGATTTCCGCCCTCGAGGAGTGCGATCCCCAATTCAATTGCCTCTACAAAGATCGATGGAGAATGTACAGATTTTATGACTAATTCTACCACCAAATCAGATGCTCCTTCACGGTCGAGATGATTTTGAACCTCGTGAAGGGTTTTTCCCGCGCGGATCAGGTACTTGGCTCCTGGACCATGAGTGACAATATGAGCTCGGCGGTTGTCTGCTCCTTCGATAGTCTTCTGTGAGAAGCCTTTGCCAAAGTACCGAATGAGAAGTGAGTTCCGCAATGCATCTCCCTTCTCGCCATAGTTAACATCAAACGCCATCATTTCTCGGAGAGTCCTCAAGACTTTCACACAAAGTTTTTCTTCTTTTTCCTCTAAGAGCTTTTCTGTGTGTTTTATGAGCTTTCGAATGAATCCACCACTTTCGCACTTCTTTCGAGACTCTGTTCCTTTAGGGAACAACAGCTCTGAACGATAGAGAATATCAACCAAAAGTGATAACTCTGATTCAACCAGTGGTTTCAATTGGTCCTCCAACAAGGATACAATATCCTGTAAACCTTCTATGATGCTCCGATCTAGTCGCATACAGTTCGAGTAGTAGGCACTATCATACTTTGGCTGCTTCGACGCCAAAAGCCACTTTGTAGTCTGTCGAGTCAACAATGCAGTCTTGCTCGACATTGATACGACTTTCTGCTCCAAATCCAGTGGAATTGCAATATTTCTTGTCTTTGCCGACTCCGAAAGAGTCCTTATGCAATTCTCCACATTGAATCGCTCAGCCAGAGACAACCACTTACACTGAGACAGTTTATAGGTGGCTTGCAGCAATTGTACAAAGATCATCTGACGTGTCTGGACAATGGTACTCTGATCTGAGAAGGGACTACTAAAGAACGTACTCAAAATGGTCATGACTCCGGTCAGCACATAGTTAATCAGAGTCCTGTTCTGGTCTGCTTGAAGTATGCCAATCAACTGGTTGATGTCAGCAAGGAATGACTTCTCAAACAAGTTCCACATGTGTCCCGATGAATAGATCTCTTTCATTTCTACTTCGGTGTCAATGTAACAATGATTCAGGAAGTCCACATAGGCTTCCTTTACCTCGGGTATGCAATCCGGGTGGCAGATAATGGTTACTATGTCATCCAGGGACAACAAATTATTGCACTTAATCTCGGTGTAGACATTCTTTCCCATGGTGCAGCAAGCGAGTAGTTTCACCAACTCCACATGATACTTCAATGGATTGTCATCGCTGAGTGGCTGATCTTTGTCGGTTTTGCGCATCATGGCAACGAACTGATTGAAAGATGTTTTGTCGTTGTAGAAGACTAGGACGTCTTCGCCTGCATTTATAAGCTCCTGCATTACCATGTCTTGACATTTGCGTATAAATTGATTCTCGGCCTTTACGATAGTCTGCAGGAATTGCAAATAAACCACATGTCGGCCATGAATTTCAATGCAATGAACGAAATGTTGGACTACTTTGTCAGTCACTTCATTGCACAACGAGAGATTGTCCTTGAATATTGCACAAACAGTCTTCGCCTCAAGGATCTAGAATGTGGAAATTAATCATAATTACAGAATTAGATTCACTTGAAGACGTAAGGATAAAAGGATTCAAAATGGGTTTCCGCAAGTCGACGGGTTTGTTGGTTAGTGATTGTATGAGGGCCAACAAGTTTCTAAATAAAACAATTAAGCCAATGGTTAACGAATAAACTTAGAGATTTTAAAAGTGAAGAATATTTCATCGACGACTGGATTATTTACAAAGTGCAACTAACAACAGCGACATTTAGGCAAGCCGCGCTTTAACGAGTGGCATCACGTCTACGACTGAGTGCGGTTAAGTGTTATTTAACTTCAGCCTTGCCTGTAGGCACTGAGCTTGTTGGTCTCAGCTTTTTCCTCTTTCTTCTCTGCTGGCTGGTCCAACTTGGGCACTAGTTATACCCAAGTCTGGAAGAAGAACATGTCAAGCTTAGAACAAGGAAATTGCTTCCATCAAAAGGTATTTCGCAGATGCTATATATATAGAGGTGCAATCGAATGGAAGAAAAGGGGATTTGGAGAGTTTTAAGTAGGGATCAGTGTTTTATTTACAAATGGAACTGACTGGAACTGAGTTCAGCTCAAAGTTTTGAATCTTCTTAGACAAAGCAGGACAAACACTTATCTATTAACGAATGAATACATGAAAATGTCCAATTCTTTCGGATTTATAACAAAATTACAGTTAGTAGCAAGGAACTATAGGATGCCACAAGTATTAGATGTGAAAGCAACAACCGACAGACAAACACACAAAGATAATCTTCATACATTCAAAACAGACACACACAAAGCCTCACATTTCTTTGTTTATTTGTGCGTAGCCATTCCACCACCTTAGCTGCAAATGTTTAATTGTTCCGTTTCATTACATCTATACTACACCAAGTAATTTAAATAAGATTTCTACTTACGCCCGGATTGAGAAACAAATCCAAATGATTGTGCAGTAAAACTTGATTTTGTTGATTGCCCAGACAGAAATTTTGTAGGAACTCATGTGCCAGGCACATCAACTCCTTCATAAGGACATCATCCTTTTCATCATACGGATTCTGCAAAAGATCCAGAACGACTGTGTGAACACTTACGTTTCGCAAAAGACGTTGTTCATGTTTTCGAGGTTTCACGTTGCAACCTTTAATAGAAGTTTTTAAATATCCGATTGTTTGACACAAGATTGGAAAGTACTCACCACTAATTACACAAAACTTGTTCATTCTTATAAGAATGTCCTTAACTTTTTGATACTCCATCAGTTGATCCAGACTTAAAGATGCTCTGTACTCAGAGCTTAGGTTTGCTTCCAAAGATTTGTCAATGGATCGGTCAACTGAAAAGAGATCAACTTTAAATGAGTGAGTTATAAAAATCTGTTAACTGGAGCTTTACCAGGAACAATCATCGAATTCTCTTCCATCGCTTTCGATTTGTACACCCACAGTTCTGATTTCTCCACACTCTGCCTTAGTATATCCAAATCGGACTTAATTTGTTTATATGATTCCACATCACTGTCAGAGACAAGTAGTTGAACCTAAAACAAAATTTCCATTGTTGTATTCATACCTGCGGAACTATGAAAAAGGCAGTGCTCACCTGTCGAAAAGCATGTAAGACTTCTTGTCTCTGACTAAAATGCCTGAAAAGTAGATGCAGTGCTCCCGAAACCAATGGCGGATAATCATGCATAATTAGATGCAACAATACTCTTAAGAAAGTTCGTCCACCTTGTCCATCCAAGTCTAAGTTAGCTGCATCTCCATCGCTGCCAAATATACCCTCGGCTTGAATTCCAATTGATTCTAAGTCAATGTTCTTTTGACGAGCATTTATCATTAATTCTGTGGGTTGTGTTTCAGTTTCATCGAATTCACGTTTGAAAATCGATAACAGGCAGCTGATTCTATAGTCGAGACGAACATCAAGGATAAATTGCAGGATTTCGATAATTTTCAGCTTGGTGTCCATAACAAGTGGGTATTCCTTCATTTGACTGACAGATTTTCGCTGAATTGTTGGTGTAGCCATAGCCGAGCCAATTGGACCCAGTGCTAGTGATGTCATAACTGTGTTCATGTCGCCAATCGATCGGAGAACACCACCTTCGGCTGAAAGGAAAAGAACCCAGGTGGTTTACTTGTAAAAAGAAGTTTGGAGTAATTTTTTCTCGGATGAATCAGAGCAAAATGAGGTCGTTTCGTGATACACAAGTCTTCAGCAGAAAAGTAAACCTACTTAGAGTCTTCAGAGTAAAAGTGAATTGAAGCGAACGTTCTTCGTATGCGAGAATTCAACAACGTCAAATACATTCGAAAGGTGTAGCTCTGTCAGCTCTGAAGAGATCAGTGTCAAACAAGAAAGCCTCCGTGGCTAGCTTACTCGGTTTTATCATGTGCAAGTATACTGTCGGTTCAAGTAGGAACACAAAGCCAAAGTCAAAGGTTGTACCTAGAATTACAGCTCTGGGTTCTAGGCCCATCGGGAGCTAACCTCAGAACGGATCAAAAATAGAAGGTTGATATTATGGGGAATAGAGAAGGAAACAATCGGGAAAAAATCTTCAATGCATACCAAGGCTCTTCGAAATGCACTGCAGGTTGATGTAGTTAAAGCTTAAGTGAACACAAGCGTCCACTGGATTTTCCAAATCAACCTCTGTCTAACAATTCTCACTCACCTTCAAGTGGTGAACCCCGGGCGCCTTACAACCTCGACTAGAGACAGGGTTACAACCCCGCAAACATCGACTTGGATCATTGTCTTCTTGCATTCCAATAGCTAAAATAGACGGGCTTTAATCGCAAGAGATCGCAAAAACCTTCGAATAGCTTCTACGTTACTAACATCAATAACTGGGTTTCAATCACCCGCCACCAGGAAATACCTGGTTCCACAAAAAGTGAAGGCAAGCACATGCAAAAAGCAAACCAAGGGACATACAAAGTCGCGTTGCAAAGGAGGAGATGAAGAAGAAAACCTTGTATTAATCAATGCTAAGAATATGAAAATACGAGATAACTCCTCAATTGCTCCAACTACGGGTGCATATTGTGTGCAAGTGTGTAGCCAACCCACCATGTGACAGAATCCATGTCTTGTTTTGGCATTGCTGCCAAAATCATCCGTGTGCAGGATGATGATAGAGAATGGTACAAGTTTCATCAACGAGAGCTTTTACATTGAAAAAGGATTTGGACAAGGTAACCTGCTGTCTCATGACTTATTTATTTATTTCTGAACAACTAGCTTGTGGGTTGAGGCCCAGGTTCTCCCCGAACTGTGGCGCTGTCTAACTAAGTTGAATACGAAGTGAACTCTACACGAACCATGCAAACTAAAGTATCAACTTCCTAAAAATATACTTACATTCTACATCGTTATTGCTATATCGATTGCTTGACAATGAGTTATTATCCGATACACAATCAAGAATGCACAGCAAGGTCTTTGTCAAACGTAGTAAATCACTGAAACTGTAGAATCCAAAGTAAATCAAATCACGTGCCAGTTTAACTACCTGAAAGTAAAAAGAAACAAATTTTATTTAAAAGTATTGATTTTAAAAGAGCTTTCCTTATACTGTTTTGTGGCCTACACCCTGAGTCAAATGATATTTTTATTGCCTTTGACGACAGGCGATGAAATTACTTAGCCATAATGTACATCAATAAGTGGAGGGTTGGAGGGTTCGAACTGGCTGAAGAGACTTGATCGGCCCGGTACACCCTGGGCTATAACAAATAAGTATGTAAGTTTTAGCCAGTAAACTTCATTCGATATTCCCTCGGGAAGTTAGAGCACTTGGCTACCTTAAAACGATTCGTAATCTTAATCCATGACTATTAAAGGCTCTTCCACACCTACGCTTGTACATAATGAGAAACAATTTGAAAATCTTACCTCAAATGTCAACTTGTTCTGCTCTTGATCTGTGAAAAGCCATGCTTTGGCAGCAACATTACACAAGTAATTCTCTACAAAGACAATAGTCGTGTTGAACTTGGCACGAACTGCTTCTTTATTACAATCCGGGTGCTTTTTGTAGTCATAACTGAAAGCAAAACAATTAGAATTCAACGAAGTTGGAACGTTTTTGACTTAACTTACTCATGAATAGACATCTGAGATGGAATTTCACTCCACAATCTTGCATATTTAACGGGCGTTACTGGTTCTTGTGGATCACGATCCACGTGTAAATGTAACATAAGTCTACAAAACGATGCTCTCAGTTCATAGGGAATGGTTTCATCCGACATGCATCTGCAAAAAGAAAAGGAATTCATCGAAGGTCCTTCGATTGAAAGGATTTATGCAATCTTACCTTAAAATCAAATCAATATTCAATTGCGGAGAGAGATTATTTAATGCGAGATACTGCCTATTAAGGCACATGTTCGAGAATAAATTCAATTGATGGCGGTAGTAGTTGAGTATATCGCCCTCTTCAGTCCTTCCTGGACATATGGAATTGGCCAACTCTGCCATAGATTTGGATTTCTGTATAAAAAAAAATAAATCAGTTGAATAAACAAAAGTTATTTTTCTTTTCATCCCAGAACTGGGTGCGATTCATAAGATATTTATGAGAGACCCACTGAAGCCATGAAGTATATTTTATTACTCCCATGTGCGAAATTTAAGAAATAAAAAATTTAAATGGAATTTCCTGTGCATGGGTTTGGCATAAAAGAGAATTACTGAGGAAACCACCGCCGCAAACATTTTATAGATACCCACGCAAAAGTATTTTAATTTTTAAGCGGAAGTAGCGTGTTCGTGGGAGAATCTCAGATTTTAACTGAGTGTTGGTGTGACTATGAATTGGAAAAAGGAACGATTTTAACTGTTGGATTATTCAAGCAAAGCATTTGAAAATGTGCAACCGAACGATGTAAGCCAGTAAGGATAGGATTTGGAATCAGAAAACGTTTTGTTGAAAATCAAGTAATGGAGATGGGGAGAGAGAATTTACGCTAAAGAACTTCTTATTCGTGTTTAAATGGTAGTGAATAATTTCTCCACATGGAATAGCTACATTGGGTTGCCGCGATATGTTTGGTCTGTGAGGATTTTTAAATCTGGATAAAGATTTTTGAAGAATGAGATATTGGGACATTGTGAGTAAAGCTCACATTCCCTAATGGGGTTACTGGCGTCGAGTTACCCAACTCTTTGTGTCATGAGTTATTGAAAAAGGACCCTACCCTCTAGGTTTCAATTAACTACCCTCTTGCATGCCCGACGAATGTTACCTTAACATTGTCCATTATTGTCTCTGTCAAAAACTACCATCTGTGCAGGATGACGATGGAGAATGATCGCTGTTCCACCGAGGTTGGTAAAGATCTCACCGAGAGCTTTTATGTTAAAAACGGATTTACACAAGACAACGTTTTTGAGAAGAAAGCGGTGAAGATGAGTTCAACGAGGCAAAACATAGTTCTCGTACAAGTACACGTACATGCATGAACTTTGTCAAGACTGGACGAGGTTTTCATTGGTTGTTTCGAGGAAACATTTATGGGGTAATCTGCATAGACGGTGAGTGGAGGACTTAACGGGTTAATCGGCTTCCAAATACATTGACTAAGGTGGTTAGAATATATAGAGCGGATGCAAACGAGCACTTCGGCCCGGCGAGTTTTCAAGTCTACCCCGAAGCGATTGCGTATTAGAAGAAAGACCACAACTCAGATGATGTACGCTCCCAAAGACTATACATTGTTCTATTTGTCTGAAGCTACACTTACCGGTTGTCCCTTCCATTGTAAATGTATTTCATAGCTATTGGAATTTATTTCTCCTGTATCACCATTGATTTCCACCAACAAACTATCTTCATTCTCATCGAGTGTTTCTAGGGAAATATCTTCATTTAGCTGTATTTTCACAGGTGATCGTTTAATATGCGTTTCGATGAGAATATCAGCATTTTTCGAACTCAAGACACTTTTGCAGATCAACTCTTGTGTTACTGCAATTGCCTTCCGATTGGATACACATAAATCGGAGAGATAATCTAAAAATCTTGAGTCCCAGCAGAGCATATTTTTGCGAACTAAACCGACAAATGTCTCAATCTCCGAAGCTGTAATATGCTTTTCCAGTAATTTCCGATTGTTATGCAGCAATGCAGTGATTGTATCTTCCGCCAGGATGTCATAACCAATCTGTTTTTGCATCAATCCAAAATGTTTAGCTATGTATTCCTGCAAATGTTTAATCTATTATGGACCAGTTCCAATGGGTATTTTTCAAAATCAAAGTGTTACCTGATTTTTTCTGTAATCCTGTTGTGAAAGCCTCAAGATGCGGTAACACAAACGGAAGATATTTTTGTAAGGACTATTTTTTGGATCGCCCAGTTCATCGAGTCGAAGAAATGGTGGCTCTCCATCTTTCTCCTGGAACGGCCCTTGCAATATTTTGAATAATTGTTGGAGAATGTATTGTTCTCGTAGAAGTTTTTGACGATCACGGATGGGATTTTTGATCGTTAATTCGAGGGCTTTGGTCTTGTTTTGTTCATTTTCCATTCCGGCGATGAAATAGACAATGTCTTGGAGTAGAGAAACCAATGCTCGTCTTTCATTGATAGAAATGGTACCGTTTCCGAGTTTTGATGTGACATTTGCCAGGACCTTGCAGGCATCGTTGGCAAAATCAAGATCACGTACTTCAACGGGTGACACTGGAATCAGAGCGAAAGCCTCTTTATCCTCTTTGATAGCTGAACAGCAAACCTGAAAGAATTAATGAATGTTAGGTTAATGTTGGCACAAAATACTTGGCATCACCCTTTGGAAATAGGGATTGTTTTCTATAACAATTACATACCTTTGACATAACAGGCTTATCATCATCAATATCAATGGGAACCGAAGTGGCATGCACCCAGGTGTTGGAGCATAAATGCCGCAAACGGACATAGCTCGATTGAGGTACAAGGCTATCAGCTCTTGCCATTGTAGTTGGATCTAATTCAAAAACCGATGCTATCTCCGTGGAATATGGAACCGATACCAGTCGAAACTGCTCACCTTTTGCTTTATCTAAAAACAGAATGTGTATAAATGTTTGTCAACTCTTTTCAGGTTACAATTTTTTACCCATTGTCCTCATTCCACTATCTGAAGTGTCTTCAAAGCTGGTATCCGAGTCTAATTCAGCAGCAAGATAATACCCCGTTGCCAGATGTTTAAAACGATACAAGGAGTTCCAATGACCAGCGCCACCACGGCAAGAGTCATGCTGAACAACTTCAATCTCCCATAGCGCTTTACTACTGGTAGCAGCTGTGGCACTTGTCCTTCCAGTTGTTCGTAGAAACACATGTTGTTGCTTCTTATACTCGTCCATGGTAAGAAATTTCTCCTGTTCCGCATGAAACAATCGAACAACGTCACCACCTTTCAAAATGTGCTCCTGATTTTCCTTGTGTTCCATAAAGAGAGTTATTTTCCACGATGTCGACGAATTAAGTACGTTCACCTCCTTGCACCCGGGATTATCGGGCAATTCATAGTTTGCAGCCACATGTAGATTCTGTTGATCCGCATTTACAGGATTCAATATAACTTTATCTCCCACCACGACATTATCACCAATCGAACGAAGCTTATAAAATGGCATTATGTAGAACCAAGAGCCTTCATTGCCATTCGCATCTAAATACACACGCATTGCGTTCTTTTCAAGCAACGACGGAAGGCGTTTATTCACGGTCAAATATTTATTGGATTTGAGATGAAGCAGTTGGACAACACTGCCGTATTGTACCGAACTGCCCAAAAGTTTCTTATTTTCTGTTTCATTTTGTTTCTTTTCAATTTCTGCTGCATGCTATAGAGAGGAGAAAAAGAGGAATAAATGAAATGCTGTCTAAGATTTTGATGAGCGGGGAGAGAACTTACGTGTAAACGTGTTAAGAGATTCGTATCGGTATTCGAGCTGGCACTTTGTTTAGCTGCTTTCCAAAACTGTTTCTGAGCTGAATATCTGTTCATGGGACATATTTTAATGAGGCAGTCTGAAAAGAAAACAAATTTATTGATGAGAAGATCTTCAAATATTAAATTTTCAAAGACAGCAGATTAGGCTAATATCAAACGGATTATATCACCCCTAAAGTGTTACAACGTAAAAAAAGTAGACTGGATTAGCTACATATAGACATCCTGTTTGAGCCCCAGCACAGTCGTTGTGCTTAAAAGAATACCTAATCCATCAAGCTGGGAAGTTTAGGGAAAGTGCGGTACCGGATGACGAGTGCAACTCAACATGTACTGAGTTGCAAAGAGTAATTTTGCTTTGCTTTCCCAAATAAGGAACGCTTTTGAAAGAAAAAGAGTAAAATGCACAACATCCAAGTGGTTGTGCAAGATTCTAAGAACTGTGGCGGGGCAAAAAAATAAAAAATAAGAAAAACCATCATAATAAACAGAATAAGACTGCCCACAAGGAAGAGTTCTATCTCCACTAATACTGAGCCAAGTTTTAAGCGAGTTCCCGTAAAAGAAAAAATAAATCGGCATAAACTTCCAAGGATACGCTGAATACCATTCACTAAAAAGATGCAGCTAGGCTAAGGCATATGTAACTGATCCATCTAAGTGGAAACAAAATTGACCCATAACAGCCCCGATAGATATAAATCCTGATGGTTAGACCCGTCGCCAATGACGGAGCAGTAGCCTGGACAGATAAAACTAAACTGAACTAAATAAGTAAACATTTTCAAGTTATAAAGGCCATAAAAGCTGTCCCAGCTAGAAGAGGTGATCCTGCAGCTAGAAAGTGTGGCAAAAATGGAAAATGGAAATGGAAATGCTTCACCCACAAAGGGTTAAAAACGATCTCCAAATCAGTCTCACTGAACTAGCTAAGAGACAAGGGTCAACAAGCAAATTTGTATGACCAATAGCATTCTGCGGGATGAAACCGTATAAAATTCGAGAGGATATACGAAAGATTGCAAAAGAAACAGGTTATGAGAAAAACTGCCAAAACTATAGCAAGCCTAAGAAATCTCGAAAGTTATAATCGAGAGTGCAAAAATCTGCTTATACTCAATCACGTCCCCTTAAATATTATGGAGCACTGATCTACAAAGGAGGGAAACATTTGAGAGCACACAACTTTCAGAAAACTAACTCCTGCGAGTAAATCGCACCCAAAAACTTCGATTCCTAAAAGCAATTAGTTTGGAGGATGTCGTTTAGTTCGAGAGCACAATTGATAACAACATAATAAGGGTATTCACTAAAACTCGTAAAACCCTCGTAAACCACGTAAACCGTAAAAATTTACCATCGCGTAAATGATCTGTTAAATTTTATATGAAAAATTATTTACGCGAGCCTCGTCAATTTCTGCGACGATTTGGGCTCGGAAATCACCCTCGTAAAATTACACTGCTGTCAAAAATTGTACTGCTGTCAAACTACATTCACATTTGAATGAAATTACAACTGTTAGCTACCTTCAAATATTAATAAATCTTGTATCGCAGTATCTTTAAACAATCTAATGTTTTTTCTTTTTCCTAATTTTCGGCATTTTCATATGTTTGGATGACAATTGCAGAACAGCAGATTCAATTACGCAACTTGTTTCCGAGGGTTGCTCATTTAAAGCCCCTCGTAAATTTACAGAATTACGAGATGCGTAAATTTATCAGTTTAAGTGAATACCCTTAATATCTAACATAACATGTAACATTTTACTTCTTCGATACCCTAGCAAAGGTCGGGAATATGGACCATTCAAACCATCAAGTTTTACTTTTACAATAAGGTCTTGCAGGTGCATCATTATCTCCACACGGTACCCGTTGGATAGCTATCTGATATTTAACTAAGAATAAGCGCATGCTAAGTATGCATGTACATATGTTCGCGCAAGCACATCTGAGTGAGTTTCGTCTCTTGTTGAGCTGAAGAGCAAGAGCTCTTAGAAGGAGGCGTACGTCGAAAAAACTCTCACGTGGGAATCAACGGCGGCGGCGTCTGTCAACATAGTCAGAGCGCAAGTCATTAAAAATTTCCAGTGCTGAGTCAGGACTTTGGAATATATATATATGAATATGGTGGCAGATAAACCCGACATCCCAGAAGTGGTTTTTGGCATTTATGTCTCTCAATCGGCTCCTGGTCCTAGGGAATTATTCGCAATGGATTCAGCTCTACAGGTTGGGTAATAGTGTCACCACTAACAAAAAACATAGTTATTTGAGAGAGTATCTCAGAAGGAGACTCTTCATGGCTCGGGAGTCCAATAAGAAGGAGAAGAATAAGGTTTCGCACTTCCAATGACCGGACACGGTGGCTGTTATAATATTGAGTTCTGGCATCATAGACCTTTCAGTTTCTTTTGCATGTTCTTTAAGTAAAAAACCAGCGCCCTACCCTTTCAATATTTTCTAAATCTCTACTTTCAATTCAATTGAACAAACCTCCATCTGAAAGTAACATCAATCAAATATTACTTCAAGAACTTCGTCTTATACATATGTAACGTTTGCAAAAAAAAAACTTGTGTTACACAACTTTGATGACGAAAGCATACCTCGAAATTTCTTAGGTGGACAATTCAAGTCTCCAGCTTCTGGACACACAACCGTTCTGTCATCGACCAATCTGTGAAGTACAAAATAAATAAATAAACATTCGACAACACACACTCACATTCGATGGTATTTGATTTGTTCTTACCCAAGAGTACTCAAGAATCCCGAAACATTTCCCTCAGCATACAACGAAACGACATCACCCAAATGCAGGAAACTCGCTGAACCGATTATATTGTCACCCATTTTGATGTTACCCGCCTTGTTGTTGTTGTTGCTGTTGTGCACTCAACTAAGTCCCCACACCGTTAATAAATTCCTTCTTCTCCTTCCGTTAATTTGTTGAAAATTCACTAATCGAAGCAATTGAACCTGTAACAGACAAGAAACACACGCGATTTTTAGATCAAATATGTACACCTGTTTATAGTCAAAGATCCACAAAAATGTTATCGGCGTGTATATTTAAATAAAATAAACGAAAAATTAAATTGTTAATTCAAAAATATGTATACTTCTGATTCCAGCGAAGTGGGTAATGTCCAAATAATCACTGCGCCCCCACAAGTTCGTTCACAGATTGAAGAAATCGAAAATCTTCGCACCGTATCGCATCGTATGTGCGGATCTCAAGTGGTTCGGTGGGTATAAATAAAATCATTCGATGTAAACATTATGAGAATGATTCTTCGACAACCGCACCAATTACAAAACGCGAAAAATTATCTCACAGATACAACTACTCGTAATTTCTGTACTTTTTTTTAATCCGTGGGGTTTAATTAGATTCAGATTTACAATTGAGTATAATAAAAGCAAAAGCTCCTTTAGAGATGATAAATAATTCACTGGGAAAGGAAAGAAAAAAATTCCCAGCCCTGGGATACACCCACCTGTGTGACATGTGTTAACACCTTGGAATAAATGTTTTGTTCTTGCGTTTAACTACACTTGGTTGGCATCACTCTGAGAACATTATAAACAATTAAAATAAACAATCTTTTAAAGATTTTACACGGATTGGAATATTGTTCAACACCCATCGGACTGGGTCAAAACACAACCGAAGAGCTTTAACCGATATTTGAATCTATAGAACGAACAACTCGGTGTAAGGATACAATTGTATCTATCCCATACTGCTACACCGGGAACCGTGTTAACATGGGGATGAAGGAAAAACTTCCAAAATTAAGTTTAGGTCTCAAGAAAAATGTGAAAGCTTGTGAGAGTACATTACCCCTTGGAGGAAGAGAGTTGCCAAGGTGAATTTGTACTGAAAAGAGCTTTTTGCACAGTACAGTCCAGTTTTTAGAAACATCCAAATAGAGTGCTGCTCTGTGGTGCAGAAGCATAGACCATGTCCAGAATGGATGAGGTAGCCAAATGTTGTTTTGAGAGGAGAATACATAACGACGAATTGTATGGGCTGTTCAGTGACGCCGACCTAATCAAAAAAGTCTAGATATACCGACTAAGATGGTAGCGACATTAGGAGTAGATACACAACAGTGGTTAAGAAGCTTCGAATCCACCGCGATTCGAAAGAATCGCGCACAAGTGGAAAGGGACCTTAATCAACTTGGCGTGCGAAAGTTCCCAAACAATCGAGTTGGCTGGTGACGCTTGCAAGTTGAAGCTAAAGCCTACCCCGGACTTTAAAGGTCCTCTTTATGATGATTTATTACGTCGTTGAAAATGGTTCCTATTTTCAGTGTCTTTGCAATTAAACAACGCAACTTGTCAACTCTCAGAACGGCCTCCTAATTAAGAAGTTTCAATTCGAATAGAACGGGTACAATTCTCCAAATTGTCTGTAAAATGTTTTATTTGAAGAAAGTCACTTGGTACTGGGTACAACTATTTACTGCATCTTAGACTATGGAAGCTACTCTCATTATGGTGGTTTAATCCGGGGTTCCTAAGTCGAAATAAAGATGGTTAGTTTCTCCTCAATCACTCAACAAATGGCCATAATGTTGGAATGAAGTTCATCAAATTAAAGGGGAAGTATGTCAATTGCGTTTCTGCGTTTGAAGGCTGGTTAGAGACATCCCAACTGACTGTTAGGATAAGATAGGCTTTGTCAACATACCATCCAACGATATCTTTACTATGAACCTAAATGCTACAGCCGTACGGATCAGTTGAAAAACGGAGTGTGGACTGTCCGCGATCCACATTCTAAGGATAACCTGGTCATGTCCACGTGACCTGAAATCCATAGAAGAGGAACTCTAAATTGACCATGAAGTTAGTTTCGGAATCGTCCTTGGCAAAAAATTGGGTTTGTTATCGGCTGCCAAAATTGCCACAAGCACTGTATGGAAAACACTGACGAAATTCAGCAGGCGATAGGGTTTCGATTAGTTAAGGGTTTTTGAGAAAACTCACGCACAGATTCTTAAGCCGTTAGTGAAGATGGCTATAACGTTGCTATCCATCGCTGCTCCGTACTTTCATTTTACTTTGGAGGATAAGCTTACAGCGAAACTTTTGGGGGTAATATGTTTTTTTTGGGATGAAAGCTATTTTCTTGGAAACAGTTTTTGAATGTTCTACGATCGTGATTTTTGAAAGTCCAACATCCAGATTACCTGAGTCTGACTTCGTTACTTACTACGATACGTAGTCGAAGTTGGAGATGATCACAAGCCATCCATTGTGTTTATAAAGGGTCATTCAACAAGAGATGTCATTTCGCGCCATTGTTGAACTATCAACATTCAGCTATCACTGCGATGACTTTAGAGAAGTAAAAACTTGGAGGTTATTATGGATCGATACACAATCGCACAACTTGTTGAAATAGTGAAAATTCACTAGAAAAATTGTGAAAATATCGCGGAAACGTTTTGTAAAGTTCGTACTGATTTTGGTCTTCATCAAGCGCCTTCTCGCACAGCTATAGTGAATTAAATCGATAAATTTGACAGGTAAGTAAGTGTGAAGACTCCAACTCGTATTCGTCCAATAAAGTCAGATGAAAAAATCGCCGTAGCTGAGAGTGTGACGTTTTCAGTCACTTCATGCTTAAAAGGTCCAGTTGATACAAGAATTGAAGCCAGCAGACCACGCACAACGCTGTACTTTCGCTGATTGGGTGCTGGAATGGAAATAAATGAACGAGATCATGATTTTTTACATAAAATTATTCTGAGTGATGAGGCTTATTTCCATTTGTCTGGGTACGTATACGTAAACAAACAAAACTGACGCATCTGGGGCTCTGAAAACCCAAGAAAAATAGTGGAACAACCTCTCCATCCACAACGAGTGACAGTTTGATGTGGTTTTTGGGCTGGCGGTGTCATTGGGCCATATTTTTTCGAAAATGATGCTGGTGCGAGCGTTTCAATGAATGGATTGCATTACCGAACGATTTTGACTGACTGAAATTGATGCTATGGATGTGGACGCCGTTATTTTCAGCAGAACGTCATTTTAAACCAATGACACCTCTTGTTGAATCACCATATTTTTGCCGATAGATCTGTCATTCCAGCTGATATTTCAGGACCGCAATGGACATATTATAAGATGCTTAGCTTACTTGGACAACTTTTATGATATGTGGTGGTCCCCAATTAGACAGCGGATTTGTTAAACCATTTTCATGATGCAGGTTGCCTCTAAGTCTGGTAAAACATAAGGGACTGACTTTTCTGAAATTATTTTATTCCACTTTTTCTACTCACATGTATTCATTTGATTGAATCCCAGTCATTTGAACTCATCATTCCACCTGTCGTCTTGATTTTTTCATCAAAATAAACAACAAAAAAAGATGGGAGCCTTTTAAAGTACCCCTCGGACACTTGAGGAAACATTACCCTGTTTTTTTTTAGTTTAAACGTCAATTATTTTCCTGATTTTCAAAATTAAATTTTCACATCTGGCATTGTTATTCGCGAGGAGAAATTATGTTCGAATATAACAAACCACCACGCAAAAAGCTCTTCCCTTGAGCAAATAAACAAACAAGAAAAAAAAAAAAACTTTGTTTTCGAAGTTTCTTTATAATTTTCGCGAGAGGGTTTTCGACTTTGCATCCTTCCAGCTCAGTTGTGCGAATTTCTTTAGACGGACAAGTTCTTCTACCGGCTGTCGAAGTACGGACTTTTTTTTTTCCTTGACAAACCCTAAATAGATTTTCCTTTTCTCAAAACAAATTTTCAATAATTTTCTCCTCTAAACTGCTTTTTCTCTTTCTTTTCCAATTTTCCGACTTATTCTCCTCATCAATGTCGGGTTTTTCGAAAATATAAGAACGCAGTTAGAAAACGTTAAAACGGTCCATCGTACGTTAGTTTACTGATTAAAAACAAAAACCCCTTGGTTATGCCAAAAAGGTGTGTGTTATGTGGTCATTTTCGGGAAGAAAATTTCAGAAAAGTTTTTATTTTTTTTTTTTTTGAAAAATCTGCTCTGTCGACGGGGGGGCTATAGAGAAATTCGCTATTGTAACACGCCCCTGTGTCTATAAATAAGGTCATCTTGGTGTCGATTTTTCTCGGTATTGTCTTCTCTATGTGCGATATCGGATTCGAGAAGAAGTCATTGTTTCACGAAGTAGGAGAATATTAACAGAAAAAATCTTGCACCAGAGGAGGAAGAAAGTGAATTCGAAAGCTCTCCTCCCCGAGTGTTTGTTACTTGTAAGAACGGGGGTAAAAGCACACTGCCCAAGATACTTGAGAGTGATTTTGCGCAAGGAAGTGGGTGTTTACTATCTTTGCTGAGAGTGTTGTTATGCTACCGTTGTTATCCTTAAGGAGAGGCCAAAACATGTGCGGTTTAATGTTTGTTTTCATTTGATTGTGATTTATCGTGTACACAAAGTGGGTGAGAACGCTAATTCAAAACAAAGTGGTTTTTATGCCCGAGATGTATGGTTACTAATTCATTTTGTTGTTAATGAAAACACGAATATCCATTATTTGACCAATGTCGTATTTGGTGTTGATCCAATAAGGTATTGTGACAGCAGTAAGAGGTAAATGTTTCGTTTTATGACAAGAGTCATTAACTACTGTAGGACTACTTAAATGAAGTTTCGTAGTCAATATCAGCCTTTGTTAGTGTTTATTCAAACAAAAGGAGGAGCGTTACAGAGATATCAACACAAAATCTGAGGAAGACGATCGACTTTAGACTCTTCAATCTACAACAGGCTGAAGACTTCTTGAATCACACATAAGAAGTAAATCTGATACCTCAAAGGGAATAGTTGTTAGAATTAAGGCTAGTCTAAGGTTATCTAGGTACAGACGTCTACGTGCCGCCCGATGTTCTCTCGAAAGCTAATCATAGATGGAGACATCTTTACTATTGCAACAACGCCAGACTTATTTGACCTATTCTCGACCCTAAGAGAGAAAAAGCGTTAATTCGACTTAGAAGACACAACCTTTCGAATTTTTGTAACTGACTTCATAATAGGACAGAATAACAGCGATAACCACGGGGCATTGACCAATTGGAAACCATGTGGTTGAACTAGGTATTCCATACAACCCCCACTTACGCAGCTGCGGAAACGAAAATGAGAAGGAAACTCTCTTCCATTTCCTCTGCAAGAGATACGAGATCTAATCCTTTTTCTAAACTCCACCCCCGATTGTTTTACTCATCATCAATCAAGTCGCACGAGTCGTGGTAATCAAAAAAGGCACATACTAGTGCTAATTTAAGTTCTGCTGAATTGCCACCTCTACCTTCCTCATAATAGGGTACCGCACGCTAGGCAGATTTGTTCAGTGTTCGGGCTTACTATGCAACAATTTCTGGAGGAACTGCAGAGATGACGAGAAAAAATGCATCGTACACCTCCTCTGCACGTGTCCCACTCTTGCTTATACCAGATAAGCCATTTGAAGAGAAAACTTCTTTAACGATGTAAATAATGGGTTTCCAATCCCAGCACTGGTATTACAAGAGACCCACCTCTTTTCAGGAGAATCATTTCAAACTAACGTGCTTGCTACGACAAGTCTGCATCTAAGGATTTTATTGGTACGACCTTTCATGGTGAAGGCCGATGACAGATAGATAGATGTGCTGTATGGTACACTGCAACCATGACAGATCTTATGTGCTCTTCCAGACTTGGGAATATGATGAGATTTTCAGTCCAACTTAATGAACCGGAATATCTGGAGTGGTAGATCTATTTTTAAAAGTTGATATGCTTTGCAGCATCTCTTTTTGTTCAGCTTTAAGCCAAGTCTTCCGTCAAAACAGTGTTCCTTGACTATTTAATCTCAGAAACATAATTGAATTGAAGAGTGTTAGAGTATAGATCGATTCCGAGCAGCCTTAAATCTCTTTTAGCAAGACAGATACAAGAAGCACTACGATAGAGGTACAGAGGATATGAGGTAAATTCAAGCTACCACTCGGTTTCTATGCGTCAACACTTACAAAGTGTCCTAAGGCAACAAATCGTCAATCAAGTTGACCCGAATATTTTAACTCGGACGAGGTTTGTTGTTGCAACCATGGCCACGAACTCAAAGAAATAAAAAAGGTTAAAATCGGACACTCCTAGCACCGGCGCCGATCGAGAAGTCCAGTGCTGCCAGCATTAAATGAAGAAGAAGGTGCACCATTGCAATCAATCAATCAGGAATGCTGTAACTGATGTGCTGAGTCCCACCGATTATCATTATGAAGGATCTTGTTGGATAAAGAATGCGGAGGTAAGCGAAACGTCAGTATTGTCAGTGAACACAACGAGCAATTGATTTAAATGCAATCTCAGCATTGTTGTCTCGATCTTCTATGATACCGTCGGACCTGCGTCAACAACAAAGGCAACAGCTATGTGAATGCCTAAAACCATATATTAACGACCTTTACCACTGTGGTTTTACGCCAGGAAAGTCCACCATCGACCTGATATTCAAATTGCGACGTATATTTAAAAATTAAATGGAATTCCAAATTGATACCCACTATCTCCTCGTCGCATGCCAGGTGCTCATGGGAATCCCAGAGATATGCAATAGATCCATAAAGATCCGAGTGAGGCTAACAAGGGGCAGTTAGCTACGTATCAAGCTGTTCGAGAAAGTTTTATGTTGTGCAGGGGTTTCTTGTAGACGAAACTATGGGAAACGGATCGTTAAGGCAAATCTGGAAACTGGATTCAATGGAAAGATAAAATTGGAGAAGTGCGAGCTTTATAATAGAAAACCTCTGATGAAGTATTGGTTAGGCAAGCATGGCAAAAGAATTGATACGTTTCCGACGATTTTCCAGTCCAAGCAGGGTGGTATATATCCTGAAAAACCAAAATTATACTCCAGACGGAAACCAGAGAGGCACTGCAAAGTAAAAGATCTTTTATATGAGCGAAGTTCTCCTCTCGAGAATGTCGTGATCCCGAAGAAGATTGAGGACAAAGCTCTACGGCTGCGCAAATTAACCCTCTACCACAGTGTAGAAATTCGCACAAAATATACTCAACAGTCTCTTGGTCTTCTAAACAAAGTCGACACATATGTATCTGAGCGAATCAGGTCTGTAAGAAGTACCGCATCATCTTTAAAAAGAAGTCATTCCCGAGAGCTGGTAAATCTATTTATTGATGTTATCACAAGGGATCCTCGCTTATTAGGTGCCAAGAGGCCATGTTTGATGTCCGAAATACAAGTCGGTGTAAACCATTTGATGTTTACGAATTAATGACACTCTTAGGACCACCCCTAAATCTTTTTATCGCAGCCTCTGAATGATTCAGTGTATATACTTTCCACACCGCCATTATTAACAATCTAGAATTTAATCTGGAGAACACCGACTAGACCCTACCAACACATTATTTTTCATAAGGGATTTTCGCTTCCCAGGTCACTGTAAGGTATTCTAGGGAAAAGTAAAAAACGATTTACGTATCGTAACTGAAGTGGAATGTAACATTAGGTATGATAAAATCGATCTCTTACGCATCAAAGTCCACTCTAGATTATCACTCGTCCCTTCAGGATATCTCAGCTAATCAACAGTAACTTGTGTTGGATGCCGGGACATAGGAATATTCCACTCGACAAATCTGGTATACAAATTATTAGAAGTTATCCAAGAGGTATAGCAAAAAAGATGTCATTACAGGACATTACCTTAATGGCACTCATCCAATAAACTGATCAATAATCAGTTAATTGTTTTAAACAGAACAACCTCTGGAGTAACTAGATAAATACTGATTTAAATGAACGCAAGCCTCTGACGAAGTCTGTAATTTTATTTTATTAATCTGAGCACCGGGTTAGCAGATATGAACAATTCAATGGAATTCAGCTGAGCATTAGTTCCGTGGAATGACGAATGAATTAAGAGTTCAGGGGAAGAATAAAAAAAAGTTAATTGCAAATTAGAAAATTTGCAACAGTCGTAGGTACGTGAAGTGTATTGTTACTTGTCAATTGTCATGCATTTCTCACGAATAAACTGTTGGTGTTGGTCCATTACATGAACACGGAAATATTTTGTACACTCGATGATGGTGACCTTTAACTCTATAACGGTGAACCACCTCCACCAGAATTCTCACTTGAAACGAAATTTTGTAAATAAAAATTCAAATCATCACTTCACTGCACTTTGTTCAAGACTGACAACACTCTTTCCAAACAAAATTGCCAGCTGCACTTGCTCCAGATTAAAAAAAAAAAAAAAAAAAACTCCTCCATCAATAAGCAACACGAGCACAATTCCTTTTTTTTATTGGCTATAAATAAGCAAATGGAATAAATTAAGAAATATGTATTCACTACATCTTGAATGTGATAATGACTAACGGGCGGGCGCCTGACGAGCATTGTTTTGCACATTGCAAGCGAACATTAAGTGTAGTTAGCAAACCTCTGTATCAACTGGAATTTCTGGACAACGAACACGCCACCACCGACAATCACATGCACTTTCATGACACACACGCCGAAAACAAACCAAAACGAACACTGAACCGCGCAAGCAGACTGACAAAACTCATCGGCTATCGGCCAATTAATTGTAATTCACTCGCCCAATCTATCATCATTTCTAGTGGTGATGCCGCACGGAATTTGCATGTTTGCCTGAAAATAATTGAGAATATCACTGGGAAAAAATTAAACTAGAATCACAATTATTTGCTGTAGCTGTGCGGCTGCTTTTGCGCAATCTATGATCTTGCTTTGCTCCCGTCTTCTCTATCGGTCGTCAGTGTGAGCCACGAAACTGCCTCCCACCGAAAACAAAACAAATAAATCGCGCACACACATTCTTTTGCTCACGATGACTGCATTAATTAACAATTACGTTTGTGATTATCAAAGGCAATAAAATAAATTATACAAGACGAGGAGCGCGGAGCTATGAAAACTCCATCGGAAAACCATTAGTTGTTACCTTTTTTATTTTTTTATTTACGGTCTGCTAACATGGTGCACGGAAGCACTTTTTTTAACACTTTTTTCTCATCACTTTTCGGACAGTTTGCGCACTCGCTTTCAACTAGGTTTAGTTGTTATTAAATTAATTATGCTATCGAATTGATGGAAATAATGAAAACAGTTGTAAAGCACTGAAAAATAAATACGAAAACCCGAAAAAAACACGCAACCGAAGTTAAGATGATCAACAAGTGAAATTCGATTCTTCCAATTATGGTGAACTGTCAAAATCGAATTGATTAGAATGTGGGGCGCGTTCGTAGACACGACCGATTGCTGATGAATAAAACCGTACAAATGTTTGAGAATTTTAGCTGTTGGATTTAAAAGTAAACTTCATGTTCGTTGGCGAATGAGTAATATTTTTGTGTTTACTCTTTTGTTCAATTTCATTTGAAATTTTGGTTTTTAAATTCTTGTGTTAGTTGCAGAAGTCTTTTGTGGTTCATATAAGAATTCAGTTTTTAGTTTTAGTTTATGAGTTATCTTGGCTTACATTTATGATGCATTTTTTTCCAATTGGATGACTACAGATTAATTACTTAAATAAAAATTAAAAAAAGAAAGGCGAAGTTAATCTCGAAGTACAGTAATTGGAGCTCGATGCGTTAAGTTCTTCCTTGATTCTTTTCCAACAAGGAATTGAATTCAACAACCTATTCGAAGACTACTTTTCTTCTTTCTAAAATATAATTTACCCTGGCTAGTCAGTCTCGAACACTTTCAATCGGCCGTCGTTGAAAGCTTAAAGCCCAACCACAATGTGCATAACCTTCCATATGCAAAATTGTCAAAAAACAACGAATGCCTGGCTGTGCACGGTTATGCATTGTCAATGCATAGTCAACCCACAATGGCATATGCAAACTGACAATTCTATAATCGTCCAAAAGTGAGTTGAATAATTTAAAGAAAAACTTAAAAGACTTGTCGAAATTAAAAGACTTATTTAGCATGTTAAATGAACTTAACAAATTTCCTCCATACTCATCACTCTGATTTTATTTTCAAATGATTATTATGAATTTTACTTTCCAATGTCAAATTTCCGTATGCAATGTACGGTTGCTAGCGTACTTTGCATAAGCTTAACGAAACAGAAACAAGTTAACGAACGTATTAGTATTCCTATTGCGGTTTATTAAAGGGAATCTAGTGTGTTCGTACTTTGCAGACCTTTTGCATATGCAAGGTTATACACATTGTGGTTGGGCTTTAACTTGTGATGGGATATGAAACTGATGATGATGGCCTTTTCGATCTCAAAGACTTCGGTGAGATTTCTACCAACATTTGAAAATCAGCTGTTGTTGTGAGCCAGAGTAGACCACGTAAGCAACTTCAGTGCAAGTACTTAAAATAAGTGCCAAATAAAACTAGCTGGTATAAAAACGAAGAAGAATTCCCTAACACCTTGATCAACAACAGACGGAAAAAGAAATTCAACGAGATAAAAGAAATGTCTAAGGACCTATACCAATACCCAGAAAAAAGTTCGTAGAAGAGTTTGCGAAACTAACCTAACTAGCCTTAACTAACTCTTAACTAAACTAGCTTAAAGCTACCCTAAACTTTAACCTACACGAACTTGCCCCTTTACACTATCTGCCCTGGATAAGATTCGTCAAAAACACGAGTCATGCAAATGTTGGCCAATGAGACACTCTTTTATATCTTACGATACATCCAATTGTCATCTCCAATGGAAGATGTTATAGGAGATAGCCCCGTGCTCTCATTTTGTATAATAGAATTGGACGGGCTTGGGAAAACTATAGACATAACTCTGTTTAGCTTTTCTTTATAAATGCTGTTATAGGCGACTTTTTAAAAAGATCATTAGCATCGATTTGGAGTTCCTCAGTCGAATCTTATGAGGATAATTCTTCTTTTTCTATGAAAACTGCCTCTAGACAGCTCGTCCTTTATCCAAGATGTTATGGATTTTTTTTCGTGTTTGGAGTTCTATAGGGTGTTTCCTGAGTGTTGATTGTTATTCTGAGCCCGGGCTCATTTCCAAGGATAACTTCGAGTAGCCTTTTGTAATATTTGTGACTCAACTGTCGGCTGTCCTAGTGTGCAGCATCTTCCCCATCCACTTGAATGCCATTCTGTCTACTGCCTATACAGGGCTAGGTTAGGGAGAAGAAGAAGCTACGACAGCTTGAAGAGAGATGTTGTCAAAAGCACCTTGTACAAATATTTTTCGTAAACTAATGCAGAGGGGTCTCCGTAAAACTGGTCGTTCTATAGTCCAAGGCTCCTTGTTTAGTACTAGTATTCTGATGTAGTTGTCTATAGCCTTCTAGGCTAACAGACATGTGATAAATTGCCTGATTAGTTGTGTCTTTTTTATCAACTTTCAGAATAAAATGTTGCCTGTGCTTCTTGCCAAAGATTTACTATACTTGGCTCGCTCAAACAGCCATCTAATCATCTTAAAACATTGTGAGACAAAGATAAAAGGAATTCAGAAATTTCTCTCTAATTGCTGTCGCTTCAAATATCATCTAAAGAAGGTGAGGACAAGACCAAAGAATTCGAACAGCCTAATGTTTGAAGTGGTACTATACGTAGTTAAATATTGTCACTTGTCGTTTATCTGTCTACCCGATTTCACCGGGACTTTGCAACCCTCCAAACAAGTCAACATCATCAATAATAGACAAATATATATTTTAAAGATATTATTAGTTTTTAAACCACGTCTTTTCTTACACTTAAATAATACACCAACGTTTTTTGACAGCTTAAATGTCAAATGGTGATATAAACTTGGTTTATGGTCGATCGATTATGAATTTATTTATGAAATTTTAAGAAATAGTCCCAATTTATGTTTAAAGAACCGTCAAAGAACTAACATAAAGCTACTTATGAGCGCTTAATCACTTCTTGATTTATGACCTTTTCTTTTCTTTATTACTTCAAGGATGAAGAAATTGGTAATTCGAAACGTCATAAGATAATTTCGCATTAAAGTCAGAGGACGTTGGGCTAGAACCTAGAAGTTATTTCAGCACTTGTACTTAGCGCAACATCTCTCTTAGTGAATATTAAAGCAAATTTCAATATTCATTCCTATTAAATACTTCTTAAACATTTTAGTTTATCTGCAATCAAAACACTTTGCTTTTCATTCGGCATAATAACAACTAATGTAAACTTTAGTAGTAAAGACTCTCACACTTTGTATCGCCTCAATAGTTTAACTTGGAGCTGAACAGTATCCAAAACAAAATTGCTAGCCAACATATGTGTGAATACTCTTGACAGCTTTTTAGCAAATAAATAGCACGAGGAGAGCCAAAGCCTATCCTCTAGCAATTATTCATGTTGTGCGTGTTATATTTTTCTCACGAATGGAAAGGACCTACAGTTTTTATTACCGACTTTGAATGACGAATGGGAAAGCTTTTCATGACAAATTATACTCTCGCATATGAGCACAATGTCTCGTAATTCTTTCAGTTAAATCTTTAATCGATTGTTTAAAGACCTCAGGAACAACAGCTAAATGATGAGAAATGTTACTGGTTACTGCAAAAAATTCTCGCATGTGCATCTGTTCTCAAATGGATCCAAAATGGAGGTTGAAACAATAGCTGACATCTTCTGTGAATGTATAGGTTTACATCAGAGATAGCTGCTTCGTCAACAGCAGAGTTAACAACATTATTGGACAACCATGGTAACGGTCTACAGTTTAGATCAAAGAAATTTAACCTTATAAAGATATGCAGACGAACATTGAAAGATAGATCAAAGGTCAACAAGGTGATTTTCTGTTGGGTACCACTGGGTATATAACGAAACGAGAAAACGAATGAACTTGCATGAACTTGCCCCTGGTGAGTACGCCAATTAGCATCATTTATAAGGGAATAGATGCGGAAACCATAATTAGGGATAATACGACAGATCACCAGGTATGACCAACAATCTCATAAGACGGCTTTTATTACCAAAAAAGCAGCTGGAGGCTTTCGAGTGACTAATGCCCATCACCCTATCCTGAACAACAAATGAGACTATAGCTATATTAGACCAAAACTATTCTTTGGCGCTTCGACTTTATCGAAGAAATATGAAGATATACTTGATTTTGAGCAAAAAATGCTTGGTAAGATAAAATCGGTCCCAATTGCGTTGACAGATTCTGGAGAAGGAGAATAAACGAAGAACTATACAAGTTGCACAGCGTCATCGACCAAGTCACAAAACGGCTTTAAAGCGAATGGATACCAACACTACGCTCCGGAGATTCTTCGGATCCCACTTTGCCTTAGACTTTATCGAAAGTATAAATCAGAGAAGTGGACCACAACCAACTTGGAGTGGAGAACTTTAGATAGGTAGCCAAGGACCAGGCTTACTGGAAAGGCTTGTCTAAGAGGAGTCCCAGATTTACCCCAAACTATAGAGCTATAGAGCCTAAGTAAGTAAAAAAGTAAGGTCTGCTGTCACTTCAGCATAGACGGGAGATACAATGACGAATTATAAAGCGACCTCAACCATCTTGAAGTTTGAGTTGGCTGAAAAATGTTACTGGTTAAGGTAAAAAAGTGCCAACTCGAAGAAGGCCGATGCTTGGGACACAAACAGAAACTATTCAAGAGTCTGGATCCCTTTAAAGACCGTAATGGTCAAATCTTTAGGATTACTGCTAACTTAGATTTACAAAGAATTTATGAAATATTCCCTTTCTCCTCGGGTGTCAATTAGGCAACATTTTATTACCCTTCTACGAACATACAGAAGTATGGATAAACAGAACTTAACATCCTTACAATTATATCGACCTAAAATCCTTAACAATAGACGAGATAGATAATCTTCCCTTGAAAACTTGAAGTAGATTTGAATAGAAAAGCAAATACTTACCTATGTATGTACATTTTTTCCTTTCAGCTTAACATCCGGCCACAATGACTATGTATATTCAGTCTAAAAGTGCTTAATAATGTAATCGATATAAACTAAACAAAAAATACACACGTACAAACGACAAAGAGTTAACATTGATAACCTTATGCCAAAGTAGATATATGTATATTTTATATTTGTATTTCAATTTTGATGAACAAAACAAAGTCAAAACACCAATTTACGAGAAATCAATCAAAGAGTAGATAAATTTTGAATTCCCCATTGTAAAATGATTTAATTACCTAACCCCGGCACACATTTGACTTTCAAATCCGATAAAGTCAAACAAAAGATGGCAGCCTACAACAATAGTCGCCCCTCACTATGCCTGCTGTTGGTGCTCATCATGCTGTTGAGTCGACTCCACATCGTCACAATGCAAAAACAAATGTCAAATTCGGATAATCCATCCACCTACAACATTGGTGGTGTATTGAGTGACAGCGAGAGTGAGGAACATTTCAAAACAACAATAGCGGTAAGTTTGAGCACCACCTAACTCAGTCCAACTGCCATCACACAAAACGTATACATTTCTCGTTCACGTAGCATTTAAATTTTGATCAACAATATGTGCCCCGGAAGGTGACCTACTATGACAAGACGATACGAATGGACAAGAATCCTATTAAAACTGTCTTCAATGTCTGCGATAAGCTCATCGAGAAAAGGGTGAGTTAATTTAAATTTCCCCATCTCTTCGTGCTCGAAACGGGGAACCCCACCACTGACGAAGCGATGAAAAATGAGCCAAGGACTGCGGTAGGTATGTATATAAATGTATTCCCTTTTGGGGGACACATTCCGCCTGCTGCCTGCTTAGTCGAGTAGAAGGAGACACCAACGATACGGTTAACTCGTTTAGGAAATCAATTTACAAGTTCATCCTTTATCTGTTCAAAGATGTCCTTTTTTTTTTTTTTTTCCTTCGGCGCGGATATCTGTAATGTACCGACTACATGGGGATATTTTTCGTTCTTCTTCTTCTCTTGGAACTAGGTTTATGCGGTAGTGGTGTCTCATGAACAAACATCGGGTGATCTATCACCGGCAGCTGTCAGCTATACGAGCGGATTTTATCAGATTCCCGTAATTGGAATATCCTCAAGAGATGCAGCGTTTTCCGATAAAAATATTCACGTTTCATTTCTAAGGACGGTCCCGCCGTATTATCATCAAGCGGATGTATGGCTGGAAATGTTAAGTCATTTTGGATACACCAAGGTAATGTATTGCTATCAATTTGTATTAAAATTGTTGATGGAAACTAATAATCGAATCCATTTCCCGTTACGCTCTTTTCCAAATTTGATTGGTGGTAAGGAAAAGGGAATGAAATTTGCGGTCGCATTGTTGATGATAATATGTAAAAATGACAGCATTCAGGTTTCATTTTACATGACTGACATTCAACAGTGTGTCAAAATGTTTTGCATTAAAATTAGACATGTGGAAATTCAATGGTATATGTGTCGTTCATCATAATCCATCAACGGAAAAGGACTGACGGTTGGTTTATGTATTTTGACAGAAGAGACTACGTCAGTATTTCACATTATTCAGAGTGTGGTGCCATTGTCAGATGATGAAAAGATTTAATCAAAGCATGGTGTAGACATAACTACAAGTTATTTATGACGAAATGGTTTTAATGTTTAATATTATTGTGAATTGTTCTTGCTCAAGGTAACTTAATGTTGTTTTTCGATTTTGTACTACAAACGGATGTGTAGAAGTTAACAAATACATTTGACAAGTGAAAAACTCGTGTTTTGACAGCAGTTTTGTATCAATCTGTCAAAATAATTTAGAAATCAGGTAGAAACAATTGTAGGCCAATTAAAGAGAAATCTTTCCGCACAATTTCTGATACTCGGCTATGATCTCTTGCGTGATTGGTCAGCCAAACACTTTTTCGTACATCGCTGCTGTACCAGAGTGAGGTTAAACTGTAACAGTCTCATTTGGAGACACGTGACGGTTCTAAATTGTATTGTATTAGGTACAAGAGAGCTACTCGCTATCTGGTTGTCTATATAAATCACAGTACGCTTGATACTGGGTTAACCGTCAACCATGTAGCAACCTGATCCGCAGCTGTAACTTCCGCCCAGAGGACACAACAGTTATACGAAGCACTGAAGGAATGGTATATGTTGAGATTATTTAAAAAAAAACGTAAGCACCATCTTCATTGGTTGTTGTATGTAGTAAGTTTCATCCAAAAAGGTCGAGATAGACTCATTTCAAGGGATTTCGCTCAGATTCCAGCACTTCTGTCTGGTATTGTGTGTTCGTAGCTCAGCTTAGTATCGATTTCGGTGAACAGAAGGTTAGAGAGGCTGCCATGCAACATTAAAATTCCAACATTCTCCTCACATCACGTTCTCCTTGTAGATCAAGTTTCAGCCCAAAGGCAGAGTTAGTGGCAAGTTTTAAACGCACTCCTTATGACAAAGCATGCATACGCCATCGATGAATCCTTTCTTACGCGATGGTTAATCCAAATTGTTCCTTCTCTAACTTCCCTAATGCTGGTCGCTAGTGTAAAGTGTTGAAGAGTGTCTGATAGTGTCTAAAGACATTCGTCCTACACATAGGACACAAAGAGATGATAACTCACATCCACCCGGTAGCATAATAGTTTATCTCTGTTCATCAGGAAACTCAAAGAAAGATATACATATTTCACTGTTTCGAAACCTCGATTATTCTTCATCTCCAGTTAGCAAGCTCCATATAAACCACTTAAACCTGAAAGTCAGCAGCTTTAAAAAAAAATCCTCCCCCAGCGGTAGAAACCGCAACAATTGATTTGGGATTACATCCCATTGATTTCCTAATCCTAATCTACTACCTTTATCTTCTCTACCAACTGCCACTTCTTACAGCAATTTTATTCGTCTAATCCTTTCCACAATCAACATACATACATATGTATGTATAATATATGCCAAAGGTTAACACACCAATTTCCTTTCCAGGTCATAATTATTCACAGTTCCGACACTGATGGTCGGGCTGTTCTCGGTCGTTTCCAAACCTCATCGCAAACCAATTATGATGACATCGATGTGCGTGCAACAGTTGAACTAATTGTTGAGTTCGAACCAAAACTTGAAACTTTCACTGAACACCTAAACGATATGAAGTCAGCACAATCCCGAGTCTACCTCATGTATGCCAGGTGAGTGACTGAATACAGAACACAAAACGATTTCCGTCTACATAATAATCCATTCTACTGGTATTCCCCAGTGCGAACTATCAGCAGGAACTCACTAAATATTCCATCCGAAATCAAATCCCTTGTCACTTAATTAATTATGAATTTTCAGCACCGAAGATGCGCATGTTATCTTCCGGGATGCTGCCTTCTTCAATATGACCGAAGCAGGTCACGTTTGGATTGTTACCGAACAGGCACTTAAAGCAAACAACACCCCAGATGGGGTTTTGGGTCTGCAATTGGAGCATTCGAATAGCGAAAAACAACATATAAGGGTAAGCGATGTCCTTCGGGAGATGTTGTATTAGAAAACCCACCACAATTCTCCCATCCCCCAATAAGATCCATTCGACAGATTCCGCTGTACGAAGGTGTTTTGTGTCGCATGAATAATTTAGAAGCTCATTTGGTAGCAACTCTGGCAAAAACTATGGTTACCTTATTTACCGTTGTTCTATTTCTTTCCTGCTAACCCTTAGGATAGTGTCTACGTGCTGGCTTCAGCGATAAAAGAGATGATGGCCAATGAAACTATAACGGAGGCGCCCAAAGACTGTGGTGACTCTGGTGTGAATTGGGAATCAGGTAAGTACCGTCGGCCTTCGTTGTCGTTGTCGTCGTCATCGTCCTCACATTGCAATTCATTTAAAGTGAAAATGGAGAAAGGATATGAATTTTTTACCCGGTATCCTGTTTTTTCTTTTTTTTAGGAAAACGTTTGTTCCAGTATCTTAAAACACGGAACATTACAGGCCAGACGGGACAAGTGGCATTCGACGACAATGGCGATAGAATCTATGCGGCCTACGATGTGATAAACATCGGGGAACGACAGGAGAAGAACGTTGTGGGCTCGTTTTATTATGACGCCGTACGGGTTATCTTATGCATGGGTAAAGGTATATTTTTTGTTGCTTAAGAACAAACATCTTTCACAGGATAAGGCGAAAATGCGTTTAAAAATCAACGACAGCCAGATCCTGTGGCCGGGAAAACAGAGGAAAAAGCCGGAAGGGATCATAATTCCAACTCACTTGAAAGTACTGACGATAGAGGAGAAACCATTTGTGTACGTAAGACGGTTAAACGACGAGGAGGTGATGTGTGACGACGATGAGATTCCTTGTCCGTATTATAACACGACCGATGGAACCGGTGAGTAGTCGTGCATGGGGAGGCGATAATGGTGGTGGCACTTTGCTTTGATGAATTATGTAGGTTAAATTTATTTTAGAGCTTACAATCGAGGGTGGTGTGCATTCCTTAAGGGTTGGTTGGGAATAAGTACATTTATTCGGTAGTGAGAGGTAGTTCAACCGTCTGGATGGTTGAATGTAAAGGTTTTCTTTTTGGGAATTATGGACATTTTTTTCTGCACGAAGGGATGTTTGCAGAGCTGACGTGAGACTATTACCAATTTAATGTTAAAGCAGTTGGGTTGCTTTATACATATGTAGGTACACCTAGTTCAGCAAACATTCTCTGTGGAGCATGAATTTTAGAATTATGAAGTGTTAGGTTTTGCGTTGTCACGTAACTAAGAATTAGAAGGTTTGAGGTACTGAAACGACTTTTTTTTTTCTTATTTATCCATTGTTCCTTCATCAATATCAAGTCTTTTGTTTACTTTATTGAGCAATTCCTAGGAGATTTCTTACGGTCAGTGGAGGTATTTATGAAGTTCAAAAGCTTACCGTGTGATTGGCAGCAAGGTTATCTAGGGCGATAACATTCCAGGAGAATATGAACACGTTTTTCTTATTAGCCAGACGGAATTTTTAGACAGTTCTTAGAAGTTCTGTCAAGGTTTCTAAAATAAGAGGCTTGCCGAAGCCAAACTTTTTTCGTAAAGTCTTTGACTGATTGAAACTGGTCCAAGTCTAAATTGGTTGCTCCATCTTTGGTCAGAGAGCTGACATTTTATTTTCTAGATGATAAAGTTGTTCTTAAGAAGCTCAAAAAGAATCAAGGTACTGGAGGAGCCGAACTCCTCGATATTAGAGTACACGAAAACCTTCACTATCTCTCTATATAGATAGTGTCTATTTGGCTAAACTCCCTCAGTTGCGCCAACTACAGTGGAATCAGTTTCCTCAGCATCTCATACGCCGATTGTGTTTTCCTAGCGTGCGTGGGATATCCAGTCTAACAATGAAGGCAAAGATGAATGATCTATGATCTATTGGTGATCGGTTGGTCTCCATGAACCATCCCGTCCTGAATTTTTAAATGGTTTTTGGTGGCTCCTTAGACAGCACTTGTATAGGAAGTCAGCTGTGCTCTCTTCTACGTCTGTATCATCGGAGCCTCAACAACTTGATTGGTCCCTATTAGTATAGTTTTAGGCAAGAAAAGTCCACAGTCTCCCGAATTTCAACACTAAGCCAGATCCGGGAGAAATCAGAAGAAGTACAAATTGAAATCCACCATTTGGCCATACAGAGCTACGCCTAGTTTTGGTATCGCTAAACTCGTCCATCTACATATGTAGAATGACGATGGAGAATACGTTCTGCTCCATCAATGCTGGTAAAGACTTTTTAAATGGATAAGAGACACAATCTTTCAAAAATCTGTGCACATACTAGCGTACACCGCGATATTGAAATCAGGCAGCTGTCACCAGTGGGCTTGCTGGTATTAATGAAGAAGTGTCCAAATGTATGCGTAGATAAAGTCCTCGAAGGAGACATCAATTAGCTTCGCGTGCACTGGACCGAAAGGACCAGTCTCAAAGGAGAGGCTTATTGGTTAAGTCACAGGTTCTTACCAAACTGTTGCGCAACCTAATTTAGTAAGTAAGTAAGACTGCTTCATACATTTGTAGAACTTTTAAGCTTTATCAATGCTGTACTACATATCACTCGATCTATTCTTAATTTTATAGTTAGGTCTTAGATTTTGTGCTCAGCTTTGGTGACCTTGCCCATTGTGTGTGCTTTAGACGATGTTATGACACTAGATCCACTTGTCGTTAGTTGGTGGTTGTGGAGGGCCTATGGATTCAATTTTCAATTGTCGAAGAAGATTGTTCAGTCCAGTGTATGTTCGAACCAAGGTAGAGCACTTGAAAAGGAAGTGATCGATAAGATAAAATATTCGCAGCTATGGCAGTGTGTGTTGAAACAAATACCCAGTTTGGCTGCATGAGTTCCCACAGCTTAGTGTCCATGAACTGGGCAACAACGTCTTAGCAACTCCTACTTAGAAGTTGGTTGGGGAATATGAAGATGACCCACATTCCACGACTGAAACTCTGCCTCATCTTTTCACTTTTCTACTCCTCCCTGGGTTTGCTGAGATGCAATCAAAGGATGAGCTAGTCTATTCGACTCGTAAACATTTCTTTTGGTATCGAACTCAGATTAGAAACACAACAACAAGCTCCATTATTAAGAACTCATAAAATGCTTGGTTTAGACTTGTACACATACTCGCATTGGGCTGATGTTTTAGAATGCAGCAGTAGAATACATATTGGAGAGTCCCATCAAGTTTGACGAAGTGCAATGTCGTAAGAAGTCAAACACTACCTAATCGAACAGTGCCCCACTTCCTCAGCTTCACTATTTTACACTCAATCAACTGGAAACTCTTCAAACGAACTATTCCCCCAGTGTCTGTTTATACTTTGTACCTTCTAAGCATAGCGAGTTGTATTCGAGTGGCTACGTTTAAGCGTTAGGCATGGGAGACCTGTGATAGTTTATGAGCTAAGATCCCCTTGGATAACTTTTGACATACCCTGTGGGTGAACATAAGGTCAGTTGACATGCATCGGTGTGTAGCCATAGAGAAAATGTCAACTTTCCCTTCATGGCAGACAGTCCTTTGAAGTCGTTTGGTTAACTTTTTCTTTACAGAGGATGACTACTGCTGTCGAGGCTACTGCATAGACCTACTTATAGCACTATCACGTCGCATAAACTTTACTTATGACCTTGCTCTATCTCCTGATGGTCAATTTGGACATTATATTCTAAAGAATCAAACCACCGGCAACATGGCTGTTAAAAAAGAATGGACCGGACTCATAGGCGAAGTGGTGAACGAGCGTGCCGATATGATAGTGGCTCCTCTGACCATAAATCCTGAGAGAGCGGAATTTATTGAGTTCTCCAAACCATTCAAATACCAGGGCATCACAATTTTGGAGAAGAAACCATCACGGTCTAGTACATTGGTGTCCTTCTTGCAGCCATTCAGCAACACACTCTGGATCCTGGTCATGGTTTCAGTGCATGTTGTGGCTTTAGTACTGTATCTGCTTGATAGGTGAGGTTTGAAATAATCCCAATCGATGACTGAAAATGGCAAGTGTAACTTTTAGGTTCTCACCATTTGGTCGCTTTAAACTAACGAGCAACGACAACACCGAGGAGGATGCTTTAAATTTAAGTTCAGCAATTTGGTTCGCTTGGGGAGTACTTCTGAACAGTGGTATTGGAGAGGGAACACCTAGAAGTTTCTCGGCACGTGTTTTGGGAATGGTTTGGGCAGGATTTGCTATGATCATTGTCGCATCGTACACTGCCAACTTGGCTGCTTTCCTCGTGTTGGAACGACCAAAAACCAAGCTAAGTGGTATAAATGATGCTCGACTGAGGAACACCATGGAGAATCTTACATGTGCTACTGTTAAGGGTTCAGCTGTTGATATGTATTTTAGACGACAGGTGGAGCTGTCGAATATGTATCGAACGATGGAGGCGAATAATTATGCTACTGCAGAGCATGCTATTCAGGATGTTAAGAAGGGGTAAGTGTCAATTTGAACATGTTCTGGAGCTGAGACTGGAATTTGGTTTGTTTAGGAAACTAATGGCATTCATATGGGATTCCTCGAGATTGGAGTACGAGGCTGCCAAGGACTGTGAGTTGGTAACTGCCGGTGAGCTTTTCGGACGAAGTGGTTATGGAATAGGTTTGCAAAAAGGCTCACCATGGACAGACGCTGTGACATTGGCGATTCTTGAGTTTCATGAAAGTAAGTAGGAAGCAATCATTTTTTTTTAGAATAATGATGAATGAGGTAAAACGTATAAGACCCCAGATCACACTCTTTAGGAAGTAAATATACGACTTTCTTCTCTCCCAAACACAGGTGGTTTTATGGAATCCCTCGATAAAGATTGGATCTTCCATGGCAATGTTCAACAGTGCGAACAGTTCGAGAAAACTCCTAACACCTTGGGTCTTAAGAACATGGCGGGTGTATTCATATTGGTAGCGGCAGGTATTGTTGGCGGCATTGGACTCATTATCATAGAAGTAGTCTACAAGAAACATCAGATTAAAAAACAGAAACGAATGGAAATAGCCCGTCATGCTGCAGATAAATGGAGAGGAACCATAGAGGTAAGCGAGCGATTTGAAACCTTTTACATTTCTCAAAACTAAATCGATCTCACTTGTAGAAACGTAAAACGCTTCGTGCTTCATTGGCCATGCAACGTCAGTATAATGTCGGACTCAATGCCAATCCTGGTACAATAAGTTTAGCTGTCGATAAAAATCGTTATCCTCGCCTTGGACCAAGAGGTCCCGAGCGTGCTTGGCCAGGCGACTCAGATTTAGTTCGTAATCGACGATTGTATGAAGATTCTGGCAAGACTGCGTTTGGCAAGAAACAGTCGTTGTCAAATCTTTTACCGCCACCAAGATATTCACCAGCTTACACAACAAATGTGTCACATTTGGTTGTTTAACTTGAGATTTCTTAATTTAAGAAAATACAATGGTTTTAAGGGCCGAATTTAATTATACATGTGTTTAGGTATGTAAAGGTGTATAAAAGAAAATCCTTTGTTTTTTTAAATAATTTTATTTATATTTTTGGATTTGGGTACATACGAGGTTTTTAATTTAAGAAAAATGTACACAACTGGCGAAAAATATTAATGAAAATGCCTTTGCCGCAATGGAAGCGAATATGGAAACACTTCAAAAGAGCTCATGCCAAACAGAAATTGTGAAGTAATGATTGGCACTGCAATTAAGGGACTTTTTTGTAAGTAGATAAGAAGAATCAACAAGCCTCCCGGGCTCAGGCCTTAGCTAACTGCATCGATTGCGCACTCCAGATACGCATCTTCCTCTACTGCGTTGTGCCGTCTGGTTAGATTTGAAAACTCTGTGGGCTGGAACTTTGGTATTCCCCTAGTTCATCGTTTGTCGAATATCTTAAAAAGAAGAAATGCCAATGGTCGCCTCATCTGCCTTAAATAAAGTTGAGGACTGGTATTATTAGTGTCTTATGGAGTCTTCTCAGTTGTTCGGGATAAGCCTTGACAACTCAATTGCCTTCTCAGCCCAAACAAACAGTGCAAATATTTGTCGGGCGAAATATTTGTTGTTTAGTTGTTTTCGTTGTCATAAGTTTTAGCAGGGTCAGGGTAGACAAAATCTTCTTACCTTGTAGTTATAGTTGTCAACTGTGTTCATCCGTATCTTCGATCACTACTTTCTTCGCAAACGCATTGGTGACAGCTCGCTTAGTTCTGTCAATGATGTCCATGTCATCGATATACGCAAGTAAACAAACTTTTAAAAGATCGAGCCTCTAGAGTTGGCTTGTAAGCTATGCACAATCTGTTTAAGTATGACAGGAAGTCACATGACATCGCCTTGTCACCTTGTCTAAGTTGAAGTAGTTACTGACCTCAATGGAGCAGCGAACATTCTCCAGATGGATGATTTTAGCAGGTTGGCATGGTTCTACTTTGCTCGGCTCTATAAATGTTGTCAAAGGCAGCTTTAAATTCGATAAAGAGATGGTACGTAGCGATTTAGACTTCTTGGGTTTTCTCAAGGATCTGCTTAATTTTCTAGAGCACCCTCAAATACAGTTTTCCATTAGCTCTGCGGTCATAAGTTAACGACTGGACGAATCTGCTCAAACTTTGTGATTAGGTTCACAATTTCTGTGCAAATAGGTGCTTCACAGCGAATATACATTGTTTGGATATGCTTCTGGTGCATATTTACGTGCTTAAAATAAAAATAAAAACACCTATTTCTCTGTGCTGTATGTCTCCTGGGTTAGCGCTGTCAGCCGTCAAGGCATTCCTTCGCAGGGGAAGGTTTGGCATTCCGTCACTTCGTTTTTCAGCTGCCACTGCTCACAGATTGCTCATTTCTCACTGCTCTCAGACCTGCATAGTTGCTGCATTATGGTTGTCATGACAATTTCCCCTTATATCTCTGGTCTTTCATCAGAATATGTTCCCCGTTATGTGTTTTTACTTCCTAGTGCGGGCAGTAGAGGTGATAATCGTGCAGAAATTGTGTCTGGTAATAGTTTATCTCTCCTTCTTTTATGCTAATCTATTCATCTACGTTAGGGATAAATGTACATATGTTCCTTTGGTTGCAGTATTCCATCTGTGCTGCCATCCTGCTGGTAGTGCTCCTGTCTTCCAGGTTGGTCTTGCGTAGTGCCAGCCACGTAATTTTTTGCTTCCTTATCTATGGACATTCGCCATTTTAAAGCGGAGCACACTCTTAACGATGCAATTCTGTGCGCAGAGCTCATCCGTCTCATGAACGATTTCTGATCCTTAACTGGTGCTCATACAGGAGACGCAAACATAAGGATCAACTTTCTCACCGATGCTAGCAGATTTATTATTAACTACCTGGGTTCTCCAATGTTTCGCATTGATCTTGGCAATATCACTACTGCCCGAGGGGCAGGTGCTTTTTAAGGCTCAGCCTGTGGTCCAGCAACATTTCCAAGTATTTTACATGTGGACTAGCACTCAATTCGAAGGTATGATTACGGCCTTTTTCCTGTTGCTTATTGGAACTCCCACCGTTTTATGGTCTGCCAGTTCCAGACCTGATACTGGTTGCCATTGCTTCACATCTCTGATCATCTGACTGCGATTTTTGGACACTGCAATATTAGTCAGCGTGCCAGATGATGCTTACGGCTTCGGAATGATGGCCTCTGTGTTCTTAATATTTTTTTTTTATTTTTTTATACATAAACAAAAAACAAAAATTGGCCAAAAGTAGAATATCTTATATAATTTTTTTATGTTTAAGGAAAATGGCACGAATGTTAACATTGTAAGATATAAAAACAAACAAAAAACTAAACTAAACAAAAATTTAAATTATCATAAATAAATGTTTAAATTTAAAAAGAAAAAAAAACTATATATACATAAAAAAGAAACAAGTGTAACAATTCCAACACCAAACCGAAACAAAAATTCAGATCAACGAAAAATTAAACAAGTTTAGTTAAATTTTCCGAATTTAATAAACCATTTCAAACTCCAAATACTATAACAATGTTGGTAAATATAAAAAAAAAATCTTATAGGCGACAAGATAGTCCTTATGTCCTTCATAGAAAACCTTAAAATTGTTTAATCCCGCTATACTACTACTGCCTACAACCAATTAACCCAAAAAAAAAAAAAAAATGTTAAAATCCATAGTTGTTATTTGTTACTAATGTAATGTCTTATTAATATTAAAAATATATATAAAAAAAAATAAATAAAATAAAATAAACTTAAAACAAAACGATTAAATGTAAAATGTAAAGAAAAACAAAATATACTCAATTGTTAGCTGTAATGTTATTTAAACACAAGATTGTTCCAATTGTCTGTTGTTCAGTCGAATTGGAAGTGTAATTGTAAACTAAACAACAGAATTGTACAAAAATTTAAATAAATTCAAACGATCGGACTAAGGTATTCAATTTATTTGAGGAACAAGGTTATGCCAAAGACTTGGATATCACGAATTGACACGATTAACCTCATGCCAAGTGTACTAAACATCTAAAGGGGTAAGCCTAAATTCTATGAACACGACCATTATCCTTTGCCAGAAAAACACCACAAAATCTCTCAACTCTATCGCTGAACGGAGTTCATATCCATATTCTCAAATTGCCTTCATCGAAGTCTCATGGGTGGCATTTATAACTGACTTGGATAGGTCCAGGGAAGACATTCGCATCCAACCCGTCACTGTAAATGCCTATATTTCGTTCACCTGGTACCTCTTCGCGTCTCGAGTCCCCCCTTAGTGCAGTCTCAGATTCAGCCACCACAGGCGCTTGGTGAGCACTTATAAATTGCGATTGAATTGAAATTGAATCGAGTAAAGTTACGCCTCACGTATTTTGGAAGTCTGAACTTTTTCAGTTCCGAACGTAGGTATATGCGGTTAACTATTTGGTTTTACTCAGAACGCTGCCGCATCATGAAGATGAATACTGTGTAAAAGTTCTACGTCGAAAGGGTGTGATTACAAAAGACAAACCTGTGGTCTTTTACCAATCGCATGCCGCTAATGTCTCGAGGAGTTTCATACCCCCAGAATGAAGTACAAAAGATTAAAGTCAGTAATGCCAGTACGCCATCAGAAATGCCGCCTGGCAGTGCCGACAAGGGATTTATTTGCCTAGGCTACACCGGGGGCAATAACGAAAAACAAGAACTGGTTGCGAACTTGGAACGCGAGTGAAAACGAAAACGATGAGACACTACCTATCGAATTTTTTTGAATGAGGATGAGAATAGCAAGATCGAAGTTTGAACATCTTTCAGAAAAATTTCAGTTGAGTCAAATGTACTAAAGTCCCATTTGACTTAAAGAATACGTATGTTGGTCACACTACTTCTGTAACTTCACCTGGCATTTCATTTGACAGCAATGGAACTCTTATGTTGCCTCTTAACTTACTCTTTATTTTGGAGCTCTCTTAAAAAACATAAAACTGTCAAACTTCTTGTAGTTACGAAATCGTGCAGAAAATCCCAAAGTTGAATTCGAGATTGCATCGACACAAGATACATTATCTGCTCAAACTTAGTAAATAAAAATCTTGAGTGAAATTCTAAGTTGCCGTGGAAACAAATTACCGCACATCTTCGCCGAATCCTTGTCCTCCATCATAGATTATAATCAATAACATGACATCATAAGTAGTGCGTAGAACACTGGTTTCAGGAATATCCGACTCTCCAAACATAAAATTCATACCATCTACGCCCGGAACGTACGCAGTGATATTTGTAACTATCAGTGGGTCAGCCTCATAGAACTTAAAGTGCTTAATAATGCTGTCTCTCTACTATGTGACTGCCACCTTTATGCAATCGTGGCGCATTAAAAAGGTTTGCACAAAAATCGCGGAAAAATTCTCCGAAAAATCCAGTGTTGTATTCTATGTTCTTCCCAAGGAAGGCTATGGTGAGCTATAATACTAATTCCACTTGTCTTTTCTTTTATGCAATCGTTTTGGTTTTTTCTTTTTTTTTCAGAAGCAAATCTCGTTACTTCGGAACTTTGTACCAATCGTTCAGACGCAAGGGTCTGTGACCTCCTTTGGCTGTTCGCGGATCAAAGAGGATGTTGCCTGAAACCATCACAAAATGTACACATTGGCCCTTGGGTCACCTTCCCCGAGCAACCAACACTAATACCATTCGAGTGCAGTGTCCCCGTAGAAGAACTTAGATTAGATAGAAACAAGACGGTGCATTTACTTTTGGAGACTGATATTCTCCCTAGTTCAGTGGATTCGAGTGCAGAAAGTATTATGGTAAGCGAGGTGGTATTTTGGATTCGCAATCGATTTTATATTTATAAATTCTAATAAGGTCATTCATATAAGCATTCTGTTTGATAGCTTAGCAATCCTTGTGGTAATTTGTATACAGTTGAAAGATACATACACAGCACAGCCAATGCTCTATGACCTAGTTAAAATTAATGTAACAGCAAAAAAAAGAAGAAAAATGAAGCGGTTTTCCTTAAAAAGAAAATTAAGGTCATATCAAAGCACGATAGTCGTCATTTAGTGTTTCCATATTCAGTTAGCACTTGCCGCTAAATTGTGCAGCTAATGCAATGGAAAATACCCAAACACTGACGAGTGTAAGAGGTGTCTTCTGTGGGTTGGAAAAATATTCGGATATGTTTGCCTTAAGTACCTACATATAGTGGATTTTATTTCTATACATACTTACTTTTTCTCTTTTTTCCTGTAAAAAGATGAATAACTCTTAAAGTCTTTAACTTAACACATACAAAAAGCCGGTTACTTTGTGCCATAATTTTAGCAGACGGTAGTGGCTACCAAATTAGGGAATACAAACTAAATGATTAAGCAACTTTTTAATACAGTGACGATGCATATAACTGAAGCACATGCTGGCAATAAACGCTTTATTGTTACTTTCCAGTAGTATTTACCTTATTCATGCAAAGCATAGATAATCTTCAGTAATAAGAAGTTGGAGTACCGCTCTCGATGCCTATTGTCCGTGAAAGTGGTCTACGACACATCCTTGTGTTAACTAAGGCTGTTCCTGGACCATTAAGACACTTTTTTTTATAGAAAAGTAACCAATGCTGTGGTCATATATCAAGTACCATGGCTCAAGTCATTGCAGGGCAGTAGAATTTGCAAGATGGAACATTAAATCATTTCAATCGGAATTTAGATATTAAGTGACTGGAGTGGAATGCATACATTGTGATATAAAGGGATAAAAACATATGTCCAAATAAGAGCAACTTGATAGTTTTTCTCTCAGATCTAACTTTAAGTTCATAGTGACTCTAGCGTATGAATACACATTCTTCTGTGCTGTGAACTTGTACATACTTCTGACAGAGTCGCGATTATTGGTGAAACAATTTTTTATGTTATTTTCGGTCGTGTGGTTTTAATGAATTCTTCTCTTCGCATTGAGCCATGATACACTTCTATTCCTACTTGCATTCATCTAGATCTCCAATGGATTCACCGACAAATCAATTCAACTAATTGGGTGTAAAACTTACTTTTTTAACATAATTATATTTAAAATACATTTGCATGCGTGTTTCATTCTTTTCCGGGCTAAGCATGCCATCCATCAACAAGCGAGTCATCGTGTTTCACAGTCTGTAACAAAAATAATATAAAATATTCCTTTGTGACTAAGTACGTTAACTGTTCTTATTTTCAGATTGAAAATTATGGTAAGCCAATTGCATGGAAAGTCGATTCACATTTTGCGGTGCTACTCGAAACCGATATAGATCACTTCACGAACTTACTCATAGCAACATTTCTACAGCATAATTTATACATTAACGATTCGCTGCCTTTAGTTCGTATTGAATGTAAGGCGCAATCAAAGCAACCATTTTATGTTTTTAAAGTCATAATAATTGTATTTTGTTTGTTGTATCTTTCACCCTTCAGCCGTATCCTACGAAGGTCAGCCACAACCCTATGAAACGATAAAGAAACATCTTCGAAAGAAACTTACCTCACGATCTGAAACCCAACTTTCCGAAGATGATTGGCAGAAGCATTTAGATGGCCTCCGTAGTTTGAGTGTGCTTGCAAATCAGGCAACAGAGTTCGAGTACAATAAAAATCGCACAGAGGGTAAGACGGGAATAGTTAAGCCAGATTTAATACCGTCAGGAAAAATTTCATCCGATCTGTCATCGCAAATCATCGACGACGTCGTTACTGAGTCGCGAAAGTCTTCCCCCATTAAGACAGTCAATGAAAAACAAAAAATCGAAGCCAAAGTCAGCCCAATGAAACGCGCTCCAGAGGAACCGGAGATTAAAGTCATTAAGCCAGACGGTTCACCTTTGAAATCGCCGGCAAAATCACCCGCTAAACTAATGGAAAGTAAAAAAAACGAGATAAGGTCTAAACCCACCGAAGTATTAATTGAATCCAAGCCATCACCTGTAGTGGAATCAATAGTTACTGCAAAGATTGAACCAACCCCAAGATCGATTGTAGAACCTGTGAGTGCAGCTCCATCTTTGGATGTAAATGCTAAGAAGGAAGAGAAAAAGGCTGATATCTCACCAAAGAAAATGCCTGAGCCAATTTCGGCTGTTAAAAACAATACAAAACGTCCCAGTCTTCGAAGAAGTAAAGACAGTGTAAAGGAGTGTAAGCCTCCAAATATTCTTGTTTACTCTGATGTCGCCACCTGTAGGGATAACGTGGTATCAACAATGAAAAACATTTTAGAGAGGGATATGTACGAAGATTTATTGTACTTGTGATGGTGGTTGTTCATTTCTATAAACTCTGTTCTTTTAGGTACACTGTCTATCCACTTACATCACAACAAGTGCAAGAAAAATCCTGGATTGACAACACAAGTCTGCTGGTGATATGTGGATCGGTTTCCTCGAATCTGGGAGAAATTTTAGTGGATTACTTCCTACGTGGTGGAAAACTTCTATCACTATGCTCCGATGTGCTTCATATTGTGCTTCCAACTTATCGTACCGCTGAGGTATGTATCAATCTCAAATCCACCATGAAAGTAAATGCCCCAACTTGTATCTGGTAGGTTCGAGAACATGAATTGGTGCAGTTCTCCTATGATAAATGGCAGAAAGTTAAGATGATGCACTACATTTTCTGTTACCATCCGTCGCCGGTGAAGAAGAACTTCTCAACCGACAGTGAAGAATCGAGTTCAACTTTCTCAAAAAGACCGTAAGTTTTGCATGTTTTGTGTTTGAAATTTTCCATTTCCTTTGATGTCCTCTTCTGTGTGTGTGTATATATACTTATGTGTGTTTTGTGTTTTTTGAAATTTATTCTTTTTTCTAACATCAAACGATTTATGAATTTTTCACAACGAGAATGAGACTATCGGCTTTGAAAAAAGACACTATTGCAGCTATGTATCTAAATTTTATTTACTCCAATTTCTCTCATTAATTTTTTCACCTTAACATTAGTTTTTTCTTAGATACAACTTAATCATCCGCTTCGTCACCTTTCATCTACGTATACACTTGATTTATACTGATAAATGTACTGACTAGCAAGAGCAAAGTTGTTTTATGATTTGCTTTAAGTAAAATGTATCGTCCTCGCTTTGCCAGAATCGGTGCTGTGCACCAGTAACAAAGTGTTTTTACTGGTTTGGGCAATGCCGGAGGTAGTTTATCCACTAGAGACCCATTTGCATAAAAAAGTGTGTTTCCTAATAAGAAACCATCATGTCTCGCACTTTCGGAGTAGAATTGAGAAGCTCTCTCATTTGCCATAAAATCTAAAACGACTGTGAAATCATATTGCTTATGGCGAAGTACAAGGCGTACTCTACCAGCTAGGTTTGGCTAGAATGATGAAAGTATCATATCTTTCCCGGCTTGGTGATGAACACAGCCTTTGCTCTTCTTCAGGAACGAGTGATATAGAAAGGACGACGCCTTTCTATAAAACTCCAGCAGCTGGCTGTCAGCTTCAACAGTCTTTTGTAGATTTACGTTTAGATTGATATATCATATTCATCTGGTGGGCGAAAATGGGTCATCATGGCTCAGTGATTATGCGTCTGACTGTTAAGTGAAACGGGTTCAAGTAAGCAAAAACCATCCACAAGCAATAACAAACCTCCGAGAGTATAATTTTTGATGAAAAAGCTTCTTAATCTGCAATAAAATATGTAGGTCACTTCCATTCGTTTAAAAAATATAACAAGGATAGTTGCGAAAAGCTTGGCCTTAGTTCTCCAAGAGGTGTCGCACCAAATATTATCCAAGTCGTATGCAGAAGTATTCTGTCCATATTTACAACAACTTTGTTTGTTCGTCCCTGTTGGCTTCTGTTCGGGCTCAGTTGTTTGAATAATTGTTTAATACCTGCTATTTCTCGATCAAGCGCTTTTCAAACTCCTTTACTTTTCTGAGAATTCGGTGTTCTGGAGGTTACACGGCCCTGTAAGAGATTAAGATACTCTCGATCGTGGATAAGCGGGATATTCGTATCTAGATCTTGACTTCACTTGTTGTAATCCAACAATCGAAACATTCGGACACAATTTAACGATTAATCTAAAGACACAGCTTTGTACATGAAATTGTCTACTTTCCAGCGAAGTACCCATACAATTATGCTTCTTCATTTTAACTGCAGTTTTTGTCACCTAATAACACACATTGCCGCATAAATAAATTTTATTTTGTATAACTAACAACTCCCTAAATTAATCGCTTTAATTCCCTTGTAAGCAAAATCAATGCAAAGGCTGTCCGTGTGACTATTTCTGTCCAAATGCATAGAAAAAAAAATCATTCTTCCGATTAGGAGTTCGCAAAATCTTTTTAACGTATGTATTTTTTGCATATCATCTTCCACATCATCCGCCCACAAAATTCAACTCAAACTGCAACTCATTGTCAAACCTAATCATACATATTAAACTCATAAGATACTTTAAAGCTAAACTCGAACGATAGACCAACCAAAACCCAAGAAAAAACACAAAAAAACTTCATTGCCTGCTTGCTCGAAAAACATATTTTTTTTGTCTTTATCTCGTCGTTTTTTGCTCGTGTGTGAAAACTTCTTCGTATTTGTGGTCACATTACATCCGGCTTAGAGCTCTAGTGTGTCCAAGGTCCATTGAACTGAAAGATCTACAAGGGGACATGCACAATTTGGATGTGAAGGTTTTGGGAACCGAAGAGACGTGGAATACCCCGAGCTTACTGTTGGCCAATAATGTGAAAAGCGGTGGAAAAGCAGTATTCTCACAGGTAATCATGAGTATAAGCGTTGAAATAAGTTTTTGAAAACTAGAAGAAACAGTTTCTCGATAGTTCTCAAAAGCTCTCGAACGGTTCGATTTATTTTTAATTCTATCCCTTCTTTCTACTCAACACAGGTGCATTTAGAAACAGATCCAAGTGAATATGAATCTGATGACAGTAAATACCGCGTTCTAAAGGAAAATGAGAAAAATCGCTTGGAAATATTTGCCGATCTGTTAGCAAAGCATTTGGGATTAACCATAAAAAAGGAAACTGTACTGCAAACAGGCCCAAAGATCATCTACCAGAATGCGTACTTCTTGGGACGACATGAAGTAAGTTTAATTTAAATGAATTCATCTATATAACAGCCGTTTGCATAAAAGTCTCATAAAATGACGCACGGAAAAGTTAGTTACGATCATGGTGAAACGCGTTACAGAATTCCGTATAATATGTCGCGCAGGCATTTGTAAAGCTCTATGCACCACGAGGGGTGAAAGGTTTCAAGTCACTAAGTAATCAAATAACTGCTGCCAGTTACGGTTGCAGCGACGGCTTCCACCATACTTAAATCGAAGCTATAGCTGTCGATAGTGAAATGTTATCCCAAACTTGTTGACAGAACGTTCTTAGCTTTTTCATGACTCTCGGAGATTTGTCATTGCCTGCCGAGAGGTGATGTCACAAAAATTGTTTGCTGACACGAACCTGTGTCAGCTCATTTACCAGCCCAACGTGCTAGACACTAGGCCACGACGCCCTTATTCTAAAATATATTCAATTTCTTCTTTTATATTTTCAGCTAAAATTCGAAGTCTTGGAGAAGTTAAAGGGCAAGTATAACGCCGACAATATGATTCAAACGTCAAAGCTTTCTATGAAGTTCTGTGGAAAAAATGAAACACCACCGAGCGCCAATACAAATATTCTTCCAATTTTAATTCATTCCTGTCCTGAAGACTTCTCAACTGTTGATTACTTCGATGTAAGTTTATTATTTAAAAAAAAAGTACTTTATGAGCTTCACACGTGGAAAGTATGTTCACATCTGATTATATGAAGTTCTTGCAAGCGAAAACTCTTTGTTTTGCTTTGTGAAGATTAAAATCACACACATTTGTCTAAAAACTCAAAATACATGCTTGCATCTTTCCCACTTTCCTTGGAACGACCTCCGTTCTTTGATTGTGTCGTCTTGAATGTGAATCTCATAATTTCCCATCCAAACATTTCTTCTCATTTTCATTATATTCACAGAATCTTTCAACCAAAGACATTGGTCGCCTAGTCATTTATGCGCCTATAGTTAGCAGCTCAATGCATGTTATTTCTGAATTAGACCTTACGCATGGTATCGCCGTTTTGCCCAGACAACAAACAGAAGGTGTTGGTCGCAGTATTAATCAAGTAAGTAATCCTAAAAGGTTTAAATAGTAAGCGTGACTAAAGTTTTTTTTTTCCTGCCTTTTTTTAGTGGTTAAGTCCATTGGGCTGTGCTATGTTCTCGTTACAACTGCATATACCTTTGAATTCGCCACTGGGAGCAAGGTTACCACTTGTTCAGCATATAATTGGACTAGCGGTTGTCAGTGCAATTAATCAACTTGAAAAGTATCAGGTAAGTGAATGTTTTTAAATTCTTTCCTTTATGTCTATTCTGTCCTTTCGACGTTTTCGTCTTTACCTGTTGTTCTTTTTGTTCAATCGAAATCTAACAATCTTCCTATTTTCTCTGAGAATCTGCTAAAGAATCGATGTCTTTTCTTTCTTCTCAAGGTATTTTTCAGGACTTGAAAAAAGAGGAAGTGATTGTTTGAGTCTTAATAGACTTATAAGATTACTTGTTTCATTCGTTGGATCGTTTAACTGAATATTAACTTCTCCTTATTAGTTTGGGGAATACAAAACGACGTACTCAACAACGGCTTGCTGCTGTTGTAGAAGCTACTCTTCCACTGAGGACAGACTGCTTCTGTGCGCAGGTTGATTTTCGCTGCGCGATTGCATAAATATATCTGGTGTCGCGTGGGTCATTCCCATAGTCAGGATGTTTATCTTCGATGGAGTGGTCGAGATGGGTCATGTAGTTGCTTAGACAGCGGCCCGGAGGTCCAGAGTCTCTATTATGTGGGACACTGACTCATGGTGTATGTTCTTCAAACTCATATATGTGTCGATGTAATTTTGAGGAGTTTTTTTTACGAATGGAACGAGTTGGTCGAGGCACCCTTATCAGCATATAATTGGGGTGGTCTTGATGGTGGCAAACTATACGAAACTGCTTGTCAGCATCTTGTTCTCGGAGGTGATCTTCATGAGATATCAGGTAGCATCCGGTGATGGGCCTCATGGCTACATTCTGGCAGTCTTGAAGAAATTGACAGTTTGTGCCGCTTCGTTGTGGTGTTCCGATGGGGGCAGCATATTTTAGAACAAAGCGTCCGATGACTTTACCAGCTATAGACTTAAACAAATTGGTTCGAGATCTCAGAGAGAGAAGCCCTGATTTGGTGGTACTAATCAACTTTATCTCCCTTGTCCAGATCGTGAAGAGTTGGAGGTTGTAGTCTCTGAGAAGTCCGGACGGGTGATAAAAACTAAACAGTTATCAGTATACGAAACAATAATGATTCCCTGCGGTGGGACTGGTCATTTAAAGATGTAAAAGTTGAAAAAAGAGGCGAGAGAACACACTTCCAACTTAAATATCTTCCGCAAAGATATGTCAGAAATTGATTAAATTTCTCCTAGATGTATTGACCTCCTAGCGTTACATAATTCCAAACTTCAATTGGAAACTTAAGACTACTTGATAAGAAACTCTCTTCACGATGGTTTCCGCTCATAAAGCCGAGTACTGCCAAAACCCTTTACACATCCTCGGCCTTTCAGCAGGATCAGTAAAAAAAACATTTCAAAACTTCATCAGGGAGCATCGTCAGCTACTGCCGCCTTAAGAACATGTCGAAATACTTACATAATCTCTTCTCGCAGAGCTCACTACATATCTTTACATTTAATCCTATTCATTTTCACTCAAAAAAGTTGACTTTGGGTACCAAACTCATCATGTTTCAATTTGCTTCTAAATTTAATATTTCAGTTATTGAGTGATTGAGGTTCTTAAGGAAATTAGATCTCTTTTGTGGTGGAAAGCGGAATATCCGCTTGGATCATGCTTGTTCTGCCAGGTTTCACTGAATTAAGATAAGCATTGACTTTTCACATGGTTTTTGAATTGAGTTGTGCTCACTCAGAAGGGTTCAGGGTCAATGAACGATGTAGGTACCTATCCAAAGAGATATAGACGAAGACCATCTTACAACGTCCATGATGGTACAGCGAAAAACTTGTTGGTTTTTTCTGGGACTCGAAACTTGAAAAGTCAGTTTGCTTGGACGTCCAACACTCTATCCACTGAGCCACGGAGACCACAGTGAACGGTGTAAGTGTCCAATCTATTGCCAGTGAGTCAGCTTTTTCGTTTCTAGAAAATTGAAAATAGACTGGAATCCATTGAGGGATGGACTAGATTATTTCTTCCTAATTCGTAGAGTAACGTATTGGTTTTTTTTTATATTTAAAACAAGCTTGGACTTGATAAACAGACGGAACAATCGCTTTTAGTGCCGCGTGGGTGTCTGATAGAAGTTTTCTAGTTTAAGACAGTATTGAATTTGTATGCTTAACAGTGTGGGTTGGTTCGGTTCTATTCATCAATAAGTTCTTATTCCCAATAATTTAATTCCAATTCAAATTGGTAAGCCACAGAACTCTGGAGTGTGGTTTGGAAACAACGTCTGGATAAATCGTCCTCCGTCATATTGCCTTCAATACTCTTTTCACATTGCAAATAACCTTAGACCGAGCAAAAGTTGTTGGATTTGCGAAGGTTGTGTCTTATCCATATATTCTGACGCATTGTTTTATTCCACTGTTGTTAAATGGATATATAGGTACTACTAAGAAGTTCCAATAGCACCTGCTAACGCATTTCTCCTTCCTCTTTACTCATTGCATCCACAAAATGACAACACATTTTGTAATTTAATAGTTTTTGTTGAATTTATTTATGTAATATAATTTAAATACACCCCCAATTATGGGATAGTGATAGTAGTTTAAGTTGTAGGAATAGTAATAATTTTACCTACACATGCTATACAATACTTTTTTATAACATACTTGATAATCTTTTGTTGTATTTATAATTTTAATGTAAAAGCCATTATTACATAGTTTTTCATTTGATGAAACTTTGAGGGGTAAATTTTAATAAAACTTTTTTTTTTGTTTTTTTTGGAAACAATTCACGATCAATGTGTGCTCATCTAAGGATAAGATTCTTGTTCATGTACATAAATCGCCTCCTCAATACGGTTATATATATGATAAATTTTATAGTGTATTTGTTTTGTGTGTATGGGAGCGTTGTGTTTAGTTGTTGTGTTCGTAGTAGCAATGGAATTTCAGCTTTGAATTATATATTTTTGAATAATAATTAGTTTAGAACAAAGACATTGCTTTTTTACATTTGTTATTAGAAGAATATTATACATACGTTCAATTGAATAAGAAATGAATAACTTTTTCGAGAGAATGGAAAAGAAAAAAACTACAATACTTGTTTAATTTGTTAGTGAAGTAGTTGAATACTGCTGCTGTTGCTTCCCCTTAGAAGACTGATTCGGCTGATCGTGACAGTTGCACCGGATGGGAGGGGCTGCGGGCCAGTCGCTTCTTGGGCAATCTCTCGAGGAGGGTTAGTAGTTTGGGGAAGTCTGGTCTGTCGTCGGCTTGGAACGACCAGCACAGCATTAGAATGTCTTTGACGTCGCGTGATGTTTGTAGGTTGGCCAGGGTCTGTTTCATTCCACGACCCACCTGCCATATGATGGACTCGGGTGGGTGTATTTTGAAGGGGAACTCTCCGCATAGGAGTTCGTACCAAACGGTGCCGAATGAATAAACATCGGATGCCCTGGAGAAGGGTAGAATCTCGTCGGTTGGCTTGTAAGGTGTTAGTGCACGCATAAGCTCTGGAGCCAAATAGCACAACCAGCCGCTGGGCACACCCAATCCAATATCACAATACGCAAGCTTCGTCGAACTGAACAGGCCAAAATCGGTGATGATGACTTTTCCGTTCTCCAGGAATATGTTCTTTGTCCGCAGGTCTTTGTGGAAGATTCCTCTTGCATGCAAATAGCCCATTCCTTGGGAGATCTGCTGAGCGACCAATGTGGTACGATTGATGGTGAACTTATCACGACGCAGATGGATGTAGGTGTAGAGAGTGTTTCCCTTGCACAGCGAGGTAACGATGGCGAGGTATGGCGGATTCATGCAGGCACCCATGAACAAAACCAAATTCTCATGGCGAGTCTTTTTGAAATTAGCTACTTCCAGCTTGAATGCCTCTAGCATGTGCTCGTCGTCTAGATAGTCCTCTTTAAGAAGTTTTACAGCAACGTCACCATGCCAAAGGGCCCGATGTACTGTTCCAAAGCGTCCCTTGCCAATTTTCTCCAGCAAACGCAGGTCATCGTAGGGAATGTCCCACTCTTTGAGCGAGAGCGAGTTTTGACGTGGCCAATTGCCAGAATCACCTTCTTCTGTGGAGTCCAGCCTTACTGGAGTTCGATCTGAATCAGTACTAGCGCTAGTGCTTCCGGATAGGGAAACTGTCTTGTCGCTGTCGTTACTCTTGTGGGTGTCGGCTAACTCAGAGAGTGAAGGATTTATTTGACTGAGTACAGAGCCGGTGCTAGACCCTGTGCGTCCACTCGAAGTCTCACTATGTATTCTGCTATCAGAAAAGTTTCCGCTTGTTATGACGTTCGAGCTCATGGAACTGGCGTTGTTGCTGTTCGCAATGCTGGACTGCGAGTGATGATGCGAGGATTGATTATCCATTTGCTCAGTATTGTTGTTCGAAGGACCACCTGCAACTCCTCCAGTTGATGATAAATACAAGGTCTGGGTTGTCTGTTGATTGTATTGCGACGACATAGTGATGGTAACATCTGGAAAGTTAAACTGACTGACGTTCTTATGCAGCGATGACGGCGTAGAAATAGGATTCGGACCGGTACTTGTACTGGCACTAGCAGTTGAGCTTCCACCGCCACTGTTGGTTCCGCTTATATGTAATTGTTGGTGTTGCAGGTTAAACAACGCCGGACTAGATGGTGACGAACTGTTACAACTTGATCCAGGTGAACTGCTATCCGGGTGATGATGGCCAGCGCCACCGATTGATACTATCTGCCTTCGTCCGGGCACATATCCACCCACACTATTGCCACTGCGACCAATAATGCTTAGATTGGGAGAAATATTTGATGACGGTAAGAAGCCTTCATTTGACTTCAGAGTTTTCTTAAATTCGTCAACAAATTCTCTCGGCAGACCGCACGATGGGGGAACATTCGGCTCACAGTCCTTGTGACAACGGTACTTGCATTCTTTACATTTCAGACCAAAGAACATCTGCTTCTGGCAGAGGTCACAGGTGGACATCATCTTAAAAACCTTCGTAAAGCGATGTGCAATCATGTGTCCCATTCCAAGAGAAACTATCGGAGTGCATGGCGAACGAGGCACAGTCAGATTGTTGGTATTCTCCATGAAAATATCGGAACTCATCGATGATGAGTGACTTTCGGGACTGGGATCAGTGTGTAATCGTGTCCGAGGAATGGCTTGTGGCATTGATGATGAATTAGTTGAATTTGAACTGCTGCCATTGGTGCCTCCAGCGCCTTCTTGGAACTGGGATTCGTTTGATTTAGACTTGGCTATGGGTATGGCCATTGGGTCCTGGCTAGATGATGAACTGGTTGACGCGGTCATAGAATTCGTAGCCATTCCATTGTGCGACGGGGTCGATGGGTGATGGTACGTTAATAGCGTCTGATGTTTCTTCTTCGGAGGTGGGGTTGATTTCCTATGCCCACTCCGTAATGGTGTTCCATTTCCTCCACCTCCACCTGCACTTCCACTGGTTGTTAGACTCGGCGAGTTCGGAGGCGATGGCGATGGAGTCAGTGTCAAAATGGATCCATGTGTGCTAGACGATTCATCGGGTGTCTTACTCGTCGACGGTGGCGATTGAGCGACATAATTGTTGTTTACCGGTGATTGTACTGCCTTCTGTTTATTCATCGTGCGATAACTTCTCGGCGAAGCAGTAACACCAATATTTCCCGTACTTCCACGATGATAATGATGGTGATGGTGGTGATGATGATGATGTCTGTCCCACGAATCCCAGAAAAGATTCTCTGGCTCTTTCAAGTTATCATTCAATGCTGCACGACAGCGTTTTAGACATTCTATTGCATTAATCAGCCTTCGTACTTCCTCATCACGAAAATTTGGATTGTATGCGAGAATTTCTTTCAATTCATCCTCACTTCGCTGAAGTAGATCTTCTAGAGTGTTAATTCTCTGCAGACAAACATTCAAAGATTCCACACTTAAGCCCACTACACGTAACCATTGCCTGAGTTCTGTACCAGATGCAGCTAGACCACTGGCTGGTATTCTTTCAGGTAGGCGGGACTTTGTTATCAACAATTCTGAGAACATTCGCACGAGTTTAGTTTCTAAACTGCGAATTTCTTGTTGTGTCAATGTTGCCGTTGTTGCGCATTGTGTTCGAAGACCTTCTAGTCGATCGGCAGATATATCTATCATACCTTGGATGACATCCAAGCCATTGCCGCCCGCTGCATTATTATCCATTGTTATAGGTTTCATTCACTGGAAAAAAAAAAATGATTGAATGAGAGCTTTGAATTTGTTAGGGTGAAGAAATTCTAAACTATGTTGTGGATAGAATTCAAATCAAGCATGACTACTTAATTAAATTAATTTGCTTTCAAAATTACAACTTGGTTGTGGTAAATATTGTGTAAATAAAAAGAAATAAGAGGACGCTCACATTGTTGGTCTTCAGTTTGTACACTTTGACTTCATTGTCTTGATCTGCGTAACAAGTTTGGCAAGTTCTTACATTAAGTCTACTCGTACATTGTGACTAATCGGCTCAGAAAATGGATCACTAGTTCGACATTTTGCAAGGTCTTACGAAAAAAGATCTCTCGAACTACTGAATCTGAGATTCTCTCTGAAGTTTGAGAAATAATTATCCGAATGTGACAGATCTTTCGGAAAATCGGTAACGCATCTTGTTCTAGACTACTTAGCTTTACAGTCCGTTTTTAAGCAAATGAACCGCTTACGTTTGCTCCTTTATGCTAGCTTCTCCCTTGGACTAGCGCATTGTGCCTGTTGGTTACCCAAGTTGGCGAGACAGGCTGGCTCTGTATGCTTAAATATCCCATCTATCTGCATTACATTAAACAATTTCGAATGCTTACTCATACATACCCATTTGTTTTTTTTTTTACTACATCAGGGGCTTGTCCTTTACTCACGCGTGAAGTAAATTACTACAGTCATACGTATTGCTGGACATGCCCACCGAACGGATCCACTTAGGGTAACCATTAAAATTCGATAATCCTCCCTAACAAGTACTTTTTTTTTGAACTTGTCGCATGACAAGTGTGTAATCAAGGCAAAGTACCGAACACACACCACCTATAGATTGACAGTCAAGAAAAGAAGCAACATTTTATATGAATCAGCAAATTCGTGTCCCCCAATTTACTCACAATCCCATAAAAAAAATTATTTTAAACTCTTGTTGCATCATTAAATTCGATACGGCATAATTATAGTCTTTTTTTTTTCTTCTTCACTCCCGACAAATGCAGAATAAACAAAAGAAAATATAAAAAAAAAACCAACTAACCTCTTTGAACAATTTTTGCTTTTTATAATTTGTTTCGTTTGCCAAAATGTACCACTGCCCTAGGAAAACATTGGCAATTTCCTCATTTGTCTCCAATGAAAAAGAAAAAAAAAATGGAAAACGGAAAATTCAATTTGCGAAATAACAAAACCCCGACACACAACATGCGTAAATGGAAAAAAGAAGTGTTCTTAGCCAAATCGATTTTCCACCTGGAAAACGAAGACCGCCGCAACTAGCCGACGACGACGTGAAAAAAACGAGCGACAAAAGAAGGAAAATGTTTTTCTTCTCCTGTGGAAAATGTTGCTCCTCTACAATGCGATGGACTTGGAGTTTTTCTTTACGTAACGCAAAACGCGGAATTCTTTTTAACAAATCGAAAAGAAAAGAACACAAAATTAAATTAAGTTTTTCTTCTTTTGAACTTCACTTGGGAGCAGCACACGGACTACATTGTGCTTAGTCGGAACTTTTTCGTTTGCACTCCACGAAGGAAAATTGGAAATTGAAAATTGCAAAATCTCTGGTTCTATTGATTTGGGAAATTTTCCTTCCGATCCGCACACACAGACTGCAGCAGTGTGGAAAACAACAAAAAAAATACTGAAGGAAATCAATTTTCCTTTGCCGAAAATAACAACTCCCAAAGTTCCATCTTCCATGGGAAAGCGAGGACAGTGGCGTCACTTTTTTCTTTGATATTCCATGGCTTGAAATGGGATGGTGCTCTCGTTCGCACTTAGGGCATGGATTGGTGAAGTGTTAATGTGTTGTGCTTGTTACACTCATCGGTTTTCTGTACTGTGAGAAATGTCAGTCAGATGCTTGAATGAAGAGAATTTGTTCTCTTAAGTTTGGTTGGACTATGTACTCTCTGACATAAACAAACATGGATGATTGGAAGTGTGATTATATAGGGAAATTCAAGTGCCATGAAAGCGCGCATGCGATAAATCAGCTGATATGACTGTACAGTAGGAATTAAGAAAAAATGTGTACAACTGGAAAAGCTTTATCTTTTTTGAAAATTTTAAACAAATTATGTACCTAAAGCTTGTACAATTGTGCAGAAGTTGAAATGAATACAACAGTTCACCTCATCTTCACTTAAAGCTCTAAAATAGTCCTCAAACAAGGTTGCCTTTGGACCAATTTAGTGTTCAATCGTTACTTTTTGCCTGATGACTCCGACACTAGAATACTAAATTTCTCTGATTGAATAAAATCTGATACTTCTCATCAAGGTAGGGACACATTTGAAACGGTTTGCCTAGTGTGTGTCGAGGCAGGTGCACCTTAACTCAAAGAATGGTCCATTGTACCTTTACAAGTAGATAAAGAACTCCGTTATGAAGAATTGAGTCAAGGGGTTAGGTGCTACCTGATCGAAGCAAAGGCATGACAATGACAATCACATGAGAAGTGTTTCTCAGTGTCATCGCCCTCACCACAGATAGTGATGTTGCTCAGCCTTAAATTACTGACGTGCTTGGCGAAAGCGAAACGGTTGTAAATTGTCCGTAATCTTTTCTGCTAAGAGATAGTACATAAAAATGCCACGAGTTTTGCACTTATGTCGATGCACATTTGTTTGCACTATCTGCGTCCTAGATAGTCATGCCAACTTCTATTGTGTTCAATCGAGACCCAACCATCAATGAAAGCCATAACCGAGGAAATCAAACATTGGCTCGGGTCCTTCGAAATTTTCTATTGAACCTTTTCTAGCAACTCATCAAAGATTTCATTTACTGTTATCCTGTTTTGTCCTGGGACCCATACAAGATTCAATAAGTTCAGCCTTTCGATCGAATTTAAGGAGGTTTTGCATTCTTGAACTATTTTGGAAGTGGTACAACGATTGAGCAAGGCCTTAAGCAAAGGTGGACTGTCGGAACGGTCCGTAAAAACGGCTACATTCCTTTCCAGGTTCAGCCAATCCTGAACACAAAAATAAATCGAATTTTATTTGCACTGGAGTCATAATTCTTGTTTCATTGCATCAGGTCGCATATCCATGAGGCAGGAGTCGTAGGATAACCGTCACGCAAATAACTCCAGTGCGCGTTTTACCAGAAACCTGACAGCGTTCTGAAAGCCTTAGGCTCAACGTGTTTCGTCCAAAGAAGGTAACTATGGCCCTTATTGTGAGTGTCGATCAGCAATCGCCACGACAATTGTCGATTGTGTCGATTGATTTGAACAATGGCATTGTGTAACTCAATCGATAGAATTTTAATTCATATATTTTTATTTTCCTTAATATAATTTTTTTTTTTATTAAAATAACTTACATTTCAAACGCACAAAACTCTTCCACTTTTCTTGAAAACAAACCATCGACCAGAAATTTCTGATCGACAACAAGCGACTGTCATATCGACAAATGTCGTTTACAATCAAAATACACAATACCAAAATCAACAATCGATGATCGATAAATGTCGTTCATCGATCAGCTATCGACACTCACAATAGGGGCCTATCGCTCCTTAACGGTACTTAGCTCTGTCTTTAAGTACCGGCTGAATCAGACCAGTTAAATTCCCCCTTGTAAAAAGAACGATCTCGGTTTTGAACGTTTTTACTGAAAGCCTATTCGTAACACATCGAAGGCCGCCGCCAACTTAGAAAAGACATTTTGTAAAAAGAACACGCACGTTTAATGTTAACTTCGCAGACCATAGTAGCAACTCTTCAGTGAGCGTCCTAATTAAATGTTTTTTATTTTTTTATTTCCACAGTTCCTTGATCTTGGTGTAAAATGGCCAAATGATATTTACATCAATGGACTGATCAAAGTTGGCGGCCTAATTGTGACAAGCAAATGCTTAGGTGGTACGGCCATTGTCAACATCGGTCTTGGTTTCAATTTAGACAACAAAACCCCAACAGTATGCCTAAACGACTTAGTTCAAGAACACAATCGTAGTACTCATCAAAACATTCCGCCGCTGGGCTATGAACGATCGATGGCACTCATTTTTAACGAAATCGAAAAACTTATCGATCAAGCGCAAAGTGGAAACATGGATCAAGTATATGAGTTATACTACAAGTATTGGCTGCATGAGTAAGCAACACAAAAGTCTTCCCAAACTTTAAGTTAATCTACCTATTTTCTGTTTTGTTTTGTAGCCAACAGGAAGTGGAAATCCAAGATCAAAATGGTCGCAAGGATCATGTGACAGTAATTGGTATTGACGATTATGGCTATTTGAAAATTAAAACTCGAAAGGGAAAAATTGAATCGGTACAACCGGACGGAAACAGCTTCGACATGCTTAAAGGATTAATTATTCCAAAATTTAATTGAAAATGTTAACAAGTCATTCCCATAGAATCCGTTCAACACAAAGAAAGGAAACGGAGTAAATTGTATTTAAAACATGCTAATGCTAGAGCTACGTAAGTCATTTTTAATGGAATTTCGCTCAAGCATAGTTAATTATTTGCCAATCGGTATTGTTGTGCTAAAGAACGAGTCATGAACGGATTCTATGATTGGTTACAAAAATCGAAAGTTATTTACGAAAAGTCTGCAATTTTGTCTGCGCATTCCAGTTGTTTGCTTTTTTTTTTGTTTTTTTCTTATGTGTTTTCGCGTCAATTTTTATTCTGGTTATTGATATTTCAATTATATAACGAATGTATGTTAACAGAGACCTTAAAGAATTATAAATTAATAAAGTGCAAAATATAACAATAAGGGATTTTGTTTGATTATTCCGCTGCACGACTATTGACTAAAATTTGACTGGGCGATTTCTAAAACAAGGTAAGCTGTTACTTTTTTTTGACTGTATATGATATATTTTTTTTTCAAAGTATCCCTTTTCCCTTTAAGCACAATGATATTGGATATTGATATTTTTCCTCGTTGAAAGTTTTTCAATTATGTTAGACTAATAGCAACCGTATCAGCAGAGGTCTATGGAAAAGAGACAGATGTACTATTTGGTCGCAAATGATGTCGTAAATGTGCCAGTCTGAGAGGTACTTTTGAATCCACGGTACGTCCATGTCAAACTGCTTGAATTTAAGTACATTTGACGTGGTCTGATGGTGATCTATCAGATAATTCATCGATGTGCTCGAAAAAGAATCTCCCCGAGGTTCTATTTCTCAATTGACGGAGGAAATGGGCCATGTTGTCATGAACATCCTCATCACCGCATCCCCTGTACATGTCGGCATTGTTCAAGCGTAGTTTATTTGTATGGTTTCCTAACATGTTTTGGACAGTTGGTACTTCTATCAGCATTAACAGCGATTTCCTGTCTTTTTATAGAAGTTTGCTGGTCTTCGTTCTTTGGATGATGTAGCTGAATAGTGTGGAGTGATACGCTGCTATTGTTGATTGAGAAAGTAGGAAGGTTTTGATAACTTCGAGCGCCATTGGATGATTCAGTCTATAGGGATTATGAATAAATCACCAGATGGTGGCAAGTTCATCAATTGGAGACAGAAGTGACAATTTCAGGATAGAAAGAATGAGGACTTGAAGCGTTCTTGCTATACAACAAACCAAGGTGTAGTTCGTCTTATTTAGATCTCAATTCTTACAAATGATAAAAGAGAACACATACATATGTACATATACTGACATTCAATACTTTAATAAAATAAATACACATTAATAAAACAGCATGCTTTCAAAATATTCGTCACGTTTACACTACAAACATATCATTATCGATGTTATCATCCATATCATCCATAATTATATTGAATTCCTGTTGTGCAACATGTGGAAGTCGAAGAACCGATGAGACCCGTAGGTAATCGTGATGGTACTTCAGCGACCGCTGCATAGACCACCTGCCTTCCTCGGGTACATAGCGCGCAATATGATCCTTAAAGAGTCCGTAAAGCTTATGTCCAAGAGCGAATACTTCATCCGGATATCTGCAAGCATAGCCTGTTGTTAGTAAGTTGATAAGTTAATTATGCTTTCCAGACTTATACCTGTGATACTGAGTGTAAACCAAAGTCCAACGATTTCCCCGTACATCATATCTTTGCAATGCATCTGGATGGGTGGTGTAAATGTTGTCATAGACCACAGCACAAGATGAAGCAGCCGATCTGGATGCTGTCGTCATTATTTCTTCCCACTTGCCCATTCTAGGGTCCATACGATGAACGCAACTTAAATTCTGCGCTCGATCTTTGCCGCCAACAGAGTAAATAGAATTTTCTGCAAACCGCCATGCAAGAATTAAAAATATATTCGACCAACTAAAGAAGCTTAGAAATACTATACCATAAATTGCAATTCCCATTTGTTCCTTGGCGCGGGGCATTGCCTCGCACCAACCTCTACGACCGCTGTGTAGATCCAAAAATTCAACAGATGGTAACGCTTTAAGCCCATCTGAACCACCAAGTGTATAAATGATGCCATGCAACACAATACTCCGATGATAAGCTCTAGCCTGCTGCAGTGGAACAAATGGAACCCATACATTGTTTCTCTGATGAAAAGCAAACGATTCCGCGGTAAGCTGTTTCTTGGTTTTCCAACCACCTTGATGGTAAACATAGTAGCCATGGCATACGTAACTTCCATCGAAGATTTTTGAGGGCAATGCGTCGAGTTGCCGTTGTTCTCTTTGGGTGAATATTTGTATAGCTCTTGGATGGAAGTCACCAATTCTTTTCGAAATTAATATCTGCACATGCGATTCATTTGAAATGACCGAAGTAGCAGGGGCCGCCCAATGGTCAAGATAGTGATTGGGACGGCCAGCAATTCTTGAAGAAATCAATAAATCTGGTGAAATAAGGGCTGGTTGTATGTTTTCAAGGAGGTCCTGAATGTATACCACTCGTGTTCCATAAGAATGGTAAATCCAACGCATTATAAATGAGTAAATGGAGTCCTCAATGAACCCATTTGCCTTCAAATTTAGGGTGAGCTGTAAAAACTGCAAATACATTGAAAATAAATATGAAAATATGTTTATCAATCCAAAAAGATAAAAGGACAGCAGGACGAAATCAGATAAAAGTAATATGAAGATCTACAGCTTAACCTGCCATCTCATTCTGGCGACAAAAATTTCAGCCGAGATTCTGGCACCATTGCACACGTTGAAGCACTTGCGTGAGGATCAACTTAGACGTAGAAATGCCTTAATTGCACAACTAAGTAGTAATCAGACTCATAGGGAAGACTTGACAGTGGACAATCTGGCGAAGGAGGGTTCGGCCTTTGAGTTTCTGACTCCTGAACCAAATGCTACCCTAGATAGAGGTAGACATAAATCATAAGTGGACCACGAATGAACATCAGAAAAGATTGAAAAGGGTGGCAAAATGCAGACTAGTTTAAATTGCGATGCAAATGCCTGTCTGCTGCATCGAGAGGGAAGTTCTAAGCACGACACGAGAAATTTTCCAATAGGCGTTGTTTACAGGTCACGGAAACTTTAGGTGCCATCTAAATAAGACGAAGTCCAGAGGACATGAGGACACCTGCAAACAGTAGAAACGATAATTTCTGCTGCCAAATAATTCAAGTGCGGAGCATTAGCCAAATATTTTTCAAACAAATGCTAGAGTTTGCACGGAGAAACGCGGTTAGAGAACTGTACAGAGATCTGGAAAGCCCCGCAAACTGAGACGATACGTAGAACAGAGACAAAAAAGGAGAGTACAAAGAAGGTTGAATCTGAATTTGTAGCTTTAAAGGACATACAAAAAAGATAGATGTATACAACTTATGTATGTTTAACACATTATATTCTGACGAAGAAAGTATCGGGGTAGCAAGCATACATACCTCCTCAAAATCGATAGCCAAATAATCACTTTTCGTAAAGATGTGATGAAAGTTCATAACAGCCATTTGGAGTGCCTTCTGACACAAGCTCTTTATGGAATGTTTTCCTGCAATCACATGTTATAGACATTTTGCTTGCTTTCCATTATGATAGCTTTTTACCCGCAAATATAATGTAATCGATGCAATTCTCCAAAACCAAATTGTTCACCAAAAATTGACAGCATACCTCCTCGGCACTGGTGATCTGTAAAAAGGAGGCGGTCAACAGAACCCTCTCCACATTACTCGAGTCGAATTTTAATATTCCTGTGTATAGGTAGTCAACAATAATCTTCAAGCACGACACATCGACGTCCTTAATTACAATTTCATTTTGATCCGATTCCAGAAATGGACCTGTAAAGTATTTTCGATAAATACAAAGCGATAGATTGCAAAAAAACTAGAAATATGTATATACAAACCTGAGAACATAGCACTAAAGTAGGGACTACATGCGCAGAGTACATTTTTGTGGGCCAATATCAGCGTATCACCAACTTTCAACTTGATATCACAGAACTGCCAATGAAAGAAAAATTACTACATTTCAACTTTGTTAGAAAAATAAGTAAGTACATACGGTTCCCTTCTCTCGGAGTCGGTTCAATCCGTCCAGCAGGTCAAGAGCAATATTATGCTAAATCACAAAAAGACATGTACATAAAAGCAACCAGTCCATGGAATGTCTTGAACTCTTACCTTGTTATTATTTTGAAAGAGTGAGTTGTTGTTTCTTGTCTTACGCCTTGCGAGAAGGTTGTACATTTTGGCAAATGTTTAATTACTCACTGGTTCGTATATAGATTTAGATTAAGAACGAGATTTTCATTTCACGACTGTACCAAACCACTGATCAAAATATGTAGTCCTCAAGTGACTAATCTGAATGTCGTCGTTTTGTTATTTTTCTTCGTCCGCTGAGTTGTCATGTGGTATAAGAAAAACAAGGGAGAAAAGCTCCGACAATATAAACTTAATTCACCAGAATAACTTCAACATTTGGATTAAAAGAGATAACTGATTACAATTAAAACTGCACTGATAATTAATCACAAATTGATGGAAAATGTTAAACATATGGGAGAACTTATGTTTATATACAAAATAGCCGACCGAAGCACAAAGTCGAATGTGTATACATAAAAAAGCTTTTTATGTCAAAAAAAATGGACTCGTCCAATGTGGTTTTATGTTGCAGATTGTGACTTCTTTACAATGGGAATGTTCGAAGCTCCAAGCTACTAAAATTTTAGTTTTCTTCTTTATTTTTTTAAAGACTTTTATTACCTATCATCGACTAAAATTTGGTAAGGTGGATGCGATCTGAATTAATTGAGATTTGTTAGACCTCTTGCTCACATAAACAGAGTCACAGTTAAAGTAACATAAAAAGGCCGATGTTTTTGCATGAGATGGAAATACAGAACAAGATTCTGCTGGAATAGTTTTTCCAACTACGAACAAAAAATAACTCGATCCAATCCTTCTCTACGGAATTAATGCATGGACTTTGTCAAGAATGGATGAGGTTGAGTTGTTGTTTTAAGATACAAATTCTGCAAGAGATGATTGGCCCCGTCTGCAATAGACAGTGCGTGCTCAGCTCAGCAACATTGGCCAAGTCAGAAGATTCTAAATGTAGAGCAGATTCACACTAGCGTTACTGGAAAATCTCCGAATCTAATCTAGAAAACGCCGTTTTTAGTAAAGAAATATAGTGACCCAGCTGAAATGCGCACGTGGGAAGAGATCTTAACCAACTTGGCATGTAGAACTGGAGTCAGCTAGCTACTGATCAAGACACGGTAGATGCTAGTTCATTGAGACCAAGATCCACACAGGACCGTTAAGGCATCATAAGATAAGTAAGTAAGTAAAATCCAGCAGCTCAGCAGAGCCCAGCTATGATTCATAGTGAGTCAGATATCAGAACACATCAATGTCAACACATTTTAACTATAGCTAGTGGAGTCTGTAACTGTTACTGCTCAGATACAGTGATATTGTGAAGACAGAACATTTTGAAGTCTTTCAAGATATCCAGTCTTAAGCAGAAAATGGTGATGGTATTGTAGGTGGGAAGAGCACCAGCCACCGAAAATAAAGACAGAAACGAACAAAATCGGAGTTTCTCCAACCACTACACCGAAAAGGGATTTCCGCTTGGTTGTAGGCATTAGGGATATTTGATCTCTATTTCTTTGAAGGCTTTTATGGATGCATGATTGCGATCAATTCTGCATCTTTAAGATTGGAAGCCTAAGCAATAGTGTTCTTATCGGGACGAAGAATATTTACTGCAAATCATGGGGAAACACTGTAGCTCATTCATTCAAACCCTCTGCGCGATGATGTTTCGTTCACAATTCTGCGACTTCTTAATTCTATCATAGTGGACGGTGACTAGAAGCCATTCTTCTCAATATTGAGCCATAACACGCTCGTATGGCCTGGTTGATGATGTTCATAGACTTCGCCAAAGCTTCTTGCGCACTCATTATCAAGTTATCACAAAAAAAAAAAGTTTTTTACGCAAAACTAAAACTAACTCTTAAGTCGAGAGACTCCAAAGTTACAGTGTATGAAGGTTTTTCATAAATATCAAATCGCTGCCAATTATTCTGCTGCACTGTATCACCTGTAAACATTACTTCACTTGTAAACATTAGTGAAATCCCGAGGAAAACGCACGCCAACTAAAAACCACAGAGGGACTCACATCGTTTAGAAACATTGCGAAACAGCGTTCCGTGCTAAAAATTACGACTCTATTAAGGCTCTACAGCCATCCTTCTATCTCGAACCTGAAATTTGATGTCGCCTTTACGCACTATAACACCTTCCAAGAATCCGTGCTTCCAGCATTTGCTGCTTCCAACTGTAAATAATGTCACATTGTCCTCTGTTGGACAATGTCTTTATAAACAAAATAGGTAACAAGAACTCCCCCCTGAAAATATAATTGTCAAATGCCACATCAAATCCTCAGACAACTTCTGCGCACTAACCACTCCACAAAAACCTACAATCGATATTTGAATTTTGATGACCACAAGTGCATTACATATTTCCATTCGAAATCTGATAAGCTCCTTTTCCCAATTGCAGGATGGAAAATAAAACAGAGAAAGCAGAGACTAGCTTCAAAAATTGTCAACACAGTGATGGTGTTTTACTTAGACTCAACGAACTCCGAAAGGACAGCCAGGTATAGATGCAAAATCAAATCATATTCGGAACTAATCATCGGCGTTCATATTCTATTTATAGCTTTGTGATGTTGTCCTTATTGCGGGAGAGCACCAATTTAATGCTCATAAAAATGTCCTTTCAGCCGCAAGTTTATATTTTCTGGCAATGTTCAGCGGTACGTATGTGGAACATTTTCCTAAAATCAATTGTGAATGTGATACATTTTGTTTTTTCTAAAGGATACTTTCCAGAAATTGACAAGAAAGAGATTGTTTTGAATGAAATAGATCCTGATTGTTTAAAAATCATCCTAGACTATATTTACACAGCACAACTGGTGGTTACTCATGCGAATGTGCAGACACTTTTGGCAACTGCTTCTTTTCTTCAAATTGATTGGGTTGAAGAGAGATGCTGTGATTTTATAGTTAAAGCACTAGATTCGACCAATTGCCTTGGTGTCAAAAAGTTTGGCGGTAAGTTTAAATATAAAATTCAATTTTAAATGCTTCGAGTGAAGAAAGTAACCAAGCAGGCTATCACACAGTTTTAGGCGTCCATAGACTTATAGTAGATATCATTTCGAACAAAACGTTGAAGGGTTTAAAGTCTCTGTAGTAGTATAAAGGATTTTTGTTCTTACTCACTGAGCAAGTAATACTACAATACATCTTTCTTTCCCCTCCTTATACTTAAATCTTTCATTAAAGCAAATTTACTTTAAACAATCTCTTTCAGAGAACCATTCATTTGCACGACTTGTTGGAGTTGCCAGTGAATACCTATTCCAACATTTTCAAGATGTTACCAGAGGCGAAGAATTTTTGTCTCTCCCCTTTGATGACGTAAGCTATCATTTATCTCCAGTTCTATCACTATCTGAAGAAAACTCTTTTTCAGTTTCAAAAAATTCTGCAAAATGATGAACTTTACATCTACGACGAAGAAGCCCTTCTACAGAGCATAGTCAAATGGGTTGAACACGATGTACCTGAACGTTTGTCACATCTCAGTCAATTAGTTGGTCGACTTCATCCGGCTTGTGTAAGTAAAAAGGTAGTTCGTTCGATTCGTATGCTCCGTGATGACAAAGCATGTCGCGAATGGATAGATAACGTCTACCAATGTGTCGGCAGATGGCAGTCGAACATTTTTGTTCTTGATAAAATGGGCCGGAAGCCAGACTTTGGCAAATACGACATGGAAACGGGCAACATGATTTCCCTTAGTCCTTTACCTGAGGAAGCCTTTGCGTTGAGTCTAGCCGCACATAAACACTTTTTGTATGTTCAAGGAGGATGCGTTGGTAGAAGTCGGCGGACATGCTACTACTACAATGTATACAGAAACAAATGGCTTAGTATGGCGTCCATGCGTGAGCCACGTTCACATCATCGATCATTAATTTTGGATAATTTTATATACGCCATAGGTGGGAATGGTACAAAAGGCTCACTGCGAACGGTGGAGTGCATGGATTTAGAGAGGGGCACAACAATGCCTATTGAACCAATGTTATCACAAAGAAGTTCCATGGGAGCTGTTGTTTGTGGTAAGACTTTAATTTAACAGTTTCTAACTTCTATAATAGTTTCATTTCAGAACAATGTCTATATGTGATGGGTGGTGAGACTGATCACAAAAGCTTAAGCTCTGTGGAACGCTATGACCCACGAGTTGGTGTCTGGCAGAGCATGCCAAAACTGAATGTTGTTAATAGTTATTGTACAAGTGCTGTTACAGATAATTACATTTATTGTTGCGAGGGACTGGGCAGTTCAATGGAACGATTTGAGCTGCGATCACGCAAATGGGAGATGATTGAATTTACATCCGATAGGTGAGTTGCATTTTAATAAATAGATTTTAATGAGGGCTTGGATCCATTTGATCACCCGATCCGAAAGATAAAACATGACTAAACTAACATATTAGAAGAAACCTCCATAGGAAACAGATTACCATCTTTTCTGGCAACAAGTAGAGCTCTGAGCTCATGTCGTTTCGAGTAAAATCTTGCCGGGAGCTGCCTTAATACCCTTAAGCAACGAGTTGCTCATACTAAAATCACATAAGTCTTTCAAATCAGTGTATTCCAGGTGGTGGTTCTGATAGTGACAACTACCATTCAAGAAGCCTACCTTTTCTTTTCAGGTTTTTAGCTCACAGTACAATGTAAGGTTCTGCTTGGAAGCCGGTTACAAAAATATACCCGAAAACGAGAAGGCTTATTAACAGGGAAGGAAATGCTTAACACTTTAACCATAACATCGATACAAAAAAAAAATTCCACTCAACAATCTTAGCAAAAGGTCGAGAATAAAATACTCAAGGCAGTCAACATCAGATGGAATGCGCTCAATTGCTGTCCAATTACCAAGGAATTCGGGCTGATCTGTAATAAAAATTTAGTTAGCATCCTCACCGGAAACATGTTATGGCATAGAAAAGGCTTGTGCAAATTAATCAAAACTTCAGTAGTTTCAAAACCTGCTATACATTTTTTTTTTTGTGAAAAACTGCACGAGTAAGCATCCCAACCTGGACATCACAATGAATCTACATTAACTTCTGTATGTTAGTGTGGCGAGAGAACCTACGTCAACTTCAACTCAAAAACCAAACCTAAACCCCTGAAATAATAAGAAAAATCAAGAAATTCTAAGCTTCAGTATCTTAGAATAGATGCTTTCCGTCTCAGTTCCAGAAGATAGCAGTTCTAAGAATAAACGTGAAAACTTCTTACCAAAGCTGAGAATTAGAATGGTGAACCGACAAAAGATTATCTACCGGACTCCGCCACTGTCTTAGGAACCACCAACAAATCATCAAGCTTATTAGACGGTAACGCACAAATAAAATATTTACTGCACTCACTGATAAAGTTAAACCGATATCAGGTTATCCGGTTGTACGTGAAATTCTGGGGTCGAATTACGGCATCAGTGATCGAGTAACTCGTATAAACGATCATTCCGACGTAATAATGATCGTTTTTACGAGACGAGTTACTCGATCACTGATGCCGTAATTCGACCCCAGAATTTCACGTACAACCGGATAATTTTGTGGAGAAATTTGCAACAAATTTTCTCTCAGATCAGAGGGTAGAGAAAAACTCATCGCAACTGTCAACAAATTGCACAGTGCATCACAAGAATCTTTCATGCGATGTTATGCATTTTGTACTGTTCGACAAAATGACCGATCCGATGGGAGCATCTAATCTTATCGTATACCTCGATAGATAGAGCGATTAAGTTTGCTCGTGAATCTTTTTTTATAATTTTCCAGCCAAGTCATCGACGGTTAATTTCGATTGCAAATCATTGGTCAGACAGATTATTCGTTCTACCTACATCCTTTCTTCTTTTGTTTTAGGGAATTCTTTGAGCTGTTCTCTATTGGTAACGATTTGTACAGCATTTCCAGTGAGGAAATAACTCGATATTACCCTAGCGGTAACCGATGGGAAAATGTGTATTACTATCCATTTGCTCGAGAATGGGATACCGCCGTTGCAATGGAACTCATCAACGATACATCAATGTGTATCTAAAGCCACTTATCTGGTTTAAAAACCAAATCTTAATTCAATAACAGTTTTATTTGTTAATTTAAATTTAATAATTGTTATGTAAATAAGATGTGAGTAGGTATAAACTCGTATGTGAATGCGATTGTTATGAATAAAATTGAAAAAAACTGAATAATTTATTGGTTTTTGTATTTCCTCGTATGTATATATATTAAATCAATTCAAAAATATTTCATGTTTTTTTTTTTCAATATTTATATGTATAATATAATTTTATAATATAAATAACAGCTAAAACTATAATAACAATTATTTAAATGGAAGAAAAATACAATTCCAAATCGTGTTCGAAGAAGAATTTCGACACAATTTACAGCTGCTCATTGCTCTGCACAAAAGAGAAAAAGTAAATCGTGAACGTGAACGTGAGAAGTACGTAAAATGCTTGGTCTTCGCTTTATGTTTTGTTTTGTTTTTTTTTATCCTGTAACCGGTTACGTCAATTCATATGTATAAGTATATTTATATAGTTTAGTTTTAATCTTATTGAATTTACATTTAGGTTTTGTTTAACTATTCCATTATAATCCGTAACAATATAATATATATTTCTTTTTATAAATAGACTAACACACGCAAGGTATTAAAAAGATAATAGAGAGTTATACACAACTGAACTTAATTCCATCGTCACTGGAATAGCAATTCTGGCAATGAAGCTTGTGATTTCGAACACGAACATCGGTACCATTTCGTCCATCGCTGAGTTGTAAGTGGCATACACAACATTTGAAACAATTTATGTGATAGAAGAGTCCTAGAGATTCGATAATCATGGCGGCTCCACGTCCTAGAGAAAATGAGAGAGTATTTGATTAGTCGTTAGTTGGAAGTAAATGAATAGAAGCAGTTTTGAAAGAGACCAATTTACATTTAAACCCAAACTATATATTTAATCGTGCTGTGGGTTTTCTTGCAAGTAGTATCGTCGCTTCCTGTGCAGCATGTGTAAATTACAAGAAAAGCGTTAAAATTATTGAGTTTTATATCAATAAAGTTTCGAAAAGAAAGCATTCGGTCTCAATGCTCTCTGCTTAATCAGAGTTATTATCATTTTAGCTTGGACACAATACAAGATTTTTTTTTGTCCCTAGTCCCTCACAGGAGTTTCACTACCAAAAACCTATACCAGTGTGTAAGAAATTTGAGGTTTACTTTCAAACCCTGGAAATTAATCGTTCCTTTAAGATTAACAATGATTGTAGCATCTCCCAAGTCGAAATCGCATAATCCAGGCTAGAAATACAAATATTGCCGACTTCGAATTGGGAAGCTTTGCTATGACAAATAACACTCTCGTAGGTTTGTCATTGCATGCCGCGAAAAACGTTAAGTTGTTTTCCTCAAATTTTTACTTGTGTCAGCTCGCTTAGTAGTCCAACACACTAATATCTAAGTCAAGGCGACTACGATAATCCAGGCTGTAAAAGTTATTAGAGGAAACAATATTGTGGAAAAGGTTATCATTATTATCGTTGGCAGCCAAATAGTCGTTAAGATATTAGAGTCAACGGCAACGGAATAATAAAATTCTGCAAGAAATATTGAAATAACTGATTCCAAAAGAATTGATTGATGATTTACGAGAACGCTTTGATCAGTCTTCCTGTTCTCTAGTGAAATTAGAGCAATGTATCTACTATCCTTCTCGGACACTGTGCGATTGATTTTCACGAGTAGTCTCTAGGGGTATTCTACAGAAATAGTTGGGACGAAAAAGTGATTGAAAGTTGGATATCTGTTTAGCTAACGTTAACTTGTTAACTTCTTCGTTGAATTGACGGACTTGTGGAAGGACATCCTGGGATAAAAGGGTTTACACTTTAGGTTTTACATACTTGCAGGTTTATTTATCAAACTGATGGTCTACACTTCACATAGAATACTCGGATAACAAGGTAACCGACGCACAGTGGGGTATTTGACCGATTTAGTTAGCCAAAAGTGCTTTTTTTAAAACATACTGTATGTAAAAAAAAATCAGGCGCCCGTTAATGCTAGATAGTCAACAGATAATACACAAGCCCTTCCGCATCTCTGTTAGCTTTTAATGGCCCGCTACTCTCACAATTCGGAAGGCATTCGTTGTGTTAGACACAGGTTCGTTTTGTTATAATTCAATTTTTAATTTTCGAAAGGTGGCTATATTTTGTGTGTGTAAATCTTGTTATTAAGCATCATGGATAGTGTGAAGCTGATAATTTCACAAACTTCTTTTCTTATTGTTATAATTTTGTTCTTAATAGAAATATTTAGGAAAAGACGTCTTGTAGTCGTTTCTTTTTTCCTAACTTTAACAAACTCAAAGCTATTTGTTGTGCTTCAGGGTGCGTCCCGGCAGTAATTCAGGTCTTAATATAAAGATCAGTGTCTCTACTTTAAACTCATTTAAAAAACAGCCGCGCAAACCCGCGCTTTTCCGAAATATAGATACGTTTGTCGTTTTTAAACATGTAGAGCTTGCTCTTGTGTTTATTTTCATTTATTTTGATTTTGTTTTAAATAGGATCTTCAGGAGTTAAAGTTATGACTCGTTAGCTGTTATTTGATAAAATGCAGCGAAAAATTGATCAAAATTTGAAGAAAAACTAGAATTTATTGAAAACTACCTTGTGAACTACGATGATTTCCTTAGTACATTTTGCATTATACAAATGTAATAAATATTTTGTACCGAAATGCATGTTTTGGTATTTTTTTGTTAATATACTGTTCTAGAATGCGATTTGAATCAATTAAACAACATAAATAATTTTGGCCAGCTAAATCGGTCAAATACCCTACTGTGCGACGGCCCGAGGTCCAGCAGAAAACTTTTAGCTGGGGTCACGAAATCAAAAATACTTTGTGTCCCAAATTTAGGCGAAGGCCATGAAGGTAAAATCCTATAGAAGGCAAATTGAATAGATGACTTTCTATGATGCAGCCTGTCTTCTTGCCGGCATGATGACAGTGGATATACTTGCGGTAAAGGCACAAAGTTCCAGGGACGAAGAGGTGAAACAGAAAGAAAAATTGGAAGCAGCAAGGAAGAAGTTGCCTAGAGTATGATGCTTCGATGAGAATCGATAAAACACACCGTTAGTCGCTTAACATACGCCAAACATTGCTTACCTAGTTCGTCGCCACAGTGTGAGCACTTCTTTTTTCCACTCACACTAAGTATCTTATCTGGCTGCTGTGGCTGATGTTGTGACATACTTTTCGTAGGTGATGAGTTGTGCAAAATGCTTTGTGACCCAATTTGGTGATTTGGCACAATAGCTGGTGTATCCTCGAATCTGCGACAGAAAGTTTCATAAATCTTCATTGCCTCTTAATGATTATTTTAAACAGTTTTTACCTCTTTCGCTCTCCAATTCCCTTGCTCTGCACTCTCTGTGTTAGTGTCTGAATAACAGCATCTGGCAATGGTTTGCTATCCTTTCCCCCAGTATTCGTATTTGGTGGCACACCCACATTATTACTATTCACACCCCTGATCCATCCGTTGGTATTTCTCATACCACGCTGTTGTTCAACTCGTCTCTGTTCGGCTTCCTGTACCAGCCAATGATTGTTATAGTTAAACGTGTCCGGTACCGACTTCCTCTTCTGCTGATACGATAACCATCCGTTGTCAACGTTGTTTTCTGTAAATTCCTTCTTTGTATGCACCCAGGCGTCATTGTATTTTGGTTTTGGTGTTGCACTCAAAGCGTGTAAAGCATTTCTTGTCATGTTTGCGTGTGATATTGGCAAATGCACATTTGGTTGTGACATTCTCATTTGAACGTGCTCCTCGGGCATTATTTGTGATCGAGTTGGCTTCATCGGAGGTAATTGACTCAACTTAGACCCACGAAAGTCGGGCAAATCAGACATTGACCTGCAATAGTCCGTTTCGATTTGGTACACCTGTTGATTCTGAATATTTGCATAAATATTGTTATTATTATTATTGTTGTTATTATTGACAGATGCATTCAAATCCTGCAAAGAACGACGATTGGCAGACATTAACATCTTAGCGCCATGTTGGAGCTCACGACGAGCTATATTCTCGCGGAGAATTAAATTGTCACGCTGTCGCTTGAGTTCCTCTTGTTCGAGTTGTAAAAGTTCCCTTTCCACACGAAGAACTTCTTCTTGTTCACGAATTTGATCCTCAATACATTGCATTTTGGCATTGGCTTCCTCGATGCCAGGTATCATATTTATTTGATTCTGAGGCATAAGTAATCTTTGTTGCTCAGCATTGTGATTCATTCGAGCGTGAATGGCCAAAAGTTCCTCATGATGATCGGGCTCATCTGATGAATTTGTAAATGGTTCACTGCTCTGGCGTGAATGATTCTCAGAGACACCAGAGTCACGACTTTCACCTGAAAAAAATTTAAAAAAATTAAACAAATATATATATGACTATGGAAACAAATTACTAACGTGAAATGAATATTAAATACTAGCGATGAAAGCAATAGAGCTTGTAGATAAAGTGCATTAAGCCCATTTTTCTGGAGCGAATAAATGTTCAGTCAATCAAGTTCGAAAATGAATGTCGGAAAATGGCAGGATTAAGATCGGTTGTTGTTTTGGAAAACACCGCTAAGAGATCTGGAAATCTTTGAGACTCTGAAGGAAATTGTAACTAAGACCATTCCTATAGAGATCAGAACTTCAACTGGCATTTGTAAAACAGCCTGAGCAAAAGCTTGTGTCTTACATTTGTATCATAAGGGTAATTAAACTCCGTTATCATCGGTAAAAAAAACTTTTATTTTTGTAAGAAAGTCACATGATCGCTTAAGCATAAGCTCTATAAATTATTGATATTATTGATGTTTCACTTCATACTCTACTCGAACGGAGTCATCAAGACTATTCTAGCAAACATCCCTGTCTTTTGGTTTCTCCACAGCGTTGACCAAATCTTTTTTTTGCCCTTAGAAGAATATAAGAGAAAAACAATGAAAAATTTAAAAAATAAGATAAAAAAAAAGATTAAGGATGATTTACAGAAAAAGAATTAAATGCCTAAAAGTGGAACGACAACCTAACCTTTTCAAATCATCCAACCAAATCGTGTTGTCCGTGTTATCGCACAAATGAAAAGGACTTATTTGTTTTATTGCCAAGTCTGAATAGAGGATTAGGAAGTTTCGTTGGTTTGCTGTTGTTTGTCAAGAAGTGGTGCCATTAAAAACCGGTTTCGTTGTCTTGCTGCGAGACATTCCCCACAACCACAACCTCTATAGCCATTGAAGCGTCTTTCAAGCCGATGTCACAACTATCCGTCACACCGCCCACGAATGGCTGAAGTTGAAGCCGGTATCACACACAGATATTGTACGATAAGGCTCTCTAGATGCAGACAGTATGATTATTGACCATGCTAAAACACCTTAGTCCTTTGTCAAACACCTGTTCCACATCGACGCTCTGTCAAAAACTAATCTTAGATGGCTACACCTTTACTATTGCAACAATGCCTGACTTATCCTCGACCCTAAAAGATGGAAATTGTTTATTCGACTTAAAGTACAAAACCACTTGAAACTAAATAAGTGCTTTAACAGGTCATTGCATCCTAGGCAGGCATGCTCAGTGTTTAGGCATTAATCAGTAACTATTTCTATATAAGGGGCAGAGATTAGCAATAACAAAATCTATCAAGCACTTCCTCTGCATGTGCTCCTTGCTTGCACCGGTAGTGGTATCACAACGGAACTACTTTTGATCTTAGTATACATCTTTCCAGAGGGGGAAATTGGCTCAAGATGATATAGCACATCAAACACAACTACGATTTAACTTATTTTAAGTTCCACTAAGAACGACTGAAAAGAAGATAAGACTACACCCTACTATCCCATCGTTCTGTTTAAAATCGCAGCAAAATTTCAATGAAGCCCTATGGTTTCACCAAATCACCTTTTCAACTAAACACTCAAATCAGTGCAACGGTAATGTCTGTTGCCTTCGATTAGATTTACTACAATTCCGCACAATATTGATTTGCCTGTCTCTAACAGAGTAAAAAAAAATAAAGGCTAAAGGTCTTCCCCAACTCTAAGTGGATTAGATGACATTCCATTTACCACCCTCACCCGCTCATGCACCTTCACTCACACTGAATCTAGTTCAACTTACCAGCATCAGAATTGTCATAGAGACCAGCCTTTATGTACAATTGTTTCTCCAAGCGTCTTTCCTCTTGTAAAAGTTGTACCATATCTGGTGGTGGTACAACGGTCAGCTCCAAGAAACTGTCATCGGATCCTTCGATCCCCAGGAAACTAGATCGTTTATTGCGCAACTCGTTCTTGATTCGCTTCGTCGAATTCATTCGCATTATGGGCGGTCCAGACCCACTACGTGGAATAGTTTCATAAGTATTCGTGCTACTGCCACCAGCACTTCCTGTTTCCGCTTCATCGTCATCCGCATCATCACTATCCGCAGATTCCATAATTGGTGGCGGTGGTGGTTTCTCCTTAGGCGGCTGTAAATGCAATGGAATGCTAGCCGCTTGATACTCCTCTCCCCTAGCTGTACAGAACATTTCAATATTCTCATACAGAGGAATAGGTTTCTGTAACTTTGGAACTTGATAGAGCGGCTCACAGGATTTTGGCACCTGGTAGTAAGGTTCTTCTTCGACAATTTTCGGCGGAGAGCTAATGCCGCCATTGAAGAGGTCCCTCTCAGTGATGCTCAGATTGGTGGAAACTTTTTGAATTGTATCCACTATAACCGCATCATCACGATAAGGCACATCTGATGTTGGAGGTGGAGGCGGTGGTGGCAAAGAAAATATTTCATCATCTCGCTCCTCTATCGTCGACGAGATATTCTCGTAGATTGGTTCAAACGACCCAACACAACTAGTATTGGAATCTTCTTCATTTCTTTGTGCATCTAAACGGTTTGGACTGGACTTCACGGTGTTCTCCTCCATGTCGGTAATAATATCCTCTTCTTGATCGATTGCTTGAAGAGCCAACTCGAGAGCTTCGTTTATCTGAAAAAAGAAAAGAAAAAAATGCGAAAAATCGATTAGTATCTATCCAATTGGAATGTTTCGATAACTCGCTATGAATGCACATGCAATTAGATCAAGAACTCGTTGCACAAAGCAAAACAATAATAAACATAACTCACATCAAAGAGAGCAAATCACAAGAAAACAAAGAAAATATTGGAAGCCAAATGAACAAAAACAAAAACACGGTGCTGCTCGGAACGAGTGCAGAACATCAACTGAATGCGGAGCACAGACTTCCCACCTTTGCAGAGGTGAAACTTATTTTTCCGCAAATTTGAATACAAGTAATCCCTTATATTGTAGCTCACATGAAAGGCAGCTGGAGCGTACTACTGTTAACATTGAGTTATCGGGAAACTGATTATATATATATTTTTTTTTACACTTAAGCCTAGTGAATTTTGATGTGTGAATTTATTTGCTAAATGCGATAAATAGGTGAGCTTTTGGCGAAATGAGTTGATTTTTAGAGGTAAACAGACAAGACGAAGAAAGCAAAGCAAATACAAGCGGGTGTTTTGAATTAAAAGCTGTGTGCCAATAGTTTTAATTAAACGCTTCTCAAGACTTACAGTCTGCACGAATAGACCTTAAGACCTCTTTTTCTATCGAAATCGGATAAAAATTTATTGAGGATGTTTTGGTTACACGTGATGTTTATTGATTAATTCTAATCGGCTGTTAAACTTAATTGAATTGATAAGGTTCGAACAAATTCTTTAACTATAGAATGACAACGATTTATTTCGGAATTTAAAGCTCAACTAGGCTAAACAGAAGTCGAGCGACTATCTTAGGTGGTTTTTTTCACCGATTGTACAGGGTTGGCTGAAAAGTGGTCCATTTTGTAGCGCTACCTATGCCTCTTTTGATGGTTAGGTGCTGTAGAAATAGGTGTCCAGGGGTGAGAGGTGTCAACTTGGCGATGGTCAGTGTTGTAACCATTTCTATACATCAATTGTGCTTATTTTAACCATCGGGTACTGGTCGATGTCCATCCGGACTCGACTTGCCAAACTTATAAGCCCGAGTGCTGACCAGCCGACAAAAATAGCAGCACTTTAAACGGGACAGCGGATGAATTCACCAGATGGAATTAACGGTGAAGAAAAGTTTCAGAACAAAAAATAAGACTTTACCCGGGCTACTCCGACATATTTGGAGCGCAGGCCGGTAAGGATTTCCGAGAATTTGTCAGGGTCTTGGAAAAGAGATCGTGGCAGATGAATCCTCAATAGACCAATAGCAGCGCTCACACCCCCGAAGCGGATTACTAGCACCGGTGTACGCAACTCCGCGTCCTAGGTGTTACCAAAAATAGAACTGGACACCAACGCTCCGTCCCGAAGGGTCTTTGAATCCAACCCGGAAGGACAACGCTGTAGAGGAAAATCTCGAAGAGTTGTAAGACGGATGTTTTGGATCTGAAGATAAGCTCTGCTCTAGTCGTGAATTGTCAATGCGATTTTGGGCGTGATGAACCTTCACTTCACGCTAAATCTTGGAAAAGACCAACAAATTTCAAATCACTACCAACCATCTTTTCATCGATTTCAAGATCACATATGAAAGGGTCTAAAGGGATGAACTAAACTCTGGTTTTGGTATGTTTAATGGAAAACTTTTCGTTCATGTGGGATGACGATGAAGAACGCCTGCTGTTCGGCAAGACATCACCAAGATTTTTAGACTGAGCGACGTCCTGTTAATCATGGAAAATAAAAAAAAAAAGCTGCTGAGAAGGCTTACACTCCCCAGCAGTCAGCAAAAAAACCCTCTGTTTGTTAAAAGAACCTTCTCAATCCGCCGTTCGGAGTTTACAATAAAAACTGTATGAAGGTATGAATGCCCCTTACATTCGTGTGAAAAATATAAGAAGCACCACACGAACGGTTGCGAGTCGTAACTGCCCTGCCGATACAGATATGTGACTAGATCATGTGCAGGTTTGGGTTGTGCTGACGATTTATCAGCGTTTTCGTGAAGAACGCAGGTAAGTGCAATTAATCGGTAATTAGAGGCAGAAGATTCGTGTTTTTTTTAACGACGGGCTGGACAAATGTGGGTTTCTATGTACACGGAAAGAGGTGAGAGTTAGACAGATGTAAAAGCTTGCTCAGTGGTTTTGCCAGCGTAGTTTTTCCATCATCTGAATCAGCAAATTTGTAAATGTTGAGATCCATGAGTTTTCTGGAAGAAGCTCGTTGATTGAGACCATAGTTCACCTCGATCGATTAAAGTAAAGACCAAATTTGAGAAACAAATAAAGAACAAGAAACAAGTTCTATAACTATACATAAATTTGTAACTTAAACATAATTCTATATAATTTCAACTTTAAGGAAACACATGCTATATAACGAAATAAATATTATACATTTTACTTAGAGGGCGAAATAACATTTAAAAAAAAGGGGAATCTTACACACCAAAGCACTCCAGATCCTTACCTTTTTGTTTAATAAATTATGTGAGGGTAATTAACGCGCAGAGATCATAAATATTCGATAGTATTTTTGCATTCAGCTTATAGAGTAAATATCAACAGTTATAGCCACTTATAAAGGCGGAGTTATAATTTTATTTTTTGTTAAAGCGGCTCCTTTTTATTTGATTTTAAATTTCAAATATAATTTTCTTTGTAAATAAATTTAAGTGCACTAAACATCTATAAATTCTTTAAATTTTAATCGTATTTTGTATTTTTTAATTATTTTTTTTAATTTTTAATTTTTGATATTCGATTTATCTCAGAATAAAAATAAACTGTGAACACACGAGATTTTAATTGAACAGCAAGTACACACATATACGTGATAGAGAGATAGAGTACACATCCAGAGATCATCGGATCATAATTTAAAATATGAACAAAGCGATATCCTTTGTGGAATTAAAGTTTTCTTTTTGTTTTTTTACGTTGAGATGACTACATTAATTGTTGCTGTGTGATAGAAATTCAAAAAAGTAGAAAAGTTTGTTAATTTTTGATTTGATGTTGATGAAACAATTTGTTAAGTAATAAATATTGATAGATGAATGGATAAAAAAAAAGTGTTTAAAGCCTTACAGGATACTTGAAAGTGACCTTCGTTTAGTGATAAGGATAAGTATGAGGAGTTATGAAGACAACGACGTTAGAAACATAAAATAAAGAAATATTCAGACTCGAGTATTCAATGACATAGATTGGCTGCTAGAACGAGCTTGTAACAATATTACCGCTGAACCTATTATAACTGCACTACACGAGGTAAACCTAATACTAGCTCTTTGCAGATAAGTTCTTTTCATTCTCGGTAGTAAAAAAAATCAAATCATTGGAGATCTGGGCACAACTATGCTCTGAAGATGTGTCAATAGAGGCACCCCTTTGGAGATATGGCTTCCATTTCTTCTCTCGTTACTAGTAGTAAGTACCTGGAGTTGTTTAAACACCTTCAAGCAGCAAGCTAACTGTTCACCAGCTCACTGATGAGCTCGCCAGAAAAAGAGCTCAATCAACATTTATGAATCCACTGCTTTTCTGTAGTTTATGCATCAGCCACATATACATAAGCGCCAAGAGAAGCTCTAAAAATTATATTCATATTAAGGACTTCGAGAAGTGATGATGAACTCTTAATTGACTGGACATTACTCACACTACTATTATCTAAACAATGTGTGCATAAATCCCACGGCACGTGTCTACTCTGCTTGGAAGACCAAGAGATTGAAGATCGCATCTTATGCCAATATGCGGCCATAGCTCGAAGTAAACAAAAACATTTCAGGCAGGGAATTCACCACGATCCTTACATTTATCCATGTCCTTAATCTCGTTACAAGCATAAAAGGTATCAAGACGGTTGCATTTAAATACAGCCAGATGGAAGAGCACTCCTATAAAGTTTTCAAGACAAGCTAAATATTTAGAAGTAATTTCAGATTCCAAACTTAGTTTAAAGGTGAATTTAGACGTGAGTCGAACAAATATTAAATGAGTAGCATCTCTTGACATATTGTACTCTTGAAGGCTTTTCATTGTCTGCCAAGCGTTGCGAAAAATCTTTCAGTTGAGATTTTTGTCTGGTGACATGCCCTAGACAAAATTATCTACACAAACAATCTTATTAAAAAACAGAGACTTGCAGTGATAAATATCACCTATGCCTTGTGAATAACTCCAACAGCAGTACTAGATACAATCCAACACTTACTAATGTTGGACACTTATGGTAAACAACTTGCCTAAATAGCCCTCGGATTGGAGAAGCTAGTCATTAAAATGACTATGTCGCTCCTATACTTGATTTCGATAAAAGATGCTTCACTTAGTAGACTAGACTGGAACGAAAACGAAGTTCTTGCAGAATCCCCAAAAGAAATATACACAGACTACCCTAAATCTTTAATCAATCTCACCTGTTGTCATCCCTTTTTTTGGCTATCGAATATTGTAGTATTTTTAAAGCAGAAGTCGCGTCGATCCAAAAGACTTTGTTCTCTACATCGACAGCTAAACTGCTATTAAATCACTGGACAGAGCTGTCACGAATCACTTGATTAATATCTCAATATTCCTATATTTTGGATACTCGGTTATAAGAACTCATCATGCAAGATTTTGTTTTAGACAAGCTTTTCGTGCCAAATGAAACAAGTAATAGCTGGTGTGGTATTTTCACTTGAACCATAGCAAAGCAAACTAAGCAGATATTGGATCTTAGCACTTTAAAGGAGTTCCAAGTTTAATAATCTTCAATATTCCTGAATTTAAGTGGAATCACAATGGACCCATCAGAGGTCCAAGTGCACCATATTTGCTTCAGTGGACATCCACTAACTCTATTTGAAAGGAAAACAAAGAACATCGTAGAACAGGAGTGTTTTATTGCTAAGACGCACAGATTATTCTCGGAAACCTTATATATGTACATACATAGTAAGACCATTTCCTAAGTCATACTTAACCTTCTCCTGACTAACCTTAATTCAATTTATACAAGGTTATGCAGCTAAAAGTGCACTTAGAATATGCTAAACGAAAAAATGGTTGTTGGACCCGGACACGCTTGAAGCATGATAAATATAAATTACCAAACACGCTAATTTCCAATTACAGTAAAACGGGCAACCAACGAGATTCGAACAGCCAAATTCATCAACACTGCTGTGCACTCATGGCTAAAGTACAAGTTTTCTCCGAGCATCAATCAGGCTTTGAGACTATAGTCATGTTTTCCAGGCGGAGGTTCTGGCAGTGATAACAAACCCCAAAAGCTATTTCTCATAACAAAATTGAAGACAAGAGAAGAGTTGAACGTTTATGGCATGCAATAGTAACGAGTGTAGCCAACAGAATACGCGAATATATATTGAAGCGAATCTCGCAATGCAATCTTAACCCGAGTAGTGCTGGAATTATTTTGTTTGAATTATTCAATTTCACTCATAGGGATTTCAGATTAAACTCATAACACACATGACATTATTCTATAATTCACCTGTGCGTGACCGTAAATTGCACTAGCATAATCCGGGTTAAGTAAACAACGGAGAATTAAACACCAGGATAGTGTTTTACTAGGACATTCTGGCCGCCCTATACAAAATAACAATCTAAAACAACAACCAAAGGAGGAGCTCTGTTTCCGTTTTCGTTGACAAAACCAGGAAAAGAATTTAAAACTGAATGATATATGTGGTGATGAAGAAGAGCATATCACTATGTCTCCGTTGCTTGGTAAATAGAGGAATGTTGTGTATCAAACGTTCAATCGCATAATAAACCATGAACAAAATGTACTAATTTAAAATGAAAGATATTCTAATATTACATAATTAAACAAAATACAGAAGATCAGGTTTACACAATAGGATGAATAAGACAATAACCACTGCTCTAGATATAGTAACACATTTTACAAACATAAATACGTTACACGAAGACGAGAGTTCTAAAAATGTTTGAAACAATATTCACATATTGCTGTTTTCTGTAAAAATCGAAAATTAAAAAGCTTGTCGACGAACTGCGATAAGTGCCAAGTTGAAAACTTAACTTGCTGATGACTTCAATAGAATCAAGACATTGCTGGTTTTATAAACTGGAAAAATGTAAGCCTTTCAGACAATATGATCGACAGAAACGACTGTACACCATATATTAAATCATATAAAACAAAACAAAGCTTTCCAAAAGATAGAAATGACTAAAATGTTCATGATTTTAACGAAACCACACAAGGAACGCATCTAAATCAGTCATTCTCAAGTACACTACAAGGCACCAAACACTTTCTCACATTCAATTCATATAATAAATGAAAATGATAAGATGAATATAATGATAAATAACTGTAACTCGTCGTCTTTAATTTTAAATAAAATTTAATTTTGTTTTTCATTTTATTGCAAAATTAAAATAAAATAAAAAAAATTTCGAATAAAACAAAAAAAAATACACAAATGTATACATAACAAGTACTAAATAATAAATATTTTTTATATAAATATATAAATTTAACACATTATATTCATTGGTAAAGAATAGTAAACAAAAGAAATTACATAAATAACATTTTGTTACACAAGTGCGCTTCAACTTTAGCTTATTAGAAAACAAAAAATTTAAATAAATAGCAATAAATATATATTTGTTTACTTCATTCGATATGTATGAGTGGAGAGTATTGTAACGGTTTTTGTTTTAAAGAGATTCCTATGTACACATCTATAGCTTAGCATCTTCTACAACTAACTTTGAGATTTCCTCATCAAGTATATCATTGATTTCATCCGTTAAATTTAATTCGGAATCGGTTTGTTCGACTATGGCATCGGTTGTGATAGTTTTTGTGATTTCAATGTTAACACCGTTATTTGCTTGAGTATCAGCGGGACTAGCTGCACTGGTACTACAACTGTTGATCACATCAGATGGAACATAAAACTTGGAATTATCTACAGAAATCGGTTCGAATTCCTCAGCCTGTGAATCAGCCTCCACTGCATCTGGTTTAGATTGAAAGTTTTTTTTGAGAAATTCGAAAATATTTTTCGGTTTCGAATTTTGGGCAGATTTTGGTTTAAGTTTGGGCGATCCAGGCAGCTGTGATGGTGGGGGAGATGCTGGCACAGCTGGTGGTGCATCTGCATCGTTTGTGGAGGTCACTTTGATTTTAGTTTCGACCACTTCCACCCGGGCAATCAGAAAATTTGGTTTCTCAACAGTTGGTGATCCCAACACTGGACTTAGGGGTGGAGAGTTAGATAACTCATCACAGGTCTTTTTCAGAACTTCTGCGTTGGTTTTATGAAGCAGTGCACTGGGCGTGGAGGGCGATGAAGGAGTATTAGCACGTGAAGAGGGTGTGCATTCCGTTAAGGCAGCTTTTTCGACTTCAATGCATGGAGTTCGAATGAAATTTGGATCTGGTAAATCCTTTACATCAAGCTTTAGGCATGGTGTCTCACAAATTGACTTTTGAGGTGATAAGGGGTCACGCCTACTCGCAATTGGAGAATTTACCCGATTGGCTATTTGCATTAGCGATGATTTATTCGGTGTTGGTGAACCTGGAGCTGGGTTTGTTTTAGGTTTGAAAATAACGGTGATTTCAGAAGAAGGTGAACTATCACCAGCACTGGAAATGCTATCACGTACCTGTGCTTGAGGAGAATTTGTGGAATCCTTCATAAACTTCTCGCCACAATCGACATCAATGCAAGGAGTTCGGATGAAATTCGGATCAGGCAGGTCTTTAACGTCAATTTTCGAAAATGGAACTTCAACGATAGTTTCCTGACGGAGAAAACCATCAGAAACTGCTGAATTCCCTTTACTCGAAATTTTTGTGAGTGCCGACTCATTCGGAGAAGGCCTGGACGTTGGTGGATAAGAGCGCTCAGCTGCCAAAAACGATTGTAAAATGTCTACACAACTTTCAAGTGGAAGGGGATCTGATGGTTTGCCGGCTGTTTTCGCGGAAGATTTCACGTTTGAATCAGATTCAAGTGGTTTAGTGATTTTACCACCAATTTGGGGTTCATTTGAGGCAATATTTGTCTTTTCAGGAGTAGAACAAGGTGTGGAAGATTTTTTAGGTTCTTCAACAATTTGTAAATCAGTTGAGGGATATTTAGGGATTACGCTTGATGTCTGGATTGTTTTTTCAACAATTTCCGAGTCATTTGGGGGAACGTTTGAGACACTTGCAAGTGGTACTGTTTCAGAACATTGCTTTGGTTTCTCGCCAACGATTTTTGGCTGCCAAGGTCCAAGATCTTTAAAGAAGTCATTCATAGCCGATTGTTGAAAGTCTTTAGATTGAATTTCTGATTTAAGATCCTCACTGGGATTGCTTTTGATTACTCTCGGTAAGACTTCTGGCGACTTGGGCTTTGGTGGCATACTTTTCGAGTTGAATATCTCTACACGACCAGTATTTTGGGGTGATGAAACCTTTTTAAGACCTGCACAGGGCCTTGGTCGAGATATGTCGATGTCGAACGGAACGTTTTCATAGACTGGACTAAAGTTTGGTGACTTTTGAGGATTTACCAATGCTGGGGAGGGAGTTTTTGGGGATACCGGAGAATGAATATCCAATTTCGGGGATTGTACGTCGGTTTTTGAATTCGATGGACTTTTTGGGGATACGGGAGAGGTAATCTCAATTTTAGCAGGCTGTGCATCGAGTTTTAAACTGGGGGATGGTATTTTCGAAGCTACTGGAATCAGTGACTTCTTTTGACTATTGTCAATGTTCAAGATTAAATTTGAGACCAAGTCATGAGGTTTCGCACCATAGCGACTAATTGAAGGGACATTTTGCTTGTCAGCTTCAACTTTTGGTGATGATGTCTGAAATTCTCGGAAATTTTCAGATTTTTGAGGAGATTCTGAAGTTTTCACCGATAAGCCTTCAGCTAAAATTTGCTCAATAGATGTAACCTTTTCAAAGACCGGCCTTTTTGATTCTTTTTCGAGCAATTTATCGACAGCTTCAATTATGTTTGAATTATTTAGACTGTTTGTAGGGATTTCTACTTCTAACTCTTTTACTTGTTCTACTTTGGAAGAAGACGCCGCCGGTGTCTTAGACACACCGTGAGGTATCTTTGAAGCTTGTATAACTGATCTTTTCAAATTTTCCTCAACTGTATTGTTAAGCTTGGAAGCCAACTCTGTTGATTTAACTTGGGAATACGAAGTTCCTTGTGGAATTTTCGAGGCTTTTACAATTGATTCTGAAGACTGAGCCGTTTTACGCCACGGCACTCTAGATTCCTGCACTTGAACCTGATTATCCTGCCCCTTTGTAACACCTACATCCTCTACATTATTTTTATCTACAACATTTGTAACTTTTTGTAACATTTGTAACAACTTTGTAACTTCGTTCGTATTAGCACTCTTTTCTACCACATCATCCTCGTTAAAGGCCATCTTAAACATTCTTAACAAATTTTGCGCATGATTCACTTCACCATCATCCTCATTACTGTGGATAACTTTACTGCTATTGAACAAAGTATTACCGCCACCAACATCATCAACAACGGGCTTATCCACCAAACTAACTACAGTTGGAGTGTTTAGATTTTTTAACTGTAAAGAACTTACACTAGAATCAAATTCTCCTTGAAATTCATTAGTACTAGCAGATGGTGGTACCTTTTCCTCGTGCATCTGGGGTCTTTCATCTCGATTTTCGGCCTCCTCCTCTTCATCGTCTTCATCTTCTGTTGTTGCTGGTTCTTGATCAATCTTTTCATCAGTTGTATTAATTCCACTATCATCGGATGGTGCTTTTTCAACACTATCATCCTTACTAATGTCTAGCTGCCTTCTGGTCAACTCCTCGTTCTTCAGCATCTCCAGTTGATACTCATCGACCAAGACAATAGGTTTCTTAACAATTTCCTCTTTGGTAACAGCATTTTGCAAACTTGACAGTCGATCCTTGAGTGGTGGCACTGCCACTACTTCGGCAACGACTTTATTTGTATTTGGCTTTGGGTTGACTGAATTCTGTTGTTTCTGTTGCTCAAGACATTGAAGACGTTCCTTGATGCTAGTAATCTCTCCGGACAGAATTCCTGTCGTGGGCTCGTCTATAGATTCGGGTTTCTTCTCTAAGCTGCACAAGCGATCCTTGATCGATCGCACGTTTGCAAATTCACTGGGAATTCGTTTCTTTTCGATTTGGTCATGGTTTTGCATGGAGGATGGAGTCACCAGCCTTTTGGTTATTTCTGGTTTCTCAAAGAGTTCTCTCTTCTTGGAGATGTCAATTTTTGGGAGATCTTCCTTTTTCACTGTAACCACACTTGATTCAGTACCATTTTCGTCATCAAATGAGGATGACTTCTTATCGAACATCAGGTTTCTTGTGTTTGAACTCTCACCAATGCCCGGTTTCTTGTAGATACTCGATGCTGTTGCTTTGGATACTCGACTTTTGTAGTCCTCAATCGCTCCCTCGTATGTGTACTCATACGGATCCGGCGATGCAACTGGTGCTGTTGACGATGTCTCATAGCCTGGTGATGAAATTCGATCGCGATTATGGTTATCATGGCATGGTTGACAAGAGTTGTTCTCAATATCGAACGAGGAAAGATTCTCCACCTCAGCAGGTTCACTCTAAAATATAAAAAAAATAAAAATACAATAGAATTTTTAAACATGAAATTGAACTTAAGAGAAGTACACACAGATAAGATAACAAACATTCCTAAGGTGTGCCATCAAATCTGACGCACTTCGAACGCAGACTACTTACCACAATACTATGCACTTCACAATCTTCGGAGATGCTACTCTTTCCACTGGCACTACTGGTACCAATGCCTAAGTCACTTAAATCGTTCGCTTCATCTTCGTTGTATGATGCTAGAGATTGCAGCTTTGGACGAGTTCGACCACGTTCCCCTCTAAAGAAAATTAAAAAAAAAAAGTTTCAATTTTATTATTACCATTCAATAGAAAGGTTTTCGTTAAATTTACCGTTCCTCCATCATTTCAGAAAATGTTTTCGATTTTCGTCTCGTTCGGTCATGTTCCTCTTGTTCGAGCTTTTTCACTTCAACCACTCGGTCAATGATGTGTTCGACGCGTTTTCGTCTTGAAGATTTCCAATTGTCCAAATTCTGAGAGTAAAAAAAAAAAAAAACGTGATTAGTTTTGAATGTCATCTACGAACTGCATTGAAAAAAATCAAAATTAAGAACGTTCTCCGAGATTGTCCCAACAATTATTGCAGAAGACGCGTAAGGAGAGGTCAAGTCTATTTCCATGATTGCCAATAAAAATATGTAAGTAGTTGTCTCTTACTTAGCGAGGTCTATCAGATTGTAAAAGAGAGTAAGGTGCTGTTAGCATCTGCTGGGCCCTTTCCTGCGTTCAGACATATACATTAAGTTATAGATTTTATTCTAACTAAAGTACAAAGTTTTTCATTTGCCTTACTATAGATAAATGGTTGACTATGGCTAGAGAAATGAACCGCCTGGCAAAGGGTTTTCGTTTGCTTCGAGCTATGGCGGGACATTTGGACAAAATATGGCCAGCAGTCTCTTGGTCTATATTGAGGTGATAGTTGAGTAAGCAGTGTTCAGTTAGGAGGTCTGTAAGAAGCTTAGCATCTTGATCGCGAAAGGTGTTGATGAACTGTTTCCTAGGAGTAAGGGTCGACTCTGTTTTTCGTTTTTGATTTATCAATATATGTCATACACAAACTGGGATTTCTTTATCATTGGACTACCGTTGTTGCATGCAGTGCATTCTGGGATGATTGAGTTGAACGAGCTCTTGAAGTACACCTGAGTAGACATGAAATCCGTCGGTTAGAGGCTTCCCTACGGACTTTTCAACATTAGCAATGAGTACCAAAGTTGCAAAATGATTACGAAGAAAGTACCCCTTATAACTCCAACTTAATAAATGCTAGGGCACTTGACTTAACTGGGATTCTCCTGTCTTTACATAGCTTTTCTTTGAAGTGCTTGAGTTAAAAATAGTACTTCTCGTCCAACCAACAGGATTACAAAGGCGTGATATTTATTGCCAGAATCTATATCTTGCAATCGAAATACCACTTCAAACCAGACAGGGATTCCTAGAACTCATATACAAATATGCCTGCTATCTGTCACAAAGTAACCACTCATTTCCGCATGCCAAAACAAAAAAAAACTCCAAAAGAGTATACCGAAACGAAAATGCAATCTAATCACACGTTCAATCGCATTTAAATGTTGATATAACAGAAAATACTCAATAGTTGTTATCCGAATTCCCCCCATTTTAAACTCTGAATGCCAAACAAATAGGGGCTTGGTCAACATTCCAATAAACGGCGTAATTAAGTTGGCGTTTCAAATGGAATATTATCCAAAAAATTATCGATTGCGATTCAAAAGTATTTATAACTCTAGACTTGTTAACAAATAAATGGAAGTACACTTTTAAGTGCTCAATTCTGCATGCATCGACGTACAAATATAATCCATTATCAATTTATTGAGTTATATAATTTGGAGCAACTTGAGGCTTACGACAGCAAGACAATTGATATGATAAAATATTCGTTGTTTGATGTAATCTGTTAAACCTAGGGCACACAAGTATTTCACAATACTGCAGTGAATTGACAATATGTACGAGTAATTTCATTTAGCCCTAAAGTTGGGGGGGGGGGAAGCCCTAAGGCTCTCTTTTTGAGACAGTCGACGTTCGTTAACATTTGTCTAAGTATCATTCAAAAGAATGTTTTATGTATACAAATACATATCGGGGTTTCACAATCAACTTCTCATGTCAAAGGGTGATCAATCTTAGCTACCGTTTGGCACAGCTAACCACTCCTTCAATAGTGTACGCAGTTAAGGTTATCCTCAACAATTGGTAAGTTCAAAATAAGACGTAGTCGACAAGAGGCAGAGCTATACCTAATCACATCCAAACTTTGGTGCCTTTAAAGTACTTCAAATGGAGAAATGTACTTGGTATAACTTTGAGGTAGGAAGGGGTTTTGTCTTATCAGAAATCAAACGAAGAATAACTCTAAAATCGTTGTTTCTTTGTGGGATGACTGAGTAACCCAAACGACTCTATATAAGGCTTTAATCACCTCAGTCCTATTTTATTGCGCTAAACCATATACTGATGATAACGGATGAAGATATTTTACGTAAATTTTTCATAAGAAATTTTGACTCATTTGCGTTGACGGGCTTTGAAGGAAGGGAGTCAATGACGAACAATACGAGCTTTACAACGTAAAAAAAACTGCATATTAGACGTTTGAAATGGCTAGGACATTTAAATCGAATAGACACCAACAGTCCCGTCCTAGGTGGGGCACATCAAAAAACTTAAAATGCGTAACTGAAGGCAGTTAACTAAGGACCAGACTGACTGAAGGTACTTGTTGGTTATGCTCCAACCCAAACCCCAAACAGTAGCGCTTCCTTAGAAGTTAAGTAAGCTGTTTAGCAATGGATATTACAACGTTGATTCAATCGCCAAGAATTCTGGTTCGATCAAAAACTGAAAGCAGAGCCGGTGCGGGCATCTATGGTCCGAACAGACAGTCTCTACATGTGTCTTTCAGACAAAGGTAAATGTAAAGCTATGTAGCAGAGAATGCATTGGTCAAAACCTCCGAAGGAAATACAAATTGTTATCTTTTGGTCGCCGTGTCTTATTGGTTAAAGTGTTGGACTGCTAAGCGAGAGGACACGGATTTGATCCTCAAAATAACCAAACATTTTTTCGCGACACACTTTCTCGCAGGCACGACAAACCTGTCATAAAAAAGCTCCTCAATCTGCCTTTCGGAGTCGACAATAAAACTGTAAGTCCCTTTCATTCGTGGTTGTGAGAAGCTAGGCCTTGGCTCTCGATGAGCTGTTGCGTCAAATATTTGTTGTATCTTTTAACTCAAAGCTTCTGTGCAGCTGCCTTAATACTAAGAAGCGGATAGCTGCGCACAATAAAATCACGAGACTACTGTAGAAGGTGTCAATATGGAGAAGAGAAAAAGCCTATTAAACACTTGCAAACACCTCCATCTTTAAATTCGTCTGTCTGGGGAACTCGAAAAGTTTAAGCAAGGGGAAAGTTGTTCATAGGATGAAGTTGGTGCCTAGCAGACTTATGATTGTGGGATGCAAAAAGTTGTTAGTCTTAGTTCAAATACAATTGTAGCAGACTGTAAGCCCATCTTCTAAATAAATAATAAAAAGCCTGTATTTGCTTGCTTTAGATCTAACATTCTTACAACAACTTTGAGACACATTGCAGATGTGTTCCATTTCAGATAAATCTTTTGTTAACCGAGATTCAGTCACACTGAGTTAACGAATTACACGCAACAACTTTAACCATGGCACGCATCGCTGCCTTGCGTAATAGACAGCTTAGATAATTTTCTGGCATATCCCGTTCAAGTTAAGTTCATTTCGTAACGGTACCGAAATTCCCCAGGGAAGAATGCTACCACTTCTTGCGTGTTTCCATACGAACAACAGAACCCATTTGATGATCTTCTATCTATCCACACCACTATGGTAATCATTTGTTTGACTTCTGTAAGAATGTTGATAATAGCATCTAATTCATTTTTCCCTCTAACTGCTATTAGTGTGTCAATATCAGTATTTGTCGTTCCCCCACCCCTCACCATGGTATCTTATCAATGGAAGTGTTGTGCTACAATGTCATGATAATTGTTAGACAGACATAGCTCTTCGTTCCCAGATAGTGTTACACTAGTTGTTCAGAATTGTCGGGTAATTATTGTCACATTTTAGCACATACAGTATAATTATTTTCAATTAATGATTCTCAGTATATGTATCTGAGTTTAAGATTATTATTTTCTGTTGAAATTGGTTGCAACAGAAAAGTTACTTTTCCCTTTCACATGTGAGTAGGTCAGGGATTCTCTCGATACGTATGTGCAGAGCATTTTAAGGAAGTACAACGCCTTCATATGTCTTTAGTAGAGACAACGGCGACCTGAATTCCTATTGAAATAATTTACCGAATTTTATTTGAATTCGCGAGTGCAATTTGCATATTTGGGCATCAAATCGAACTGATGTACGTCATCAACAATGTATTGTACTAGTTGGAGGCGTTGTTAGTGACCAAAATGCATTTATTTTGCGCAAACTCTCATGGATTTGGGTCAAGGCATAATATATTAAACAATTTTTATTAAATTATTTAAGTAATCTCTACCTATGAGAGCAGTAAAGTGGCGTTTTACGTAAGACTTTACATTTAATGTCAATGTTTATGTCTTTATCTTGAAATATTTTGCTTGATAATGGTGTCATCATATTTTCGTCTACTAATAAGTTATTCAAGAAATAGATAGACTTGGAATAACCCTAGTTTAATCGATTCGATGTTTGTTCAGATGCAAAAGTTATGTTGTGTTTTTAAGTTTTTTAGAATTGACTAGGGATATAGAGTTGTAATGTGTATTTAAAAAAAAAAAAACCTTAGGTTTAGTTACGTCAGGGTGCACATTGACGGTGCTTACTCGGAGGTCTGTTGATCCATTGTGTACAAAAGTTAAATCTTTTCCGCATCTTCACCTGAAATAGTCTGGTGGCTAATTGCTCGCTCCGACAAAAACGTTGGTCCAATGGCGCAATGTCCTCTCAGTTCGCCTATTAAGATGTGTATTTCCATTTTGTCCGTTGCCAGCAGGCTTTTAGTTTACATAGTCTATGTTATTTTCTCACTTTTCACCAAAAGGAATATTTTACTCATGTATGAGTACTGTCCGAACTTAGCGTGGATACTTTCTTTGACTTTCTAAGTTTATCTGCTCTCTCGCTTCCTTCGACGTCGCTATGACCGGGAAATCGACAGAGATTTACTTCGTGGATTTCCCAGTATAGAAAAGGATTATTCAGAGAGACAAGTGAAAAAGATAAAATAAAAAAAATATAAAAAAAAGCTGAGAGACAGAACTGAAGACACAACTTTTTGATTTATATTCAGATCCTTACCTATCTCAAGCCGTGGTGACCATCTTTAAGAGAACCGCTGAAGCAAAAATTGAATTCATTACACCAAACAGGGGTCGAATTACGGCATCCGTGATCGAGTAACTCGTCACGAAAAAATTAACATTATTACGTATAAACGATCATTCCGACGTAATAATGCTCGTTTTTTCGTGACGAGTAACTCGATCACGGATGCCGTAATTCGACCCCAGGGCTTAGAATACGAAATCGCAGCTTTTTGCAAGAGAGTTCTAACTAAGTTTACGTAATCCAGAAGCTCGCTGACTTAGACGTTCCAAACATTAAGGATAATTCTTCGAACAGAAGCGAGTGACATCACGAAAGTTATAGAAAATTGAAAAGTTAAAGTCTCTGCCGGACCGAGCAAAACGAGCGACTAGGCCAAAGAATGATTTTGTAGCTAAATAACATGAACACCCACATCTGTTTAAGAACTTGTCGTTCGATTCGCTTGCATTGGCTTCGGCTCATTACGTGTGTACTTCGGCAGTCAGATTGATATTTACCTATAATATATTAGTGCAGGAGATCGCTTTGTAAGAGAGTTCTAGAATTAGAGAAGCATTTCTATCCAATCCAGCAGCGTAAGATACAAGGTGAAAGCAGTGTTCCATAAACAAATTAGCTAGACAATAAAACTTTGTACATTTCTGCTTAGTATCAAATTGAAAAGTGTGTTGTTAACAAACGAGATAGATGGACTAGAACTTACAAGAATTCTAAGACCCTGCGGCAACCGAAATGAGCTACTCACCTTGGCATGCTTTTGCCATAAATTTAGATTTATCCGGTATGATGTAAGTACATATGAGTAACATAGTTGTGTCCAGCATCGAGGTGTTTACATGTTTTACCAATGATTTCATCCACAGTGTGGCATTGTAGACGGCTATAACACATGACAGAAGCTGGATCATTGCAACACTGTCAAGTAACTATGGCTCTTAAAACAGACACGTAAGGTAATGTATTCATTGTAATAATGTCTACAGAACGGAAAACAAGAAATAAAAAGTGATGGCTCTAGTCCCCACTTCCTTTACACGGGGCTTGACATTGCAGGTATCAGAAAAACCATATTTGATGAACATTTGTTGAACAATTCTTATAATCTTGGGTGCGCCTGTGTGACTTATATTAAAAGTCGATGTGCAAAATGTAAAGCGTCTGCTAAGAGCGGGACATTCTCCGAGAATGAACAGATTAACCTCATCAATCTGGGATCAAAAGGCGATGAATTAGCATAGAACGTGAACCTGTTTCCGCACATACATAGTTTGGTGCTCAAAATGTTTGTCTTATATATGGATAAGCATTTGTTAAGATTTGAGTCACAGAATAATACTTAAACCATCATGAGACGTAAGATTTCAATATTGGCCAACTTTTGCAGTGGCAACACTGCTGGGAATACATCGATTCAGCGTTGCCGTTGTGGAATCAATTTGAAACATTTTTTTCTACGACACTTTCGGACCCCGTGGATTAAACTTTAAATTGTTGCTTAATATTTTTTGCAGTTTTACTAAAGAATATTGCAGAAGCTGCACTTATCTATTAAATTAACACACAAAAGGAAGTTTTGAAATGAATATCTAGTAAAAAGTTCCACAAAAGAGACTGTCATTGTAAACAAACATGTCCACAGCCAAACAGATTCTACCGTTCCGAACGTTGAAACTTTAAATTAACACGTAAAAAGTCGAATTGACCATAAATGGCAAACACGAGTGCAGAAAAGATATCAGCTGTCGTCGTTTGACTGGTTTCAATAAACTCCTTTTAGAGAGACAAACTTATGTCAGAATCAGGTAAAGATCGAGCTAGTTCTACTGGCCTTGTTAGTTAAAACTGATCTTTATTATGTCAAAACTTACTCTAGAAATCACTTTTTCTATTACGTCACCAGACTTTGACTTCAACTTAGGTTGTAGATTAATTTATAAACACTCTCAAACTGTAAAAAACAAAAAACAAAAACTTTAAAAGATTGATCTTCCGCTGAGTAAATGATTTAACCATCACTTAACCACGAAACACTACTCAAAATATTCTCATCAATCAAAACCCCTCTTAATGATCGTCTTAGTTATCTGCCTGCTAACCGCAAACTAAAACAAAAAAAATTCTAACTGAGATACAATCATTTTTTTTTATTATCTGTATCTAATCTGAATATATAGAGAGAGACAGCAAAAAAAAAATATGATGGAATTTACTATATTAAGCTAATGCCTCATTGTTAATTCAGGCGGTGGCTGACTAACATAACCTTTAAACAGTTTCGAATAAACCTGTTCGATCATTCGCTGGAATGTGATTAATTTTCGAAATAATTTCGAAAAGTAATCACACCACTGCGTCTTCATTTTGCCATTGACAGCACCTGCCATATGCAACATCAAATGTTAGCATCGCAGAACTATAGCTTGGGCATATCTATTCCGCCGGAGAAGACTTGAGCAACACATTCCCCATGAGACTTCCTTACGCTGATGTGCGTCATCTTGCAATGGAATAATAAACACTTTCTGGGTATCGTCCCCCACCATCTCTCTGTGCAAATGAGTCCCAGCTTAATTTACTGTGGGTAATAAACCGTCATCGTTGTCGCTGTCATTTTTGTTGTTGTTGTCGACAACTTTGTCAGTGTTTCCCATGCTACCGTCGTCGTCGCTAACTCAATGTATATACATAGTAATGTGCCCCCTCCCACTTAACCTGTCGTGACATTTTATTTATAAGTTTTCCAGTGCACTCGGGCAGAGCACAAATGCAAGACTCCTCCGGTCGTTGCCGAAGAAACAGAATAAAAAGTGAAAGTTGCGAGCTCATTTATAAAATTGTATCTCAAATCTAATTGTTAGGTTTGTTGCTTGCTTTGCTGGTACATATCACCGCCCTCTTTCTATCTCTCTCGCACTTTAACTCTCCTGATCGAGTGCAAACGCATTTTTTTGATGTCGATTCCGCCAAGAATCTAGTGAGATCTTTCGAACGACCATTCGATGTGATAGCTGAGTTTGTTTTCGATTGTTGAGTTTGAGGTTGTTAATCAGATGTTTCGTGTGGGATCGATGACCTTGAGATCGTTATGTGAACGTATCTACGAATGTATGTATTTCTTTTTGAAATGCCACACAATTGAGACATGCATGAGTGGAGATCAGGCCAGTGAGAAGAAAACGACCAGAAAAAAAAATTTAAATGGGGGAACACAGAGAAACTGGCAGGAGGAGTTACAACTGGTTATGTCAGATTCAATGAAAACTAATTAACTAGATGAGAATGCTTCCAGCACCACTCACTGATAGATAGAGGATGTGATGCAGCAAACAATCTTTGCTTAGAGATTCCAATGATTGTTGTTGTATGGGATTTTAAATTTTTTTTTTTTTAATTTTTCATCTCAAATAAGCTGAAGACATGAGATTCAAGAATTATTCAAATGACATAGGTTCAGCGAAGTATAACGATACAACAGTGGGGTCGAGCGATAGTGTCAGACAAGGGTGGAGACGATTTTGTTTTGTTGATGTCAGAGCAAAGAGGTTACAAGAAGCGCGATTGAAGCGGTCAAGAGATTTCAGTCTAGAAACAATATACGGAGGTTTTGCCAAATGTAAAAGAACGTGTCAAAGCAACAAAACACGCACAAAAGCCCGTAGAAGTGCAGAACGAAACCCTGTTATAGTCACAGTCGGTGCTAAGAATATGGAAAAACTACTTCTACGAACACCAGCATTCCGTTGCCAACGCCAAAATTTCCCGCCACCTGATCAAAACGAAGTGAGGATAGTGCATATTTTGTCGAGTAATTAAACACATTGCCTTTGTTTTAAGTCGGGAAAACTTTATATAAAAAATCCGACTGTCTTTATTCTCTAACTCTAGCACGTCTGCACTCGTTGGGGTTGTTTTTCTAACTAAAAGATACCGATCGCGTATTAAGGGAGTGAGGCTCGCACATATACGCATTTTACTGATCGATCCGATACAGATAGTAATATCGAAGAAAAGATCCAATAGACGACTTACTGACCAAGCTATTTGAAGCAGCTTAAGATAACTTTGCAGAGAGCATACACCAACTCATTTCTAATATTTGGTCAGACATTCATTGATACATATACTCGTCTCGCCTGATGACTAGAATCTCAGGATCGTTTGGGCATTTCCCTCAACTGCCCCAACTACAGAGGCATCGGCCTCCTCAGGATTGCATACAAGATCTTATCTGCAATAGTATGAACACCTGAAAACTTTCGACAATAACCTTATGGGCCTCCACTGCTGCCGGTTTAGGCCTGAAAAGTCCTCAGCACTTCGGCAGAACTTAGAGAAATCCAAATCAATACCCACCATCTTTTATCTGTTACAAGGTCGCAGAACTTTGATTGTCAAATATGGATTAAGGCACGCTGTGATGTGACATCATACCTGAACGAATTGTGCGAAATTCCCATCTCAACACAAGAGGTATAACCTTTTCAAAGTTTGTGCAACGTTATTGACAGAACTAAGTCAACAAGAAGGGACCTCCAACGTCGACAAATCGAACAGATCATCACAGCAGAACTCTGTCTACCGTGACAAAGTTCTACCACTTCTGAGCACTAGTTATCATCAGAAATAAAACGAAGATTAACTCTTGCGAATCGTTTGATGTTGTTTCTTTAGCTTGAGAAGCCAACTAAATATAGTAAGGCCCTCTCCCAAACAATTAGAAACTCTGTATAAGTACTTTATCATCCTAGTCATATTCTATGTTGCTAAAGCATGAATTACATCAACAGTGGATGAAGATATCCTTGATCGTTTGGAAAAAAAAGTTTTTCATAAGATATTCGGTTCAGTTTGTGTTGACGAGCTTTGGAGCAGGACATTCTACGAAACCTATACGAGCTGTACAGAGACATCGACCTAGTCAGAAAAAAAAAAGACGTATGAGATGAGAAGAATCTTATTGTTAAAGTGTAAGAATATCTCTCAAATGAAACTGCTAAGATCATCACCTTGATAGTACGTCCAAAGGTACATATTGCAGGACGACACCGTGTCCACCATAACTTTTAACACTCAATATTCACAAGTAGTCTTGACGATCAAACTTTTTGCCAAATGACTACATGGTTGGTTGTAGCCAAATTCAGAACTCAAACATTCCAAAGGCACAGTTCAAGTGCGGTCTTCCTTACATAGCATTGTTAACATAACGAAGATCTTCGAAACCGAGCCTAGAAAGCGACCGAACATTCCGAATTTGTAATGAAATTGAAAAAATTCAGAATTCTGAGGAACTGTAGGACATGGAGTCGCCATTGTGTAGTACCATCAAGATAGACAGCCAACTCCAAAGTGCTTGAGCATTTAAATTGCCCCGGCTAGCAGTGCCTCTAGCGCGGATAGCCCATTCTAGCTTGGATAATGCAGTCTAGTGGAACGCGAAGAAAATGACTTTAAACAGAAAAGCCTGCTTCTATCCTCCAACAGAAATACAAGTATCGTTGGGGTTATTTCATTTTCCGGGAAGTACTTCGAATCATTAGTTACTCCGCCTACAAGGCCCCACTCACCGATGTAACATATCTTCATACGTGCACCGTGTCTTTGAATACCACACCTTTGTCGATCTGAATCAATAATGAAAACTATTACCAAACAAAAAGTGAAACCTATATTGGCTTACTGTTACCACCGATTGACATGTCCAAACGACAAAATCCACCTTCAACTTCCTTGCCTTTTTGGCAATCGTTTGGTGCCACTGTTATGTGCCCTCATTATTCATCCCAACACTTGCACTCTCTGTCGACAAATGTGAGGCAAGTGAACACCGCCTGACTTAACGATGAAGTGCTTGCTTTTACATTACTTAACCGAAAGTATTTCCATTTTTTATCCCAGATTCAGTGCGGAACCCCGCACAACAATGCACCTCAACGTCGTCATCTCTTCTCTTTACGCGAATATTTTTCTGTTGTTGAACACGAAAAAAAAGAAGAAGAAAAGGAAAGCAGAGCACAATAAATTTAAAGCGAAGGCGCCACCTGCATAACCAATGAGAAACCCCCTTGCGAAACCTTTAGCTATAGGCTAGTGCCTCAGGTGCCTTCGTTATTGTCGTCATCACTTTGGTTAGATAATTGTTTGCTATTTCTTTTGACATTCCTTATTGATTCCCTCGTTTATCCAATGGGCGCGGTCAATTAGAATGCTAGACAAATAAAAATCATCAAAATTATTACTTACGTTTTGCCAATCCTCGGGTTCCTCTTTCAAAACTTCTTTGACTTTTTTGATTTCCTCGACCTTCTTTAGCTGCTGCTGTGCACTTTGATATAAATTGCACGGTTTTATCTGTACAAACTGCATCGGATTGCAAGAGGGCTTGGGCGGCGTTGGCCGTGTAACACGAGCTCGCGCTACGTATGGTGTGGGATCATGTGACATAGTGGACTGCAATTGAAAGAAAAAAAAATAAAAATAAAACCATGAGCAACAAGAAACAATTAGAGAGATAAAGCAAAAATTGTCGAGTGTTACGACGACTACCCCCTGTTCCAGACTGCATTTGAAACTTACGATATTGGAGGCAAAAATACGATAAGTTGTCCCCGGATTTAAGTGGTTTTTTTTGCAGTTTCGTTACACTAAAATGCAAGATAAGTCAATTGTATTAAATGAACGATTCCCTTGTGACATCGTGTGGGCGGATGATCTGCCAGAAGCCATCACATCTCTGAACTCTTTGGGAATCGCACGATCAATTTGTGGTTTTCTGAGCTCAAGTCGTTAATAACTTGAATTCGCATTCGAAGACTTGATGATTCATCCAAGAGCAATGGAAAAACACTGAAACTGAGGTAGTGGTTAGAAAAACTGCAAATACGGAATGGAATGTCATCAAACCACGATCAATAGATGACAAATATCGCACTGTGTTCGTATATGGAACGCCTATGTACGTCTTGATCTTGGTTTGTGCTCTCACAGACAAAGATAATCCAAATCCAATCAAATTGATGAACTACCAGCGAATAGTTTCCAATCTGCAAGTGATGCTTTGATGATGAGTGCATGCCAGAAATATCTACGTAAGGACGATATTTTTTCTGGTAAAAACTATCGAAGTCTGTTAGATGTCATAGAGGTCTTTTACTGTTTTGCATAACACCAATCGACTTGTGGCACGATCGATTGCTTTCACATCAAATCATCGTCCTAACTGAGAGTCCATGTGCTGAGAAGCTATATCTTCAACTTGGTTGGGAGTTCCACAAACTACAACCTCAAGAAGATCCACCGGCGACTGCTATTTAGGAGAAAAAAAAATTGGATTCGAGACCCTCTCAAGGATGCTCTGGAGTGCAGATCAATGATCAGAATAGGAAAGCAGGTGTTGAAATTCCATGTCGAATATTGCCCCACTGTTTGTAGACAAATACACCTCGAGGTCGGTCGGTTTGAGATCATAAAATGTAAACCTTCGTTTAAACAGCGAAACCATTGCAGAAAGATTGCGATCAAGTGCACTCTTTATGACTAAGAATCTTGTTAAATGCCTCTCAGCATGCCAGTGGCAGGCTTTCGAAAGTATAACTGCCGTTCGTTCAGCTAAAGCATTGACTCTATCGGCGATGGACAGAGATATCCTTGATCGTTTCGAAAAATTCTTCGTAAGATGAAGGATAAAGCGATGACGGGCCTTGAAGCAGAAGATTCAATGACGAAACATACGAGTTGCACATCGACGTCGAGCTAGTCAAAAAACCACGTATTGGACTTACATGAGACATCTACAGCTGTCATCTACGTAGATGAAAGATTGTCTACATTAGCATTGGAAATGCAGAAGTAATCATAGTTAACTCAAACCTTATGCTATCGGAAGCTGAGTAAATCGTTGACTTTGATAGTGGACTAGCGCTGCCGGCCCGCTAGTCTTCAATCTAGGCCAGAGAACAATGTAGTGGAACAGGACCCCACCTTAGGTCGAATTCACAAGTAGAAGTGACATCAATCAACTTGAAGTGCGCAACTGAAGCTCACAGGCTTGTAGGTTAAGCGAACTGTAGCTCCATCTAAGTTATCACAACTATAGGTTCCGTCGATTCGTTAGCATTCTTACCAGACTACCACTGCCTAAGTTTGCCAATGTCAGGTCTCGGCATAGTAAGGTCTTACAATAAGACTTGATGACAACTGTGCATTTCAGCTTTAAAACGTCGTCTATACGCTATCTCTGTACACTAAGGCAACTCTGGAAATTCGTATACATTATGTACGTTTCTTTGTTGAACCTTACGTATCATGTTTGCTCTGGAGGAGTCGTTGTGAATCCATTAAATCTCCTATACCCCTTGGAAAATCTTATTGCTTTGCCAGAGGCGGTAAGTTAACATAGACTCTAAACTCTCTACGAGTGAACTAAAGTCCTCATTTTTACAACAATGTTCCCGTAGTTGATCTTCTAAGCATCGGTGAAGCTGGTGAGTATGACCTCAAGTTATTTTGGAAGGAAAATGTCGACGATACTATTAAAAAGTCATGTGCGGCGTTCTCCGCGAGAAAAAAGGAGTTTGGAAATACTTTCAGTTTCAATTCTTGGCCTTGATTGTCAGATGGAGGCTTCTTAAGGGAAAATGGTTGCATTAGATCTTAAAGGCTACATACATTGAGGTAACAAGATGCATAAAGTTGACACACACAGAAGCATTGAAGATTTCACCCTCTCTTTGTACCGTTTCTTATAGAGTGGAGAGTGGAACTTAGGCTCAAAGAGATAGGGCCATGGCCTCTAATTTATCTGCCAATGATTTAAGCTTTCAAAAGAAAGTTCCTCATTAGAATTTTTGGCAAAAGCGACTAGACAAATGGGTTGGTCTTCTACACTGATGGCTCCAAAACGGACTGACATCTTACACGAGACTCTCAAGACCCAAACTCTCCTTCAGAGCTGTAAACGACTGCAATATACCTATTCTAAGTTCACAACCATTATTCAGACTGGGGAAATGTTTTAAAAAAACACAAAGAGCCGTCCATTTTGACACGTGGACAACCGACAGGGTAACCTGCTCAACAGCAACGTAACCCACATCAGGCCATTGGTATTCATACGAAGCAACTCGATGCAAGCTGATCGAATCATTCTATTCGCCATCTTCTATGAGAATGTTTCGACCTGACCTATAAAAGACTGAATACTCCTGGTAACCTTCGTTTTACAAGCTAAATGGCATAAAAACGTCTCCTAAATTGTATATCCAAATCCCTTCAACCCAATCTTAACTAATCTCTACAAAAGAAAGCTGAAGATCATTGGATCAAAGCGTAACTGCTTTCAAATATAAAAGAGCGTCCATACCTCACGAGCAGCTCCAACCTTGAACGATAATACTTCCCATTAAGTACTTCATTCTTGCCTTCTGTCAAAATGATGCCGAAACCAATATCTTACAAGATGAGCACTTTGTAACCACCCACGAGGACTGGTTTAGAGGTCATTCGCTCACACATAGCGTCGCTGGCGCATAAAATGTCAACTCAATCCAAACGACTTTAGGCGTCCAATACCATGAATAGGTCAAACCGAGGCGCATGATTCGCTTAGCGTCCAACCAGTTCTTCAACTCGAACGGTGACGCAATTTCTGTTTAACTCATTCGAGCTTGATAAAATCTAAATTTTTATTTGACACTTCATTTCGTAAACTTCTTCCAAATTACCTGCTGCTACTCCCCTGGAGAGAGAATTGCGTGTAATTTCCCAATCATGACAGAAAGCACGGAAAAATAAACGCCAAAAATTTAAATAAGCTGTTACAAATCAGCCAGAAACATGAAGCAGAAGAGAATACAGTAAGCAGGGCACGCAGATCGTGTGAAAAATGTTGTCGCATTGTATGCAATGCGAAAACGTGATCGTTGTCTGAAATGTCACTCAATCTGGGTGGTGTCGTCGTTGTTCCCTCCTCGGACGGGAAAATTAGGCAACTTAAGTCTCCGATGGCATCTTCATCGCGATGGACAACGCCTGACGGATGGATGGCCGATCATGATAATCATTTTTTATTTACCACTTAAGTAACTGTCATGCAAATAAGATACCACAGACTATAGAGTGGTGTGGTGAGTATTATATAAACGAACGAACATGAGCATGATGTGGATGCCAAACAAAATTTAAAATGGATTACAGTGGAGTGGTTTTGTTTTTTTAATTAGAGATTTCATTTGCACTCTTCAAAGGCCCAGCGACGTAAAGTAAATAAATTATGGACTTCAATTGATTGCACACATAGATTTGTTTATTTTTTATTTTTCAAGACAATGGAACTGCACACGCGTTTATGCAATAAGCTGTCGTATTTGTTTTGAATTGTTAGCGATAAGAAGGGGGCATCTGGATGATAGCCAGGCTAGGGTTGAAGGGTTTTTGTTTTTGTTTTTGTTTTCAATTTCAAATCGAGATGAAAAAAAGAAGTGTTTATTTGGAGTAGGTAAGAAAGTGTAAACAGAACCTAATTAAATATGGTTGAAATGACAAAGTCATACAAACGTCAGATGAAAGCAATAAAAGAAGTAAATGGCTGCAGTAAGATTTATAGATTAACAGCTACATTTTCTTTTCAAGATCTGTTTGATCTGTCAAATTATCTTTTCAAGGTTTTCTTAAAGTACGATGCGGAACTACCTCAACTTCTGGAAAATATCTCCATCTATCTAATCCTAATGGTAGTCTCTGGTTGTGTAGCTTGCAATTTCGACAAATTAGTCGAAATGCTTGCAAAATTTTTGAATTTTCTCTGACACTCAATGACATTTCGAAATCTCCAAAAATTCATTACTGACATCCAGTAAGCAGATCTTTAGGCGTCAAAAAAGAGTTCGTACGAACAAAATTAGATGAGCCTAACTTGACGATTTCCATCGTTATAACCTTTGGTTCGGTCTAAGACACTCGACAACGCCATGCAACACGAGTTGCCAGATTTCTACAATCTCATAAAACTTAGTCGGAAGAAAGTACGAATCGTTTCAGGTATCACTGCACTGACAGGAACGCACGCAGAACAAATTGGGTTACCCTTGAACGACTATTGTAGAAGCTGAAGAGACAAACACGACATCTGCAGTATGATTGTACCGCACTAGCAAGCCGAAGATTAAGTTCTATTGGTAGTAGAATCTTCAATGGGCGGTAGGACCTTTCAGGAAACTTTTGATTTCTATCTTTTTCCGTGTGGTTTCCAAATTAGTCAACCCTTAAGCAGCATACAAGACGATCAACCAAGTTGTCAACATGGCCATGTTGGTGTTGATATTGGTTGTCTATACGTAGGTTGGTCTTCTGTGTTGGTCGCACGGTTGGAATAAAATCAAAAGTGTTTGATATCTGTGTTGGGTAGGTAGGTAGAAGTGGTTGAAACTGGTGAACCTTCCAGAGACATGTGACATGGATGTTGTTGGGTGTAGCTTAGAGTGAAGTTTTCATATCCTGTGGAGTTGAGAAAATTGATAATGTTGCTTAATTTTATATTAGAAATCTCAGAAAGTTCCTTAAAAAAGGATTTTCCGAGAGTGCACTGCCTGGCTCTGGCTAGTGCCGTGCAGTTACAGAGAAAGTGGAACAACGTTTCCTTTTCGTGTGAATTATTGCAACTACGACAGTGGAGGTTGAACGGGATGCCTAGCTTGGCAGCGTGTTGACCTATCGGCCAGTGGCCCGTGCTAATTACTGTGATTCTTGCTGTATCGATGCGGTTCCTATTGATCAGGTCATTCGTTCTGTTTTTGTTGTAGGTGAGCCAAATCTGTCTAGATATGGCACAGGTTGCTTAACTTTTCCACTTAGAGTTGGCAATAGAGAGTGTTGGAAAATTTTGCCCGAGGACCAGACTGACTCCGCAAGGGAGGCATCCAGGCTAGAACCACATCTGGCTAACACGTCGGCTGTCTTGTTCCCCTCTATGTTACTATGGCCGAGAACCCAGAGGAGAGTGACGTTAAACCGAGCGTTTGCCTGCGTTATAGTTTCCTTACACTGATCCGTGTTAGCAAATTGGTTGACAACTTATACTCTCCTTTTGCTTTGGAATGCAGTCAACCTGTTAAAGTGTGCGACATGAAACCGCGAAAATTAATTGTTTGTATGCCGGTTAACAGGTTCTCATCGGTAATATTTTATGGCTACAATCGACCAGCCAACAGTTTAAATAAGTCTTAAGACACCTAGAAAGTTCAAAATTCACCAAATCAGAGGGTAGCAGTAAAACAACGTGAATGGATTTTTTGCTAAGATTTCCAAATGTCAAATGTTGCTGGCACCGGCACATGTTCATTGTTTTTGTAAAAATTATTGGAAAAGTCGCAATCACATGGGCATCATAGTTTGGTACGCCAGCAGACCTGTTGAACATTAATTTGTGTAAATGTATGTATAACCATAATGTTAAACCTTTGATATGTCATTGACTTCTCGAGAGGAAAATCGGTATCGGTTTGAAGTTTCTCTACCCACTGTCAAAAATAAACTGACAGATTAGGTGTGGCATTTAAATATAATTCTAAATGAAATTTACTAATTAAAAGCGAAGAACTATATGTCATCCATGACTTAAACTCATATCTAAAAAAGAACGTCAGTAATTATTGTCTATTTACAATCGAATTCTTTTGACATTTCCGTTCTCATAGTAAATGTTTAGATAGCAATTTCGCATGATGAAAACGTATCACACACACCTTCTATGAGTTTCACAATTACAACAAATCCCTTTGTCATCACACGAACGTGTTTTTTTTTTTTGTCCGACACGCCTCACAGGTAAAAGAAAAAGGAAAAAAAGAAAAAAATCTTTTCCATAACAAATGATGAACACTCATCGCATATTTAACTAATTAGTTAACCTATTAGTGTTCCCATATAAAACGTCAAACTAAAGTTGTTTTTATTTTACCGTTTTTTTTTTTTTTTCTTCTTCTTTTTTAATGTCATTCGACTAAAAGATCACAAAACCAATTTAAATTCAAAACCACGCTTTAATTTTTTTTTAACATTTGTATCTAAAACAGTCAATCGAGTTTCTGTCTAGTCAATCGATTTAGTTCTTTTTGTCGAATGCAAAATATTTTGCGATTTTTATGCAAAAAAAATACATGTGGTGTGGGTTTTGTTTTGATTATTCGATTTTATGGCAAAATGTCATAAGGAAGTGGTTTTTGTATTTTTGACGAAGAGCCAAAGTATTTAGGTGTTGCAAAATCAAAAGGAATTTCAAGGTGAAACTGAAGTTCATATTTAATTGTGTTTTAATTAGTTTTATAGCAGTTAAACAACAGATGGAACTTTTTATCATGATTTGTGTTGTCCGCTAGAGGATAGAGAAAGTGAATCATGAGCGAGGTGTAGTACTTAATGCAAGTGGAACGTTGAGTTTTAGGAATTTCATTTCATTTTAACAACAAACAATTAACGGAATAAATTACCTAAATCGTTATTTAGGAAAATTATGATTTTAATCAAAAATTAATGGGTACATTGACGATGTAGAGTCGGCGGCTTAATGAAAGTCGGCTTTTAATTTTAAGTGGCGGCCATTTTGATTTACTTTGTTGTCTGTTAATTGACAAGCGGCTAGAGCTACTCACGAGCTCTTCGAGTAGAAGAGGTGAGGCGAACACCGGCTTCTCAGGAGGAAAAAGATGAAGCATAAGAAGCGCGCGGTCAAGGAAATTGAGGGTTGCTACTCCAGGACTGAGATTCGGAAGTTTTACTAAAAGATAAAAAAAAAGAACAATTATGTACATCAACCCCGAACCGAAGCCTGTAGAGACGAACAAAGGAACATAGTAGTATCGCCGCAGTGGATACTGAGGATTTGGAAAGATCATTTCTGCAGACTGTATAACGGCGATGACGAACCAAATACCACTGCCAGGCAAAACCTTTTAACCTGGACAATGTAGACCAACGATTCCGTCCACTCGACCTAGATGAAATAAAGTTTCAAAAGTCCGTCGTCGCATACCTCGATCATATTGACAAATCGGAAGAAAGCAGCGTGATGTCAGTAGCGCTTTCGCGAGTATTGAGATGGGAGTGGCGAAGATGGGCCAACGATCAACGAGGGCAAGACCAAGTATATGCTGTCAACAAGAAAAGACACCCACCTCGAGAGATATAACTTTGAGGTAGTTAAAGACTTTGTCTACCTAGATTCCGCTATCAATTCAGACAACGACACCAGCACTGAGATCAAACGAAGGATAACTCTTGCCAATGGCTGCTTCTTTGAGCTAAGAAGGCACTTGATTGGTACAGCCCTCTCTCGAATAACAAAAGTGATCCTTTACGAGACCTTAATAATCCCAGTCCTGCTCTACGGCGCAGTGGCATGGACTTTATCAAAAATGGATGAGGATGCTCTTGGCTGCTTTGAGATGAAAATTCTTCGGGTGATTTTCGGTCCCGTCTGCATAGACGGTGAGTGGAGAAGGAGATACAACAACGAACTGTACTGGCTGTCCAGCGACATCGACTTAGTCAGAAGAGTGTGAGTCCAACGACTGAGATAGCTGGGTCATATAGAGCGAATGGACATCAATGCTCCGGTCCGAAAAATCTTTGAATCCACCCCCGAGGGACAGCGTAATAGAGGAAGACCGTGACTTAAGCCACACGATCATTAGCTGCGGCAAAACTTCGCCTATTGGGCCCTCAAGCCATTGGAAAGTTATTAAAAATGTCCATTGCATCCAGAAAAAGTCACAATTTGGTGTGCAGTTTAGTCTGGTGGGGTGATCGACCCTTTCTTCTTCGAAGATAAATAAAAAAGAGGGTTAACGTCAACGGTGAAAGATATCCCGCTACGATTCATGATTTATTTTATAGCCTTACCGACACAGCAAGCCAAACAATCGATTTATGGGCTGAAACCTTCAAAGGTGTCATTATTTTGCGATATAGTGACCTCAATTGGCCCCCCAAGAAGTTGCGATTTGACGCGGATAGACGTCTTCTTGTGGTGTTATGTGAAATCCCTCGACACCAAGAAACAAAGAACAATTGGAGAGCTCAAGGTAAATACCATATGCGCAACGAGTGGCATCGAACACTTACAGTAGGAAGCTAATGGCTAAAGTGGTGTTCCATACCTTTTGCTTTACCTTAATCGTAAACAAAGATTCAAGGGAAGTATTACTACTTGCTTTATTTCGCTTTAAAGATCTATCACGGTTAATGGAAATATCTTTACCGGAACTGAGAGATAGGTTTAGATCGGATCCTTCTTCAAAGTATCTTGTAAATAACCGACAGCATGTTTCTGGCAACAACGTTCCATAGCGGACCTATGGTCTTCCTGTCTAAAATGTAGAACCATTGCATTCATCAGCATGACGAATGGAGATTAGTCGCCTTAGAAATTTCAAAAAGATTGTGAAATAGCGCCTTCTTCAACAAGCTTCAAGCATATGGTGTTGCGAACTTCTCAACTCTTAACTTTGCACGATAAGGACGAGTCTTTGTGTCCCAGCGACAGCGAATGTCAATCAAACTCAACTCTGATATTGATGCAATCATCAACTGGTTGAGATCATTGCTAAAGCAGGCTCCAAATACGGGTAAACTAAGAACGAATGGAGTTGATATTGAGGAAATGAAGGGTCTAGCAAAGCTTGGTATGCATGTTAGCCCAGATCTTCACAGATTTCCTCAAAAGTTATTAACAATTTTTCAACTCCAGAGAGTTAGCTACAATCTAGGGAACGTGCATTCGTTCAAAACCCGAATACATCTCGTAGAAGTAGGAACGCCTACAGCATCCTTAAGCTTACTCGACCGGGTTCAGCAACAAGCATTGAGACTGATTTGCACCAAATTGAATGCTTAATGCGCCATTTGTCTTTATTGTCAATTTTTCCGTTGAATCCTTGAAGGCGTATGTCTCTGTTTGCGATAGAAATCATAACCTACATTTGTTAAAACAAACCAGTTTTCGTTAAAATCCCTAAAATTGTTCTCAATAACTACAGATACTCTGTATCTTTCTGATTTGAGAACTATAATATGGATTGCTGATTCATAATTAGAATCTCGCAAAAGCAATAACGACCGGTTCTATAAAATACTTTAAATAGCCTGTAAATTGTTTAAACAAAACGCAATCTAATCGACTTTTTATGACTCTTCATAAAAACCAGTTTAACTGTCGCCAAGTGAATGCAGGAAAAAATTCCAATGTATGTCATCGACAGTTTCAAGGTCAATTATAACGGCTTTTTCAAGAGCCCTCAAATCACAGGCATTCTTCGATACGAATGTAAACTGTCATTTCAAAAGCAAATTGAATCTCTTTTGGACAGTACCGATAGAGACCATATTAAAAGCCATACTGTTGGACCTTTAATGCAACAAATGGGCCACTAAAACAGATAAATTGGGATGTTTTTGGTAATACATTTGATCATGCTTCCATTTAGACTTCATGAATAGCCTTGAATGACAAGTCACTAGTCAAAAGTAACTTGACTTCTAAACTTACGGTTTCAAAATGTATGTTCTGAAGCCGGAATTCCAGGGAACCAGGGAGCCATGAAGACTATATTTACGGCAACCTCATTCTCCAAACTTGAGTAGCGCTGTGGCTTAGAGGTTAAAATATTGGAATAAGCACGGTGCATGCACCACTACAGGAATAAAGACGAAAAGGTGTCCAACAATTTTAGCCGTGTTTTTTTGAACACTATACTCACTTCAGTCAAAAAACCGATTCATACTCAGTAGCAGCCGCACCAACCGATTGGTTTGCGGCTCGATTTCTTTTTCTTCATTTGACAGTTTGTAAATGTCAAAACCGAGGAAAAGCAACAAATACGATCGGCTAAGAGCTAATTTATGAGATTTTTCGCGCTCTGGTGGTCAACTTATGTAGTTCTATCCTCACTTGCTGCTACTGGGAAAGTTATCGCCACTTGGTGTGTTGTTATTGCTTTGTGTGTAAAATCTTACTGGGCTGGGTATAAAGCTCTCAAAAAAACACGACTATTGTAGTCTGTTTCAATATATCTCTAAAACATAACATCCTTCAAGCTTGTGTAAAAATGTCAAAATCGACTTGTGTACCTATGAAATTGATTCCCTATCGTTCAAGTATTGGTCCAATGTCACTTCTAGAAACAAACTTTACAGTAAAACTCGTTCTGAACTTAAACGAATCGTGGCAACTTGTACAAGTCATTACAGACTTTATGCTGTTCACAATAAAAATTGGATTCCCGAACACAGGGACAAGGACCTTAATTAGCATTTATAGGTCTATTTACCTTCTTATCCACAAGCCACATTAAATTGGAGCTCAACTTTTAGGAGCTCTTAAAATGGAGCTCAACAACAGGACTTCAACTAGCTTAAAAGTTCATCAACCCCTTAAACAATAAGAGAAGTCAAGAATACTAAGCTTCTTACGGAATTCTTCTCTTGGCACTGCTCACTCAACTATAGTCTCAGCAAGGTGGACAATAAGCGCCTCGAAGATGTATCAGACTTTGTTTGGAAGACCAACAGACTGTTGAGCATATTTTGTGCGAATGTTCTGCCATAGCTCGGAGCAAAAAGAAGCACTTCGGCAGGGGGTTCATTTTCGCAGCCATAGTCAACCATTGAGATATGATACTAAGGATTCGCTATGATCCCGATCTTATTCGGTTTTCTGGGATAGGTTAATTCCGGGTTAGCCCGAGAAAATAGCAAATAGGTCATTGAACTGTAGGAACCCCTTTGTCTAAACTTGGCTGCAAGAATGTAAACGAGCAAGAAACTCTTAATTATGTATTTCCTCGACAATTATCCTGCCCTGGCTAGAGGAAAGTAATCCCTTCTGGGACAACTAAAGCGAACTCTAGGCGAAAAGAAATGCTCCAATAGAGATAGCTTCCAAACTGAAAAGGAAATAAAACGTTTTCCCGAGTCCACACCCTTAAATAGAATCCAGTCTGTGACTATGACTGGGACCCAATAACCTCCAAAGTAAGTCTCTAGTGTAAACTATCCCATTATCGACTCAAAATCAAACAACAGTCCAACTCATTAACACTCTCATACACATGTACTTACAGCTTTCAATGCGCAATCCTTTTCATGGCCGTTTTTGGCAGACTCATTATTATTGTTGTTGTTGTTGTTTCCATTTGTGTTCGGTTCCGGTGATGTTGCCGTCGACGAAGATGCCGACAACGACGATGCCGACGATGATGATACCTTCGTGGATGACGATGATGAATTGTTCTCCCATTCACTCGGCATTTTGCGTAGATTTCTGTCTCATATTTAGTTTATCATAACTTTCTTTTACACACGACTCTTAAGGCCGTCCCCTGTCCCAAATGCTTTGTCTATCAACTGTAGCCTCGTTAGTTTGCTTTCATCTCTTTTTAACAGACAACACACAACCTAAAAATATAAACAAAACAACAAAATAATTTAAATAAACATTGTAATCATTGTTTTAATATTTTTCTTAGTAATTTTTGTTTCTTTTTCTTGTTCGTTTTCACTTTGGCGACCATTCTAGGAGAGAAACTTAGAGACTAAAGCGACCGGAGCGGGAGCAGCACCCTTGTATGTTATGTCGCACTGTGGTGTTGTGTCGCACCGGAACATAAAAACTCAAGAGAAAAACAATAAAAGGTTCGTTCACACTTCGGTCGGAGGAACGAGAGTGATTAATGTTTGCATAGAATTCTTGTAACTTTTTTCCAAGAACACTCTAGAAGGCTATTAGTGGTGCTGGATTGGATTCGATATGCTTTTACAGCGCGCTTTCTAGTAGAGAGTTGTTGGAGAGTATATACGAGTGGTGGCAGGGAACTTGAGGGATGGTAATACGAGACACAAACAATTGCGTCCCGCGTCGGTTCAGTAAACTAGGGATAGTTTTTGGGATTGACCAAGCGCGGATAAAGGTCGAAGACCTTATAGCTGGGCACAATAAACACCGGATATACAATTATAAACAACTTCCGTCAAGTGGTAACATTGATAGAAATGATTTGCTGGGTATATCTTTGCGAATTTTAACCCTCTCAGCTCCATACGTTTTTTTTTTTTTTTTATCCATAATGGGTTCTTTTATTCTGAAATTCAGTTCTAAATGGACTCCTACTATCAATAGAGGAATTGAAGTGTGAACGCGGCTCAAAGGTGATCACTAATTGTCAAGCATCTACGGTTCTGCTTTATTGTTCTCAGACTGGATTTTCGGGAAGACAATTGCTTGGACTTGGAAAAATTCATACCTTTGGGTACAAAATGTGGGACAAGAAGAACTCCAGATAAATTAGATGAAATTTCAATTTGATATGACCAGTCACAGCGGTGAGGGCCGCAATGTCCAAGATAAAATTTAACAAGGCTCTTGGACGTGACGGATTACCGGGCGAGAGCCTCGAGATGACTTGGTAGATGACTTATTTCTGGGATTTAGTCTGATGGGAGTATGCCTGGTGAATCTGGTGAAACTCGTTCGCCCGATCCACAAAAAAGAAGACTCCCTCAACTGCCCTAAACTCTAGAAACAATAGTCTCCTCGGCATCGCGCAGAAGATCTTATCCAACACCTGAAAGGCAGATCTTAGAAAAAGCCCAAGAAGTTACTTTAACAACATTTGTAGAAACGAGCTATACAGTCATGTCCGGCTTTCCTGCCAAATGAGAAGTGCTCTCTCCTTCTTCAAGGTCGGTTATGACTTCACCGAGATCTTTGATGTCGACAAATTATTAAGACAAAATGAGAAGTTATCAGGTGACTGCTTTGACACAAATTGAACTTACCCCGAAGACACCACAAGTAGAAGTAGACTTGGCTAACTGGAAAAGCTTGGACCGTAGCTCCAGCTTAGTATGTTAGTAGGGCACTGAACAGCCCCGAAAAAACGAAATAATAACCACGAGTGTTTTTTTTTATTGGAGGCCCCTTGGTAAACACTAAAATTATTGGAACGTCGAAAAAATGCAGAGAACAGCCAACCAGATTTACAATGATTTGGACGTTGCACCCAATGAAGATTCAAGTGATTTCTATTGATTCAAGAGCCAAGGAGCTGACTACAAAATGATACCTCATAGCTCCCATACGGGTCTGCATTGGATCTGTTCGAGTGACAGGCAAAAAACGGCAACCATTCAGGAAATATATAGGCGAAGGAACTATAGTAATCTATAGATGAAGAAGTTTATAGGGTGTTTAGCCCTTCGGCTTTATTTAGCTTCAAATGAGGTTGTAGCTTAGAGTTTAAAAAAAGCATTTTGTAGCTAGTGAAGGATGTGTTAATCCGGACTCAATTGAGCAACTCGAAAGCAACATTTTCTCGAGCTTACATCGATCTTTTCACGATTAAATCACTAAAAAGACATGAGGCAAATGATCCTTCCAAACAACTTCAAGCAGCTTCAAATACATCAGCGTCATGAACTTAGGAAAGTGAAAACCTTTAGAAAGCTCACCAGCTTCAGAAAAAGGGACGAAGTGCGAATAAATCTTCCAGATTCTCTCGGATCAACAGCATAAACCAAATTGTAGATCACTATCGGAGCAATGTGGAATATTGACAGCATTAACATGAATCAACGATTAATCCTAGTGCGCAATCGGAAGTAGAGTGCGACAAAGGGAGGACGGGAGAAAGTACGGGATGCAAAACGAATCATACTTTTTGCCTTGATAGCTATTGTTTCTACTATCGTCACTCGATTATGAATATGTATCCTCGAACCATTTTAGAAATTTTAGGACATTTAAGAAATACGAGGATCGTTCGAGATATTCTGAGCTTTAACCTAAAGATGGCTACTGGTCGAAACTATTCTTGTACACATATAACAATTTCAACATGAAAGGAATACTGCTCGAATCTGCAAAGGAAATGTGTCAGAGCTCAGCAAACTGCAGAAAATAGTCTCAAGGAACCTAGTTATAGTCTCGGGAGAAGATGGGGACAATAGTGGAGACTGTGGAACATAAGAATACAATCCAAATAGAGAAGCATTTTCTTAGAAGCTGCAAGTCAAATCAACCCTAGACCCACGAGAAACGAAAAGCATAAAAGATGGAGAGAACCAAGGTTGAAAATATAGACAATCACCTTTGCCCCTTTCACGTCTGCAGGACTTTATGGTACATTTCCAGCTCTATAGTACTATGGAGCAGACACCACCAGGCTTAGAAGAACAGATCGATGTTAATATCTTACTCAATGACTATACAATTCAAATAACTTGACACTGGTTTAGCTTAGAGGACATGCTGACATCAAAATAAACGAAAAGGCGGACAACTTGGCCAAGAAGGCGTCTGTACCCTGAGTTCCTTAGGACGTAACCATTCGCTGCTGGTGAACGATTTAGTCGTGGGTCTCAGATAAACATCTGAAAAGATTGGAAAGTGTACCAAAATGCAGACCTACAAAAATGGCGATAAATACGAGTACATCTTCCTGCTACACCAAGAGAGAAATTCTAAGCATGTCCCGTTGTCTAGAGGACACGTCTTCTAGAAGATGGTATCTACCAACTGTGTCTAAAGGACGATGACACAGCTGCACACACACTGGGTGAGTGCAAAGTGGCAGAAGAAATGATCGTGGTCAGGGAAGAATTGCAACGAATTCCAGAGGAAGACGCTAACTACTAACTGGACGGGTTCAAGAGGTTGAAGAATCGCTGGAAAAGATGTATCGATTTAAAAGGAGATTACTTATTTCCCTGTTAGGCTTAAACATTTTCAAACAAACCTTTTATGCCACCGCGTGAAGAATTGTCCGCTCAATCTTCGCCAGAAGACCGACCCTTTCTAAGTAAACTTGAAGCGAAGTGATTGAGGAGGACTGAGCAAAATTTTTACGGGATTTTTGATATGCTCCATGAAAATTCTATTCTTCTTTGTTTCCGTTCAAGAATGTGTAAAAACAAATTAGGCAAGTCTATTCAGTATTCACCACTCTAAGTCAGGTTAATCACCCTTCCGCGTCGAGCGAAAGAGAAACTGACAAAAAACATGTCACTTTTCTCATACAGGAAAGACGCCGTAAAAATCAAAAGGCATAAGCCAAAAAGATCCATCAAAAGATACACAACAAGGCAACACTATCACAAACACGAACAAAAAAAATAAAATAAAATTATTTTATTAATAATCTATTACAACGTTACTGTAAATTCACACTACCTGCCCACCACACAAGCAATAACAAACGAAACAACCGTTTATGACCTCGACAAGTTATGCATTATAGAAGAGACGAAAGAAAAACAGAGAATGAAACGCGAAAAGTAGTGTGCTAGCGAAATGAATATAATTACGGGCATAAGCAAGGCACGGAGCGCAAACCGTAACAAGTCGGCCACCATATTCCGAGCACGAACCATCACACGCCCGAAGGCCATTCATAGAAATGGTAACCGCGGCGGGCGGCAGCGTTAGACTTAGACCCCTCGCGGCTTTCAGCTTTTTCAGCCAATCCTCCCGGTGTCGTGTTTGATCTCTTAAAGGTGATCTCATGAGACAAGTTGTTTGCATGTGTGTGGATTAATGTGTATGTGTGCCTGTGTTTTCGAATGACTTGCAACAATGCGAAACCAAAAATGCAATTTTCAATTTTCCGTTGGAGGATATATTCGAATTTGATTGCTTCTCTTGACACAATGGGAGCCTCTAATGTGGCATTCGGTGGTGTCTTTTGTTTAACTATGTGCTTTTCTCACACACGGAAGGCATTAATTAAGTGTCAGATTTTCAAATACAAAATATATTTCAATGCGGCGCAACGTATTTCACAACACACCAAGTTGGAGGAACGCCGTTAATTTATTGAATTTACATGCTTGTCTTGTGGTAGAACACCTGTCAGTGAAGCAAATTCGAAAATTCTACGAATCAAACGAACTGTCAAGGAATGTTTCATTATTTATCGCCAAAATGACATTTAGATGGGTTGGCAAAATTAGGAGAAAAAAAAAATTGTTGATAACAAAAAACCCACGCAATGAGGCCTATTTTTGGATTCATTCAACACATTCGCTGTGTAAATGGAACAAGTTACATCTGTCAAAAGTAAACAACTAGATAATTCAAAATAGACCTCAGACTATCTGACAGAACTCATCTAATTTTTTATCTGACCTGTCAAAAATGACAAGTGTAACATTGTAAACACTTGTAAATCAATCAAAACAGCTTTAGTTTGACATTAGAAGTGATAGTTCATAGGAACATGGTATTTTTCAAGTTTCAATGACATTTTTGTTTACGTTTGACGTAAGAAACTGCTTGACAGAATGTCAAACCTTTGCACTTGCACTTGATTGCATGTGAAATCACTTGACGTTTTGACTCTGAGGGAAATGTGTTACTGTTCGACAGTGCTTCAGCGTCGAGCACACATATTGAAAGCAAATCCTTCTTATTTCTTACAATAAACGCCAACGATCAATGGATTCAGTGACGCATCAATGGGAATGAAAAGGCCGATGAACGGGTCAAAACTGAACCAAATAATGGTCGATCATTCAGTTCTGTCGAAGTAGGCAAGTGTCACTAGACAAGTGATGGACGAATAATCTTTCTCGAACTAACGCTTTAAATCGATTCTGCCGGAAAAGGGGAGTCTAAATATCCCTTTTGCTACTTGCGAATTGCTCTACTTGGATGGCTTCAACCACCTCATTACCAAATGACCGTTAGATAACAGAAACAGAAAAGGCTGTGTTATAACTGGACACTGCACCATTGGCTGACCAATAGACTGGGCCCCCTCTACAATGATTAAGGTGAACGAGGAGGAAGAGACGATTCTACATCTTCTTTGTACGTGTACAGCCCTCTCAGCTCGAAGAGCCTACACAATCCGGGGAGGACCTGGGCCTCAACCAGAAATCATCTCCAGCAAGCTCGATCGTTAGCTTATTGCCTCCAATTTCGCACGCCACGTTGGTTGAGGTTCCCTTCAACTTGCGTGCGCCACCTGAATCGCGGTCTTCCTCTACTGCGACGTTTCTCATAAGCGGATTCAAAGATTTTCCGGCCTAGCTTCATATATAGTCTAAACGAACTGGCTGACAACAGCGTAAGCAGCTAGTAAGCTCTGACTGGTTCTGCGGGTAGTTTTTCTGCAAGAAATCACAGATCCCTGTGGTATCACAAAGGACCATCTCTGGTCTAAGTGTGGCTTCCACTTTTACCTAATCTAACCTAGCTCTTTGAATGCCGGTTTCGATGTGTTAATTGGTTACTTACTGATGGAAACCTTTCTAACTAAGACTACTGTCTAGTACAGATGTATGTCGTATACATCCATACTTATAGAAAATGGCTAGGACATTAAGAGCGCATCGGTCCGCAGAGTGTTCGACCCTAACTATTAGGCGGCGGGCACACGTAGAAGAGGACCTCAAACAACTTAAATTGTACAACTAGAGGCAGTTAGCTAAGCACCGAGCTAACTGAAAAGGCTTGTAGATTGAAGCTTAGGTTCAATCTGAACTATAGATCTAGAGCTTCACCCCGCAACATTGAAACAGTGCTCCCAAGTTGGGATAGCATTAATCAACTTAATTCATATGTAAGAGAAAAAACTAGCCCAGCAATTGTACTGCACCGCATAAAAGTTAAACCGCCTTTACACTATGACTATGACTTCTAACCTTAATCACATCACAATTCAATTGTGTGTGTGTGTTATTTGTGTAAAAGTCTTTCAAATTGTAGCTATTCAATTCATCAAACTGTTGGTAGTAAATTGACGACGATGGACAGAAACAGAGTAATAAAACCGATGACGATGACTGTGGCTAATAAAATTGATAGTAAAATTTAAAATTATTAACTGTCTGATAAATCGCAGAAGATTGTTTTTTTTTTTTTAATCCTCTTCCTAGCGCTATTTTTAATGAAAAAGAAAAAAAAAAAAGTTTATTTACGTCTTTGCTTTGTGTCTATTTGTGGAAAAACGTACCGTTTTACGTCATGGATTCTCATTTTTCCATGCACGCACTGACCGTCAAAAATATATACTCAAAACGAACACAACAGCCGCCATTGCATCAGTATCAAACCCCAATCCCGCCATCAAGGGGAACATATTTTCACGGGCTATGTTCGCAAATACACAATTTTCATGGAATGCTTGTCCGCTTTCAAGGGTAGTTTCATGTGATTTCGCTATTTTTGTATTGTATTTATCTTTTGTTCATAACGGAATGTAAATGTGTAGGTATCCGAAGAAAAAAAAAAAAAAGAAATTAAAATTCATTATAACGGCGCCAACGACAGCAATTAGTGAGAGCTGCACATTTAAGACCTTGTCCCGCCTGCTATTGTTTATTGGGGTCTTGACGGGATCTTAAATGCTCCCAAATTGCTTTGTTTATTGAAAAAATAAAACCATCATTTCCATTTCCATTTCTTTTGTGATCTTGTGCATCAACGCTCGCACATAAATATCATAATTAGCCACGAAAAAATGGCTAAAAGTTATACAAAAACAAAAAAAGCGAAAACGATTTATGTTCACAAAAAAAAATAAAAAAAATTATAGTAACGCGCTCTGCGAATGCACTTTCTCTAGGTTTGGCATTGTGTCGGTTGGTTGGTCCCCCCCTTTCCACCCACTTGCTTCTCTTTGCATCTGACTGTGTTTGTGTGTGTGTGCAACCTCGAAAAAGAAATTTTCGATTGTAAAATTGTAAAATAGTTTTTCTTTTTCATGTTGCTGTTGTTGTTTGGAGCAGTGTAGACTACCGTGTAGAGTATTTCCCATTTGCGTTCACGCTAAGCATACTGTGCAACTTTGTTCATTAACAATGCCGCGTAATCAGGGTGTAACAATTACGTGTTCTGAATGGCATGGTACTAGGCCTGGCTTTGGTCGGTACAGAGACTGGAGTTGCTGCCGCTGTTGTATTCTTTTTGAATATATTTTCGATCGAAAACATTCTTTCATGTTTTTCATTTCATCAAATTGAGTTTCTAAATTAGTCATTTACAGTGGAGGCCGAATTCTGATGGAATGGAGGAGGGGAACTGTGCTCCGTATGGGCACATAGTTAATTGGGTACCACATATTGTCACTCCTCTTTTCAATTTTTTTTAAATGAAATGCCTTGTGTTCTGCACTGGAGAGAGGTAATTCTGCAGTTAAATGGGTAATACGCGTGGTATTTTTGAAAGCGTTACTATCATAATTACCCTTTGAGCACGTGTAGAGATTCGTGCACGGGTAGAAAGTGGACCGTAGTGATATTGGAGAAAGGTATACATTTTTTGTCATAAATATATAAGCACAAGGGCATTCACAAAGTCAATAAGGTTTAGCGGAGGCAACATCGATTGAGTTAAGAATAGGTAAGGGATCATCCTACATAGGTACAAGGAACAAAGACAATCACTAGTTCTGTGCCATATTGTACCATAGAAGATCCCGAAGATCTGGAAGAAGCAGATACATGGGGATGTATTGAAGTTCCATTATTCAGCTCGTATCATAGTTTCCAGCCACTCACGCAGATGTAGATAGGTAGGTAGGTAGGAGTGGATGAAACTGGTGAATCAGCCGGAGAACCAAGTAGCGCGGATGCGCCGTTTTGATACCACAACTCACGCAGAGAATATAACCGAATTACAGTCCCAGTGTTTGTCGTAATTTGATCATTTTACCTAGTCCACAGTTTTTAAGAGTAACTAAAATCAGATTTTAAAAGTAGGAAACTTCGCCAAACCAGCATCTCCTGTCCGCCATATCTTTACCTAGCTGCCTGCTGTTTTTCACGTCTAGTTGCTTGAGATCACTTTCTACTTGTGTGGTTTCTAGCCGAAACCTGGATGTCAGGATGCCTCCAACTGATGCACTCAATGTCATCTTGCATCCACCACTGCAAAACTTCATACGAATGGAAGCCAAACTAGGCATCCATTGACTCTTTCACTCAAACAATTTCGACTCCAAGTCCTGCAAAAGAGGACACCTATCCCTCCTTGAAACACTGGAGTAAGACACGATCTTCAGCATACCTCCATACCACATGCTACCCGAATACTGCTTCAACAAAAAACTTCTCAATAGTTATCCTGTTAAGGGAGGACTGAGAGAACCACAAACCTTAAACATCACCTTCTGGATTCCTGTACATAGTGGATTTGCGGGCAATGAAAAAGCCGAATCACTGGCAAAAGACGGCGTGTCAACAAAAATCATTGCACCCGAACCCTTCTGTGGGGTAAGTTAATTACTCTTAGCAGTCTTGAGAAGCCTAGCTCAATACACTAGGGCATACTATTCCTTGTTCCGTCACAGAGAAAATCTAACTTCAATGTGAACCTCGATAGGAGTAACCTTACTGCACTAATTGGATTTCTCAGCGGTCACTACCGTCTGAAGAAGCTAGGTGCTTTTCGCATGAACCTTGTAACAGATTCAAGCTGTAGATTCTGCCTTGAGAGTGAAGAGACCTCTGACATCATCTGCAGTGAAACAATTCATATAGGGAAGGCAAGAATCGAAAACCTACTAAAACCGCTGCAAGCCTTGGGTCCTCACGGGTCTGCCGTTTGGCATTCCACCATGTCACCGACACCGACCGCAGCAGCTTTTCGTCTTCACACATGTTGGTGTTTATTTGTCCGTTTGTTGCTGAAGGACAGATCCACTTCTCGTGTTTGCATCGCGTTGTCGACGTCTTTCTTGTTCTATAGTTGCTCTATCTAGTTAGATATGACGGGAAAAATCAAAAATCGGTTTACAAGGGTGTCAGAATGGAATGCTGTGGTTCTCAGCCGTAGGCTACCACGGGTCCTAAAAGTGAACTAAAGGGAGAAGCCAATTCCAGCCATAAACACTAGTAATGATGCTTATAGCATGATATATTTTTTATTTTCTCTGACTGGACTTGTTTTCCTTGTGGCATTAGGTGACAGAAGGCATTTTATCACCACCCGTACAGAAGAATCTGTACTCAGCTTGAATCAAGGTCAGATGAAGTTTGAAAGGCTAAGAATCAGCTTTTAAGATGGAAAGAACATAAACACTCAAACAAGCACCCAATTTAAATGAAGCTAAAGGGTATCGGCAGGAATTCAGTGAAGGATGACTAGGTTGTTCCAAATTAGGTCAGAGATCACCTTGTCGGTTTCCAAAACTAGATTAGATGTGATGACAAGCGCGTCAAGCGATTTTAGGGCAACTTGACTGTCTAAGAAATTAAAGGCAGTTTACCCCACGATGGGGCGATATGGAGCAAGTACCTTCTTGGAACCTTGTGGAACTCCGACAACCAAAAGGGAAGATGCAAAGCTTTGCTAATTGTTGTTGATATGAGAGCACAGATCAGGTGCCGAGCTATATGATAGACCAAATCAGCAACGAGATGAGAAAAGGCGACATTTTATCCAATGTCACCTTCTAACACAAGATGAAAGAGTGGTTGGTTTAAGAAAAACTTAGCGCAAAACGCACGGAAAGTAAACGTGATCATAAAACTTACAAGAGGTACAACAAAACGCTAACAATGCGCTTGTTCGCACTTCGAGAGATTCCGATTATAATCACGTACCTGCATTCTTTAGTAAATTAAATTAATTGACATTTAAAAAACAAAAAACCGGAACTACAATCTAAGAAGTCTCCAAGAAGCTAGAGAAAAGTCAGGAACCAAAAACGGTGGTACAAAGCATAATGCACAAGTGCCAATTGGATATCTAAAGCTATGAAGAAAGTGAAGCTGTATGCTGTGCTATGCTGAAAGTTTTTTGAATGCACGGAAGGCACCTATCCTGGAATACAAAAATTAGGCCTCCTACCTATCCTGAGGGAGACAACAAAAGCACTGTGACCTTAAAGATCGTTTGTACCAAGCAAAGTTCTCTTACAACTGAAGAATGTCATGATTCAGGGTAAGGTCGTGATCATGGAGAAACCTCAGGATCGTGCTTTGGAATGAATGGTTGACTACAACTGAGGAAATTAACTCTCTCTCGCGAAGCCTTTTTGTCTGCTTCGAGCTGTAGTGCGACATTCGTACAAAATATGTATGCCAAGTAGTCTCTTGCCCATCTTGTTGAGATGCGTGTCCATTATGGAAATTCGTAAGAAGTTTATCGTCACACTTGTTAAGTGCGAGTTAATAAACTTTTTAGCTTCCCGAAGGCCTGCTGAGTTCCATTTTGAAAGTTCCTTTTGATGCTTCCAATAGTAACTTACTTACTTACTAGTGGAGATTCGACGAAGGATAACCTTAGGCAACCGCTTCTACTTCGGTTTGTCCAAACAAAGGTCCAAAATCATGCTCTACAAAACCCTGATCTTGCCAGTCTCGCCAGTTATGGAGCTGAATGCTGAACGATAAGTAAGACAGCGGAGCAGATCTTGGGATCCTTCGAAAGAAAAATTCTACGTCGAATATTTGGTCCATTCTGCGAGAAGGGCGAATGGCGGAGAAGATATAATCGCGGACTCTACGAGCTGTACAAAGATGTGGATGTAGTCCGGAAGGCAAAAATCCGTCGACTGCACTAGCTCGGCAACATCGAGCGAATTGACAGAATGCTCCAGCTAAGAGGATCTTCGAATCCCAGCCACCTGGTTCACGAAGAAGAGGAAGACCGAACCTCCGGTTTAAAGATCAGGCAATCGCGGACGCCAAAAACCTTGGTCTAGTAAACTGGAAGCAACATGCCCGGGACCGTGAAGGATGGAAAGCGGCATTAGTTCGGTCTCAGACCCTCCAATGTTTGCTGGCCTGATAAGTAAGTTAGTACTTAAGAATACGCTACAGTCCGGGATGGACCTTGACCTTAACGAACTAACCAACAACCAGTTTCGCCCTTCCACTTGCGTGCGCCACCTAAGTCCTGGTCTTCCTCTACAGCTCCCAATAGTTGAATCCAAATTTGATGTGGCTCATGGATTAGAAGGGAAACAGGTCTTTAAATTGAAAACATTGTCTGGCGAGCACATGGTAAATTTCGTTACCATCATCGCCCTTGTGTCTATTCGATGTAAGACCGCGTCCTATATCCTTTCTGTTGACTCAAAGTGACTCAGATCCGGTAACCTGTTATATTCCAAGATATCCAAAATGTTTATCATCACCATCGTCATTAGCATCATAAGCACGATCAATGCCACCAACTCATTTTATTGTGAACTTCTTCGAATCTGTACCGGTCTTTGTGGAATCCTGAGTCTGAATCATCACATATTTGCATTCCGCAAATAATATCCATGACTTGGACATGGTTTTATGCATAATCATTGACCTATTCTCAGCAAAGCTCGTTTTTTTTTTTGGTTATAATTTCCATGAAAACATCAATAAACTAAGGAATCTGGGCGCGCACTAAACATCAAAGATCTAGAGTCATATCCAAAGACTATTTAGGGTAACGAATCTATGGCCTAGAAAAAGAGTGCAAGTATGAAACTATTTCAATTCTCTTATGGATCATAAATTTTCATCACCATTACCTAACACATAACCCCAACCATAGGTCACACTGCCATTAATCCTGAGTTACAAAATGGTATATCCGCTTCTATTCTATTCTCTACACGACCAAAAACAACCATTTTTGTGTATTAATCTCGGTGACCCCGGGATCAAAACGGCACTTTAATGGAAAAACAAAATGGACATTATGCAGGAATTATGCATTGAACTACATTCAAGGTTCTAAATTTGTTCTTTTACTAAACAATAGACCGGCGAGTTGGAGCGCAGCCCCTTCTCTCCACAAAATGCTTATTTATGAAATTAATAACTTTTAAGTCACGCGCTCATTCTGTCTTCGTATTTAACAATCAAGTCGCGGCCCGTTAGCGACTGCATAATTATTTATGCTAATCGAAATGAATCACACACACAAAGTATCTATGTATCTTAGTTTCAGCAACAGCAACAGCAGCGTCAGCAGCAGCAACAACATCATAATCGATTGAATCAAATTAAATTCCTTTGAATATTAATAGAACAAATATTTTTGTTTATCTCGAACGTTGTTTTTTTTTTCTTCTATACTTTGCTATCCGCTGTATCTTTTGGCCCATTCTGCTGCTGCTGGGCTCTTCCGACATGACACAATAATTAAGTATCTCAATGTTGACGATGCCTTTGAAGGGAATTAGTCCAATTTAAATCTAATTGATTCGTACATATAGATATCCACAGAGTTATGTATCTTGTGAGTGTGTGTGTATGTCGGGAATTGGTAGAAGAGAAATTGAAAATTTCGTATCTATTGTCAGTGAAAAGTATCTTATGCCTGCTGCTTCATCACTTTAAGATGAAGAAATGATTAACGTTAACTGGATAAAGTGTTGTCGGGCAATATATCCGTGGTGAAAAATTAACGAAAACATGCATTTAATTGGTCATGGACACAGTTTAGATACTCGTATCTATTACTAATGATGCTGAATTCGATTTGATACAATGATGTAGAATTGGGCCACTAGTGGAATGGAATCAAGCGAGAGTGACGCGAATTTACCATAACAATTGTATACGTTATGATTCTGATGGATGCTAGAGGAAATGTCATGTCGTTCAGCTTTATTGCAACTTGATATCAATCAGATAAAATCTTGTTACGAAAATAAAGTGGTCGTTCAACTGTTTTATTGTTTTGATATGTACATGTGCGTTAACTTTATACATAGAGAGCGTCTTCAATAACGTCTAGAATCTCCCATCAAGGTATGAGTTGTAAAGTTACATTTTTAGAACCGGAATTATTCAGTCTTCAAAACTTAGCCAAGCTTGTCAGTAGAGAAGCACCGTAGGGCGGCGTTTTTTCCCCTTCTACTAAGGTAAGTTTTCAAAATACTTTTGGAGCTTGACGGATATTGGTTGGTTGTGTATTCAGATGGCGTGACTAGTGTCGAGTATGCTTCCCTTCGTGACGAGTAAGCCCCAAGAACGAGGTAAGCACGTGGACTGATTCAAGTAAAACTACACTGGTGCCGTTTACCACTAAACCAGAGCGAGTTAACTATGAATTATCCTCAACTCAAAGCCTATTTGGAGACATGCATTGCTTACCTAAAGCTTTGGAAAGAGAAGGAAGGTAAAACAAGTGGGGCCTTCAACCAAAGATGGTCTGCAGTGGTACGTCTTTTTCTCACTCACGCTTTGAGTAGAGCCTCAATATCAAAAAACGTTGGAGGGTAACAGGCTAGGCAGTATGCTGCCATTTCCAACCGAAGGCTCTTAATGCGATTTCCCATCACAAATATTGATTGAAAAAATCTGAACGGTCGTCTAAGCCCTATTGGCATACCAATAGCCGCTATTCGCGACCAAGGACCTGGTAGCACCCGTGATAGGCTACACCCGAGCTCTGCTTTTTAAAAAAGTTCAAGCTTTCTTCTCAGAGAGGAATGGAGCCAGCAATCTTCACCGACAGTTCAAAGATGGACCACGAGGTCGGTATAGGAATCTTCTCAGAAGCACAAACTATATCATCCAAACTATAGAATCTTCCTGCCAAGAGGCGTGTACTGTACCCAAACGAAAGATAGCTTTCTTTAGTGACAGTAAAGCCTCTACCAAAGACATAGATTGAACTATCTCATCCTTCAAATTGGTAGCACAGTGCAGGGAGGAGCTCACCCAGTAAATGGCTTCTTGAGTTCTTGGTCACAGTAACCTAAACGTAGAGGGGAATGAACAAGCTGAAGCGGTAGCCAAGCCAGAGTCAAACCTTCACGGGTTCATAGCGGGAAGAATTTGACATTCCGCTAGGACCCGTGAATGGCAAAATGTTCCCACAGTATCTATCAAAAGCTAATGCTAGGCGGAACAGTTTCCACAACTGTGCCATATCTCCTACAATCGGCCTAAAATACTATAGTACAACTCCAAAACAGGCTGTGGCGATTTGCACAGGCCCCTGGTTAGTAGAGACTCACGCCGATTATGGGAACGATCATAAAACCCTGTTGCAGTTCCTGTGCGAATGTTCGGTAGCCTCGAACCACCACTTCTGTGAACCAATGAGTAACTGCCTGTTACCAACATCATTCTATACAAAGCCCTAAGCCAGACGATGATAGGGTACTCATTTCTGCTTAACTGTCAGTCGCACTCATTAGTCATCCAGAGTGCAGCAGCTTCCAGCGCTCTACCTTCATCAGAAAATATTTACATTGAACAATAAGTCTTGTTTCTTAAAACGAAATCATTTGTCATTTATATTGACAGAATTTTAGGCCTTTTCGGTCCATCTCGCCTTGGCATAAATTTAAATAAATTGGTGACAACAACCGCATAATCACTTCCACGTGGTGACCCCCCCGATAAGCGTTTAAGTCAAACTAACGAGCGAACGAAGATAGATTGGAGTAATTTACTAGCCCAGCGCCACCTGAATTCGAATCTTATAAAGTAGGGGATTATTTAAAAAAAAAAATAAGAATGCCCACGATGAATCTCAATGGATTCAGGGCGTAGGTTTTACTTAACCACCGAGAAAAGCAAACCAAGATATGATGAAACCAAAATAAGTTTTAAATGTGACGCTGATAATCAGGTGCACCCAATCAAGTAGAGAGCTGTTCAAAAAAAATTGCGTTCAAATGTTTTTCAAGGCTTGGTGCGGTGGCGTGAATCTAAAAGACCCATTTTTTATTTCTGACACAACTGGGTTAGTTTCTCAATGGTTGTCATCGTCTCATCGTTACTACTTACGAGCTGTCACCCGTGCGTTCGACTATTTATTGTCAACAAGGCACCCCCAACATTGACAAATCGGATAGAACGTCACAGTCCCAGTTGACAGCTATAGCTTCGAGGAAGTTTATTGAGTAGCAAGGCGCTATAAAAGACTCTTGGTCTTACTCTGTGGCGCTGAAATATGGACTCTTTCAAAGAGGGTTAAGGATATCCTTGTTTTTTTCCATAAGATATTTGATACCGTTTGCGTTGACGGGTTTAAGAGAAGATTCAACGAAGAACTATTGGGCGTTTGAACGGAGGCAAATGGACACCTAAACTCCTGCGCACAGAGTCGTCGAAACTATGCCAAATAGACAACGCAGTAGAGGAAGACCTCGCCCAAGAACATATAGAAAATACCTCAACCAACTTAGAATGCGCATCTGGAAGCAGTGATCTAAGAAAGGGGCTAACTCCAAAGTCTTGTTTGTTTGACGTTTTGATTGAAATTTAGTTTGAAAAGCATCAGTGTCCTCGTCCTCTTTAATAATTTTTTAGAAGCAGTATGGACGAGGACGAGGACGGGGAATGATTCTTCACTTTCTCTATTCGTGTCCACCCATCTCTCCTCGAAGAATTGCCAACTTCGTCAACAGTCTCAAAGAACTGGCTGACACCAGCATAAGCACCCTCCAGCGCTTCATAGTAAGCTCCGGTGGGAAGTTTTCTGGAAGAAAATACAGATCCATATGGTATCACAAAGGACCTTCTCAGGTCTAAGTGTGGTTGCCTCTCTAATCTTACCTAACCTATACAATTAATAAAATAGGGCTAACATTTTATTTGGGATTTCCATAATGTCGATTGTTACACTAAGTTTATTTATTTTGAATTTACCATAAGTGTCCACGATACCCAATATTTTACGAATCAGCTAGGTCTAGTAGACTTATCAAAGTTTGTTTACCTGTAAGTAAAAGAAACAAAATCTATTGTTAGATAAATATATTAAAACAGTAGAAAAAGTGTATGTATTTTAAAAAGTATCCTGGGGGACGCGACAAACTTTAAGGTTTTTCTTTTTTTACTTTTTACTAACAGATGTCACATTCTTCTATGCATGCTTCTGTCGTAGCCGAGCCTTGTTTCACTATTTTTCCGTCGGGTACCAAGGGAGCTACTGGTTATGTTTGAACCAGAATGAAGTTCCCCACTAGCAATCCATATCTGAATACGTCTATCGATTGTTATTTTGTCTTTAGAAATAGAAATGGATTTTAACCGCCAAAACATGGCGTAAAACTATTGACAACGAACTATAACTATCGTAATACAACAGTGTTGGTAGAGAAACTACAATAACTTAGAAGAAACGTTGAGAAACAGTAAGCAATCGTAGTACCTACCTACATACAAATACACATTTCCAAAAATTATCACTTTTTACATTTTTATTTGACAGTTGTTAACCAATTTGACGTGAATGAGTCAACAAATTTGCTGGGAGCACAACAGAAAATGCGATGATAACGAAATCATGCGATACAACTTCGTGCTGCAACTCAAAAACTATTATTTTTATCTAAAATCAAAATATACCACGTGATAGGAAAAGAATCAAAGAATTTATTTCACTTAGTGAGGATTATGATGGAACACGGAGTTGGGCGCACTGCCATTTGTAGCTTGTTTCGCCGCAACTGGAAACTTTCACGCAGTATTACTCTTTTTTCAATTCACTAGGGCAAAAAGGGTAAACATATTTAATAAATCCTCTTATGATGCAATTCACACAACGCTAGTGTTGATGTATTGATTTTTGAAATTCAGGTGGTATTTTACTCCGAGGGCGATGTCCAGAATGACTGGGGAGAATTATTGCTTGCAATTGCTTATAATTCACAGTAGTTCTTCCGAACATCTCGATGTCATCATCACTACTCAGTACGATCAACACTTTCGAATCATATGACAACCTTACTGCCAATGTTATGCCTATGCAGTAGAGTTGACGTCAGCTTTTTTCACACCGGGAGTGGAACCTGGAATCTGGCAAGTGTGGCAAGCAATGAAGCAACCACTACACCGTAGCCAACCCCTTTTAACTTTTGACTCACTGAAGCTAGAACGCTTGATGAAGTCTTAATCGACAGCTCTTATGGAGATTTATCATTTCCATATGTCGAGTGTTTATGGTGAAGTTTTATGGGATTGAAGTTTAAAATTAATCAAAGTCAACACAAATACAAAATCGTATACGATTGGAAAGAGCATCTCACCAGAAATCAAGTGATTAACCCTTAAGCCACTGAAGTCGAAATACGAAATATTTTGTTGTGAGAATTTTTATTCTAGTATGATTTTAGGCTGAAAAACACGAATGTGAAGTCCGTTTATAAAATATATTTTACCTGGAGGCACCTGGTGAAGAAAGTGAAAGACCGTCTGTAGACGGGACCAGTGGGTTAGCACAAACAAAAAACTTGTGCATTATAATTCATGGACAAAAAAATAATTTGTATTCAAAGCAATAATTTTATTCCTCAAAACATTGACCTAAACAGGTAAATACTAAGAGACAATGAATCATTTATCTACGTGATACTTTGTGAAACAGTTTTTTCCGGGATCGATTGAGCTGTTGGAACGTATTCTTTTTTATATTTTAATTGCACCAAAGCCACAAATAATTTTCACGTCTGTTTGCACAAAAATGTTCACAGAAATGGCTGCATCTGCCAAACTATTCAAATGATTCCGTTATAACCATTACCGTTCGATGGGCAAATTCAACTGACGAAAAACGTCTTTGGCGGTTAGAGCGCTAACAATTAAAATTTCGACTAGAATTGGATTCGAGTGATGACCTTCTGCAGACGGTCTTAATGGTTAAAGGGTTAAGTATTTCCTACCCTCCTTCCTTTTCGATACAAATAAAACTAAAACGATTTCTTGGCGAGCATTGTAGGCGTATTTACCTCATCTATCCATACCCAAGATGCAGACATACCCACTTTTTTTGAGCTTCGCTTGCTCTCCCTCATACTGGAAACAAATGTCAATTCAATTCAATTGAGTTAGGTTCACTTTTATTTTGCTTACTAAATTTTGTCGTTAAAACAAATCTATATCGAATGATTGGTTAATTCACCCGAATCATCTGATTAGGCTTAAGTAGTTTAGTGAGAACATAATATAAATTGTTGTATGCTCATGCAATGTTCCCATAAATATCTTGCGACTTGTACAAATGTAAACCTACCCTTCAACTTTAAACCCCAATCTCATTGTTGCATATACCTATATCAGACATCTTGGACTAAATGGCATAAAATTATTATACACGAATCCACCAAGGTTAACTTAACAATAAAATCCCACGACTCTTCGAGAAAAAAATAAAATAATATGTAATCCTTCGATAAAATTCCGAATTTTATTGACGACCATTTATTGAAATTTTATGAAGTTTTGCACAAAATAAACGGTTATGTGATACGTGTATCGCACACGGGAAAAAAAAACTAAATTTATATTTCCTTTTGTTTGTATTTATTTGTTCTATCATTCGCACATGAATATACCCGTACATATAGCGAAACTAAAACAGTGAACTTGTGACCTTAAAATGATAGCCGCGCCAACTATGTACAAATATAAATCACTTTGACTGCTCGTGTCACAGTGTGATGTTTATATAGCTTAACATATTTGACTTTTATTGTTATGTAAAATTTAATTATTTGCTTTTTGATGTGCTAATGAATTTTATTGTGTTTATGTCGAAAAACCGACAAAAAAAAATAAATCGTATCTTGACCTTGATTAAGAAAAGAACTGATGTTATAGGGTGTTACCAAGAAAAAAAACAGCACAGTGTCATGATACTTATTTTGACAGCTAAGTGTATAAATAATATTTCGAATCGCACACTTTGTATGCAAATATTTACATACGTCAATTTTAACAAATTGTGAGAACTAAAGAGAAGGCCAAACATCAAGTTCCTGGAAAAAAATACCAAACGCGCAAAAGTTGTATTTTCCGGATCATATTCATTTGACATATGCCACGTTTCTTCGAACCCAAATCCGTAGTTTAAAAAATACATTGGGTGGTGGAATGACTTGACACCCAAACAGAAATATAAGGTCTTTACATTCTGAACTGAAAACAGTGCAAGTACTGTTCACAAAGAGGAGAAAGCACTGAAGAGTCTAAATATCTAAGCCCAACCCATGTTTTGCAACTGACAACAAGCAAAACTACGCTGTAACCACAAGCAACTGTCCACGTCAGCTAAGGAAACTATCATTAGGCTTACATCGCTGCACAGATTAAAGCGGCCTGATGCTTGATTCTTGAGATATAGCAAGACATTTACACATTATGGGCTATCGACCATTGAAGTTTCTACACTTTTTTTTTTGTTGAGGTTTTGGAACACCACTCTGGAGCACTCCGATACAAAAACACGTCAATTGTAAAACCAACAGGTACAAGCCTTTTACTGTATAGTCTTTCCCAAAAACAAGTTGAGTAAGAGCTTCAGTGATAAGGAGCTTAAGTTATCAGCACTGATCACGTAAGCCCCAAAAAATCTGCCACCTGATACGAGCAAAGAGAGGATAATCACATATGTCGTCACCCTCTCCACAGATAGCGGTGTCACTTAAGTTGAGATGTTTGGCAAAGGCACAGTGTCCCGTCATAATGCTAACAAATTGTATTTAGTCTTTGCTGCTGAGAGGCAGGAACAATACCTGCATCCTAGAGCGTCATGCAACCTACAATTGTATTTGCTCAAAACCCAGCCATCCATAAAAGCGCTAACTGAAAATACGGGCAAGCCTAACATAGGTTAAGGGCCAGAGAAGTCCTTGCCCAAGCATTACCAAGCTCATCAGAGAACTCTTTTTCCGGTAAGACTTGTGATACCACAGCTCTCCATCCTCTTTAATCTCGGATATATTGCTGCCAGTTCATCAGGCTTAGCATCCTGGCATTCATTGGTCTTCCTTGTCGGGCAGCGATTCAAATATTATCTTGACTGTATGGAGTATTTTTGTCCATTTACTCTATGTGTCCAAGCCAATGTACATATTCGACATGATTTAGCTTTTCGAACTACATATCAGTGGCCACAAGGAAAAACAGCATAAGTCACACACAAAACAATACGACTTATGTTGTTTTTCCTTGTGTCTACAGATATGTACTTAAAACCATTTCTAATAGAGTTGAGAAAGACCTAGGCTAAGTTCCGAATCTCAAAAAAGTGGGTCCTAATATACACTACAATATGCATTGTGGAGAGCTCTTGCCATCCCGCACTGGGTTTTAGACACGCTGACATGTAACTTCTACTGTCTTGCACTGGAGCAAATAACACTAAGCCACTACAATACATTCACGTTCCCAGCGAGCGGTTGCCAAAAGTTTTTGTAGTCATTCCCGACAGCTAAACAGAAGTCTCCACAGAGCTTCGAACTTCTTCGGTTAAGCTAACAACTGGGTTCAAAACCTGGTCAACCTAGTTGACGAAATCGATGGACTACAGTTCTACGTGATGCCATTAAGGATGAAATTGCCTCCAGTAACTTGCCTGATTCTGTCAAAAGCCGAAAAGTGTACTGACAAAATCAAACTATTGTCAACGATGATAGATCGGTTCACCAATATATATAAGGAAAAACTCGTTTGTTTGACATTGGTCGTGGACAAATGTCAGTTACTGGCGATAGATGGCGACACATTTAGGATACAAAGGTATAAAGCCTTTTAAACACAATAACTACTTGTCCAAACATGGATATTGGTATCGGGAATCTCATTGAAAGCAGCAGTAAAGAGTTTGAACAAAACAGAATCCAAATGCATCTATTAACCACCTTTGTAGGTACTTCCTCTCCCTGGTTCCAATTACCTTTTGCATCTCTTTACAAATACCTACTCTAACTTCATTCTTAATTCACTTCCAGTGACCGGAAACAATTTCTAGTGCAATTCCAGTCCAAATATTTTGCATTTCATTTTCGCATCCAAATGACAGCTCCATTCAATACGATTTCTCGCATCTCACTTAGAAAATCAACCAGTCGTCTCAATTAACACACGGATCCGTTGAAACCATAAGTTGAACTTAAAATCGCCCATGTGCAAACTATTCCTCGACACCGTTAGATCTGCATTCGTTCGCCGCATGTTCCAATTATGTACAAGCCTTAGCGTCTGTTTCATTTCACATTTCCTTTGCGCTTTCGTAAACTCTTTTTGAAAGCCAATATCAGTGGAATGGTTATATTATAACCTATCATTCGATCTGAGATGGTAACACTAGCTGGGCGAGAAAATTCATCAATCAGTCCTAGAAAAAGAGTAAAAATGTACCTACAACACACAGCGACGAGGATGCGCTTTGCAAGACATATGGCGCAAATGATTATGGCGACACGGCAGAGGAAAGCGGGGGGCAATGGTGATGGTGGCAATGAAAGCTGACGGTATGTATATGATCTGTTTTGTCGTTTGAAATTTGATATCAATTTCTTAACGAGTGACTAGATTTTGCGGGCATGTATCCCACCGGATGATTCTCTTTTGAATGTTTGAAGCTTATAGACCTAGGATAATGATGATGACGAAGACGATGACAGAGATGATGGTGTTAATGAACCGCACCGTTGTCATCTACCGCCACCAAAGAAGAGATTCTATTTCTTCGTCGTTAGAGAATTGAAATCTGCGGTTTCCTTCTCCACATAACATACTCGAGATGCATGCATATAGACACATCATAATAGGAATAGAGGGGGAAAAAAAACACATTTCACCTCTGTGCCTGCCTCGGTGTACATGCGAAGCCACGCTAATCGATATGCTTCAAATATTATCGTACTTCCGGTTAATTATTACCTTCTCGTCGACATTTGTTGGCGGTGGATTGTCTATACTACGGTTACAGCGAACACAGTACAAAACATAATAGAACCAAGAATAACACAGTTCAGTGAATGCTCTTGTGTATGTGACCAAACAAGCGTGCGGTATATGGCGGCTCCCCGGTACAAACATGGCGACCGCATACAAAAATGCGGTAATTCTATGGGGAGGCGGATGGATGGATGGATGAATCGTAGTGGTATTTATTTTGTTGGGCTTGTACGCCTCCACTCCACATAGTTTTGTATTTATATTTATATCTCAGACACTCAGCGAGTTTGTGTAATAAAGTTTCTAATTTGTACCTCAAGTACTCTTTAGAGATATTTTTGGGCAAGCAGAAATCTATTCGATTCCGATCTAAATAGATGGAACACTAATTTTTGTGACCTTGGCACTAGTGTTCTTTTACAGGTAAACAATGTGAAGGCAATTTTATTTATTTATTTTTTTTGTTTCTTAAGATCAAAGGCGTGTGATTCAACAAGATCCGAAGAAGGTACTCGTATTGTTTCTGCGCAAAAAGCTCAAATGAGAGTCGTAAGTGTCTGCTTATGTTTTATTTTAAAGCCATATAGCCGCGACAAATTGATTTATAATTTGAATTTAGTAATTTAATAGCGTGACTATGGATACTTTGAGTTTTTATAGGAAATTTAAGATTTTAGCTGTCAGATTAGTAAAATGGCAGCGTTCACATGGCTTATGAGATTTGTTTGACAGAACTCCATAAACTGTGAGTGAGGAAGTCATAACTCAAAGAGAGACAGAATTACACGAATGGACTTTGTACAAAAACTTATCTAATGTCGGTTAAGTTGACTTCTTCGCTTACAACTTTTGTAAAAATTGTGAAACAAGTTTGTTCGAAGTCATATTGTTAGACCTGCAAGTCGTCTCAATTTATATGCCAAACCTGTGAATATTCTTTGCTTGTTTGTACTTATAAACTGATCCGCCATTGTTGATCTTGCGAGCTTGTATTATAAAGAACATGTGGATGGAAAGTAGCATATACGTTTGAAGCAAACTTCCAAAAAAGTTCCGAATGCAAATATCCAGAATGCAAACAAACCAAACATATGCGTCCTGATGACTGCAAGAAATCCCCAGCGTTTTGGCTATCTCGGAGCAGAAAATATTGTAGATATGCCACTAGGCTTTTGTTAACCACCAATACTACCTATGAAGAGGACTACGGCACTATGGAACACTTCGTATGTGATTGTAATGGACCAGTCTTTGAGTCTGAATGCTTTCAGTAGAATGTGCCAGCTCAAACAAAATAAAAAAAAAAAATTCAATATCATCGGCAGGGCTTGTCCAGGTTATGTTACGACTTGTTAACCTATTAATCAGAAGTAACAACAAAGGTGAAAAATCGCTGTTTATTGACAGCCTTGTATTGTGATAAGGCAAACTGTCTTTTAGCCCTTCAGTGGCACAGTCTCGTGCCTAGCATCACGTAGAAATTGTATACGTCATATCTACCCTTTCATTCAGCTCTAGATTTCCGATCATCTTTCATAGAAATGGCAGAGCAGTTCAATATTCCCATAGGGTTTCCAGGAAACTGTAATGCAGACAAACTAGCTAGATATAAAACAACTATAGGTACCCATGGTTCCAGATAAAGGTCTTTTGTGTTTACCGATTGCTGGATGCTAGCTAGAGAACAAACTCTAGGTGGACAAGTGGTATAACGTGTCAAAGATTTTGCCAAAACTAGATCTGAAATACTCTAAAAATTTTATTTCTCTCAACAGATCGCATATCAGAACTTTAATAGGGGTCATCACGCGTGCAACAAGGTTTAGCGTTCATTTAAACGATTTCTGCATGGAGACGGAAGAAATCATTCCCCACTTTTTTGTAGCTACCCATCTCTCTCCCGCAAATGAAGGCTCCACTTAGAATAATTTTACGTTAACGAACTAAGCGATCTGATAAAACACAGATGTCAGAAACCTCCTTCGCTTCATGCGAACTTCCAATTGGTTCAACGAGTAGATAAGGAGATCTCTCCAGATCCATGTGGTATCATTGGTCTAAGTGTACTGGCAATAGATAGTTATTTCTTTCACATCTAGAAGCATCAAGTCTCCACCCTGCAAAATGTATCGAATTGACATAAAAGACGAATGTAACCGGTTGAATATCAGGAAGGAGTTCCTACGACTTTTCTGAATCTTTTTCGATGTCCGTCATGACACGATAAAATGTTTAAACCTACCTCACTTCGTCTACCTTAAAATTGTTCACACTTAAGCGACAAAAAAAAAAGGTTCTGACACAATTCTTTCCCTGGAAAACAAAATGCCTACCTAACTTGTTATTTGAGTCAAGCGCAAAACAAATTATTAGAGGTCATTAAAAGTCATTCATGATTTACTGGAACGAAAATTCCACCTTTTTTTTAATGAAAGGTAGCAAAGTGTGCAATGAAATAAGAATCCACGGGTGGTCCTCTATCTTGAACCTAATAGTACCGACAAAGGTCAAGAGCAATTTAATAGCACATTGTGTTAAAAAGTGGTTACTCCAGAATAATAACAAGACAAATGTTACTTTAGGTAGCTAACAAAGGGATTCGAGTGACAAATTCTTTAGATGTAGACGCCAAGGGTGGGAAAGTTGGAAAATTAAGGGACTGTATGTGTAGGACACCTGGGTCACATCTTTTTCGGTGGGAAAGTGAGTAGATTTGTGAATTTCCTTCAATTGTTCATACATATGTTTGTGTCCGGAAAGGAATATCATTTTAAATGGGTTCCGTTTGGTGTGGTGTTATTCAACAGATGATACTTTCTTCAATATTTGGTGTTAAGCTATCGATTTCAAGGTTAATTCAGGTGAAATCCTTTTTGGACCAATATGCTCGTACCCCAAGTTCAGTACTTCAAATCCTCCTGGAACCTTTTTCATGGCTTAAGACTGATCTGTCAATCTAAAAACAGAAATTGATGTTAAACATAATTTAACAAGTTAGGGTTGATCCACGATTGGAACCACAAGTGCAGTTAGAACAACACCGACTGCAGCCCTCGAGATCATGCTAGTGCTTATACCTGTCAATCTTTCACAAAAGAAGTAGCCGCAAACAGCCTTCAACAATCGAACCTTTGGAAAAAGGACCTGATAGGTCACCAAACAATCAGCAAATGGGCGAACATTGAAACCAAAACTGACTACTGAACACAAATACCTGAATTCAACATAAACCTCGAACCCAAAGCTGGACAGAAGTAGAAATCATAAACCCCAATCATATGTATATCCTTTTGTACAGACGGGACAAAAATAGATGTGGATGTAGACTCTGGGATCTATACGTATAAGAACCAAGCATCACACAGTCGATAAGACTTCCAAATCAGGGAAGCGTGTTCCAGACGAAAGTTCTAGCAATCGCCGAAGCCACACTTGAACTATCACAGCAGACAATCCCAAGAAGATATATCGACATCTGCATAGAAAATCAAGCAGTCATCGTGAAACGCTGACTCAAGTCCCTTAGTGCTAACTATAACGTTACACTCATTTGGGTCCCGAGGCATAAGGACATCCATGGAACTTAAGAGAGCGGGTGAACTCGCCAATGACTCAATCCTTCCACCGCTAGAACTTAAAAAAAAAAAACTCGCGAATGAAAGATGGAGTGCACTCACGACATGCCGCATTTCAAGGACCCTCTTGACAGAACTAAACAAAACAAAACAAACAAGAGGCATTATAGGCACTATGCTAGGTCACAACCTGTTAGAGGATGTGGCGACGTAGACTTCGGAGAACACTTCTTCAATGGCCTGGGAGCGAATTGTCAAACAAGCAACCGAAAACCATTCTAAAATTCCTTCGAAACTCTCTTCATCGAATTTAAGGTCGCCTATGACACAATTTTTAGACATCCCTGTCAAATTCATCCGTCTAAACAAGCTGACGATAGAGACTGATCTCTGCTCTATGAAGAGCGGCAACGAACTCACCCAGACCTTTGATGTCAAAAAAGTTAAAACAATGTAAAGCACTGTTATTATTTGAACTGGTTGTGTGAAACTCACAAGCTAATTCCAGAGACACAATCTTTCAAAAGACTGTAAAGTCTGAAGATATTGACATCATTGACAGAACTCAAAGAGCTATCAGCGCCGAATTCATGAATTCGCTACCAAAAAGAACGGACATCATGTATCGACGAATCGAAGGCAACTATAAATTCGATGTAGTATAAGTGCCTTTGTCTATCGAAGGCTGGTGAAGACAACTTTGGTCAATTAAAGAGATTTGAAGAAGATTCAATTTTGATTATACGGCGGCATGAAGAGCGAATGAACACCAACACCCCGACCCGCAGTCTTCGAATCCAACCTAGTAGTAGTAGTGCAACGCAGTAGAAGTAGACTGAAGATAAAATCCATACAGAAGTGGAGTCCTGTCGAATAAACTCGCACACTTAGTATTATGCCAAAAATTTGCTGCGATCTGCTTATCTATTGGAACCGATCTCGTGCGAATTGGAATCCAACGGAAACTGAGTCCCGCAAAATTTGATAAGATTAGACTTTATTAGACACCAATCACGAATAGAGGTAATAAATTGATTTTAATCTTTAATAAGATTATAATGTGCAGACTATTGAGGTTATAAAAGAATAAATCCATCAAATATCCGGTTTCAATCAGATAGATTGAATCCACGAACAAATGGAAATGAGAATGACATCTTAAATGCTAACCGGCATTAGTTGTAGTAGAGTGACCCTATAGGTCCATCGGCTTAACCGGACATCAAACCTAAGATTTCATGGAATTTCTTCCCTACCGACCGAAGAAACAACGTAAGGTTTGTCGCTACTCAAACAGAGAAAGTACTGTCATGTGATAACGTCAATGATTTCAATCTTGGTCAGATGGTGACTAGATGTATTGTGTCCGAGATCAAACCCGACCATAATTCTGCAGTTCTTTCTTCTCAAGATCCTTTTACAAAATACTTAGAGATTCTGCAAGAAGTTAAGCTAGACCATCTTCCTTTGTCGAACCTTCACTTAACTGACATCAATGATTAGTTCCGGATTCGGAGCGGAAATTTCCGAACCCTCATTCGCTAATACGTCTAAGATCTCGTTGTCCACAATTCCCCTGTAACCCTGAACCCGAGTAAGACAAATCTGGTTCCATTTTGCCTGTTCAGTTTGTTCTTAAATTTTTTATTTTTTTACCCATCCAGGTCACGTGGGTTGTGGTATAAAAAAAGGCACATTAAAGCCACTTGTGCTGCTGGCAGGACTTACCAGACAGCTACTTCTGTTCTATCTTGCATGAAATAGGTTTATCTGACGACGGTTTATTTACTCTCTAGGCTTCTGTCAGAGTTACACATCGAATGAAAGGCAACATTGTCAAAGGCGTTAAGAAGAATCGATAACGAAAGCTTGGATTGTACTCTTGCATTCCCTTCAAAATATTTTTTTGCGTTTGTATTGACAAATTGACATTAAATTATATTTTTTACAACCCGCATGACATATCGCATTGTACTTTGAAATGTCATGAGATTGATGACACATTGACATTTTAGAACATTTGACAATGGAAAGAATCCTTCAAGTTTGATAAAAATGACACCAAAGCTATTAGTGCATTTTTTGTTTCGCTGTCAACTCAATGTACTCGTACATAAGCATTTATTGTTTTTTGGAACTCGTTTTAGACTCCAAAGTTTGATAATTTTTAGACATTTTGTACAACCCGATCAGCATTCATTCTTGATTAGATTATCAACTACAAATTCATTTGACATTAACAGCCAATGACACATGTCAAACCACCATTAATTACATATTTGACATTTGTTTACCAATCCACATTCAATCGATGATAAAATGCAATATACGTAACTGTTTATACGTGACAACTTCAACCACAAACTAGTTGTTGTGCTTAGTAAATACAATTTTTTTCTTTCTTTTTTTCTAGTTTTGCAATGCGATTAAGAACGCCCAAAGTCTATGTTATACCAGTTTGATAAATTACCATAAATTGTTTACATAAATTACCTTTTTCTGTAACCTTGAAAGATGTATATGTTTGTATTAAAAAGAATAAATGATTACTTCAACAAAAAGCGAAAGTCCACTATAAATACTCTAGTTTGACACTTTTTTTTGTTGCAATTAATGACCCTGATATTCGTATCAATTGAAAGGCGAACTATAAATATAGCGCATGATAAAGTGCAGTGTAAGCACAATTAAAAGGAAAATTGAAAATTCTTTAGTAGCGTATTGGGGAATTCCACTTAAAGTTGCATCGTTGTTTAACAAATGACAATGATTTAAACTGAATTCGAGATTCAATGTCGAAATGTCAAGACAGATCTGTCAAAAACACATGTCTGCGAGTCTAGCCCTCTAAATTTTGAAAGTAACAAGGTCTTAGATTACAACTTTGACAGAAAGATCGGTGATCCCTTTAAAGAGACATGTAGAGGTAACATTTACACATTTCAAAAGAAATTTCAAGTGGAGTATGGTACCCTAAAGTCTAGGGTGTCCATATCGCAGCGATTCAACCTTCTAAGGTAAGTGCTTCAGGGAAGTTGACAAAATCGATTATCTAAGTCAGACAGAAGTCTTTGGCAGGATGTTCATGACAAGAGTATTACTGACAGTAATGGGTGAATAAACCGATCAAAGGTAAAGTTACTGTTCAGGCTGCCTAGAATACTAAGGAACAAGTAGGTATCGACCTATTTGTTGGAAAGCTTTCGTTAAAACCATGAAATTAGATGTATCGCTACAACAAGGCGGATGGAAATGGTGGCTCTTTTCTTTCTTGGAAACCCGTAAAGTACTACGTATGTATGTCAATCAAACAGAGAGAAATATTGAAACAGACCTCCCTATAAGATCCCTTCTTATCCCTCTTCCAAGAGTCATCTTATTCAGAGGTGCTCTCCGGATTTCTTCGCAATTCCTTATCCCCTCGTCCTCTAGACACATCATCTTCTAAAAGGCCTACTTTCTTCAGAAGGTACCTCCAGATTTCGTATTTTGTAGACAACGCTATTACCTGTTTTGAGAGTTCCCTCCGTCATGCTTAGTACTGTTCTCTTGGGGCAACCGGCATAGATGTCCTTCACCGATTTTCTACTTAGGGCCACGAATGGTTTAGGACCCAAAAACTCAAGGCTGATCCCTGCTCCACCAGGTTATCTGCCGTTTCATTTCCTTGGATGCTGGCGTGTCGCCTTTCTCTAACCACCATCAATGCATCATGAATTTCACAGGGGTTGAGTTTTTGAACACATTCCATTTCGTGTGAAGTATTGACTCCGATCTGCTTCATCTGCCTGGATCACCATTTTGTAGCTCAATACTACCTCGCACCTAACCCTCACACAAGTGGTAGCAGGTTTTTGTCCCCGAACTCTATATTCTTCGAAAAGATATCTGCTCCCGCTCTACCATCCGAAAAAATAGCTTAGTCTTCTAATCCTCTACGTCGTACCTTCTTTTCGGTAATCTACCAGCCATAGGCAAGGTATAAAATAATTTTTCACAAGATCCAAGATGTTTCCATGTCCATAGATCGCTCTCAAGAACTCAAGAAACTTGTCAAGTCGCATTTGGAAAATCATCCACAATGAAAAAAATCTATCTTTAGTTAGATTAAGTAACAAGGACGTACCAATCTTCTTTGACATCCGCCCTAGACAGCTCAGAAGCTTGCAGAAGCTGTATGAATACTTTGTCCATATTTTGTTCTAGTGAACAGAAGTTTCAATTTTCATAGTAGCTTTATCGACGAACCCAGTTTTCGACGCACAGTATTGGATCTTATTCGGCTGTAGGCCTAAGCCTTTTCTAAAATTCCAAAGGTGGAGATTTACGAAAAGCCCTGTTTCACGAAAAAGAAAAACCATATGTGAGAAACACGACGCATGGCGATATTTTCGTTTGGCCCAATGTTACTATGACACACAGACAGTGGTTGTCCACCACAAAGCCGTTGTTTCAAAATTTTCAATACCGCGGACAGTGGCTTCAGTTCGAAAACCACATTAATAGAACATTTTACGTGAACCACGAAGCATTTGGCAAATAGAAAACGAATTGTGGTGTAATTGTGCACCTTTCACCTTTCGTACGACGTTTGTCAAGAAATGACAGCACAATGTTTGTTAACAGCCGATGGGTGCATTCATAGATCGATTGCCCATTTAAGAAAAACTTTTCAGGTTAGAAAAAGTATTGAAAAGAGGATCAAGTTACAGCAGTTAAAGAACTAATCCCCAAAGGATGTTTTGTTAAGTCTTCCAGACGTCAATTTTATTTTTGGTATAACGCGCATTCCAAGTAAAATATGAATCATGTCAACATTGTCATTCACTTTAAAGATTACATTTCAATCGGCGTTTTCATATTGCTAATCTAATGCCCTAATGACTTAACTAGAACTGTCAATGACACTGCTGACAGTCTAAATCCATTAAAGTCTATTTTTGCTTTCCTTTTTGTCAAAAAAAAAGTAATTCGCATGTCATGCCCGCCACGAGAAACAGAAAATAAAAGAAAATTACAAAAACTTTCCAACACAACAGCGACAAATGTCAGAAAGAGAGAGTATGTCCCGACATATGTACAAATACAAAGCCACAAATCCACTTCCCATTTCTCTCCAAAATTAAATAATTGGCCAAAAGAAAATGCCAAAAACAAAAACAAAACAAAATATGATGACACAAAAACCTACTATAGGTGCACAAACATACTTCAATTATCCGCGAACACTTACCTATACTGGGGACTGCTGCAACATTTTAGATTAAATGGATTTCTACTTCTAGCCACATCGTAGAAAAGACTAATGCGTATATTTTTAGCTCATTAAACATGCTAAATTGGTGGAGAATTGGCAGCAAAGCACACATGAAAACACACAAATAAGATTGAAAGGCAAAACACTAGACTTTTTTCTTCTGTTTTTTTAATTTTTCCCAAAAAAAAATGTTTATAGCTTTTAACTTGGAAGACTGTACAGAACATATTACAGAAATAAAAAAAAAGGAAAAACTTCATTTCTTTTGATTTATAACGCAGGAAACATTAAAAGTATCTCCCAACAAAAATAGACACCTATGACATTTCCAACAACCATCAGGAAATCGAGATTGGTGGAGTCGCCGCTAGCGCTGCACTCGGAATTGTCCGCCTATTTTTTTTTTTTTTAGGGGGGAATCTGTTTTTGGAGATGGCTTCTTAGCTTCTTAGCTTCTTTTGGATTTTTATTTTTATAATTTATGTGATCATCTATAAAAGTAGAATTCCTTAGATTCCTAGTGGTTTGCTGAAGCTGCTATTGATTGGTCGGTGACGTTATTCGAATGGTAACATACAGTCGCTAGTGTTTATATGTCAAAAGGGAGCTCAATTCTGTTCAGAGGAATGTCCTAAATCATTTTTTTTTTTTTGTGAATTGATAGATTGATATTGTTTCCACATAAACACCGACCTTATATGAACTCGGAGAGTTTCTGCGGTCTTTGATGTATGGCGCACACTTACCTCATCTATTTGATGGCTTAATTGATGCTACAGATTTGTTTGAACTGGAGCAAACATCAATCGGTGTCGCTTTAATTTTAGACCGATTTTTTTTTTTTGTATTTTATGTTCAGGCTTCTGTTCAGAAGCGATATAACATAAATTAAATAACTGGGGAAGTCAAATAAGTCCTCTTAAGGCGCCTTGGTGTCAATTTCAACTTGATATTCAATTTATTTACAGTAAAATGCATTAAGGTTATAAAAATGAGCCGGTGCCACTTAGATTTAACCGCTTTTAATGATCGACTACAACAGATGAAGCTATACAATTTGTTATGGTTCTGATCTGCAATGAATTTCAATTGTTACTTAATGAACGACACTTGGCAGCTAGAGCAGCCATAAGGCAATGGTCTGTTTTTAAACAATCCTAACACCTTACCCTGGCTCAACTTTGATAAAAACTTCCAGGTCACCATTAGTCACAGATCGTTTGGGATGACGACTTCAATTCGAAGGAGGAGCCTATAATTTCTACACGGATGGCTCCAAGACTAAAGATGAGGTGGAAGGCGCTAATCTCTGGTTGAGATAGCAAAGTAATTCAATATTTATCTACACTCGATGGCAAGGCATTGAGACGTACCAAAAAGCTGTTAGGCGGATGAGCTTGCTGAGTTCGGAACTACAAAGGCAATTTTACCAGAAATATGAAATCTAGGTGCCTATATACCCCTTACCTCATGCGAGCTACTTATGAAGCAGATTCTTTCAAACGAGGAGGAGGAGTATCCTTCACTTTCTACACAGGTGTCCTGCCTTCCCTCTCCAAAGACAGCTCCACTTAGGATCATTCTTCTTCAAATCCCTCACCTAATCCCCATTCGCAGCTTCAAGTGGTTTGACAAGTATGTTAGGGAATTTTCCCCGGGATCGTCGTATCACAGTGGGCCAGAGGGTTGTCTAACCATTACCTCTCATAATACATTTTTTCATCAATGAGATCAATACTAAAAGAAACAATAATCAGAAAGACGCGGAAGTTTTCTTTAAACCAAGTAGGAACGGCTGAAGTAAAAGTCGCAGCGAAAATTGCAACGTCAAGCAAAGCATTTGACAACCACCTGTTGGTCCTATTCGATCACGAAATAGGACAGCACGTCACTGCTGGCAACTTATTCGGAGTAAACATAAAGGTCAGTGCCACACATTTGGGACTCTACCTCCTGCACAACCAACCTATCCCATCCGTTCAATCTCTTCACGACCTCGGCATTTTGCATGGTAAGAAGCTCGATTTCTATTCACATATGAATGAGATATAATCCTCAAGGCCAACTCTGCACTTGGTTTTGCAAAACGGTATTCCAAAGAATTCCCCAACTCGTTCCTCTACATTACTTTTGTCCGCCCCCTCCCAGTCGCCCATACGCCAGTAAAGTATGGTCTCCGTGTTCATATTTCGAGTATCAGAAGTATCCAACGTCCTTTCAGGTCCCATTAAATTTGCGTCCCTTCAAAACTCTATTTTTTTCTTAAAGAGAACCAACCAAGGCGATCTTTGAATTTCAGCCCCGAGGTTTCGAAACGATAAGGAAGACCAACATTTTGTTACAAAGACCATCGCGAATGCCAGAAGGCTTGGTCTGGAGAACTGGAAACAACTTGCCCCCGATCGAAAAGAATGTAATGCTACACTGTCACAAGCAAAGACTATTCACGTGTCGACTGGAAAATCGCTGCAAAGTGTATCGACTTAGAGACTCGGTGTTGAATAAAAAACTCAAGATGGCTTGACTATCTTGGATTTATTTTATTCCACTTAATTAGGTGTGCACAGCACGATGAAAACAAAAGAAGAAGGGAGGAAAAATGTCTACATGACAGGATGTTAAATTTGACAGAAGGACGTATAACAAGTATGAGTGTTGCCAACTATGGCGAATGTACCCATTCCAACACTAGGTAGGTATATTAGGAAATCTAACTGAATTTGAGCGAACAAGTACTCAAAACTTTTGAAAATACACTACGAGCCCACCTTCTAACAAAAGTTTGACACTCAAATGACATTCAATGACAACTGCATAGATTCCTGTCAAATACTAATAAATCAACTTTACAGTGACAATACCAACTTGGTGATGACTCTATTTACCTCTGCGTCGCAACATTTAAAAATAAATAGAAACAAAAAGATGACAACGCATTCGTGATAGGTATTTTGGTCTCAAATCGAGAGGGTGCTGAAAACAAACCACCCACACCACTCTCACTCTCACTCGCTCTTTGCTCTGCTTCTGTATTTCTGTTTGCTTGTATGTACATTTGTACATAGCTGCGCTGTGTCCTTCACATTTTATTGCAAATCCACAACAACAACAATGTCAAGTGATTTGTTAAATTATTTTCGGTAATGACCAATGAGGATGACTCAAAGATGAGCAAGAAATTTACTCGAATGTCGTCCCCCACAACTGTCAGGAACAAGCTAAAGAAGATCTTCTGTTGATACAAGATTTTTTTTTTCATTTACAAACTAAATATGTACTTAAAAAACACATTACTTCGCCACGTACTTTTTTTTTTCTCAATTTTCCATGACGAATTATCGAAACTATGTTGCTGTTCCACTTTGAGGAGACATAAGCCTTTTTTTTTTTTCTTTTGGGCAATTTTCACTCGGTGTAGGTAATCGTCGTGTGCCACAGTGAGACAATTTATCTTTTTGTGCATATTGTTATTATTCCCCCAACAAGCCCTCTTCCTCGCCCACAAATCCCAGCCTCCAATTAGACAGACATACTTATATAGAGTTGTACGAGTTATTCGTGCACTAAAACTAATGCTGATTCACATTTCTCTCTTCTTTTTCTAGTCGAATTTTGTGTATGGAATGGACAAAGGAAAAGAAAACGAAAAAAAAATATTCAATTGAGAGACGCAAAGAAAATAAACGAAAAAACCAACAAAAAAAAAAAAATAAATAAAAAATGGAAAATATTCTGCGCCGCTATATTTAAAACGGAAAAATGAGTGAGATATTTATATGTCCAACGTGGATGAACAGGAAAACATATAGGGAAGCTATAAATCAAAAAAAAAAGTCAAAGCTTTCAGAGTGATGATCAACGTAAAGGTGTCAATTACAAATCCCCTAGGAACTTTATTATTTCCTATTTGCATTAAAATTCTTGACGGAACTTCAAGCAAGACATCTCGGTTTATGTATGTAGGTACATAAGTATACATTTACCAAACCTCCGTAGAAAACAGATTTTCATCAGTTCTGATAGTCAGACAACGCTTAAAGCTCTGGCTCATAGCAATTGGACTCAAAGCTAACCTGGAGCTGGCTAAACACTCTAAAGTTGGCTGCTCTCAATAAAATCACGGACACTTGTGCATTGAGGGCAACGAAACTACCAATGAACCTCGATAAGAATTATTGGTTGAGGCCCAGGTCCACCCCTAACTGTAGTTCCACTTTAAGTAAGACATTGCATCCAAGTCATAGCTTAACTATCATCAAATCGCTGAGCTCATGCTAAAACACCTCTAAGAGGGTATGTGATTGCATGGACCAACTCAACAACCTAGGCAAGATCAACAAAGTTATCCTTTATTGAGTACCAGGCCATGTTGGAGTCGATGATAATGAGGAAGCCGATAGGACCAGAACCCTTCTGCTGTATGAGTGAACAGATCAGTAAGGCATTTCTAGGTTACTACAATCGTAAAAGATCTGAAACCAGCTTCAACCTAAACTAGAAATAAGCTCTGAACACTTACAAACTTCCTCACGAGACGAAGAACTGAGGAATCTTAAACTGTTGGACATTGTCTCGGATGAAAGTAAAATTGTTTGGGAATGTACCAGATAGAGGAGAAAGGCTTCCCATCCCTAGACCACACACAGGTTCGTGGATTCATTAAGTTAAACTAGGTACTTTAGCATGCGAACAACTTCAACAAAAGTCCACGTGGATTGTCAGGACAGCTGGCTTGACGGTTGTTGGTTGAGGCCCTGGTTTACCCCGAACTGTAGCGACATCATACGCTTAGCTAAACTAGGGAATGCCAAAAGCTCAGGATAGGATTAAGTATTTTTTGAAGTCATTTTTCAAGACTATGATTGGCTCATAATAATACTGAGACTGGTCTAGTCTTGGACTGATCTTGAACTGAACCAACTCAAATAACGATGTTTACTCATATTTAACGTAATCTTTTGAAGGTTTCAAGATGCTGGTTCGGATATATTCCTACAGTAAGAGTGGCCATTATACTAAAAAATTAATAAAGAGGACAATTGCCTAACCAATATCCTCAGACTTATTAGTCTGATTTCCTTGAAGCTATAAAACATGGAAATACAAGTACCTGTATCTGAGTTGAAAATCCTGCTTGATTGCTCTCCAAAATCATACGCTTAGAACCACTCCCTGTCAAGAGGTAGTCACGGAAAAGACTTTTTGGTTATTGTGGTGAAGTTCAAGGCTACATGAGTTCACTTCAATAAGCCAGGCAATCGATAAGAAAAAGTAAGCCCTTGTTATTTCAATCACACTGCGTATATGAACTCAATCCTACGTTCTTATTATAGATGCAGACTGTGAATGACGAGTGATGGCAGGTCTAAGTAGAGGTTGCTCGCAAGACGTCTTCCCTGATATGAAACATGTAAACCTACTGTCTTCCAAATACTAACAACAGTTTTTACGTCTACACCCAGGCTTATGCGAATGAGGTTGCTCCGGGTTAGAGCATGCTTAGCGACTGTTTTCTCTAAGGCGCAGATGGATGTGATAAGCGACTGATGTACTCGGAATCGGACTTCAGTTAGCTTAGTCATAAGTCATCTGTTATTTATGTTTGTTATGGTTTTCTGCACCACTCTTGCTCTAGAGCTACACAGTAAATACTTGACTATTTGCTGCGACCTAGGAGCCCTGAGATCTGTCCATAAAAATATTATATCATTTCGTTATGTTGCCATTATTGAGACATTCATTACTCCAATACCGCCGTTACCTCTGCGACTTTTAGTATCAAACTTCGATAATTTCCTAGCCCTTCCAACTTACAAGGGAACTGGTAAATGACCTTGCAAATAGTTATCAGAATTGACACTAGTGATTGCATGTTCAATGAGTATCCGGTGGTCCCCGTGGCTTAGTGGTAACTTGTCGGACTGCGTTAGACTGCTAAGCGCGAGGACACAGGTCCCAGCCTCGAAACCACAAAACGTTTTTTCGCGGCATTACCTCTTCTACCAATTGGACTTATCAATTTAAAAAAGACTCGGATGTCAATCCGGAGAACTATATAAAAATGTGTTTCAACCGAAATGTAATCAGCGTGGCCTTAGCCTAGCCTAGGCTTTCTTAAACACCTAGAGATAAAAAAAACCTCGGCAGTATGCCTGAAAACAATTAATAATCTCGAAAATGAACATCTTACCTACAAAATGGAACTGAAAGCCACCAGACACCCAGTGCAAGCCTACGAACAATCGACTTAATTATACCACTTTTTCTATCAACTTTGTTCATTCAAATCCAACATTCCAAAGGAAGATTCCGTCCAAACAAAGCCAACATTCCCTATGTTCAGCGTTTTAAAACGGAAAAAAAATAAAAAAAAATATAAAAAATAAAAACCCCAACCAACAAAACAGAATGCGCTCGTTTAGCTTGGCTATAAAAATGCTAACTCCATACCTCAATTCACTGGGAGTACGACCACAAGAAATATATTTTGATGTGGAGCTACGTCTACCTGACAGACTGTAACAAATGCCATTTACCCGTGCGGCACACAGCCAAAGCCAGCACAGATTTTCTTTTTTCTTTAACCAGAACCTTACCACCATATGGCATTGGGTAAACATTTGCTAATCCATGGATGTACCATAATCGGCGTGCTATGACTTGACTTTGGTATGTACTTTTACAGAGGAAGTTGCAAGTTGCGAGGCTCCCTAATGCAATGTGATTTCCATTTGGATTTAATGAATTTTTTCACATAATGACCAGGTTATGAGCTCTCATAACACTTCCTGTTTGTGTTTGTTTTCACTTCTTTATCTTTCCCCTATGCTCCATCTAACTGGTAGGTAGGTAGGTACCATTTTCCCAATGATAATTGTTGAAAAGACAACACTACTAGAGCGCTTTTCCTGTGAACAGTTTGATCGACGTAATAACAAGGTATGCGCTCTATGCCTATGGTAAAAAGCAAAAACTGAGAAAATTCACACATAAAAGGAAACTCACCTTATTCCGTAATGAAAAACTAGAGAAGAAAACGCACCACAAATGTATTTCAAATGCGACTGGTCTATGGTACTGTTGCTGTTGTTTAGTTGGCTCTTGGCTCAGTTGCGCCAACTCCGACTCTTGGTTAAACTGCCGTTGCTTCTTAGTGGATAGATGATGATGAAAGCAAATGAATTTGTCGTGTATTGAACTGAGGTCTGAACTCTTTGGTGGCGACACAACACACACCATACACAGTTGATCAGAAAAGGAAAAAAAAAAAAAGAATAACTAGGTATTACGACGAGGAAAAGCGAATTGATTTTCCTTTTTCCAAAAATTGTTTAAAAGAATAATAACCACACAAGCACACAATAACAAAATTTGATTCTTCTTTTAATTTATTCGATTAAAAGAAATAATTTAAGGACGAAGAATTTCAGAGATAAAATCGTGAAATAAAAAAAAAAAATCCCGTTTTTCCGATGAAAATTTCTCCAACACACTTTTCTTCGCTTCCAATAGAATTTTTTTAGACTTTTCCTGAAATAATTTGCACGCTGTACGCGCTGGTAAACCGAATAGAAATAGAACTTTTGCTGAATTTTTTTTCGTCACAGTAGTGGATATTTTTGTAGCTCTGCCCAATTGTTCACAGAAATCAAAGTGCATAACAATAAACAAAATAACAAAATAAAAGAATCATCCGACGACGACAAACGGCGACGACGACGAAAACGCTCGCGAATCACCAACTCGAACTCAACCACACTCTCTTTTCTTTCCGAATAACTTCTGAAATCTGAAATCTGAAATCTGAAATAGAAAAAAAAATCCACTTCATGCTTTGCCTTTGAGTCGAGTTGAGTATAAATTTACGAGAAAAAAAAACTCGAAACAATTTAGTGAGCAGTTACATAGGCTACGCTGAACTGTCACTTTCATGTAAAATAGGTGATTTTAGCGTTTGACAGTTCGTAGTTGGTGTATTCAGATTCCTCTGCCTAGGTGTTTTTCATAAGATAGATGGTTATTTACGGATAGAAACAGAGCTTGAAAACGTATTTAATTTCAACGGTATTATTTTCCCGCAGTGTAGAAACAAAAGAAGACTGTTTTTCTGTTGTTGACATAGTGACATTATTCCTCATATCAAGAGAAATAATGACATTTGTTAACTGATTTTAGAGGCACTACATACCACAAGTGATCAAATTTGTACAGTTTTTAGCGATTTATGCACAGTTAATGATTCTTAACAAATCAGTGCATATTTTACCAAGGATGTACATACATCGACGCCATCCATTTAGGTGCCGGAAACGGACGATTCTTACCGGTAAAATTTATTAACTTACTACTTACTTACACAAGAAAGGAGACCCCCTCAACTCCCCCCCACTACAGAAACATCACCATCACAAGCCAGTAAAGTTCACAATAAACTAACTTTTCAGACTTCGGCGAAGTCAAAAAGTTCAAATCGATGCACATTATCTTTTTTATTTATCCATTTTAGAGTCGGTTACGAAAGCATTATTTAATATTTTCATTCCTGCTAAAATTGGCCTGTTTATGCAGGACTTTAACAAGGGAACGCACTATTAATTGATCATACTTCACTTCAATTGGCAAATAATATTTTAAAAGTCTGTGCAACTATGGACATACCTAAGTACGCCGACGATCTTCACATCATTGACAGAACTCAGCGAGTTACCACTAGTGTGAGGTCTTTCTCCACTGCGTAGGATTCGAAGACTCTTCGAGCCGAAACGTAAGTGTCCATTCGCTCTACATGTCCTAACCACCTTAAAAGACCAATGCGTAGTTTTTTGACTAGTTCATTGTCGCTGTACAACTCGTACAATTCGTCGTTTAATCTCTTCCTTTAGAGCCCGTCAGACGTCAAGCAAAGAATAACTGCTGGAAATCGCTGTTTCTGAGAAGGCGACTCAAACATAAACTATTGAATGCAAATGGAGATATCCTTGGTTGCACAGTAGGTTATTCAGCCCGTTCGCGTTTAAAGCTAGCTTTAAGGATAAGATTTAATAGCGACATATCATCCTAGTCAAAAAGCTACTAATTGGACTTTGGAGATGGTTAACATCAAATGGACACCAATGCTCCGGCCTATAGATTTGCATTTAAACCGGAGCGACAAAGCAGTAATTAAAGTACTCGGCTTAAACACCGGAGACAAGTAGAAGGGTGCCACAACCAACTTCTAATGCAAAACCGGAGGCAGATATTTAAGGCCCGATCTAACTGACTTGTTGGTTGAGGTTGTAGTTCACTCCGAATTGTAGCGCCATCTAAGTAAATAAATAAAGGTATGCAATTTACTTTAAGGAGCTAAATTTCCAGAAACCAACAAAGACTTACCGTTTCATCCAATTCCGAACACGCCTTGAGCTCAACTTGTTAAACAATAAGCGATGAACTTGATCTATGAGCTCAATGCAAAATCTTAGTTGATATCTGTAAATTAGGCAACGTTGTGCGCGCAAATGGCTTTCCGATAACCCAATGGCTAAAACAAAAACAAACACTTGGCTACAAACTGATCGTCAGCGTTATATGAATCCGCCCGCTTTCGTATTAAATTTCATATAAACAAACATATTTGTTTTATTATTCACGAAACTCATACGCAACTTGCTCCATACAACGTGTGAATCATGACTTTTGATTCCAACAATAGAACGAGACAGTCATATTCGATTCGATGAAAAGGAAAAACTTTGTTTTGTTTTGTTTTCTTAAGGCCACGACAGATAATTTATTTTCCCATTTCATTTTTCTTGGTGTCAAAAGTCGGTTTTCTCGTCACCAATAAAGTAAACGCACGTAAAGTGAAAAAAAATAGAATGTTCGGGAAACCACCAGTTACAGCGCTCCAAGAGTATTGTGCAAAAAAGGGTTGTGATCTTCCAGAATACAATTGCATGGACGCAGATGACGGAACAAAATCATTTATTTGCTGTGTAAATGCACTTAATCAAACAACAACCGGTAGTGGTCGTTCCAAAAAGGAGGCTAAACATGATGCCGCTGCCAACTTGATCAAGGAAGTTACATACACCCATCCAGATATTATGCTAATACCACAGGCACCACATGAGACAATACCGTCTACAGATGCGGTGGTGACGCTTCGAGATATTTGCGTGCAACAGAATCACCCAATGCCTATATTTGATATCATTCAACAGGCTGGACCGGCCGAAGCACCTGAATTCACGGTCCTTTGCCAATTGGCCTCTATCAAGCGATATGGCGTTGCAAACACCAAGAAAGCAGCAAGACAAAAAGCAGCTTTGGAAATTTTACGCATAATCCAAACGGCAAGTGCGACAAAATCCACCATTATTTGTTTAATTTATTTCATGTGCTTTCATTTAGGCTCCTCGAAACATGGAAAGTCTTCAAATAACATCGGTTGGTACCAAAATCGAGGAAGGACAAGAGGAACGATATAAAAAATTGAAAACTTATCGTGAGTTGACAGAATCTGGTGCAGAAGACAAACCCGGCGAATTGATATCTGATCGACATTTGTTTTTTGAGAAATTTTACCCCGAATTGAAACAGCAGGCGAAACTTGTCCTCAAGGAAGACACTTATTACATAAGTGACAAGGAACGAGTTGGAGATCTTTTCAAGGCGCTTAAAATAATTCCCAAAACTAAAACACTTCCAACAAAGTCATTAACTGAATTTATTTTTATGGATTTCAACTTGGAATATGATGTTGTTTTCGCGGGTGATGCACAGAACATCTACGGTGATATTATAAAGTACTTCAGGGATATGATTTAATTGCAAGTCTCCTGTAGAGGTTCATATTAACATTCATTTGTTATTATAATTATTTTTTTCCCTAAATATTATAGTACCTTGCATATAAAGTTTCTATAAATTACAGTTTGTTATATGACTACTTTCCTGTTCCCACATTTATTGTATCATTACACTAATCAATTCGGTGTATTTTTCATCTTTCATCATTGTCGGTCAGAGAATAACCAGTGCGGGTTTTTAAATGGAAACAGTGAAGCAACGAATCAACAACATCTCTTGATTCTGTTCTGAGTAGAATAATTGTCATATAGACATATTTGATGTTGGAATCAATGGACTAGAGGGGCAACACGGTCAAATTATATTGGAAATTCTTCCTCCATTCTATCGCTATTTGAATAGAGGAGCTAAAAGAAGTTCCACTGATTTGAACAAACAAAAAAGAGCCCGCGAATGTCCACTTAAAGTACACGTGTTTAAAGACTAACTTTAAGCAGAAGCTGCAAAGCAATGCAAAACTAGTGACAAGTTTAACCTTGGCACGGCAAACTTCCTAAACTTGATTAATCATCAATCCAGTGATACAACTTGTTTCAGGGAATTGCGTAATCAATGGAAAATGCATCAGTACATACTTATGATAAAATATGAAGTGAGCAACGAGCCAGAGAATATCTTTGAGACACGTACGACTCTATTGTCAGTTTGCTGAAGGCATACTGGCCTTTAGTTTTATTTTATATCAGAATATTCAGATCACCCAACATACCACCAAATAGACTTGGATTACTGTTTTTTTTTTAGTCAAGATACGAATGTGGATACTAAATGCCGAACACAGTCATACGAAGACAAAGAAATAACATACGTTGAGTCACATACAGCTCCGCTCGGTATGACTTTTAAGCAATTGTACGGCTTAAACTAGAGCCAGTTACATATCAAATATAGAAATGAATTTTAATTATCGACTTCAAAAAGTTAGCTTTCATTTCTACATTATTGAAGACTTTACCGATAGGTTAATCGGTGCGATGTTGAGTTTATCTACCTTTAGTCAGATCCACTAATCTAGCAACTTCACTTTCTTCAAATAAATCATAAAATAGTTCAAATTCAATCATGCCACATCGAATATGACTGATCGGCTTGCAAACTGATCAGATATGCAACAAAGAGGTCAGAAGACAGAATATAGTGTACAAGATATCTTGAATCCACAACATTGTCGCTTTTGACATGGGAGTTTAAGATGCCGAAGACTATTCGTTGGTGGAAAGCAGAGTCTTTGCTTAGTGATGAAAACTAGTTGACACACCGGAGAGCTACTTAGTTCGGCTTCCAAAAAGCAGGGTGTGATGCTTTAGATTTTATATTCGAAATTCATGTTTGGTCCTAGATACGCAAGCCATAGTTTATAACAACCATTCATGTTGAATGTGAAGAAGCTTCTCATACCAAATTATACTTGCATAGCATAGATTTGTCGTTTCTTACTGAGAGATGGTGAAACAAAAAAACGTTTGGTTGTTTTTCTGTGGCAACAATGATTAATTTTTGATTGCTCAAAATGGTAGGAAGCGCAGCTTGTAGTACATACAGCATCTTTCTTGCTCATAATTATTCAGAAGAAAAAGAAGAGGTATCTTATGTACATATAAGTTATCGTTACGATAAAGACAGAAATGAAAAGGTAAATCTATTTTCATCTGCTCTGTTACGCACGCGCCATTGTGTACGATTTCTTTTCAACTCTTCAACCGATTTCCAATTGGCGTTACTCTTTAACCTTTCTGCGCCATGTATTTCTCGGACGACCCATACCTCTTCGGATTCCATTAGGTACATACGCTCGATGCCGAACTTCTATTATCAAGCCAACTTATGATGGGTCAAAATGTCACGTTCTACACAATCAAAGGCTGTCCGGGGAATTCGAAATCCAAATTAGAGTTCAATAAGGCCGAAGTCTGTCGCCAATTTTGTTTTTTCATTGATTAATGATGTGCTTAACGATGGGAAACGGAGGAATCCGATTTATTCTTACATTTACACCTCAGCTTAAACATCTAGGCTACGCTGATGACATATGCTTACTGTCTCATAGGATAATGGACCTTCATCAAATTAAAACGAATGTTAAGGGAAAGCCTAGCATGGTGTGGTTGAAGATTAACACTACCAAAACTAAAATCATCAGGCTTGGAACGAACTTAGATTTGCTGGTCAACCAGTAGAGAGCGTTCAATATATTTTGAGTATGGTAGAATCAAACAAAGTAATGTATTACATGCCGAATTGGCAAAGCAAAGTCTGCCTTTGGAATATTGACCAAAATATGACGAAGCATTGCAATCACATTAAGATCTAGGCTTAAATGTTCTACTATCACGAAAAAGCGATTAACGTTTGTTACTAGGTGCCTACAAATCATCTTAATGATTTTCTGGCCAAACCATATCTCTAACGAACATTTTTTTTTTACAAAACCGGATCAGGAAGCACAACCACCCACGGATGAAAGTCTGATAAGGCGACAGCTTCATTGTTTATTACGCAATGCCATGGAACCAGGTCTATGCCTTTACGAAAAACAATACAATAAATGCACACTGCTTTGATTAGTTTCCTATTAATGGAAGATATCCGTATCGTATGCCCTAGTTAAAACAAACCCTTTTTGAAATAATAATAAAAAAAAAAAAAACACTTGTTATTTGTTTAATTAAATGTCACAACATTTTACTTATTATTTTCCTATCTCATATTCGGTCATTCGTGAATAAATGCTTTCATAGCCTAACTAAAAGAAAACAACTAAACAAAACAAGTAAGATAACACCCAAACAATTTGGCTACAAGAGAACGATATAAAAACGATTGATATACATAATGTACTTCAAATAGTTTTACCTTTCGTTTTATCTACCAAATAATAAATAATTTATGTTTATCTTTATTTAACTTAATTTTATTTTCCAATCGTGGTATTCTGGGAGTGCATTCAAATAAAATCTAGTACATAATTTGTTATAAACTTTAAAAGTTAGATAAATGTTTAACGCAAAACATAAGAAAGTATCATACATACATATACATACATTTTAATGGAACCGTTTGCTACTACTCTTTTTCATTTGCAATTGAATGTTTAAATAAGTTTTATAATATGTAGTTGCTAGTGTTTTCGGTGTGTAATGTACAAGTAATTTGTAAGCAAATTTGGTTTTTATCGTTAAGTCCTAGCGAAAGAAATCTAAGATTGTTTTAACCTGGAACAGAGAAACAAAAAACAAAACGTGACTTCATCAAGCGATAATTTACTCTTTGTCGTTATACATTATATATTATATTATATATGTAGGAGTGATATATTATTGATTGATTTAATCAAAGTCATACTCTACGTTGCCGTCGTCGAAGGCAAACAGGCTCTGACTAGACCTTCCTGGTGCCGATGAACCTTGAGCTGCTTGGGGTGCTGCTGCTTGTGGTGGTTGCGGTGCTGCTGTTGATGATGATGAGGTGTCCATTGGTTGGGGTTGGCTATGTGTGCTGGTACTAGTTCTTCCAGCTGCGGCGGAGGTACCTGGCTGTGAGGTGGTTACAGTGACCGACACCGTAGCGGTAGGCGTCGATTGGTTTGAATGTCCAGATGTTGATGCTGCTCCATTGTGCATGGAGCAACTGGTGCTGGGCTCGATTTGGAGCGACTTCCGGCAAATCGGACAAGTTCCATGCAAATCCAACCATGGCACTATGCAATTCTCATGATACAGATGTAGGCAGGGCAATTTTCGCACAGCCTCCTGCAGTTTGAAGTCCTCCCAGCACACGGAGCATTTTAGTTTTTGTTCCACTTCGATTTCAGTGATTTCAACCGTTGGAATTTCAGCGATTTTTTCCTTTGGCAAGGGTGGTGGACCCGATGTGTCCATGTGATTTAGCAGTTGAGTGACTACTGTGTCGATGCCTTCGCGGCCCCAGGCATAGTCGCCCGGATTACCCATGAAGAACATTTGTGAGTTACCAAGTACACCATCTTCGCCGCCCGACAATGTATTAAGAAATTCCCAAAACACATTGTCCAGTCTATGAAAATTCGCCTGCCGCTGACGTCCTACACCAGTGTTTCCTCCACCGCTGCCGCTGCCGCTGCCTCCGATAACACTGCGTCGATTAACGCTGCCGCTGCGACTACCACCGCTTCCACTACTGGTTTCTCCGCCACCGTTTCCGGCAACGATGTCAGCATCGATTGATATCTCAAGTTCTTGCGGTCCACCAAGATTTCCAAGCATTGGAGCTAAACCGCTACGGGACATCAGAAAAGTTGCTACCAAATCATTAATACGAACACTAGGCGAGTCTGATGGAGGATCAATAGATGAATGACTACCACTGGTACTACTGCTACCGCTGGCACCGGTCGAGCTGCTACCATCGCCGCCAGGAGTCAAAGGTGGAAGTTCTTCAATAAAACCACCCGAGCACAAGGGACATGTGTAATCATTGTTGAATATGTTAATCTCAAGATTGCACATATGACAGTAAAATCTAGTTGGGGGTGATGTCCGCTCTCCGACAACTGCTTCGGCCATACTTCTTGTCGTGCAAAGGCCCGGTTGTCTTCAACGAATTTCGGATGAGCCTGACGTTCTTTGGATTGCTTTTACTGTTGCGGGATTATTTCGTTGCACCTAAATTGATACCGTGTAATTTATTAGTAAATTTGAAGGCAATCGTAGGAAATATGACGAAAAAAGAAAACTTTTAACAAAATGAGCAATGCACGATGAAGGGTGTTTATTAACTGCAAATTGCTGCGAATCGTCCCGAAAAGAACGACGAAATGTCATTTTTCCACTAATGGGATGATGACATTTCAGTCTTGTGAGTCTTCGGAACTGTAAGATTTTGAAAATGACGAGGAATATAACCAAATTGATTGGATTCTACAATTTGAAAACAAATTCATCAGTACAGTAATAATTTTTTGTTTAGAAAAATGGCATTTGATTGATGTAATCGGAAATGACCATACGTATTAAAATGTTTTAGTATTAACGCCTTCCGGCTGTAAAAGAAATTATACAACGCAACATTACCTGCAGGAATTTTGATGCTCAAACATTGTCTCTGTATCGTGTTATCTGCGTTAACACTTCGTAGAGAAGAAGATTGAATTTTGAGCTATATGATTCACAGAAACATCAGTGCCCATGTTCTATAATTTTGCGAAAAGGAGGCTAGGCTATTTAAAGTGAATGAACACCTCCATCTAAGAGGGACTACGCAGAATAGGCAGGTAGAATTTTCTATTGCGCACATAAGTATCAGTGGAACTCAAAGACCTGGGTTTAACGCTAGTTAATATAAAAAATAATTTCATTACCTAGTTCTGCTTTTATAGGCGTTTTTCTTTTTTAGCTCAGAGCAGAGCTCTGAACAGAGCTCGATCACATCGAGCGTGCTCTGAACTGAGCATGTTCAGAGCGCTCTGATTTGTTTATGAAACACACTTGAGCACTTAGCCGTCATTTGATTTATTTTCCTTTGTTTTCCCTCCTGTCAGATGCGAAAAATGGCTGTGCTCAGCTTTTACTCTGAATGCTCAGTCAAATTATTCTGAGCTCGTAGAGTGCGCTCTGAGCACGCTCTGAACGAAAAAAGAAAAACGAATTCGGAGCTCTGATGTGTCTGAGCTAAAAAAGAAACACGATTTTTTTTTGACAACTCAGGCTCTGCTCTGAACTAAAAAAGAAAAACGCCTTATTACGAATCAATAGCGCTCATGTGTACTTGGTCCAATTTTCTAGACCAATATACATCTTGTGCTGAACTCAACCTATAAATATGAACATCAAATGAAATTTTCTAAACAGCTTGCAATTTTTGACATTTCATTTTAAGCATATTTCATTAAACAAAAAGGCCTACGTTTGCCTTAAAATTATTATTATTCCCTTGTTTATGTATAGTAAGTTAAAATGAATTTCAATCCAAAAAAGACTTCGCGACAAAATTCAGCCTCATCAATGGGTGGATTAGGACACGCTAGTGAGAATTCCCAGCAACAGTTTAGCAACGATGAACCACCCGTAAGTCTAATCTCTGAAATCTCAGATATTATGCGAAGTTTTGGAGACTGTGACCAGCCTAGGTATGAAAGTGTAAAACTGGTAGAACAAATTTTACAACAGCAATTGCGTGGAATATTCCATGAAGCAACAATGATCTCTATGCGTCGCAAAAATGCCGCCTGTCCGTCTCAAGCTGATTTTGAATTCTTGATGCGAAACCATCCGGTGAAGATTGCCCGAATGCGCAAACACTTGAAAGATATGCGAATTCTAAAGAAATTTCTTAGTATTCGTACCCGCCGTCCACAGGATTTCATGGAGGAGTTCGAAAGTCAAGAATCAGAGGACGAACTATGCATTGAAATTCCAGAGAAATTCGATGAAGAACGAACAAGACGTCTGTTCCGTGCAGATCGCATTTCACAGATTCTTACTGGACAGCAATATCATGAGTTCAATGAGGCCCGCAAGACATCCTTTTACTGTCGTCACGGCGAAAAAATTAAAAATAAATTTCACAAGTTCTTGGATCTACCGGCAGATTTGACAATATCAAACACTTGCATGAACATTCTGGCTTACTTTTCACACGAAACAATCGCGGTCATCGTAGATTATGCGATATTAACGCGTTTGAATTCAAATAATCGAATCACCGAGCCATACAGTAGAGTAACATCGACAGGGGCTTCATCGGCCATGTTGCATATATGCCCAGAGGTTACCCAAGGACGAGGTCAAGAAGCTGTAAAACCTATAACTGTCCAGGAAATCAATGAAGGTATACGACGTCATCGGCAGATGACCGCAAAAAAGATTGGGTTCTATAGAAGCAGCATAGATTGTGACTTCAAAAGGTCGTTTTTAGCAATTTAGATGAAATTCAATGAGATATATGTATTTGAATCAATAAAATGTAGAAGCGAATGGGTTATTGTTTGTGTTAATTTAGTGATTGGTAACTGGCTTGTGAATAGCTACTAGATTATGCGCATTCATCACATGCGTCACAAAAGCAATTCAATATGTTAACTTTGCATCTTAACGTTCAGAAGATGAAAATTGTTCAACTTTGTCGGAAAAAGGTTTTCATCCAGTATTTTCAATGTCGTCCAAACCTGTGAAGTCACTATCGAAACGAATGTTCACCTACTTGCGAGCAGTGCAGGAGGGATCTCAGAGCTCAGCAATGAATAAGATAGCGTTTTCTAACTGCACTTAAGTGAAAATAGTAAGTGGTGCGATAAGTGGATACCTTGATTATTCTAAGTAGTTTTTCTTTATTCAACTTTTTACTGAACTACTACTATGCAGCAAACACAAATAAAAAAGACGAAGCCTTACATTAACTACATTTCAACTGTGACAGAGTTTGCCTGCAAATTCAAATGCTCTGCCATGGCGTCCTTGTGAATTTGGGTATCTTCGTGCTGCTTCAAGTGATGCTGAAGACGGAACTCTTTGTCACAGTAATCACATCGGTATAACTTTTTATTCTCATGTATAAGCATGTGTTTCCGTAGTGAGCAGGTATACGCGAACGCTCTGTTGCAGATTTTACAAACATATGGCTTCGCACCGCTGTGAACTCTGTAAAAATCATTCAAAAAGTCAATCATGTCGCAGAAATAAGGAATATTTACTCACATCTCATGTGCTTTTCTTGCGCTTGGAGTGTAGAAGCGGCGCGTGCAATAATTACATTTGAATGGTTTCTGAGCGCCATGTGTAAGGACGTGCCTGCGTAGACCTTCGGCGATTGCAAAACGTTTATTGCAAATCCTGAAAGAAAAAACTGGTTAACATATTTGCTAGCCAATATGGTAAGGCTAGTACTAACTCGCACGCATAACGCTTCTCGTTGCTGTGACGTCGCATGTGTTCCGTAAGTCTATGCCTTTGACGATAAATATTACCACACACTTCACAGATAAAGTCGTTTGTAAATTGCTTCGACTCCACTCCTTTGAGTCGTAACTTAAATACAGGCACTGAAATGTCTTGCTTTTCTTGCTTCCACGAGACAACTTCGTATTTATCCGAAGCGTCCAATCGTTTAGCTATTTCCACCGCATCATAAAATTTAATTGGCATTGTCTTATGCTCTTGGTACTCCTCCTCTTTTGCGTCATCATTGTTAGGTATTGATTTAGACTTCGAACAATTACTTTCATTATCATCATTATTATCACTGGTATACAAATGTTCTTCAGTGCTCAATTCCATTGTATCCCTATCTTGACAGTCTGTAAGATAATCTTCTTTCATGTCACGGATTTCTTCAACTTCATCGATATTCTCCAAATCAGTTATATCATTCTCCAAATGACTTCCATGCTCTTCAAGATTGATAATGTTTAAATCGCCTGCAGTGGGCAGAGGAGTTGGTGATGTTGGCGGCTTATTCTTTCTAACCACCTTAAGTGTTAGCTCTTTTGGCAGCTTGAATTTACGCCCAGTATTTAGTTCAACTATGATATTGTCCTTAATCAGTTTGTTGCAGTAAATGTGTATGATTTGATCGGATTTTTTTGCTCGCTTGCAGAAGCCAAAGGCCATATTAAGTGAGATTTCACATGACCTGCAAATTAGTTGTGGCAATGCGGGAAAGTCCACGTCATTCTGGATCTAATCTTATTGACGATAGATTAGATATGGAAGTTGATATTTTTGTGAAGTTCTTACCACATTTACTCCAGAGACCAACTTTAGCTTTTCACTCGGTGGCATGTCCCCATCGCTGCATGGTTTGAATATAGAACGACAGGAACGACTTTTTCTTAAACAAATACGACAAGCTTCAGGTGTTAGTTCATATTTCATTGTGGAATAGTTATTGAATTTTAGAATATTTGTAATTATGAAATTCAGACTAATGACGATTTGTTTACAAAAGCAGAAATTTATCGCAGCAGCACTTTTGACGTTTTGATATTTCAAAGTGTCGGTAACACAGTTCCAAAATTATCTTCCTACCTAAAGGTGGTTATACATTACCCTTACAATTATTATATAAGCTGTTATTGCAGTTTAAAAAATGGTTTGAAATTAATTCTCATTCAGATTGCTTCCGATAGATGCCATTAGTCATGCATTAAAAATCTGATTGGACTTAATGTTAATAGGAAGATCTCGGAATCTGGATTCGTTACAAAAGAAACCAACGATTTTGGGTACAACTTTGGGTCTCTTTGTGACGGAAACAGGTTAAACAAACTGTCGACTGTTACACCCGCTTCACATGTTAATTTCTCTTTTTTTTATTTTTTTTTAAGGTACCGTACTTTGGTTCTTAATAGAAGCACCCAGTGCAACAACCAGATAACTCCACTTTTTGAACTTTTTGAACAACTCCAGGAGATGGCTTATTCTTGCTCCGTTTTGAAAACAGTGATAACTCCAAAAGCGAGTTTCCTTATCCAAGAGTCAACGTAGATGTCTTTTTTGTACACCGAAGGACGCAGGATTTTTTTTTTTTTATTTCTGCATTAAAAAACATATTTCACAAAAAGTGGAGTTATCTGGTTGTTGCACTGGGTGCTTCAATTGTTGTAATCTTCGAAATCGCTTCCTTTCCGTAATAATTTTCACAGGTACATTTTCCACCAATGTACATTGAAATTCTAAGACAGTTTCCAAGAAATAGCTTATCTCTGAGCTGAAGTGTACCAGAGTTTATATTTCTACTACATCATGGCAGTTCCTGCAATAGGTGGAACCATACTAATTGGTTAATGGATCAGTCACCCGTACTAACCCAGCTGAATCTGACTATGTACATATAATGTTTATTAATTCAGTTGCCTTGGTGAGTTGAAGGTGGGCTTCATATTCCACGATATAATTAATTACCTTTTCCGCCTATAGTTGATCTTTGATAGAAAGTGTGTAGAAGTATCATTCTTAATCACTTCCTGTGGAAGGACTACCGATTCCTTAAGGGATTCATTAAAGGTGGAGTCATTGCTCGCCAGTTCATTCGTTTTTTCATTGCTTTCAATCTTCCTATGACTAATGACCGATAACAGGATGATGTGGTGCTAGGGTACTAGCCTAGCGAGTTCATCTTATACTGTTGTACTAGTTTGGAGGTTGTGATCGCCAAGCTTAAAGCTTTCATGCCCGCTTGACTTCCCATAAAGACTACGAGGTTTCTTAGTATTCTGTTTAAATAATCAAATTTTATTAGTTTTACGCGTCATTTATTTAAAAAAAAATAGCAGTTAGGCACAACAAACTGTATAATTATATGTTATAGAAAATGTTACAGAAAATATTGTAATTACTCAATGAGTAACTGCCCAAGAATACAGTCGATATCCAAGTCTGCCTCAGAGCCTACTTGCATTTTTACATTCAAAAGAATTAATTTTCTTTTCTCATTCAACACTTTTGCTTGTTCCTTCAAATTTCCTGTTGATCCTCGTAAAAGTGCTTTAATACGCTTTCTTAGAAGAATATCAATTTCATGGATAACATTAATTTTTGTATGGCAAGTGTCCACTTCCTCATAAAAAGATTTTATAGGATTATCGAAGCACATTTCAAGAAATGATTTTAATTTTTCAAACGCGATGGAACTACCAAAAGTAAGTGTATATCTTTCCCATAGGTTTTTCGTGGAAGGTTGTTGCAAACGCTTATGCATCTGTTCTATTATATTTGAAGGCAACGAATTTGTTCCTCGCATTGAGTTTCTTTTTAAGGCATTTTCCAAATCTATTGGGAAGTATATTTGACCAAACGAGAGTTCATGCTCTTTGCAGATTTTGTAAATTTCATAACGCATCCCTGCATAGTAGTTATTATCATCACAAATAATAAGAAAATCTTTCGAACTCAATTGATCTGAATAAGTTGCACTGTCATCCAAACACCTATTGGATTTAATACAATCAACTGTTTGTTTAAGTTTGTCGAGCACTTTCCTTCGCTCTTCCTTGAATGTAGCTTCACTCCTTTGTGGCATAAATGTGAAAATTTCATCATAGCACATGTGTATGCAATTGAATTGAATTGATGACTGAAGAATAGTTTTGCAAAACGTTGTCTTGCCCGACGCTGGAAGCCCCACCAAAGTAATAACACAAATTCTTACCATTTTGAAGGGAGGGAAAAAAAACGATATAAAACTAAATGCTTAACCTACTGTACAACATAAATATTAAATAACTAGGACGCGTCTGTTGCACTTTGAACTATTGGTCCTATTTCTGTATTATCAGTGGTTAAAGGTTTATCTGTTGGGGCAATAGACGTTGGTGCAGTTGCATTAGCTTCTGCTTCTTTGGCTGTAGCTTCTAATTCTTGCATTCGTCGATTATTGATATCGGTTTGTACTTCTACGTAAACGTTCATCATTGACTGATTGAAACGTGCGAATTTTGTTACACATTTGTCCACACATGCAGACTGAAATGTAGCTTTTTTAACGCATTTTTTGTTAAGCATTTTAATGTGAAAACATTACCTCGTTGGTACCAAGATTCCGACTAAAAAAATTGTCCACACAACCGGAGAAGCAGAGCTCGGTAACTTTGTTGTATAAGAGAAGGAAATCTTTGAACTAAAATAAGTTGATTTTATTTAAAATTTATTGGAATCTGTTAAAGAACAATTACATTTCTTATTTGCGAGTCCATTGAACTAGAATTCATTTAGAAAATGTGTGTAAATTACTTTTTTCTTCAATAGAATATAAATCTTTATACGAGTTTGTCCGCAAGATGGGAAAATTGACATTTTAAAGTGACATATGTTCTGCTCATATCCAAGTGGAATTTATGTGGATCGTACCTAAATGGGTACATTCAGTGTGTTTTGCAACGCGTGTTATAGGAACAAATTCAATTATCAACATTTCTTTCAGCATTTAAGCTTGGAAAAGCCAGTATCGGAGATAGGTAAATGAGTCGTTGCTTTACATTTGTTACCTAATACGATCCATAACAACTTACATATCGTAGCCTAACACCGCAACGTAATTAAGCTAATTACAGAGCAGTCTGAACGAAGTTCCCGAGATAAGTTTTTATTTAAAAATAAAAATTCTTGATTTATACTGTACCAATACACAATTCGCACAATTTCTCCTCAACGACATATCTGTTACATAAAGCACGTGTTGTTTACAAATGTCAAATTTTACATCGAAACCAAAGTCTTTAGCAAACAAAAATTAAACTCTATCTCGTGTTTCTCAAAATTATAGAGAACTTCTTTTAAAATGGGTCTTACCAAACAATATTTGGCTTATAGGCTCGATAACACATTTAACATAATCGCCAGTGGCCGTCCAAATATAAATTTCTTGATATACAATAACATCGAGGGCCGGTATGTTGTGGTTGGGGCTGCTGAAAATGCTCTCTTTTGGGATTTAAGGTTTGTTTTAGCTGTAAAAGAGGTCACTTCCACTAATTATTATCATTCATGAATTATTATTGTGAATTACAGACTTGGTGAACAAGTTCTCTCGCTCAAACGTGACAAGCAAGAAGTAACCGCCATTCGAGCAAGCCCCGATCGCCTGCACGTCGCTGTTGGTTACACTGATGGAGTGGTGGAGATTTTCGACATCTCTTCTAGGTCATCTGTATGTTCTTTATCGCTGCATAAGACAGCTGTGACTATACTGCGATACGATTCGATGGGAATTCGTTTAATTACTGGAGGTTTAGACACTGAACTAGTTGTCTGTGATATTGTTACGCAAACTGGCAAGCAACGCTTGATTGGGCACAATGCTCCAATCACGGATGCACATTTTTTGCAGCGGCTCGGTGAAGACGATGTAGTTGTGTCCAGCTCTAAGGACACACAGATCAAGTTCTGGAATTTGGAGACGCAAACGTGTTTCAAGACCATCGTGGATAATCGCACTGAAGTGTGGGCACTGGCTTTAGTTAATGACCTTTTGATTGCCGGCGTTAGTGAGAGCACTATGAATGTGTACCGAATGAAGAAGCGTGGCTCGGCCATAGAAAGTGTAGCGGCGGCAGTAGCAGGACTCAGCTTAGACGACGAGGACACCATTAGTCCTATAACTGTGACTAATTGTGGTGCGATACAGAGGTCTGGCCGAGGAAGGACAGTCAATCTAGTTGCTGATCCAACCGAAAGAGTTATAAGTTGCCATGGAACCAATGACATCGTGGAGAACTTTTACATTTGCTCCAAGGAAGAAGCAGAAGGTCGTTTGGCTAAGAGGTTAAAGAAATCAGCGAAATCTGGAACCGAAGGCACAGATCTATCAAAGGAACTGAGTCTGTCAGATGAGATCAGGCGTTTGCCAAATATAAAGACAAAAAATAAGATCAAGTCGATTGATGTACTGATGGGAGCAAATAGTGAGTTGAGAATCATTGTGAATTTGGCTAACAACAGTTTAGGGCTGTATTCTTTGAATGTCCTGGAAAAGCAGGGCGAAGCTAAGCTCTTGCGTTCCATCACTCAATGCGGTCATCAGTCGGAGGTGAGGTCTGTTTGCTTTAGTTCTGATTCTTTGGCAATCGCGTCAGGGAGTGGAGAATCCATGAAACTTTGGAATAGGGAATCAATGAACTGCCTGCGGACAGTTCCTGCGTCGTATGTACTGAGTTCTTGCTTCGTTCCTGGCGATCGTTATGTTCTTCTCGGTCTGAAGTCAGGGATGTTGCTAATTGCTGATGTTGGCACTGGGGAAATAGTGGAAGAGATTCCAGCGCACGACAATGAGCTTTGGTCGATTTGTCTGCTGCCAGATCAGAAGGGATGTGTGACTGGTAGCAGCGACACTACAGTGAAAACCTGGTCTTTCGAACTGATTGATAACCCAAACAATGAAGACAGCGTAACTAGACCAAAGTTGCTATCACTTTTGCATAAAAACACTCTGAAACTGGAGGAGACAGTATTGTGTGTCAAAGTGAGTTCGAATATGAAATTTCTAGCTGTCGGGTTGTTGGACTCCACAGTGAAAATCTTCTTCCTGGACACGTTTAAGTTTTATCTCTCTCTCTATGGCCACAAACTTCCAGTTCTGTGCATGGACATTTCATATGACTCGGCTATTATTGTCACTGGCTCGGCGGATCGTAATGTTAAAATTTGGGGGATGGACTTTGGCGATTGCCATCGGTCGCTGTTTGCTCATGATGACTCTGTGATGGCTCTGCAGTTCGTTCCGAAAACGCACATGTTTTTTACCTGTGGCAAGGATGGCAAAATCAAGCAATGGGATGGAGATTCGTTTGACAAGATCATAACACTACCCGGTCACGTCGGAGAGGCGTACGGCTTAGCTGTGAGTCCCAATGGGAGATTTCTGGTGACCTGTGGCTCTGATCGAACATTGCGATTATATGAACGCACCGATGAGCCTATTGTCTTGCAGGATGTTCAGGAGGAGGAACGTGAGGAAATCGAGAACCGTACATTGGCAACTGGTGAAGACAACGAAATTCCTATGCTGCCTGGATTGAAACTTCCATCCCGCAAAACGGTTGGCTCCGAAAAAGCTGCCGAAAGTATACTGGAATGTATTGAGATCCTTAAAGAATTCGAAGCTGATGACGCACCAGAGTTACATCCGCTTATGATAGCTTACGACGCAAAGACGGCCGATGACTTTCTCCTCGCCGTTCTACAGAGAATACGAGCCTCCGATATGGAAGAGGCCTTGGTACTACTCCCCTTCTCGAATGTTTGTGAAATACTCGAAAGAGTTCCGAAGTTAGCCGAGAATCGCAAAGACCAGACGGAGATTATATGCAAAGTAGTGTTGTTTCTCTTCAGAATCCATCAGAAGCCAATCACAAGTAACCAAACTCTTCTACCTGTAATTGGAACAATTATCCGCTGCTTGGAGCAACTGACCGTCGAATGTCGCGACATGGTCGGAATGAATTATTACGGATTACAGTTACTGCAGCACGATATGGAGCAGCGTGAGGGAGTTGAATTGTTCAGAGATGCAACACAAGCAAAAAAACAACGTGACAAGCGGCGAAAACAGATCGCGAAACGAACGCATATTCAAATGGCTTAAGTCGGGTGTCTTATGTGTGTCGATATACTTGTAACTGTTATAAAATAAAAGATACATTTTAACAAAATAGTTTATGAGGAATTTTCTTTAGGAAATTAAAGTTTGGAATGAACAAGTTTAGAGATATTAATAAGCAGCAGCCTTTGGATATGGTGACATGTCAGCCTTGTTTCCGCAGCAGCAGCCTGTAAGAAAAATTTCAGCATAAGTGAATGTACAATAGAAATAGTAAGATAATGGAGCTGGAACTATATCTAACAAATAATTTTTGGAAATAATTTTAAATTCAAGGGCTTCCGAATACAAGATCACAAAGTTGGCATTACATTAATTTTGAAGATTAAACAATCTCTTTTGCTGGGAGACTTGGTCTAGCAAACTGAAAGCAGCTTGCTTGTGTACGGGAGGTTTCTTAGGCAGATACTTTTCATTTACACTGATGAACTGATGTGAGTGGTAAGGTCATAGTGACAGCCAGTATGCGCCAGCACACTTAGACCAAAAGAGTTTCATTGTGATACCATGATCGCCGGTAATCATGATCGATCTATTCGTCCAACTTCTTTGAGCTTCGAATGAAGCATAGAAGAGAATTGACATTTTGTATATGTATGTTGTAGATCGAAAAATGGAGCTTGCCTCTTCTATTGCTCTTTCAAAAAGTGAGAAGGGGTCTAGCCTTCTTGCATGCTTTCTTAAAAGGCAATATCTCATGATGACACCTACTGTCGTGCTGATATGTAGCCTGCTAATTGTACTCTTACTCTTCCAGCTGATGTCAGCCAGTTGTTCGTTTAGGTTGTGAAAGAAGCTGACTCCTAAGTAAGCTCTTCTTCGAGCTGAGTGCAGAGAAGGTCGAGAATTGTCTTCTCCTTCTCCTCATTTATGCAGGAGCTTGCCCAATCTAAGTACAATTTTTGAAAATTTACAATGATAACCCTACACAACCAGACTTCAAAAAAAGACAAACAGTAAATATCGGAGTCCCAAAATCACTGCAGTAACAGATCAGCATACTAGAATCCATTTACATACGAGGTACTCAGCGCCAAAACAGCCTAAGCCACATTATCAAAAATATGTAACCGACTGAACCGAAATTTTAGTCGGTATAGTCGGCGTAGACTGTTTTGATCGTGAGTGCCTCATATATGCCCACAGCGAAAATATCTCTATTGCTGACTAAATTGGGTTTCGCATATTTCGACAGACAAAGCAATAAGGTAACGCGCCAAGAAACAACAGGACTAGTAAAGTGCTTATGCAAATGGATTGCGCACCTCTTCTCTCTCCAATTCTTCTCTACTCGAATAAATGCTTGAAAATAGTCTTACGAATTCAAGGTATACCTAGATATTTATTTAAGACTAGCTTTTACCCGCGGCTTCGCCCACCTATAATTTGCGAGGTTTCACTTTAATAACCTATACTGTAACCCGAGGTACAGTCACTCTGTGTGCAAAATTTGAAGTTGATTGGTTCCGTAGTTTTCGTGTTACAGAGGAACAAACAAACAAACGGACAACGTTTCACTTTTATAATATTAGTAGGAAGCAGGATTATAATATCCGCCATTGTATTGACGCTCCTGCTGTCTGATTGGCTAATTCCTACGGCACATATATTCACCGATTCTTGAATGAGAAGATACCTATAGTGAAAGCAAGTCGAAGATAGCTGCGAGTCCTGCTGTTGCTTAATAACTGGTTTTGAAAATAACGTATGGAAAAATTGCTATTGACATGGTTGGACCATTTAAAGATCGTTCAATAATAATCAATATGTTGGTAAGCTTCCGAGATCCATTCATTCAACCAAATTAAACAAAATTTCTAGTGCGGTAAATTTTTTGAAACAAAATATGACAAAAGTCGGCTTTAACTTCTTACCGCAATTGCCTTTTCGCATGAATGCGCCCGGTGCTCCGTAGCTCAATCTCTGTATAGTACAAGTTTCAATTGGCGCTGTTGAACGTGCACACGATGTCTGCCTGGCCCACGGCAGTGCTTCTTTCGGTGGAAGTGGCACAGGCATGTAGCTCAACTTGTAGGTGGTACATGATGATATCGGTGCATCGAATCGGCACAAACCGGGCTTAGGTAGAATTGGGGCGCTTCTCATTGGATTGGTCACGGGCAAATAGGATAACTTGTTGATGGTGCACTTCTCCATTGGACAATTGGGTGTAGCCAATGAGCTTGGGGGAACGATGAGGTTACGTCGACTGCATGGTTTTGGTACGAAGTCATGTTTCTGTGTAGTCATTTCCTGAATGGGAGCATTCGACTTTTGAACATTTTCCTTTGGTCGAATGGGTAACGTCCGTTCGGCGCTGGCTTGTGGCAGATATGAAAGCTGTGAACGAAAGCAAAATATAAATGTGAAATACTAACCAATGCAGCAGTTTCTTAATATACCTTGTATACGGTACATTTCTCCATCATGCCCGTTGGAAGATGTATTCCAGGCTTGGGCATGATTGCATTTGGTCTGGTGCCACAAGACTGCATGTAACTTAGCTTATAAACGGTATTCTTGTCGGGCATGTCTGGACCGAAAATCTTGATAGCGGATACTGGAGGTATTATCGCAGTTTTTTGTAGACCACAATTCGGAATGTAACTCAGCTTGTAGGTCGTGCACAGGGGAACGTTTTGAGGCGGTTCCACGCGAACCTTTTTCGCCCATGGCAATTCTTCCTTTACAGGTAGCGGTACGGGCATATAACTCAGTTTTTGTACTGTACAGTTTTCTCCAGGTGCGGTAGGACGAATATAATGACCCGTCTGAATAATTGGCTTAGGTGGAGGGTTATTGCATATGTCGAATGGCATGTAAGAGAGTTTGTTAATAGTGCATTTTTCCATAGGTGCACAACATTTCCCAATTCCATCGGGCACTCTTATAGGATTTCTCTTGCTGTAGCATTTTGGAACAAAATCGTGCTTTTGGCTGGTCATATCATAGCAAGGTCCATCAAATCGGAGTCCATTCGAAGGAGGTCGTATGGGCTGCACACGAGCCACACCACAATGCGGTTGATAGGAAAGCTTTTGAATGGTATTTGGATCCATATGGCCTGTAAATGGTTTAATACTATCCATGACCTTAATCGGTGCAACACGGCAGTATCCAGTGTTTCCCATATAGGATCGCTTGTAAATCGTGTCCCTTTCAATTGGTGCCGTTGGTCGGACGTAACTGGCCATAGGCTTGCACATCGGTTGTCGTGTTGGCTGTTGGTAGCAACCTTCCATTGAGCAAGTGCAGTTGCAACCCGGACCTGGTGGTTGACATGGTTCAAATGACGTTGGTACCTCGCATCGTATCTGGGGACATGGCACAAGTGGTGGTGCACAGGGGCCATGGCAGTCGCCCATAACTTTACGGTTGAGGAGTAATTTTGTCTTCAAACTCAATAGGGAAAGTGAAAAAAAAAAAACAAAAGAAAAATTTAAATTAAAGTTTCTTTTGAGGACCGGAAATTAAATTTAAACTAAATGAAAATTATAGTTCTGAATCCATAATTTTCGAAACTGAAAAATCGACGAATACCGGACCTACTGCAAAGTAAAAGGCAACTTGTGAACGCTGTAGTAGATTAAACTTTGATTTCTTGTAATCAGTTGAAATAATCTGAGACCTGGGACCTAGAGCATACCAAAAAATGGCTCTAAGATGACCACCTACTAGGCACTCACATTCGTTTTTTGATGGTTCTACCAGTTTGGAGGATGTGAAAGCCTCATTAATGGCTTTAATAATGGTTTGGCTATCCACTAAGATAACAGTGGTAAGTTGTTGTGCCAAATCACTTTTCTTTTTCTTTTTTAATATTCAGCAGGTTTCTCGAATTACCAGAAGCTTCGCCTAGAAGATAGTGGTAAAATCCAGAAGGCGTTGTGATTTGGATAAGTTAAGGGTTTCCTTTAGTCAATTTTTTACCCGTGTCTGCGTTCGTGACTCGTTGTTTTATGTTTTGTTTACAGCTTAGTTTTGGGTCAAGAATGACGCTAAGAATACTGATACCGAAGTAGTTGTTCGTTCAGACGGAGAAAATTAAATGGAAGCATTAGTTCTGTTCTATCCGGGTTGAAATCGAGTCCGCAACTAAGGGACAATGTGCTTACCTTCTTTACGACAGTTTTCATGATTTCACTTATCAAAGAAGAGGAACTTTCCTTAAATCAACTTCACCATGTCTCTGTCTAGTACCTTCAGGATGCTGTTTATGAGCATAAACCAGAGGAGAGGTGAGATCACCTAGGTAGTTCTTGATCTTAACACTGGTATACTTATTCCCTTCCATTCAAGCGAAGAATATATGCACGAAACATGCACGACATGAATGGTTGCGCGAAGTTAGGATCTGGCTATCGACGAGCTGTCGCGCCAAATATGTATGTTTATATTTTTCTATTCTAAGAAAGTGGCTAAAGTAAACCCTTTTCGGTGGATTGCCCAGCAAGCTCAAGAACGCAAAAGGATGCCTATTCGTTTAGCCTTAATGGCTATCTCATAAGAACACGTAATCGTTTTCTAGATAAATACTACCTCATGGCAGAAGATATAACCACCAGCTCATCCAAAGAAAGCCGTACTCCGGCATCATGGTGGAGCTCTAAAGAGGATATCACAATAGGCCCACTTGTGGCCGCAGTGATAAGGGACTAAGGCCCACATCAAATCTTAATCTTATCTAATCTAGCCTTAATGATTCACACCCTAGAAACAAAGGCTGGCAGTGTGTCATGCAATGGAGTCCACTCACCCGGTCAGGCAGAAGTGTGGGTCGTGGAGGAACCTAAAACGCGTTGCCGAAATCCTCACAAGATGGAGGCGTTGTGCTGTGCTCTTTGCATTATAAAAAATAAATAAACAATCTCAAGAAAACAATTAAAAAGTTTTTTATCAGACACTGTATGCATTTATTAATTAAATTTATACGTTATGTACTTGATTTGCTGTTTCTCTTATGCAATCTTTATGAATATTTCTTATAATTTTATTTATATATAATATGTGATACAATTATAATGGTACATTATACAACACTCAAACTACAGTACTATTCTACATATAGGTATGTATTAATGTGTATTATATACCTCTCCGAATGTCATTCTTCTTACAAAACAAACATAAATGTAAATCGATATCATTTAAATATAATAAAAAAAAACAAAACTTTCAATATAAAGAAAAGTTATAATCCTATTGAGATTAAAAACATTGATTTTATTTATTTTTTTTTTTAATTTGTATATGGCACATGAACAAATGTTGATTAAACAAAAAAAAAAAAAACAAGTATTATACGAAAAACTATTTCTTATAAATTGGATTTCTGGAATTTTATTGTTTTTCTGTTACAAACGAATAAATTATACCTACGTTACATCTTCTAAGAAAAATGTAAATTAATGAAACAAAGAAAGAAAAAAGAAAATCAAATTCCCCTAAGTACACAATGCAAATACATAATTTTAAACGAAAAGAGAAAAAAAAAAAAAGCAAAACTACCTGCAATTGAAAACCCAACAAGATCTTGAAAACATAACATGAAATCCCGCGCTTAAACAAAAAAGGAAACGAAAGAATTGTATAATAAAAATTAATGTATGTATGTACATGTTAAATACGAATATGTACGTAAAAAAAAAAAAGTTCAACAAAGTGTAAAGCTATAAAGCGCTTGCAATTCAAATAAGAAACTTTTTATAAAACACAAAAAAAGAAAACCGTTGAAATTTGATTTCGAAAAGCATACAAAATGAAATTTCTATAACAAGCATCCGTTTTGTGTGCATGAAAGGGTGGATGGGACCGAAAATTTAACAAAAAAATAAAGATACTGACTTTCTTTTTACTTATTATCTCTCTTTTCTTTTCCTTTATAACTAAGTTGTTTTTCATTTATAAAATTTTTACTGATAGATGTACGTGTACGATTTTAGGTTGGTCCACGCCTGGGGCCGGGTCATAATGGATTTGTTGTATCTTTGGTTAAATGGGTTTCGATATCGACGCGACATATGGGACAGTGCTTGTTGGTTACCAGCCATTGATCAACGCATTCTGTGTGGAATAAATGCATACAGGGAAGTCGCCTGAAATGAGAGAAATTATAAACGGTATTAAGTACTTGAATGAATCATGCTCATCATCTATAAATAAGTGTATAAATTAATGCTAAAAGTTATTTTAAAAACTCTCACTTATCAAATTATTTTATGAGCTGAAATCTCTAGAAAACCCAAGTATTGACATCACAGCGAGATCGTGGAGAAGACCCAGGAAATCAAATCGATACTCCCCACTTACTTATTGTTTTAATAGAGACGAACTGTGCCCAGTCGGGGAACAGCAACAGCCAACGAAAATAGAAAGAGAAACGAACAAAATTGTAGTTACTCCAAGCCCTACACTTCACGCAAGAAAGGGTTAAGACAAGGCGACACGCTGTCATACGGTTTTTTTAATATCATTCTCGAGAAAATCGTACGTTACTCAGACGCCAGCACTAGAGGAACGATCTTTCAGAAATCTGTACAGGTACTCCGGTATACTAACATCGATGACGACAAAAGTAAATATATAAAAAAAAAAAAAAAGCCAACTTCCGACAACTCAGACAGATCGTCACAATAGACAGCTACAACTTTAAGGTAGCCAAGGACTCTACTGTCAGAAATAACACCAGTGCAGAATTCAAGAGAAGCATCTTGTTTTATTTTTTTTTTTCGGACTAAAAAGGCAATTGAGTAGTAAATCCTTTCTCAAACAATTCTTCATCTGTGGCGTAGAAGCAGGCATACATCTAAATCATCTAAGCGGATGGAAATGCCTTTAGCTGTTTTGAGCGAAAATTTCTCCGAGCAAGTTTTGGTACCCTTTTTGTTAATGGAGTGTAGAGCATAAGATTCAATGATGAGCTGCATGAACTCTACACCAACATGGAATTGATCGGAAGGATTCAAATCTATCGCCTCAGATGACTAAGACATGTAGAGCGAATAGACATCGGCGCTCCGGTCCAACGTCTTCAATTCCACGGCATCACAAACGCCTTGTTCGGAGTTCTGCAATGCGTTTCAAAGATCACGATTCCCCACTATTGTTTTGCGCAACGCTAGCATAGATCTTCTTTTGACTGGGTGAGTGGATTCTATTGCTTATTTTTTCGTTCCTTTAAGCTTTCTCGATTCAGCTTCTATCATCCAATTTGGTGCCAATGTATGCCAACTGTCATATCTCTTAGGTGATCAGGTGTAGCATCTAAGGGTAAAATCTATGGACGATTCATTTGAGTAACGTCTATAAGTCTCACTAGTTACTCGTGGCGGTCACCCGACAACGATTATTATACCACAGCCGATTGTATTAAAAATTGCATTTGAAGGTTCGACTTATATCTAGCCAAAGAGATAAATGTGAGAACTGAATGATGCACAACGTGCCCCTTCTCCAACACCATCAGAATCTTAGAGCGGAGGTAGGTACTGTCCACCACTTCTGATTCGGACGCCGTCCACTCGGATTGGGTCAGCTACAACTCTCTCAGACCCAGAGCTTTTCTTTTGTCGCAACTAGGCAACTACCATTACCTTAATTAATAGATGCGAGTACAGTGCTTAACATGCTGGAAATATGTTCCAGGGCTCAGGCAATTCAAAAGATTAGTTCAGTGGTGATTCTCAAAAACCACCAAAAAGTTCTTTCGCGGCACCACCACCACCACAGGCATGACAAACCTGCAAGAATATAAGTTGTCATGAAAAGCTTCTCAATTCGCCGTTCGAAGTCGGCATTAAACTGTAGGTCCCTTCCATTCGTGCGAAGAATATAACACGCACAACATGAATGGTTGTGAGAAGCTAGGCCTTGGCTCTCTGTGAGCTGCCGTGCCAAATATAAATACATACAGTTCAGTGGTACTCCTACAACACGAAACTCTTTACATTGAATAGGAAGGATGTTTATAAATTTCCTTTCGGGCCACTGCTACTCAAGATACCACCTTAACAAATTAAGCCTCTCTAGTGAGACAGTTTGCCGATTCTGTTTATGAGAGGATATTTTCTAGCCTATTCTATCTCAGTGCTCAGTCCTCATGTAGAACAGAGCCATATTCTTCACAAAGAAGTTCTCTTCCTACACACCACCTTTCATCAGAAGAGAAGAATGTCTTTTGGGGTAAATAGCATGTTATAGCACATTATTTGTTTTAAAAAAATCCAAGTGAATTTACCTCATTTCAAGTAACCAAATTATCCCAGGTATTATTATATTTGAAATTATATTATTGCCAAGAATTAACTTACCGAACTTCGTTATCAATTTCGAACAAGGACAAACAAATTGCGCATTTTTCGGCATCCTCGTCGGATTCGCTTTCTCGACGAATACGCTTATATTTGTGCGGTAGCGTGTTACGTTCTATTATTTCCTGTAAAAGAGAGAATAATATTTTAATAATAATAACAAATAAATTATTATCAATTTCAAGCCAAATCAACACTCCAATGGAGTAGGTATATGTTAGCGAAACACATACTCGCCATATGGTTCAGCTTGTCGACAGGCGACCTGAACATCAAAGGTTCATTTGTAGCCATGGTTCAACCATTAATATAACTTACCAATGAAGCACCACGATTTGGTCTCAAGGTTGGCCCAAAAACAATTCTAGATCCAATATCCTCAATAGATCTCAAGCTTCCCAATGGTGTTCTTAAGCCGATTTCCAAGCGTACTGGCGTCGGCAAAGCATAATGGTGAATCATATGATGATGGACAGCCGGAGTGGTCCTCTGTCGTGGCTGTGTTGTAGGCGGTGGCTCAAATGAACTGGACAAACTAACCATCGGATATGCCTGCAGAAAATAAAATTACATTACAACTATATTACAAGTACAAATAGATCCGACTTACTGGATCCAAACTGGAAACTGGCCCATTCCTACTATGCACGCATGAGCAAATATTTGGTATTTGCCGCGACCGATAGTTAGGCAGGCCGCGATTCGATGACAAGTCAATTGGTGTTGGCGTCAAGTGTCGACGATGAATCTCCTGCATGGTTTGTTGGCGGCACCAAAGATTTTGATGAACCAAGTATGGAGGTGGTACACCTACTCGATGATGCTGATGGTGTGGAGCTGACCCATTGAAAGTTGGATATCGTCGCGTTGGAGCACGCAGTGGAACATTAATGTCACGTATAAAGTATGGTGGATAATTGGAACTTTCTGTTGAATGTGCTGCAGGTGGCGAACGAATGTTAGCCCGCCGTGGCGGAGGTGGATGTTGATCTGGAGCTGGTTCAGATGATGAATCAACCTCAGCTGGGGGTGGAACAGGTGCCGACTCACAGGACACAGGTGGAATACTAGTATTTATAGTTGTCGACGGGGCAGCGGAGGTAGGGTTTGCAGTTGCCGTTGTAGTTGTTTGTCCTCGGGGACATTGCGGCCGATGAGAATAATACTCTAGCGGTGGATACATGTCAGGAATAATTGAATTGGTAGGAATATAATATGGCATTTCCTCGTGGAAACGATCGCGTTGACAAATACCACGATAGGCGTTGATGGGCATTGGAAAATCTGGTGGTGAGACTGTACGCAATCTTTGAGTGCGTGGTTGATACGGTGCTAGTCTTGGCGGACCAAATATGTTACCAAAAACAGTGGGCCGAATTCTATTCACATTGTAACGATATCCATCGTATGTACAACCGCCATTACCTGCTGCTGCTGCAGCTGCCGCTGACGATGAGGAGACTTCATTGTAACGACGACGATAGTCATGGTAAGAACGGGCATATGCTGCTGCAGCAGCAGCTGCTGTCGGTGTAGAAGAAGTTACTTCAGTTGGTGAAGGTGGTATTGGCGGGGCTCCCCGCTGTTGTGTAGATGATGTAGATCCGGGGACTGTTGAGCTGGTTTGTTGCTAAATAGAAAAAAATATTTGTTAAACATATTTAAACGAAATTAAACAATAACCCCAGGGGAGTTAAAAAAAAGGCAAGAGAATTAGGATAGCGAGACAAATAATTTTGCACAAGAACTATTTTAATCAATCATTTTAATTCTATAGGGTAAATCACCATTAAAGCCCCCGCCCATGTGAAATGTGCTCATCAAAAATACTATCAGAAGCCGTAGGTTAGCTCAACGGACCAAGAATAAGTGACTTTACACTGGAAACCAGGTTTCGTCGATTTTTTTTTTTTTTAAATTAGATCAAGAGTCTTGATTTCGGCAGAACTACAGAAACTCATACAAGCAAAAATTTCTCACAAAAACCTTAACCGTAAAACACCAAACGTGCACAGCTTTCAGCTTGGATTATTAATATTACACCCTTAAGGAGCACTGTTATCTCAAGAAAAAGAATGATAATATAGTCATGGAAATGAAATATGCGACTTCATGAAATCTATAAGAGAACTGTAAAGAATTGACAATATCTACTCGAAAATTTGCAAGCAGGAAGATCGTAGAACGAGGAACTAACCCAAGCCTTAAAAAGGAAATAAATTAAAATATAACTCACCAACGCCGACGGTATAGACCCTTCGGCCGGCTCATCGTCATTTGTCAGATCGATCGAGACAATGGGTTCGCGCGTTGAATGAACAAATACCACGTCATCATCATCGCCAGTGGAGTCAGATAACCAATCCAATTGTAAATCCGGCGCTGTTAGTACGTCATTTGGACGTGAAGAAGAAGAGCACTCTTCACCGTTCGTTGGACCCTCAGCAGGTGGAGCGTCCGGAACATCATGACTGGTTTTGGCTATCTTCTTTGCCGGATAAGAATCCTCAGAACCACGCCGTTGACAAAAGTGAAACTTTGGTATTATTCCTGCGTTTTTGGGTTTTCGTAAATTAACGACAACCACGTCGTCTTCATCGGATGAATCCGTATCGGCTTGTTCTTGATTGTAATGAGACATTCGCATTAAATCGTTGAAGATCGCTGCTCTTCGTGCAGCACTATTTACAACGAAGCTTGGACTCCTTTTTTGAAGACCGCTTGGCCCAGGTAATGATGATGGTTCATCGAAGTAACTTGTAGAAGAAGATGACGATGTTGTAGCGATGTCTGCAGCAGTTTCGGCTGCTGCAACAGTGGTGGATGGAGAATCTTCATTGACATTTCTTCTGTTTGTATCCTCATGTTGTTGTTTAATTTGCATATTCATGTTTACAGTACCACAACTGCTACTACTGCTACCAGTATCACAGCCACTAGTTGAATCAAGTTTGATGGACGATGTGGTCGACACATTGTTGATACTGGAACTATTACTTGCTATTTGGCATTGCTGTGCTGAGGATAGTACCTCTGATGATGATGCTATGGACGCTGCAGATGATGATAAAGAAGCTGTAGCTGGAGGTTTTGGTTTTGTTCCGACGTAGGCTTTTGTCGTGATTTTATTGGCCGTGGCGTTATTACAATCACTTTTGAGCGACTCAAAGTAGTCGACATTATTTGGTTGTTCATTCGTGTTCATACCCGGCGGCGGAGATGCATTACTGCTACCATTGCTGCTGCAACCACTGCTACTGCTGCTGCTGCTGATGTACATGCCATCGGGATTTATTTCAGTCTTAACTAGGTGGCCACTCGCTATATTTGGAGGCGGTGGTGGTGGGGGTGGTAATGGCGGCGGAGGTGGTTGTTCTTGCCGCGGATTGTGTAGATGATGAGGTGGGGGCAGTGGCGGTGGCGGAGGTTGATGATGGTAATGATGATTGTAATGTGAGAGAACCGGCGAGCGGTGTGAATATGTGTTGACCATTCCACCGTAATCATACGCAGAAGATGATGTCCAACATGAATGCTGCGGTAAGGGTGGATTGGAATACTCAAGATGATTTGCCTCATCGTCCATTATTACATTTCTGGATAAATCACTACCAACAGCATTGCCACTATTAATGGTGCTGCTACTGCTGGTATTATTACTTATAAATGATTGTGGCTCTGCTTGGCGACTCCTAGAGGTTATTTGGTATGCTGCGTCTCTAAAATAAATTATTGAAACTTTTAAGGACATTTCAAAGCATTAAGAATAGAAAAAAATAAAACTTCTGCGAAACATAGGCAATTGAATGAAATCAAATGTGTTCCATCATTACCTTGCTGACTCCCGTGGACAATTACATGTTTCCGGTTGACATTTCCGACACGAGAGCCATGGATCTCGACTCATCAAATCCACCTGATAGCGTTCCTGTGCCCCGTTCATGACATTTCTCCTCTGCAGACGAGGTGGCATTAACTGATTATGGTAGACTGGATACATATGCGGCAGATATGGCTCCGGGTGCATTGTATTCTAAAAATGTAAAGTATAAATTAATAGTTCTACCACAAATGAAATTAGTTTCAATCTTAACGGACGTATTGTAATCCTACTGGTTCCCTCGGTGAATATTGGTTGTATGCAAATAGATCATACGCTGCAACATACAATGTTAAATAAGAAATATTTTGGGTGTTTCTGCATGCTACTTACGTTCATCATTTGGGCGTGGTTCAATGTCATAGCTGTTTGATAGACTAGTTGCGGAAAATGCTGCTTCAAAGATTTCACGAAACGGTAAGTCATGATGTTCTTCGTGTTCATTATCCATTTTAATGAGACGTTTTGAATAATATTTTGCGTTCAATTTCTAGAAATCAGCGTGATTGATTGAGTAATCTAAAAATAAGAACAAAAAGGTAGTTGCCGGCATTGATGAAAAAGTTTTAATAACAATAATATAACATGCAGACTGTTGCATATTTTAAACACAAATATCTTTTGTGTGTTATCTTAGACATAAATTATCTAGGAACACAACCTAACTTCTGAAGGAAGCCAATAATTACTTATTTTAGCAGATGTTGAGTGAGCAGTGTCCAATAATTAGGAGTAAGACAACGAACAGGGCGAAGTTTACTCTCATATATAATACCAATATAATTCACTGCTACTCAACTAAGAGGATTACCATAATATTGCTGGTTTAAAGTGCTTCGTCGCCTAGGCAACCATACATTGGCCATCAACCAACCAAATCCAATCAACGATTAGGAATCGGCCGGGTCGACAAATAGTTCAATGTGACTAGTATTTCCAAAATAGAGTCTCTCGTTTACAGCACGTAAGTGAAGGTTAAAAGAAAGGAACCGCGCATTAAAAATATAGCCTGATAGTGATGCGGTTTTGATGCGAATTACTCCAATCTACACAGTTCATTTACAGCCTGCCCTGCATCCGGTTCGTTGAATAAGGGGACAAAAACGAAACGAACGGAAATGGCATGTAAGATTTCATGGTTCAAGATAGCATCAGCAATGTATTGTTTTTCTTGGTCTTGGAAATACAGTATGGAAATTACGCTTTTAGTTTGCAGAACCAGCACTCTCTTGTATTTATTAGGCATTTGAGGAAGAATTATTGAATAATATAGTAGGGATTGTCATGGGGTTCTTAATCCATAAACCATACGCATGAAACAAACGGAAACTTAATACAAATTAATATGTAGAATTGAAAGATTAAAGAGTTAATGCACTTGTTATTGAAGACAATTTAACAATCATGTATCTACTTGCGAACTGTTAGCATTCATTACAAAAGGTAACCACTAGTCAATTGGATTGAATTATTAACTATCCGTGCACCCAGTTGATGACACATTCATTAAAATCTAATTTCATAGAGCAAACCACAGCGAATGAAAAATAAATGATTAAATTGCTTGCTACGTGATGTGTGTGTATACCTACTCTGCTTCCATTCTCTTAACTCCTTCACAAGAGTATTGGGCTTTGTAGATTTTTGTTTTTTCTTTCAAATCGAAAAAATTATCCACCACTCCACACTTAGTATGTAAATCTAATTACCAAAATGAAATTCTTTTTGTTTGTTCAAAAAACTACATACAGCGATTTTGATTATTCATTCTTCGCTACGCCGACCGTCGAGATAATAGCGAGGCCCTACCCCATTGACTGTAGAACACTCTAGTATACCTATTATCAAAGGAATTTGATTTAAATTTGTTTGTATCTATCCATGTTACATGGTTTTTTGTGCAGTTCCTTTTTTTTCCTTGTCGTCGGCCACGGGAAACTGTATCGATTTTGCAACCAGCTGATTACACACCGAGATGGGACGGATGACTGGGGGATGGATGCAGTTTTCGCAGATTTCAATTGGAATTTCCAACCACCACCAGTGCAATCAGCCCCCGCTGTAGTCCACAAACTTTATTCCACTGCACTATCGAATGAAGTTTTTTTTCTTTTTTTTTTTTTAATCTACGACATCATCCCATTTGAGTGCAAGTTGCGAACGATACCAATTATTAATAAAAAAAAGTTTAATAAAATATGTATAATGACCTTTTTCATGAGACGTTGATATAGAGAACTGTGTGTGCCTTCCTTTTTTGCTGCTCACTTTTATTTCCTTCCTAGCCAGAGTGGAGAATTTATGTACATCTTTTTTTCTTGGGTTTCATTCGTGTTGCAAGTTTCTGCGAGATTTAGGAGGAATTTGTAGGTTTTCTAATAGTTGCTATTAAGTAGGAAAAATTGCCCACCAAAAGAAAAACAACACTATAAACGCAAAGACTACGGCGCACAGAGAATGACAGAGAATAGGAACTTTATTCTTTTGCAAATGTTATTCCCATAGCGTACGCGAACGGCTGCTGTTGCTGTACAGTACAAGCAATCAAATACGGCTGTTTGTGCTTGTGTGCGGCTAGCTACGACGAAAACAAGGGGAAGACTTCGAGGTTTGTAGTGCCGTGATTGAAATGAGTGTATTCAGTATTCAGATTGTAGTTTTGTATATGTATATCACCCCGTCTTCACGAGCTATCAACTAATAAATATGAAGTTTGATTTGTTTTGGTTTTGTTATCAGGATAATGTGGCATTATTAATGGATCCTCACAAAGTATTTTATTTTAGAATCGGCTACGAACAAACGGTAATTTATTTCTACAATTGAAAATTTGTAAGACTTGGATGGTAAGCTTATTCTGCTCGAAAGTCATGGTTTTAGAAATTGCTTTACAAATGGTTTTAAAAATACATTTGCAAAGTCAGTTACTTATTTATTTTATAAGCATTGAAACCTCAACTTGAAATTAAAATGAAATTAGTTGTCAAAACTTTTATTTTCTTAAGTTTCTGGTATCATTCGCACTTCAGTTGATCTACTGTCAGTAAGAATTACGTATGCACCTGACGTAATTCGTACATCAATTTATTTAATTCCAGAAAAAAATTATATGCACCTGGCGTAATACTATTTTTTAGCCACCCTATTATTTGATACACAATAAGCGAAAAATGGATTTGGCATCACTACAAATCAATCCCGCAGAACCTGCAGCCATTTTTTATTTTATTTGTCTCTTTCTCTACTGCACAAATTCACGTTTTCATAAGTTTTCCATCCCTTTCATCGAACACTTGAATCGCAAAACTTTTCTCGTAAAGTTCAAGCATTTTTGTAAGTAAATTTCAGCGAATATCCTTAAAGAAATTAAGCATTAAAATAAATAAATTCAAAATTTCGACATAGGAATTCTATTAAATATAAAAGTCACAGTTCGAAAGTACATATAAGATGCCGAAGAATAAGGGAAAAGGAGGTAAAAATCGTCGTCGTGGAAAGAATGAAAATGAATTCGAGAAACGTGAATTAATTTTCAAGGAGGACCAGCAGGAATACGCTCAAGTCACCAAAATGCTGGGCAATGGTCGACTCGAGGCAATGTGTTTTGATGGCGTGAAACGCCTATGTCACATTAGAGGAAAACTCCGGAAAAAGGTACGTCATAGAAAATCGAATAAAACGAAAAGAAAAAGTACCTTCATGGGGCGGACATTTTGTGAAATTTGTCGAAAAATTAACCAATTTTTTTTTTTAATGAATCATGGAGTATTCAAGTGCAATTAATATAACACCAAAAACTAGGTAATTTTCGATTTCATGCGCAGTAAGTCTGCGATTCCTTTGTCTTGCATTTGGTAAATTAGTTTAGGAGAATAATACAGTGGGTTACAAAAATGTAATTTCATTGCCATAGTGTTCGATATACTGGGACAAATTCGTTTAGTTATTCAAAGTAGTGATTGTTATAACTTCAAAGGATCATAAAATAAAGTCTGTACTACCATCGTGGCTAAGTTTGCCCCTGCAGACAGCAAAAAATCAAAATCGATCTAGCATGTTTGTGTTACACTATCTCTATTTGATCTCAGAGCTAGGCTGAATCTAGTCCAACTTTTTTATTTGCTTAACACATCCAACGCTTTAGACCAAAGACTCACCTGAAATCACATTAGTTACGTTTAGAGAAAACAAAACAAAAATTGTCCATTGTGCGTTGAAGCGCATGAAAATTCTCCATCAAACTGGTTTCTTGAGATTGAATTCAATTTTCTTACGGGGACGCCACAGAATCATGGAATTTGGTTTAAAAAAAAATGTGTGAAAAATCCCGGAAATTTCTCATAAAATGCGGGATTTTTTTTCGAACAGATTTGAGAAAAAAATTAAAAATTTTGAAAGCTAAATATGTACATAATTATGATTATGCATGTTTACACAACTTATGTATTTAGTCAAAACAGTTCAATGGAAATGTTTAAACAGTATCATTCTAAAGTTCTGTAGATGATTCCCAGTAAGACTTGTAGTTTAATCTCGTTTGTGACTGGGATCTCCTCACACTTCGTGAAGCGAAGTTTTCCATCATCAGGAAGATTCTTTTGCAAATCTCAAATGCTTGGCAACCTGCTTGACTCATCTGCTTTAAATAATAAGAACTCTATCACATTTCACTGGATCACAGGTGGCTGTCGTGGCTTAGTGGTTAGTAGGCTGGACTTTTGAATTAAATTACATATCACCTTCGGTAACTTTGGTGTCACTAAGACAAGCTTCCTAACTTTATAAAAAAAAGATAGATGGCATAGTGCTTGAGCTGCTTAAGGCGCCTTTCAGACAAAGCGGTTTTCGTTCGCCTTTCAGTCTTTACGAAACTTCGTGGCTCATTCGTCTACAACATTGTATAGGGTGATGGCATGTAAGGTCGGCCCCCTCTAGTAGTCGGCCACCGCGCCAAAAAATGATGCGTTAAAGTTAATGCGTTTGTTAAACACACATGCAAATTTTTTTTTACAAAAGGTTAACGGTTTTCCTGTCTGTGAGCAAAAGGTTGTTGCAATGCAGCTGCTAGTTTCTTCGTCAAAATTGTCACTTTGATTCAACTTCTTGACTGAAGTGAAAAGTCTGGATTTTAGTAGTAAAAAAATAGTGGAAGTGATTTACAAAAAAGTCTTAAAATCAGTGAAATATTGACAGTAACTGCGTTATATCATTATATTTATCTTATTAATAGATTCTTTTTACTGTTTATTGAACACAAATCTAAAAAAAAAATTATTTTAAATAAAAAGAGGCCGACCTAAGAAGACATTTTTTTGTGTGATTCTTCTAAGGTCGGCCGCCTTGTGAAATAGTGAAAATAATTAAAGTCTGGTATAAAAACTGGGGCCGACTACTCAATACTTAACTGGCCGACTTCTGAAGTAGAAGGGGCCGACTACTCAAAAATGAGGTTTTTATTAACATTTTTGTAAATAATTTGTTTTAGGTAGTAAATACACTAAAAATGACTTGAATTTCATAATTAGCACATTTCAATTAATCAGAAATGCTGAATATTCTATTCTTTATTATAATAACGGATTTTTGAAAGCAAATTAAACGTAAAAAAAAAGTTAAGGGGCCGACTACTGGCTCCATCACCCTATGTATTTTTTTGTATTCTATTCGAATTTATTTCAAATTTCAAATAAAAATTATACAAACCGCGCGGTTTCATGTTGAAAATTGTTTACTCGTAAGGACTTAAGTCGGGTCCCGTAGGGAAATAAAGTTAGAAGTACACAGACCACGAAAACGACTGAATCAAATTTGCACTAGATAACATACCTACTCTAAATAGTTATAGTTAGTAATAGCATAGCAAACTGGCAGCTCCCTATGCCATTTAGCCTTAGCGTTTTAGGTTTAATGTGCAGAAATTTACTTTTCTTTCTTTCTTAACTAGTTTCTAACTCTTTCTTTTACCCTTAGCTATACTAATTTTCAAAAGATACTGTCCTTAAAGCATGCATGTTTGGATAAGGGCACTACAATTGTTATATGGGGGGGGGGCTATGATTGTTTTTGCACAAAATACATATTCAGTTATCATATAAGGACTATGGGAATGATTAAAGACTGAAGCTGAACGCATGTATTCTTTTTAGAAATCATAAAGGGCAGAGATAAGTCGGGAAGCCCCGACTTTACTTCACTCTCTTTCCATAAATAACTTTCTTTAGAACTCAGATATAAATTAACCTTTTCTTTTCTATGTGCCTGAGATAAAAAGGCAAACAACCATATCTAGGTATATCAATAATACAATGTATTTCCTTTTCCAGGTTTGGATCAATCAAGGCGACATTATTCTCGTTGGCCTTCGCGATTATCAGGACTCAAAAGCTGACGTCATATTGAAGTACACACCAGACGAAGCTAGAAATCTTAAAACATACGGTGAATTCCCAGAGTCAGTGCGTATCAATGACACAGTCACATTCGTCGAAGATGGTCTCGACGAAGACATTGAGTTCGGTGATGAAATTAGTTCAGAAGATGATGCAGATTCAGTTGATAACATCTGATCAACAAGTTAAATTTAAGTCAACAAACAAAAAACAAAAAAACGAAATATGTAAAACCTTTAAGAAATCTTTATTTTCTTTTTTTTTTTGTTAACTTATATATATTTTACAAACTCAAAACAAAACACAGAAACTTTATTTTATTTTAATTTTTCCATTATTTTTGTCTGAACTTCCATTGCATATAGAGTTAACCACAATGCTAAACATAAACATACCTAAGTCCTCTAAATCCACAGATTTTTCTTCCTTTTTTTTTATTTTTCTCGGAAATAAGCGCTGTGAATTGGTTTGAATATTTTATTGTTCTTTTTTTTTCTTTAAAATTTGTTATACATCTTTGTTCAAGTAGGTTACAATAAATTCATATTAAATCATTCTTAAAAGAATAAAATAAGAAAATAAAATAAAAATAGCGAAAAAAAAATTGTAAAAGCCGAGGAAAACTAAACATTCTGTTTTATTTAAGAGTGTCATTAAAGGTTTCTTTTTTTGTCGGGATTGAGCATTTGAACTTCAGAGAAACTCCATATTGGGGTTTATGAACTGCTGTTAAGTCGAAGAGAAAATATTCCCAGTTTCAGTGCAGTCTTCATTCATCACTTATGGTTATTGAGTGGTTTAACAACTGCGTTAGGACACTGCTCTCAAACTACGAAGTTTTAAGCGACAACCGAGAGAACACTCTAAATTAAGGTGTGAGAGAGAAAATACATGACATACATCGCTGGCAGAATCCCAATCAAAACGATCTCAGATAAAATCTATTATTTTCGAGGTTGTAGCAATGAGCTACTGAGTCCTAAGCCCAACATCTTGCTCAATTAGGTCCCGATAAATAGACACATCGATGGCGAAGAAGAAAAGATCACAGAGCAAGAACCGGGTCAGGTCTTAAGTAATCAATCAAGCCACCAGAGGACATTCATATTCAAATCGGGATGTTTGTGGGAGGCAGACCAAACTGGGCCCCTACTCTCTATTGCGATTCTAAAGTTCGGATTGTTCGAAAGGGGACATTTTGTATGGACAATTTGAAACGCAATTCATAAAATCCATACAAAATTTCCGTTTTCAAACGATGCGAACTTTAGAATCGCAATACAGAGTAGGTGCCCTAGCGTTCTAAGACCTCTTGGCTTCTGCCGTGTTTTCATCGATTTATCTCCTAGATTTACATTTTTATTACTAAATTCCAGCTACATTTTTCTAATCAAATCTAGAAACGCTAACTATTTATTACGCACTTACTAAAGATTGTAGTAAGTTAAGCGATCTATTATGATAAATACCATACACTTCTAACGCCTGTCTTATTATTTTTTCCAGAAAACATTGTGCTCTGCTTCCTCATTTAACGATTATTTCAGGTCTTTCCATGCTCTAGGAGCCTATCAAGCTACGAAAAAGTCCGACCACTTTTTGTGGCGACAGATTTACGATTTCCCCATACAAAAGTTAATTTGAAGTACTAGTCGCCCAGAATGTTTAGTAGGTATCTCTCCCAGATTTTTGCCGCCATATTTTATAGTTCCCTTTCAAAGTAAGGTAAGGGCTAACGGAAGAGACACAATTTGTATGCAGCCGTGTATATTTAAGGTTGCTCTATAAGATAGCGTCCTCCAAAATGTTATAATATGTATCGTTAAGCGCTGACATGTCGAAACATGGCAAACAAAAAAAAAAACAGGACAAACGTTAAACCTTAAGAAATAAGAAGACACTGATTTTACATTTTCATGATTTCTCATTATGTACTCAGGATCAATTTTTTGGGAAATCTAGTCCTCTAGGAGCAACGAAAGATCAGGAAGGTGTTGAGGTAATGTGCACCAGTGGGTGATTCAGTAGATTTTTTTGGGCTGAAATGTTGTTCCAATGTGTACAGCTAGTAGTTTCTGGTGGATACCTAATTTGTAAAATTGCCTTTGAAGTGGTTATCTTATTCAACTAAAGTCTGCAGGCCAGGCCGTGTGCTTCTATCTGCGTAAGGCTTAGTGATTCCTTTAAGTATGCGATTAAGTGCAAATATGGTACGTCGTAGTCGCAGTCGTTTCACTTGCGTTGGTGTTGTGATGCGATGTTATGTAGCTGAGTTTATGATGGAAAGTTATTTGATCTGGTCTTGGTGATTATATTCATGTTGTTAAGTTAAACCATCGATTGGAGACAGGAGTGACCATTTGAGTAATGAAAGAAAGAACGATTTGCAGACAGGGGAAAGGCAACATCAGTCAGACTATGGCAGGGAAGGTAATAATGTTGTGTTCTTAAATTATATAAATTGATAAATTCTATTATTAAGAGCGAATGAGCCAGGTGCTGCAGTGGAAGGCTTATCTGCACGGTCATTTAGAGCATGAACAATTTCATCAATTGGATGGTTTGTACCACAGGCACATTAAGTTAAGCAGTTTTATATTTTTAATGCGGGTAGGGTAAGATTTTCCAGTATGGGTATCACAATCGGTCTATAGAGACCTGCGTGTGGCACAGAGGTAGCTCCTCTTGGCCATCCCACGTACCTAACCCAATCTACTTGATCCCTAGCTACAGTGTTGTGCGAAAAAAGAAGGTATTAAATAGGCAGTTAAATAAATTACAGCTTACCCTGCGTTGAGCCTTCTCATCGCTATGTACCTACACATTTTACCATAAATGCTGTGATCTATTAATGTTTACTCTGAAAAATGAAGGAAACCCTTTTTAATTAATAAATAACCTCGTTCATTGATTATTTCAGTTTTATTTCGAATATCAGAATAAATTTACACTTTATTCATACATTAGTAATATTTTCTATAAATGTTCCATTAATTTGGAAGTAACTCCTTTTTTATATTTATTTACAAATACGTATATAACATGCTTCTCTTATAATTTGCCCTATTTATATATTATAAAATGGGTTTTTAAAAATTTCCTGTAAAATATGCTATCTTTTTAAAATTTTATATTAAATTCAATAATTTTCATGAAAAAATAAAAGAATCAAAATTAAAATAAATATATATTTGTGGAAACAAGCGATAACGGCTTAAGGTGGTTAACTCATTCAGAAACAGTCTGAAGGTTATTTTAAAATCGATACTGACGATGATACAATACCCTATCAATTGTTTTAAGAAATGTCGTTACATGATATAAATAATATTGTGAAATACAATTGAAATAAAACTCAAGCAGTTATCGCTTAATTACCTAGAAAATTATATGAGTAGTTTTTTCGTCATAATGAGAATCAGTTAATCTTGTCTTTTAAGAAGTCTCTTCTTTTTCTTCTTTTACTGTGGCATGAATATAAATTCTTATTTTTATTAACAGAACCTTAGTTCAGTTAATTGCTAATTGTTATTCGGTGTACATGATTACTGTGTCTCGAAATATATATTTTCTTTTAGTTGTAATAATTCCCTTATGATTATTTAGTTATGAGTTTTTTTTATATGTTTAACTGCAAGTATGATATGTCAAACTTAACACTTTGGAAGTATAAATGTTACATTTTAAATAAGTTTATAAAATAAAATCAATTTAAGAAAAAAATATGAAGGAAATAAAAATGGAATGATGTAAAATGTAAGTAGAACAAGTGAATTTATTGATAAACTAATTTTGAAAGTTGTTACTGTGGGTGTTTATGATGTTCTATGAGCCTGTGCCCTTTTCTTTTCTGCGTCCTTTTTGATGTCTTGTAATCAAAAAAGGGACCCCTGAATTGCACATCAGCAGGAGAACATCTACATCTAGAAATGTTTATTCGAAACATAACATCTTTTTACAGATTTTGACACTGTATAGTAACAAACTATACAGCTATGTTAAGTTTTTGCATTTCTGTTAAACGTGTTCGCCGCTTCTTTAAAGTCTGTAGTGATTTCACAGAGTCGTTCGATATCAAAAACTGAGTTTACACAAAGTGGCGCATTATGACTTGATTTCTTTTTTATAATACTCATAAGTCGATTTGAGCTGCCGTACGATTTTCAAGTTATATAATTTCCCTGTGGAATAGCAGGTAACGAACTTGTGGGTATACCAGCAAGAAAAAGCGAAAAAAAACCAGTGGATGAGAAACCGCCTTTGTACGCACAAAAGTATCAAATAAAGGAAAAGCATAACAGAAAAACTCTTGTCTTTGAAAGAACAAAGAGTATCTAAAGCTTTATGATGTGCTTTTTATTATATTACAACTTCATGATACTCGAGGTATTTGATTACCTAGGATCATACAATTTCGTAACACAAATGCAAAAATTAAACGAAGAATCATCCTTGCCAATTACAGTTTCCTTAAGCTTCAAAGGTAGCTGAGTAGGAAAACCCACTTATGAAAAATTAAGAACTTGGAATAAAACAATGCAATGACCAACTGTATGAGCTTCTGAGCGAAGGTCTGAAGGTTGCGATGGCTCGGACAGAGATCCTCTGCGGGCTACGTGCTAGTTAAGTAAGTTAGTTTGAATACAACGACTTCGTTGGCAATGACATGTAGAATGGATGGATATCAAAGTTCCGACCTGGAGTGTGTTTAAATTTATCTGTGACGACGTAGTAGGAGGGGAAAGCGCCTCAAAATTTAAGTTAAATCTTGTATGTCGATGTCCAGGTGAACGCTGAACTGCAGCAGTAAAGAGTTGTTGTGTACTCTAATGTAAAAATGCATAAAGAAACTAAGAGTGACTGAACAATATCACCAACGATGTATATCTGGTTTTAATGAATTAAGTATGCTTGTATGCAAAATGTTGGAAATATAAGAAAGAAAGTGACGCAATTATTGAAAGAAGCAATTTTGACTTGTATATCATGATGACTTTGCTTCTTTAAATCAATTTTTCCCATTTTAAACCAAGAGAGGCACAGTCGCAACCTGCTTTGCTAAGATTCACTTCATGTTTTGTCATTTCAATTAATTAAAAACTATCAAACTCATTAAATTGCATTTAAAGACAACAAAAATCTCAGAATTATACAAACATAGCATAATAAATTCACTATATTCTCTTCATTCCTTGTTTCCTTTTTTTTTTTACTCTTTTATGATATAAAACCGAATAAACTTAGGCAAATAAAAATTGTATAAAATAATATTATATAATAGTTAACAGTTTAATAGATATATGTATAAATATATACTTTGAATGAGTCCCTTTAAAGTTTAGGTAAGTTTTGAAGGTTTGTTTAATCTGTATGATGTGAGGGTTTGCTATAAGAAAAAAAAAATTAAATAATTTTTTTTCATTAGTTTGGACAAGGCGTTACAACTGGTGGCTGATTGCTTACCATTCCCGTTAGCACCATGAGAAAAATGGGCTTTTATTTTGGAAGCGCTGGGTAAATGAAAAGAATCTACTATTTGAACCGACTTTACATCTAAATAAGACAACAAATAGATAAATTGATTAAGAGTGACATATATTTTGTTTAATTAGAATTACCTTTCGATGACAACAGCTGGCATTTGGACTAGTTGAACGGGAGATTTACCATCCTTGAGGGCTTGGGTTAGATTCAAAATTTGGCCGCGCATCACAGACATTTGACGTTCATATAATTTCTTATCGAAACCTTTATCTTGCTGTTATAAAAATAATAAATGCAATGTAAATTGGTCAATCACTATTTGAATTTATCATAGGCAATAGTAATAATGGTCAGAAACCACCATAGACTTAAGCTCATGGACAGACTCTTTGAAAAACTCATCAGTATCAATTTTTCGAGAAGTCTAATAGTAAGTATTGGTACCAAAAAAACATAAGGAGTCAAATTTTGTATGCAAAAAAGGCAATTAACTCCGTGTCTCAGTACAGAGCGTTAAGATGAGACGGCACAGTTCCAACTATCCAGCAACGCTCAAAAGTGGCTTTAATGGTTAGTGCATTGGATTGCTAAGCGAGGGAACACAGTTTCGAGGCTCAAAACATTCAAACGTATAATCTGTAATAAGAAAGCTTCTCATTCCATCGTTCTGAGTCGGCAATAGAACTGAAGGTCTCTTCCATTCTTGCATACAACATGAATGGTTGCGAGGCGCTGGGCCCTCTCTATCTCCCTATGAACAACTTATACTCTGGGAGGTTTCTCATTTTCTGCCGGGAAAAAGAACAATTGAATATTTAGCTGCATTGTAAGAGAAAGTGTGATGGACCGAACAACTGTAACACCATCAACAAGTAAACCTATAGTCTTAATTTATCTCCGACCTTAGGGTTAGTTTTGAGAATATGACTGATTAAAGGTGTATAAAGAAATAGACTTACCTTAAACAATTGGTACAAATCGCCACACAAATCCTCAACAAAATTCATATCGGATAAAGCCGGCAGTACTAGCTGCTTCGTTTCTTCACTAAAAGGCTTTTTTGCCTGTGGCAACCACGCCCAATGGTACGGGTATGCACGCCAAGAATCAGGATGTTTGAATGGAAACGCCAGCCCATTATCGATGGCGGCGATCTTTATTTCGGGCAATTGAACCACATTCCAATTGGTTATATCTTTTTTTTCATCATTTTTGTCATCGTTTTTCCGTTCTTGTTTCAGTTTACTTGGAGCTCCTGGCCCCTGCTTGTTTTGACTAGTACTAGGTTTTGAGATTTGCTCTGCCTTATATATGATTTCATCTGTTATGGCTGCCACCACCACAGTTGACGTTATATCAGATTTTATATTTGCTAATTTTGTCGGTGTAATGGTTCCATTTACTTGTTTGACGATTTTCGGTTGATCGTATTTAATTAACCAATTGTCATTTCCTCGATCAGTGTTTCGTATAATGTAGTCCAGAACTACTAATTTTTCGAATTGAAGTTGAAAAGATTTCGCTAGGTTTGGAGCGAGCGCTTCGTTTTCAAAGCGTCGTAGCCAGTAATCGGCATCCCTGTAGCCTTCTACAAATATTTGAAAAGATCCTTTCTGTTGACAAAAAGAGACACAAATGGTTACGCTTGGTTTATGCACACGGTCAATATATGTATGTATGTACATACCTTTAGTGGTAAACTCATACGATTAAATTTTGCTGATGGGAAGTGCGTTTTGATTTGTTTTTTAAGCTTTGCCTTTCGTCGATCGATTCGAGCATAGTTAAATGTCTCTGCAACTAATCGAACTATCCTTGTTTTGGGTACAACATTTAAATTTAATTTTTGGTCCACTAGACTTGCTCCAGCTTCGGATAGGTATCTGTAAATACACCAATTCTTTGTTATGAAACACTTATTATGGTTGATGTGTACTTTACCCTTGATTGGGGATTAAACAAGCCCGCCCGAAACAGCACGGGCAGCACAATTTATGCATCCATTTTGTCCATTTGGGATTCATTCGGCCATAGGGTTCCTCATCTTTGGGCTTGAATACTGCTAGGATTTTCTGTAAATTACAAAACAGTAGCATAAGAAGTGTGTTACAGTAAAAATTACAATACAATTCGGTCTTTCGTGGATAATGTTCAATTCTCATCCAAAATTCTTCCAATGAGCTCGCTTGGAGAAATTCCCCGATTTGAAATTGATGTGTCTTACACATTTGCTCTTGCTTCAATTGTGGACGCTTGTAAACTTATGGCTTGAAATTAAAAGCGATTTTTGAAGCCGACAAAAAGGATTTCGCAGAAGTTATCTAGCAAGGGCAAAATAATTTACGTGCTGTCAAAAATAATGGAATCTTGAAATCAACGAATCGAATTAAATGGCAGTCTAACAACGCTTAAAGGAATGTACGGTAGCTCTCTAGATATTGATGATCAAACCAATACTAATATATGGCGTGATCGTCGAACAGGAAAAGTCTGTCTCTCACACATGTTTTATTTCACCAGACAAATTCCGACTTGGTTGAATCATAAATGCTTTGGCAGCTTGGTCTTGCTTAATAGGTTGCAAACATTAGGACATTTGTAGGTGTCATATCAATGCAGTTCTAAATGGGCGCTAGAAATTGTACGAAAGTCTTGAATTAAATCTAATTTTGTTCCTTTCGAACATAGACTCAATTTAAATAAATCTCTAAAACACAAATTGATACTTGATGTATCTTTTAAAAAAAGTCTTCTTCAAACTTACCCCCGAAGAATTCTTGACAAAATAGGACCCACTACTTCCTTGGTATATTCTTTCTGGATTTATACCATGTTCGATGGCGGTTTCGGATTGGTAAACTATTTCATGAAAATCTGGATCATCTGTAGATGAGAAAAGAAGAAAAAATATTTATTATATAGTGAAGACAACTGAGTAAATATAATGAAGGGCACAGAAAAAATTATAACGACACTCAGACGACGAGAAAGTCATTTGAAAATGTATGGTAGTCCTGTTATGGCTATCAAAATACACAAGAGAATCAACAATGGCATTTTAATCTCAAGATAATGCATCGTTTGGTGTAAATTTTGGTACGACGGCGAAAGGTGATGTTATGTAAAGATTTATTGGTTATTTTGTTGAGATTTAAACCTGAGTCAGCATGTAAATCAGTTCAGTCACAGGGAAAAAAAAAAACAGCAGAATCTTATTTTATTTACTTTAACCCCTCGTTGAGTAAAGGATATCAACAATGCCTGACGACCATCTTTTGTTGAATTCTGCAACACGTTCCAGCGCCCTTGATTCTTTCTCAACTGTTCATGTTTGCTTAGGGCTTACTAATGGGTGTAGTCGCGCTGTAAGATGTGTTCGATCCACTGCCTTCGCTGTATTGTGATGTCTATTCGTTCATGATTCGATCTTATATGGAGCTATTCGTTGGAGATGCGGTTCGTTCAAACTATCTTCACCATTTACGTAGACACCTTGCAGCTTAAAAAAGACAGCAGTAGTCACTTTCCAAGTAAAGAAGAACTGATTCAACGTTTCAGCTTGATTTGGATACTGCCGGAAGAACGCAAAAATCTGGCCAGTTTCCATATCCCATCAGATTTCCCTCTTTAGGTAGCTTGATGATTAATCTTTCGTTTCACTCTTTTGAGTGTTCAGCTTAGGAGAGCCCAGCCAGGATACCACCAATGCCTACCGCTTTATTTTATTTGTGGACTTTTATCTCTGTTGCAATAAGCACAGGTGCGAAATATTCTCTCCTGAGTTGATACTCATTTGAAATAAGAAAGTCATAGCGAAGACTCTTAACGTATCACGCCTAACGTCTTCCTTCCTTCTTTTTTTCACGGTACTGGGTTTCGAGTTCGCACTTTCGAAACTTGAGGTTGCTATTATCCGAATATTAAGCAAACTACCGTCTACGATCCACCTCCATGCGTTATGGGTTCTCATTTTAAGTCTTTCACCGACATACATACAAATTGAGTGGGGTACACTGTTCATGAATGCACGGCATAGGAGACTCCTTTAAAGAAGAGCAATCTGTGATTCAGCACACTTCACAATACAGTTATTAACCACAATATTAAGAAGAAACTAATAAACTTACGAATCAAATTCGTTCTTAAAATAATCAATTTGCAAGGACGTCTTTGAATTGTAAATATATCAATTGGAAAAATCCTCATCCTAGAGCGAATCAAATGTGTAATACATACTCCACAATTTAAAATAAACTGAAAACTTACTAATTCAATAACCTACAGATAGGGCCAACTACAATGTTAGAGTGGGAAGTGCGGTGAAGTTTATTATTATTTTATTTATAAGGGAGGAATTTATAAAGCATGTTTGTTTGCTGGTGGATTGATGGTATGGGAAAGTTCCTATAATCGTTATGACGACACATAAGGAAAAAAGACATCTGTGAAATAAATTTTTTTTTTTTAAATTAGTTGGATAGGTATGGAATTCGTAGAACATGTATACGTGTGCAGACTTATAAGTTTCTACAACAACCGGTAAGAAATTAAAAATTTCCACACATTTTTATGCTATTGAAGGCAGCGATAAAAACTTGGAGCTCACATTGTTTTGACTCAAGGCATGCCCTGAGCTGCCTAAATTCTATATCTTTCTTCTACAAATAAAGACATATCCATGTTCAGTGTGAACGCCTTAAGCCGTACCCCACTAATTGGCATGTACCTACCAGTGTGGCTACCAGCCCGGCTAATCGTCTAAGAATTAAAGAATTTTAGTTTAAAATCAACCACCTCTTCATCGATTTTAAGGCCACGCCTGACAGCATTTATTTCTTGGAGCTCTACAGAGCGAGGTTAAATTCGGGATCCCGGGAAAAGCCACTGAAACTCGGTATACCATGCGATTTGGATACTCTTCCTCGGGTCTATACCAGACATGTGCCGGATTTTGGAAAGGTGAAGTGCTGACTTGCGATTTCTTCAATCACGTTTAGGAGTACATAATGCGTAGGGCTGGCATAAACACCATTCAGTTGCTGGGGTACACAGACTATCTCACCATCTCAGCGTGTCGAAGAAAACGCGAAAAGAGGACAAAACGAAAGATGTGTATGTAGTCCGAAAAATGAAATCACGTCGTCTACTTTGACTTGTACACATCGCGCAAATAGACAATAATGCTCTAACCAAGAGAACCTTTGAATCCAATTCGTCTGTTTCCAGACAACCAGAACACCGAATAGAGGTCAAAGTAACAGGTAGAGACTTTTGAATGCCTGAGAGCCTGTCAAAGAAAGAAGAACACGCTACGACGAACTGTTTCGAAGGAGACGAATACGAGTACCATTTAAACGAAGAAAGTGATGACACCAGATTTTTGTTGGTCCAGCTTAGTACCTAAATTCTCAGTCCCCAGATACGAGACAAAAGAGGGCCAAAGCTCTGATGTAAACATAAAAAGTTCATGGAAGCACGGCAGTTTTAAGTAGCCAACTGGAAGCAAAGTGAATCGAAAGTGCGTCTTTCAGCCATTCACTCTTCGCAAGTTGGAAGGCCACGTATGTACATACGTATGACTGGCGAGAAATAGGTTTAGTTTTTTATGTGCCTAGACATTAAACAAATAAAGTAAACAATACACAATTCACCATCATCCTCTTGGGTTATGTATGTATGGTTCTATTCACGTATATCTCGATTGTACACTTCATGGTTATTAATTTGCACTAAATTTTCAACAAGTTAATACATTGGAAGCTCTCCCGCAGTCCCGCACCAACTTCAAGAATAAAAATTCAAAATGCTTCTTATCGCAATTGTTTACCTTTGTACAGTAAACCAAAATGAAATTGGAACGCTTGTAATCAATACAACACGATAAAGAAATAAAAAAAAAACCTTATCGACATTCCGTAAGCATTACCATCAGAACTCGGGCACCGAAATATAGAATAAACCGATGAATCCATTAGTGCAGCCCTTGCACTTGATGGGTAGCTCCTGGCACCATGATGTAACTCCTGTTGATCTCCACTTAAGTTGGTGCATTCTAATTTCACGAGAATCGTAGAGTCCATTTCTACTGGCAGGTAAATAATTAAACTACAAATCAATCGAAAGACGTGGCATGTATCTAGTTCTAGCTAAAATTTTAAACTAAATTTACGGTAACAAAATAAAGTTGAATCGCACGATGTTTACGTGCACCTTTCACGCTATGTGCTGGAACTGAGTCAGTCAAGCGTTTATTAGAAATAAGGTAATCGCCTCGCCATGGTAATTCGTGATCGAATTTTGATTAAATGAACACTTCATACGACAAAATAAAAGCCTTATATAGGCGGATGCACGTGTTTTATCTGGAATACATTAATGACATTGTTTGCTTACATAGATTTTTAAGAGGACAATTGAAACAGCAACATAGGGGTGAACCAGTTTCATTCTTTAACTTGACAACTAATGACGTAAAAGATGCTGTTGAACGTACGGTAGTAATTCCCTCGACAGTAGTTGAGCAGAGACAGCCATCTCTGTTGCATTCACATAATCTTCTTTCAGATCGGTTTCGAGTTTCAGATGTTTCAGATTGAATGGAATACAGAGAATAATGTGACATTTTTCTAACTTAAGTGATTGACAGGCGATTACTTTGATTCTTCTTTATGTGTTTTAGTAGGAGTATTATCTATAAGAACGCCTAGACGACTTGTCCTAGGCCTAGACATGACACATCGAGCAAGGTATGTCTATTGTAAGGAATATACGCACATTTAGCGATATCGAAGGTGCCTTCAATAATGCCCAAACTAAAGCAGTAGAAAACGTGCTCCTGAAACTGGTGTGAAAAAGTGTGAGTGTTAATTCTAAACATACAACGAGAGGTCACGGTCGTTCTGGTATCGAAAAGTACAAAGTATGTACTTGTTTCGTTCCCAAAGATCAAGACTGGAAACTATGTGAAATCGATGGTGATGGCGAAAGCCTTACCGAACTGTTTGACATCAAAAACGATCTAAGACAAGGTGAAGGGTTTTCCTGAAACTTCTTCAACCTCTTACTTGAAAGAAAGTATGCCCGATAACTACATCTACAACAAAGGCGATTCTGTCTTGCGCCAAGTATCGATGCATATCTCTGCACATAGGATCCTATCCAACGTACTGTGTGAACTTCTGAAGCCATCTTCAATCTCGCGCTGGTGCACAGAACAGGTGATAACACGGAAGGCACTATCTTTCACAAAATCGTCGAGCTGTTGCAATATATGCACACGATATCGACATTCTCAGTTGGTCTCACAGCATCGTTTTTAAAGATTTTTACAAGTTGGTCTTTAAATGCACAGGGGGAAAACAAAATATGAACATGATATTAACAATCAAAGAACCATTGCATCGGTCCTAGGACAAACTTCGATTTAGTTAAGGAGTTCACCTACCTCGGAGTTAACATCAACTCCACGACACCTTTCTGCACTTTCCACGAAGACTCACTCTTGGAAACTGTTGCGACTTCGACTTGGCGTAACAACTTACTCGAAAGACAAAATGTGTTACTCTACGCCATACGGGACTCTATCCCCGGCAGGTTTGCTATACTGGGTGCTGGACGATAAGCAGGAAAGCAGAGTAAATATTGGGGACTTTCGAACCAAAAATTCTTCATGCATCTACGAGCTGTACGGAATTGTGAACGTTCCAAGATACAACAACTATAATACATTGGCTTCGCCACATTGAACGCAATAGCAACAGTACCAATAATTCTTCCCAGTCATTCTGGACACCACCCTCAGATCAAAAAGACTGAAACCTAATACTATCTGAGTTTCAAAATCACTACACCACCACTAGCGATGTGTGAATAGCATCATAAGGGTATTCATAGCCCCTTTAGCGCTGGTGAATTATAAAAAAAAAGAACAACAATGCTCCAGCCAAGTGGATTTTCGCGTCTCAGCCCCCAAGTTCGAGACGTGTTTCGACAGAGATCTTCCACGGGAGCCCGTTAAAGTATGGGTAAAGTGTGTGAGAATGAAAAAATCAAACTTCCATCTTCTTATCACTAATTGCTAATTGACTACGACTTTGCAAACGTCCTTAATCAAGTGACCCACGAGCTTAACATCGGTACTTACTTATTAATTGTGGTCCTTAGCTTCATAAGACTGTCTTGTTAAAGTTTTAATTAATCAGAAACATGCAATTTAAAGAATACACCCTCAAGTAAAGTGATATATGCATATCTTCATATGTACATAGGTTTGTACGTATCGCTCATTCATTTGGAATGCACTTCATTGCTTTGCAAATATGAAAATTATTAAAATATTCTAATTGCCGTGGTTTAACCACGAGAAAGGAGATAATTTATTTTTTCCTCACAAGTCCCCAAAAATGTGGCAGCTATCTCTAAAATGTTCTGTAAATAAAACTCTCAACGAAAATTAATAATTCTTACAAGCAACAAATGAAAAACAAAAAACCGTGATATGAGCTTCAAAGCACATATTAAATTTAGCACGTAAGGCATAAATCATTCGGATAGTACATTTGGATAGAAAATCAAATAATAGTATCTCAACTTATAAAGGTTCTAATGAGCACGACGAATTTTATATGCCCGGGTAGCTCAGTCGGTAGAGCGTTGGACTTTTAATCCAACGGTCCAGGGTTCAAGTCCCTGCTCGGGCGATAACAATTTTTTTTTCTTTTTTTGCACTTTTTAGAGAATTTACTTTTTATGCGGAAGCAGACATGAAAAAAGAAACGAAGACAAAGCGACCTACATCTAAAGATTGTTTGTAAATGAGTGGAGAAAATAGTACTGAGTGGAATTCCTTTTACTAATTGTGACTGAACAGTAATCGCATCGAAAGGAATGAAGTTTGATAGGTATCCATTACGCTCCTGCTTAGAGGGCAGAGAAACACATTTTAGCAACAATTGCATCTCGAAAGTGCTTCATTTTGCCAGTGTGTTATTAACACCACCACAATAGAAATCCCATTAAATACATTTACTGTTATTTGATAATTAGAGCAGTTTCTGGAATTTGATTTCATCAGCATTGTCAATAAAACTTCATCTCGTTTTTTCGCATCAATCCACCACATATGAGTCACTTTTAATCATTACTTTTGTACTTACGTACGAGTAAGCAAAAGCCATTGCCTTCGAACCACATTCGCACGAATAGGACAACCTATACGACTGTACAAGTGTGATTGCGGAATGTTCGCCATCAACAACTTGTAGGGTTTCTCAACTTAAGTTACTACTTCTCATCGGTTTCTTCTTTGCGCTGCTTATCGCAATTTGAGTAAATTAAAAAAAAATGTATTTATTAGTATTACTTGCCTGGAAATGTATTGCCAGCAAATTCTGCATTATCACAGCTACCGCCAGCGCCACCGCGAGTCCCCAATAGGGGTTGCGATTCGTGATTATCAAAGCCGGTATCCAGATTGATGCCTTCAAAATCTACGTCTGGCACCAAGCAAATATCCTCTTCTGTATTCGATAAATCACAACACGAACGCGGTGAACTATTCTGTGTGCAACTGCTTCTGCTACTGCCGGTACCACTGCAAGTTGTTGCGCTACTCTCCTCTGCACCACAGTTACTGTTCGAAGACAATGAAATTATGCTGCTGCTCTTATCAATAAGATGTGCAGCAATGTTACTATTGCCAACGCCAACGCTACCAAGTGATGTTTCAATGCTTAGTAAGGTTGTTGCCGATGTTGCTGGATTTTTATTATGATGATGATGGCGATTGTTTGATAAATGAGATGTGATCTAGAAAAAAAAAAAGAAGAAAAAAAAGAAAGGGAGGTTAAAGAAAACGTAATAAAACTGAAGATAGAAGTGAAGAAACCTTAAAAATGGAAATGATCTATAGAATTCCATAAAATGTGGAGAGATTGCGTGGCATTAGTTCGACACTTTTTAAGAATCTTTTTATTACACAGTCAGGCGGAAAAGTATCTGTGAATCTAGTCACTTCAAATGTCTTGTAATACGCACGTGAAGTGCATCTCTGATTGTCCCTGGGAATGATAACTTGTGTGACAGAGTAAAGTAAAAACAACTCTTGAAGGTCTGATCGGCTGAAATAAACGTCTCAGAAGTCCTCAACCAAAAGTCCTCTTTTTTTACGTCGTCCTTGGCTGCGCAATTGCATACAAAAGAGAGGATCAAACGATGAAACAACAACCAGCCTCGGCAATGGATAATTCTATAGTTGACAACTCTTGCAACTTAAATTAGGACAATGACCTTCGAATTTGCACTTCGAATGTTAAGTCCCTTAACAGACTGACTGCGGACGAGCAACTAGCGGAGGTCCTAGACTTTTGTAATGCAGATATAATCGCCTTTCAAAAAGTGAGATGGGATGGGACGGGCTAAAATAAAATGAAAAACTGTGGCATTTATTAAAGCGTTGTTACTGAGAGCAAAAGCTGATTCTTTGAACTCAAATATGTCATTGAAGACGGACGAAGACAAGAAATCTCAAGTTTCAGACATGTAAACGGACGGATCGTCGTTTCAAGGTTTAAATTGGCCAACATTAGCTTGATATTCGCGCGAAGAAGAATACTACACCAGAGAGACCTTCTAAGAGCTCTTGGCCAAATATTAAGAGCTATGATTTTACAATTGTCTTCGCATCTAAGGTAGTACTTTTGGAAAGTATAACCTACACGATACCACCTCCGATAACAGACACAGACTAATCGACTTAGCGGTAGGGTAAAATATTGTCGTAGCTAGCACGCGGTTCCCACATTTCTATATACACAAGGGAACATCAACCAACCGTCAACCGCAAAAAAGAACAAAGGAGCATTTCAGTGCATCTTATGGCTAGAAAAGTCCACCAACATTCCCCCAAAATGGTTGGTAAAGACCTCAACGAGACCTTTGATGTAAAAAAAAATACAATGTATACAAGACGACCCGAACTCAAACGCCAACTTCAAGAGGCACAATCTTTCAAAAATCAGGGCAATTACTTGCATACGCCGACGATATTGACATAGCCGGGGGAACACAGCGTGATACATACAAGACTCTGATCATTCTAGTAGTGCTGTATGGAGTATGGCGGAGACATCCTGACTAGGTACAAAGACGATGAGTAGAGGAGAAGCTGTTTAGCGACATCGACCTAGTCAGGAGAGTTCAGATACAACAAAAGCGAAGGACGGCGCAATACCGTTCGATTATGAAGAGGGACATCAACCAATTTGGTGTGCGAAGGTGGATGCAGCTTATTATTATTGAAACGCTTGTTGATTAAAAACTAGGACCACCCCTCTCTGGACGGCGTCACAAGTTAAAAAGCAGGTAGGTTTGATGACAAACTTCATTCATTTTTAATTTCTCATGGCGTATGTGGAAAATAGTTCACATTACCACGCTCTCCGCAATGACTAACCATATCCCTTTCAAAATGAATACAAATTTTCAGAGCACATTGCAATTCTGCTAAATTATAACATAGGTACTCTAAAACTTACCTCCAAATGTTTGGGTTCTTCGCTGAAGGAACTGATTAAATCGTCGTCCAATTGCAGAAGTGGTGGATCGGCTGTAGTCATGAGGGCAAATTTCCAAATTTTAATAAAATTTTAAACTCCCAAACACACAATGGCGTTGCTACCACCACGCGCTGCACCGCAACAACAACAAGAACAGCTGTGACCTTACGACTCCCGCTGTTACTCTACACAAAGGGGACTTTAAACGTTTGATAAGGGCTCTACTCTAGGTGTACTCTCGTGTAACGCCTTATATTACAATATGCTAATAGAAAACACCCACTTCTAATGTTTTAAACATGTTTTTATGTGGTATATTTTATCGATTTTGCTAATTATCGCCTGCGACTATTATTTGCGTTTCTTATCATTCCAAGCGCGTTGTTTCTTCTTTTTTTTCGTGATTAGTGCACATTCGCTGGATTTTACACTTTCATTGCATAGATTTACAGCTTTTCTTGACTTTTCAATCACTTTTGCGCCGTGCTGAAAGTTCCTTTGTTAATTTCTTTTCTAGTGAAAATTATTTAAAGAAAAAAGAAACACAAGATCACACAATTCAATGAAAAATTTCTTTGCTGAATCAATACAACAACAACAATAAATTGAAGTTTGACGTTTCGGTGGCCATGAATTTTTTTTTTCCAGATGCATGACACATTTGTCATTTCAGTGAAATTGTTGTTTTCGAAGTTTTTGGGTGGTACTACAAGCGTAATGGCTGACAGAGTTCAGAAAGGATATGTTAATTATGTAAAAGATCAGGCTGACATTTTTTGTACCCATGTATATTAAGTAAAAATACAAAAATGGGAAATACGTATGTTATTTTATAATGGTTTTGCTTTTGCTCACACCAGTGTCATTTTTATTTGTTTCCAAACTGAGGGTAGAGAAGGAAACGTAATAGGACGACCACCTCAAGCGCCAATAACATATTCTGCTTTATCGACCTAGAATAATTCTGTTGCTATTAATTATGTAAAGCTACAAACTCATGTTGATTCCAGGAAAAGCGACTCTGCATACAACTTTATCTCTAGAAACCACTCATGCAAATAAAAGGCTTTATGAACAAAATCAGCTTAGAAGTAATATAAAAGTGGCGTGCATTAATTACAAGCAGCCAATGGTACTGAAATAAGAATATATAGGCTTACATTTGCGGTGAAACAAGTGTAAGTAATTCAAGCGTGTAATTCAAAATTTAATGTTTCCTTAAAAATACGATAGCGAAAATGTAGCGCTTGAGTAAATCGATTTCTTCGATTAACCATACCTGCCTTTTTGCGAAAAAAAAACATAATTTCGAAAATAAATGACAAACAGCTGCTTGAAGCTGTCATTTGGCGGAAATTTTAGTTTGCAAACTTTTTACTGACAAAATAATTTGGTCCATATAATATGAACGACCCAAATAAAAAGATAGATGTTAACCTCTCATCGCTGCTGAGTCTCAAGGCGGAGCTCCTCCGCAAACAAGCGGAAGTAAGTAAGGTTAAAGCGACACGCTCAAGTGAGACGTTCGTACCCAGCAAAGCAAAAACCTATAAAAAGGATTCAATCACCGAAACTACGAGCAAAAATGGGAAAGGAGAGGACACAAAAGTCTATGAAATTGAGGATTCAGCTCTTCTTGAGAAATCACAGAAGGTTCTTGAAGCAAAATCAAAGTATTATGACCGTATGACCGCTATGGGTGGTCAACTTAACTCGGATGACAACTGTCTCGTGCTATTCAATCGTAAAAAGCAGGAGGATCCAACCCACATTCCGGCAAAGAAACGTTTTTCAACATCATCAGAAGACTCTGACTCTGATTCAGAACGTGAGCACAAGTACGGGTCTGTTGATCATGACGACGAATGGGTAGAGTATACCGATTGCCTCGGTAGAACTCGTAAATGCCTGCGTGGTGATTTGGATTTAATCAAAAAGAAAGACACAGAACTAGCTGCAACAATTCCTGAACGTTTGGACCAAACTCAACCCAATTGGATGTTAGATCTTGGTAAATCGACAGCAGAGTCCCGACCACTAGAGTCTTTGGTTGGTGATGGTATCTCGGTGATGTCCAAACACGATGAGATGCGCAACAATTGGGAAAAAAAGGAAGTAGAGAACTTGTCAAAGGAAAACATTCACTATCAGGATGTATTCTTCGATGAAGCACGTCAGCATGGTGTCGGTTATTATGCATTTTCCACAGATGACGAAGAAAGAGCTCGACAGCAGAAGGAATTAAAGGAAACACGACAGAAAACACTTGAGGAACAAAAGCAAAGAGAAGCTCAGCGAACTCTTCGTGAGAAAATAGTAGCAGAACGGGTAAAAGCAGCTAAAAATAGGCAAAGAGCCCGCCTAGGACTTCCACCACTAGAAGAAGAATCACAAGAGCAAAAAGCAAATGAAGAAGGTGAAAAGCCATCTGAAACCAAGGAGGAACGAAAACTCCGAAAACGGGAAGAAAAACTCAAGCGAAAGCAAGAAAAGGAAGATAGACATCGCGAAGAGGAACGAAAGAATCATATCCGTCCATGGGATAAGGAAAAGGATGGTGTTCGCGGGAGCACAACACCCTTAGAATCCGAAGAAGAACCATGGACATACAGGCCAGAACGTGAACCAATGTCACAAGAGAAATGGAATGAAGTTAAAAGAATGGAAAGGAATCCAGAGTTCGCGCCAGGGATTGAGAAATCGAGAACAGACCGCAAACGAAGAGACAGACCACAGGACTTTGATTCGATTCCGAGTGAAAAAATTCCAAGAACCAGCTTTAGATCGGCTGAAACTACATTTCCCATGGCTCCGCCACCACCACTCTTCATGCCACCAGAGAATGTAACTAGTTTTGCACCATTTCAATCGACAAAGAAGGCGAAGGATTTCCAAAGAAAGAACTCAAGTGCTTTTGCAAATGATATTGACGAGGAACCCATCGAAAGAAGTGGTGTTGAGATACCACCTCCGGCCGATCTGGATCCGGAGCCATTTACTAGACCACAGCAAACGCAACAGACCCTTGTAAACTCCATAGAAGCTGGTCTAAGATTTCTACGGAATAACTTTGACAAAACGACAATGTCCAGCAAGTCCAGTTGGACTGCGAGATCTGATTATTAGATATTTTGGTTAATAAAGTTATTTTACGTGTAGAGGGTGTTTTTTTTTTTGGTTAAAATTAAAAAATTTACTGACAATGTCTTGTAACAGGGCATACCTATAGGCTGGGCCTCCTTTATAACGAACCTGCATGGATGAGGAAGAGGAGGAGACGATCTTCCACCTTCTCTGTACATGCCCGGTCCTTTCAGCTCGGAGAAGAGCATACTTAGGAGCCAGCTTCTTCAACAACCTTAGCGAACTAGCTGACATCAGCATAGGCAGTCTCCAGTGTTTCATAGTAAGCTCTGGCTGGTTCTGCGGGTAGTATTCCTGGCGAAATACAGATCCTGGTGGTAACACAATGGACCTTATCTGGTCTAAGAGAGGTTGTAATTGCAGCCTGCCACTCCTACCTAACCTAACCATAACATGGCTCTGGTTGTGGTAGGAGATACATTGCAGGCGTTGCTGAACACATTTTAAGAGAAGACATCAACCGTAATTAGAGAACGTTGGCAGTATGTTCATGGTGATGTGCGAGAACTTGGGGTGGTACTTGCGCCCTTTCTGAAGTTAATAACTGGGGATAACTGATAACAGTCGCCGTGGCTTAGTGGTTAGTCCGTTGGATTTCTAAGCGAGAGAAAACAGGTTCGATCAACACCTCGCAACACCTCTTCGCAGGCATGGCAAACCTGCAAGAGTATAGTCATGAAAAAGCTTATCAATCCATCGTTTGGAGTCGGCAATAAAATTGTAGACCCCTTCCATTCGTGCCTGGAAAAAGCTAGGCCTTGGCTCTCGATGAGCTGTCGCGCTTAATATTTGTATTTGTATTGTAACTGATAACAACAACATTTATGGAACACATGAATGTGGTGACTTATAAGCGTGTTGGACTGTTGAGCATGCTAACATACAATACAATACAACCACAACGCTTTCAAGGCACCACCTATCGACAGGCAAAAGCAAACTCTCAGCTATTTGGAGGGCGCCTATTGTTTCTCTTGTTGGCTTCATTCATGTGGAAAAACGGATGCCTATTATTAAGAAAATTTAAACTTTTTCTCTAAGGAGTTGCAGCGCCAATTTATTTTGTGTTTACCATCTTTTTTTTCAGAAGAAAATGATGATCCTTCCTGTGAATGCTTAAGCACTCCTCCTCTAGCTAGAGATTGTAATGCTGGCTGAATTCCAAAACGCAGTACTGCGAAGTCAAGCGTTCCCAAACGTCAATAAGTTACAATGATGCAATGTATAACGTTCCAAAACGCATTGGGAATGTATCTACTGCGCAAACAAAAGCAAACAGCGCATCGTGAACTGATCTGATGCAAATGTAATTTGACATTTTATTGTTTTTTATTGTCATCTTCAGATTCGTAAGAAATTATTGTTGTAAATTATTTATTACATATTAAAATTCATAAAATGTACAGAAAAATAAATTGAACAAATGAACTTATTGCAGTGTTCCAAAACATCGAAGATTGCAACGTATCGTCAAAGCATCGTAAAACGAAAGCATCATAACATCGCATCACAACGGCAGTGATGTGTTCATGATGCGCATTCTTTTGACGTTTTGGAATTCAGCCGCTGTTTAAGCTTTACATAAATAAGAATTCAAAGAACTCCCATTGATACGAACATATTAATTTCAGTCTTTTCTTAGAGTGATTCTGTCGAACAACGTCAATGTTACGGCAAAAGGCAAATCAAATAACAACTTTTCGACTTCAACTCAGCTACGGATACCAACCCCCGCGCTTTAACCAACTGCGTACATCAGAACAACTCTTCAAGTCAAAAACGGCTACCAAAGCAACCACAGGCGCCCGAAGTAGGTGCTCTACCCTAGGAAATCGAAACCGTTAATTCAACTTAAAAGATACCTCCAAACGAACTAACGTAGTAATAGGGCACTACTACACAGGCATACTCAGCGTTTGGGTATTGTATGTAATTATTTCTGCAGGAGCTGCAGGGTCCTGAACGGGACGGAGTATCTGCGTCTGCGACGACAGTCAGGCTGCGCTTAAGGCTATGTTCAATCCTCTTACTAGATCCAAAATGGTTTGACAATGCAGAACTAGATTGAATTCGATTGGAAGACTGAATTTGCTTAGTCTTGTCTGGGTCCCTAGACACAGCGGGATTACCGAAAATGAGTTTGCTAGGCAAGGTTCAGAAGAGAGCTCCGGCCCTGAACTCACGTTAGGTTTACCCATATCTTCGGTCAGGGCTTCTGTCGAAGGTTGGGTTTCTGACAAACACAACTGTAGGTGGTAAAAAGAATGTAGGCCGACTAAACGAAAAAGTTTCCTCAGAATTTGTTTGTTCCCAGGGTATCTTTAGTATATTTAAATAAGAACGCAAACTTATCTCCATGAATTTCTGCTTTTGCTTGGATTCCCCTAGCAAATTAACGGGGGAAGATTCCGGGGGAAATCGCGTTGAAATTCCAGTGGACAGTTTTTTCACGATACCAATTTTTTCCTTTGTTCAGCCCTGATTATTACAGGAGACTACGCCTTTGTCAAACATCTCAAGGTGGACAGGGCGACGACACTGTGGAACACTTCCCATGTGATAGTCCTGCCTTTGCTCGCGTAACGTGGCAGGTTTTTGGGGCTGATGCGGTGTTTCACTAAAGCTCTTACTCGAATTAGGAAGACGATAAAAAAACACTGTAGAAGGGTTATTCCCGCTGGGAGTACAATGGACCTGTTTTTGTGGCTGAGTGGAGACAAAAAGAAAAATATAAATTAGGGCCTTGGAAATGGTTAGAAAAAGAATAATAAAACACATTTTGTTTCACAGTTACATACATATGTGTATTATATTTATTTTGAATGCCATTTGCTCTTCTTCAAATTTCTTTTATAAACCTTGAATATCTATTTTCAATCAAACAGTTACACATAGTACAAATTTTTTCATTGTCTCTTTATGATTTAAAATAAACAAAAAAAAAATAATATTTAAACAATAATACAATAAATTTCTCTTTTAAAAAAATACGTTTTAATTTTTTTTTTTAAATTTCTCTTTTGTAGAAAAATATTAAAACATTAAATTGTTTAAATATACACGTCACTACATATCACAAACAAAATTTCATATCAATGCATCTTGATGGAGGTGTTTTTTTTATTTTTTTTTTGTTCGATTTGTTCTTTTTAAATACAATTCTATAAATATTTTTTTTTTTATAATTTCACTTTAGTTTGTTTGCGTTTTTAAAAACAGATATCGATAATTTATTTACTTAAATTATTTTTAATTCTTTTAATAAAATAAGCAATAAAGAAACAATATTATATGAGTTTTTGCTTAGTTATGTCTTTTAGTTGAACAAAATTAATTATTGATACATTTTCAACTCAATTCCAAAATTTTCATTGACTATTTAGTTGGTTATTTTCATGTTAAATAGTATTTTGACAATGTACAATAAAATTTATTTCGTTTTCATACAGGATTTTTTTGGTTAATTATGATTCGTTTTGTTTTGTTTATATGTATTTGAATTAATATATATATTTATTTTTCTAAATAATATTGTAACTCCAACTATACATAATTGTTTCGAAGCATTTAGAATATATTTATGTATGATTTAAGTTTCTTTTATACAAGCACATTTGTTTTTTATCGTACGTGTATGCATATTATATATACATTTTAAAATTTTATAATTTTGTAGAACATTAAAGAACAATATGTAAATGATTAGTTGAACAAAATAAATTAAAAATATAAATTTTCTGCAGTCTAAATAAAAACCTATAATATGAACACACAATTCAGTTAGCAATATAGTTAATTGAAATATTTTATTTCTTGTACATTTGAGAGTATGTATTGTATATAGTAACTCAAAAAACTATGAATTCACAAAAAATAGTCTTAAGATGTAGATCCCTTAACATTCTAGATATAATATTTAGGAGCTTTTTATTCTCATGTTTCAAACATTGAAGTTTATATCTAAAACGAATGGTATCTACATTGAATACAAAGCATGAAATAATGGTGAATATTTAATCCAATATACACTTTTATAAAAACATACATATGTATGTTTATGGCATACAATACTATAGATTAATATTTTAATAAGAGTAAATGACTTCTTTTTTTTTATAAAAGGACTTTTTAACATTTAGCTATAATTCTATCGAAAATTGACTACGGCTTGGAAATATTCAGGTAATGTTCCAGAATGTTTCTTCAAATAATTCAACTCATTCACCATGCAGCAATAAGACTTGCGCTAAGAGTCTATAGAACAACACTAATCTTTAACATACTAATCGAATCCGGTTGAGTTTCTATTGAGCAAAGATTCGGATACGTCATCTCAATACTACTTTAAAAAAATTTCGTCCTCATAGAGATCACCAATTACTTACAGAGATAACGAAACAAAATGTATGTATTAACTATCAAAAATGCCCTTTCTTTTCAATTTGAAATCCGATTCGTTTTGACAACCAAAAAAAAGAGGAGTAGTCCTATATATGTATGTATATGAGACATCAAAGAGGTAACACAGATCGACGGAATATTGAGATCAATGGTGTTTTTGTTTGTATGGAGCTCGATACCGGAGCATCTATTTCTGTGATGAGTTAGCATGATTTTTTGGCCTAAGTGGATCCCTGCTCAGACGGGACATCCGCCCGACTTAACCTAATCTAGCATGATTTAAAATAAAAATGTTTTCACAGTGCGGAGAGATTATTTTCTTAAATGTGGAAGCAATTCCATTTGTGATGACACAGGACATAAATTCTCATTTTTGTGAAGTCGTCCACAAATAATTTTCAGCAACGACGACCATAATTTACCACAATAATCGTCGATACTAATTAACAGTGCTTAACCCTTTCACCCCTACTGGGAAAATACGTCCCAGCACAACTGAAGTGTGTATCAATTTTATTTTAAATGAAAATGCTAATCTAAAAAGTCCCAATAAAAGTTTTGTTGCAGTCACTGTAAATAATTATTTTTAGGGACATACATGATATATATATTTGTATGACTGTCATACAAACAAAAGAAACAAAGATCATATATCAGTTATGTTAGCTAAAGCGAGATAGCTCATTAGCATGCAACCAACCATCCTGTGGTGAAATGGGTGTGTATTTGAGCTTGTCTTCTCACTTTTATTTTTTTATTCTTTTGTGAACTTTTGAAGTGACAAGTCGAAGCGAACCGAACGGAATTACACTACATACACACTATATCTTCTACTAACACCACGCCCAGCATTACAGCGCATTACGCTCAGCGATATCACTTGGTTCCCACACAGCCATAAAATACCAAAGTTATGACAATATGTCTCTCTTTCAGTAAACACATAAAATATCCAAGAGAACTGCATGCTTATCGCTTTGTTTAGCTGTGGCGAAAGAGAAGGCAAAACAAGTGCGAATAAACAAAGTGGGATATGCGCACGTGAAACCAAATGTAAACAATCAAGTCGATTGAATGGGTTCTATGCTGAGGTTGCACAAAACGCATTTACCAACATATTGGGTTCGATAAACAGGAATGGGTACGATGCTGATAATGCACTTGTACTTTTGGCTGCGGATTACCCAATATGTTGGACTCAATAAGATAAGCTGATAATGCGATTGCATGGGTCTGGTGTATGGTAGAAGGGATAGATTCTAACCCGAAGATAGAATATAAAAGGAAAGGATTGGAAGGAAGAGTCAGAGTAAATTAGCATACAGAACTCTACGGTTGCAGCCTCGCCTGGACAGCGGACCGTACATTTGAAATATAAATTGAATAAATTAAATATACATGTGGGATTGGGGCCAGACATACGAACGATCTACGACGACAATAACGCAACGGGATGACATGATCTTGACTTAGCGGGACACGACAGAACAAGAAAACAATAACACATAGACAGTACATAGGGTCACGCCACACAACGGACAGCCGACGCCAATCGCATGATAAACACGAGACATCAAGAACATAACACACAACCAAACCAAAACGAACGAGACGATCACGAATGCGACGCATGCAAACATCTGGCATGAAGCCAAGTACAGTACTTACGACGTCACACACAGCGCCACACAAACATAACCCATTTACCTACGAGCCAAATTTCAACCCTTCTGGTAAAAAGAGAGAACATTGTAAATATTGTCATTCGATCATTAGCAGTGGCACAGAGTAGTTATCGGAGTCTTTTAGTTGCCGACCGCCAAGCCAATAATAACGTAGTCATAAACTATTTAACAATAAACTTGAAGTAAACTAAAGCGAGTGTGTTTTAATTCTGAGGAAATCAATCCTACATACATTAAATACATATTAATACAGTCGAACCCGCTTAAATGAAATGAGGAAAAATCCTAGTTTCAATTTCAATTAACCGGGTTTTTCATTTAAGCGGACCTCGGATAATTAAAAAAAATTAAAACGGACAGATGAAATTTTTCATATAAGCGGGTTTTTCAATTAAACGAGTTTCAAATAAGCGGGTTCGACTGTACCATCGTTTTACTCTCCGGATCATCGCTCTTCCCTCTTGTTAAGAGGAAGCACGGGAAATTACACGGGTGGTTTGCAATGGACTTTGCGGAAAATCATTCCACGCGATATGCATTGGACTTACCCGAAGATCCATTACCCACTTCAAGGACTATTGCACCCCCTTCAACTTTTACTGCAACGAGTGTAAAGAGATAACTTTTTCTCATGTTTTGCTAGCGATAAAGTGCAACAATGAGTCAATTAATGCCATGCTTACTGAGAATGCTCATACTAGCAGAACAATTCTTGACCGAATTGAAAAAATAGAGGACTAACTACATCGATTAATTATTCAGAACTGTAGAATCTTACAAGTCTAGATGTGGAAACATTAAAAAGCAACTGTCAGTGATTCACAATCTGTCCAAAAATCAGGCTAATCACGACAAGGAGAGTGAAGTAATGAAACATAAACAAATCCACCAATCTTCTCCGCACTGATGTCGACATGCTGCGCCAATCTTCCTCCAAAACAATAAGACGCAACCCTCTGATCCTGCACTTAATGACCTGGTCTTATAAATGATAGATGTCAACGATGAATTCACGGCTACTCGGATAACAGTTGCCGAAATCGGTAAAGAAGTGAGATTTGCTTCCCACAAAATTGATGAAATACCGGATCAAATCCAACTCCAAGCAAGTTTCCGGTACAATGTCTCAATTCATAATGAATAAGTAGACTTGGAGTCTCACCCCACCCGTCAAGGTTTTCGCTTTCTGAAACCAACTTATAAAAATTCTCAATATCCAAATATGCACGAGTTTAGAAATCATTTCGCCCACCCCCTAGAAATATCAGTTGCGGTTGGAACGTTGTGCTGTGAACAACGAGGAAAAATAGCTATACGCGAGTGTGACTTTTGGAGATCATTAATTGAACTTTACAGATCACTACCTGTGCTTTGGCAGGTTAAATGCAAAATTCCATCTTTTTTTAAAGTCTTCAGCAACTTGCTTCCAATCCCTTTCCGTTTTAGGTATTTAAAAGAATCAAGAAAATAATAAATGCATTTCTGGACATATACTATGTACAAATAGTTTTATGTAATAGTTCATCAACGACGAGCGTGAGAGGTGCAATTGTTGGGCACGACGACGAGTTGAGGTGGACGGCACTTCAGCCACACTATCGCGAACAGCAGCAATATTTTCTGCAGTACGAGCTGTACGAGCATGAACTGGTGTTTTCACATCTCCTGCAGACCCGGTTTGCTCAAATTTTTGCACGATTTTTCCGATTGTACGCACATTTGGACGATTAAATTGACCGAAATAATTACGAAGTGCACGATATGCATTTTGATTTGAACGCCCATTTTCATAATAAGCCTGAATAACTTTAACGCGTTGCTCGATTGTGTATCTTTCCATGGTTCAAATTGAGTTAGTCTGAAATTGAGAAATGTCAAATGAAATGCAGAAAAAAACTTGACGTTTAGGTGTGGTTCACATTCAACATCGGCCCTTAAAATTTAACCACCCTTTATTAAATTAATTTTTTCATTTTTATAGAATCATTTACCAGTGTTATAAATTGAATTGAAGTGTTATAAAACGAATTGTAGTAAGGCCTTAAGCTTTCAAGCGCCTTATGCGCCCACTAGGAGTAAATATAAAAATGTCTCAAATTTCCTGCCGAGGTTGACATTTCGAGTGGTTGGCGATCCTTTTTCCTGTCTCATTTTTCCTTTGTTCGGAGCCGGACGAACCACGCCGCCTCGGAGTGTCATCCAAGGTATGTATCATACATTAAAATTGCTATTTTTGTAAATTGTATTTTCCTACAGAAATAAACCACATTCATGCGTGCGCTAATCGCGCGAGTTACGTGCACACGCTTACTGCACCCTTCACCACCATACATGAAAGATCAAACGGAGCCGCAACGCAACTTAATCACTTCTCTGTAATTCATAAAGATCCCTTCCCTAATTACCCTTTTATTGTACCAATCGTTTTATTGTATCCCAAAGATCCCTTTTTTATTACATCCTGCTTCCTGTTCTGTCAAGATCCTTTTAATTACCCTTTGTTTTCCACAAATATATGTACCTATATAAAGCAGAGATAGCAAAATTAAGCATTTAATTGGGAATAAGGAGCCGGAGCTGTTGCTTCAATTTTAAATGTTAAAATAAAATAAACTTATTACGTATAAAAGTCTTTCTTTTAATTCCTCAATACGTAACTCGCGCAGTTAATTTCAAAATTCCGGGTTCTTTCGTGCTCCGCAACAACCAGTAACGCATCTTAACAGAAAAGCCAATCAATCTCAGCAAACAAAATTTTTGGAGAAAGCTGTTGAACACTTAGATCAAGCTAAAAAAAAACGGGAGAGAGATGAGGCGGATATTTTTTCTGAAGCATGGGCCGCTTACAGAAAACTAGACAATGACCAACAAATTTAAGCAAAGCAATCTTTTGATGATATTCTTTTACAAGGATAGTTAAAAAAACTGAATTTAAATTTCATTCATTGCGTAAGAAACCAACATGCTACAAGTCAGCACAAACAAACAGCTTCTAGACCATCAACATCAACAAGTACAAGGACATCTTGTTCCACGCCTTATTCAAATCTGTCGGAATATTCTTGTTCACCACATAATCCTCAATCCACATATGTATGTTTGCCAACAACTGAGGAACGAATTATGGTTTCCCGAGAATGTTCCCAGACATTTCAAGAGCTATTTAATGACACAGAATATCAATAGTGACGTTTAAGTGCACGTATTTAATTTATTTATGTTTTTTAAAGTACTGATATTTGTAAGCATTTTTTTTTTTCAACAAAATCAGTTTTTTTGTTTTGGTTTATTTTAATATTTTCTTTTTGTTATTCTAATAGAAAAAAATGATTTCGTTATTTAAGCAATGAAGCAATAATGTGTTTGACTAAATAAAGATGAAAAAGTAATTAATAATCACTTCTTTACTTGGATATAGCCTTTGAGAGATTTGATAATAGCTTCACAGGTTTCGATAGTGATTTTCCCCAAACTCTGAGGTGATATAGCAGTCAAAAATTTAAGATCCTTGAAGCTTTGTCCGGATGCAAGGAATCGCAAAGTGACGGAAAGCCTTTCGTGAGGAGAGATTGCAACGCGCATTTGGGTGTCTCTCTTTTTAATTATTGGTTCAAATAAGGTCAAAAGTTCCTGGTATGTCATAACATCCATCCTTAAAAAAATTTTTAAAATCTCCAGGCGAGTTATTTTCGAATTCTGCTAGCAGAGCTAAATGCGAAAATTTGTTTCTTTTCACGAACCAGGCCTTCGACCAAGCTCCTTTTTTGTCTGTACACAGAGCGACACACATTCGGACGCTACTAAGGGGTTATAAGACAGCAGAGGAAAACGCTAGGCAAACAGATGCGAGCCGATGTATTGACCCATACATGGTAGAGATGGATGAGATATTTGGATATAGACCAATTATCGCGAATATCCACACTATTCATCTTGGGAGGCCGCCTTGCCTGTTGCCACTGTTGATGGGATTAGGATTAAGTAACACTTACCCCCAGTTGAAACCTTCAACACCTTCAACACCACCAACACCATCTTCTTCATATTCGTTTTCCTCTGAGACGAATTCGCCAACCTTAAGTATCCGCAACAGAAAAATAAAGGGGGAATTTTTTTCTGCGGAAAGGCTAAAGTTGATGAGGGAATAGGGTGAAGTCAAGCTGTCATAGCGGGCAGGAAGAGAAGCAGAAAGCGGTTTGGTTGGAGAAGAACTGTCAACTGCTGATCACAATTTACAAAGATGTACACCCAAAATAAGAAAAAATGTTGAGGTGAAGATCAAGCGGCGGATTTGGGGGCATATTGCTAAAAAAAATTATGCAACATGATGTGATTTATACACCACCAAATTGACTGGAAGTGGAAAAGTTTGGAGAGGGCATTCAAAAACAAAATGTTCAACAAAAAAAAAAAAAACAGGAAACGAGGCCCTCTCGTTTCATGCCCATATGAAAAGTAGGTTGTTTCTGTTTTCTGTATCATTAAGTTTTTGAATATTAAATATTTAAGTGAACTCTCGGACATCATGCTGCACAGACCGTAAATCGTTCCCACCTATCGGTTGGGAAGTACGACGGGAAGTGGCAGAGCGAGAGAAAGTATTCTGGAAGATATGGGAATTGGCTCCTTTACAGGTATTTTTAAAAGAAAATACCAATTATAACTTTCTTACCACCCCTATTATGGTTAGCGAATCGAACGAAAAAGTAGGCGAATGTGACTATTTCCTATTACGGTTAGCGAATCGCCAAAATTTCATTTGCCTCAAACGTCAAAATTTAGGCGAATTGAAACTTCACACTATTACGGTTAGCGAACGTTCGACCGGATTTTCATTTCTTCTGTCGAAATCAGTCGAATCAAATTTTTTCGTGACAACTGTGTTTATAGATATGAGTGCAGCAAGAAAAATGTATTTTAACAAAAATATGTATATAAGCAGTAAAATAATGTGTTCTCAAGCTTTAAGAAAACCAATCCTCGCCAAATTGAAAAACTGGTGGAGTTGATGGAGGCAAACCAAGACATAGCAAAAGGCTTGGGACAATTTGGTTCGTCAAAAAAAAACCAAAAAGAATAGTTCCGCGGAACTAATCATTTTTTTTTTCTTTTACCACCGAAATCAACTTTAACTCAAATTTAATTAAATTTCACTTCATTTATCAAAACAATTTCGCTTTTTGAAACTTCACTGCTGACATTTGAAGTTTTTTCTCTGAGAGGATTGATTCTTTACTCGAATGAAAACGTTCGCTAACCGTAATACCACGACAGCAGTAATTCGCCAGGGAGTTCGACTCGAGTCGAACGTTCGATTCGCTAACCATAATAGGGGTGTACATTTTTTCTTACTCAGAAACATTACCAGCTGTATCAAGTGGAAGCGAGAATACAGTCCTGGAAGACGATTCGTCTTTGGAGAGTCATCGAGTTCCCAGGAGACCAAAGAAAACCAGCGCAGTAGCAGCAGAACTGAAGGAGTGGAGGAAAGGAAGTACAAGCGCGAGTATAACAAGGCATTGTGCAAGCACTTCTTTTGTATGATAATGATGTTTGAGACAATGAATTGAACTATAAATTAACAGAAAATATTTTATTATTAAACATAGATAAAATCAATTAGAATTAAGATGACTTTGTGTCAATAACAACAACAATTCGTGGATACAAATTTTTGAACTACTGGAACAAAATCCAGCGCTCTGGCGAATCAAGAGTCCAGAGTACAAAAATAAAATAAAAACCAGGTATGGGAAATAATACTAGAGAAATACAAAGAAATCGATCCGGAAGCTAACATTAATATTTTAAAAAGCTAAATTACAAATATAAAAACTTGCTGAAGAAAATTTCAGACTCCATGAGGTCTGGTGCTGGAGAGGAGTTGGTGTATGTACCCAACTAACGGTACTTTAACCACCTCGAATGTTAGGAGTTTAATTAACTAAGGAGGCAGAGCACTCAATATTTTATTTGGTACCATGGACGATGAAGACAGAACGGAAATTAAAAACCAACTTAAGGTTTTAACTGAAAATAACCACAATTTTATAAAAAAAAAACAACAATTACCAAGTAAGGATAAACAGCCAGATTCGAAATGAATAAGAAACAATAAAAAACGCAGTTCTAACAAAAACCAATAATTAATTCGGATTGCAGGTAGAATTCCAAATGGCCAAGAAAAGACTAGTAGTGTTAGAGTATAAACAAAATTAGAGATTTAATAGAAAAAATACAAAATATTATTTTAGCTAGCCGATTACAAATTATGACGACAAGCTTACAAACCGCGGAAAAAATTCAAAACTTTGGCATTGCTTTAGGCAAATTAAAAAATATTAAACTTCCGTTTGGAGAATATACAAATGATCTTGTAATTTTGATAATCCAAATACCGGATAAAATGTATACCTTTGATACATATTTTTACACTCCAATCCCAAATGAAGAATTTATAGAAATGGACATTAAAGAGGAAGAACTCAAGACACTTAAAACCTATAAAAAATTGTTTACACAGAAATAATTGTATGAAGAAAATAAATAAAGACAGAAATATAATTTTAGAATTAAGAAAAGGTGTATTGTTATAAAAAATAGTAACACAAAAATTAACAGTTGTTGTGACGAACGAAAAACCATATCAATAAAAAGAAATGTACTTATTCAATTTGAAGATTGTAAAGTAATTATAAATAATGAAGAATTTAAGCCGCATTCTGGGTTCCTCTAAGAACGCAGGAATATGTATTCTGCTCTTCAGTACTAGTACTATAGTAGTGTTAGGAAACTGATATGGCAGGTCGGTATGTGCGATTTAGTTCAGTCTGTATCGGCATGCGACAACGAAAGGCATATGTCCGAGTTGGATCCATTTTGTGTTCCTTTCGGGAGTTTGGTTTATAAGAATATTAAAATCAAAGAAGAAAAGTTTAATCTAACAACAATAGCTTATAAAAATGTAAACTTGTGTCACCAACACATGCTATGTATGAGTGTATCAACCACATAACCAGATACACTCAACACTCATCAGTCATCATCACATTTCACTTTTTTTTTATAACACTTGCCACTGGTTCCTCTAACCACTTAGTGTTCTATTCCATTTCATCATTGCACAACTCATGGTTAAACAATCTAGCAAATTATCTTTTGAAGTTCAAGTAAATTTAACCAAATTAATAAAAAAAACTATGTATTCTTTATAAAAATGTTGTTATGAATATTGTACAGTGAATTGGAATAAATAAATCTAAAATCTAAAATCTACTATCCCTTCCATTCGTTTATCCTTTTATCCTTCTCCGTCATTGAACAAAGGTTAGTTGTTACTAGCACGTTGGCTGTTACAGTCGCTTTACGGTAGATGCATGCTTAAAAAGGGAAGCAGCAGAACCGTATTTCATAAAGTCTAGTTAAAAGACACAATCAGTGGGTAAGAAATATTTTCTGACGACATTTCAAATAAGTGATGGAAGATTATATCGGTGTCTCTCGAAAGATGATGTCTCTGAATCTAAGGATAAACGTGGCACAACTAGTTCTCGAAAACTTGATGATTCTGATATTGTTGCCCACATTCAAAGTTTTACTGCATATCAAAGTCATTACACAAGACAGAGTAATCCTAACAGAAAATATTTAAATCCGCAAGTTGTATGATCATTATAAAGAAAAAAGTGAGATTGAAATGACTGAATCTAAGAAGATAAAGTATTATAATAAAATATTCAACACGAAGTCTAATCTCAATTTGAAGGCACCGCGACAAGACACATGCAGGACTTGAGATGACTTAAATTTGAAAATACAAGGAGCTGATGATGAAAACGTCAAGGAGGAGTTTGAAGTCCAAAAAGAACTTCATCAATGAAAAGCAGATGTAGCAAGAGAAAACCTTCAGAATTATTCGAAAAAGGTTGATGAAGCATACTGCTAACTTTTGTTCTGCAGAAAGCTTTAGCCTACCCAAAATTAACTACCTCAATAGCATACTATAAACAAAATCTTTATTTATTCAATCTGGGAATACATTGCTTTAATAATTAAACAGAATACATGAATTTCTTGGACGAAGTTGAAGGTGGAAGAGGTTCTCAAGACATAGCAGCATGTCTTGTTAAGAACTTAAAAACACATGCGGCATTACAAAAGCATGTCATTATGTATTCCGATTCTTGCACTGGACAAAACCGAAATATCAAGACAGCCCTTTCCCTTTTGAAGCTTGTACAAGACCCTGACACTAGTATTGACACCATAGACCACAAGTTCTTGGTACATTCCGCCAATTTACCAACATTACTACAAAAATGTTCCCATAGATATCCCAACTCGTTCACGCACACATAATGCTGATGAGCGTTCATCTAATGACGAAATTACATATGATTAAAACACATGTCACTATAGCAGTGATGTAATTCCAGAAAAAAAAACGTTTAAGTTAATTTATTAAATTTTTAGTAAATTGCGTCCTCCTATCGTAAAAAATAATTTTTATTCATGCTGAAGTGTGACCGCGACTTAAGCAAAGTGCGCAACCGCAACTACCTTCACGCGAGTGAATTGGGTTCAAGCTGCTTCCGTCATTTTTGTAGGCGCGCACTTTTAATTCTTTCGTCGCCGACGACAGATTGTCACTTCACATCGTTTTGACAGTGCTCAAATAAAATAGAAAACACTAAAGGAATACTTGTATTTTTTTTCCTACACATACATTTGCAAAAAGCTAGTGATTTCAAAATTCAATTACATGGAGATAATTCACTTTTACAATGAACGACTCATAATGTATGTGGGAAAGAGACAGCGGTGTATCGTGTGCTGCGGGCACCTCGGAATAGACCTTTTAATTGCTTGTCAAAATTTCCGAACTGTCATATCTGTGGGCCAGTTTTCATCTCATTTGGCTGTCAGTTGCACGTTTTTTTTTTTTGGAAACTTGAGATTAAAACATTAATAACTTCGGTTAAAATTAATATTTCGGTATAATATAAATGTGACGATACACATAAAATAGTGCTAATTAATATTCCACAAAAAAAAATAGGGTCTGCGGAGCAAAAAATTTACCAGACAGACGTTGGGAACAACTCTGCGTTGCCTTTTAAACAAAGGCATCCAATTTTACTCAATCGGAACTCTCGTTTTTCGGGGCTGGTCATTGGAAGCGCTCACGAGAAGTCACCACGCGGAAGCAACCAAAAGACGATATCATATGTAAGGACAACAGTATTGAATCCTAGGTGTAAAAAATGCTGTGAAAAGATACATTCACGATTGTGTCATCGGCTTCCGTTTCAGGGAATCAAGTCAGGGTCTCTGATTCATTCCCATCAAGAAGTACCTCAGTACCACAACTCTCTGTAACGATGGCTTTCAATTCTTCACAAACTCATACCCGGAGTTTGATGGTTTTGTCCGAAACCTGGATAGGTTCATCCAATTGATTGACCTCCAATCACAGAAGGTCAATGTACTACCCGGTTACGCGTCCCCTTGGCATAAGAGAAACCAGTGTCTTTGATCAACAACGTTTACTTTATTCACAAGTGGCCGAGTGACTGCGATCACCTCTCATAAACCATAATCATGTCTAACATAAAAATTTCCGAAAATAAAACGACTATGGATGAGAAAATCGAAGATTCCAAGGATGTTACAACTTCCAAATCTTCTTCACAAAAGAAACGTCCGAGCAAGGCAGCACAACAAAAAAAAAAAGATGCACACCGAAAGCTCCTCAATCAAAAGACTATCGCAAACAGAAAGGCAGCAATGATAAATCCCAAGAAGTATCTATCAGATGAAGGTCGCTTGGCTGTACTCGAAGAGTGCGATCTACAGTACAACAACCCCCCATAGAGGTTGAAGTTAAAGTAACTGAAGCATCGATGACAAAGCTTTGTGAGAGTACTGTTGAGTACTTGTACGAAGTGAGAAAAATTGCACAAGATGGTACAAACGGTGCAACCGATGTAGCTAACTCAACAAAAGTTGTTGAGGCACAAGCGATTGTAAAAATTAATATCGCTAGGCGTGAGAACGGAAAACTAGTGAATACTCGTGAGAGTTGAAAAACGATTCCGAGGATTCCGCGGTGCCTAATAGTTATACTGAGCAGATCGGGACATTTGAGATGAACGGGCAGGTCTTTATTCTAAAGACGAACAAAAGAATTGGCTTTGAGACACTCCAAGCAGGTCAATAATTAAGAGCAACGTGGCTTAATTCCATAAAGAAATCAGACTTATTATATGAGAAGACTTCAAAGGATTTAAAGGTCTGCGCAAAATATTTCTCGGAAGAAATGCATTCCAAATCCAAGAATCGATTAAAATTCTCGGCGGAACCTAATTTGGATATTTTAAAAAATATAACCAATATTACAGAAGGTAAAAACTAAGATCAAAAGAAAAAAAAAACTGAGCCGATGATTGTTTTTTTTAAATACCTAGTTATAACTGAGGATTATAATGAAAATTCAGAAGTCACGCCAAAGGAAGCGGATGGTTCGAAAGAAGTGCTTCCTAATGAAGGCATCCAAATCAAGGAGATTTTTGACGTGCTGGTTGAAGAAGCAGAAACAGACGATATTCATATAAATGAATCGTTCAACATTCCGGTCGAAGAAGCGGAAGAACCATCAATACAAGCGAAATCAACACAGACGTCCCTCAAGAAAAAAGAAGAAATACTGAATTTGAAAAAAGAGCGCGACAGTTTGAAAAAAAAAAAAAATTAAATGTTGAAGATGGGAAAATATTCAGAAGCAGTAGGTATATTTAGAAAAAAACTAAAAATATGTTACCACCAGAACTGGCGCGTGTGGTTAAAAACCATGTTAAAAATGTTCAAAAGAAGCGAAGAGGATGGAGGTACTCTAACGAATTTAAAATAAATTGTCTAAGCATATATTTCATTGCATCTTATTTCTTAGAATGCAATTTAAATTTACCATCTAAAAAAACATAGATTCACCAAAAATTGGACCTCTGGGACCGGATTTCACAAATCAATTTTTAATGCTTTAAAACTTCAATTACAGAGTCTTCCCGAAATAGCACAAAATTGTTTAATTTATTTAGATGGGTGTTCTTTGAAAACTCATCTTTGTTTTTAAATAGAAATAATGGAGAAATCGTAGGATTAAAAGACGATGGGGAAAATAATACTGCATTAGCAGCAAATTATGCCATCGTTGTAATGGTTAGAGGTATCACTCACCGGTACAAGCAGTTATTAGATTACTATTTTGTTAATTCTGCTTGCCCATCTAAAACTTTAAAACAAATTTTGTTTACATGCGTCAAAAAATTAATTGATGTAAATATTGTTGAAAAATTCCGTCATTTGTTCTTTCCTTTTTGTTTAATATTCGTTAACTTTGCAACGATACTGTAACTTGGATTATCTTACGTTTTCTCTCTTTAAATAACCGTTATTATAAGAATGTATAAATTTCGCTCTTAATACTTTGATTTGGTAATATTTTTTACAAATATGAAACCTTGGCTTGTAATTTCATTGGTTTAAATAGACTCCTTTGCATTCTCGTTAGCAAATCTTTCTTTTATGTAGAAATCACTAAATTATATTACCTATACATGTTCGACAGTCCTCATCTTTTAAAATCATTCTGGCGTAATTTTATGAAATACCATATAGTTGCCCTTGATAACAAGAAAGCAAACTGAAAAGATATTATTAAATTTTATTTATGGGACAAAGAACGTTCATTTAGATTGGCAATTGGCCTCTAAATTGATAGATGAGCACATATTTGCAAACAATTTTCAAAAGATGCGGTTGAGGCTTGCTTCTCAAACCTTAAGTGCAACAGTTTCAGCTAATATATAAGTTAAGAACACTCAGCGCATTCGTCAAATAACATGATACATGCACGCGCAAACACCATCATCCTGCTTGCACCCGCATACCACACCGTACACTCGATACACCTGCACGAGCATCCAAACAACATCCAACATCATCCACCTGATCTGCTGGTCAAGCGTCTGAAAAGTGCATTCCATCACGTCCGCGAGTTGAGGCATTAGGCGATAAGATTTATATTGCTGGTTTCTAAGTTTGGTCTTAAGTTTGACTTCATTAAATAAAGATATTTTTTTTTAGAAAAAATCTAAAAGGATTTTTTAATTTGCGGGTTTATGTGCCGTTTCTTCAACAGTTATACAGCTGTAATTATTGAAAAAATGGACAAATTATTTGACATTTTTAATTCTTCTGCATTTTGAGGACCCAAAAAATTCAGACGGCATTTTCTTTCAAACCAGGACCAAATTAATTTCCTTATTGAAATGAACGTTTTTTTTCGCAAGCATACGTTTTTTCGATGCTTCAATTAATATAACTAAAAAAAAGCGATTTATAAAAGGATGGCAACAAAATATAAATGCACTAATTAGTATTTCAAGTGACATGAAAGTAGAAGGTTCGGTTTCTTTTAACAAGTAACCTAAATCAAGATTGCCTCGAAAGCACCTTTGGTATTTTACGCAACCGAGGAGGAAATAATAAGTTGCTGACTCCGTTTCAGTTCATGTGTTCTTTTAAAAGATCTTTTGCAGCAAAGTATATGGAGGATGCTACCCGTGGAAACTGCGAGCCAACTGCAAATTTGGAGCTTCCTGACATTAAAATGTAGCTAGAATCACCCCAGAAAAATACAGACAAAGCGGTTTACACTCTCAAAACTTAACCTGACTACAAATCTGTCGATTTCGGTAGTCAAAATGCGTGCCAAAAACACAAGTGTCAGTTGGAATTGAGTCTACTAAAAACTAAACTTAGCAATCTTCGCAGCCAATATGTAAGAGAGCAAAGGAAGGTTGCAAATTTAAAAAAAAAAAAAAACGTTTGGCTGAATGTGGCGGGTGTTGTTAACGCAAAAGGTAAGTGATTGAATGAAAATAATCTTCGTACTTATGTATATTTAGTTGCAGTGGAACAGTGTCAAAATAAATGGAGATCTTTGCGAGACCAAATTGTAAAGGAATTGGCAAATAAGCCGGCATCTAGAAATGCTGCACCGGAGGAAAGCTCATAGGCATTTTTCTAAGCCGTGCAATTTTTGCCGAAAAGTATCTCGTATTACGAGCATAAAGAGAGTTTTACTCTTTCGTATGTAGGTATAGTATGATTGAGTGAAATCCTTTTCGAGTTAAGTCACTAATTAGTTGAGTGGCTGAGGAAGGATCTGTGATCGCATTCGAGTTAAGTAGGTTGAAGCGGTAGGAGTGCTGGTCGATGCACCACAGATTCGGGTTGCAAGAAAAAGAATTAATTATCACATATGTATATGTATATTAATAAATAAAATTGTTGAAGACCATTTTCAAATACTCAATGGGAAGCTGACTCTGACACACTGGCTAGCCCTCCGGCGACAAGCGCAACGGAGTTTTTTCGTGGGGAGTAGAGGTACAATTCTTTGCCAATTGCAGCCGACAACAGCTTCTCTTATTTATTTACAATAGATTTTGATCACGAATCGTCTGCCGAAGTTCCCTCGCCATCATCAGGAACGTATAAAGGAAAAAGCGTGCAAATGGAAGCAAGTGAGCGATTTGAAAAGTTGATAGATGCCGCCACAAATATTGTAAAGACGGATAATACAACTGCTAGCAGAATTGCAGATTTTTTAAAGGTGCTTGATGGTTCTCTTCCCAAGCTACCGGACAATGCACAAGACAATTTGAAAATCAAATTGTTAAACTTAGTGTTCACTGAAATATCAATAAACAAAATAAAATAAAATACATATGTACAATCATCGGCATTTTCGGCTGAGTTAAGGTGGTAAAGTGTTAAAAAAAATAAATAATGAAAAAAGCCAGTGTTGAGCTATATGGAAGAGCATATAGAGTTTGTTCACGATAGGTTTGTTTATTTATTTAATATTTTCTTTTATTAATGCAGATTTGAATCATCAGACGGGGCACATTTGAAAGCATCTAAATGGCAAATATTTACCAACAATTTAAATGCCTTAAGAGGTGCGTGGAAAGACGTCAACCAATGGCGCAAGTATTGGCGAGACCAAAAATAAGTAAATTTAACTGTTTAATTTATGTGATAAAATATTTTCTTCGCTTTACATTTACACTTCATGCTAAAGAGCGAGAAGCGCTTATAAAGGCTTCCTTCCAAAGAAGTGGGATGGATATATTTGACATGGAGGACTTTTTCGACTTGGCACTATTTGCTCTTTTGGGTTTACTGGACTCGAAGTAATGAAGCAAAGCAAAAGTCGCTCCCAGAGACAACTATGGGTCCGAGAACTCAATTTGGCTAGGGACGTGGAAGGATTGTATGCCCTTAATTACATAAAGATGCAAGAACGGGATCCATAACTATTCTATAAGATCACTCGCACGAAGCCACAAACTTTTGATTTGCTGCGTTCCCTAGTAGAACAAGCGCTAGTGAAAACGTCGTGGAGGAAGCCAATATCGCCCGGTTTTCGTTTATTCATGGTTTTGTTGTAAATAGTTACTCAGATATATGTATATTTAGATGGAGCAACTTTGTTTTACTTCTATTTCTTTCCACAAGTCTTGGCGTGGATTTTTAAAATGGGCTACTCCACAGTTTCAAGAACAATTTATGAAATGTGTGAAATTCTGTTCTGTTTTATTTATCTCCACCATCTGAAGCTTACTGGAAGCAGTTTGCAAGAGATTTTTACAATTTGCAAATTTGCCAAACTGTGTGTCGGCAATAGACGGAAAATACATTAATATCAATTGTCCACCGAACGTTGGCTTCGAATATTACAACTACAAAGGTCACAATTCGATTGTCCTCCTTGCTGCATGTGATGCCAACTATACTTTCACTGCAATAGACATTGGTGCATATGGCAGCCAAAACGATGGTGGAATATTCGCTAAAATCATCTTTTGGGAGAAAGCTTTTGAAGAGCGAGTTAGAGTTACCATCTCGTACAGTACATCCGAACTCGGGTATTATATTCAACTACTGCTTGGTTGGTGATGCAGCATTTCCACTGAAGACGTATATAATGCAACCCTATCCAGGAAAACTTTTGGACGAAGAAATGTATAATTTCAATACACGTTTGTCACGCGCTAGACTTCTTCTAAGTGAAGAAGTTTTAGAGGAATAATTGAACTTAGCTTCAAAAACATTATCAATTACAAGATTTAATGATAACGATGAATTTAATTGTGCAAACTGTGAGGGTTAGCTAAAAAAACAATTGTTTTATGTAAAGAGAATAAACAAGCTTAAGAAAGCAAATAATGAATTGAAACAAAAGATAAAAGAAAATGGAAAATTAAAACAAATCTGTTGTACAAAATTCGTCGCTTTAAAGCAGATTAATATAAAGTTATAAGTACATGAAAAAGATAAAATTGATTTATTGCTCGATGTTAATCAAAATACAAATACATTTTCGAAGCTCATTCTTTCCCAGAATGCAGGAGAATACACCGAAGACGAGAAGTGGGTTTCGCAGTGCATTTTTTTCCGTTCGTCTTTCGGATAAAACTTTTTACGAGATCAACTTGGGTTACACTTGCCACACCCATAATAATAATAATAAAGAAAATCACCAAAAGGAAAAGAAACTCTGATTGTATTTGACGAGATGAGCCTTGAGGCGAGCCTAACCTACAATAAATTCAAAGATGAAATTGAAGGTTTTGTTGATAATGGAAGAAATCAAAGGCCTAATATATGCGCTAAGTCTGTTTGCATTTTCATGATTCGCAGCGTATGTGGACATTTTAAGCAAGTCTTATATCATGTCGTTTGTCTAAGCAATAAACCTATGAAACAACTTGATTTATAACTATCTTGGTATATGCACAGAGTTGAAACTAAACGTAAGAGCTATTTGCTGTGATCAAGGACCTACAAGTCGTAGTTTATATCGTAAACTCAATCCTATCGAAGAAAACTGTAACTTTACTTACAAAGACATTCCTCACCTTATTAAATGTATTCGGAACAACTTGCTAAAATACAATCTGAATAAATTTCCAGACAATATAGTCCAGTTTTCGAAATCAAGAGCAGAATTTCTCAAAAAAATAAATCGGCTATTTGATCTGCTAAATGGAAGATCAGAACTTATACGGGGAACGATAAAAATTTGGATTTTATACAAGAAATGGAACTATATGTACTTAACATCCAGCCGATTAACGCAAAAAAAAGAGCATCATGTTTCAAAGGTTTGTCCTTAACAATTGAAAGCATTTTAAGAATAAGAGGAACATTATTTATGGAGCATAATGATTTATATTACATTTGTGTGAATAAATTCAATCAGGATCCATTAGAAGACTTATCTGGTAAAATAAGAGCGCGGAATATAAATAAAAGTAATCCCAGTGTTTCAGAATTTGGCTCATTGCTAGTCATATCGTTAAAATTCTTATTTAAATCTAAATGTTCTAACTGCGAAGAAGATGATTGGGAATATCTTGAAGTGGATTGGAATGCTTTATTCAGACTTTACAAGAAAAAGTCGAACTTACTGTATCGGATCGTTCAGTAAAATGCGTATATGTAGGAGCCTCACTCCCTTAATACGCGATCAGTATATTTTAGTTAGAAAAACAACCCCAACGAGTGCAGACGTGTTAGAGTTAGAGAATAAAGAGCAGTCGGGTTTTTTATATAAAGTTTTCCCGACTTAAAAAAAAGGCAATGTATTTTATTACTTTGGCAAAATATACATTGGTCCTTCGAGCCAGATAAAATAAGTGAAAAAGTGATACAAAGTAAAGGCATAACTACATTCGGCAAAAAGTGCAAAAAGTGAACAAAGTGAACAATACACGCATATGCTAGCGCCACCTTTCGCTGAGAATTTTTCCTAGAAAAGCTCCATTTGACATATAAAAGCTAAGGAAAAACATTTTAAAAATCTCACAGAGAATCAACTTTAATTTTTATTTTAACCCGAATCTGCCCAACGTGACCATATGGTCACATATGCAGTTGGCATGGTTTTGTATGATTTAAACGGTCTCCTGGTAACGGATTTTTCAAATTTTTCTCAATTTCCCATTCGTAATGTATGTTTGCATTTATTGTTCCGAGCTGTGTACCAGACATTATCTATTTATAAAGCTAATACGTTGTGAAAATTTAGTAAAAAAAAAAAAATGGCAAAAAGTGAGAAAATTGGTTACTACAAAAAGTAAGTATAAATGCATTATACTTGAATATTTTTCATAAATTTGTAATTGTTCCTATTTGATTGTATTAAATTGTTGATTTATAAATTAAATTTAGCTTCTATGTTTTTGAACATATTAGTACGTTTTATTAACCGTGACTATAGGTGTGACCATATGGTCACGCTGGGTTACATAGTAAATACTTACATTTTCTACTTGTATGCAGATAAATAAAATGTATCTTCTTATTTTAGGTTCAGGAATTTGTATCTATTTATTTGTTTCTGTGTTCTTATAAATTATAGACCGTTAAGTGCGCAAGAAGCTCTTGATTTCATAAATGAGCTCTGCGACCACGATGAAAGTGAATCAGTTCAAGCACTCTACCTTTTACCACCAGAAATCGAAAGTGGCATACTTAGTGGAGAGGATGATGCTGATGAGGATGATGTTGGTGTACCAGACGATGTTTGTGCTGGTCAATTGAAATCATCGTGCGAAATTGTAATGCAAAATGGGAGACGCATTACTACATTAGATGGTACTCAGGCGGACTGTGACGATAACGACGAAGTCGATGTAATAGGATGCAGCGATTCTATTTTAGTTGATATTCTTGAAAATTCAAGTTCAAATTTGCAAGTCAACTTACTGGATCAATCATCGTCAACAACTGAACCATCGACTTCAAGAGTTGAGCATAGTTCTTTGCAAAAAGTGATAGCAACAACGTCCAAAATAAGTCTTCCTTCTTCAAATAAAGAAACGAAATTTACGTGGGTAAAGGATACTTCAGTTGCTATGATCCCAATCTTTCCATTAGCTAACTTCGAAGATTGCAATAAGCTGAAGCCTCATGAGCAATTAGAAAAATTTATTGACAATGACATTTTGGAACACATTGTCAATGAATCGGAAAAATATGCAATCATCCTTGGAAAACCAAATCCTCAAATGACTATCGCTGAGCTAAGAACATATATCGGCATTTTAATAGTAAGTGGATATAACGGACGAAACAGCTTTAGGTCATTCTGGAATAATGATGATGATATGCGAAACGATATGGTGTATTCAGCCATGCGTAGAAATCGATTCCAGCAAATCTCCCAGTTTCTTCATTTTGAAGATAGTGGAAAAAAGGTGAACGATGGGGACAAAATGTGGAAGTTGCGGCCGCTTACAGACCACCTAAAGGCTAACATGCTGAAGCACTTTCACGCCGAACAACACCTTTCTTTTGATGAGAGCATGATTTCCTATTTCGGCCGCCATGGTTGCAAGCAATTTATTAAGGGAAAGCCATTGCGCTTTGGATACAAAGTTTGGTCCTTGTGCACGCCTTCAGGCTACCTGATAAATTTCGAAATATATCAAGGGAATAATCCAAGAGCAATTAAAAGTTATGAAGAAAAATTCGGCAAATGCGCAGCACCACTCGTAAATATGATAGACGACTTTCCACTAGAAATTCAAAATTTGCCTTTTTCCTTTTTTTTCGACAATTTATTCACGAGCTTTCCGTTACTAACTTACTTGAAATCTCGAGGTTATTCTGCAACAGGAACAATTCGAGAGAACCGAATTCCCAAAAGTTGCCCTATCGAACACAAGAAAAACCTAAAGAAGAAGTATCGAGGTTTCACAAAGTCAATCAAAATGAAGGAAACAAACATCGTACTAACCAAGTGGAATGATAATGCTGTAGTTAGCATTGCGTCTACTTCTTATGGAATTAATCCAATTTCAAATATTCAACGGTATTCCAGTGAGCACAAGAAAAAGGTTAGTGTTCCACGACCATACGTTATAGGAGAATATAACAAATACATGTGCGGTGTAGATCGTATGGATCAAAACGTTAGCCTGTATCGAATTGGAATAAAAGGTAAGAAGTGGTGGAACAGTATTTTTACTTGGTTAGTAGATGTTTCGATACAAAACGCATGGCAACTACACCGCTCAGCTCATCCCGATTTGTCGCAGTTGGAGTTCAGGAGAAATATTGCAATATATTATTGTAAGCATTTTGGTGAAAAACCAAAGGCTGTTGGTCCCCGTAAAAGAAATTTGGAAGACAGTAGTAAAGATACTCTTCGGTACGATGGCAATAATCACTTTGTTCGTTCTTGCGGAAAAAGAAGACGATGTGGAGGTGACTTGTGCACTTCTGTCGGACGGACGGAATGTTCGAAGTGTGACATTGGCCTTTGTGTAAAATGCTTTTCAGACTTTCATACAAAAACAGATAAATAAAGAAAAAAAACTTTTTTTCAATGTTTTTCTTTTTTTTTCACATACAAAATTATTTTCTCATAGCTGTGCCCAGCGTGACCACATGGTCACATCCATTATCTTGGACAAGTGAGTTTGTGGGTGAAAATAAAAACTATATTTGGGTTTCTTACTCTCTAAAGAACATGCTTATAAAATATTTTTGCAGATATCGAAAAAAAAAGTTCTGGGTTGATTCGGGTTAAAGCATCTAAGCAGCCGAAAAAATGAGTTTAAATCCTAAAATTGTAAGTACATAGTTTTATAATAATAAATGTTCATATCTGAAATAAAGGAAATCTGCATAGGTTGACGAACTAAATAAATTAAAAACAATGGCAGAAAGCATCTTAAAAATAGTTGAAGTTGTTGATGTCTTTCAAAATGCTACGAAAACCTGTCGAAGGTGGTGGATCCATCCCATTAATCAAAATCGGCAATTACAGGGGGACTACGAGAATTTGGTCAACGAAATTCGGGAGTACGGAGAGGATAAGTTCCTCGCATACACTCGGATGGGAATACCACAGTTCGATTATATACTGAATTTAGTCAAACCTTTTTTGACCAAATATAGCAATCGACAGGGATTACCAGAAGCATTAAGGCTATTTGTTACATTGAGGTAAAGTAAAAATTTGTTAAAAGTAAATCCACCAACATCAATTGATTATTTTATATTCAAGATATCTTGCGACAGGGGATAGCTACAGTACCTTGGCATTTGGATATCGCATAGGCACATCAACCATTCAAACCATAATTCCGGAAGTTTGCAACGTATTATGGGATGTTTTGAAACCAATATACTTGCCACCAAAATCCACGAATTGTTGGTTGAACGATGAAAACAAATTTTGCCAGTACTGGAATTTTCCTCATTGCCTAGGAGCTATTGATGGCAAGTTCTCATATGTCGACATCGGAGCATATGGATCTCAAAGCGATGGTGGTATTTTTACAAATAGTAAAATTGGAACATTACTGCAAACTGGCCAAATTAACTTTCCAAGTGCAGCTCCTTTACTTGGAGGTAAGATGATAATTAATTGTTTGAAGTTTGCTTATCATCCGTGTTCTTTCTAGGTAATTCAAATGTTCCCTACTTCATTGTTGGTGATGAGGCATTTCCACTTAAAACTTACTTGCTTACACCATTTAGTGGTAGGTACCTGGACGACAAGAAGTATTACTTCAATAAAAGATTGTCCAGAGCACGCAGAGTGGTGGAAAACGCGTTTGGCATACTAGCTGCTTGGTGGAGAATTTACCATCGTACCATTATAGCAGAACCGAATACAGTAGATAGCATTATTAAAGCGACCGTCGTGTTGCATAATATGCTATGCGATAGTAGGCAGCACACTTATGTTCCTCCTACGTTTGTTGATAGGCGCTGCGAGGCTAATAGGATTTGGATTAATGGATCCTGGAGAACTGAAGAAACAACTTCACGACTAAGCACCATTCCACCAACTTTACGTTTAGGACCTAGGAACGCACCATCTTCAGCAATTCAATACAGAGATTATTTAAAGGATTTGATTTATAACAGCTCATAACTTAGTTTATTTTGTATTTTTTATTGAAATGATAACAAGAATAAAACATATCAATTGAGATTCAGTAGTTTTCATCAAGTTTATATTTCCAGAAAACATCCATAACATCCCGAATGAATCTGTTTCTCTGATTCGGCTGCATTGACGACGATTCTTGCGCCATGAATTCGAACACTTTAAAGTGATTTTCTTTTGTTTCTTGTGGTAATGACTGTGCCTGAGCAGCAATATTGTCCGCAGTTTCGCCTATTCGCTTTATTGCTTCCACGCTTTCTTTGTAAAAATCTTCCCGAATTTTATTTATTCCTTTTGATGAACTTGGTGGACATTTTAGTTCCTTGCTTGGGGTACTGGTGAATATTGGTAATGTCGGTGACGATGTTTCTGGCAAATTATCTTCTGGCAACGGGGAGCCCACAAAGGTGCTCTCAGCACTAACAGGACGAGGGTCGAAGCTAATAGTTTCTCTCGGCTGCATAGTTCTTCCTATAAACTCCATTTTAGGCAATAAATCCCATAACCTGGCGTTGTGAGCTCCAGATCCAGATCTCGTGTGCAGACGTTCCTTCTTCTTTTCCCTCCTATATTTTTCCTTGAGGGCAGTAAATCTTTTTTCAACTTCTCCAGGAGTGCTACCGGGAAATTGCAAGGATATTTGGATGAAAATTCGCTGCTTCTTGGCAGTATCTCGATAGTCGCTTCTTTTATTATCCCAAAGGCTTGGATTCTCATGTATGATGCTTATCAAATTTTCATCGTCGATATCTAAACAGGGAGATTCAAATGAGATATACTTTTTTTAATGTCAAAACCAAACCTTTCCAAATGTATTTAGTTGGAGTTAATTCGCTGTTTTGAAGCTCCATTGCTAGTTTTTGATTGCATGTACTGAGTGACTGCAGCTATCATTGAAATGTGATTTACATATGTCAAAAATTAGGTTTGTTTCCTCAAAATCATAGTATCACAGAGCCATCTGCTGCAGAGACGAGGAAAAGTTTTTTGAGAATGTGTTAGTTTTTTGAGCTTGAAAAAAGTGAAAATTCGGACTCCCCTGAGCTCCAAAATAATTACTTTTTGAAAATGAAATGGAATGATGCAGAGTTCTTAATAAGATGAAAAGAGAGAATGCACTTTTTCCACTTTTTGCCGAATGTAGTTATGCCTTAATAAAACACAGTTGCAAATAATTTGTAAAGGACAAAGAGTTAGAGAGTGAGAAATAAATAAAAAAAAAATAAAAAAAATTCTCTCATTCAAAAAGACAAAAAATTGTTCTTTCTTCCCCCAAAACAATCAAAAAAACAAATATCAACAATCGTCACTTCCAGTAGACAAAACGTACAGGGTACAGGCAAATAAAAACAAAATTAATAATTGGGGTGAGTTTTTTGCGCACTCGAGTTAAGTTTGAACTCTGCGTAAGAAAGAAGTGAAAGTGAAGTGACAAAAAATACTAATCAATTTTAATCAGTGAATTAAAATATAATAATCAAAAAATAATAATAAGCGGTGTACAGTGTACAGAGTTAACAAAAGTAAGATCTCGTAAAAATTATTATAAGTAAATTGTACAGAAGTGATTAGTAACGTACAGATAATAATGTGAGTAATGTGGTGCAATTCATTGTTTAATTACAAGACATTAGTTAGATTTGTGACCTTTATTAGAAATTTCCATACGGAGTTTGTACAGCTGCGAAATGTTTCGCAGGATACCGCTAGTCGAAAATACGATTGTTCTTTACATGAACAGACAAGTTGCTTCGGTACAGGCGTCGTTAGTTTTATTGCGGCATAAATAATGTGCCCAAGGAAAGCAAAAACGTTTTGTGTCTCCTTTTTATACAGATTCATAACATTGAGTCGTGTGGTCAGGCAGATAAGTGAGTTGAGGGCTGCGATAGAAAAGAGTACAGACAAGGGGAAAGGAAGGCAGTGTTTTTCCTTTTTCTTTTAACCCTTCAGAATTAGATTATCGTTCAGCGTTTGAGATTAAGACAAAAAAATGTGTGAAGTGAGAATGCAATGGGTTTTCGTTTTGGTACAGTTATTCTTTGTACAGTGTTAGATTAAAGCATGCTTGTTAGTAAAGTGCACTGTTGGGTGCATGTTAGGTGTTAGAATTTTGTTGCTCTATAAGCTAGCACTCAAGATGCCAAAATGCCGAGCAATAAACGTATAGGTACGTTCAGAATAGAACATGTAATCATTTCATTAAAGCTATGGACTGATTTACATTACAGTAAAGGTGTAAAGATTTGAAAACGAATAATGCCCATTGAAAGATTTTAACTTAATTGAGATAACAGAGTTTTGCACCCATTAACTCAAAGTCTGAAAATTTGTTATGTTAGAGTTAGAGCTAATTTGAGGTTTTATTTCTCCAAAGCTATTTTCTCACATTTTAAACCTACGAAAGAGCAAATGGATCAGGGGGTTCAAGCTTAATCCGTTCAGAAGAAAAAGAGTTGGTAGAACAGCATTTTATGAAAATGCACTATCGCGACAAGGATATTTGTTCTCAGAAAGGGGTTGAAAGGTGTAAAAGAAATCGGTAGTTCAGGTGAGATTGCATTACGTTGGGTCAGTAGGTATTTAGAAAAGAAGTTGAAAAAGGAAAACGTACACATGAAAGACAACTACATCGAGAAAATGCGGGAAGGCATTAGGTTAGGACATGTACAGTACAGTTAACTGATAACAATTCAAGTACAGACGCATTGGTATATTACATACCGACCTCATCATTGTATAGTAAATAAATTTCGATAAAGATGTACAGATGTTAGGCGAAATGCTGCAAAGAGACTTGCATGCAATAGTTATCCGTTTTAGAAGACATCATGTTGCAGAACGTGGCGACATAAAAGAGATGTTCAACCAAGTTGGATTGAGTAAAGAGCAATGGAATCTATAACGCATGTTTTGGAGGGAAAACAAGCTTGAACCATTGCATGAAAATTGGATAACTGTTGTTACGTTTGGTTTGACATCGTCTGCACATCTGGTAGTGCGATCAATAGTACAGGCATTAAGGGCAATCAAGTTGGCCGTAGAGATGTATAGAATTTCGAAAGGCGCTGGTTTTGAGTTATGCCAATGGAAATCAAACTCCAACAATTTCAAGAAAGAGACGAACGCTGGCACTGGCGAGTCGTCAATGGTGTTTTCGGGGGAAGAGGTCATCCATTTTAGGACTAAAATGGCTAATTAGTTCTGACCAATCCGCCTATGAAGTGAAAACACCAAAGTTAGAAGGCACACTCACCAAGAGAAAGATTGTTAGTTGTATAGCTAAGTATAGGATGGGATGATCCAATTCTTGTAGAGATAGAAAACAGATGAAAATGAGATAGTAATCTCGGAAAGATTTCGTACAGATAGATGGTTAGGTACGTTAGGTGAGTCAACTGTACAGACACTAGATTTTCCGATGCTTCAAGTGCAGCATATGGAGCCGCCATTTGCATTCGTACAGAACAATCAGGTGGGACTGTGGCGTGCAGAGTACAGTTTAAAAACATGCGTAGCAAAGCGTGCCTCGTCAATTCAGATAAACACTGATGTGAGATGCTGGCACTACTTTAAAGTTAGATCAAGGCGAGTAAGCAAGAGAATGGCGCAACCAAAGTTAGAAAAGAAGGCAAGAGCAATGGCATACCTCTTACGCAAGTCGCAGGAACAGAATTACAGTAGAGAGATAGCATCAATGAAGAGCCGTACAGATCGACCAGAGTAAAGAAGGATGGGCTAGTACGTTCAGTAGTGTTGCAGACTGAAACAGGGGAGCTGAAACGTCCTGTGCAAAAAGATTTGCATAATCCCTGTTGAACCTGAACAGCTTAAGTTATATGTTAAGACAAATCAAATTATGTTATCATGTAAATTATGTTAAGACAAATTATGTAATTATGTAAAGTATGTTAAGAAAATTGTAAATTTTTCTGGCACTGTATCGGATCGATCAGTAAAATGCGTATATGTGGGAGCCTCACTCCCTTAATACGCGATCAATATCTTTTAGTTAGAAAAACAACCCCAAAGTGTACAGACGTGTCAGAGTCAGAGAATAAAGACAGTCGGGTTTTTTATAAATTTTTCCCGACTTAAAACAAAGGCAATGTTAGGTATAACGAAGTGAAACATACAACATGGGCAATAATACATTTTCGGACAGATCCATAAATGATCTTTGTGAAATGTTTGCCAAGACAAAATTGCTCATAAATAAGGAGCATTATAAACTGTAGCAAATGACAACACATGAACATACAAGTTAACGACACGTCAGCAATTCTCACCGGAACACTTGTTTAATCCAACATTCCATGTCCTATTCCACATAACTTTCCTATTCTCCCATTCTCCCATATCCACCGTGAGGTTCGTCTTAAGAGAAAAAATATTTTTTTTAAATTTTTTAAACGAATAAAAGTTTAACTGGCGCCCCAACAGGAACCGTTGTTGTGAAGTGGTAGTGCAGTCTGTACCTACCCTTGTGCGTTTCCGTTCAGTGATTTTTTCACGGGAAATTACAATATTTAATAAAAACAAAAACGTGTTCACTCAGCAAGCTTCAGTACCTAACAACGCACTGTTAGCATCATTCAAGGTTGCATACTGGGTGGCAAAATGTCAAAAACCTCATACTATTGCAGAAGAGCTTATTTTACCGGCTGTTCTCGACATGGTGAATATTATGGTGAGAGAATCAGCAGGAAAATTAATTTCCAAGGTACCTTTATCTAACAATACTATCAGCCGAAGAATCCATGACATAGCTGAGGAACTCAACTATCAATTAATAGAAAAATTGAAAGGCAAGGATTTTGGTTTGCAACTTGATAAGGCTACTGACAGAAATAATGATTTACACCTTATTTGTTACGTACGCTTTCTGGCACATTATATTATTGTCGAAGAACTTTTATTCTGCAAAAGCATTACCGAAAGTGCGAAAGCCCAAGACTTGTTTAACATTCTTGACAAGTTTATTGCAGAAAATGGTTTGGATTGGGAAAAGTGTATTGGTGTATGTACTAATGGTGCAGGTATGGAGGAATACAAGCGCTTATTCGTAAAAATGCTCCGAATGCTATGTGAACCCATTGCATCATCCATAGGGAAGCTCTTGCATCAAAGTCAACGAGCTCTGAATTGAACCAAGTACTAGAATGTGTCATTGGTGCAGTAAACTACATAAAAACTAAAACATACGGCCCTGTCGTATTACTGCAATTCACGATGGCTTTCACGGGGAAATGTCTTATTTCGTGTGTTCGAATTACATGAAGAAATTCGCACTTTTTTACAACAAGAACGTCATATTTTGTTCCGCTTTGCTATTAAGTCATATAAAATCAATAGTGAAAAGCTTTTAAATTAATAATGCCATCCCTTCGTTCTGGTGTGTCTACCGATCCTGTGGACGAACACTTTTTCGAACCAAATCCTTCCAATCCACCACGTCCTTCCAGAACACCTAATCCTCCTCCTCAAATTCCAGTTATCGAACTCCCTTCTACAAGCAGGAATAATTCCTTTCAATCTACAACGCCCCACGTGGACGCAACTCGCGTCAACTCCCCCGTTAAATGCGCTGATTTCAGCCATTGTAGATAGGGTTTTAGTGACCAAAGGCGCCTCCCTTGTCCAGAGATGGAATAAAGTCTAATTCGGAGAAAGTGAGAGCAATCGTAAATTTCCCACAACCCAAAACATTTAAAGACCTACGTTCGTTCCTTGGCCTTTCTGGCTACTACCTCCGTTTTGTAAAGGATTACGCAAAACTGGCTAAGCCTTTGTCAACCCTATTGAGGGACGGGCGTGTTTCGAAAAACCTTTCCAGTAAAAAACTGATTCACTTAGACCCCGAAGCCATCGAGGCCTTCAATAAAATTAAAGGTTCGTTAGTTTCGAAAGAAATCATGCTTGCGTACCCCCATTTTGATAAGGAATTCGAGCTTACCACCGACGCATCAAACTTTGCTATTGTCACAAGACGACAGACCAATAACTTTCATCTCCAGCACATTGAGCAAGGCAGAAGAGCATTATGCCACGAAAGAAAAAGAAATGCTGGCTATAATTTGGGCTCTCAATTCACTGCGAAACTACCTATACGGTTCAGCTCGTGTAAAAATCTTTACGGACCACCAACCACTTACGTCTGCTTTAAGCAATAAGAACAATAACAGTAAGATGAAACGTTGGAAGGCCATCCTGGAGGAATACGATTATACGCTCCAGTATAAACCCGGTAGATGCAACGTCGTTGCGGATGCTCTATCACGTCCTCCGCAAGATTCCCAAATCAATTCACTAACCCCAACACAATATAGTAGCAAGAGCTCCTCACAAAATCTAATTCCGTCCGTGGAAGTGCCCATTAATGTTTTCCAAAACCAGATGATTCTTCAACTAGGCAAGACAAGTAGCCACGAAATACAAACTCCTTTCGCCTGTTTCCGAAGACATGTTGTCATAGAATCTGAGTACACTAGAGAAAACCTTATCGGAATCTTCAAACGATTTTTGGATCCAGGAGTAGTAAACGGTCTGTCAGCTCCGGACAGAGTAATGGACATAATTCAGGAATTATACCTTTTGCACTTCTCGAAATACAGGATAAGGTACACCCAATCTGTCGTGGGAGACATTCTGTCCACAGACCGACAGGAAGAGGCCCACAAATAACGGCTCGTTCAAAATAATTTATGTGGTCAACGTCCATGCATATGAAGAGCTTGTCTTCAACATCGAAGATACAGTGGCAAAATACGTCAAACTCAGTCATTCTTTCTATCCTATCCTTCACTTTGAAATACAGAGAATTAAAAACAGTTTAAATAGTTAAAGAATAAATAAAATAAAACGTTCATAAGACTTCTAAGGACGTACAATAATTCGTGGATACAAATTTTCGAACTATTGGAACAAAATCCAGCGTTCTGGCGAATAAAGAGTCCAGAGTACAAAAATAAAATTTAAAAAAAAAAAAAAAACAGGCATGAGAAATAATACTGGAGCAATACAAAGAAATCGAGCCGAAGGCTAACATTAATATTTTAAAGAGCAAAATTACAAATATAAAAACTGGCTACCGCCACGAATTAAAGAAAATTTCAGACTCCATGAGGTCTGGTGCTGGAGACGAGGAGGTGTATGTTCCCAACGTATGGTACTTTAACCACCTTGCATTTTTGAGGGATCAGGAGGAGGCATTAGAAAGTATTTCAACTTTGGATATGGATATTGAGGTACGTAACTACACGTTTTAAATATGCCTTCAAGTCTCAGTTTACAAAAATCCATCAAAGCGGATGAAAAATGACCCTAAACAAGAGTTTCTTCAACAGGCGTGTATGCACTTGGAGACGATGACCCGCAAAGGAGAGGAAGATGAAGCCGATGTGTATACAAAATCTTGGGCATGTTCCTACTGAAAAACGGATAAGGAGCAGGAGGTTTAGAAAGCAAAAGAAGAAATTTTAATTATTGGGCAATTAAAACATCCGTCCCTACATGCAGTGAACACACCGTCATTGGCTTTTTCGAGGGTATCGTCACCTTGCAGCATACCCTCAAGTCAGCACATGACTTTTTTTTCCATCCTTGTCCAATTCGGGTCCAAGAACATTTACCCCAATCAGTTCCTCACCACTTCAATATGTACAACTACCAGCTTATGTAAAATACCAAAAGAGCGGCAGCAATCAAAAGTACTCAACATCAAACTTTTATTGGTGAGCAAGAGGAAGTGTCGTATGCAAATATATCCGAATTGTTCGCGGATAAACAATTTAATTAAAACTTTTTGTATTATTTTACTTTTATATAATACAAATTACATGAATTTAATTGAATGTCATGTTTAAATCAGTCAGCGGTGTTCAAAAAAATAGCACAACGTTGTTCAAATGTTTCTTTTTTTTTTTTAATTCACACTGTATTTGTACATCATATTGTGTAATTATTTTCGGCGTCTAAAAAAAAATGCTGAGCTAATCAATTCATTAGCATGTTATTTTTTGATTAATGAATGGATAAAATGGATCAAAGTCAAACGAGTAAAGATATAAGCATGAAGAATAGTCTTGAAAAGAAAATGCAGTATGCTTTGAGAAGAAATCCATTTGAAACCGGTTCAAATCAGCCCTGTCTTGAACTGAACCGTTTGCAACCGCCCTGTCTTGAACTACCCCGTCCTCATCATGGTTTAACCTGTGATGGAGGATTCACAGAATTTCAAGAAGTAAGAAAATGTCTTCGAGAAAAAATCAAAAATATTATTGTTTACGTTAAAGGCCTTGAAAGAAAAAATCAATGCATGAAAGAATTACTTCAAGATGAAAATGTTGAAGTGATGGACATTGAAGAACTTGGTTGTCCTAATCTAAGAGAATTGAAGCGTCTTCATCCTAATGAAATAAAATGTTTATTCCATAGCAAATGCTGCGCACTGCAAAATGTTTTATCTGTTGGAAACATTTTTAACTGGAAGCGAATAAATATAAAACAATTGTAGGATGTAGACAGACCACAGGACTATACGAACGCACCCTTGCCATTAAGCATAGACGAACGAACGAACGGACGAAACAAAAGGAACGAAAAACTAGAACATGACAAACAAAGCGAAATACGCAGACGCAACCAAGCTGTCGAATGGTGAAGACTATCAAATCGTTTGTTCTGTATTAGATTAAAATATTAATTTCAAAAGTATACATATTTCGTTGTGTTCATTGCAAAATAATTAATAAAAATTTAATTCATCATTAGCACTTCATCACAACGTAACTTATAATAATCAACTAATTGCGAATAAAAATCATATTGACTTATATTTAATTCCTTGCAATAATCAATATATGAATTATAACTTTTGTTTAATGCAGTATGATGAAAATATGTAATTGTTTTTTTCTTTTTCATTTCAAAATAAAGAAACTCTTTTTTCGTGCTTAAATCATTATTAAGCACATGTTTGAGTTCTTTTCTGATGGAGCATCCAACACAAGTTGTATTTCTGCTCTTGATGAACCGTCCAATGTCCGCATCACCTTGACAAGAACATCGCCAAATCTTTTTAAGATAAATGATGAAATTTTTACATCCTCCTCTTTTCCAACAAGTGTATCGTTTAGATACGTATTCAACGCCATTTTCTTCAAACTGTCTTCTTTATGGTTTTCCACAGTCCTAGTGGTTTTTATCCAATCACTTATTAGACGCATTTTTGAAATTATTATTTACTTTACAAGAAAACGAACGAAGTACTTAAAGAATAATTTGTTAATTTTTTTTGGTAGGGCTCTCGAAGTCTGATGATAAAAAAAAAAAAGTTACGCGAGTTACATATGAGACCACCCCCGTTAGATAGATATTTCTACCCAAAATCCATCGGAAACATCACCGGTATTTATAAATAGGCTTCCTGCTTAGTTGATGAATGCAGGACAATCTTTAGATGCGCACATGTGGGACCAAAAACCCACCCAAGGGAACACATGGCCACCAGACAAACGTTGGTTCCCAGCTGTAAAACATAAAAAGCAAGTCGCAGTAAATCCCAGGGCGTATTTAAAAAAAAAAAACACCAATTTACAAAAACTTATTAGTTGGATCACAGATAAAGGTTCCATTCTGAAGAGTGAAATAATGATTCTCCCTTTAATTCAGAGAAAAAGCCAATTTCAATTTATGCCCTATATAGAGGCGAGAGCTGAAAAATTCCTTCAGGATCTCTGTTCGCGACTAGTACGTCCCCAAAGAAGCGAGTGGTCCCTAACGAGTACGAGCAGCAAGTGCCATCTCTAGGAATTCCCAGTATTGGCTACATTACATGTCAAACGTCAAAATAATCTATTATATAAGAAATACATAAAGATAAAGATTACAACACTTTGGATTATAACGTAGTAAAAGACGGTTGTTTGATTCACCGATTATTTCGGTTTCGTAAAAATACAGTCCAGTGCCATACAGTGCTGTAAACACTTGCGGAATTCTCGAACAGCCAACAGCACCGGTCCCAAACACGCGACACCTTTTCTGCTTCACGAGCAAACAATCTCCTTGTTACATCCCAGATACTGGCTTCTAACCCAACTGTTTGAAAATGTTTATATATTTATTGTTGCGAATTGTTTTTTTTTTGTTAACTCTATTGTTAAAGTTATTTTGTAAGCATATATTTTGTAATTGTACGAATTAGCTGTGAGTCACTGTACGTTCATTTCGCCCCAACCAACACGCACCATCTACATACATCTACATCTACACACACACTCGGCCACTCGCATTAGCACGCACCTTTGTATGCGCTTTCACCCACGCACTACTGTGGACTCAGTGCGTGGTAATCATTACGCACTACACCTGCGATATTCACACACATTGTTGGCGACAAGGTGTTTGTGTCTGTACTCCCGCTGCTGCCCATGGTTGCTGATGGTTGACCACCAAATAGCTCGTCCACTTGGATTTCGGACACACCAGGCCCCATCTCGTTGAAGTACAGGAGTGTAAGATTGGTTGAAATCAAGAACAAATAAACTATATCACTTGTTAACATATCTGCCGTACCCTTTTCTTTGTTTTTTTTCTAATCCAAAACATTTAATGGTCCTTCGAGCCGGATTAAAAAAGTGAATCGCGTATAGACAAATAGAATAATTAAAAAAAAAAAAAAACACATTTTTTTGTTGGAAATCCACGTGTGAATTGGTGCATTCGCTTCAGAGCTCGAGACACTTTTTCGATGTCTTAAGCTGGAGTCGGCAGAGAATTATTACCTCTTGGCCGGAGATTTTAACGCCAAACATAGAGATTGGGGAAATTATATACCAAATGCTAGGGGGAGCTCACTATTCAATTGGTGGGGTCTGCACAGTGTCGAGTATAGACTCGATTTGAAAGCTACAGATAGTGCGTCTTTTCCCAGAAGCGGTTCCTATATGGATCTTTTGCTGTACGACTCACGGCTACAACTGACCGACACGAACCAACAAACGATAAACTGTCTACACACATTTGTGTATGACAGTGACCATTGCGGATTTAGTGCCGCCATTAGGATTCCTAACGAAATTGCGGAATTGGAGGAGTATGTTCCAACAAACACCTACAATTACAGTAGGACGCGTTGGACACGCTTCTCCAGAGTACTGAAAAGAGCACTCTCTTCGAACTCGCTCTACCCACCGACCAACAGGAACCTGTCAAACGAAGAGATTGATAGGTACCTAAAAGACCTTGACCTGACAATCAAACGAACGATGGACAGTACGATACCTCGGTACCAACTCACTAACAACGTTGACACATTCCGCAATGCAACAACTGACGCACTCCACGAACATAAAAGTAGGCTGCTGTCGAGACTTAAAACCTTGTACAGACGGTTTACTGACAGACAAAACTCGGAGATAAGGCAACTAAAGTCGTTGATCAAAAACGTCCAACAGTTAATTAAGGAAAACTACAGACTTTCTGTAAACTTGCATTGGAACAACAGAATTCGGGCTGTAAATTCCAGCAACCCGAGTATGTTCCCGCAAATAAATAAAATATTTCGGAGGAAAAACGTTAGCGACTTGCCATGTCTTAAGATCCCCCGAACGACGAACAACGAACAAGTACTGATTACAGCAGGCATTGATCCGGGGAACGCAGTCGATGATGACAACTTCTTTGTGGTCGAGGATCCGCAGGAGAAAGTGGAAGTCATAGGAGCGACTTTCCAGGAAGTGTATAAGGTGAATGCTAGCATTCGCCCGAACCACGACCTGGAGAATCGCGTCCTTGTGCACAACCACTACCTTCGAAGTGATATACAGAACTGGCGATCTGAGAACACCGGTTTCACCGAGTTCAATGAAGATAACATGGCAAATAATGTCGTCGCCAACGAAAGGGTTCATCCCCCGTTCATATCGAAGGTCGAACTCCAAACGATCTTCGACTCACTTAGAAGGAAGAAATCAGAGGGAATCGATGGAATATCGAACATTGTGCTTCGACATCTCCCCCTAGTAGTGGTGGACATTTATACCACCCTGTTTAATAATACGCTGAATAATGCACATTATCCAGCGCATTGGAAAACAGCGGTGGTTCATGCTATTCCCAAAAGGGATAAAGATAGCTCCAATCCGGGGAATCTCCGGTCAATAAGTCTCTTGCCGAACATCAGTAAAGTATTCGAAAAGGTGGTCCATAGAGCCTTGGCTAAGTGGGTTGAGGACAATAAAATAATTCCTGATAATCAATTCGGTTTCAAGGCGGGTCATGATACAATACATGCCGCGTCTAAACTGGTATCTGATATCCAATGGAACAAATGCAAGAACCAATGCACGGGTGCCTGCCTGGTTGATTTGGAGAAGGCCTTCGACACCGTATGGTTAGAGGGGCTCTTTTACAAGTTGAGCAGGTTGGGTATAAGCAAACCACTGCTGTACATGCTATGTAACATGCTGACCAGTAGACGGTTCATTGTGAAAAATGGCAATGTGACGTCTGCCGGTACATTCGAAGTTAAAAACTGCAACAAGGTGCAGTAAATTCGCCGGTCCTCTTCAACATTTACACGAGCGATCTCGTAGGTTCTCTTCATCATGCTATTGCGTATGCAGACGACTTGGTTGCGTACAGATCAGGTCCAAAGATCGAGGTCATTGTCACTCTTTTGCAGCATGACTTCGATAAGATTCAGCTATACTGCGACGATTGGAAGTTGAAGATCAACTTTCAGAAGTCGGAAACCATTCTGTTTAGGAAGCCGTTGTCTGGGGCCTCTAGGGATACCAGAAAGAATTGGCGAAAGTTCGCAATCGTGGGACAACACGGGCGACCATTAGAGAGTCGAAGTGTAGTCAGATACCTCGGGATCTGGCTAGACCAATATCTGTATTTTAACAAACATGTGGATGCTGCTCTGGCCAGAGCCCGAGTTGCTTTTGCCCTTACAAAGAGACTGTTTTACAGCAGCCAACTCGATGCGAGGGTAAAGGTAATCTGCTATACGGCCCTAATCCGGCCAATGCTTACATATGGTTGTCCCGTGTGGTTCAACGTGCGGGCAAGCTTGATGGAAAGGATTCGGGTGTTTGAGAGGGCTTGCCTTAGGCCTTGCCTTCGCCTATACAGAACACCAGAGTCTGAATACAGAAAATTCTATTCCAACGAGGTCCTATACAACAAGGCGGACCTAATCAGAGTGGACAATTTCATAGTGAAGCTTACTCGAGGGCACATTGCAAGAGCAATGAACTCGGTTAATAACCTGATCTCTGGGGCTTACTACCCCAATACTATGTATCACGAGAGAGTGCGCCTTAACGGCTTCGTCCCCCCAGAAGCTTTTCTGCATTTTGACAAGGAAGGTCTGATCCAGGATAGATCGGCAGTCCCGCTAATCTTCCATGTGGCCCGGACAACTGTGGAAAGGCAACTCAACTACGGTCGAGACGTCGTTGAGAGCACTGAGGAGCGACTCCGGTTTAGTAGGTCGGTTTCGGAGCGCGACATTAGGGATGTTGGGCGGCAGCACCAGACTTTCTGGTGGCTGTCGGAAAGCGAGGGAACTCCCTCGTCGAACCCTATCGATCCGGGCTAGTCCAGAGATGGACAAAGCTGGCCATGGCCGGCTTACATAGTTTAAGGTTATTTTAAGGTAGATTTAAGAAAAAAAATAAAAATAATACAAAAAAAATACAAAAAAAAAATACAAAAAAATACAAAAAATACAAAAAACACAAAAATACAAAAAAAAAAATATACGTATTTAATTACGTAGCATGTTAAGTTAAGTTAGGTTAAGGCTTATTTTAAGGTAGTTTTAAGTTTCAATTTAATTTAGATTTAAGGAAACATACAAAAGTTCGGTTACTAAGTTTTTCTAAACAATTTTCTTAGTTTTACAATAGTTTAGTCCTTAGATTGTTTAAGTTAATTAAGTTAGGTTAGGTCGAAAGACATATATTAAGAATTAAGTTTAGCTTAGAGTGCCCGTGTAGGGCCAGTAAGTTAGAGTAACATAGTTAAGTTAATTAAGCTAGTTTTAAGCGTTTTTTTTCCTAGCAAGTAAGAGTTCTGAATTTAAAAAAAATAAAAATGCATTTAAAAACAAAAAACAAAAATGGTGCATTCGCTATTTAACTCTCACATTGCCCATTCCCTTTAATTTATATAGTGTTCTGTATCTGTTCTACAGGGAGCAATAATTCGCACAAGATACATTTCACCGTGAATTTCGATTTATGCATATTGTTTTTTTTTTTTTTTTTGTCAGTAGTTTCGCTTCAAGATGAGTGCGCTTAAATTGAAACACCAACGAGACAATGCACAAGGTCGATTAGATCGCGCGTCTTCGTTCGCGGATACAATTAACGAATCCACATCTCTAGAATTGTTAGAGGTTCGGTTATATAAATTAGAGGAAGCGTGGTTGGAGTTTTCATCCGTGCATAATGATTACATGTCGCACGTAAAAGGGATTGATCATGTTGAAGTTGAAAGTGAATTTGCCGTCTATGAGGACAAATATTTTCTGACGCATTCTAAATTCGTTAAAGGTATTCGCGATAGACAAGGGTCTGCCAAAAGGGATTCCGACGGTTCAGGTATAGAGCGGCTTGTAAATCAGCAATCTACCTTCCTCGAAAGATTAAATTTATCCTCGAATCAAAATTGTGCTTCAATTAATCTTCCACCGATAGTTATACCGCCATTTTCGGGAAATTATAAGGATTGGCCGGCTTTTCGTGGGGTCTGTCGATAGCAGGAATAACCTTACACCCACGCAAAAGTTTCACTACCTAAAATCATTCCTTCGAGATGAGGCGGCCAACCTTATTAAACATATACCCATTTCCGATGCAAATTTCCTCGAGGCATGGGATCGGTTAGAAGCGCGGTACGATAGGGTGCATTTGATTGTGAAATCATTTATACAGTCGTTTTTATCGTTGCCTGCAATCAGTGCGAACAACGTCCATACGCTTAGGAAAATAACTGACGGGGCAGACGAGGTCGTGCGTGGCCTTAACGCGTTACAAAAAACAGGTCGTGATCCATGGCTCATTTACCTGCTGCTTAACAAGCTAGATTCGGACACTAACCAAGCTTGGGCAGAAAAGGTCGGTTCTCGGGACGATTGCACTATAAACGAACTTTTACAATTTTTGCAATCAAGGTGTGATGCGCTCGAGTCGTGTCAGTCGGTCAATAGAACTCTTTCGTCGCGTACCAAACCACTCACTCCAATACGGTCACATGTTGTTGAGGCTTCCGAAGCTAAATCTTTGTGTCCTAAGTGCAAAAATGAACATGCATTGTTCCAATGCGCAAAATTCGTGGCATTAGACAATAACTCTCGTCGTAATTTCGTGAAGACAAATTCGCTTTGTTTCAACTGTCTTCGGGCTGGACATTCTTCAAACAAATGTCGATCCACCTTTCGGTGCCGGGTCTGCAAATCACGTCACCATTCGTTGGTCCATCCTGAAGACTTCAACAAAAATCAATCGTCGTCTTCGATTTCATCTCTAGCTGCTGAACCTTCGCCTTCGTTTGCCAAACAACCTCAATCTTCATCGTCGTGCCTTCCCTCGCTCCCTTTCACTTCGTCGCTTGTGAACAATCATTCGCTTAAATCGAACCTTCGCCGACAAACCATTCTACCAACTATATTGGCTACCGTTAAAGACATCCAAGGAACATTCATCGCTTGTCGAGTACTGTTGGATTCTGGGTCCCAATCGTCTTTCATTATTGAATCCTTTGCGCAAAGACTCGGTTATCCCCGTACGCATGCTCGAATTCCCGTCTCTGGTCTGTCATCTATGGAAGCCGGCTACACAAAGGGGTGTATTTCTCTCCAACTCTGCTCACGGTTTAACTCAACTTCTTTATGCATCGATGCCTTCGTTTTGAGTAAGCTAACTTCGGACTTACCAACCCAATCTTTCGACGCTTCTCTGTGGTCGCACATAAGGGGGTTAGATTTGGCTGACCCACACTTTAATGTGTCTGCTCCAGTTGATGTCCTACTAGGTGCCGATAAACTCTGGAGTATTTTAAAGGGAGAGCAAATCAGTGGTCCTGACGGTGTTCCTCTTGCCCAAGGTACATCGTTTGGTTGGGTAATTACTGGGGAACTCGTCGATAAAACAACGCCTGAAACCACCTTGTCCTCACTTCATTCAACACTTGATGTAGACGTTTTACTTCAGCGATTTTGGGAGTTAGATGAAGTCGCACCTTCGAAACTTGAATCATTCATCAACGACCCGGCTGAGCAACACTTTCGTCAAACGTTCAGTCGATCGTCAGATGGTAAATATGTTGTTTCATTACCCTTTAAATCGCCACAACCCCTGTTCGGAACCACATTGCCATCAGCAGTAAATCGTTTACATTCAATGGAACGTAGGTTTCGTTATAATCCTCAATTACATCGTCTGTATTCGGATTTCATGAAGGAATACCTGGAACTTGGTCACATGAAGCGGATTCCTTCGGATGAGATAGATTTATCACCCGGTAAACAGTTCTATTTACCACATCACGCAGTTTTGAAACCCGACAGTTCGTCGACGAAACTGCGGGTCGTCTTCGATGGTTCTGCGAAGGATTCAAACGGGCAGTCCCTAAACAGTACGTTGATGGTAGGTCCTCCAATCCAACGGGATTTGATAGGCGTATGTTTGCGTTTTCGACAGCATCGGTATGTCTTTACCGCTGATGTTGTTAAGATGTTTCGCCAAATCTGGGTGGAAGACATACACACCGATTTTCAGTGTATCGTTTGGCGCGAAAACCCTACAGAAGAAGTCCAACACTATCGGTTATGCACCGTTACGTACGGTACCGCGTCCGCTCCCTTCCTATCTGTTCGGGTCCTGAAGCAGTTAGCAGTTGACTACAAGGTACAATTCCCAAATGCGGCTCGTATCCTTTTGAATGACGTATATGTTGATGATGTCATGACGGGATCAAACTCTATCGGCGATCTAATCGCGCTGAAGTCTGAGCTGGTCACACTTCTATCCTTGGCTAAACTGGAGCTTCGAAAATGGAGTTCAAATTGTTGGCCTTTGCTCGCTGGTATGCCTAGAGAAGACTGTGAATTCTCCCCGTTTGATACTAATCGCTCGAGTTCTCTTATAAAGGTGCTAGGTATGTACTGGAATCCCATTGATGACGAATTTTCGTACCAAATGTCAAAAATTCCCTCATCTTCTTCATCGACAAAACGAACCTTGCTTTCGGAAGTTTCGCGAATTTTCGATCCACTAGGATTGCTAGCTCCTTCGGTCGTATTATTTAAAATGCTCTTTCAGGAACTCTGGTCGTCTGAACTTAACCTCGGCTGGGACGACCCACTACCAACGGTTCTCGCGCAGCGATGGAACTCTTACAGGCAGGAGCTCCACTACTTCGAACAATTACGGGTTCCTAGAAATTTTTTTACCTGTGCGGAAATCGAGTTACACGGATTCTCAGACTCGTCGTCGTTGGCCTACTCTGCCGTGGTTTACAGTCGATGCAGACTGGAAGATGGGTCTTTTAAGGTCACCATAATCGCAGCAAAAACCAAGGTAGCTCCACTAAAACCAGTGTCGATCCCGCGATTGGAACTTTGTGGTGCGTTACTGTTGGCCCGGTTGTTCAACCTTATCAAATCGTCGGTAACAACAAACATTTCCAGGAGCTTTGCGTGGTGCGATTCGGAAATCGTGCTACATTGGCTTTCTTCACCACCTCGACGCTGGACAACCTTTGTGGCTAACCGCACAGCTGCCATCCTCGAGACCATTCCACGACACTCATGGCGTCATATCGCATCGGATTCAAATCCAGCAGACTGTGCTTCGAGGGGTGTAACCCCATCCAATCTTGCGACCCACAACCTGTGGTGGACCGGTCCATCTTGGTTATCTCTAGGTGAAGAACAGTGGCCAAACTCAAAACTCACTTCCGAACCATCCACATTCGAAGACATTGAAGAAAGACAGTCATCTCGTCAAGTACTGGTCACTTCAGAGGAACCCGATATTATACAAACTCTCGTCAAAAATATCTCCTCGTGGTACCGTATGCAAAGAACAATCGCGTATTGCCTTCGGTTTTCCTTCAATTGTCGCTCAACTATCCCCAATCGTCGTACCTCTGGTCTTTATGCAAATGAGATACAAAACGCAAAAATCTGCATCCTAAAATCAGTGCAACTAAATTCATTCAGTGCGGATATTCGGTCTTTAATACACAGCCACCAATTAACATCAAAATCAAAACTCCTCAAATACTCGCCCTTCATCGACAACATGGGACTGCTTCGTGTGGGAGGAAGAATCAAACACGCAACAGTTCCCTTCTCATTAAAACATCCCATTCTTCTTCCCAAGACTAACGCCATTTCTTCTCTTATTATAGCCGACATCCATAACAACTACTTACATACAGGAGTATCGGAAACCTTCGCCATAGTTCGGCAGCGATATTGGATTTTGGGAAGCCGAAATCTGATCCGAAGGATTGTCCACAATTGCAAGGTGTGCTTTATGCAGAGGAAGCTGACAAGCCAACAACTGATGGGTGATTTACCAGCCCAGCGAATTCACCCAAGTCGCCCATTTACCAACACGGGGTGCGACTACGCTGGACCCTTGACGATCAAGCTCTCCCGGGGTCGTAACCCTAAAACGTCAAAAGCATACATAGCGCTTTTTGTATGCTTATCTACCAAGGCTATTCACCTTGAGCTAGTGAGTGACCTCACTACTGATGCGTTTCTCGCTGCCTTGCGTAGATTTGTATCACGTCGGGGTCTGTGCTCCAATATCTACAGCGATAATGGATCCAACTTCCAAGGTGCTCGTCGGTGCTTGACCGATATGCATAAGTTGGTGATGTCAGAGGCCCCGACGACTCTATTGCTGCATCGCTGGCCAAGGATAACATCGCTTGGCATTTCATTCCCCCTTCTGCTCCGCACTTTGGTGGATTATGGGAGGCGGGAGTCAAATCGGTCAAGTTGCATCTACGCCGAGTTGTTGGGTCATCGATTCTGACATTTGAAGAGCTGTACACAGTACTAACTCAAATTGAGTCCGTCTTGAATTCTCGTCCTTTGTGTTATGTGTCTGATGATGAGTTAAATCCGTTAACACCTGCTCATTTTCTCATAGGTGAACCTTATACGGCTGTTCCAGAACCAAGCAGATTGAACACACCTACAATCCGGTTGCAGCACTGGAACCACCTCCAAAGTATGGTCCAAGGATTTTGGAAGAGATGGCAGAATGAGTACCTCACCACACTTCAGACACGGTCGAAGTGGCAGCAGACTGGCTCCAGTTTACGGCCAGGCGACGTAGTTGTATTGAAGGAACCAAATCTTCCTCCAGCAAAGTGGCTTCTTGGCAAGGTTGAAACGGTAACACCAGGCTCCGACGGACATGTTCGCGTGGCTACCATAAAGACGAGTCGGGGCTCATTTGTCCGCCCAATAACAAAACTGGCATTACTCCCGCTGTCCTGAAACACGTTCCAGGGGGGCCGGGATGTTTGAAAATGTTTATATATTTATTGTTGCGAATTGTTTTTTTTTTGTTAACTCTATTGTTAAAGTTATTTTGTAAGCATATATTTTGTAATTGTACGAATTAGCTGTGAGTCACTGTACGTTCATTTCGCCCCAACCAACACGCACCATCTACATACATCTACATCTACACACACACTCGGCCACTCGCATTAGCACGCACCTTTGTATGCTCTTTCACCCACGCACTACTGTGGACTCAGTGCGTGGTAATCATTACGCACTACACCTGCGATATTCACACACATTGTTGGCGACAAGGTGTTTGTGTCTGTACTCCCGCTGCTGCCGATGGTTGCTGATGGTTGACCACCAAATAGCTCGTCCACTTGGATTTCGGACACACCAGGCCCCATCTCGTTGAAGTACAGGAGTGTAAGATTGGTTGAAATCAAGAACAAATAAACTATATCACTTGTTAACATATCTGCCGTACCCTTTTCTTTGTTTTTTTTCTAATCCAAAACACCAACTATGGGCCGAAAAAGATGTACCAGAACAAAGCCTGTCATCACATTTATCTATTAAAACATTTATTTTACGAGACCATTGACAATATCAAATGGTTAAAAGCACTAGGTACTTACTATAAGAACCACAATCTATATGCTTTTAGCCCCCACATCGACTCCATCAATTTGATGACATTAACAAAATCAAAATCTAATGAGTTAATTAAGAAATAAACTTTATGCACACAAGAAAATATATCTACTTCATCTACTTTATGAAGAATAAGATTCCTCACGATGAAATATGAGAGAATTCGCATCTGAGCTGTTAACGATACTCCAAGCGAAGACGAAAATCCGTCACTAGGAGCCTAGAAGACAGTGTAGTTACCCTAAACGCTACAACGTTTAAACTTCAGGCCCTATGCAGAAACATAAAGAGTCCCCTCTGTAAGGCAAACTATGACAAATCCTAATCTTCCCATCAGATCTACACCCCCCCTTCCTGTAATCAAAGTTCCTTTGGGACAATTTCTCATAATACGTTCCGTCCGGAAAATCATGTTCCAGGAATTGGATATACTCGTATCAACCGCCTATTTCACCAAACTACAAATTGCACCGCTTATATGGCGGACTTGTAAACTACAATTTCTTCTCACAAATTTGTAAGAGCCTGACTCGTCAGCCAGCGTATAGCTATGAATAAGGAAAACAAAATGTTCGTTGTTTGTTTAATTCGCGATAAAAAAAGAAGTATTGTTCGGTAAATTTTCAAATACAGTGACACAAAATGCCAAAATAATGGAGTGGCAAAAAGTTTATGAAACTATTTCATCTCATGGTATTTTAATTGAGAAAGATTGGAATTATCTTCGAGATGTTTGACAAAATTTAAAACGAGTAACAGTGGTAAGTCAAAAGTCACTCATGTCTTCATTAAAACTCTTATTATATTTCAGGCCAAAATTAATAACAGAAAAACGAAACAGGTTCAGCTGGTGGTTCTCGCGCAATGTTAACGGATCTCGATAATATCATCATTGATATCATAGGGAAAGATTTGCATACTATCGAAGGTATTGCTGAGGAGCAATCCCGTTTGGAAGATGATTCGTTAGAGCAATCAAATGTGGGTTTTGTTGAAAATGAGAAAAAATTCGAGGAAATTATATGCTCAAAACACATAAATTTCAATATGACTGAGGTACACAAAGAAAATATGCCACGAAGCATTTCTTTGAAAAATCAGACATTCCAGGAATAATTGAAATTATAGACGGCACTCATATCCAAATTATAAGACCGAGCATCTCTTCTTTAATAGAAAATTAAAACAGAGCATAAATGCATCGGTGGTAAGTCTGTGATGAAAAATTTGTGATGAATAGGGCTGGAATTATGCAAAAGCATGTTTATTTTTGTTTTGCATTCATTTATGAAAGGCTTAATGTGCGCTATACACTCCGGTCATTAGAGATGGCGCCAGAACTAATGTTTATGTATAGGACGCGACTAGCTAACGGATAGTTGCGCATTTACAATGGCAATCGTTTCCCCATTTTCAACAGGCACGCGGCACCGCAAACAATAGTTCTCATCTTAATGGCGGACAGTGGATCTAAGAACGTGGTTGTGAAAAGTTCAACTTGTGAAAAAAAAGATAGAAAATAAACAAAGTTCTAGCAGAGCTTGTAAGAACACACTGTGTAGCACAGCTTACGCAACCGACTGTAATTAACCACTCAAATACATTGTATTCTTTTAAGAATTATTATTCGCAGCCACTTCACGCTGTAAATTACTTAAGGAAATCAATAAATTAAAACACATTGAGCGACATACTAAGCATAAGCTAATTTTGTATTGTGTATTAATTTTGGACTTTTAAATAATTATTATATATCCTTGGTGAACGGCTCCTCGGTCCTAAGGAACGATATAGATCTATTAAAGTATCGAGTGACTGTGTACGGCTACACGGACCAGACACTCCACCCTAAACAGTAGGTCATCACTGAGTTACTGTGTACGGTTACACGGACCAGGAACTCCACCGTAAAACTACTTTTTTTTTATACGTAAGGGAGCCCCCTTACAAAGTTTGGTTTGATGGAAATCCTTAATTTGAGGGTAAAATATTCGGGTACGTAAAAACAAAAAAGAATCAAATTAGGTATAAATTAACATGGAAAACACTATGAACATTATCACAACATCCGTTCCCACAGTCACAGAGTAAACGCCACCTGATCCACCTGCATTCCATCACGTATCGTCACAACCCGTGTGCTGACACAAAGTCTGCGGCCATACGACACCCCACATTCCTGTGACATGTAGAGTAAGTTAGGTAATACGTTTTTCTCTGTTAGTGATAAATTTAGTTCTAATTTGATCTTTAAATAAAGAGGTTCTCCTCAATTAATATTAACTTTTGTTTTTTTTTTGAAAACTAATTAAATATAATTCAACTTATATCCTAGTTTTTACTATTTATATAATTTTCTTCATTTTAGAAAATGCCAAAAATTAAAGCAAAAACTAATGATCGGTTAAATAAAATCGTAACCGAATATCCAAGCTTTAAAACAGATGGAACAACTCTGTTGCGCAAAATTTGGTGCTGAAAAAATATTCACCGTCAAGCAACATTTGAAGACAACCAGACATTTGGAACTTTTGCCGAGAAAAGACCGAAAAACGCAACAATTTCTCGGGCAATCATCATCGAATAACCAAAATCAAAAGCATTTGCAGAGGATTTATGTTGTGCATTCATTGCAGCGGATATTCCATTGCATAAAATTCGCAATGAAAACTTGAAATGGTTTTTGGAAAAATATACGGAACATAAAATTCCTTCTGAGACAAGACAACTCTCCGCGGAAGACACACAGACAAACTGTATGAGGGAACCATGGTAAAAATAAAGGTAAAAGTGCAAAACCGGAAGTTGTGGGTTGCTATATAGACGAAACAACGGATGCAGCAAACAGGTATGTTCAAACGTTCAAATTTGAATTTAATTTTAGTGGTTCAGTTAAATATAAACAAAATGAATTATTGCTTTCCTTCTTCTTCTCTTAAACAGGTATGTTGCCAACGTAATAATTGGCATTTTAGATTCTGACGACTCAGTTGTAAAGGAGAAGTTTTTAATTAATACTGCTTTAATGGATAAAGCAAACCATTCAACAATAGCCAGGCTCTTCGATGACTCGATAAAGATGTTGGATGACCAGTTTGAAAAAGGCTCCATACTGCTACTTTTATCGGATGCTGCTCCATATATGGTTAAGGTAGCTGGAGCAATTCAAGTATTTTACCCAAAAATAACTCATGTGACGTGTCTAGCACATGGACTTCATAGAGTTTGCGAAACCATAAGAGGACAATTTCCTGAGGTCGATCTTCTTATTGGCAGTATAAAAAAATTATTTTTGAAAGCTCCTTCAAGAGTAAGAACTTTTAAGGAAGTTGAACCAGATCTAACTTCCTCCGCAACCAGTTATAACTCGTTGGGGAACCTGGATGGAAGCAGTTTCATACTATGCAGAAAATTATGAAAAAATTGTAAACATTTTTCATTCATTCGATGAAGAGGATTCTGCTGCTGTCAAAACTGCCAAAGAATTACTAGAACGAGGTAATTTAAAATCTGACTTGGTGTTTTTGGCAGCAAACTACGGTTTTTTTTTTACATCAATTAAGAAATTGGAAACGAATGGTCAAGAACTTGCCGCATATATCGACATAGTCAACGATGCAGAAATTAAAGTTAGCTCCATTGACTACAAAATAGGGGGAAAAATAAAGACCAAAATGTCTAATGCTTTGGAAAAAAAAACAGTGGTTTTAAGACTTTAAAAGAAATTTCCAGTTGTCTGTCCGGACAAAATTCAACAGTGAATGAATACACAGTCTCTGAGATCGTGAAGTTACGGAAGCAGATTAGTGAGTTGGAAGGGGATGCTGCTTCAACCAGTCGTAGCACGGATTTCGGTGATGTTGAGCACGCCCTGTCGAAGTTTACCGGAGATAGCCTGGGTCACTCCATGCAGCATTTTCTCCGCGACTTTAAGGAAGTTATGGCCACGGTCAAAGGAGACGACCGCTTCAAGCTGCTGAGTCTACGGCGTGCCCTGGTGGGAACTACTCGGGTTTTCTTGTCCTCAACCGTCGCTCTGAACTACAGCGGGTTAAAGGCGGCACTGATCAAGGAGTTCGACATTGCCGTCTCCCGCCAAGACGTGTACCGCATGCTGAGCCGTCGACGATGGGAAAACCTCAAGGAGTCGTTGCACTGCTACATCCTCACGATGCAGGCTGTCGCCAAGCGCTCCGACATCAGCGAACTGGAGACGATCGATTTTATCGTTGACGGGATGGGAGATGTACCGAACGTCAACCTACTGTTGGGAGCTCGCACCATTGAGGAGCTAAAACGGTTGATCAATCGGTACCAGCAACGGTACCTATCTCAAGATGCCGTAAACTATGATGCAAGTGCCGTTATGACAAATTGTGCCGCCACCACAAAGACGAGTGCCGAGAAAAAGGAGCCATTGTGTTTTAATTGTTCGCAATTGGGGCATATTAAGCCGCATTGTCCACACCCACTGCGCCCGAACGGATGTTGGAAAATGGGACATGACCACCGGTCATGAAAATCGGTTGAGAAACGAAAATTTGACGCACTTTCCTACATGCAATATGTATATATCAAGTTTAGGTGAAACTGCGCCGTATCAAAAATATACAGACAAAATTTTCAGCCTTAGAACTGAATTTGAAAAAAGGTTTGCAGATTTTGAGTCTTTGATTTATTTTCTTGGATTTTTTCCATACAGTGTGACTCCGAATTAAGATCTAAATTCGGTGAAGTTAGAATGAATGCATTTTACAAGTATTTGCCAGTCCGATTTGAGAACACTCGAAAATTGGCATATGAAATCATTTGCATGTTTGGAAGTACTTATCGGTGCGAGCAGTTATTTTCAGTGTTGAAGGGGAATAAATCACCAGTTAGATCCTGAATAACTGATATACACCTTGGGTCTGTTTTGAAAGTAATCACTGCCGACAAAATTTTTCCACAAATAGAAAAGCTGGTAGCAGAGAAGAGATGCCATGTACCAGGAAGAAAACATTAGTGTTACCATTATTCTTGTTCTTTTTTGTTTTTTGAAATAAATCTGTTTTGTAAAAATTAGTTTTTTTTTTGCGGCCCATACAAATTTAGATCCTGCTGGGTTGGCCCGTGGTAGGCATTAAGTTTGACATGCTTGCTTTACATGGTCCGATTACCAAAAGCCGTGAGCATCTGACAAATGCAAAAGAAGCCGGTTTTCCTTTTAAACCGGGTGGTAGCACGGCGATTATAGATGATTCTGATAATAATTTTGTTGAATCAAGTGGATCAAACAATGAGGAAAGCGAAAATATTACGGACGGCGAAGTAGTATTTACAGATAGTGAATAAATATTTTTGTATGCACACAAACATGTCTAAATATATAATATAACATAATAAAGGTGAAGGGTATCAAAACACGAGTTATTGCAATTATTTTACTTAGTATGTCGAGAAAATTTCTAGTTCCCGCTCATAATTATTTAGGACCCGGTAATCCACTAAACAACGGTGAATCAGTTAACGCTGCCGATAGAATAGCCCAACGACACGACTCTAAAAGTCAATCAGATATCGATAAGGTCGATAAGGAAACGCCTTCAAGTTTTGAAAGATAACCCACACTATTCTTCATTGGTCGGAGCAGGTGGCATACGTATTAAAAATTTCGTTGAATCAAAACTATAAGGTAGAGTTTTATATCCGTCTAATTACCAGGCAGCTAAACGCACGAAACTTCAACGAGAGAAACAGTCACTTGCTGAGCTTACTCAGGAAGAGGGCGACGACGGTCTCATAATAGATGATAAGATGACCAATCTCCAAAAAATATCGACGAAGAAAAATTTGGCAATTTATCCCCACAATCATCAATTCAACAAACTGGCGGCTCAGACAACGAATAACATATGGACACTGATTCTTTGAACATTGACTATATCGATTCTAGTTCTTCTTGTTGAAGCTTGCGGTACTAGAGCGGCTAGATCTGCTGGATCATCTTCAGGTGGTTTTGCTGGGAGCTCTGCGAGTGATATACGCAGAACAGTTGATCTTTGGTCCGGCGTACGACAGTCTGAATGTAACAGTCATAGGACTTATAGAAAGGAGTATTTATTTCGTCTGGTCAACGAAGCAGTCAAAACTAAAATTTGGACTACCGCTAATGTTTCTTCTAGTGTTAGGAGCATTCGATATCCTTATCATGACGTACCAGTTAACATGCTTGGCTTTAACATATCTAAAGCAGCTCACGAATTATAAAGAAATTTACTCACTCTGTTTTCGGCTGTGAATTAAGGTGGTGAAGAACAAAAATAGGCGAACCAAAAAAAATGAAAAAAGCCAACGATGAGCAGAAGGAGTTTTTAGTGAACTACATGGAAGAAAATAGAGAATTTGCTCACGATAGGTTTGTTTATTTAACCAATATTATATTTTCTTTTATGCATATATTTATTTATGTTTTTTTAATGCAGCTTTGAATCATCATACGGGGCACATTTGAAAGCTAAGAAAGATACAAATTTGTTAAGTGTTAGTATGTTCATTTTCATACTACGGCAAACGATCGACCTCAAACAAATGAAACGAAAAGTGGAGCTAATTAAAAGGTAAATTGAGTTGCAAAGAAGGGTAATTAGTGTTCTTAACTGAATGGACCATAATAAAATAATTGCTTGCACTGGAAATTCGAGTGAGCTTCAAGAATGTTTTAAAAATCAACGGATATACTATGAAATACTAACTAAGCGATCTTTCCAATCACTGGCAAGTCTTTTTAATTTTTTCCTTTTACAGGTGCCCTATGACTTTTGTGGATTTAAATCTTGAAGTTATTTGAATATTTCTATGCCGCGTCTTTTTTTTATGAAAAAAGAAATGATTTGTTTGTATTGAAATAAATTAAGGTAATATCTTAGTTTTTCTTTACCTGGAACACTGGTAGCTAAAAATGAATTTTATAAATGACAACAAAAAGTAATTACATTTACTTCTATTAAATATGGTTAATTCTTTTGATATAATAAATGTAATCTAAAAGGGGAAACGCATTTACTCTTATTAAAAGCTTAATCGCATTTGATTTTTGATTTAAGTTGAAAATTTTTGATTTTTTACGTTTTGTTAAATTTTTTAGTTTTAAATATATCTACACATATATGCATTCAGTAAATAAATCTATTTCTCTTGTTGTTTTTCTATATTTGAACTCAGTTCACTTTGAAATGTTTTTTTTTTTGTTGGTTATTGTGTGAAAGTAAAGGTAGTTTCAGTTTTGCATTTTTTTTTAGGAATAAGAAAATTATTTAGTTTTTTTTTTACGTTTACTCTATCTATCCAATGGCACTTGTCTCCTTTTTCTTTTGCTTCAGTAAATAAAATTTAATCTATTACCTGTTTTATTTTCTTTTTCTTTTTTGTAGACTTGCAGTTGTTGATACTTCGGTCTTATACAAAACTGTATTGGTTGTCCACCGCACGTCCAATTTCATTCTCATTCGTTGCACCACCCGAAGATTGTGATTGCGTGTGCTGCTGATGATGATGATGGTGTTGCTGCTGCTGATGCGATGATGGTGGAGCCGAAGGAGTTATCGGTATGTGATGTAGTTGTTGCTGTTGTTGCTGATGGTGATGATGCTGTTGTTGTTGATGAAGTAAAACTTGATGATTACTCGTAATATGATGAGAATGTAAAGGGGTTACCATTGGCAACGTATTTGAATGCATTTGAATGTTTGGAGAGTTTCGATTGTTATTGTTGTTATGATTATTGTTATTTATGTTATTATTGTTATTGGGCAAATGATGTGTCAATGGCAGTTCAATATCACATGTCTTAAGACGAACACTTCCACTCATTGTGATAACTTGTTGATCCTGTGTAATTAGAGAAAATGAAAATAAATTAAAAATTTCTTTCGATATTTTGAATTTAAAAGAATTTTAGTTATAATATAATTAGGTGTTGTCTACTTAGTCGTTTTAGTTTTAAAAGGAGAAAGTTGTAATCATAAATAGTAGACATGGAAACAATAATTTCGATTCGGACGGTTGTTTTATTGCATACAAAGTTCATTGATCTATTTAAATAACGACTGACTGGATATGACTGATAAGGATCAAAGGGAGACAATCGTCTAATTGTATAAGTATTTTTAAAAGATCGGCCCTGATACATACTAAATTTGTTCGTTAATAAATGGACAATTAAGCTTAGGAATTTGCAAGGTTGCGACAGCGGATATACACGCACGATTTCAGTTCGCCAGAGAACATAGAAACTGACGAATGGCTTCAATGTACCATATCCGAAGGATATATTCCTCCTAAGGAAGTATGTAAAGTTTGAAAACTCTTCCCGACAAACTTATATAGTAGATCTTGTTTGCTTTATCTAGAATTAGAGCAGTGACACAGAGGAACAAAGACTGTAGAAATGTACATAACTTAGGATTTGCAACACCATCTGAGGTTGTACGCTAGAGTTTTTCTTTTTAAAGTGTGTACATTAACAGTAACGGTGATTGAGTGTAATTAATGATGTAATTATGTGAAAGAAGTTGCTGTGTAAGTTATGGTCGTAGAGGGTCACAAACCCTACCTTTTCGCAATCTTTCATATTGTGAGTGTTTTATATTTTTCGACGAATGAAAGGAAGCTACAGTTTTTACAGGAAAGAAAGGAAATTGTGTTTGTTTTGCTGACACTCGAAACTGTGTCAACTTGCTTAGGCTGAAAAAACACCGGATCGATCAAAACGTTTTTTGATTCATAGGCAAGAAAACGTTTTTTATTTCAACACACACAAACCGAAACACGATGTAACAAAAAAAAATCATTTCACTTTTCTGTTTCGTTTGGTGTGTATTGAGAAAAAGACAAAATAAAATAACTTCTCTGCGTCTACGTCCATTATAAACGAAAGCTTTCTAATAAATAAAATGCCAGTGCAAAAAAAGAACAACGAAGTTTTGTTTCTGAAAAACAAGATGATGTTTTTCTGTTTTGCCTTGTTATTTGATTTTGTCGTATGCAGTGTGTGCTGCCCCATAAGCAAGTGTGCAATAATCGACAACGACGCTGGTTTGAAACATACTTGTCTCATTCGGTGTATGTTGACCTAACCGTATGCATTTATGTATTTTCAACAAACACTTATGAAACACATCCCACTTGCTTTGATGTGTGTTGGCTCATAAGAATCAATAAAAATCGACATATTTATGGTTACAACTTTTCCAAACGAAAAGAAAACTGAAAAGTTTTAAAGAAAAAGGCCTAGATTGCGTTTTTCGTGCAAGAGTGACCAAACTATACATGTCAAGTCAGTCAATAGTTTAAAAAAAAATATATATTTATAAATAAAACTTTTGCAACTCAAATTGGAAAACAATTCGAGCTAAAAAATGTTTTTAACAATTTCTTTCGTCAATATTAAAACTAACTAAGATAAAATGATAAATGAAAATAAAATAAAAAATAAAAACAATAAAAGCATCACTGACACTGAATTGACTCCAAAATTTTGGCTATCTCACATGTCTGGGGGATGGATGTTGCTGTTGCTGTTGATTTAGTTGCTGCGGATGAACACTGACACCAGCATCGGAATAAAATCCCTCTCCACCATATGGCACGCCTCGGTTGTACACCCACTCAGTCAGAGTAACATCAGATGTACCACCCGATTCCAATGGAATTGGATTGTGTCGGAAATGCTCAAGCATTTCCTGTATTGATGGGAACCATAAATGTTGCACACGGCATTGGCCTGATTCGGTGAGCGTCATGCGCAAGTGCTTGGCTCTGCCTTGAAAATTAAAGGTGAGTACAAACTCACCCTTACGGGTCTCACTTTGGCGCACTAGGAAGAATCCATGTCCGGCTGCCTCAGAGTGCAACACTTTGCGGGCTGCTTCCGATCGCGGCAGGGTTCCATGGAACCATGGATACTGACGCATTTCCGCAGTCAAATCCGCCACATTTAATTCGGTACCTTCTAGATCACCTTCGGTTAGCTCGAAATTACTCGATGCAGACAACCGTTGTTCACCCTGACGACGTGGCGGTATTTCAGGTACTGGACTACTGGCACCACCTTCGCTAACCGTAGTCAGTGTATCACTGGTTACAGATGACGTTGGAACATTGATGTTTATTGGTTGTGAGGTTGTGCTGCCTCCCGTGAATGCCGATGATGTGTGCTGTTGGCTAGCGGTTGGATTATTGGAGCTCGATGTGTTGACGTTGGGTGAGTTTTGCATTCCGGAGACTGAAACTGATTCTGGGGTCATATCGAGTGTCGGCTGTTGTGTTGGAGGACTGCGCATGCAGTAGCGAATTGTCGCTAACCAACTGCGCATGTCATCCGTGTCGTGAGCTTCAATAACATACTCCATGTTATTATCGGCCTTCAGAACAAACGTATTCTCATGATCAGGCAATTCTAATGCAGTCGTCTCACGAGCTTCAGAAATTAGGAAACAAAAAACTCCACTGCGTGGCTGTAAAGAGAGATAGAAGGAAATTGTTTTAAGTCAATTTTCAGCAATTTTCTTTTAATTTGTTGGAAAGAAAATGGCTTAAAAAACAATGATTGAAGGGCTGCTATCGAGATATCAATTTCTCACTTAGGTTAGTAAGGTTTGTTGCAAGAACGAATGCCTGCTTATGGTTATATTGTGAACAGTTTGACTGCTTCTACTGATGATAAGGCACTACGACCTAAATATTCCGAAATCTGTTTTACTTTACATTTCAAAAACAATATGTCTTTGAAAAACGTACGTTTAAAAGAAAACGCCATATGTTATGCATACTCGTCTGCGAAAATAAAATTTGTATCCTGAAAGATATTAATTGGACAGTGCTCACAACGTTTTTATAAAGTACGTCAATGTTTGTACGATAAACGTTTTCGTTCGCCTAATTATACAAGCTGGTGCTAATATGAAAGGCACTGTCAGATGATATCGACAACATAGCTTTGTTTCACACGTGTTGTTACACAAGCTTTCATAGCAATAGATCAAACAAATAAATGGTCTTGAGATAAACAAGGATAAAACCAAATGCATACTGCAGACAACTTAATCATCTATTCCTTATCCCCCTCCTCTGGAATATGCAGGTCAACAAACCTCATTATTTTAGTTGTTCAGATGCTTTATGTTCGCGGCACTACCTTGTAACGAGACAATATTTCTCCAGAAATATACCATATCATATTTTTCAATGTATTACCCATCTAAATTTACATTTGTTTGTACGTACTATGTGCATGTATAAAAATTAGTAATATCTCACCTTTTGTGACTTTGGTGGGGAATAGAACTCCAGCATGTAGCCACCCACAGCCTTGACTAATGCCAAACGGCATTTTTCCCATTTTTGTGCACCCGAGGGTTGTTGATCCAAACTCTCTGGCGTAAGATAGTTTACAATACCTTCCTTTCGGCATTCCACAACAATTTTCGCTAATTTCGTTTTATTTGTTCGACTACTACTGCTAGTTGTGGCATCCAAATCATCTGTGTTCTTATGAAAAAGTGCCTGTAAGAATAAAAAATTCTAAATGTCAATTGCGATAAGGCGCGACTGTTCAGTTTCACAGTATTTTTATGATTGTAGCTAATTTAAACAAATCTAACCTTTCCTTTGCGAAGTCCTTTGAATGAAAGCCGTCGAAAAAATGTCTTATGAAAGATTTTCGGCGATTCCTGCTCCTCGGAAAGGTCACTTTCTTCTGGAACAACAGCAGTTCCATTACCAGCCTAAAAATATATAAAGTACATGAAATGGAGCTTCAAATATAGAATTTTATATTTGATATTTTGCAGCGGATTTAGGCTGATCTTGAAAGAGAAGAGGATTTTCAATCATGCACCTTAACTACAAATAGAAAAAATGTTCCAATTGATTTAACTAAGGAGTTTAACTAGGAGAAAGAAGGCCAATGTTTCGAGTGATAAATGCCTTCAAAATTATATTGACTGCGATAATAAAGTAACCGTGGATATGATCAAGAATACAAACGATTAGATTAGAAAGGCTAAAGTTTCACTTTGACTATTTCTCATATTACTCCCGCCATCAGATTATTAACCACAAAACGAAAAGGATTTTGTCAGTAGTGCAAAACTAAAAGGTCTTCGCAGTCTCTCAGCTTAATTAGGATCAAAGAGATTTGAGACCGAAACAATCTCTGAAATTTATATAAAAAGAAATCAATCAACCGACATCTAGCGTTAAATCTACAACGTAGGCTCTTTGTCATGGTATAACTTAACTAAACTAACCAAATATACATGACACAGAAATACCGATGGGACAAGAAAAGAGTCCTGATAAAGTTAACAATGTTAATCTCCGCCTAGTATAAATGAGACATGCGGGGCTGATTCTGATAGACTGACAACTTCGTTGTGGTGGTCTCTTTTTTTTTTTTTTTTTTTACTGAAGCGCTGTTTTCTGCTAGAATGTGGAACGATTTCGATGCTTCATATTGGAATATTAACCAAACACTAGCTCGGAAGACTGAATAATTGGAAGATGGGGTCACCGACTCGTCTTCGACTAAGAATTGAAGTCATTGTTAGGGGGTTGGCGCTGATTTCAAGCTCTTCTGTCAATTGCTTTACTCAAATAAAGATAAATTCAGATTTACACGCAAATACAGATAACACAAACCCAAGTCTGAACAATCTGTTGAAAAACAGCACAAATTCTGTAACCCCTACTAAACTATGTAATGAAAAATTTAACAGCAATAAATCATGATTATACATCACTCACCTTTAAATTATTTCTTCGTCGAGTAAATTCCACCTCGAAGCACTCTCCAAATGAGTCCAGGAATTTTTGCATGAAATTCCGATGGGAAATAGTTCGTGCGTCGTCAATCAGATTGGTGTTGATGAAGTTAATGCAGGATTTGGCAAAGTCTGTTGCTGCCGCTCGAGCATGTCGGTCACAGAATTCTTCCCATCCTGTTCCGATTTGATAGGAACTTCCACCCAGTCCAGTGCTGGCCACACCACCAGCCGTGGCAGGGACACTGATATTCTGCAGTGTCGCCGGGCTGTTGTTGCTTTCGCCGCTTGTTGGTCCCATGTAGCCGCTGCTCTGTAATAATCCACCGCTGTTGACAGTCACTCTTGCAGCACTTCCTCTGGAACCCGTTGTATTAGTATTGCTTAAGCCGCCCACTACAACTCCTGACTCTACGTTCGTATTTATGTGATTTCTAATTATATTTACAGCTGATGTTGTGGGCTCGCCCATAACAGAGTAATCCTGTTGCTGAATTTGATGCTGTTGCTGCTGCTGCTGTTGTTGCTGTAGCGGTTGCTGATTGTTGTAGTATATTGATTCTCCATCGTTTGGTGAAGCAACAGCCATAACAATTTTCAGTAGAAGCAAACTACTTACACAGAAATAGTATTTGTTTTATTTTCCTTTTAATTGTCCTCCTTATCTTGTTTTCATGTCGACAAAAAATAAAAAAAAATAAAAAAAAAAAACTCCTGTGTTCGAATACCGTGTTTCGTTTTCTTGCAGAAAATTCGCGATTTCTGTGAAAGAGAACGAGGAATATAAATTTAATCAGTTGACGCTGATAAAAATACATCAACTAGTGAATGCACGATTACCCCCACACAGATTTATGTTGTTTTCTTGTTTTCTGGTCCGCGAATTCGCCCCCAAAGAACAAATCTATACAGTCGTTCACAGAATTATTCGTACAAAAGCTTTACGAAGCTGCTCTCATAAAAGACTATCCAAATCTTTAGCGTTACACCCCTCGAGGAGTTTAGTGCCAGTGGAAAAAAAGGCAGCTACGTACAGATTCTTGCGGGCACCAACAAGGAGTGCTGGCAAGTGAGTCACAGCACAGGAAAAGTCAACTCAGTGTTTAAACGAAATAATACTCGAAACTTTTAGCAGAATATGGCAGAACATACAAAAAAAATGAAACACTGCTATTAGGATGAATGAACGATTCTATCTGGACGAAGGCAAAAAAAATGCCCATCAACCCGGTGAATGGAATTTCAGGCCATTATGGGGCGGCTTTGAATAAAGGGGGACTACAACTTCAAGGTATGAATTCCAATAACATAGTGTAGTGGCTAATTGCATGGATTAGGCGAGGACTATCGTCACTTTATCCAACCACATTGCCAATTTGACTATCAGATGACATTTTAGAGGTTCTCCCAAGGAGACCAAGGTAAGCGCGAAATCGTCGTCGACTTCATATAACGTTTACATCACGCTTGAAAACGCAAGTGCAAGATACCTGTGCTGAGGTGAACACAAAATCTTGCTTGACCACATCAGAGCAATAAGGTGTGACACATGGACCAAAGGAAGGTTTAGGCAAATCATATCATTATTTTTACGAATGAAAGCGACTTGCTGTGTTTATTGCCGACTTCAAACGGTAGATTAAGAAGCTTTTTTATCACAAAATATACTCTCGGAAGTTAGTCATTGCCCGCCAAGAGGTAGTACCGCGAAAAAACGTTTAGTTGTTTGACTGAGGTTTGACCCTGTCAGCACGCTCAGCAATCCAATGCAATACCCACTACCTATCTGTAATCATTTAGGAGGAAACGGCACTGGTTATGTATAACTGCAACTTCAAAGTATAGGTACCTATTTACCTATTAGATTGAGACGAGTTCTAAGTAATGAGTGTGATGACCAGTAAAGCGGAGAAAAATACAAAACTCACTAGAGAGAAAAAATTTAACCAGATCTCCGATATAGGTGCAGATATCCGGACCTGTTAAGTAGTTATGCAACGATTTCCATATGGAGATCCGTCTGTTAAACTCAATCTAATTATCCTTTTATACACCACTATGTACCATCAAATCTTTGAGCCACTGTGTGGTTATTTACCCACACACTGAAGCACAAGCAAGGAATGTTTTTTTTTAACCATCAATTTACGTTGTAAAAATTTATCGTCGCCGAATGGGGGTAAAAGACATTTCTTTTCATCCAAAAACAAAAAAAAATTTACCGAACTCACTTTCTTTGGTTATTTTCGTAAATTTAACAAACAAGTTGAAGTCGTTTAGTTGCCTAGTGCAAGTTCTGCAGTTTCCCGAAAATGAATACAAAATTTGTCTTGGATGCTGTTGCGGCGATTTGTTGCGACCGCAGCCATGCGCACACCCAATACTTCTTAGTGGCAAAGTTTCTGCCAGAAAAATTTATATTTCGTTGCACAGCTGGTGAATTACGAATTTAATTTTTACTCAGTTGTTGTTTACAATTGTTTTTAATGTTTATTTATGTGTTTTTAAATGGATAAAACAGTTTATAAGGTTTATTTAACACAAAACACTAGCGCGACAGAAAACCATTCTTTTCGATTTAACGCCGTTTTGGTTTCATATTGTTCCTATCTAAAGTGAAGCATATGCAATATGCACTGTGCTGCCAAGTTTTGTGGCACAACTTTGATGGGATGTGTTCATTATGTCTGAAGTCTACAAGTACTCAGTAATAGATGTATATAGGGGAGTTGAAGTAAATAAAAGATGATAACACCACATTCGTAGGTAATGTGTGAAAATGTTTATATAGGACCGCAAAACGTGACACATTCAATCAATCGCTGTTGATTAAAGTCAAATAAGAGATTTACATGACGGCTGATGGCAATTTTTTGCCTTACATGTAAATGGTTTAAATATTTAATTGTGCAATTTTTTATTTTTGCTCCACATTGGTTGTTTTCTCTTATCTAACATGTTCAAAGGAAACCATCGGTCATCTCTCTCACAACAAAGCAAATCTACTATTATAGAGACTACGGAAGATTATTTTATACCCTTTTACAGTGAGAAGACGTACTCTTGAGGGATGGATGCAAGCAGCTCACGTAGTATCTTTCTTAGTTACCTGAGTGGTGTAGATGAAGTTTTTAATTCTATTCGCAGATTAAAATAACATTTTATTTCTTTTTATCCAAAAAACTAATCCTTTAGACGAATTCGTAAAATTGGGCAAGATCGCTTCACCCGAATCTGCATCAAAAGTAGTGAGCCGATTCAAGAGGACGACCTATACCCTTATAAAAATTTAGCTTTTAGAAACTAGGGCAACGGTAGTCACCCTTTATTGTTTCAAGTGCAAAAGCGCCATCATGCGTTAACATGACACTGTTATTTTCCTTACTCGTTAGTTTAAGGCACAATTTGGATGTACTTCTATCTGATTACAGTACTTGCCTCTTGTTGGAAGAAACTGTGAATTATGTTTTAAATAAAAAGCTCTTTGACAGATAAACTTTAAAGAAATGTCACATATGCATAAGCTTTCTTAACACAATATTTAGATGGGTTAAATATGCTTTGGGGTTTAAGTCACCAACAATTGGTGCTGATTTGGCGTTTATTCCACGCTGTTCAACGCTTCTGTGTGTGATCAGAAACTCCAATGTACTATCAAAAAAAGTGTTGATTAACTTATGACAGGCGTTTCCAGCTAATTCTATCTTCAACTAAATGCCTCCAGTTCCGTAATTGGCTGAGGTCCCTTTCCACAATACAATTCGTTGTTGTAGTACCCCCTTCATTTACCCGTTCACCGTCTTATGCAGATGGGAGAGTAGAGGATTTTTCTCTCAAAACAACGGAGGACAACCTTATCCATTCCTTCACCACTTTAGTTATTAACACAAAACTACAGTCTTCCAAAACGGGTAGAACAAGTGTACAGTACAACTTTTAAGTCACAAAGAGATTATGAAATTCTATCGAAAATCTTATGACCAGACCAAGACAGCTCCGTGCTTTACTCATAATAATGTCAATGTGTGGATTGTCGAAAAGTCTCCTTTTTCTCGATAGCATCTTTTTCGATAAAATATAAAGACTAAAACGTACTCAAGTTTCGGGAATAATTCCTTTATTTCCTTTTATTAATAAATACGTATTCAGCTGCATGCTATTTTCATGGCACCAATCGCAGGTGGTGTCAACAACATGTTGTAAGAACAATAGTATTCATGTGGGTTATTGATCGAATAAGAAAGAAATCAGAAAGCATTATAATTTTGGAGAATAAAATTTTATCACCGATATCAATAAAAAAAAAACACATGTCGGGTTTCATGACTCAGCTTTCCCTTGATGGCAAGAGTGTTTGAAAGTCCAAGTCGAAGTAAACATAAGTCACAACAAAACAGACACATCTTTTTAAATAAAAATCTTCTTTATTTCAACTAGAGTAAATATACTGTTACAATATTTGTTCTGGTTTTATTTTTCTCCTATCAGTATTTTATTTATATCGGTTTTCTTTTTGTTATTTTTACACGTTTCTTTTCTTTTGTTAAACAATTTATGTCTCTAATAATAGTAATAAAAATACTTGCAATACAAAAATCACTTAAGTCTTTATTTATAATATATTTTTTGTTTTTATTTTATTTTAGTAAATATAAGAATTTTTAATCAATACTTTAAATATATGTATATGTATATATATTATATTCTATTTCTGTGTGTCTAATTTTGAATTCAATGTGTATTTACTCATTCATTGCAATTTATTTTTTTAGTTTTTTTTTTTACAACATTTTTTCTTTCTTTCAATACTTAGTTTTACTAATTTAATTTTTTTATTTTTTCATCTACATATACATATATCTTTTGCTATAAGAAGTATTTTACAAAAATTATTAAAATTTCTTCTGGTTTTTGCCAACAAATTAGTTAGTAGTCATTTACTTTTAAATGAGATACAGTGATTCTTTATTTTAGATTTTTAAAAATTTTTGTTCACTTTGTGATAAACTATTAAATAAAAATAAAAAAAATTATAACGGATGGAAAGTATGAAACAAGTAAGATAATGAAAAGAAGATGAACACAATCCAGTGGATGAAATATTCACAGTGTTATAAAGAGATGAGACCTGAAAATCATTGAAGCTCTTAACTTTAATCAGAAGGAGAGGGTAGAATGACAAGAAATTGAAATTCTCAGAAGAGTAAGGCAAGGGTGCATTCTAACGCCCCTCTTATTAAATATGTACTCCGAACAAATCTTTAAAGAAGCTTTTCAGGACGAAGAAGGAGGAGCAGCGTTCAACGGGTTGAAAATACACAACATAAGGTTCGCTGATGACTCAATAATCATTGCAACGAAACTAAACGTGATGGCTAACAAATTAAATAGAGTGAGTAATGAATATGGCATTCGAATAAACATCCCAAAAACAAAGTTCATGATGATATCAAAGAGAAATGGTAATAATGCAGATCGACGACACTGAAGTAAAAAGAGTGGAAATTATTAATTTGAAATCTGAAAATCTGAAACGACCTTCAGTTGTCTCTGAAGAAAAATATAATTAAGCGTTACGTTTGGTCTGCGCTTTTGTGTGGAGCAGAAGCATGGACATTAAGCAAGCCAATAATAACAAGATTGGAAACATTTGAAATGTGGCTATTCCGAAGAGTTCTAAAAATATCACGAAAGAATCTCCAATACGCAAGTTCTAAGAAGTATGAAGGCAAAAAGGGAAGCTGGCATATCTAGGACATCTTATCAGAAATGATAAGTACCAACTGCTACAAGTAATTCTTCAAGGTTAAGTCGAAGGAAGTAGCCCATTGTGGGCGGACAAAGGACAACATGGATGAAGAATTTACAAGACTGGTTCGGTCTTTCAGCAATCCAGCTCATCAAGAACGACACGAGATAAGAAAGATGATAAGCAGTCTCCACAGAGGAGAGACACCATAAAAAGAAGAAAGAGATATATATGATAGTTTGTAATAAACGGATCGAAAAATTGGCGTAAAGCTGCCAATGTAGAAAGAAATTTGGCCATAACACGGCAAAAGGAAATTAACAGAAAAACGTAATTTCAATAGAGCATACTAGAACTTATTGGCACTTTCTTTGTGACTGTCCAAGCTTCAGCAGGACCAGGAAACAACCTTAAACGCTTACTTCTTCAAGGAGTCAGGTGAACTAACAACAAAGGCCATTCTAAAATTCTGGTCTAGAGGGAACGAATAATAGATGAGTGAACAACCAATTCGGGGAACACGATGGATCTATGAAGATCCGAGTGAGACGGCACCGAACATCATGCTGTCATCCGTTCAACCTAATCTAAGCTCCTCCATAAACTGTGAATGTTAATGATTAATGAGACTCACCCTTGATGGTTCGAGAGGAAAATTCTATGAAAGCTTTTCCATTTCGATTGTTAGATAATGGGTGGAGGAGAGGAATAACGAACTGTTCAGTGATATTGATCTAATCAAAGAGTCGAAATATAACGACTTAAATGGCTAGGACATGTAGAGCATTGCAAACCAGTACGCTGGACCGGAGGATCTTTGAACTTCGGAGGGACAGCGTAGTAAAGGAAATCCGTGACTCAGTTGGCGTTCAAAAAATAAAACGGATGTTAACCAATTTGCCATGCAAAATTCAGGTATCTAGCTTGATATGCTGTTTAACAGTTTATTTAATTGACTACCGACCTTCAGTTATTCATACATATTACATCTTTTAAAATCACTGTAAATAATATTGAGTACAAATTAGATTTTAATTTACCAGAAGGATTATGTTGTTCGAGGGTCTAAATAAAAAAAAAAATCTGTTTTTTTATGTTTAGTAGTTGTTTACTGATAAAAGACCTTCAATTTGGGACGGACAAATATTAAATCTAGGATGAGTGAAGTAAGGAAAAAAGGAAAATAACTATGAGAAAGTTACGCATGAACAAATTAAATTTACTTTATCACATGAGAAAAGTAATCAAATTGTGCTTTGAAAATGATACTCGCAAGGATGATGAAACGTTTGTTTGGTTTTGTTTAATTATAATTAACAATTACTACTCACGAAACAATTGACTTCAGTTCTTTTAGCTTTTATAAATTTAGTGTGTTTCTGTTTTTTATTTTTTATTTATGCGGTAAGGTGTAAATCACAATTGTGCGACAAAAAAGAACACTGGCTTGGGTTTTTTTTTTGAATACATTACACATATACAATTAAGAAAAGTAAAGAGAAAATGTCAAACGAATATTGAAATTAAAAAGAAAGGAACTGGTTTCACTTTGAGACGGTGAAAAATGCTAAAAATATCTAATTGGAAGATTACATCAGAGCGGAGTTGTATTGCACTTGATATTGATCAAATCTTGATCGGAAAATGTCTCTTACAATTAGGATACAGCCCTCATGAATGAGTTAATCGAAATGCGCCGGTCAGTATAGGTACTGAGCCAAGTTTTGCTTATCTATAGAAACGAATCGTATCAATATCATGGTATGGTAAAAAGCGAGTGATGCATATATTCGTTTCCTTCTATGCCTCTATATGGTGTATGTATACCCGAGATTATTACTTCGTGTTATATCGTTTTCTTTATTTGATTTTCGCTATAGCAAAAAGCCGAAATGTGAATTTTTGAGCTCACATCAAGTCTACAGATAGTCGGTAAAGAAGGTGAAATTTCTGTGTATCTTACCCCTCTTGTCATTCCAATTCCCCTTCTCGGTCTCACTTATCAATGAAGAATCACTGCTTTACATCTGATGTGATAATCGACATTAAAAAGCTGAAGATGTCGCATCGCATCACGCATTTCGTAATAAAAGGCGTCTACACTATACGATTTGTCTATCAGACCGTGGTTTTATTTCGCAAAAAGAAAACATACGAGTCTTTCAAAATTGAAAACAGTTGGCAAATTTTGCAAGTCGGAAACATTTCATATAATAATACAATCGGTGATATAACAACTTGTTAGGTGGCTGCTTTCGCTCAGCAGAAGCATACTCAGACCAGAATGTAGGTCTATTGTGATACCACGTAAAGCTCCGGACTACCGGCACCAGAAACCTTGCATGATGGATTTCCTTGTTCAAGGAAGAAGCTATGTAGAAGTAATCGACCCCTTCCTGTACCACACTATGTGCATAACTATTTAGATCCACACACGAAGCGCTTTATTTTGTAAATATCGAACTTGACTAGATCGCTAAGGTCTTCGTAGAAATATTCTCCTAGGGTTTACCTACTTAGCCTTGATAGGGCAGGGCAGGTGCAAAGAAAGTGAGTGACTGTTTCTCCTCTTCCTCGTCTCTACAGATTTCGCAAATCGCGTTGATCGTTAACAGGACGGACAACTATACATCAGAGTAAATAATTCATCCAAGAAAGCTTATACGTGAAGAGCAAATGAAAACGTAGTAAAGGAAGACTCTATTGCTTTGTTTCATACTAAATATGAAAAAATTGTCCAAGTCGGACAATTATTCTAATCACTTTTCTTTTCCTGACGAGGTCTAGAACTTTTATTTTGAACTTAAATGTCCTTAATGTATAAAGATCTTTGTGACATTGTGTACGTGTTACTAAAACCTCTTAAATGAACAATAATGACATGACTAAAAACAACACAAATCAACCAACTTCCTCCGACGCCCTTCTATGAATTAGGAGTAGCCGCAGATTGGGTTTGCACAGTTGCATTTCCAGTTTCTTGTTTTGCCATGAATATCCTTAATTTTACTTGTTTTGCTGTCAACCCGTTTCTCACCTCGTTTTGGCCGAATGCCAATCCAAGCTGTATCCACTGAAAGTGCTGATTAAATTGTGCCTGTTTTACTCATTATATTAAGTATTTATAGCCTTTAATTGTTGTCTGCTCAGCGAAAAGGTTCCCTTGACGCCAATTATTGGAAGGAAAAGGTTAAGAACACATCAACAGATGTCCATTTTAGTAACGTTCTTTTTCTTTCCGTATAAAGAAACACTTACATACTCTTAATGTCACAAAAGGTCACTTTGCCAGTTGACAGAAATTAATTAATTAGTTTTTGGATTAAAGCACTTTTTCAACATGGTTAATAACGGATTAACGGGCAACGGGCAAGCACTGAATGGCTACAACATTGGTGGCCACAATTCCTAACCTAATCGAGATGATTTGAGAGACCTCATGCTAGGAGCCCGGTCTACCAGGGCTGTAGTTTCTACAGCAGCCTTTGATTCCGATATACATACATATTTAGCATTTGTCACCGTGAAATAACTCCTTTCGTTTCCCTTTGCTTAAATTTGTTTTCTGTTTGTCATTTACATTTTCAACACTTACTCACTTTGACAATTTTACTTTTGCATTTTCACATAATTTTTTGTTTTTATAATTTTTTTTTCTTATTTAACACTTATTCAATTTCTTTTCTTTTGTTATGTTTATTATTAGGTATTATTATTATTTTATTTTTCTTTAATTTACAAGTACAAATCTATTTTGAAATGATGTTAAGACTATATACACAGATGGATTGGTTTGTAGGGAAAGGAGTTAAATGTCCATCATTGAATTACTTTTGAGTTTTGTTCACTGGCAGGAGGGTTCAATATATAATTTCATTTTGATAAAAAAAAAAAACTTAACACAACTCTTAAAATAATTCTTATGAGAACAAAAAAAAAAAAAATTTGTTGTTTGCTTAATAATACAAAAATAGCAAGTACTGTACTTTTAGTTAGTTATTAGTTGCAACGATAATCATTATCGATAATATTACAGTTTTTATATAAAAAATCTATTTATCGAAACACTTAAAATTTAAATTATATTTAAAATTAAAAATTAAAAAAAGAAAAACACTCAGACTTCCAATTGTTTTGATGGTTGATGCGATATAAATGGTTCACTCCACATCCGTCGTAAGTCACCCTGAAAGAATTTTTTTTTTACTTTAAGATTTAATAGAAAAGAAAGATCAACAAGACTTTTGTATTAATTATGATTTTTAATTTCTACATTATGTACATATGTACATTTAGAGATGCTTTTTAGTTGCATTAAGGATGTAAGCATAATTATAAACATCCTAAGTGCGGCCGCACATGGCATAAATTATCTTTTAGGTCACAGTGCTTTTATGGTCGCCATTAGATACGTAATTCTGGTATCTTTGGTTCCAGGTTCAACACCTGATGTCCAGAAAGTTTATCAACTGCGAAAAGCTGATTTCAACTCGACTGTATAAGCATTACACGAGAAGTAGGCTGGTCATAAGGCTTGAAGACATCAGGAAATTGGAAAGAAATACTGCAGATTATTAAGCAGTGAGAACAACTCCAACTATTTTGGACAAAGAATGAAACCTAAAATACCACCCGAGTTTCAAAAAATCACTAAACCAATACTTCCACTGGGTGTTCATGTTTGTGATTTATTTTTCCAGCGGAGCAGCGTCCGTCGAATTGTTATAAGCAAAGAACAAAATTACTGGAGGAGTACTGGAATTAATTCTAAAATCACGATTAAGAACTAATGCTGAATAAACATCCAATTTGTACATAAAACACAAACAGTCAAGTGCGCACTTGAGCAGACAAAGGGTTTGTTAGAAAAGATTTAACAACAAGATGGAACGAAAAGATTTGGTCTTGGGGCAAACTAGGATTAAAGGAAATTGAATGTTGGACAAGACTGTCAAAACAAAACCATAAACTCTATCAAGATGTAGATGTATACACATAATTCTTCACGAATTGAGACCTGTTTACTTATTCTGCACGAAAAGGTAAATAAAGTAAAGAAAATTGCAATGAAAATAAAAGTTCTTTCCATTTTTCTTTTCAAAAATGCGGCAATCAATAGAGTTATAAAAATGTTTCTAAACTTACCTTTAGATAAGCCATTGTTAACAAGGGCAATAAAGTAAACGGTACAAGGTACAATAGAGCAGGCTGTGCTGCCTTAAACACTTCAGAGCTCACTGTTGCTGTGAGTAGTCCAAGAAAATATCTACAAATAATATAAATTTTTATTTTAAAAATATGCAAGACTCCAAAATGTATCTATATTACTTACCCTAATAAGGAACAATGAAAATACGTTAGTTTAGAGCCCATTCCTCTTGGAGGTGGTAACGTCGGATCCGATGTGACTCCTTGAGATTTCTTATACGCATCGTAACGCAATACAAAACACAATAACAATCCCGGCATGACAATATCACCTAACCCCAGCATCGAGAAATGACCGCTGTTATGTATGCTGGGAAACACTAATTTACCGGGAAGATTCAATTTTGGCGGTTCCTTCACAATCCCTCCTAAATTCAATTTACGCGCAACAATTCCAACGGGATTATCGGCGGGTCGTGTCGCTACTTTAACCATAACGTTCGTACTAAAAATGTATGACGAAAAGAATACCCAGAAGACATCGTAGATTAGCAGACCGGTGAGTAGGAGAGTTGATACTTTTAGACTGGGTAACCGCACAAACGCGATAAATGCGACACAGAGACCCATTCCCATTGCTAAAATTAAATTATTACATAGTTATAAGGAGCATGTACTTTATGACCTTACCGTCCATGAGAAGCCAATGACCGGTTAGGACCCAAATACAAACAATTGACACCGAAAGTGAAAAACTAAAGAGCTCAGCAGCTGTAAAACGACCGCATATGCCGAATGATATGCGATTACCATCCGAACAGGGACGAATGATATATTGACACATTGGTAGAAGGAGAAATGCTAGCGCTACAGTTGCTATTACTAAAAAGAAAAACAATAAAATTTCAGTTAAAATGTATATTTGGTAGGGTTCGATCGAGGAAACAAAATTGAAAAAATCAATCATCGGAACACTCATTCGTCTGTATATTTGGACATAAAGCAATAAACTACTTACTTGCTGTACACACGGCAAACAGTAGTTGCATGGAATCAAAGAAGAAAAACATCACAAGCAATGAAACCGATGCTCCCAACGGTAAGCACAAGGCGTGCATAGTGTCCAAGGTTGCAAATTTACCTAAAAATAAAAGAAAAGAGTAGATTATGTATTTAAATTTAACAGCATATCAAATTTCAACCCACTTGGTTCATTTTCGATGGGTTCGCCGGTAAGTAAATTCGTCATCGACTCGTTGCGTTTCTTTTCCTGCCGTTCGCGGGCCTCCTGTTCGATATTCAAACTTCGAAAGCTGCCATACACAATAAGGAGCATCGATATGAGACATGTCGACACCCTTGAAGAATCCATCACGGAATAGGCCCAGTGATATTCACGATACTCTCCCTGTGTGCTACTACTTTCGACGCCTGCGTTCCCTGCTGAGCCGCCTTGCGACATTTCTCACAGTGCACAATCAAAAAAGTGCACAAGTGCCGACGGGTTTTTGGGCAGTTCTACTCCGCTTCTCCTTCGCACGCCTGTTGATTACACGCGACGAGTGGCGGCTTATGAAACTGCACACATTCACCGGACACAGAAGTGTCACGGTGTCGCGCTGTTACGCGTTATCTTAGCGATCGTACTTAATGCTTCCCCGTTTCTTGATGGATATAGAGAATGTTATTTTAATTTATCAATTGGTTATTTGCACTGTGACCCACCCTACGTGGATTATCTGAAAATATATAAAAAAAAAAAATGTTTGATTAGCTTTAGTTTTTTTCTTTTTCAGGTATCAAGTTAGTTTGCCTTATCTTTGTTTACATTTGAAATGAAGGAGCAATAAGCCGAATGAAGTTTGTTTGGAGTTCGAAAGCGAAAAGAAAACCTTATCTCGCGTTTGCTGTTTAAACTGATAAATGTGCGTTCTCTTTTCAACAATTTAATCAATTGGATTTGTTTGGATAACCTGTAGATTATCACTAAAATGTAAATTAATTGTACGGAGATTCAAGAGAGACTATAAATATTTCGGTGGTTTTATCATAAGGGGAGATAAAAACCTTCAGACAATACAAATATATGTAGTTCTAATCTGTGATTAGGGTTTTAGTATTTACTTAGGCGAATTATGTTTTAAGAAAGGTGAATTATTTATTTGACAGATTATTGGTGTGGAAAACCGCATCATCACCATCTCATGTTGTCCGCAAGATTACTATTTCATGTATGTTGACTCTGAATGCAGATTGCAGAGTTAAACAATTGGACATATGCAAGTACAAGTTAGGAGAATGTACCAAATCGCTGTTTTTGAGTCGCTGGCTGAGTCGCACAGAAGAAGGCGATAGCAAACGAATTCATTAAGTGGAATCAATGGTATCAACTACGGCTCACTAGCAGCTACTCCAACATATTGGTAGGTCAGGTAGGACGAAAGAACGTCTGAAGACTGTAATATTAGCTTTATATGTTTTTCTTATGAACTAATATTTCGGTTTCGTAATCATTAAGGGTCAAATGCTCTTAATCAAAACACAGAATTCGTGCTCTATAGACCATTGACGCTACCAATTCTGTTTTAAGGTAGGATAAGTAAATATTTAAAGCGGATATTGAATTTATTCGAAGGAAATGTGTGCGTAGACCACAAACGGAGAAGATATAACTTCTATATACCGGAAACTTGGTCTGCAAGCAGCATGCCGGCGAACAGCAAGTGTGCAAGGTTCGGACCCCTAAGTCGCTATTGAGTTAATAACATTTTTTAAAAACTTAATTGGTTTTCACCCCTTTGTTTGTCACGTACATCTAAAAGTTAGGCCACACACCGTATCACTACTAGTTGCAATATTTGTTTATCAGCAAATGAATAGTTTTTAGTGCTCAGTCATATGATCACGATCGTTTGCAAATATTATTTATAGCGTAAATAATTTTAAATGAAAATCAAACTGGCTAATTTGTTTTTAATCTCAAAAATGAGTTCTGCAATCCTAAGGGGTTAGAGTTTTTTTTTGTAAAACCCCACCTTGTATCTTGTGTACGAGGTTTAGAAGTTATGGAGTGTAGTCATCATACCGTGCAACCCGTTAATGTTATATTATAACCATAATTAAGAATCTTCGAGGAAAGTATACATATGGCACCACCTTTTGTAATATACTGATTCAAGCGATATTTGTTGTGGGGGCTGGACAACCTAGGCCACTTGCCGTGGGGTCACAAGAGCTATTATCCATGTGGGAGTGAATTGAATTGTAAGAAACTCTTAAAACATATATCCGACTTGCTCAGACTGTGTGCTTCACATGTTCAAAAGAAAGAGAATAGAATTGACACCCGAACCCACTAGTTAGGCCATAAGTTAGGACAGCAAAATATATAGACTTCTGCAATTATGGACCACAAGTTAACTGTCGATAAGAACGCCTTGAAAATTAACTATGGGGAAAAATTAAAGAGGCTAGGTACCCACTAAAATTGACTTTGAATGGGCTACAAACACACAGTGCCGGATAGATACGCCTGATGTAGTGATATCAGCGCGAGGTTATTTTTAAGTAATGTATCTCGTTCTTTACAATAACCGCAGAAGTTAGTGCTGTGGTGTTTCGAAATCATACAACGAACTGTGAGGCTTACGAACTAGCTAAGCACGGCTCTCTAGATATAGACAATAGGATAACTGTCCAGGTCAACGCGTTTACGTCTCTTGTTAAATGGCTTATTCGCACCCATGCTCTATTTAAAACTAATCATAGATAGTAACATCTTGATTATTGCAACACTTGGCTTATGCCCGATCGTAAAAGATGTTAAGCGCTAATTCGACTAAGGAAGATCTGCTCTCAAAACATCATAACCGGGCACTGCATTGGAGGTAGACATCTTCAAGTACTGAATTAGCCAATATTCATCTATCGTACTCTTCATCTGCGCGTGCCGTTGCCAGAACGACCGATATAAATTTTCACGTTTTAGCACTCACGTATCAGAATTGACATACTTTTAGTCTAACTGTGCCTCTTTTTTCAAGTTCCACTCTAAACTAACTAACTATCGTAATTGCAGTGACGTTAAAACTCTTGTCTTCATTTGCAAGTGCCCCGCCATGGCCTGATATGGAACATTGTGACACAGTGGCTAAAGTCATTAAACATTTGGTTTTAAATGCTTTTTAACTAGGCATTTATCAACGGCCCTTAAATCTCGCCTAACATGAAGATACGTGTACTTACTAAAAAGAGTTAAATCATAATTGTGACGGAAAATTTGCAATTAACACGGCCAATTTCATAGCTTGAATGATCAATTTCATGTGCAACAAGTTGTAGTTCACTGAATCGACTCTTCTCTTCTTTTTTTTCAATGAAGAAATTCAACGAAACAGACAACAGATAATGATCACTTTAAAGTATTTAACGTATTATACCTAGAAACGAACAAATTTTTTTCTTATTTTTGATGTTAATAGTTGTAAACCTATCTTCAACTTTCACCAGGTCACGTTACATTTTCTGTATTTTAATCGATGTAAAAAAAAAAAAAAACCAAGTCTGATTGCAACAAAGACAAAGCGATTAATATGACGCCAACCCTAAGTATGAATCAATCGACTCAAGTTTAAAGACCCATCGAGGGTAATTTATCGCCACAATTGGTACTTTGTTGAGAAATATCAAATTGATAAGAAAAAAAATATTTTTTTAATATTTAGCAATGTAATGCTTCAATACTTTGAAATGATTTCGTAACACGATCAGAGCTATTACTCGTATAATGCAATATTTAGATAAAGGCACATTGTTGTATATATTTGTTTTTGGAAATTATTTACTTTACACAGTATCAAGTTCAACATACTTTTAAATCTTTGCGTTTGCATTATTGTTTCGAGATTAAGCGAAGAAAACTTTATTGAACATAAAATGAGAGATGGGATTTATTATAATCTAACGCCTTGAAGAAATATTATATCATTAGTTCGTCTAGCAATAATTAAGATGACCAGGTTTAAATCCATACAAATAAAGAAAAAAAAAAATACATTTCTAATTAACGATTGTAACAGGCAAGTACATATGTACACAGTCATTTAAATGGTGCATGTTACCGATCATTGAAGGAGTCCCCCTTTGTTGGGGTCTGAGGCTCTCTTATACTTATGCGTGCCACCTAAGGCGAGGTTTTCCTCTATAGCGTTGACTCTCCGACCTCCGGGTTAGATACGAAGACTCTGCGGGTAAGAGCGATGGTATCCAAACTTACGATTGGGTTAGGTCAATGTCGTTATACAGCTTGTCTTCAATATCTTAGCGTGTGTTTGTATTGTAACTACGATAAGCTATAAGAGCAGCGGTGAGAGGAGCAATGATAAAAGCAAAGGTTGGTTGTCTGCTTTTATGTGGTTTTCATGTCAGAGCATTGATAGTAGCGTATAGCACTGTTTTGCAATTTATTAAAACATTTAGACATTATTGCACTGAGTAAATAATAAATGCTTCCTAAAAAGAAGAAGTACAATACTTCTTTTTTATCTTCAAGCGCTACAAACAATTATTTTGCTCAAGGCACTAATTAAAAATTTAACATCCATACTCGATAGGAGAAAATACACGTGCTGATTATCAACGCATAAAAAAACAGCTATTGGAAAGAGTTATTTTTTGTTTGATTTCTGATAAGTTATTGTTGTCAGAAGAGATAGCAAAGCTAAAGTAAACAAAGTCCCTTACAACCTCGAAGCTATAGCTGTCCACTGTGATGTTCTGCTCAATTCTTCGATGTTGGTAGTTCCCTCTTGTTGACATTTGGCTTTGCCAACTTTTTGCCGCTCCTATCTCAATACTCTATCGTCGGCAAAAAACGTTTGAAAGCTTGAACCTATGGTGTTGGTTTGTGAGTTTCGCACAATCCGTTCAATAAGTCACGTCGTAACAGCGCGTTAATTTGTCTTAATATTTTTTGACATTAAAGTTCTTGGTGAGGTCGTCAAAACGCAAATGGACATAGACTTCTCAATCACAGGGAATTTTCCTAACGAAGCTTCTAGCTGTACATACCGATGTTCCAGCCCGAAGAGTTTTTAAATCTTCCCTTGAAGGACAACGTAGAAAAGGATGACAGGTGCTTTAAAATCTTACTGGCTAGATGAGCTTCTTGGTTGGAGCCCTTGTACACTTCTAACTATGTAAAGGAAGTTTGACGTAAACGGAACCCCATGCGATACAAAACAATTTTCCTGCCTATTTTATGTTTATAGCAATGGAATAAACACGTAATTCAATTCAATTGTCTGAGTGTACTGAAAGATCCAATGATCCAAGATCGAACACTCTAATGTTAATTAAGATTGGAACTCTTGTTCTATGCACGTTACCAGAGTTTGTAGGAATTGAACGTACATCTTGATCAACTTCTGCATACGTAACAACTTTAACTAATGCGGTTGTCTTTTCATTTATCAAATTTCGTTCAGAGTTTAGTTAGGAATATTCTTTTATTGTTAACACGTGCAAAAAATAAAATGGTCCCGGTCTTTTTCTATTGACATTCACTGAATACACAATCACTGAGCTACCTCGACCTCCTGTCACCAACTATCATCTTGAAGATTAAGAAACAATTTCCCTGACATATCTTGTGCGAATGATACGCCATAGTTTGCAAGAGTCTAAATAATTTTCAGTAAATAATTCTCACAAAAAAGAATTAACCACACTTCTGTGATGTCTCATGAGAAATAGAAAAGATTTCTCAGGTCGAGAACCCTACTGCTTTATCATTTAATGACCAAACTAAAATTAATCACACATTCTCGACTGATAATAATTAGATTGTTTATAATGCGAAGAATTAGCATAACAATATACATATCAATAAACAAAAACTTTCGAGAGGTATGAGAGGCCGGAGTAGTATTCTTAAGGACATTGGTTCGTGCCCGAGGTCATCGCAAAGTTATAATGCATCTGCGCACCTGGGGCCTGGGTGGCGATTGACGAAACTACTAACTATTCATAACATTAAATAGTCAATGAGATAGAGGAATTCTACATGTATGTACGTACAAACTTAATTTGCAAGCGAGTACTAATACAGCGAAAGAATTTATTTATTTTTTCAATCAAAAATCAATCAGCAGTGAAAAAGTGATACGACTTTTATGGGAGAGATATTGTGATGGATAAACCCTTTAAATCGTTACTGACACCTTTTGCCCAAGTGATTACATACAGGTTGCTGTTGCTGGTAAATGTATGTGACCGTCAGTGAAATATTAGAACATAAAACACAGACAACTTAATTTAGTAACCAGAAACAACAATGGATTATTTTACGAGAGTCTGGTCCTGCTACTTACGTGGAATTTTTCCTTTCGCAGAATTAGGCTGGTATTACCACAGTGCAGAGGATCAGAAATGCACAGTGTACTCGCTGTGGGAAATTGACATCAAATTGCCTGGTTGTAATCAATGCAATATTTTACATCAGTTTAATAAAGTTGTTCAATATGTTTCTGAAGCAACTGGTTACAAAGCGGGTGAATACTCGAAACACACCAAATGCAGAAGATATAGACATTAACGAACGGTCCTGAAGAGTCTTTAAAAAAGCTTACGTTTCAGCTAAAGAAGAAGCGAAAATAGTTGATTTTTAGAACAACGAAATATAAACCAAAAACACTCTGTTGCCAAACAAAGAAGCAACTGCCGATCGCTTTACTGCTTTACGTTCACAGCTCAACAGATTTAAACTTGTTAACGATTTACGGAATCGTGGAGATCCAACGAGACACTGTTTTTCTAATTCGTTTTCACACAAGAACTACGTTTAAAACTCTGATTGAACCCATTAATGCTTAATTGATAAATGGTCCTTGAAGTTCTTGTATATAGCCCTGGGTGCTGAACAATAAAAATAACGTTGTTATAAACAATAAGACGGAGAAAACACAAATAGTACTTATTAAATCTTTTTGGGACTCCTTTGTATGGTATGTATGCATTTATAAGTTTTGTATATGAGGTAGGTACATTAAATAAAAAAGATACCATAACCGCGAATCCTTTAAGATGTACCAAGATGTACCTCAAGTCTAAAATGATAATACTTAGGAACATATTCGGTGACTTACTACGAAAGCCAAGGACATTGGTCTACCAGAGCGCCTGGTGTTCCCACATGCTAAGCGTGATAGAACTTTGCTCTGAGTTGAAGTCTTCGATCTCTATCTGAGCGACGACGTTCACATATAATCCGTGTTAGACAGTTAGACATTTATCATAAAATTGGAAAAGATTTAAAAGGTATTGATGGGTTAACGGCTATATATTGGTGAGAAGAAATTCGTATCAAATGCCGGAATCTTTAGATATAAAATTAAATTATTTTATTGATAGTTAAATTCAAGTTTATAATGCATGTTCATTGAATGCCGTCGTATTGAAAACATATTTACGTTTATGTACAGATGTCCCTTATGTATTACATATTTTTTTATTTCCAATGCACAACAATGTACTCGTACTGCCACTTTACATATAGTACCTACATACATACACGTTGTTTTCAACTGTATACCTAGATCTTCACTCGAGCTAATCGTAATATTAAATTAATTTCTGTAGGTATAACATGGGAAATTTAACACTTATTTAAACACCGATTCCACCTCGTTACAATTCTTAATATCACATTGAATTCAATTCTCTTGGGAGTGCTTTTGACCCCTTAACATTCCAATAAATGTAGGTACTACTTCCAATAAGACATTCGGTGGGTTCGTTGGTATTGTCATCCAAGATATAGTTTCGCAGCCCCCTTCCCTGCCTCTAGGCACAGGCACACACAAAACAACTTTCGAATGATTGAACTAAACCATTGTTTGTCCGTCTGACTATTTTGTTAGCGAATAAAATGAGCGAAAAACTTTACAACCTACATTTGCAGACAAAAGTACACAAACAACCTCGACTCGAACAACAATAACAACAACAACAACAACAACAACACTGAGTACTGAATGTGCGAAATCATAATTCTATCCTCCTCTCGTAGTTATTCATTTTTTTCTTCTGCTTCTTCTCCACTGAATCAAATTGGAGCAAAACAAATCGATACCGATTACTTCACTTCATAGACTAATTAGGAGCAACAGAAGGTACCAAGATTTTTTATTTTTTTTTCATTACATATTGCATTCTCTCCCTCATTCTAATTAGAAGAACTATCCGATGAGATGACAAATTTCCGACTCGAATAGACGAAGGAGAATAAGAGTAAAAATTTCCAAAAACAAAATAAAAAAAAAAAAGATTATGAAATTGAATTCGATTTGAGATGTATACTAGAGAGTGGTACTAACCAAGTCACGGCTTCTGGTGCTTCTGGTAAATTTCATAGAATATTTCTATGCAATTGGTGTTGGTCTTCAAATTGCCTTTGCCGATGGCGTTAACGGTGCGGTTAATGATGATAATGATGATGATGATGGTGGAAGTACTGCTGGGATTTTATTTCCAAAGAAAGTTTTCATATTTCCTCCGTTCAACGAGTTTTCTTCGATTTTCCACACATAAAACACACGAAATTTGCTTGAGTTTGGGTGACTTTTCTCTCCTTTTACCACTGTGTAATGAAAGTAGAAACTTTTCTTCCTTTTTTTCACGTTATATCTCCCGCACGCCCATCACATCATGAACACACGAACTGAACGCAAGAAAAAGAAAAGAAAATTCGTGCAAATGCAATAAAAAAAATTGTTAATTACTCGCGCCGACGAGCGACGGTGTTGATAATTTTGTTCGATTTTTTTTTTGTTTCCACTTCAAGTGAAATCAGAGGGGAGGTAAAGAAAAAAAAATTAAGTCAACGATTTCGGACAACACGGGGACTGTCGAAATTTTTCTTTTCTCGAGGAAAAAAAATCACTCTGTCGATTGAACGGCAACGATACGACATCGACAATCGGACGATGGAGACAGCACAAATCCCAATCCGATAACATAACACCACTAGAGATGGTGATTTAAGAGAAAGAGGGATGATTTAGGGAATAGTGAAAACAGGTGAAGTGGAAGGGAGACGACGACAGTAGTTCAGACGCATTCCGTTTTGTGCAGCATATTTATTTGGTGTGTTTTTGTGTATTATTTCATTCTATTTTGATATTTTGGTTAGAAACGATCATGTAGTGGTGTGTCTCTGATGGAAAGTGACTTATTGGAAGGGTTTGTCGGTAGTGTCTGTTAAGAAGAGAATGGGAGAGCGACAATGGAGGAGAGAATTCTGTTGTTTTGTTTGGTTAAGTGAGTGCTGTCAGTCTGTTGGCTGACAGTTTGAAAGGCGATGTGTTTTATTACATACTCCGATAACATCGATGTCAATTCGATTAATTGCAGGCTACAGTAGAGGTTACGATTTATTAGATGGGTTAAAAGCGCAGCACCCCCCTTTTATTTTTCCATAGTGTGGCATATAAGCTATTTCAAAGCCACAGCTACTAGTTTGCCAGGTAAAGCCTTCTGGCATATGCCATGTCTTAATCCTTGTTGTCTCAGATCCTCATAGCTAGAGTATTTATTGTCCATTCGCTCGATGACTAGGTGCTCGGACAAACATGTGTTTACTTCGGACAAACAAATAAAAAAAAAGAATTTGAAATGTATTCTACATAATTAACATTTAAGCAAACCATTTTCCAATAACAAACAATACTGTAATTTATTTATGACTACGTACCATCATTGTGTATTGTATATGCGGACTATACAACTTCAGTAACTGTTCCTTAAAATAATCAAGCAGAGGTTATTCATCACCGCGTATTGACACAGCGCGCACAGTGCACTGGATTAAATTAAATGCCGAATTTAATTGTGTGTTCATTATACAGATAATTTAACACACTGTCAAATGGTGTGCTTTACTGTTTGCGCTCCAAAGTGGAGAACGGCAATCACACTCGGGTTTGAATTTTTAAATATATGTCATGTATTTTAGCCACTCTTTGTATCAGTCAACCGAGCTCCTTCATCGAATTTGGCTTTCCACCAGATTCCTTACGGCTGTAAGCCTGGATTTTTATAGGCCCCCACATTGGAACCCCTTGAGGAGTCGTTTTCAGTCACACCTTGGTCCTCCTGTGCAGGGTACTATACTACCATTCGCCTTAGTCCAGTCGAAAAAAGGACATTTTTATCTACTTGAAAGGTTCCTAGACACTATTTTCTTTCGTCAAACATCGTCTGCAGTATTTTAGCAAATGTTCTGATCGGTGCATACTCTGCACCAGAGGCAATGCTAGCTGAGAGTTGACTTCATAATTACGATTTCACTTTCATTGGGACTCATGAGTCGATCATTCACATAAGGTAAACAGAAAACTTGAGTCAGAAAAACAACGAGATAAGCTTCAAGTACAAGTGTGCCAAGTCTTGTTTGTTCGACGAGATGCTTATGAAGTAATAACCATTTATATTGTTTACATTTCACGTAAAATTATATATTGCTTCTCGTTATTCTTAGTTTAAAAATTTATATAAAAAAATACAAATGACAAACAAAATAAATGCAAAATTTCCTTCCTGTGCTATAGGTTGATACCACCACTTAGCGCATTAGTTACTCAATTCCTTCAGCACAGCTCCAGCAATGACTAGTTTCTGAATTTCGGAAGTGCCTTCATAGATTTCAGTTATTCTAGCATCACGGTAGTGGCGCTCAGCAGCCATGTCTGTAACATAACCCATACCGCCGAGAACCTGAATAGCCTGATGAGAGCAGAATGTAGCTGCCTCGGAAGCAGCCAATTTTGCCATAGCAGCTTCCTTAGTGTACGCTTTACCATTGTCTTTCAGCCAAGCAGAACGCCATGTCAAAAGGCGGGCAGTCTCAACCTTTAAAGCCATGTCAGCAATTTTCTGCTGAATGATTTGTAATTTTGAAATTGGTTTACCGAATGCTGTACGTTTGTTGGAGTAATCTACAGCTAACTCTAGTGATGCCTGTGCAATGCCTAATGCCTGTCCAGCGATGCCGATACGTCCACCATCAAGTGTCTTCATGGCGATTTTGAAGCCATAACCCTCCTCGCCCAAAAGGTTCTCTTTGGGAATTTCACAGTCTTCGAAGATCAGTTGGCAAGTAGACGATCCACGAATGCCAAGTTTGTCTTCCTTCTTTCCCAGAGTGAAGCCTTTGAGACCCTTGGGTACAATGAATGCGGAGATTCCCTTGTGTTTCAGTGCTTTCGAGGTAGTTGCAAGCAGTACACCTGATTCTGCCTCAAATCCATTAGTAATCCATGCCTTAGTTCCATTCAGAACATAGCGATCACCTTTCAGTACAGCTGTAGTTGATGCAGCACCTGCATCAGAGCCATTACCAGGTTCAGACAGAGCAAAATATCCTACTCGCTCGCCAGTTGTGAAGGGCGTAATGAATTGTTCTTTTTGCTTATCATTTCCAAAGGCCAAGAGAGGAGCAAGATACAAAGAGTTATTTACTGACATAATGACTCCAGCCGAAGCGCAACCCCTTGAGATTTCCTCCATGGCAATGGCATAGGCGAGTGTATCCAAACCAGTACCACCTATAACAAGAATCTATTCAATATTTGATCTTCAAAAAATTATAGCCGGCATTACCATATTTCTCTGGGATAGCAACAGCCATCACACCAAGTTCTCCCATTTTTTTTATCTGTTCCGCAGGATACAAGTGCTCACGATCAAATTTCGCTGCATTAGGAGCTAGCTCATTGTCAGCAAAGTCCCGAATAGTCTTCTGGAGCATTTGATGAGTGTCAGGAAGTGCCGATAAGCTGGCAATGTTCCTCTTCAAAGTCAATGCATTTTGGGCTAAATTTGGAAAAGATCCAAAGTTCATTCGTCAATTAAGATTAATTTATTTTTTTTTTCTTACCTAATCTTAAAGGGCTCTTTAGCAAATTATTCATTATGAGAGAATGTCTACAGTTAGGAGGATGTAACTGACGAGATGCAGATCACAGATAGTTTTCGAGAATTTTTTTTTTTTTTTTTCTAAAATGCACTTCGCGCTGATATCGACTGATAACTCAGATGGCAAGGAAATATTTGAGCAGGTGCAAACGAAGTAAATTGGCATATCTACAAATCTCAGGCGCGATCGTTTTGCATTTATAACAGTTAAGAAACGTACTAGATGGTTGATTTCATTGATTAAGATGTTTTGAGTACGGGAACGCTATTAAAGTTCGTTGTTTAAATTTAAGCTGATAATAAAGAAAATATAGAAGAAATGGAACGTGATTGTTCACTAAAATATTTGTCTTTTCGTCGTAATTATGCTCTCATAATCGTCTCCATTTTGCATTTTTTTTACAAAAAATGTCGTCAATGCATATTGTAATTAAGGAACATGTAGCCATTGTCTAAGAGACTTACTGCTCACAAATTAGTATCTCACAGTCGTCATTTATACTTACTTAACATGTGTAAGCAAGACGGGATTTTTTAATCCAATGATCGAAGTTCTTCCTTCAAACACCACTATGTACTCCTTTTTTCTTTTTTCATGTTTTGTGTATTTAATAGAAATAAAAAATTGTAATAGAATTCCCCATTCATATTCTGCACATCCCTCTGGTATACCACATAAGAGAAAAGAAAATAAAAGAAAAAAACAAAAATTCCTTTCCACTCAAAATTCCAGTTGTCAAAAATGTTTCTATTCCCAAGTGCAATCGTGTCGTATCAAAATACAAATTCTTTTTCATCAAAATAAAGAATTTATCCATAAATTACAAAACCAAAAGTGCATCTTTTCATTTAAAAAAACCACTTATTTGTAAAGTGTATAAAATTCAGTGAAATACGCCTCCTAATTAAACCCTAAAAAACCATTAACAACACAAGTGTTCTTCTCGTCAGAACCTCCACATTCAATTATGTTATAATTAACCAGTTTTTTTTTTCTCTTTTATTATTATTTTCCTTTTGCATTTTATTTCGTTCGACGTGAATTTAAGTTTTCGGATATATATTTAACATATAAACAAGTAAGTTATATTTAAATTCGTTTCTAATTACGTCGTGATGGCAATGAATTCGTCCAAAAGAAGAAGTCACTGCCACCCCCAAAGAATTATTTTTTTATTTTTTATACTCGTATCTAATGGGTGCGGGTTGGGCGGGCGGGAAAGTAAGAGTGATTCGCGAAAAAACATAAATAATATTTTCTATATCTGTTGTATTGTATATTTGTTATTATTTCATTTGAACCAAACTCAATGCTAAACGAAAGCAATTAACATTTTATCTCGTGTGGTTATGATATAAGTTACCATAGAGTGGAGAGAGATTTTTTTTTTTAATTTTTTGTGAGCTGTGGAATGCACAACGTTGGGGATCCCACACGTAATTTGCATATACTCCTCGTTTTCAGCCGTTCGATGAATTATTAGACTTGGACGGCGAAATGTCTTTAATGCTAATTGAAGTCATTAACAGACCGCAGTTCAGAAATTTACTCATTCAGGAGGGCGATCGACTATGTGTCGCATATCTCCTCTGTTTGGTGTCTTTTTTTGAGATTAGATAAACAGATATAATACTTGTACTCATAGATAACGCAACAAAACTTAATTACGTTGACAGTCACACTAAATATGTAATAAATGACTGTAGTAAGTGAGTAATACATATTGAACAACGAAGATACTTATGGTCTTGTTGATGAATCCTAGACGAACAAACCACGTATTTACATTTAGGATCGCTGACCGAAATAAGCAATTAGAATAAGAACGTGTGTAATGTTTTTTTTTTTTTGTGATTAATTTACTAAGTTACCTTCCTTTTATGATCGGCTGTGAGTAGAGACATCTCCACACCGCAATTGGGTGTGTCGTCCGTTCTGGAAAATATTGTCATTAATTACGATGCTTTATTTCGCAACATCGACAGCGGGCGACTGTGCGGGGATGTTTATTGAAATTTACGAGCTTAATGAAGGACAACAGAAGGTTTCTTGGGAAGCGATGCGACACGAGACCTCAGCCCTAGTTTATATTTGGTCTGAGTAGTTTCATCCAACTGATTACGTATTTGGTTCGACCTATATTTAACGTATTACTCAGTCGATCGGGTTTTGTATATATTTTGTTGATTATAGTTTGTGTTTAAATGGAATCAGGAGAATCATGATGTCAATGGCAGAGCTTGATATATTTCTTTTTATCAGAAAGGCATTTGCTTTGCCAGTAGAGTCACAATCCTTGCATGCACGTCGCTGTTGGAGGAAGATAAATCAGGTAATGACTATGATTACTTACTTGAGTTTCACCTCTCGTGGGGCGTAGCGAGTCATCAACGCCGGAGCATGGTTTTGTGCGGATTTTTCCAAGGCGTTTCAGCTCTCCAGGGACCTCAATACGTTCTTAATTCTTCTTTGCACATTTGCTTGGAATGACCCACTCTTAGTTGATTGCATGTTATACCTCAGCGCTGTAAGGTGTGCCGGATTTTCTTGAAATCACCCCGCGCTGCAGCTCGTAACGTACGTAATGTACTGTATGAACATACTGGGATGGCCCTAGACCAGAGCCTTAAGCAATGAACAGCTACTCTAATTCGGGATACCAAGTTGGATAATGTCCCTTTCCACATGTGCGTCCTGTTTCAGGTGAGTCCTTTTCCTACTGAATACAAACGGCGGATTGAAAATCGTCTCAAATGATACTCTCAGAGGTATGTCAGCGTCTGTGCCGTGAAAAAACTAGTTCGCTTTTATGGATATTCAAACGAAAGTTCGTTAATATGTTCAACAGTTCAACACATTAATCACGTGGACGACTACGTTCATTTTCCAAATGGTAAAACTTTGGAACATTATTTCTGAAGTTTAGTAGCGCCTCATTATGGATTCGACTACATGTTTGTCTTCTTTTTTTTTCGATTGGAAAAACCGGTATTGTTCTCGTCACTTGTACGCGACTTTGTCTTTTGCTACATGTACCTGCTGATTGCCTTTATCAAATCAGAGGGTATGGTTATGATTGCCGAAACTATCTTATTTAAAACATAACTTTTGGTGGCAATAACAACCGTGAGGTGGTGATTTATACTTAAAACTCAGTGATAACGATGACATTAGCCATCGATGATTAGATGAACACATAGTCGAACTCGAACACTCGCTTGATTTTGGTGTTGTTGTTGTTGATTTTGGTGTATGGGTTGTTGCATGAGTTTTACATGGAAAATCTCACTTCGCTTCACTTGTTGCGGTGTGAACATATCCTTTCCATAAGAAAAGGCTTCCAGCTGCCCTAAATCTATTTTTCAGGCAGAGCCATGTATCGAGCTATGTGCTCAAAAAACAGATCGTAGTCTTTTCTGACATCCAAGCAGTTTTAAGTTCATACCTACCATGTTGAGTCAAGCCTTGTTTGGAGCTGTTCACAATAAAATTACGATTGAGTTCTTAGAAACAAGGACAGTGTGGGCAACCAAATTGGCAGAGAATGATATTTATTAATCAGTATTTATAAGGTCATTTCAATTTTATGGCTTATCCACCCGCCACATCAAGTTGGAGGTCAACTCTTGGAACGTAACAGGACTTTGACAAGCTGAAAAGTTCATAAGCCACTTCAACAATAAGAGAAGACAAGAAATTCTTGCTAGACATAAGTCCCATGGACAGACTGCTGAGCATATTTTGTGCAAATTTGCACTTCTGCCGAAGGTTCATTTTCGCATCCATAGTCAACCATTCATCCGTAAGCACGATTGCGAGGTTCTTCCGAGACCTTGATCTTGCTCTGGATTACGACATTTCTCATATTGTAGGAGAACTTTACTTGGCACAAATGATCTTTTAGATGGCAGTGCTTTTCTGGTCAATGTTAGGATAGGTACGAGGACCCTAGAACTTCATTCTGGTATTTCAGGATAGGTGACTTTCAGCTTAGTCGGAGGAAATAGCGATTCTATTGTATAAGGAAGGAACTACAAGTTTTTTGTTCTTAGCCTAGGTTTACATGGTATAAAACGATAGGATGGTGTTATGTGCCACCTCTCTAAAGAAAGGACTCTTCCTCTTTGATTTTTCGCTCTGACTACTCGTATGATCTGAAAACAAGTTTCCGTCATAATTTAATCGTTTAACAACCACTCTACCATCTATGATTTTTACAATTCAATGCATCTGAATTCATATTTTATAAATTTCCAGATATATAAATGGCGACATCACCACGTTCTGCGGACACAATATCGTTATGTTCAACGGTATCAAGTTGTCCAGATCGTAATGGTTTCTATGGAGGCTTTCAACGGACTGATAAACCAAAAGAACCTCTTTCAAAAGCACAAATATTGGCCCGAGAAAAAAAGTGGCTCCACATGATCGAGAATTGGTCAATTTATATGTCCAAAAACTACAAAAAGGTAAAGTACTAATTTATTGGATTCGTTGGAGCATAATGTAATCTTATCTTTATGGTAGATTCGAGAACGCTGTCGTAAAGGCATTCCTAAATCGGTCCGACCAAAAGCATGGTTTTACCTCTCTGGTGCTTATCTATTAAAGAAGAAACATGGTAATCTATATGAGAAACTCCTTCAAAAGCCAGGCAATCCACAGGTTATCGAAGAGATCAAGCGGGACAAACACAGGCAATTTCCTTTTCATGAAATGTTCCTAGACGAGGACAAAATTGGTCAAATCGAATTGTTCAATGTGCTAAAGGCGTATTCCATATATAATCCCAAAGTGGGATTTTGTCAAGCTCAAGCTCCGATTGCAGCTTTCCTTCTGATGCATATGCCAGCCGAAGAGGCATTCTGGGTATTTGTTAGCGTATGTGATGTGTAAGTTGAGTTATATGTTTAAATTAAGAATTTTATATAAAATATGGTTTGTTACTCCATTAATGCAAACTGAATTGAAATTTTTTCGAAAAGTTTTTCTTATTTGTGAGAGGGTATCATCTTTTAAAGTTTAATAAACCGAGTTATGAAACGAAGGGAAAAGGGTATAGGAGGAATATTAAAGATGAAGATATGTAAAGTGAATGAATAAAGAGAGCACTGGTGTTTGTTTCTAAGTTTCGCACGATCCGTTCAAGATGAATGTTAAGGAAGGTGACAGCGCGTCACCTTGTCGAAATCCTTTCTTTTTTTTTACTTTAAAGTACAGAAAAATGTATTATAGATCTATTACCTGTGCTTTTAAAGTCTTTATCGACCTTGATGGAGCAACTATCTAGTTATTTAGCATTGCAGTCAAATCTTTATGGATACAATGTATATCTTTCTATTAATAAATCAATTTTATCTTTATTTTTATAGATATTTGGAAGACTATTTCATCTCTGGGTTAGAGGTGCTTCAAAACGACGCTGGCATTCTCGAGGGTCTTTTAAAGAAAACATTTCCATCTGTTTATCGACATTTACAGAAACACAAAGTTGAACCAATTCTCTACATGACAGATTGGTTCCTTTGCGCTATGACTCGTACACTACCATGGGAAACACTCTTACGTGTTTGGGATTGTTTTCTCGCCGAAGGAATTCGTGTTATATTTAAAGTAGCTCTCGTTCTTCTCGGTGCCACACTCGGCCGACAGAAAGTGCGAAAACAATGTAATGGACTCTGTGAAACACTCGAGGTTCTTAAATCGCCGCCCGAAAAAGTCCTCGAAGAAGATTTCATTTTACACAATATCCAGCGACTAAATCTCACAGTACAAGATTTCGAAATTGAGCACACACGTCAGAAACAGAGGCGTGAAAAACAGCGAAAATTGGAACTTCAACAAGTGAATGGAGGGAGGCAGTAGTAATAGAAGTTTAAATGAGAGAGTATGCTGCAGGATAAGCAAACACGAAGAATAGAGAAACAAAACAAAAAATTTCTATCGAATAATTTACACTTAAACTTTATTTATAAAAAACGCACACACTCTCTTTCCCTCTCCACATATCTCTCTCTCACACAAACACATTTTTTGCACACTAAATCTGCACAGAAAAACAAAAGAATACATTATTTGCCAAACGAAAATCTAAAAAAAAAAGAAGAAGTTAAATGGACATGTCAATTATTTAGAACGGACGAGGACTAACATTGCCATATCTATCTGAGAAAGAAGAAAAAATAAAGAAAAAAAAAATTCTAAAACGACACTGCACAATTTCTAATGCACGTACAACAATTTTCTTTTCTCATCTAAACCTGAGTTGCAGCAGCTATAAAGTAAAACATGTGTTAAGCGAGACGGATCATACTGCACGCAGTGGAGGAGCATAATCATATCATTATTTTAGTAGATAATTACTTGAATTTAGCGAATATTTGCATTTGTTTCATCGGCTACAAGTCGAACATGGACTTTTTTTTTTTTTTCTTTGTATATATTGAATTCTAACATATTTAATTAGTTTTTTTAATGCACCAAGATTCTAACTACAGAGTTGCTCCGAAGTTGAATACAATGAAGTATCCAATTTATTTTAATTTATTTATTATTGCCTTTATATAATTTTAAAGCCAACAGATGAAAAGTATTATTCAATCCCAGATAGAGAAAAAGTTAAACACAGTACAACAATCTTTCAATATTAACGTATAATAAAAAAGAATAAAAGTAAAATTGTTCAAATAATAGAAAGCAACTAATGTATCTTCCATTACCATTCCATTGCCTAGTTAATGACTTTTAAAGTATTTTATACATCAAAAGAACTCACTATTTATATAACAAAAAAAAAGAAGAAACAAAACATTTATGTATGTTTCACATTTAACGAAGAAATTTCACTTTTATACCTATATGTTTTTTTGTTTATTTTTTTTTTTAACCATTTACTAACGAGTTTTAATGGTGCAATGTTATTTTTTATATAAGAAAATCACATTTCTTGTTGCAATTGGAAAACAATAATATTTCCTTTTTTTTGTATTTTATTTGTGCAATTTTCTTTAGAAAAGAATATTTAAGATTACTTAACAACTTCTTTTTTTTTTTTGTATTGTTAAAAAAAAATTTTAATTTTTGAATGAACATGTTCAAAGAAGATAATGAAACAGAAAAGCTAAAGAGACATGAATACAATTACATAATGAATATACTTAATATATTTCTTATTTATACAGTTAGATGATGAATTGAACAGAATTTTTAATATATTATACAAGAGTGAAAAACAAAAGAATTTTTTTTTTCATATAGATAATAAGTTTTTAACAAGTAGTGTTTTTTAAGGTTGAAAATGAAAATAACTTATACAATCATGCAATATTTAACATCAGTTCTTTTTTTAAAAAGAAATATATATATATAATACATATACATTTGTTGGGTGTTTTGTTTTATTTGGTGGAATTGTATTCTACTAACCACCGACTAGACTGAGGCAAAATGACGTTGCATAGACGATGATACTGAACTTCTAACCCGAAGAATCTGTGTGCGAGACAAGTCAGACTACCACCATTACAGATTTTGGGCAAATTTCCTGTTAGACTTAGTTTCTGAACAACTTTCACAGTTGGTGCGAATATGGAAAAACAACTGCAGATTGCATAGAGGCGACGAAGACCAATATTCCTAGTTAAAACTTCCATCCACCTCATCAAAACGACGTGAGAGGATAAAGGCGTAGATGATGTTAGCCGAAACTTGCATCCGCCGGATGAAAACAAAGTGAGGACAGCAATATCCAAGCTTATATCCAGCAAGGCCATTAAGCACAGGCAATTACAGCCAAGACTTCAATTCACCTGATCAAAACGAAGTGAGGACAACAATATCCAAGCTTCCGTTAAGGTTTCTATTTCTAGACTTGACGGCTTATCGACTGAGCTATTCAAAGCAGGTGAACACCAACTGATAAATAGAATCTCAGCAACATTTGCTCGATCTACAAGTCTCTTCAGAATGACGCACAAAATTGTATTTGCTATATTATGTGAATGCTCAAACCATTTGATTTATAACCTGGGCCCCTACTCTATATTGCGATTCTAAAGTTCGAATAGCTTGAAAGCGGACATTTTGTATGCATTTTATGAATTGCGTTTCAAATTGCCAATACAAAATGTCCGCTTTCGAACGATTCGAACTTAAGAATCGCAACACGGAGTAGGGGCCCTGATTGGTTCCTATCGATCAAAACTTCACACTTCGACAGGTCTTCGAGAAAACCCAAGAAATCCAAGCCGCCTATGACCTTTGATATCGGGCATGTGACTTTGAGCAAGTCCTTACAAGACAATACCAGAGGCATTATCTCTCAATCGTCTATGCAACTACTTGCATATGCTGATAATATTGATATCATTGAGGTTGCGTGTCTTGAGGTTGAAGGGGCCAAAATTACATCATATCAAACGAAGAATTAAATCTTGTCAATGACTGATTGCTTGGGCTGAGAAGGCAACTAAGAAGTAAGATCTTCTCCCGAACAACTGAGGAGATTTTATACGACCTACTCCATGGTAGTGGACTCACTCGAAGTTTGTTGTTTCGAGCAAAAAAATTCTTGTAAGACATTTGATCCCGTTTGCGTTGATATATTTTGAAAGGCATAGTAAAAAAAAAAAAAAGATTTGGGGTTGAAGACATGAATACCAGTGTTCATATGCCCCTGGTCATCTTGAACTTTCAATTAAGATCTTTTCCACAGTTGATGTTGCGATATAACCCGCACAATTCGCTGTTGATTTTTCTCTTTCAGTACCCGTCAATATGTACAAACAGGACCAAAAATTGCTCGAAAATCATCTTTTGAAGCTACTAAGTGTGTTTTCATTCCTAGATTCACAATAAGGGTTGAGAAATATGTCGACTAGTAATTGTGAAATCTGTCAAATAAGTTGAACTGTAGAGTCTGAAATGGACTTAAAATGTATACCTAACCAAAAGTACTAGAATAAGTCACTTTTTGAACACAGTCGAAAGTCTCCAAATGCAACTACCAACTGTCAATAACAAAATTTGACGTTTATTATCAGTCAAAACTAAGCGTGGTTTTGCGTTGTAGTAGTCGACAAGAATTGCAAAATTACTTGTTTACAAAGTATATAAAGAAAGGAAACCCCTCAAGAAATAACTCCAGCAAGATGTAAGTTTCGCTTTGAAATTCCACTACTAAGTAATTAACGGAATTCCCTTTACCAATAGGCGAGAGTTCTTCAAACAGCCCGGAGATAGCGATGAATCCGATGATAGTTTGGGTCGGATCGAAGAGGATAATGTGGTTTTTGCAGCCTATGCAAGCGATTCAGATGTTTCATTTAGTTTCAGCGATGATGATGATGATGAATCGGATTTTGTTCCCCCCATCGACGACTCGGATGATTTCGATGATGATGGTGAACCTAAACCTACTGCATCGACAGGCCAAGGAGCTGGAAACAGTGATGACAAACCAAGTGGTTCTGTAGCATTGACAGAATTAAACGAGAGCGATGAGGAAGATGAAACTGTACGCGCAATAATTGCGGCCATAAAGAAACCACGTACCTCACCACCAGAAATAAAGCTTGACGACTTCATCGCTGATATTTGCTTCCACCCGGAGGAGGATATTATAGCGTTGGCCACTATAACTGGTGATATTCACTTGTACAAGTACGCCAATGAGGAAAATACCCATTTGAAAACAATAGAAGTGCACACGAAAGCGTGTCGCGATGTGGAATTCAGTGGCGATGGTAAATGTCTGCTAACAGGTTCCAAAGATAAGTCGATAATGATTACAGACATGGAGACAGAGAAACTGAAGCAGTTCTACGACAATGCTCATACAGACGCTGTCAATAAGTTGCATGTTATCGATGAGAATGTATTCGCAAGTGGTAAGTGGGCCGAAGTTTTGAATGAATTAGCAGTAGTTTATTGATCTGGTTGTAGGTGACGACAGTGGAACAGTGAAGCTCTGGGATTGTAGAACTAAGGATGCAGTGTTTTCCTTAAAAGAAGTCGAAGATAGCATACTATCAATGCTTACAAATGATGCAAAGAAACTTCTTCTAGTCACAAGTGGAGATGGCTACTTAACAACCTTAAATTTGGCCGCACGGTGAGTTGTTGATAGTTGTCCCTTTGCATCTACAATCAACAGAAACGTTTCTCATTTCAGCAAACTATTCGTACAATCTGAACCCTACGAAGAGGAACTTACTTGCATGGGAACCTATCGCGGTGATTCTAAGCTAATAGTGGGCACATCAAAAGGTCGTATTTACACTTTCAATTGGGGTCAATTTGGTTACCATTCCGATATGTTCCCTGGAGTTAAAACCCCAATGAGTGTTATGATACCCGTCACAGATCGAATCGCCTGTGTTGCCGGCGAGGAAGGTGTAATTCGTGCAGTACATATAGCTCCCTTCAAGAATTTAGGAATTGTCGGACAACACAGTCTGCCCATCGAGTCATTGGACATAAATAACAGTGGAGAACTGCTGGCTTCCAGTTCCCATAACAACGATCTTCGTTTCTGGAATGTCAAATACTTTGAGGACTTTTCTGACATAAAGTACAATGAGAAACACAATGCGCACAGAGAGAATCGTCACAATCTGCCATCGTCAAAGTTTGCGAATGCATCGGACTTTTTCTCTGATCTAGCGGGTGGCGAATAACTTGTTTCAAGGGGCATATGTATGTACTTATATAAGCAGTTTGTGTTTTTGGAGATTTTTTTTAGCTGTTAATAAATAATATACGATAAACATTTTTAATTTTGAAAATTTTACTTTTGATAGTTGGTTGATATACGCAGACTGATATCATCGCACGATCTCAGCCAGCCATACTAAAATCCATCGCTTAGCATCACTGTTAGCAGCTATAACTTCAAGATAAATAATCCTATAGAAGAATAATTCAAACAAACCCCTGCTCCTTCTGTTAAGCAAATTACTCTTGATCAAAGCTCGTTAACATGAAGGATAAAGTTCTGTTGTATGGTGTCAAGTGCTGGACGATAAGGAGCAAATAAGAGCTGATACTGGAAAACTTCTGGAAAAAAATACTTCGTCGGATAATTGGTCCTATTTGCGAGGATGATAAATGAAAGAGATAAAACCGTGAACTTTATGAGTTGTATCAAGATTTGGAGGCAACGGACTTCAGTTTTTTTCTCATTTTGATTAGGGTTACAGTGGTTCTAGCTACTACCCTTTACGTTGAATCGGTATTTCTAACGGAGTTTTGCCTGTCACCGTCGCTTAAGTCGTAAGCTTTCTGTTCAGATCCTCCACGCTAATTGTGACTACTAAGATGTGCATCTTATTCTCTGCTAGCTAGCCTTTGCCTACTTTTGAGAATTTGATTCTACTCTGTTTCTCTTAAGGGCCCCTCCAACCTAGTGTTTTAATTATGGTAAAGTAAATAGCTCTAGTAATACAAAGCGAATCATATAATGAGACAAACCTTTATTTAAAGACTTTTTTGCTTTTTTGTTTATATATGTACATATGTTACAAATTTCTTTATTCTAATCCTCATCAACCATAGGCAATATAAAGAACTGGATATATATTTGCGCCTCATCCTTTGAATAAATCATGAAGTGTAATTCGAATAGTCCACTAGAATCTGTTTTAATAGCAACTTTAGACGACGCTGACAGTGCCTTTGATGTGAGCCGAATATGAGAATATTTATATCGAGCTACTGTGGTATCACGACAATTGAATAAAAGTATCATGTCACTGGTCTTGGCTATTTCAATATTCGACTCTGATTGCATAACGCCAATTGTAGCTATACGAAAATGAGGCGCGTTTGGCGAAAGAGTAAATTCCAACTCGTCTGCGGTTTTGTCAATTTCAGATAATATTTGTGCCATATCTGGACCTCGGACAAAAATAATGTTATAACTTGAACTGTCCTCATCCAAACCGTATTCAGTTAAATCCTCAAATTGAGATGTTTTAATGGAACACTCAGTGACGGCGTCTTCGTCTGCATGATGTTCTATTACTAACACCAAAGGTGCACCTTGGCCTTTAAAGAATATTTTCATACTACACTCGATACCAACAAATATACTAAGGCACTGAACAAGAACATTCATATTAACACCAAAGTATACATCACCATCGAGATGAAATTCATCGAAAACTTCACTTGTTATGAAAAGGCTGGCTTGAATGGATTTAGCATTCTCAACCGAAACACGAAAGCCATTTTCGTTTATCTGGAATTTGGCATTCTGTGGACAAAAATGAAAGGAAATAAGTGACTGGTTATTTCACTGGGGTGATGGATGAATTTAGGTATACAGCAATATACATACGTAGGTTTCTTTAATATCATACATACCTCATCAAAATTGATTGCCTTCATTCCTGCATAGAACGCCTTTATTTTGTCTAATCGTGCGACAAATTTAAAGTTGGAATACTGTGATTGCGTTAACATATTTCGATTCTTGAGTACACCCTTTTCATAGAGCATCTTCGAGTTGTGCATTTAATCTGCAGCGATTTGCTTTAATATAAAATTGAATTTATGCTTCGGTAGGACTTCTACCTTAAGTTTGCCCAGAATTCTAGCCAAACGAGCGGCTAGGACATGTTCACATGTGTAATACGACTTATCAATAGCATTTAAAATGTGTTGTGTGAAAAAATTGCAACGGCAAAAGTTGATGTTCGGCAAAAGTTTATATACTACTGGCGATGACCACACTCCAGTGATTTCTATTAGTTCGCTAATGCCACTCTCTGGACGGTAGGAAATCACTAACTTATTGTCGATGATTTCGAGTGCTCTATTGAGGACTTCTTCTTTAAAAACGCAATGCAATTCAATGAATTCTTTACTTGTAACTGAAATGAGATATCAGCGGTGAAAATTGAGCAAATGCCTTGAAGTTAATTTGATTCGGATTACCTACATTGTTTGTCGGTTAATGTGGAAATACGTTTTTCAATTCGATCGAGAATTTGTTCAATCAACTCGGATAAGAATGTTGGTTGCAATTTATTCATTTGTTTTTAAAGAAGAAAAGAAAATATATTTGTAAACTAACGTTTCGTGTCACACACACAGTTTGTTTTGATTAAAAAGTTTGCCGGCTTTTTAGAATGTAGCAGATTTGACAACCACGATAGTTGTGGTTTGTAGAATTTTATAACAGTAGGTTATTAAAAAAAGCATTTTAAATTGTATTGGTCATATGAAAGTTAACTAAAAATTATTTCTTTATCATGTACTTATGTTATATTTGAAGACCAACCTTTCTCTCTTTTTTCTTTTCTACTATCCATATTTATACAATGAGTTCTTAGCAAAAGTTTGAAAACAATACGCATTTATGGAACACCTCTGAAAAATTAAGTACAATGAACGCATTCAGTATAATTTCTGTGTGGTTACAAGAAATTAATCTTCCAGCTAGTTTGCTCGCCAAACGTTTTTTCTTGAAGTGTTATCTATATTTGTACAGATGATATCCTTCTTGACTTGTTGCTTATTTCTTGAGGATACTGATTTACTGTTCAAAGTTTCCTCTGTCTCAGTGGATGGATATCAATGTAACAAAACTAAAAATTAGTACACGTTGTATCTGATGTTGCTGTTTCTCCAAATCTTGCGTGTTGTGTTTTATTTCTACAAACTAGGCTAGGATTTATTGTCTTGAAGTTTTAACAAAAGTCGTCAATTCATACTTCAATCTTTAACTTTGCTTACTCCACTACATTATTCACAAGGACTACGTTCCGTCAATAAATACTTTTGAATGCATTCACAAAAACATTGAAGTTTTGACTAGTGCACCCATAACTCACTGAACTCAACCATCACGTGTGTAATCGATAAATCTCTCCGGTTGTCATATCTCTCCATAAGGTTTTTCCATCAACTCAGCCTACATCGAACAGACGTTCATTCGTTCGTTTTTTTTTGTGTCTACCGCTGAGAAGAACTTCCAAAAAAGCAAAAAATAAGAAAATTTCCAGACAAAAATTTGTTCGGTCTACATTCGCTTACGAATAAATAATAACTTAAGCATACAAATTTCACATCTACGGCTCGAGTTTAACACAAAATTTATCAAATCCACCCAAAATCGATTCTGAAGTAGCCTCAATACCGTACTAAATAATAAATGTCTGAACTGCAGTCATCCCTCTTGCTGAAAAAGCAACTAGCTGGTAAGTTTTGTTATTGAAATCATTCTAGCTCTTGTTGGGGCTTCCAAAGACTGTAAACATTCATTTGTGTAGTTTGATTCTTTCCGTGTGAAAACACCCTGAAAAGTTGGAGAAAAAAAAAAATTCAAAATGCCGCACACCAGACGACATTAGAGGTTAATCGCTTTGAATTTTGTACTCTCATCTTTACATTCGTTGGGAAAACGTGCAAATATCAATATTTTTGAAGCACATTTTCGGAAAATCAATCGTAATATATAAATCATAGTCATCATCAAAGAATATACAAGAGAAAAACTCTTAAAGATGCGAAAAAAGAATGAAAAACTCCTTTGTGCGAGCCTTTTGTCTTGGCTTCTCGAATGTACAAAAAAAAAAAAAAAAAACCAAGAAATTGTGAGCCGGGGACAAACGGGGGCGACATTGTCTGCGAACATTACACACGTATATGCTAAATGCAGATTTTGTTATTGGTTTTTTGGTCTTTTGCAGCTCAAATACCTGATAAAATGAAGAAAAGTGCCTACAATTTATTTACTTTTTGTCAATTATCTGATGTTTCAGTATTTCAGTGTATTTTGTCGCTTTTTTTTTTCCATCCATCCATCCATTCCATTATATTAATCACCAGGGTCGCGCAGTAAGGCAGTCGACACGATGAATGTCGTTGACTTCTTCTAGAGGCGAGAAGAGAAGAGTTTATTTGTGTGCCGCCCCAGCTCCGGTGTATGCGTTGTGAATCTTTTTTTTTTTCTTACTTTTTGGGCTTTTTTTCTTTTATTTATTTTTTGTTACTGCTGTTGTTTTGTTACTACAACTTGTCTTCGAAATGCACTCTTATGCCGTGTGTTGGTTTATATATATATATATATTTTTCTTTGTAGAACTGAATAAGAATCCTGTGGAAGGATTTTCAGCTGGACTAATCGATGAGAGTGATATATTTAGATGGGAAGTGCTTATAATTGGTCCACCGGACACCCTCTAGTAAGTATTTATATTCATTTCATTTAACGTGCAGTGCGGGTGTGCAAAATCCTAAATCGATATGTAATTACTTTTTTTTCCGCATATTTTAGGCGATACGTAGGTAGTTGGTGTGGTATTTAGTTAGTCAATCAAATGCCCAGTCTTCCATATAATGTGTGCATACATATTTTATTTTATACTAGCAACCAATGGAGAGGCAGCTGCTCTTTCCACTTCTTCCTCGATTCTGTTTCGTTGCTGTGTTGCGAGTATGTAATTGCAACGTTTTGGGAATTCTGTGGCGATTTTATTTTAAAAGGTAATGGGTGGTCATGTTGCGTCAGTCGAGGATGAAGAGGTGGGTGGTCGGTATTCAAGGGAAAACAGGAGAGTTTCACGAATTGTAGAGGAGATGCAATCGCTTCTGTTAAAGTTAAATTGAAACGAAATTATTCGGATTAACTATTCGAATAGTTAAATGCGTGAGCGAGAACTGCAAAAATGTTTTCAGGATGTTGAGAAGAAGACTAGGTATATTTGACTTATAAAATATCAAGGATACAGATCGAAATAGTGGCAGTCGTAGTGTTTTGGGCGTGGACATTTTCAATAGTTTTATTTGTGAATTTGTTCCATTATTTTTATTGCCTATTACTAGACGCCAGGATCTGGAACCAACCGAAAGACACCATCAAATTTTTAAACATGGCCAATCTTTTAATTGCACAACTCTATGCTTTCATCCACTAGCAGTTCTTAGTCTCGCATACTCTATATAAATCCCCTGCATTCGTGCAAAAAGTAAATACACTGCTTGTTGCCGTCAGCGTCAAGCTTTTATTTTGCATTGTTATCTAGTGACTTGTAAAATCTCATGCTTTGATGGGACAAAGTATGTTCACATGAGTTTGTTCCTTCTGTTCATAACGATTCCAGCCGCTCTTGGCACTTTTTCAATGGTTATCCTTGCCTGTGGGTTTTTTTTTTGCGTTCACTATAAGTGCTCGGCTGACTTTGGTTTCAGAGAAGGTTACTGTCCAATGTTTATTCTAATCTTTACTTGGTTAAAGAGCACCATCATGGTTTTGTTTAGATTGATCCTTAGTGTTCTAATGTCATCTTTAATCTAATTTGTATTATGATTTTTATCCTCACAACGATGGCTTTATTATTGGTTTATCCTTGCTAGTTTTTGCAGCGGTTCATCTACAACTAGACTCGCTGTTAGTGGTGAAAAAACTCTTCTGTGCACAGTTTCTAATTGTATATTCCGTTGTAGATTCAGGTCTAACCAAGTTATTGGGTGTACTAGCCAGATGTGCTCCTTTTGAGGACTTCCCTGATTTCTAAAGCGGTAATGCTGAAGGCTCTTCTGATATTCAGTAAAGCGAAGTTATTGAACCTAAGAGTGCAATTTCTGTGGATTTGCATTCACTATAAGCATTTGGACTGTCGACATTCTTACGTTATCCATAAACTTTTGGTTTTCCATTACAACGAATGCAAAACAATTAATGATGTCATGTTCGATATACTCGCCTTTCCTTAAAGCGTTTCTTTGTTATCGCTTCCTTCCTTTTTAAGATTAAGATCTGCCCACTGCTAAGCTTGACCTTGTACATGAACAAGTTGATTGATCGCTTGTGAATTTGAGAAAACAAATGTGATCATTCCTTCAGTTGTTTGTGAGTCCATAAGGAAAAACATTTAATTTTTCCACAACATACGATCAAACGTTTAAGGCTCAATAGGTGCCAATAGCTAATGGTCGTTAACTGTGTCAAAAAAGTTAATCAGATGAATTCGTTCGTAGCAGTAGGTTTCGTCAACACTACTATAGAGCTCAAGTGAATTAGGTTTGTCTATTTGCAACATTTGGTTTAGATTCACGCTGGTCGATTGTATTCAGTTATTGGTTCTCCCATACTTATCCATGCTTGTTTGTATCATAGTCCTTAATTTGTCAATTGAATTGAATATTTGTTAACACAGAGATCTCCAGTAGGAAGACAACAAATAAGATCCTACGCGTTAGAATTTCAGCAAAAAACACAGCACCACCGTTCGCTAGATAACAAACCTCTTAGAGTATAATTCGTCATAAGAAGCTTCTAAATTCTCGGTTCCTCTTAGTTGGCAATAACAACTGTGGGTCCCTTCTATTCGAATATATAACACGAATGGTTACGAGGAGCTAGAACTTGGCCAAACTTTATCATAGTGGTGCAAGAAAACAATTGTTCCTTGGATTTTCTCCTGTATCTTAACACACAAGTTAAAATTCACCACATTTAGTCCTTTACTAATTGTCTCCAGATGCGCATTTTAAGTTGTTAATATACCCTTCTATTTGCACGCTCTGTTCAAAGATGTTATCAGAAGTGATAGCCAAGGTAGACACGCCCCTAAATACGTCGGAAGTTATAGCTGTCTATTGTGACGTCCTGTTTGATGCGGCGGTGTTTTGTGTTTCTTTTGTTCATAGCAAATATTTGGTTTACCCCTCTTTCACCGCTAATCCCATATTTGGCGAACGGACCGGTTGAATGAGTTCTGCCAATGGTTTCAATCTAGTTGGCGTACGCAAATAGTTCCATTGACTTTTGAATGATTGTATTGGTTTGTGAGTTTTGCACAATCTTTGGCAGAGAAGAAGTTCAAATTGATATCCACCATCTTTATCTATTTTCAAGACGCATATGACAGCAGTTAAAGTTATTTATTTTATTTCTCTTTTCCAGTGAAGGAGGCTTTTTCAAAGCACATCTGCATTTCCCAAAGGAATATCCACTGCGTCCACCACGTATGAAGTTCGTCACAGAGATCTGGCATCCAAATATTGAGAAGAACGGTGACGTCTGCATTAGTATTCTTCATGAGCCAGGCGATGATAAATGGGGCTATGAAAAAGCATCCGAACGCTGGCTGCCAGTACACACGGTCGAAACCATATTGATATCAGTGATATCAATGCTAGCCGATCCGAATGATGAGTCACCGGCCAATGTCGATGCAGCCAAGGAATGGAGAGAGTCTTATCCAGAATTTAAACGTAAAGTAGCTCGTTGTGTCAGAAAAAGTCAAGAGGAATGCTCGTAGAATTCTTTGTATTTATATAAATTAAAAGAAATTATTTAATTAATTTTTTTGTCATTTACTATTATATTAAAAATTTTTAAACAAAACAAAAGAAAAAGAAAGTAAAAAAAAAAAAAAAACAAACAACCAACAACAAAGTACTATGCATCGTTTTGCTTAAAACCAGCCAATACCGCAAATGAGGAGATTCGTAAATTTATAAATAAAAAGCAAAACAAGAAAAAATAAAACTTATATTCAAATACATAAAAATTTCCTAAATTAAATAAAACCAACAAAAAAAGAAAAAAAAAATTTAAAAAAAATTATCTACGTTTATTCTTTCCATTACTCTTGCGTGTCTTTTAATTGTCTTCCCGTGTCTTGATTACTTTTCGTTTCCTTTGGTTTTTCTGTTTATGTTTTCACTTTCTTTTTACGAAGACTGCTTGACTCGTTTCGTAAGCCGAACAAGTTAACCATAACTTTTAACCAATCTTAACTAAAGAATAGGACAAAAAAATAAAATATTAAAAATCGTAAACGAAAGTTAAAATAAAAAGAAAAAAGAAAAACCAAAATCAATTTGTTGCCAGATAAAGTGATAACAAGACGCCTTGTATTTGTTTTCATAAATTATTACGTGACAAAATCCTACATAACATCACACATTTCACATTTGTTTAACATTTTCATACTGTAAAATGTTATATTTGAAACTTCGCATAAAAAAGCATTTAAATGAGAGAAAAATCAATCCAGAACAACACCAAGCAACAAAAAAGAAACAAAAAGAACATAAACGTGAGTTAATTATTAAACGTATAACCATATGTATATGGTATATGTATGTAAATACATATGCATATGTTGTTCATATATAAAAAAATCAAAATGCAATCCTTGAATATAATTATTATGCATTTAAAGAATTTCTTTTTTCTTTTCGAAAAGGAATAAAATATTTGAACGAAATACCGTTAGAAGATTTTTAATAAAATGTGTGTTTTATTTCAAAGTAAAAGTGGAGCGGATTTTGTTTTTCAGAATTTCAAGGAGAAAGATGTGTTCAAACTATTCGACCATTTTCAATGTCAAATGCTTACACACGGTTTAATAGACATATCTCATGACTACATATGACCTGGCTGGTTTTGATAGATAAATACGACAAATGGTGTCTAATCGAAGTGTAAGAACGTTAGACGGAATAATACCAATATGACCACCATATGCCCTTTATTATTATTTGGTGATGGCAGTCCCGGACTGTAATGCCACCTTAGGATGGCGTATTCTGCCATGTGTTGTCGGCTATGTTCAATCGTAGGCAAGCAACAATTTACAATTAGCCCCTGTCACTGTTGTTTCAAGCCAAAAAAGTCCACAATCGATCAAATTTTCCCACTTCAGAAGATCCTGGGGATATTACAAGAAATCCAAATCGATACACAGCACCTCTTTATCGATTTTAAGGTAGCTTATGATAAAATTTATAGGGATGAGCTGTACAAAGCCATGACCAGTTTTGGTATCCCTGCCGAACTAGTCCGCTTCTGCAGGATGACGATGGAGAATACTGGCTGCTCCTTCAAGGTCGAAAACGATCTCACCAAGACCTTTGATATTAAAAAATAATTTAGACAAGATGACGCGCTGTCATGCCACTTGAACGAATTGTTTAAAATTCTGAAGCCAACATCAAAGGCGCAATCTTTCAAAAGTCAGTGCAACTACTTGCGTATGCTGATATTGATAATCGGCAGAACTCAGCGAACTGTCACCGGTGCATTCTTAAGTATTGAGACAGAAGCGGCCAAAATGAATTTAGCGATTAACGAGGTCAAAATTAAGTATTTGCTGTAAACAAGAAGGGATACTCAACATAGACGATCGCTTCTGGAAATGACATTTCATCAGAAATAAAACGAAGAATAACTCTTGTCAATCGCTGTTTCTTCGGCCTGAGAAGGTAGTTGAATAGTACGGCCCTTACATAAAGACATTTTGAGTCGTTTCGAGTGCACAATTTTCGGGCAAGATCTAACGATGAACTATCACCCATACTGATTAGTGCCAATTAGTGAGTGAACTAACAAAAACACATAATAGATGGTATGTCCCGAGGAGGATTTCAAATATACTGTTCGTTCTTTTGATAGCTTCAAGTCAAGTTCTTAAGCAAACAGCTGTTTGCACTTAGAGTTGCTTTTATACTAAACATTAAGTGAGATGGCTACTCACTTGTTAGGACTTTTAAAGTAACTAGTTTAATTCATCTTCATAATTGCTGAAAAGCATGGCAGTGCAATTGCTTCGCCTTTCTGTTATTTCACATGCCAATCAAAGTGGAAAATCATGAGAAATTGTCCCTAAAAACTTTATTATAATTAAATCCGCACTTTATAGTAGAAAAAATAAAACAAACTATCTTCACAAAACTCTAAAGATCCGCATGTCTCGGCTGCACTTGGCCTCCCTTAGCACTCCAGATGCTGCTTTATGACAATGAAATCGATGATATCTAATAAAACAAAGGAGTTGAATTGGTCAGTGGATCAATGAAACCGAAAATAGAAGAATATGGAAGGGCTGTTTAAAACGTTGTTGCAGATTCGAATTACAGTCACCTCATTAGTACTTAATCAGAGCAGCGTTTAAGTTGGTGTTGTACTTATCTTGGATGAAATTGAAACAACTTAAACGCCAAGTAAATATTAAAGTGTTGACGTGAAATTACGATATGAATGCATTAACTTGCGCCGCTTTAGAAGGCTAAATATTTGTCATTCCTTCTTAATTATTTTACTTTTCTTTTGTTAATCCCTACAAAACTATTCGAAAGCTTTTAAAATATCTTTTCAATTTAACGATTTTTAAAGAGAAACCAGTTATTCTCTTAATTTACAAATTTTTTTGTGCTCATCATATCATATACTCTTGCTTATTTGAATTTCTCTTAACGTTCCACTTGGGTTCCACACTCACTTTTACCAAGAAGGATACACCTCTATAAACATAAATGGACTCAAGTTGCTGCATTATCGGCTAAGAGCTGCAATTAAAGACAAATATTACACTCAATCATAGATTATACAAATACCATCAGCAATAGAGGCAGCACCAGCAATGAATATTAAGTGAATTGTACCAAGTGGTGAGTGAACCGGTTGATGATGCTTCGTCTCAGTGAGAAGCCTCGCGATACGCAGAAAAGGAATGAAAAAAACCAGAACCCGCCACCAAAACCAAATGCTTCTACCATACAACAGCTGTGCACAGCTTTCTCAACATTTCTCTCGAAGAGAGTGTCTCCCAGTGACCAGGTTGCGTTTGCTTTTATTTTTCGTTATGTATACGCCACCGAAATTCGTCGCCTTTGCCTCGTCCGCCTCATCTTTATCATCACATTCACCTTACAGCTGGAATGAATGTGACAGCAGTTGTGAGAGCAAGCAGATGGAAACAGATGAGAGTTTACTGCTTATGCTATGCGGTGTATACGTCACCGAGTGTTAAAGTGAGTCGGTGTCCCTCGGCCAGAGTCAGAGCCACTGCCAGAGTCTTATTCGGAATTTTTTTTTATAAAACTCGAAACCCGTTCTGGTCCGTCTTCAGTTCGTGCTGGAGAATTCTATTGGAAAGTTCGCGCGCGGAATGTGAGTTTCCGAATTGCTTTTGGTTTACTTTCTTGTTTGGTGGTTGTTCTCCAATCTTCCCGGCTCTCACGTGAGAGTATTTTTGTTGTGTTTTGTGAAATTTTGTTTATTGTGTCGAGTAGAAAATCCGGGAGAGCTTTCTTGTTTTTTTTTTTTGTAGTTCAAAGACTTGTCCTTTAATAATTGCCAACACCCGGTTTAAAGCCTTTGATCAAACCCGGGGGAATGTACCATAAATACCCGTAATCATCTTTATCTCATTTCCTCTTCAGCCACAGAGTTACCTTGGCGGAGAAGTATCGCAGACGGATGAAGGAAATTTTGTTCACTCTATGCTGTGCTGTGCTGCTTTTCCCGACCTCCCGCTTTGTGTGTTGAAGTTGAATTTCGAGCCGAGATGATTGTGTATGTGTGGTGAGAATTGATTAAATTCGGGAAACACCATAAGACACTGTTCATTGTTCACTTTGCCTTTTATACACTTTCCTGTATTTTTGGGGGTAGAGGGAGTCTTTTTATTTCCCTTTTATATTGGTTGCCTGCAACCCTCCTAATCTAATGACGTTCTCGTATATGTGTCCTTAGGGAGCGAAGAAGAGAACACACGAGAATCATCGTTTAAATCGTATCCGCTTGTGTTTGCCATAAAAACAACAGGATATCTGCATTGAGGCTGAAGTAGAGTGCGCATTAAGAGCGGAAATGAGGCGAATGTAAATATTTATCTTTCATTTCGAGTTTGAGGAGACATCCAGTGCAATTTTGTTTTAAAAGAGAATATAAGCTAAGTGATATGTGATTTGTTATAACATAATAACGATAAAAAATATTGAATATCATACGCACAAAGAAAAAAAATAATAATAAACATAAAAAAAAAAACATACACACATGCTGTAGTATGTTTATGGTTGTCGTAGAAGAAGCAGTAATAGGAGCATCCAGAGAAAGGCATGAGTCAAGCCATTAGGGAGTACCTACACTCATTGTCGTAATTTTATATCCAAAGGTATGTATCATCCGTAGTCAACTTATTTTTGTCTTTTTTCCTTTTTGCTGGCTGGCGGAAAATGGGTTTCTTCTCTTTTATTTTTTTATTTTTTATCTACCTTCGGGGAAGACCTTCACAGATGAAAGATGCATTGCCATCAAATTTGGTTTTGTTTTTATCTCATTTTTCGTTTGGTGGTGCATGATTTGAATACGAAATGAGGTTACAATAGCATCGCTCATTTGGGAGTTAAATGTGAGGTTTTCCGCATTTGGCTCGGGATATATGTATATTTATTTACATAAGGGGACGAGAAGAAACGAATTTAATGTGTTTCCAATGAAAAGATTTGGAAAGGTATGTACGTCAGAGTATGTCGATTAGGGTGTTGGAAATGTTTCCTTGAAGGTGAAAAACTTTTGACTTGTAATTTAAATAATTATACGGCTACGTTTATAAAAATTTCAAAAGTTCTGTAATGTGAAATTAGGTTTAAAGTAGTGTTTAGATGTTTTACCAACTTCTTTACCAAAAATTCTTCAGCAGTAAATGTGAGATTGTTATACGTATGTATATATCTTATCTAGACTGAGATGAAAAACCATACAAGAAAAGACGGCGAGGAGGTGACCGCTGGTATACCGGAATTAAAACCGTAGTCTCTGGCTCAATTTGAATAATTACCATTATTCTCATCCTAGTCATTGGACTGACATCAAAGCAGCTGCCGCTAACTTAAACACTAAAACGGTATTTATCTGTGAAGGAGAAGAAGTGTTAATTAATCAATAAATGAGTTGAAGGCCCTTATGCTAGAACTAGGCTCTGACTGACTACCTTACTGATGAAGATTTTGTGTGTCCAACAAAGTTCTCCTGGAGAACGTTGTGATTTCGAGCAAGATCGGCGTCATGAAAGAATCCTAAGATCGACTTAAAAAGTCGTTATATCCATTTCGTATTTAAATTTTTATCGAATTTTTACCAAAATTCTAAACCCTGAAACTAAGACTAGGAACTTGTGTCCACAATCAGTTGAATGTCACGAATATGAGCACCAAGATTCGAAGACTATTTTGGTGTTGACATTGTTGTCCGTTCTCTTTATTGGTCCGAGCTTATGTAGTCGCCGTGTATCTATTAGGTTTTTGGAGAACGTTTATGTGGGTACACTATCGTGATGCTCGTAGAACTCACATTTCAATTGTTCCTTAATGCGCCATAGTCACATACAAGATCAAATTTCCCGCGGTCAAGAAAGAATCGTATTCGAAATAGGCAATATCTAACTAATGATGCTGGGAAAGACGAATATGTTTCGAAGCACATGGAAAGGTATTTTTCTCCAAAAACTTCTGTATAAGTCATCTGCAATTCACCGTTGATCTTCGTTAGTTGTTTGTATCTGCACATGACATTTATTGCATGGTGTATGAAGCATTAAAAGTGAGTCCATTTGGATTGTCTTGTACAAATGTGACGTTCATCCAAAACTAATAGAGCTCATTGAAGCTGTTCAAGTAAAGAGTTCTGCATAGTGCAAATAATCTTAAACCTTTGAGTTTGTAGGTCGGGCTTAGTGTCCTAACTTAAAACGGCATTAGAACTTTTGGTAACCACTTCTCAAAAGGTCTAAGAGACTTATTTTACTTGTTTGGTTGAAAAACGCTGAGTCTTAAGCGGCTCGTGCAGTGTCGACTTTCTGGAAGAGGTTGTCGAAGAGGGATTTGTATAGTGAACGGTGCCTTGCTCTAGCGTCTTGTCTACAAAGGAAATGGTCAAGGGTTTCTTTCTTGATCAACTTGTAACAGCTGCGATAGTGAGTGTTTAATGGCATATCAAGTTTAACTGCATGGGCTCCTTCTGCCTGTACAAACTGGGATGATTCATGAAATATCTAGGAGGATTCTGCTGAGGAGGTCGTTTTTTGTTTTCTAGTTATATTTGGGTCATATCTTTCTGGAAATGCCGCAGTTGTCTAGCCTGTTCCATCTTTGCTCAGTTTTTGATAGATATTTCTCTTGACAGCTTTGATAAGTTATCTCCATAACCATGATCTGGCATCCAAACGAAGATGACGAAGAAGTGAATATCCAAAAATGAGAGGTTATCTCGACACTGTTTCACCAGTTAAGAGGATGTGGTTGTCGATGCGAGGCTGCTAAATTATCGGTGCCGATAGCGATGTTGCGTTTTGATGTAAGGTCGCTGCTGAATGCACGGCAAGACCAGCGAATTGCCAGTAGTTCTACATAAAAAAAACTGACTAAGTTCACTAATCTTGATTTTTTCGTTTCGTTCCATTCCATTCCATTCCGTTCTTAATGGAGTACCCGCAGCGATAAGTGATTTAAGGGTGAGTTAGTCTGTAGAATATGATAACATCTCTTGCGGTAACCAATCCAGAATCTCTAGGTTTAATTGCACTACACACTGCCATAATTTTGATCTGTAGATAAAGGGGTTGAATGTTATGATTTCGATGAATATTAGAACTAGATGTAAGGTAATGCGCGAAGGAAAGCAATGTTTAATGTTTAAAGAGCGCACTCAATAAAGAAATAGAAACCTTCAACTGTCAATTAGTCGCAAAGATAGTTGTATCAAAAGTTCCAGCGGCTGGTTGTGTGCAATGTTTTCCTAAAAAAGAAAAATTGTAGATAACCCCGAATGCTACGTGTTAATCGAAATATTTTCGACGTGACATTATCATTCGAATGGTGTCTACGTTGGAACCAATATTCATTTAAATGTGCCATTATGCCCATATCGAGTATACATGTTATGAGATATGTACGAGTAATATCAGATTCAATTTTCCATCGTCTTGAGCTTGACATTGAAGTGTTTTCTTCCGAAAAAATAATTGTATCACGAAATATGAGTATTTTACGCGTGGTTGGGTAAATGTCTGCTTGAGCTTAATGGTTTAGGTTAATGTACAGATATTCCGCTTTTGTTATTTCGATTTATTTTTGACTTATATTTCGTTTTCAAAATTTGCAAAGTACATACTTAATATGGGGACGACACTCGTTTATGTGATAATTTAACTAGAATTTCTATCTTCTCGGACTAGGCTGTAAAGCATCTTGAGATACCATATAATAGGTGCTGTATTTACTTCTTACATATCCTGAGGAACACCAAGAAATCACCTGGAAAAGCCTTTTGTGCCAAACAAGTTGTGCTACAAATGGAGAATGATCGTTCTTACAGATGAATGCTTCACTATGGCTGAGGAAATGAGCTCCTTGCGGAAGTTTTTTTTTTTTATCTATTTCGAGCTATGGCGGATAAGCAATAGAAGGGAAATGAGCAAATAAATATTGATAGAGGTCCTGGTTTGCTGAACTCATCGATAATTTCGTTGCTCTTAATGTCCTTGTGCCCCATTTTTTGTGATTTTATTGTGTCCGGCTTTCTATGACACTTGATATAGCTCCCGACAAGCTTTGAATGAAAACGATATACACTCAGAGCCTTTATCGCTGCCTAGCTATGAGAAAATATGACAATTCGTTTTGTACGGAGGTTAAGTCTCATGCATTCTTTAACGCATAGCTCGAATACTAGTGGTATTGACAGATGTATTTAGATCAGCCAAGAGACGCTGCTTGCTTGAAGTTCGGAGCGCAGATTCATGCGCCGGCTCCATTTTCCATTTTCAATCGATAAGTATACCACACTGCCTGGCAATTGTTGTTGATTGGGTTACAGTTGGCCCATGCAGTTCTTAGATTAGAATCGTTGACCTGAGGGGGCATGAAGTTCTTTGATAAAAATTGCCCAGAATTACCCTTACATATTTGACTTCCCCAGAGAATGTAACTTCGTCTAGCAACGGAGTCGAGAGAGTTTGTGATCTCCTTTTGGTAAGGGGAATTGATAATTTTTGTAAAGTTTACGTTTAGCCCTAGAGATTGATACCATCTTCATACGTTGTCTAGTGCACTTTACATGCAGTTGGACAAAGTAAATTCGTGATAATCTCTGATTATAATAACCATGTCGGAGGATTCTCGGGTTAATAAGGCGCAGTCATTGATGTCGTTTATAAGTGGCCCGATTATGGAACTGACTTTGATAGAAATAGAAAGTTATCTTAGCTTGGCGGAAATGATAATGCTGCTCGGCACTGAGCAAATCCAATTAATGCTTTTGATGGTGAGAAAATACGTGTTGTCCTATGCCCCCCATTGAAAATGTGTGCCCTTTATATTTTTATTACTTATGTGAGTTACGAAAATATCTAACAAGGAGAAGACTTTCGCTTTATCTTCTATTGGACATTAGGTTGGGCCTATTCCAAGGTACATGCAGTAAAGTTACCTGGTTTGGCACTACTTATGACATTCAACTTATCTTTACGGGTCTTCAGACAATTAAGCGTTTCTACTTTACACTAATTAATACTTACAAAATGCCAATACAAAGATTTCAACAAAGCTTGTTGACAAGATTCGTTCCAACAATAATTTCTTCTTCTTCTGGTATAAGATTCAATAATATCTGATCTCATAAGCTTATGATTCCATTTGGTGGTTCTTAAACAAATCAAACACAGCAAAGTTTATATTGCTGGGTAATTCCTGACAAACATGACTAAATTAGAAGCTACAAATAAAACATCAATAACATCAATTATAATAAGCCAACATGTCGTTAAATTAAGAAAATTGCGTCCAAACTTTCAACACTACATTAAACTACTTTTGGTTAATGATTGTACTGCAACTGTCTTTCATCATAAAGTTTGCCGAACCATAAATAACACCACGACAACGGTTAGCTGTAGGGAACACAGTGCCCATGTAGCTTGAGAGTTAATCATCATCAATCATTTTGGAGCAATACTCGTACAATCCAAATATTTGCCAACCAATTTACATATTTTAGGATGAGCTACAGGAAAGATACCATGTACCTATAAGGCATCAGCACAACAACGGTGACACAGTGAAGAGGGGATACTTAAAAATAGAAGTATCTAGCTGGCCATCTAGTGCCATCCCGGTTTGATGTTTTGTGAAAATATTTTCCAAATCTATCTAATTTTTTAATAGGGCGATAATTGGTGCGAATTATAGGTATCTTATTGAGCGTGGGGTTCTTTTTTTGCAACTTTAAGGGGTAGGTATTGGTTTTTTGAGAATTTTACATTGTGATGGAGGATAGATAGTACAATACATACTTGGCAGATGGGTAGATGTGTCATTCATGTAATCATGGATTTCCATGGTGAAAGTTGAGGAAAGTTCATGCAGATGGATATGAAATTTCGAGTGGAAGATTGGATGCTACAACAAGCTAAGGCCGATGAGGTGATGTGTCACCTAGAGTTTTATTGCTTTTGATGTGAAATCTAGTGAGGTTAAAACTTTAAGATATTCAGGAACTTAAGACAAGTTTAAACTGAAAATAAGTGTCGAAAGTGCTTTAGGCTGGATTGTACAAAGGTTGCTTAATATATACTTCAAAGTAACCATGACGCTACTCTTTGTTGTTAAGAGATTCATTAAATGTTGTGCAGGTTGTGGTTGATGCCGAGAAAGAGTCGTTTTGTGGTTGGAAACTGAATGCCTTTTGTCGATCACAACCTTAGTTTATTATTGGTTTTGGAGGAGTCAAAGCAAAACTGATGTCGTGTTGCTGTTTTCCTGACTTTAATGGGAATTTGTACGTTTTCAGTATATGCAGTTCTTCATGTAGCTTTGGCGTATATCCCTCCGACATTTGCTAAATCGAATAATTCTCGGGCAGAGAAGAAGGCATCATCTATTCTGAGATACCAGAATTACGGTCTGTTGGGCCTCCTACCTTCCTGACGGAGACCAAAAAAAAAGCACTGCGACCATTTTTTTTATCCCAAGCTATTTAAGTTTTTCTACAACTAGAGAATGCTGTGATACCGAAGAAAGGTTCATTATTGCTGGAGATATAAACCTCCTGGCAAATTGTTTTCATTTACTTCGAGCTATTGTGGGAAATTCAGAGAGGATGTACATATGTACTTCGCAAATTCTTGATCTTCCATGCAGATCTAGCCCATGTCCGTGCTACCTTTGCCCAGCTTATCATCATTTGTGTGCACATTTCTTGACTTCTTTTATGGTTTAAGCTGTGTAAATAAACCTTTTAGTTTCTCTTGGTGCTCCCAAGAGTTGAGTTCCAACTTTATGTGGCTGGTGGATAAGGCATAAACAGAAAATGGGCCTATAAATGTAGATTGAGATCTTTATTTGGCGTGCTTATTCGCAATTTCGTTGCTCTCAATGCCCTTGTGGAAGAAGTTGATTTTGTTGTGAGAAGCTAACTGCTTAAGGGTGCTAACACAGTACCAGGGAAGTTTTGAATCGAAACGGTATAAGCTCATAACTTTTTTGCTGCTTCCTACGAGGATTTCATTCAATGCATTCTCTGTTTCACAGCTCTATTGCATATATGTACCTCAGCTTGAAAGACAGACTGCTTGCATTAGGAGCCATAAATAAACGCATCTGCTCCCCTTTTTGATCCGTCACTCTTCCACACTGAGTGGTGATAGAACCACCGGTAAACCATGTAGTGCATTTAAGGATGATAGAGTTGAACGGTTCCATGAAGTAATCCCAAGAAGTCATAAAATCCGTAACGCAAACACCCGAATAGATGGAAACTGCCAAGGCTGTGACTAACTACCTTAGTTCCACTAGAGTTTTCATATCTTTTTTCGATTTATGGATGGGTACACTAAGTCGTGTATTGTACATAATTCTAGTGTCAGATATAGCTTACTTTTACCTTTAGGTGGTTTCACGTGCAGCTGATGATGTCGATTTGGCACTCCCTTTCTGTCTGTGACAAATTCACCAGTAATTCACAAACTTAAAGCACATATGAACAATTTATATGCGATTCAATTGTGCGCTTCATTATTTAAGTCGTGCCCCATAACACTCAACTGAAATTAAACTTAAAAGCTGTTCAATCAACTTTTTGTCTAAGGTACACACTATCTCTACGTGACACAACTGCCTATATTTGAACAGTTTAAATACACATGCTGCTTAAAGTAAACAATTTCCACCTCCTTTAGAATTATTTACCCATGAAAACAACACTTAGCACGGATTTCAAGGCAAATCGTTACATTACTGCTACTCAAGCTGACGAAAAGATGCACGAGAGAGTGTCACACTCTCGGTCCCACACCGTAAAAGTCTTAACACGCCTTAGCACTTAACAATGAAAAAAAAAAGAAGATGTTGCGCATAACATGGCGTTGTGGATACAATTGGTACTCACTTATATGCTTGTCAAAAGCGAACGCAAAAAAATTGAGAATTTAAATTCAATTTATTTAAATTTACCAAAGCGCTGGGGAGCAATCACGAGGATATGTATCTCTTCGCAGACTTTAACTTGGACGGGCGTCAAGTCTTGGTGTAGCATCGAGAGGCAAAATCGCATTTAATCTAATTTCCCTCCATCAATTTTCAACATTTCTCAATAAAATGTTGTGATTACATTAATATAATTGAATTCAGGTTTTTTTTTTTTGCGCGCTCTCTTACCGCATATACGAGTACAAAAAGATTTTTTTTTTTATTTTTTCCATAAGAAAAACAACAAGCGTAAGGTAAAGCCTACGATCCATTGAGGGCTATTATACCCTATTGTTATGTTCCATTGGGACACATCAAAAGAAACAATAAGCGAGTATAGTGACAGAAAGAAAGATCTCTGATATTCCATGTTCGGATTTTTGTGAACACAGCTGTACGAAGCTTCAGAAAGTAGACAGATCTAATGTACCAAACATCTTAATCTTAATCTTTGCTCGCATTAGGTGGCGAATTTTTGGGGCTGAAACCTAAGCTTTTAATCATTGAAGCCTCAATCGTCTTGTTGTATTAAAATGGTTGTATTTGCTTGTTTACTTACTTACTTAGCCGGCTCCTGACCTCTGCAGAGTCTCAACCCGCAGCCTTCGATCCTTTTCGATTCCAGTTTGTCAGTCCAACCATCCTTGCATTCGCCTGGGCCTTATATCGAACATTATCGATTCTCTTGACTGGAGCACTGTTCTCCTTTCGCTCGATGCGTCCGAGTGTATTGGGCTTGTAGATCTCATTGCAAGACATGATTTGCAACCGAGTGTTTTTGGCGCCCAAGGTTTTGATCCATCCATGGCGACTACTACTATCGAATTGTGAAGCCTACACCTTCTACTGTGCTTTACTTGCTTCGGCGGCTAGGTTCTGGATTATATCGTTTCAGTTAATTTACTTATGGAAAGGTAAAGTGCTAGGACCAGGTGTTTGAGGGAAGAGTTCAGCGCCTATAAAGGACATCTCTGATAATCATAAGAAATAATTCCACATCGTTCTTGGATTTTGACTACTTTGATATGTAACTAGTAACTGGTAACTGCTGCAGACAGCTAACTTAAGTTTGGAGCCATGAAACCGTCATCTGAAAAGTTTAGTACTTTAGTGAAATGGTCTTTCCATTTTCCGAACAAATCCTTATTCGAAATCAGCAGGAAATAGTCTCGACCTTTCACAGGATAATATTTGGAGCTCTAACCATCTATCACCTAATTAATGATGCCAAAGATCCTGTCAAACTGTTTCCCTACTTTTTTCTCCACCAGCAACTAATTTTTGTTTTTGTTTTACTTCATGACATCTGTCATGGCATAGCTGAATATTTGCACTTCGGAGGAGTACGCAACGTGGTTACTTTTAGGTGGTTGTAGTTTTATTAGGTGACTTAAAGAATACCTTGTGGCTGTTAAGATGTGGAATGTGTGCTACAAGCTACAAGGGTTTGTCCGTCTATTCCCAGAGGTCGTGTCGTGTAGACTATGCCTTTCGATGGTTTGATCTTGGCGATGCATTTTTCAATTTGCTCATAGGTCTTCACGAGTAGATTGTAGAAACGATCTTTACTGGTATCGTATTTTTCCTCTTTAAGGGCCTGAGCACAAATGAGGCTGATGTTGTAGCACTAAGCTTTAATGTGGATTGTTATCACGTGCCCACTTATATGGCAGATGCTCTGGACATTTCCCCTCCTTTCCATTTTCAAGCCGTCGTCCTTAATACGTTGCTTGGGTACCAAGGGATGCCTTGTTTTCATTAAAAGGTGCTTTCCTTACTTGGGCAGTTTCCCCCTTCTTAGTCCCCCACTTCATAAGAAAAAATAACTTAGGCGGCATGGTTTTCTAACCCGTTGCTCTTGGAGATTTTTGCTTAGTCTCCTGCTACTTGAGAAGAAAGTTCAAGTGACGTGGTTGCTGGGCCAAATGAGTCCACTACTCGTCGTAAGTCCATCTTTTGGTTTATCAAGGAGACATTGTGTGGACATGACTACACTTTATGGCACTATTCAAAGTAACAAGTTTTGGGACAGAAAATATCTACTTGACGGTTTCAATTGAAGTCAAATACAGTTATGACATACACTTCATTTTTTGAGTAGGAAATATTCAAAGCTAAACTTCAAAGTTTCACGAGTGTCACAAGGTGTACTTCAAAGCATTAAAGTGCTTTAAAACCTTCCCAAAACTCCATCTTGATGAATTAACTGTGCGATATTGTTATACATATGTATGTATGTAGATTAAAGAAAGCACACCCTATATAAGAATGATACGGAAATGAAATTGCTCTTCACGGTATCTGGACTAAAGGAACACCACCTACTGCGCGAATTTCGAATTTTTTTTTTCCTTACTTTTATCTTTTTGAATAGCACCTCATAAAAAGTAGACTGTATCTTCCTTCTGAAGGATAAGTGGAATATGTATGGAGGTTAAGTGGGGTAGAGTAAAGTGGAACCACCTCGTACGTGAACGAAATTTAAGCGAAGGTAATTGATAATTTGAAAGAGCTTCCTTGTTATCCACCACTACCACGAAATGCAATAAAAAAAAAAAAAAATTCACAAAAGATGTGAAAGTATTTTCGGTACCAGAAAATCGTATGTGTATCTTATCCTGTTATACATCTCAAGCACGCGAAAAAAAAAATGTATTCCATCCTGGAGGAAGTACTTAATTAAAATCCATATACACACTCGTCCTACGCCATGAAGGATGTACAAATGTATGTCATCTAGGCGAGAAAAAAGTCCTTTTTGTTTTGTTTTTATAAGTCTGACTGAAATCTAGGTTATGATGATGTGTATTCCAGGGAGATGAACATGCGACCAAGAGAAATATTCTTTTTCTGTTATGTTTTGCATACAAAAACATTTGGACTTGTACAATTTTGTTTAGAGATTACGTTTTTTTTTTGTTTTTATGACTAACTAGGTCGGTTTATTTTGTCCTCTTTAGGATGTCACCACTGGTTAGCTGTCATTGGGGTTGTTCTACTTTTTACAATTTGTTTTATGTTTGACAGATTTTAATGTTTTTTTTTTGGGACTATGATATATGATATGTGATTTGTTACAGTAAAGAAAGAATTTAGATTAACACGAGTGCAATGTAAACATATGACACGGAACACCCTGTTATTTTAAAGGTAGTAGTCTGCCTGGACACTTATTGTTACATTCACTCAGTTCAAGGTGAATCGCGAATATCGTAATATATATGTTAAGGAAACCCAAGAAAATCTGTCCAAAGACCTGCTTAGAGTTGTGATCTTTTCCCTTAATTGTCTCTTACTTTTTGAGGTTAAAAAGAAGCTCCTCTGCCACAATAAAGCAGGGACACCCACCTACATAAAAAACATTTTCCAAGTGTTCGACTGTATAATCAGCGAACAATTCGCGCAGCAAATAGTCTTTCGGCTTAAGATCTGGATCTGCAGGTTGAAGCCTAAGTCTTTGCGCAAAATTCTAAAAGTGGAGGTCTGGGGAAGACCTATTTACGTCCATCGACGGATACATTTGAAGATCTATTGCCCCTATTTGAAAGCCTTTTGCCTTGGTATTAGCGAATAAGTCTTTAAAGTGAAGATTCCGTCTTAGACTCTTTTGGCTGAAATGTTGTTGATAATTTGGTGAAGCCAATGCAGTTGATATGATTTGATCTTTCGAATTACAAGTATGTTTGTCCGCATCTCCTTGTCGCACGTAGCAACAAATGTCATGCAAAATATTTTTGGCTTTATTACAGTCATATTCCCTGCCAAAGTAGAGTCTGGTGAGTAATCCCCGACATGTTTCCCTTTAAATGAAAAAACGGGGGGTGTTAGTAAAAGTGCTTAACCATGCAGTGTCTTTAGTAAGTGGCTGAGCTAAATAACGAGATTTGGGAGTCAACTATTTCGAAGCTGAGATCGTGCTTTTTGCAAGAAGAAGATCGATCCAAACATTTAAGAATACTTGCATGGATGGCATTGATCTGACACTTAAGAGACGACCTTGTCGTTGTTTTGGACTTGAAACTGAGTTAGAAATATAAAAACTCTTACATTGTAGGCGGCTATGAAATGAATATGTAGGTCTTTGGAAAACTGATGGCTCTATTCTGACCAGATGGTCTACCACAGAGGAACGTACGGACACTGACTGTGATGATCCTAAACTCACACTTCGATAGTAGAGCTAGCCTAAAATCGAAGCTAGAACCTTCTGTGAATCCAGAAGTATGAATTGATAATGTAGAGACGGAAACGGATACAGCGTGCTTCAAGCCGAGCTTACAAAGATGTGCAGATGAGTCTTGAACGATATATCGAAGGGAATTTTAAGGTGAATTTACTTGTGAAGAAAGGGTCTGAACTCGATATCGTCCTTTGTAAGGATTCCAATTAGAACCCTGTATGCAGAAATAGATTCGGAAACAGTAATCAAGGCTAATCCACGGTGGTGTCATCTAGCCAGGTTGCAGGTATCCTTACAGCAATAGGAAGTCACATAAAACGGAAGTTACCCTACAACGACTACTGCATAACCTGCAGGGGCAAAGAAGTAAAAGAATTCGTACGAAATCTGCGTAAATGAATGAAATCACTGATTTCAGAAAACTTATAAACTTTATGTCTACTTGTCGATAGATCTAGAGTAGCCGTTTATTTAGAGGTTTCCATGGTTTAATTTTGATGCATACAATGGACCTAACAGAGTTTCAAGAAGGTCTTAGAACACCCAGAATCATAACCAACCATAACTGATGTCAGTTACTCCGTGGACTCACTAAGAGTTCATCCACCATTTTCTCTACTTCTAAATCCTTGACCCTGTTTTCAAGCCGGCTTAGATACCCGAAGTTGGAGAATGTAATAGAATAGGATCTAGCTTGACTATGAATATTACCTCTAATTTTATCTGAATACATGTTTTCATTGTCATTTGAGTCCGAGATAAAGTTCTACGGTGTGTTTGCATGGGATTACCACACAATTACGTTCCCTAAAACTTGATTTAGTGTTCCGAATTTGTTTTAAAATACATTCTGCATAACAACACAAAGCTGAAACGATTTATTCCTTGAACCTCAACAATTTATATCATTCGCATAGTGTGTAATACAATCCATTTGAAATGCTTTTTGGTACCGATTTCCCTTTTTCTTAACATTCCCATCCTTTTTGCATGACCATACCTTTTCCAAGGACTACTTGTGATGTTTCAATAAAAATAAATGAATAAAAAACAAATCCCAAAACAAAAAGCCAACCACTCAAGGAAACTTCATAAAGTTCTTGAAGTTATTCCCTTTTATTTCGTTTCGTTAAATCTACGGAACTCCCACTGGTTTTTAGAATAGAAAACAAAGTGAAAAGGTGCCGCACAATACAAATTTTTACGTTCCACAATATGCTTCGAAAGCATGTGAGGTAATTTACACGCACCTTCTTACGTACACGTGCTGGCATACACATAAGAAACGTCAACCCAGTCGGCTCAGGCAGGGACAACACAATCTCACTAACGGAGGGTTGAAATTAGAAAAAAAGAAGAAAGAAAACACAAGGAAAAAGGTACGGAAAAGTTATACTTCATCTGAAATAAGTCAGCTGACACCCTAAAGACTCTCCAGACAGCTCTATCTATAGCTTATTGCCTTCGGTTTTGCAAATCAAGTTGTTTGACGTTTCATTTTGTGCGTGCTACCTAAATTTATTGTATATCCTTTTGGGATGGATTTGAAGACTCTTCGGATACCTTTAGAATTTCTTTAAAAGCGAATTGGAGAGCATACGTCTATAAGAGTAACCAAGCTATTGAGGTATTGTTAGAGAATCTAGAAGTGTGCATCTTAACGAAGGCGGATGTTACTTTTATAAAATAAAATATACGTCTAAGTCTGTATATTAGGGTTATGTTGCGAGATGAGTATAAGCAAAAAGATTCAGATGTAGCATCTAAAATGAGTAGAAAACTTTGAGCTCGTATTCCAAAGAGACTTCTTTGTTTCTATTGAGCGCCCTTGGTCTAGCGAAGTTTTTAAATTTTATCGGTAAAGTAGTTTTCATAAAAGGTTTTGGCGGCGATAATATCCTACTTGATGATAATTTCTGTCGAAATTAGAAAGTGAAAGTTGTCACATAGTGCCAGGTTCCGAGAATAGGGTGGATGATGAATCAATTTGAGACCTAATTCGTGCAATTGTGGATTTGTGGAAAGCTGCGTGATCTTGGTGAAAAAGAATTTTTTTTTGTGCCTCAATCTTTAGTATATACGAACACTGAGATACAACACCGACGTAAAGGCCAGAACTCTATAATGGACAACTATAACTTTGAGCCAGTAGAGGTAGAGGAGTTCGTTTACCAAGGCTTTGCTATTAATTTTGCCAACGAAATCAGCGAAAACATCCCTCGTAGAAGAGCATCTGCTAATCGTTGCTACATTGGCCTAGGATACAATAATGCAGTAAGCTCGTATTAAGAAGAACCAATGAGAAACTATACAATTACAAGACCCTCATGGAAGGGCATGAATGAGAAATATTTATCTATCCCTATTGCCGGTGTATGGAGAAGAAGATCCAACCATACGAGTTGTACAACAACACCAACCTGATCAAAAAATACGGGACAACTATTAAGGTAGCTAGGCCATGTAAAGTGGTAGAACATAGATGCTTCATTCCGAAGATTCTTTGACTCCACCACTAAGGAACTACGCATAAAAACAAGTTCTTATTTGCGACGGCTTTCATAAATGGACCTCAACTGACATGGCTCACTAAGGATCATGCTGGCTACTTGATGCTCTGATTCACCCCGAACTGTAACGCAATCAAAATGTCTTTTGAGCGTTTTTGATCCTTCCTCTCTTTCTATCCAAGTAGTCAAGGAGGACGATTCCTTTTATTCCTTCCTTACTTTTCCACCCCATGAAGAGAATAGAAGCTCACACGTGACAACAGAGTTGTATTTGTGTCTATCAAATATGGTATCACAGCTGGCCCCAATAGTCTCTGTAGAATTTATAAACTTAAGCTGGATACACAATTTGTCTTGAAGGATTTGTCTTCATCATGTATCCTTATGTTACAAATTGTGTAAATATACCCTATGACGCACGAAAAAAAAAAAACAAAAAAATGCCAAGGACATCGTTAACAAAAAGAAATAAAGAAAGAAATAAAAGCAAGCAAGGGGTAGCTACCTATTCCAGGCGGTTAGTTTACACTGCAAACGTTGCTGACAACATAGAACGGGCCGGGCAACTGATTGTTATCGATGGGGCTCAACACCGGCTATAGTGACCTTAAGTGATTGCAATTTTTCGTTTTACCGGCCTCGATAGCGTGGTAGTGACCAATGTTCTACCCTCGCCATACGCCATGTTGTGCGGAAGTTCTCACAATTTGTGCAAACTTCTGTTAGTTCTGTTTAACTGTGGTTTATACCGGTGTGTATTCGTATCGCTTTTGCGTTATAAACTCTGTATCTATGTATGTATGTAAATTAAGCTGGGATGTTGTAAAACAGGTGGGAAACTGGTGTTGTTATGCCGAAGAGGACAAGTGTAAGTTAATCAATGACTATGCTTGCTAGATTAATACGAGTGATACGAGTATAACAATACAAGTAAGAGCGATACATTTGTGGTTTAAAAGTTGTCAGTCCTTAACAATAGTTTAATCTTCAGTGCACGCATTTCTGGCAGTTTATCCTAGATCTGGTTAGTACTTCATGCCATAATTAGAGCAAAGGATGTTGGAATGGTCCCTGTCGGGGTGTTGAAACACCACGTTGAAGCATTCAGACACAAAAACAGGTCCATTGTACAACGAGCAAGTACAACTCTTATATCATGAAAATCACATAGGAAGTGTTCCGCAGTGTCCTTCTCCACAAGCTGCACAGATACTGATGTCACTTAAACCTAACACGTTGAGATGCTTGGCAAAAGCATAGTGTCCCGTTATAACGTCAATTAGGTGTCTGCAGGCTTTTCTGCTGAGAGACAGCAAAAATGGCGCGAACTCCTTACTGACGTTGGAGGGTATCCATTTAGTCTACCTGCATCCTGCTGTGTCTAGAGACCCAGACAATGCTTAGCAACCGAATTCAAACTGGTCCTGCATTCTGGGAAGACTATACTTAGGTGGATAAAAGTAGGCAATCAACATTTAAATTTATTGCGAGCTGTGGACCTACAAATAAGGTCCCTGATTCTTTTCTTGCTAGAGCATCAACTTATACAGATCAACTTGCCAGAGCTGCGGTGCCTTAAAGTAGTATTTTTAAGTATTTTGCAGGTCATACCAAGTTTAGAGTAGGCTTTAAGACTTTTGGTCGATAGGTTTGTACAATGTAAACCCAACAAATAGTAATTAGACTGTCTAATCTAGTAGTATTTCAAAAGATCACCCTTGGTGTTTTATTTGGAATGAGTTCTGGAAACTCGATCTTCAAAATAGGGTACTTCCGAGGTGAATCTCTATGGCAGCAGATATCGTTCTAGTAATGATGATGCATCCAAAGTCCTGTACTTTACTGAACTTCTGTCTGAGGAACCTTGTTTTAGATAATTGGGTGCTTTAACATTTCTAGGCAAAAGGAACAAGCCCGCAGTATGGGACGGATGTGAGAATGATATTGGCACTGCCAGTGATGAGAAGTTGCGATTCTTGAGCTCTTTTGGGTCCTATTCCATTAGTTTTCTTCGTTGCAAGCTGTTGCTAAAAAGCTTCTTTACCCTACTTTGAATGTGGTTAAGGCAAAATAAAATCGATTTATAGATACGAGTGTATCTTTTTTTATATTCTATGTTGAACCGATGTGAACAGGTCAATGTCATTAATAGAACAGAGAAGTAGTCTTTAGTCCACTTGCAGTACTATGCGAAAAAAGATATTAATATTACACCAGAGGGAACAGTCACAAAGGGGGAAAGATATCTTTTTATTTTTAGTCACCTGGTTGTGGGGAGTAAGAGTACTTTTAAAACTATGATATCGTCTAGTAAAATGTATTTAAGCGCCAAAAATTTCCATGCTAGTATTATATTTGTTTGTTTCCTCTTTTCCTCTGAGTGTGTGTGTGTGTGTAGTTGTGTGGTGAACAAATTGTTATTTCACTCGTTCATTATTTTTATTAGATTGTCGTTTGCTGGATTAATTTCCCACTCTCGGACGATGGTGGTGAAGGCAACAGTGCCGCCAATGGTGGCAACGACAACAACAGCGGCAGCACTCGAACCGACAAATGGGGGTGTGTACTTGGAGCCGGGTGGCAATTGTTATTGATTTCATGTACGAAAGGGGTAAATTAGGACTTGTTCTTGTGTTTAATTAGTTTTCGCTGTGTGAATGTGTTCGCGCATGCATATGGACAGATTGGAGGCGAATTAAATTAGGGATTATTGGGGTAAACCTTAAGTTTTATACAAATGGAATTTTATCGGGCATTGTTTCTGTCTTTCATTACTGGATTCGATTTTTAGGTTAAACTAATGATTATAGTAACTTTGTCTAGGTTTTGAGACAGAAGACAGACACTTGTGATCCATTTTGATACCATAACACTTCACATAGTTATTGTTGTTTGTTTTGGTACACGGTAATTTCATCATTTCTGTAACTAATCCTATGTCCCGTGATGAGCGCAACTATTCTACCGATTTCTGTTTGAGTCCTGCTTAGGAGATTGGATAGGCTTGTGATTGGCCATTCCAACTGGGCCGGAATGTCAACTTCTTACGAGAGTGACCCGTGGGGAGTCAAATCTTGCCCGGCTAAATTGACAGCACACTCGTTTCCTTCTACGTCATTATGACATGCTATGAGTAGCAGAATAATTCTCAATCAGTTTCCAGATTGGCATATTTTCTCTAGCCCTTTAGTTTGCCTTTATGACGCAAAATACCAAAATACCCTTTGAGGATAACCGGAAAAACTCTCTTAAATGGTTAAATGGCTGATAAGTTCCTGAATACTTCAATATCCTGAAAGTGATAAGACTTTCTGCTTTATGAGTTTAAAAGAGTCAAAAGCTCAATCTAATCCTATGTTACAGGCTCCGTCTACAATAAAAAGAAAATGAACTCCACCTTATCGGATAGCTGTTTCAATCCAGCCATTTCCGAATACGTTGAGTAAGTTGAGTCCTCAAAAATTAAAACTTTCTCTCTGGAAGCGAGAGAATGCATGCATCTTTCCCGATGCTTCAGTGTTTTCAATATTATGAAGGCATCCGCCTCTAACCAACAACATTAGCGACTAACAGACACTTATTTGTGTGAAAAATTAAATTAATTCAATCGCCCTAGATGGGGTAGTACAATGCCGCAATGGAACTCGAATCCGACCTTATAAAGTAATGAACTAATACTGATGTACCCCAAGGTTCAGTCCACACATGCATTTATGTTTTTATATGTATAGGTACTTCTTATAAAATTCATTCCTTTGAGGACGATAGAACTGTTGACCTTGTTTATTGATTTCACGATAATTGCCCGACATATATAATGAGTCTCAGTGACATTAAATGTCAAAGTCAGAGTGTGGTCTATTGCCCTTGAAGCGGGATATGTATACACAAACTCACACTGAAGACTCCAATAAAATGCAATTCTACGATTTGGTTTTGCAAACTTCGAAGTTACCAGCCAACAGCTACAGTTCGGGGTGAACCTGAGCATCAACCAGCAATTCTCTTCAGTTAGCCCGGTCTTTAGTTAACCGTCCCCAGTTAGACACTCCAAGTTGGTTGAGGTCACCCTCTACAGGTGCGCACCACCTTAGGCGAAGTCTTCCCTTACTGCGTTGCCCCTCTGGGTTAAATTCCAAGACTCGTTGATGTCCATTCGCTCTACATGTCCTAGCTATCTCAAACGACCAATGTGCGGTTTTTTGACAAGGTCGATGTCGGTGCACAGCTTGTGTAGCTCTTCATTGAATCTTCGCCTCTCGAGCCCGTCAAAGCAAACGAGACCGAATATCTTCCCAAGAATTTTTCGGTTGAAGCGACCAAGGGTATCTCCATTCGCCTGAGATAGAATCCATGTTCCAGCGCCATTGTATAGAGTCTCCTAAGAGCTACGGGATAGGACCTTACTACACAATTGTCTTCCCAAAGAAGCAACGATTGGCAGTCTACTCTTGTACAGAGATTAGGAATTCCTTCTCATGGGAGCATCTTTCAATTTCTTGGATCTCCCATAGCGTTTTTTAATCTTCACTTTTGCTAGCACATTAGTTAATATCATGTCTTTCCAGTTTTTCTCGATAAAACTGAACTCCTTCTTAGAGTTGTCTGATTGGCTCTTGTATTTCCTTTCTAACGATAATGCTTATGGACGCTCTTTCGTTGGATATTCCCATTTGTCTCTCAAGTCCATATTTTAAAATGTGTCTATGACTCCATATTATTTTAAGGACACGCTAAGATATTCCCTCCAGATCATCCATCGAAACAGTGTACCTGTACTTCAAAGGACACGCTCGGTTGTTTACGACAGCGATTGGGATTTCATTGTCCTTCTGAATAATAAATTTCCCTGCAATTATAAATACCAACAAAGAAGTGAATATATATCGAGCAATAACTTTTCCATTTTGATTGCGAGAACTTAATTTGCTTTCCACCATTGGTATACAAACCGAGAGTGCCCCAAGGTACACAAGTTATTGAATAATAAATTCTAAAAACGAATGAGTTACACACACAGGAGAAGAAACTTCAAAAAAGCTAAAATGAATTCCACAAACAACAACAACAACAGCAAAAAAAAAAAAACTAAGAGAGACAAATAAAGAATAGAGACGACGAGAACGAAAGTAATTTCCATTCATACGTCCACTTTTGTTGGAGAAAACTATGGGCGCGCAATGAGACATCAAACAGAGCACACAGCAGAACTGAGAGCTGAAATACAGCGTTTAGAAGCACACAGAGCATACACAGGTGTGCCTGCGCGTCCGCCTTGACCTAGGCCATAAACAATGGGAAGTATGACTTTTTAGTGGCCCTCCTTCTCTGCTCTAATGGCATCGTTTTGTGTGGGTGTGTGTCACCAGACGGCGACTATAGCTGACTCAATGGCCATGAAACATATAACAGCCGACACAACCTACGACAAACCAACCAGTCAAAGTGAATCCTTGGGCAATTTTTCAACAGAATTTTCATACCGTTTCTGTTGGTCCTGCACTCAACCTAGTCCTGTGCTTCACTAGATGTACGAGTACAACAGCCACTATACACGGCTACATGCTTCGGTGGTGATGCACAAAAATAATTCCGAAATTGTTAAAGCGTGTTGGGTTGGCTGTAGCAAAGTCTGAGCTGCCGCCTGCCTCTATTCTTCGGGGGAAGTGGGTCGTAAAGGATAATTTATTATTGCCATGAATTGCTCTTCGGTTTTTCCTGGAAAACATCGCCTTGTTGCAAATAGAAATGGGACGGACGACTTTGGTCATTATTTGTCGGTATGTTGAGGGAATGGAAAACTTGCTCGTGTGCAGTAATTTAACTGGCGAGCAAAGAAAATGTTTTCATTATTCCACAGATTGCAGGATTATGGTTTTCGAGTATTTGGTTAAAAGCCGTGTGGCATTAAGTTTAGATTAGAAGGAAGGAAGAATTCAACGCAAGTATTTGGGTAAGAGGAATACTAATGCTATGTAAAGTTCAAAGGCGGCTTCATAAATGATTGCTGTGCAATAAAATTCCTTTTTTGTTTTGAATTTATCTGACTGGATGGCTAATATGATTTGTTGATCAAAATTCCTCGAAAGTCTACCTACTGGTTTCCACTAACAAATCTGGACAGTCCTTCATTTTTACTTTTGTTAATGAGTGGAAGCGGAGGATCGCAGATCAGACTTGAGTGTTTCTGGAAGAGCTTCGGAGTTTATTGATCCACATAGCTGCTTTGAGTTTATGTCCAGAGTCATTGTGAAATGCTCTTTTCAACATCTGTCCCTCAATAACTGTTCCTTTGTCGTCCTTCTTTCTTTGTTCTGGTCGTGCATAATTGGTCACTGAAGTCACCGAAAGAATTGTTGACTGATGATAGATTCAAGAGACACTTCTAGCTGATTGTCCCGTATATAGAGCAGAACTTTGCTTTCTGCCAGTACTAGTACTAGAAAGATACAACATGTTGATCTTTCACTATGTGAACCCTTGATCAAGTCTGGGGAATGTGGCTATCTGGCGATGGGGCATGGGAGCCTTCTCATTAGGAATGCCACGGCAGCTTCCTTCATACTTGTGAAGTAGAATATTCCGAAAATTCCAGTGACCACACCTCAGATTCATTTTGTTGATATGGGAACAAGCTGTCAGCAGTATTATCAACAGCGACAGCGAACTTGAGACTATTCTCAATTTGCTATCTTTCGACTTAAGTAATCTTAGCGTCAACCAATCAAGGAGCTGGAAGTACAAGCACGATGGATAGCCAACAATGCTTTATAACACTTCAGAAGGCCATTAATCAACTTACTCTGAACTCAACTCTGATCCAAATTTACATATCTCCATTTACACTGATGGTCCCAGAATGACAATGTCACAGCCATATGTATCATTCCGGACAGTGGCAGAACGATCTAAATTCATCAGACTTCCAAACCCCAGCAGTGCTCAAGCTGAGAGCCCAGAAGTAACAGCTCCATGAGATTGACATTTCCGTAAGATTGATGATGACAGTTCACATCGCCTAACTATATGGGTGCTATGCTATTTACGGACTTCGAATGCCATTATCCCTACACTTCTGACACTTTGGTAATTTGTTCCTAGACATGAAAAAGATGACCAAGGTATACTTCTTAACTATATATTCAACCATCGCCAGACTCATTCTGCTTCCACTTCTTTGGTAAGATGGTACTTAAACTTTAAGTACAGTTCATATAACTCACTACAACCAGATTGAATGAGAAGGTAATCTAACCCAATGTCGATTAACCTACAGCATAAAATAGAAAATGCTGCCCTACTCGTGTTAAGCAAACGCCACTAAGTAATTGAATCAGAGCCTTATACAAGATATTACGGTCTTACCTACTACAGACGCTTATCGCGTAATTTTACTTTCCTGATGTTGCATATAATCGCATTATCCTGTTTCATTATTATGTAGAATGTGTAGATTCAGCAGGAAATCAGTGTCAACCAACCGTCTGCTTCTGAATCCTACGCCAGCAGACGCCATCGAAGTTAACTTAATCGAATGGACGACGACGATGACGATAATATTACCAAAGGCGGAGATGACAGCCCCCAACACGATTCATTAGAAAAGCCTCCATCACCATTACCATCTACAGCATCATCGTGTCATAATTATAGTCACGTTCTTTACCGATTCCAGCCGTTTCCTACTTATTCTTCACCTTTGACTGCCAACGCCAAGGAAATCCATTAAAAATACTTAACAACACTTCGTTGACAAATTGAGCTCGATAACTGAATGTTTGACACGTAACGTCAATGCGCCTGAGGGCTGCGCCTTGTTCATTTGTCAATTCCTTTGCGAAAACTATTTTTGAAACTATTTTTTCGACTTTTCTGTGTCGACTTTTACTCACTTTATCTCCCTTAGTTGAGGAATTTTCCAAGAAAGGGTGAAGTAAAATAAAATTATGCCGACCAATGTCAAAAGCTGAAGAAGACGATGAAAGGGGAACACTTGCTGGAAATTATTTTCTTCAACTTCCTGTTTCTTCGACTTCCTTCAAAGTCACGTTCAACAGAATTCAACTCAATTAAATTTCTCTCTTTAATTTTTCCCATTTATGTAGAGGTGAGGTGAGAAAGTATTAGTACATGAGGATACTGTGGGGGTTGCACGAAGTGTTCGCAGATGGAGAATTCGATTTGTGATTAATTTAATTTTGGTAAAACTTATGGAGGAGGTCTTCTCCCAAGTCGAATGGAGTGGCATCGCCAGAGATCATCCCAATCAGGGAAAGTGGTACTCCTAACGAAATTATCTGTAGATTTTATAATAAATTCAGAAAAGATGTTAAATGAAAGAAGAGAGTGTAAGGGTGGTTGAATAAAACAAGTAAGACAAGTAAGACGGTAAGGTTTGGGTTAGGTTAAGAGTATTTCTTTGCTTGATGCTAGTGCTGCAGGGCCTAGGTAGACAAAATTCTTAACTATTTCGATATATTATATGAATGACCTACGAAGCGTTCTTCCAGTCGGAGACAAGCAAAGATTTATCTCGAGAATTTTAACTCCTAGTGCGGCTTGCCAGCAATCTTGTGAGAAGTTCTGCAACGTGTTTAAGCTCTGTAAGGGGTGTTTGTTACACTACCACTTCTTTCGCCGTATTTCCATATTTTATGTTTTATTTCGAAAACTTTGCCGATTCTGCTACTCACATCCAGAGACCATACTTCCTAGAAAAGGAAAGTAGTCAACTTTACAGCAATATTTAGTTAAGCGTTCGAGTTCTAAAGGCTGAGAGTACTTGTTTTCGTCGCATTTATCTTCAGTGCTGCTCTACTAGCCTTGGTTGTCAGACTATGAGAAGCCATTTGATGTACAAAGGTACATCATCTTAAGCGTGGGTTTCGTCCGTCAAAGCTGTATCAGTCATAAGTGACTGTGTTTCGAAGTGTTTTTCTAGAATACATCACCCGCTGCCTGATTTATGCTGTCAAATGCCTTCTCGAAGTCGATAGATGTATCTATATTCGACGCATTGCACTGTAATGATCTTCAAAATGCCAATATGGCCGAGCGAAAGCTAGGCTGCTTGTCTTCGAGAGATGAATCTGAATGTTCTCTGATGCTATTCATAATAACAAGTACTGCTTCAAGAACATTAATACGTCGTCAGATTCCTCATTCCATCAGATTTCCTATTTCTCGATAGCTTGACGATCAATCATTTGTTCAACCCTTCTGGGTTCTATCTTGAAGAGCTCCTAACGCTTAGTTTTTCTTGATAACACTGATCGCCATTACACATCTCTTTGCTGTTAGGAGGTTCAGTGAGTATTCGGGAAATACAGACTTCGTTTAAAGACATTGTAGACTCAAAAAGCACTTCATCAGGCTTAGTCTAGAAATTTCTGCACGTGAGCTGCAACAGAGTAGAGTTGAGTCGTGGACACTGATCCTAAAACAAGCCTAAAAGAGGAGCCTTAGACAAAACAGCCTTTTATGCTTTCTGGTAACATAATTTGGTTTCTAAGACCATTCTTAAAACAAAGGCTAGGTATTCCTTTCCATCTTCAAGCTGTTTGTTGGGATTTGAAAAGGCTCGTAGTTGATGTGTTCTTGTTCATTAGAATCAAGTTTATAGAATTCACTGTTGTGAAGCATCCCTTTTGTGGGATAAGGAGTTTGGAATCTTAACTTTGCTTAACTGAAATAACAACATCAGATGTTTCTTAGGATCCCCAAATGTATTCAGTTTTGTCTTGGTTATTTTATGTATATGTGTACCTGTACATGTTGGGTCCCTTCTTGTCTTTCCTTTCAAGTTTTTTTCTTGCGATTTGAACCTTGATTAGGAGTTTTATGTTCTAAGCCCTGATCCATGGTGATCACTTTACGTCCAAACATAAAGGACGCGACAGCCCAAAGAGGATCTATACCGAGGTTCTCGTAAACATTCATGTTGTGGGTGTTTTATTTTTTGCACGAATTTAAGTGACCTACAGATGGCAGATGAACTGGCCAGAAAAGGCTCTGCATCAACATTTATGTTGCCAAGACCATTCTGTGACCCCCAATGAGTACAGCCAAAGACTGTATACAAAATTGGTTAAAAGACAAAGCACAACATTACTGGTCAGAAATGGAAGGTAACAGACAATCTAAAGCCTTTATACCAACCACCTCCCAAAAAGAACGAAACAACTTCTACGATTAACGAGAAGTCAGATTCGAATAGTCACAGGCCTCCTAACTGGACATTGTCGGGTTAAAAAACATCTCATGACTATAGGAATGGCATAAGACAACACATGTAGAGTGTGCAACGAAGACGAAGAATCAGCAGAACACATACTGTGTCACTGTAACTGTCTTACAAAAACACGTCATCGTTTTCTAGGTAACCACTACCTTATGGCGGAAGATATCACCACCAGCTCACCCAAAGACATCGCCGGTTTTATCACTCACTCCGGAATAATGGAGGAGCTCTAAATAGAGGATATTACAATAGGCCCACCTGTGGCCGCAGTGATAAGGGACTAGTGCCCACCGCACCTACTAATCTAATCTAAATCTAAGTGACTTACAGTGTTTTATTGCCGACTCCACATGGCGCTGCAGGTTGAGAGGATTTCACATGACAGATTATACTCGAGTGGTACCGCGAAAAAAAATTTAGTTGTTTTGCTGAGATTCGAGCCTGTGCCACCTGGCACTAACCACTAAGGACTAAGCTACAGCAATACTTTATATCCTTGTCCTTGTTAATTTTAAGTTTTTTGTGTCGACTCATCAATTGCCATGAAAGCTTATTCTACGGCTAGATGAGAACATGCGATTCTATGAAATGCAGTTACGTTCATCACATTGTCTTCAAGTTTTTTCAGAACTTCAGCCTCAGATAGCTGACGAGTGTTTTTTTTTTTTTTTTGCTGAATGTAGGTACAGTTTGCGGTCGTAAATAACTCATAAAAGATTTTAAAATTAACTGACTTTATTGGCCACACTGTCGATTTAGACCAGTCTTCCGATTCAATATACATAAGTACGATTCTTTATGAGATCTGTCACATGATTGCTACCAGATACGCTAAGTTTAACCTGACTAGTAAGGTTTACACGTAGGGAAAGAAAGCCTGAATTAAATGTAGACTCTAGAAAATGAGTCATAGGTACACGAACTATTGCTTAAATTAACCAAGCTCTCAATAGATTACATTTGACATAAATGACACTTAAACTGAACCCCTATCACTGTCACTGTCAATCATTTTGTTCAGCTACCGATCGCATCCGGCTCCACTTAAGTTGACGATGCCTGATTGCCTGTTCAGATATAATGTATGATGAATTGGTTCATTACTTCTGTATATAATGGCTTTCCTGACATGTCTAATACCAAGATCATCACCGAATAGAAGTTGGTACAGTACACAAAAAATAGTTTCGAAGTCATTGGCCCGTATGAATTGATTGTTAAATAAAGTAAATGGGTAAATTTCTTATGGCTTGTCGTCACACTGTCTGTAAAGTTCTGAGAATTAATTCAACCTGAGTGAATGAAGGACTAATAAAAAAAAAAAAGGATTTTCTTATCATTACACAATGTTTCTGAATTTATTATTCAATTAATCTTCGAGTTTAGGTTATTAAATGTAAAAATCACACATAATTTTATGACTTTTAGCTTGACGTCATGTTCATAGTCCATGGAGAGTTTTAATATGTTTTTGTTTTCTTAAGTGCCCACAAAAATTATAATAAAAGTTATTATCTTACGAATAAATAGACAAATGTTTCTACAAAACAAAGAATGTATATAAAAATAAAATAAAAACAATTTTGAACTTTGACAGAACCAGAGATAGCTGTCAAGTGGTAATAAGTTTCAATTTTTTTTTTTTAATTTTTTAATAGGTAAAAAAGAACATTGCTCCCGTAAAATTCGAGTTCAAGTTGATGTCAAGTTTATTTTGATGACAAAAAGAATTTTATTTTTAGTAAACTGAAATTGTTTTAAACTGTTTCATAGGGATGTGTGACTTTGCTCATGTATAAATTGGAGACAATTGTAGCTATTTATGAAACAAAGAAGAGTGATTGTCTTTAAAATGATAGTAACAATAGTGTCAACGTCAGACTACGTGGGTAGTGGTATATTTTTAGTTATTACAACGTAAGAGGGATGCTAATGAACGGACGTACCTACATTTTCGACGATAAACCAAGTCTTCACACTGCGACAGATTCTGGACGAATTCCAAGTCGATACTCACCATCACTTCATCGCAGAAAACTGATCCGGTTGTGCCATGCTAGAGAACTCTTAATGCACCGTGCAACTTGGAAACAGAACCTCCGAATTATTCTTAATATGTGCCGGATTTCGGCAAGGAGACGCATTGTCGTGTGATTTCTTCACTCTTGTGCTGGAGCAGATAGAGCGAAAGGCCGGCATAAACACAGAAGGTACTGAATTTAAACAAATCCATCCAGCTGCTGGGTTACGCAAACGATATCGACGTCGTCGCCAGTTACTAGTGTGTCATTATTGAAGCTTTTACGGCGATTGAAAAAGAAGCCAAATAAAGTAAGTTTTATGATGGATGAGGATAAAACAAAGTAGGTACCTGCTGTCGACCAAAAACCGTCGAGCACGAGCTTGACAATCGATAGCTATAATTTTCATGTAGTGAAAGAGTTCATCTACCTCGGGGCAAATACAAAATCCACAAATGACACCCTGGAGGAGATTCGACGAAGGATAATCTTAGGCAACCGCTGTTACTTTGGTTTGTCCAAACAGCTAGGGTCCAAATTCCTAATTCGAGGGTCTTACCAGTCCTGCTTTATGGAGCTGAATCCTTGACGATAAATAAGACAGCGAAGCAGATCTTGGAACCCTTAAAAAAAACGAAAAAACAATTCCTAGTCAAATATTTGGTCCTATCTGCGAGAAGGTGTAATGGAGGAGAAAATATAACAGTGAACTCTACGAATTGTACAAAGATGTGAATGTAGTCTGCAGAGCAAAAATCCGTCGACTACACTGGCACCACCATATCGAGCGCATGGACGAGGACGCTCCAGCTTACAGGGTCTTTGACGTCCAGCCACCTGGTTCAAGAAGAAAAGAGAGACCGAACCTCCAGTTCAAAGGCAATTGCGAACGCTAGAAATCGTGTAATCGTGTAAAGTAAACTGAAGGCAGCGTGCTTGGGACTGCAAAGGATGGAAAGTGGTATTAGTTCAGGCTCAGACCCTCCAAAATGGCTGGTCTTATAAGTAAGTAAGTAAGACGTAAATCTTGTAGGAACGTAGGTTGAAGGTGTGACTGTATACTTTACGATGCAGCTTTCGTCCAGATGCTTTGAAGAACACACGTGGAATATCCAGTCCGAAAGATATAAACAGAGATTATGGGTATGTTAATTGTTTGACAGTCGTTTGGCCTCCCTAAGCCATGTCTTATTCGTAATGAAATTAAAAATGATTTTAGTGGCTTTCTTGCCAAGGTTGCGGAAATAATATTCGTCAAGGGCTGTCTTTCCGGTTCTACATTCGCATAGTAAGTGGGCTGTGCTTTCTTTTACATTAACATCGCCGCAGCCTCTGTATAAGTCGTTTGTACTTAAACGCATTTGTGGCCTGTGATAATTATGAAGGGTGTATGTAGTTTTCCCAAACTTGTGTACTCTTGGCGGATTCAATGTTAAGTATCTCGTAAAATGTTTGATCTTATTCCGATATCCATAGACCCTCAATTAATTAGTCTACGTTCGACACAAGACACTTCCTAGTAATTTTGATATTACAGCACTCAAATTAGCTAACATCAACTGGGAACTTGTAAATGTTTTGTCTCCGTTCTTAACTTCTGACATCATGTATAATTTATTTGTTATGCTGAATTTCTATCATACTAAATCCATTTTTCCTTAAGTGGGTGATGATATATTTATTTCATTCCAACGTAGATAAGCCAATGTCTTTCGTGACACTGCTGTTCTTTTGATAAAATCATTGATGACGTTTGCGTAAAAATATGCGATATAATCTCACTAATCAGGTTTTGGATCTCGACTAAGGGTTCTGGAATAGTTTGTGGTTTGCTGGTTTAAAACAAAATATTTCACAAAATCCATTAAAATTCGCACGGTGTCAAATATTACTATCTGATCTGGAGCTGGGACTCGTCGCAACAACAAATTCTCGTGGAACCACATGTCATAAAGATCCATACCTCTTAGCTCATGCCACAAGAACTTTTTAACAGTGTGGTGACGAATGCCCTAAATGGTTATTGCATTTCTTGTGTCACTCTGGATAAATTACGGGCCAATAACAACGCCTGCCCAAAACCGCTCCTGGATTCGGCAATTTTGTTTGTTCACGAAGTCATCCAGTTGAATGTGCATCTCATCACTAAAAATGATATTTTTCGCAAAGTCGTCGTCCTACTCTCGGTTGTCCAGAAACCAATTGACGAACAGTCTGCACTTAGAAAATTTTGAAAGCTTGGTGTTGTAGATCTTTCGTACCTCTTAACGACACTTATATTCACTAAAGCCATGTTCTCTATAGACCGGAAGGGACAAACACTCGCAAACTCAGAGTGTGTCTCATCAGAGCAATGTCATTAGGCTAGTCAGGATCGTTGAGCCTCTGATTTGGCCGCCATAGTATGCTGTTGGGTGTCTTGATGTTAGTTTTCATCATCAGTCTATCCAATAGACGGCCTTGTCTGGATGTTGAACAGAACATTTTAAGCGAACCTTGCAATACCTTGGAATGCCAAGATTCTGTAAAGTGCTCCAAATAGCTTCTCTGTAAATCTCTTTTGAAATCGACAAGTAGAAGGTAGATCGGTGAGTTCTGTTTATCAGATTGCTCGATGATGGTACGCAGTGTATAGATTGATTGAGCCTGTTCTCGGGGCAGCAGAGATATCCGATCCAAGGGGAGAACCCTTTGAATGCTATGCTTTTCTAGTTCTTGTGATGATTTCTTCCTTCTAATTGTCATGGATTGAGCAACGGGGCGTAAGGATTGGTTCCAAGATTGGGACTGCAGTTAAAATGTTGGTGTCTTGCGCTTCGCTTTTCTTTAATTTCTCAACAGTTTTCACAACTTTTGTAGTAGTTGATGGTGTGGTATCTGTCTTTCTCCAAGGGTTGCAGCGTTGTTGTCAGGTGATCGGTGTGGGATGTCTCTGTCCACCGAGACATTTTTGAAGTTGGTATCGTTCCGGTGTAAGAACTTGTTCGTTCTGGTCTTTCAAAAGAGCGCTATTATCTGTTACTACCTATAGTAGTTTGTAAAGAAACACCCTAGAGCTGATGACGGATAACCTTCAACAATCATCAAAATCATCAAAAATCATTAAGATCCAAGCCAGTGATAATGAAGGTATTCCATTACATTTTTTTGTTTACCCACACTAAGGTTGACCTTAAAATTAAACTTGGTGACCGCCAGGTGTTCAAGTGATAGCAAAACCAACCCTGTTTACATTGTCAGCCTGAAGCTTTAGCAAAATTTATTATTCAATTCACACCCCTTTACAAATGTGTGCACTGCAAGTCTTTTCAAAAGCCCTGGAGCCTGTTGGTGTGACTTTTATCCAACGTAAACAGTGCACCTACGGCTAACACACGACGCAAAAGATACTGCACTCAGGAGATATGTAGGGGTTTATACATATATTCAGTTCTGAGTCTCTTTGTCTCTGTACAACATTGTAATTTGCATTAATTCGAATTTAAAATATCTGTCCCGGTCCCTGTACATGATGAACTTCGCATAAAACACCATGTTATACTAAAATTCTGCAACCAAGGTATGTTGGCAAAGGAATAAAATGCTTCTAGTCAGTAAAATATGTATCTATTCATTTCAATGGCGACATTCATCAGAATAATTTGTCGTTGCCTGCCACGTTCCGCCTTCATTCCAACAATATCGCCCTAAGTGGCATTTTAATACAAGAAAAAAATAAAAAATAAAAAAATATAAAACGTTATTTAAATACAAAAAAATCTCTTAAGTATTCATTTAACTGGGTCGAGTTTATTTTTAATTACTTTTGTGAAATGTTTATTGTACGAGAAAGATAATGCTGAGTCCTCCAAACCCTTGGGCTTATGAAGAAATTAAGTCCGAGAAAAACAACTTTATACATAGAAACACACAAGGGGGAGAACTTATCTGTAAAGTTGAACCCCAGCGACATCTGTTATCAGTTCAATATTGAGCGGGGGAACAGAAACCATATTGACAATTGGTGAAACTAAAACGTCAGCATTTCAAGTTAAAATGTGTTAAATTTGCGAATTCTTGAAATTTTCTTTATCAGCATGTGGATTAAAGTTTAAATCTATTTTAGGGAGGGAAAGCTCGTAAATAAAGACAGCCTTGGAGGGGTGACAGAGATAGAGAGAGAGAGGGAGCAATTTATAAGATGCCGTGCATTTCTATTTATTTAGCTTTTTTCGAAATAAAACTCATTAACATTGTAATGAGAAAATTTGCGTAAGGACCTATTCTTGAGATTTTTTCTGGGGAATGTTATTTTGTTTTAGATGATGAGTCTTTGTACACCTACAAAAGGTGTGTTAATTCATTTACCGAGGGAAAGAATTTATTTTTTTTTTTGGCTTGAAGTCTCGGTAGGTATCTAGACTCGAAGTAACTCGTGAAATAATTTAAAGGTTTAACGTTCTAAAAATTATTGAAATTACTTTTTTTTGTAGACGTCTTATTATCATAAAAGGTTTGAAAGTTTCAAGGCAAAATCATGGTGATGATGAATAGTAGATGTCTAACAGTTATGTATGCATATTAATTGCCCCTTTTTATAAGGCTTTTACTGGAATTACAGGTTTAAATGATGAGATGTGGCAAGTGGCCTTAAATTTATAAGGTTATTATTTAAAAAGTAGTTGGATAGCGACATATCTAATCGAGGTTGGTTTTATTTACATCAATGTAACTACGGAGATTTAGTTTTATATACTTTTTAAATGTTTGAGTCTCTAAAACACTCCATGTAGGGGAACGAACTTCTAAATAAAGTCACGTTCCATTAAGTTCGGTGTCTATTTTGGCTGCCATTTGTCTCATGGAAGCCACATCCGGGGAATATCTAGAGAAACAGTAGATTAACATTTTCAACAAAAACTTCTCAATAGTTTCTCCGATAAGAGAGGGCTTGAAGAATCACAAATTCTAGGCAACATCTTCTCAACTCATCTGGTATACGAACGGATTCAAAAGGGTACCGAAATTGTGTCTGGAATTTGTGGAGAATCAGTCAGTTCATAATCCAAGCTAAGTTCTTTGCCATCAATTAGTGGTTGCGACTGAATGAAGTCTCTCGCAATTATCTTTACATTCTCAGACAGTCAATCTACGCTCAAGTCCTTGACTCGCCAGTCATTAAATCCAAGCTAGTCCTATAAACCCGCAATGTGATCTCAGACCTAGCTTGGAACAACATGGTTCTCTTTCACTGGACTCCCACCCAAAGCGGATTTGCGGACAATGAAAAAGCCGACTCACTAGCATAGGATAACGCGTCAACAACAGCAAAAGATATTTGCATGCAATAATCCATAGAAACCAGGATAAGAATACTCAAAGTTTCATTGTGAATCTCGATAGGAACAACCTTTGAGTCCTAATTGGAGTTCTTTGTGGACACTGCCGCCTGAACAAACATCTATACCAGATGAGCCTTGCAACAGATTCAAGCTGTAGAGCTGAATAGAGAGAGGTCTCACACATTCCCAGCTCTCTTTCAACTCAGGAAGTGAATTCATGGCGGCGAAGTTGTCCCAATGGAACAATTTGCTGCCATCCGCCCAGAGAAGTTTCTTTATTTCCTGACATCTTCTGATGTGAAACAGCTCATCAAGAAAACATAAGGGAAATCATAATAGGATTCTGAAGAGAAACCGCAGTACCAAGAGCTGTGCACAACCCTCCCGAACACACATAACATAAATTGACCTTAAATGTTTGCGGCGTACGCCTATAAAACCCAAAGTACCGTGCAAATAACCAATGTGTCTAGTAAAACTTCAACATAAAGACTTGAGAATGTACATACATACATACATATATCTTCAATCACATTCAGTTGACTTTGAATATCAAGAGAGACAATCCAATTCGATTATTGACATGTTCCACTAGCTTGTTCGAAACCTAGCAGGTGTTGACTTATCTTGTGTCGTTCTACCGCTGTTCGAAACCAATTATTTCTAAAAAAAACTAATTCGCAACCCATTGAAGCCTAGGGGTTCATTGTTCATGTTTTGTGTAAGTCGCCATTAGCACGAAGACGTTCTTAGTTTGGACTCCATTTCAAAAACAAAATTTAAGAACAACTGTAACCGCGGGCTTCAAATATGTTGCTGAAAATAGTGTCACGTATCAAAACATCTGTCAAATACGTAATGCATATCCGTCTTAGGGCCGGTCACTTAATTTGTTCGCTTCGGTGGAGGCTTCAACCTCGCAGAATGTTACTTTGAAGAATCAAATGATGTCAAACATCAATTTGTTTTAGACTAAGATTTTTGGGATGAAAAAGTGTTCAAATGACTTTGATCTATAACGGTAGCTTGTGATAATTTGGTCATCCCTTAGAAAATAAGCTCAACATTCAAATTGAAATATAAATAGAGTTATTGACTCCACAAGGTATGAGGAATTCCTTACAAAACCACGATCTCAACCAATGAGTAACCCATTGAAACTGTCGCCACCGTTATTACGTTAACCCTTCATAAAAGTTGTGAAAAGGGAAAATCCGTGTCAAGTAAATGTCGTTCACTAAAAGAGGTGGCAAAAAGAACCACTGCAACTGCACCCATTCCTTTCAATTTGTTGTAAAACATGAAACACTATAATGTTCAGCCATGCAATTATGTGCTTGTTGTACACCAACGCACTCGGGTATTCGGAGTAAAAGGATATACTCGTACGTTTTTAAGGAGGAAAAGTGAAAATATATATTTATATTTTATAGTATGAGTTTATTTCAAATTTTATATCTCTCCGGCAGTAAAATATTATCTGCATTATTGCTTCTCACAAGACTATAAGACTATAAGAGCAAACACATTATACAACCCATTGAGGTTGAATTTGTTTTTTCTTTTACATGTGTTACCCGAGCATGTTTTATAGTGTGAGTTTATTTCAATATATACTTTGTAACGAAGTGAACCGTTGTACATAATGTCCACTCATGTCATTAGGAAAACACTTGTAGGTACAAATTTTAAATTGAAATTTGATTATGTGTTACGTTTTACTTAAAAGCATGCCTTACGCGCTTTTGAGGAGATATTTCAGGAAACTGTAAGGCAGACAAACTCGACAGATATGGGAACAACTATACCGGGTATACTGATCGCTTTATGTAAACTTAAAGTCAAGCTGATAGTATCCAGCAAGAGAACAAATTCTTGGTGGAAAAGTGGTATAACGTGTCTAGCGACAAAACAGATATGGCCACAGTTGAAACTGAAACGCTCTAAGTATTTAATTTTCCTCAACAAATGGCATATCAGAACTGTAAGAGGAGGAGGAAACCATTCTCCACTTTCTTCGTTGCTGCCCAGCTCTTTCACGCAAAAGAAGGCTCCACTTAGGAGGATTCTACTTTAACGACTTAAGCGATCTGATAAATACTAATATCAGAAATCGCATTCGCTTTATCAGAAGCTCCAATTGGTTTAACAAGTAGTGTTTTCACCAGCTGGCTAACCTAACCATGCTTTACGTAAAGTACATACATACATCGGAGAAGTGTGTTCAGAATCTATTGTGTAATTTAAAATCGTTGGAAAAGTAACTCATGAGCCTTAACCCTTATAGTCATCAAAGTCATTTTCTGTCTTTGTTCATGAGCCTAAGATCTATCAACTTTTCTCATTCTACGACACGAACCTTAAGTGGTAAGTGTCTCATGACTTATAGAGTAGGCAGTTATTCAAATTTTAAAAAAAACCCCACCTGGTAAAGAGAGAAGAAGCCTCCCTACTTGTGGGAGCATAATACATTTTGGGGACAAAGGGGACAATTGACATTTATACGAGCCGGATCACAGAGAGCGTTGAAGAAGAATGCACGTGTTAATGTTCAGTCTGCTTAGGAAGGCCAAACTTTTGAAGAGTTCCAGATTCAGCTTGGAATAAATCTGCTTGGTTGTCTGCTACTAAATTGGCATCTAGTGGGGGTGCTGCCTAGATTACACATTTTAGAGGAAATTTCAAAGTAAAGGAAACTTATAGAATCAGGTTTTACAAAACTGGTCAGGCTGGCTTCATACTCTTAAAGATAACAAAGATGCTAACCATCAGCAGTGCACACATTGGATGAGATTTGGAAAAATTCGTACCTGAATGTTTTGTTATCCATTAATTTGATGTTTTTATAGCAATCTGGTCACAGGGTCCGACGTTTTTCGGCAATATGCAATTTCATTGGCTTACAACTTTTGAAAGCTCCGTCTAAACTGCACGTTCAATAGGTTTAAGGCAAAAGTCAGCTTGGCAGTCTCTAACTTTTACATATCGACTCGGCAGTAACAAGATGTACTCTAGGAAAGACTTAGATGTTTTTGGGGAATCTGCTTTTAATTTTAAGGATGTTTCTAGAAAAGCGTTGTAATCTCTGGGATGTCAGGGGAGAAAAAATTGTCAAAATTGGACGGCTGGCGCGAAGTTTGTGATGAGCTCGATTTGCAAATCGACGGAGAAGAAGTCAAAGCGAAGTTGGTGAACTTGGATATCGGGAAAAAGCGTAGAGGAATCATCCGAAGTGGCATGGCATGTTTTTGAAGGTAAATGACGTGAGCAAATCAACCGAATCAACGTCCACGATGGAATTGGACATACTTCTCTCGTTCTCGTTCCCGCACTTTCAGAGGCAGAAGCACTTAATTTACGGCGCGCTTTGCATTAAGCTTTGAAGAACTTTAAAGACGAACGCAGTTGTCGACAATGCAGATGTCAGTAGCTTGGCTAGTGCAATGGATTCTATTTCCCTTAGACACATCTTGGTTTCATCTCTTTCTCGTGCTTACTAAGGATTGCTTAACCCTTCTGGGTTTCATTTCTTCAATCCAGCTCTTTCCTGATGATCTGTTTGTTCTACCCGTATACTTTACATGTATCTCCTTTAGATAATAGTTTCATACAAAGTTCGATTTGAATATTTGCGGGCGTCACTTGTTGATAAACTAAGACAAAATTCGTAACAGTTCCAGTTGTCTACATAGTTTCAAATGAGTCCAAAAATTTGACTTGTGTAACTTAATAAACTTTACTGAATTGATGAAGTCAAAAAGACCAACAGATGGCACTGTTGTACTTTCAAATAAAATACAAAAGTTCCGCGCCACAGCTCATAGAGAGACAAGGCCTAATTACTCACAACCATTCATGTTGTGCCTGTTATATTTTCCGTACGAATAGAAAGGACCTTCAGTTCTATTGCCGACTCCGAACAGCGGATTGAGAACCTTTTTCATGACAGATTGCGGGTTTGTCATGCCTGCGAAGAGGTAGCACCACGAAAAAACGTTTGGTAGTTTTGAGGATCTAACCTGTATCCTCTCGCTTAGCAGTCCAACACGCTAATCACTAAACCACGGCAACTACCAGTTGTACGTGCAGTTGTCATTTAAAACTCCTTAAAATCTGGTTTCTGTTGACTCAACATCTAGGTTATCTTCATCATCATTTAAATGGATGAGAATCCTTGAAAAACCCTTGAAAACCAACAATATTTGGTAAATTTACTTCAATGGCCAGTAGACTATGAAAAAATTTCACACAAGGTCGTTGGAAAATTCTAGTCAAATAGGGTGTCATACAATTTTCTTTGAATGGATTGGAGTTTTTTTTATTTATTTATATCCTTTTCTTTTGCAACACAAGTCAAAGAGCCCTTTTACATTATTTCTGTACGTCTAGTTACACTCCCCTATATACAGGAATAAAAAAACGTACTTGGATTTTATTTAGTGTTACAAGCTTTCTTTTGAAATGTTTTTTTTTCACTTCTTTCACGTTTTGTGTGGGTTATTTTTCAAAAGGAAGTGCTGACGGTGAATTACATATAAACATCCTTTTTCTTCTCATCAATGACGATAAATGACGAGAACTAGATTCGGTTTCGGTATGAGTTGCCAGAACTTTACTCCTTTATCAGAAATGCATTTAGTTTCATATTCCGTGTGGTATTTGATATGTTCATTTTCTTTGTCAGTGAGTATCCTTTCAAGAAGTAATTGTACTCTGCACACAAAACTGAAAATTAGGGAAACAGTTCTGTTAAATAATAAATGCAGCGAACAAGAGTAGATTTTCAAATTTCCGAAAATTAATGCAGGAAACTGAAGGAACTTCCTTCGTGTAATTAATGATGGAAGCACAAACGAAACGACTCTGCCAATGTACCCGGTTGGTGAATTTTTTATGAATGCTTGCCGTTGTTATTAGTTGCGCTTGCTGTGATGGCGAATATAGGTTGGGATTTATTTCACACAAAGTCACAAACCACTGGGTTTCGGGAATCTTTATTTATTTAGCGCTCGGAGGTATTAAAAAGTTTGCGCAGATATCTAAAAGTGATGGGTATGGACTTTGTGTGGATTAGTTTTGAGAAAATGCTAATGGGTAGGAAGTTTGAAAAGTATTAAAAGAGTTTTCTCTTGGTATTAAGTAGACCTAAGAACCTTTTATTTTACTTTACAAAGAAAATAAGAGATTTCAGTTCATCCTCTTCAAGAAATTCACAGATTTGGAAAGAGTTAAGAAGCAACCGACAGCTTCGAAAAGAAAAAAAGATTTTATTGTTGACGACCTTGGCATAGGAAATAAGGGCCACTGCGTTAGATAGCTAGGTGTTCTTATCTCAGCATCACTATCAAACAGCCCCATGTTTGGAGAGGTAATGAAAACCCCTCGAGAATAAACATAATTAGTCAAGAAAAAGCTTGTCAATCCACCGTATAAAATAATTGATGGTACATTCTATAAATGCGAAATAAAATACATACCTATTTTTACCTATAACACTCAGAAGGCTACACCTTCTAGTTCTTAGAAAGATACTTAAACCAATTAGTGACGTGACCATTGACATTGAAAAAGTTACTAAATCGTCTATGACTCTCATTTGGTTATACAAGAAAGTGGTGTCTTCTAATACGTTTGAGAAAGGCTTTGCCATTGCTTACCTTGGCAATGAAAACCTTTTGTCTTGGTAACCGTGGTTCATTTCTGTGTTAAGCAGAAAGTATTAGAAAGGCTCGAGAAGGGAAACTGTTTCATCCGAGTATACTTTACCGAACATCTACCATTTGAATGATTTGGTCGTTAAGGCGTCTCTTTTAGATGCCTTTTTAAACTTCATCTAAATCACATGAAGAAAACCCGATCAAGAAAAACCAAGTAGACGCTTTACAAGACCATCATCTCCGTTCAGCTGTATAGTGCAGAAGTATTGACTTTGTCAAAAGCGGTTGTGAGTGCACTTGGAATCTTGGAGAGATCTACGTTCGGTATGTGATCGTGACTGCGGGTGTATGTAAAAGAATTCAAACTACACGAGCTGTACAAGCTGGACGAAAAAATACACGTCTACAACGATTGAGGTAGCTAACTGATGAACATATGTAGATGCACCTGCTCGAAGAATATTCGACTTCTCCGCTGAGAGACTACGCAAAAGAGATGATCTCATCTTCGAAGGCATACGCAAGTAGAGGATAACCTCATTAAACTCGGGGTACGCAACTAGAGAAAGCACTGAGGATCGTGGAGGTTGAAAAGTTTTGTTGGTTAAAGCCCTGATTTACCACAAGCAGTACAGTCACCTAAGGTAGTACGTAAATCATCACATGAACAAAAACAATGTCGTAGTTCACTATCGATTTTCAGAATGCAATCGTATTTACTGTGACTTCTCAGAAACGATGAATGCACGGAACTACATTCCGGTTCTGTATACCTCAATTACAAATCGTTTAAGGTCTTATAACATGAACAACAAGTGGGTCAAACTCCAGAAAGCACATTGAGCTTTACACTCTGGCGAATACTTCCGCACATCGATACCAGTGTGTGTACAGCAGAGCATTTAACATCGCCCTCATTTACATAATAACAGTTAAAACACAACAACGATCATTTAATTGAACAATAAGAATGCAATGCAAGTCGACTTGCATTTTATTTCTATTTTTTCATATTTTTGCAGGCTCGTACTCAAACAACTGCTTACTTACTGAGCTGTCAATCTTGTCAAAGTTACACAAGTCTTTAAGTGTTGTCTACATACATTGGCCCGCTCTCCTGATAGACGTATCCACCTATCCATTTACCAAACCGAACAATCAATACCACATGCCGCCAACCGTCTTGTCGTCGTTGTCTAAAAAAAATTGCAAAAATTTGACAAAAAAAAGCACTTGACAGCGTTGATGTAGTATGTATCTACAACAGCTGGAAACACATTTGGCGCTCCGTGAAATTAACTGCTAAAACAACCTGATTTAGCAGCCTTTTCTGTGTGCAATGTAGTGTCTGTTCGACGACGACGACAGCGTGGTTATTTACTACCCACAACAAGCGAAACTCACGATGAAAATTTATTTCCAAATCAATTAAGTTCGAGAGGCTCGTAATGATATCCATGAGATGGCAACAATTTCGGTAGCAATACGTACCGACTATAACGCCACGACAGTGGTACATTAAAAGCGTGAGCATTTAATGAATTCGTGTAATTAGATTTGTAATCGGACATCGAGCTGTCAAATATTTGACAGCCGAGCACTCGAGTACTCTATGTCTGCGCCGCCATCGAAAAGTACTTAATCTCGTATTCAAACGATGAATGCTGTATAATATAGAGTGTTGATAATTTATTTGACTATCTAGTAATTATTTATCAGTGATAATCAGATACTTCAAGTCTAACATTAATGTCAAGGGGGTGCAAAAGAGGAAATAGTAAAATTGATTGGCTTTTTAATGATGTGGTGTGCACCAGAGGAGCACAAGTCAATTATAGGAGTCTCTGCTTGGCGAATGTAATAGCATATCAGGCGGTGGTGCAGTCTCCTTTTTTGAAGCCCAAGTGACGTCTATAAACGATCCTTCACACAAACTTTGTTGGGCGATAACCCTTTTCGTTCAGTTACACTGATGAAGAACACACAGTATGTGTCATGTGAGTACTGGTGTTTCGTGACACTTATAAAATTATATGCTCGTGGGAGTAAAAATAGTAACCTTAAGCTTTGGCCAAAGGACGTTAATTGTATTCAAAGTTCATAAAAATAGATGACGTTGGTATTAGATTTCTATGTTCACGATGAGAGCTTCAACACGATAAGTAAACGGCATGTGGAGCATTGCTTTTTATTATTTTAAGTGCTTCAAATAAGAAAGAATTGGAAATGGTAGAAAGTGGGCGTTCCAAATGGAAGTGGACAAGTGCAATGTTATTGGAAAAATTTATAGAATTTTAGGTCAAATAGATACTTTACGGAGTAAAGCAGATTGGGTTAGGTTAAGAAGTTCATTACGAATCCTCTCATGCTTTAAGAGAGAAATATATCCTTGTGTTAAGCTATAAATTGGATCAATACCATTTTCATCTCATCTTATCTCAGTAGCTTCTACAATCATTGTTAGATCCATTAACTAAAGATGTGCATGTGCATGTCTAAGTGGAAAATCTTTTATATCCAAGGTGCTCATCAAGTTGAATCTGTGGAAACAATTGGAGTGAAGCCATAGATTAAGCTTTTTGTTTAAGGCTCTCGCAATCAGAACATTTGGTGTACCAATTTGAAGCTGCATGATAGACTATCTGTGCAGCCCTCGAGAGCCAATCCTGACAAAAGATGTGTTGTCGTTTTCAAGACAAGATACACATGTAGGGTCCTCAATGTGACCTACTATTAGTTCGGCCATAGTTCTGCAGTCCTTCCTCACCAAGTTGAGAAGACATTTAGCAAAACATTTGATAGTTCTGCAAAAACTTAAGCTAGGCTAGAGCTATTAGAGTCGATTCAATGCAGAACCTTCTCCGAACTGATTGATTCCGGACTCTGAAAGGTAGTCTCTAAGTCTTGTTTGGTTATTGCTTCTAAGATTTCGTTACCTACACTTTCCATGTGACCCGGAACCAAAGTAAGGCAACCCTTTACAGTTCTTCGGTGTCTCAAGCTAAGCGATTTTTTTTTAATTATCCAGTTAGCTATTTCCATATGGAAGGCTCCCGTCAATTTTCTCAAAATGTTGGATTTTTTGCTTTCATTATCTAAATTAAGTACCAACAAGCTCCAGTGCCCATTGGAATATTATAGCCGTTGCTATTTAGCAAAGCGTTAAGACTGTCGCCAGGAGTGGTGTACATAGCTTTAGTTATTTTAAGGCAGACTTCTGTTTGTAGCTTATTGAGTGGTGTACATGTACAGGCAGATTTGACTGCAATACTTAAGACGCATAATTGAAGATTGATCTAATGACCACTGTGTACAACCAGCATACTTTAGAGGGTTTTAGGCCCCAATTCTTACAAAATCTCTTCGATACTGCCAGAAAGTTCTGAAAGTCCGATTCGATTTCAGTGAAAAGTGTGTTTTTCTCGTCAGTTTGCTGTCTGGGATTATTAGTTGCAGGGTTACACATTTTAACATGAGAAACATGTTTTGTCTAATAAGTAAGCATAACCAAGCTGGTTCTATTCGCTTTGGCTTGTAGTCCGTGTCCGGTAGGTACTCGTACACCAGTCATCGATTTTATTCAAGGCCTTTAACTCCACTCTCGCAGATCATATAAAGCGGAGCTACATAGACAAGTTAAACATATAACATCAACAGAAATTTAAAAGAAGCACGAACTAGATAACGAGCTAGAAAGCAACAAGAATAAGGTTCCAACATCGTCACCAAATTATTAAGACTTCAAGGATACACCCTTTGTAACCTAACCATAATAAGTTATTCTGTTTGGACTAACTTTAAGCCCCTTACTCTCCTTGATCTATTTGGGAACTAGCTTTACATATTTCTTCAAAAATAATGCTTATTAACATATTTAAAACTGTGAGCCACACCAAGAAGATTAGCTAATTAGCTTAAATAAGAAATTTGACAACTTTAAGATGTGCCATACGCCATTCTCCATTTGATCTTGTAACCAAAGTTGGCTTTAAAACTCTTATGCATAACTTGTTTATGAGACAGCTGGTAACTATGCTCTAATTTGGTCTTTCAAAACATTATACAATCTTTCTATCGATATAAATGTTTGAAATTGTTGATTCATCCAATTAATAAATTATATTTTCTTTTAATTTCCAGGACAGCTTTGGGTGTTTATTCGGATGACATTTATGTAGCAGCGCTTATGACGGTAATATTTTCATTTATGTGTACATAATTCCTTTATGTAGATAAGAATATTCATTATGTTTGTAGAAAAATAGACAAATTTTTAACTGTGCAACTCGATGTGTCTTCTGTTGAGTTCGTAAGCGTCTTTATCTTTGAAGAAAACATGCTTTATGTTGTAAAGAGAAAAACAAACTGCTTCCGGACTTTTCGAGCAAAAGAGAGTCGACAAAAATCGCTTCATCGAATCAGAAGAGAAAATATGTGACAGGAAATCTCGTTTTGTTTTTTGTCTCCTTGTCGCAATTCTATTAAACATTTGCTCAACAACCAACCACCGAAAAAGAAGAAATATTGTACGAAAATATTTCTTATTTTTGATATCCATTGACGAAGTCAATTTACCACGGAATGTCAGTGCAATCGATTTCTATGACGTACGTTTTCCCATCTTGTTTTCTTTTGCATCTCAATCGCAGTTGATTTCTTGGTACTGTCGTATCTGCATAATCCGCATGCACCCACCCGGTTCTGTACCATCAATTACTAACTTTAGAGATTTACTGAGACTAACAGCAGGATTGCTATAATCTGTATGCATGAAGATGCTCCTTTCAGTTTTGCCTGCACTTGGTTTGACATTAAAATTAAAATTAATTATTCAACATCATTCACAACCATGATGTGTGGTGCCCAAGAATGAAGTCATCATCATTAAATACTTCCATCATCGCAAATATAAATGCAAAATCAAATAATTCATCACCCAGTGATGTTTCTCTTTGGAAATTCAATAAATCGAATCACTATCATCTGTCAAAGTGAGGGTTAAGCACTGGTACAAGAGGCCGAGTTCGCATCATACCCCAACGAGCGTTATTCCTACAAAACTGATTGTTGGTGAATGAAATTAAACACAACCACCCTGTCTTCGGACGAAAATGCCAATTTTTTTTGGTAACCTTGACCCAAGTGGAGGCGAGTAGCTACAGCTAGGGTATATCTCAAGGCGCCAGCAGATGAAATTTCTCCCTCTTTTCGGATTATTTTTTTTTTGTTATTGTCATCTACCACACATATAGACGACAACACAGAAGATAGATTACAGGAGAGAATAATCAGAGAGGAAGACGAAAAAGACGAAAGAAAGAAGAAAATGCGAGGATTGTTAAACAGATAATGACATCTCAATTCGCAATAAATCAAATTGGAATTAATGATAAGGGGTTGTGTGTCGTTGCTCGTTTCGCCGCAAAGCAACTATTTTTAGGCGACGCGCAGTTAACTGTAATAATCGGCTACAGAAAGACGCCGCTTTAGTATGCGCATTTCAATTAAAGTTTATTTCGTGTTGGTGCTCCTTGTAGCCGTGGAATCAAAGCAAAATAAAATCAACTCAACGTCTGTCAAATATGTCAAAAAGACGCCGTCATTGCCTAACGGTGTAACACAAACTTTAAGTGATTTGAATACGCTAATTCACAGTATTTTGGACTTATTCTATTCGTCGCCAATTCGAGATGATACTCTTCTTCTCCTTCGTAAAACAGTGGCTAGGATATCAAATAGTTTGGAGATATTTAGCTCTCGAATGCTTGATGCCACCGAAGAAGTCATTAAAGACATTTTCCTGAGTCTTAAACAGAAGTTGAGTAGCATTGAGGAGGAATTTGAAGCATTGTCTCGTCTAACTGATGAAAAATTCGAACGCATAATTATCTATGTGAACAACACCATGATGGAGAAATCCTTGCACATGAATTCCTGGGCCAATGATCTTAAAAGTCAACTACATTCGATGAATGACACCACCATCTACCGGAAGGTGTGCCCAGCAATTGACGCACTTATCAAGGAAACGACCAATGAACTCTCCGAATGTTGTAACATTGTCATCAAGCCGGTACGTTCCATCTGCCGAAATATAAGGTCAATTCTACGTGAAGCCTTTCAAGTAGTCGCAGATGTCGTGGAGACAGTTGAGAATTGTATATTCAGTGAAAAGAAATTTGACAGTATGGTGATATCGTGTTTGGGGGATATATACGATGATGTCAGTGCGTTGATGGATCGAGCGGCAGCGCTTCGACACACATTGATGACGAGGCTGCCAACAAAGATTCTGTTGTCGAATTTTTGCATGTCAATGGTAACTGTTACGATGGCGTCGAGGAAAAGTAGCGTCGAACAACAGATTGAAAATTTAAATAATTGATAGGAAATACGAATACAATAAGAGAGAGACAGATGGATATATTTAATGTGATACAGTATGGACAGAGTTTTGTATTTTAATTGTTTTTTTTTTTATTATGGAAGATTTGAATAAAGACGAATGTAAACAATTGAAATATTTGTTTAGATATTGTGGACAAAACAAAGCATTGCATCACTCGTTGTTAACCTCTTAATTGACTTTTAGATTCGCGAATAGTTTTTGGCTGCTTCAATTTGGAATTAATGTCTAAATGGTCTTTTGTAGAAATTTAACTCACGGGTCATCACCTTCTGGTGATGTTTCTCAACTAGATCCAGCTCTTTCCCAGAAGCTGAGGCTCCATTTAGAGAATTCATGGGTTTTCCATGCCCAAAATGTCTTATTTCATAGCAATCGTGCATCCATAGTGATGTCTTGAAGTGGTAGCTTCTTTTGTTTTAGGACTGCGGCCATGAAATTGCTTAGTTGAAGTTTGGTAACGCGTTCAAAAAGAAAGATGCTAGTCGTACACATAATTGAGGTTGTTGTTTCCTACTTATATATCGGTACGACTTTGGTGGACTTCAATCAGGGCGAGGGAGTTCTTGGCTTCGTCTAGTTAGTTATAATAACCTCAACAAGTTTTTCTTGTGAAAAACAGAAACAACCAAAGCAAAACGACTCGCTTAAAGGAACACACACAGGCCATAAAAATGTCCGTTGGCTAGAAAACAGAACGCACATATTTTGCAAGGGTGATTATTTCTTCTTACCATGTAAACACACCGCACGTATTTCAAACAAATTAAATAAGCCGATGAGCCACCAGCAGTGCCATTCAAATCTAATGCCTCTGCTTCTAGACAGAGTATATAATTTCTGCATTTTTCACGTGCCGGCGCTGGCCTCTTGCTGACATACATTCTCCAGAATCCTAACAATTCTAAAATAGAACTTCTCATTTCTTATATTCTTTCCAAATTTTAAACATTCAGCGTACATTACTTATTTAGTTGTGCGGAGTTCCTCGATCATGAAAGCTACGCTGGGCAACATCGGAATTTTATCGGGCTTTTTGCTGCTCGGCTACGTGACAGCGCATCTCGGTTTCCGTGGCGAGCATATTTCTATGGAGTTTTATATCGCCGGTGAAAATGCTGACAAGGCCAAAGACGTTATTCGCGAGCTTCTGGAAAATTTTCCAGATGATCTACAGCTAAATCTAACGCGAAAACTAGAAAATATCCCCCCATACTTTGAATCGTCTTACAATGCGTCATCTATATTCGCTTCGGCGGCAGAGAACTTCTTCAATGTTGCCAAAAACGAGAGTGGTACATTTCTGGTAAAGCTTCGCCAGGTTCCATCTGCAGACAGCATATCGGAAAAAATAAAGTCCCAATTAACCGACTATTTCACTGAAATGGAAAATTTCCATGTCATTCTCTGTGGAATCCTGGATGATACCATCGAATTCACCTTGGACTCGGTGCAAATGATTCAGAGCACTTTTCTGCAATTTACTGACGTGCAAAACGATATTACTGAGCGACGCAAGGCCCAAGTGAACGAATGGTGTCGGGATAGGTATAATGAATTCCTGTGGCATTCGGCCGACGAGGTGTTTCAGTGTGCCGTCGGAAAGATGCACATAACATATGACATTTACACGATTACCAAACTTACCACATATCACGTATTGAAAATGCTGGAGCATCGCATTCAGAAACTTTATAATTGCTTTTTGTTCGGGAATTATCCGATACGCTGTCGATTCATGAGCAATGCTGATGCTGATTTCGAAAAACTTCACACACGATTGGACGAATTACAGATGTACAATGACAAGCAGAAAAGGAAAATATTTCGTTATCGCCCTAGGGGAGGATTCATCAAATGTATCCCGGAGAATTTTCCCGACGGGCAAATGTCGGATTCCCTTAAGTCGTGTCTTCATTTTTCATAGTATGTCGTGTAATAGGGAGTTTAACAAGCGACCGAAGCGGAAGGAGAGAAGTTTTTGGGAAATCTTGTTCACAACTTTTTTGTTCTGGGAGATTTCTATGTTTCTCAAAGTGTAATGATTTTGTTTTGAATAAAATTTGGTTTCCAAATTGGTTGGTTGAGTTGTTTTTGATTTTTTGGTTTTATAAGTTTCTGCCTGTGTCCTTTAGAGTTTAAAGACCCCTGTACATCTTAACATCTTTCTAGGTTTTCAAACATGTGTGCACTTGGAACCCTTCTGTTTCGGAGCTACATAAATTCAATTGCAGGGAAATTATGTTGTATTTATCATGACACGCTGTTAAGATTGAAATGTAAAGCTTTTACCCATACATGTGACTTGCTAAACAGTTCAAATGTCAATCAATGTACGAAAAATCTTCACCTCTGACAGTGAATGGATTATTTCCAATCCTTTTCTTACACACCATCTCCTTTTTCTTTGTCCTACTGACATCTGTCAATGAGGCTATTATGCTTGACACAATATACATATCAAGGAAAGTGACAATTGTTGCTATTTTCGTCTATTTCCGGTTTTGTCAGAGCATAAACGGTCCTCATCATCCTTTCGTTCTTTTATTTGACCCAAAAAAAAGGAAACAGAATCGTTTTGATACACCTGATATCACCTAAGTTGACAGTTGAGTGTAAAAAGGTCACAGTGCATGACATTTATTGAGGTACATTTTGACTTAATCGATGTGAAACAAAGTGTTTCTTTTTTTTTGTTTCTATAACTCTCAAAGGATTTAACATAAAGTAAATGGCAAACAACCTTAAGTTTACTCTTCACATTTCAAAACATAGAATTTTAACCCCTTCAACTGGAAAGAAAATAAATATTTATGAGACGACCATTACCAACAAAAAATGTAAATCACTTGAATTTTGAAGAGTATTTGCCGTTCTCTGCTCTGCCTCTTTGCTTAGAAATGCACTGATGTTAATTGAAATGGAAAGAACTGCTCTCTATGGTGGCGTTGTTCTTTTCGCTACAAATAATTCGCACGTCAGTAAGCTCAATTTCAGGGCGCCAAACACGCACAAAAAAAAAAAAAAGAAAAAAAAGAAAGGATATGAATAAATTTATGCAAAATTGCTTTTGGTATCTTAAATCCTAAAATGCTGTGGATTTAGGGAGACAATCTTTTGAAGTAGCTAAAGTAATACATACACATGAATGTACTCGTATGTACACATTTGTTAAGGACATATGGTTGGTTTTGACATTTGATTTCATTTACAGTCAAACCGTGGGAGGGTAATGTGCAGCCTTTAGAGAGGTTAATAGGATACATATTTGACAAAGTTTACATATGTATGTTTACAGCTGGGATATTTGCTTGCAAATAAAAAAAAAAAATCCTTTTTGACTTTACATATTCCTTTGTATATTGACAGTTGAGTTATATCCAAACTGCCTTGGACTCGTTTTACTCACTGTTAAGAGGTCATCGACAGTTTGAAAAAATAAACTCACTTTTACTCTCAGTACAGCTTTCACTAAATTCATCCTTATCACCATAAGTAAGGAAATAAATGCTAGCCATATTGTAGAACGTAGAATAACACCCTTAGAGCTCAACAATCCAATGAATTAACAGACGACAAAATTAAGCCATTTAAAATACGTGGTATTATTTTTTTAAGAGAATATTTCCAAACTAATCTCGTACTATAATTTGACTTACTTAGTCGTTGCAGGCTAGGTCAAGTGTTTCTGGATGAACTCCTAATGCACAGTCCCCTGAAAGGACACTCGAAATGATTCGTATTTCACCACAATGCCAAGGCATGGGTTAGACTTTCCCTCTCGCGGTTTCCTCGAGCAGTAGGATCGGTCTCACAACTACAATGTGCAGCCAGTGTATGAGTTTCGCCTGTAAACTCCAACTGGGACCTTAAGCTTTTCTGACTACCAGGTATTTCGGCAATATTTTCTCTGTACATAAGCTTTCTGTTTAGAATGTGTCTTATATATTTGACCCTATCTGAGAAAGTTAGGAATGTACAACAAAGCTTGGGTGATATAATGAATTGAATTTTTGTTTTCTCAGTGTGGAGGACCAGCTTAGTTTAAGATGGATCGACACTAATACCACGTCTGTTTGGCCAAGAGATTAGCTTGCTTTAAGCAAAAGTAAATCTGAAAGTGTCTGGGGAGTGTTTTCCTGCCTCAGAGGTGGTAACGTCCTTTAGCTTTAGAAGTATTTGATTAAGGATTAGATTCCAAAGAAGAGGACTATTCCTAGAGGTTGCAACCGGTCTGTAGGTAAAGAAGACTTTTCAAATCGCTTAAAACACTAACGAGACACATACGAAATTCAATACATCGCAATTTATTTCATCAACACCTATATAGTTCTCATTACTTATCCCACCCAAAAGTGCTCTGGCAAAGCTTATCAAAATCCCCAAAAAGTGATTAATACAAACAATACAATCCAATAAACAGCTCCATGTCATGACAGAAAGTTATAACAAAAGCTATATTTTACGTTAAACCTATATTATGTATACCAAAACCTATAAGAAAGTTTTTCCCGAAAAAAAAAAAAAAATTATTAGAATGATGTCCTTGGGATAACGTAGCGTGTATAAACGGAAACAAACTCAAATAGGAAGGTTCCATTATACACATACCTACCTACATATATGTATGTACGAGTATATTTGGGAGGAGTTTTCCAAAACAAAATCAGGATCAACCATAATCGATTTGTTATTCCCTTAAAATTTGGTTCACTGCTTCAAGGTTATGCAAATACTTAAAATGTGTGTCCTTTCGGAACTTATCCACCCACACAATGACTCGCTTTATTCACAATTCTCACAATATTAAAACAATCATAATCAACCGTAAAGTAGGTGGTAGGCGGTAGTTTTCCCTTTAAGTTTCTTCACCTTGAGCATTCAAATTGCATGGCGGACATGCAACAAAGTACTAAAATCGAAACAATTAACATGATTTCGAACTGCAAGAACTAGAAGAGCTCCTTTTTAACGTCATTTTCAACTCTCATTTCACCGAGACTGAGCACCCTATTCCTTCTTATTATACAAAGATTACCCTCAAACATGCATATTATACAGATACTTCCACTCCATTGAAACACAAAAGAAGTACCTACATATTGTTTGAGCCTTTCTATGAAATGAAAATAAAATTACCGTGTCGTTATGACAGGGCGGTGCACAGCGTGGGGGCAAAACTAAAATAAAAGAACGGCAATACACTTGTTACTTAATTTCGTGTAAAAATTTGCCAAAAACTTTTCTTTTATGCAATAAAATGGAAATCAACTCACCGCCATGCAATAAAATCCGCAATCAAGGCACACGACGACGACGGGCCCCCACATTCGGAAACTAATTAATGAGTGCCGTGAAAGTTTACAACTGTCAGAGCAACAATTGATTGTGTTATACAGTTACAATATTTTGCCCACTTCTTCGTTACCTCTCTCTCTCTGTGTGTGTGTGCATGGACTGATGGCCGGGTCGGGTGGTATAGATGAACCTTGAACTTTAGGCCAAGGTAAGGTCTTGCCCGGTCTATTTAATAATTCCGAATGATTGCTTGGTGGCGCTTGTGATATTCGTGTGCGAGATATACTCTTTGTTGTCGAATGTCTTGCTATTTAATCATTCTAATTGCATGAGCATGTCATAAAGACGCGAAATATAATGATTTGGCGTACAACGGAGACACTAAGAATGAGAGTGAATGTCATGCAATCGCATGGAAAAAACAAACAGACTCTTTGCTTATGGTTTGGCGATTGTTTGGTGTTTTGTTGTTTGTCAAAGTAATTACACTGACTGACGCTGTGTATCGGAAACAAGTGGAATGAGGCAGAAATAATGTGTTTAAGATTTGTTCTATAGTAATGAGGCAAATTTCTTGGAATTAGTTTCATAACGCACAGCTGGAAGGCGTACACACAACACATAACACACAGCGTCTGCGGTATTGGGGTTATTACGATCAAAGTTCTTGTTGTTATTACAAAAGGTCGATGCATAAGAAAAAGTTTTGTGAGAAAGTTTATTTCCAAGAAAATAAGGAATTACTTCGGCACTTGTTTCATTTTGATATTGTTGTTGGAATTATTGGCGATATATCTGAGGCTAATTTCTTAACCATATTAGAGATTCGTTTAATTACTTTTAGTTGGTGGCTTACATTAACGCCAACACATGACTGTCGGGCATTATTAGTTAGCTGGTCGATGATATGTTGATCCTTTATTACAGCAACTTACCTTTGTAAGAGTATATTATAAGTTTGCATCTTTATAGAAAGCAACTGAAAGTCAATATTTAATTATTATTGACAAACCCAATCGATTAATTATCTTAAATGAGCGATGAGTGATGTCACCAGTGAATAATTACAATAAAGCTGCTATGGATACTTCCTTAATTGACATGCAGATTTTGCCCTAATGATTGGTAATTAAATTAATGAGAGACTATAACGGTGATTGTTAATTGTCTAATTAGATGTATAAAAACAACGTATGATAACAAGGCTTAGATTTTTAATTGCAAACATATAATCTTTAACTGCCTTCATATCGTTTTTAATATCCAAAATGTTTGCCTATAATTACAATTACAATAGATGGCGCTGACGATCATGAGAGATGGCGGTGGAATTTCGTGGATGACTTAAATATTATGCTGGTGTCTCGAATATTTCCACAAGAAAGAAGGTTCCCTTACCATCGCCAACAACACAGGCATTAGCATCCTTAGAATCACACATCAATTTGTGTAAACCCCTGAAATCTTTCATCGACAACCTGATTAAATACGGTTTTAGCGATGAAATATTTGCTTTCAACAAAAAGAGACACCCAACATCGATGAATCGGACAGAATGTCACAATGAACAGTTTTAACTTCGGAGTAGTAAGAGACTTTGTCTAGCTTGGCTTTGACACTGCTGACAACGACATGATGACAGAAGAATAACTCTTGTCAATCGTTGTTTCTTTGAACTAAAAAAGTAACTGAGTAGTAAGACTCTATATAAGACCCATATCACCCCAGCCTTAGTCTATGCAAACTCTATCGGCAGCGGATGAAGATATTTGCTTGTGGTTTCGAGCGAAATCTTCTTTTAAGATATTCGGTCCCTTTCACGTTAGCTGGCTTTGGAGGGGGATGTATCCTGTAGCTTTTGCTCCGACATATGCCAGAATCCATGCTCCTTGCATGCCTACTTGCTAAAAATTCCACTTAATATATTTATCTGTCTTTTTGGCTCCGTGCGCTCCTGCCAGTGAAGGCTTTCCTTTCCAGAGGCAGGTTTGACGTCATGTCTCATTTTTCTCTAGCATCTATTGTTTCATTCTTTCTGAGTTTTCGCTACTCGTTCCCTTCGTCGTAGTCCCTGCATCATGCTTGTGCTGATTCTTTTACAATTCGTCGCTGATTGATGTACTCTTCGTCGTTGTCAGAAAGTTTCTGATCGGCTGTCTGGGTCCTTCTATATTTGGAATTAGCCGAGATGATGCTTCCACTGCCTGAGAGCTTTTTTTGTCTGTAAAGGTAAGGAGGATTTTGACATTAAGTTCTGCAGCACTCCTACCTTGATTCTGAAATGTATGGCCAACTTTTTTGTACGCCTGCTTATAAGGACAGCTTCCATTTTGTAGTCTGCTAATTCTCGACCTGATGATTGCAGCAATATCTTCATGGTTCCTTCGCACAACAGCTAAAACAATTGGACGTGTATAGATTCTATAATGAAGTAGAGAGAAATTGCTTCCAGCTAGAAACAGGGAGATTTAACTTCTCATTTCCAGTATAGTCAAACCTTAAACATATTGTTCCTATAGATCAAATGGAACTTAGGTGTTGTTAACGATAGAAATAAAGTTATAAATATACTTAGATACGTCAATCCTTGCGGAAACTTTGTTGTATTAAGTTTATTCCCGTGACCATCGAGACTGCCAACGTACATGAATTTCATGGTCTTAGCATATACCCATCTCGAGAATTCGTCTGATTACCAAATCGACCAATAATGTTTATTTTATCCCGTGAAGCTTCTTTAATTTGCTACTTTGCTTCCCATATCCTCTATAGTCTATACCTCGCATTTCAATAACTCAATTCCTGCATTCATCAATTTCAATTTGTTTATAGTCAAAACAAGCTAGCCGTTCCAAACAGCTTTATTTGTGTAAAGCCATGTCGTTTAGCAGACCATTAATACATTTCCAGTTTTATTGTTAAACTATTAACACTTTAACGACCTTTTAAGTTATATCTATAAAATATGCCCCGCAAAAACAAGAAAACATCTCTTGTAAGAGGAATCGTTAAATACGGTCCAAAAGGTAGACTACGCCTTACATGCTTAACCAGGAAAGAGTCTCATTTGCACGTTTGGCAGCAACACAAACACGAATCAGCCTTACTCGGTTTGAGGTCTAATCGTGGACCGGCATGCCGCCACCACCGTCGTCGTCGCATCAAAGGCCAGGTAAGCTGCCAACTAAATTAATCGAATACCAATCGCAGTAATTGACTTTCGCAGTTGGTTACATTTTACAACTGCATGCATGCTGCGGTCATGCAGAGGACTGTTGAGAAAATTGTCACTGTTTGTTGGATATGAACACGAACAAGCAGCAACTTATCTGCTCTAAGGCACTGGCATGCCTATAATGCGATAGTTAATTGAAAACATTAAGTGTTACTTTGGGCCAAGTGAATTCAATGGGCACTGAGTGTGGACAACTTGTGTTGGAAATTTTATATCATTTAAGATTTACCTCTTCCTGTGGAATGATACCATGTTAGAGGTTAAATCACATTTTTTTATTTTCATCACTTCCTGGTGTTTACTAATAAAGTGTTTAGTACGAGTGCAGTCAAATGATACTAGTGAGTTATTTGATGAGATACCTACTGATGTAACCTCTTTTGCGTATGTAAATGTGGACTCTTCACTTCGAACACTTTCCGCACCTTAAACCTTTTCGCCGCAAAATGCGTCATGCTTTGAATGTCCATCAATTTACTCTTAAGCATTCTTTCGTATACGAATGTTGATAATGATTTACACATGTACCTCGCTGTTTTCACTAAGTGACTGAGGCTCCGGATAAACTTGAAGTTGGGCTTAATTACAAAATTCATTGAAGGGGCGACATAAGTATAAATTAAAGGAAACCGGCTTAAAATAGGTTTAATGAATTTCAAGTTAAAGACAAACGTATCTTGGTTATAACAGAATTCTCAAAAATGGTTACATAATTGTTTGGCACACACATCATTCGAAGGCCTTAAGGGTTATTGCGAGGCCATTCATTGTCTTTTCTGTTATAAGATGAGTTTCTTTTTTTTTACTGTATAGACTTTGTAGCTTCACGGGTCGGATACCTATTAACAAATTACTTAAATAAAAATTGTTTAGACACATACTGCGTAGGTGTACACAGTCAAAACAACATTTCTAAACTAAGCAATAATCTCTATAAAGGCACGTGTATCATGGTATAAACCTTATGTTCCATTAAATACGACAAAACGCCGAACGATCTTCTTTTTATAACATTTGTATTGTTTACTCAAGAAGCACAGTGTACTTCAAACTAGAACCAATCTACTGGTACCCAGAAAAGCCATCAGCTCTGGCATGGATTTCAAAAGAATAAAGAAATTTCAGGTTTATTTTTTTTTTTCACTTCCACTAAAACATTGTACAAGAAAATTCATTCATTATTGGCACGATGCCAAGAATTGTAGTTATGTACTTCTGTTAGCATCATTCCGCCATTTATGTTTATCAAAAAAAAAAAAAAAACTATACGTTCTATATAATGCAAGTCGTTTTTTTTCCCTCTATTTTCAGGCTAATTGAATAAAATGGACCCATTAATCACAACCATGGACCAGAGTAGCATAGGAAATAAAAATAAAAAATTAACTAGCGGTCCAATAGCAAGAGAACAAAGTTCGAAGCTTATGCACAAAACAGACCAAGACTCAACCAGTCCGATAATATTATCTCCTTCTACGGTTGTATCGGCTTCCTTGGAGGAGTTTTCGACGAGGAGTAATCATTGCTCGGGAAAGAACCATTGTCGTTTGAATAATCATCGAGAGTACGACGACCTAACTTGCGACTTACAGAAACCAAACGACGATGACTACGATGACAACAAAGATGTTGTCGTTGTCATGGAATTTAATAGCAAAGACGTCAGTAAGAATCACGATTTGAGTATAAATGCGACGATGGGGAATCTTTCCATAGACGAGGGTATTAAATTCAACAATCCGAACCAAAGTAGACGTTGTGGTAGAAAGGAATCAGAAGGTACTTCCAGTCCATATCAAACAGCACCACATCCCATTGCACCAAATCGAACCAGCACCACCACTACCACCAGCACCAATCCAATATCTTGCACCGACATAATACCGAAGAATCGTGATTTCTCTGAAGCATGCCACCAACAACCACCATCCTCGTCATCCCCATCAGCTCCTTCACAAACATCCCGCAATGTGGTAGCATTTAATGGTGGAGAATTGGGTAATCACGTAGGAAAAGAAAAACAATCAACAATGGTGCAACAACGTCGCCAACCACCCATAATTAAGGCACAATCATTGGACTTTGCCTGTGACGATGATGTAGTCGATCAGATCCATTCCCACTTCCAGCATAATCATTATTTGTTCCAACATAACCACCAACACAACCACCACCGCAACCACCTTCACAATCAGCACCTTCATCATTTTCATCATTTTTCTCACCACTCGTCGACCGGAAGGAAACCGAAATCAATAAATAAAGGTTGCTCCCTAGATAATCAACGGTCAGAGGATGAGGATGGTCCACGAAGTACTGGCGTCATTGGCACTCCGACTACGGAAGATGTTGACGCCGATGTCGATGAAGATGATGACGAAGAATTGGCCATTAAACGTGCACCAAATATGACGGTAAATTCTCTAAGAAATCATACTTTGGAAGGAGACGTGCCATCCTCACACCATCGTACTAGTGGTTTTGAAAGAGCGTCATCTGCTGCTGATGCAACAGATTGCTCTCAACAGGCAGATGCTGCGCGTATGCAATCGTCGCTGTCGAGGCAACACAGTCTAGCAAAAGGAGTCCTACCAAAAGTACAATCACTAGAATCTCGACCAATCTATCCTAATGTGCCATATAGTCCATATGCCAGTCCCTATGGAAGTCCACGAAGCAACAGAAGAAGGGCTCCACTGAGAGAATCTCGAAGGATATCGATTGAACAATCAGGAAGCTTCCTACAACTTAATCAGTACAAGCTCATGGATCAAATTGGACAGGTAAGTTAGAATTTCAATTTGCATCGAACTTTTTTTGTCAATTTGGATCCCTCTCCTTTCAAGGGTTCCTATGGCCTTGTGAAATTGGCATACTCCGAGGAAGATTCCACGCATTATGCAATGAAAATTCTGTCTAAACGTCGTCTTTTGCGGAAAGCTGGTCTAATGAGTCGCGGTCCAAAGAAAACAACATCACCACTCGACAGAGTTTATCGTGAAATTGCTGTTCTAAAAAAGTTAGATCATCCGAATGTAGTTAAGCTGGTTGAGGTACTAGACGATCCCCTAGAAGACTCACTGTATCTAGTTTTTGAGTTGGTGAAGCAAGGCGAAGTACTGGGAATACCAACGGACAAACCATTGACAGAGGAACGTGCTTGGAGTGTGTTTCGTGACGCTGTACTAGGACTGGAATATTGTAAGTAAACAAATATGTCGTTTTGCTAAACCAGGTAATGAAGATATCTGAGATATCGCTTTCGGCGTAAGCCTGGGAGTTTTAATTCAAACACTTTTCTACTCATTCGAAATATCAGAATTCCTGTCAAAGTGGTGGCCCAAACTGGCAGACCAACCACAGGTTTAATAGAATTCCATGCGACAAAGCTAGTGCCAGTAGTTTAATCCAGAGTCCTTGCCCAGTGAGCTCTTGACTTTGCGGTGGACAAAGCTGTTGCTTATTGACGACTTTTCATTAAGATTTCACCTTCAAAAGTTGATTCGCAACACCTATCTAAACATCTTTAATTTGTTGATTCTAGCGAAGATCTGTCGAATGCTAGCCTCATTCAAACCACCGCTTGTGGTGTCCAGCTACAGAGAACTGAGACAAAACGTATGAAATATCGAGGAAGGCCAAAGTAAAATACATCAAGGACTACCAAGTTCTTGTAAAAAGACAGGAAACTCTCCATCTTTCCATGCAGTAGGTTTTATGTATGCTCATTTGTCAACATTTACAAAATATGGCGCATAATAATATAGTGGACAGAGGGGTGAATTTCAATATGTCATTCTATTCATTTCAACCTTATATTTGATATCACTAGTCTGATTCAAATTCAAAGTTATATATGATTTCGTTAATCCGTACGAAACTTACTTACATAAGCTAGTAACTTGATGTCGCCCAATGATGATGTGAAAGTTAAGTATGACATAACGTTAAAATAAATTTAAATAATTTATTCAAAAAGAATGAACTCGTATTGTTTATGAGTAGCTTTGACCTACTTCAAGAAATGGAATGATACCCAAAAAAAAAAAGAAAAAATAATGACAAATCATGTTTGATGCGAACTTGAACGTCATTGATATATGAACTCCGAGGCATTCATTTGTGGAAATTGGTTAAAATCACCAATAAAGCTGGAAGCTGTCAAAAACATTGGAATTTGTATGTGAATTTAGGGGCCGACTCATAGAATTAATACGTTGACGACAAGGACAACGTACGCAGCAGAGAGAGGCAGACACAATGAATACGTCATTGTCGGACAAAAAATTGAATTATCCCCACAAGAAATGAAGTGACATTTCAAATTTCTTTGTTGAGAGTCAACGTCAACGGATCCAATATGGAGATAAAAGTTGAAAGTTCAGTTACTTTTCGCGTTGTATACGGCACATACGTTGCTCTTGGGCCACTCATAAGCAACCGTGTATTCAATCGAGCTATCAGGTGGGTAAGTCGTCGCAACGGAGGGAATGGATTCCATGGGTCGGCCCCTTTCAAATTTTTCAGTATAAATTTCACTTTTATGAATATCCAAGCTAAGATCCATAAAGGTTATTGGCCCTAATAGATAACAAACAATCTTGTCTGCCATGTTGTATGAACGGCAACAACCTGGTCAAGAAAGGCAATAATTGACAAAATTTTTACACTTCGGCAGATCGTGAAGAAAACCCAAGAAGTTTAAATCGGTACCCACCCATTGCTTTTCAGACCGCCTATGACAGTATATTAATAAAGCGGAGCTATACCGATCCGTGTCCCGTTTTGGCATACTTCGTCCATCTTTACATGAATGATCACTGCTCTGTCAAGATTGGTAACAACTTCCTGGCGACCTTTGATGTTAAAAAAGGATTTAAACAAGCTGACACGCTCGTAAAGTATTCTATACGAGCTATACGTCGACATTGACCTAATCAATAAATTAAGACCGTTATGCTGAGATTAATGTAAAAGCTATCATTTAAACGACCACAGGACGTCATAAATCTTGTAATTCTCCTCAAATCTTAGGTTATGTTTCATGAATATCTGTGCCCTATTTCACCAACTTACAAACTTATATTTACAAGCATTTTTTAACAAAATATTGCAAATTTTGTTCTAAAAAATCGCAAATTTGGTTAAAAAATGCTTGTAAATACAAATTTGTAAGTTGGTGAAATAGGCCACAGGGTTATACTTTCTTTAAAGCTACCAAAAGGTACTACGTACATATTCTGTTCGACTTTTATCTCCTGCGTCGGATAGCGAATGCTACGGTTTATTCACATCCACAAATGTCTTTAAATGGCTGATGCAGTATACACAAAACCTTACAAACATGTCAAGTACCCAGAAAAAGGTTTTCCCTAAATCATTCGGCTTGATTGGAACTGTATACGCTTCGTTGATTCCATTTGGGCGAAATCTACCATCTGCTGGATTAAAAATTCCACCTAATCTCGTATCGAGGTTACCATAGTCCAGTTTCATCAAAATTGAAGATCCTTACAGTCAATACACTCATCTCTGCCTTTATCCGCGTGTAACCTTTACTTCTTTATTTGTCGCAGAAATCTCAACCAGCGAGTAACCTTTTAAAGTTCATCCAGCGACACGTTCATCCAGTCTAAATATAATATAACGCAAATGTATGAACGACAATTTTACAACAAAGACTTTCACCCCTCCGATATACACTCGTACGAAAATATACCATTCAATGAAGCAGCTATCTTGACCTGTTTTCCTATAAATATCAAGGAAAGCCTTACTCTTGCTGTGGAGTGGTATTTATTTTTATGGCCAAAAGTAGAGTCCCCATTTGACTTTGTTTTGCTCAAGCTGGGTTCATCTGTTCGAAGCTGGGGTGGCTGTGCTTGTGCCACATATTGTGTTTGCATAAATCTCTTTCTATTTGTTTACAACTCTCCAAACACCTGGCACACACTCCACTGAATACATCCGTCAGGTGAATCAGAAGTGGAAGGCGATTGGGTACTTAAATGGCTCTCATGCCCAGTATCGCCACCTGATGAATTGCACGTCGACTATAAATACAGTGGCGGACGTAGGGGACTATATATGCACGGAGACCGATTTCTGTCATCTCTAGAGTATACCTAATCAATTTACTTCCAGTCGATAGACTCACTTGCTCCTGAGCGGTTTTGAAAATAGAGATCTGGAAGGAAGGCTCATCACTTCTTTCCGCTAGTGCTAACCTCCTATATCCTTTTGTCATTTCAGTGCATTATCAACGCATTATTCACGCTGACATCAAACCGGGTAATCTGCTGCTAACCGAATGTGGACATGTGAAAATAGCCGATCTGGGGGTGTGCAATGAATTCCTGGGAGAGGATGCAACCATGAATAATGGCTCTACAGCTGGGACACCGGCTTTCCGGGCACCGGAAACACTATTTCCGGGACAGGTGAGTTTTAAGGGGTATTGGTGAGCAATGAAATATTGAAATTAATTTTGTTTCCAGCACTTGTACAGCGGAAAGGCGGCTGATATTTGGGCGTTAGGTGCAACTCTATACTCGTTGGTTTATGGTTATGTGCCATTTGTGGCCAGTTCGGTGCCATTACTGTATGAGAAGATAAAAAATGAGACTCTAAGGATACCTGAGATGCCACTGGTGAGCGAGGAGTTGGTGGATCTCATTAAGAAAATGTTGACAAAGGATCCAGCAAAGAGGATAACTTTACCACAGATTAAGGTAAGTTGATAAAATTTTGTTTTATGCATAAGAGTATTCTGAACAAGGACCGTGGAAAAGGACATCGAGTGTTTCTATACGTTCTTCATATGTGTTTTAAAACTTTAAAAAAAAGAGGTTCGAGATGAATCGTCTTATGATAGGAAGTGGATCTCCAGTCAAAAAAGATGTTCTCACAAAACACAATTAATCACTACACCTACACTAACGCTGTGTTAACAGCATCATAAGGGTATTCATAACCCCTTTAGCGCTAGTGAATTATAAAAAAAAAAAAAAAAAAATGGACACTAACGTCGGAATATAAAATGGTCAGTCTTCCTATTTGTTTTCATAATAGGATAGGAAGTTGACCACTTCTAGTAATTTTTATATTAAGAGCTGACATTTAAGGAGTTTTGTCTGGCTAGTTCGTGAGCCACACGGATGAGGATATTTATCGATCTCCTTCTGACACATTGGTCAGTTCTTCACTGCCCTAGGTTTTATTGAGCTGAATACAAGCGATTTGATCGCAGTCTGGAATACTGACGTATAGTTGTGACATGAAAGATGCTATAGTGAAAAATGAGATAGAATGAGGATTGGATGTCAAGCTCTTCTGAATAGACACCGTAACCAATTCCTTCGGCTATTTAAAGCCTTAACACCAGGTGCTTGTATCCTGTACTGTGTGCTTGTATTTCATGTTGTATTTCAATGGGCCACATTTTAGTTGATATTGGAATGCTGCGATTAAGAAATGATGAGTGTCTCTCAGTCACAGAGTCGCATTCGTGGCATCGTGCATACCATTAATGTCTATTGGCAGCTAATTTGTTGGAGAAGTTCTCAGTGCACCCTTGATTCTTAGGCAATTCACTCATTGTGCTTTCTTTTCTAAAACCACCAACAGAATCATTGCGCGATAAGTGAAGTTTGATCTAATAACTGCAGTGCACAGCCCCATGACTTTAAGTTGTTAGCCCCGGTTTCTTTGTGCAAGTAAAGAACTAATAGGGATTCTATTTAGCACGTTAATCATAACTTTCTCTCCACAAAAGCTTTCTGATGTACTCAGTGATGTACCATTAAGCTTAGGTGGATTTTTAATTGTCTTACTGAAGAGGACTAGGAACATTTTAGACGGCTTAACACTGAGACCACAGCTGTTTGTCAACGAGATAAGCTCGCTTACTTACCCGACACAGAGATGGCGATATCGTACCTTTAAGCAACCATGAAGAACCCAGCATTCTTTTCAGAAGTCAGGCACTATTTCGGGAGACAGGTTTTAGCATTTTTTGATTTCTTCAGGCGTCTTTTTGTTTGACCCGACCTTCCTTTCACGTTCTTACCAACAAATCTCGCACATGTTGTATTTCGTAGTACAATTTACTTATTTAATAGCATCAGATATAGAATAGGAGCCAATTAAGAATGACTAACTACAAAAAGAAAATGGTCTCAACTAATTTACCGATAGTACATTAGATTGACTGACACTCTTATGCCATACGACTAGCTTGTGTCAAAAATTTACATCTGATGAAGATACTCTTTTCTCTTGAACAAAAGCTATAAACAAAAAAATAAATGTTCTACTAAAACAAAATTTTTCTCAACAGGAACATCCCTGGCTAACAGCCAACGGGGTGCATCTTTTACCCTCCGAGGACGATAACTGCCGTCTGGTACAAGTCAGTGAGGAAGACATCAATAGTGTTGTAAAAAGCATTCCTAAACTGGATACATTAATACTAATCAAAACTATGCTTAAAAATCATTCGTTCTTGAATCCCTTCAGTCGTGGGGTATCGGGTCGTGCACCTCAACGTGGTGGCTCCCGTTTAGAAAGGTTTACACGTGCAGGACGCTCAAATTCCGCCCCAGGTGCATATCATTCACCAATTGATAGACAACTCTCCGGTGACAGTATCCTACCAGCTTTGTCTGAGCATGCAGTCAGTTCGAGTAATGAAATCCCCGAGGATTCATAAAGCTTTGACAATGTTGACAAAACATGATTAACACACAAATAAACATTATATTTTGCATTTAAGAAATACATTTTTTTTTTTAAATTTGTTACTAAGAAAATGGGATTAAAAGCAGAATAAGTTTAAAATTAAATTTAACAATTTTCTATATATACTTTAAAATTAAGAAAAAATAGCTTTTGTCTCTTTATAAATCTAATGTAGCTGTAGAAAATATTTAATTATTTTTCTATAAATTAAATGCACATTGATTAATGCACAAAAATTGCTTACAAAATTAAATTAAAATTATCTAGATTGTATTAGAAATTAAAAATCAACACAAAAGAAAAACACACACAAAGGTAAAAAAAAAAAAAATTAATGCAAATGCTATCTTGCAATCATTAATCCTAAATACCCTTATATTGTTTACTGTGATATTGATATTATTATTGTTGTTATATATTATATACATGCATAAATGTACCAACAAATTAAATGTATTTGTATTTTATGTAATGGTGTTATGTGGTTAATTTTTTTATTCTTAAAAGTTTTATTTTTTAATTTTGTAAACATAAAATTTAAATGGTGAATATCGTATAATATATAAAACAAACATAAGAAATACTTAGTCTAATGTAATTTTAAAAGTTTTGGTTGTGCAACAAGGAAAGTGGTTATTAAGTGAATTATAAAGAAAACAATTTTATTTAACTTCATATAGCTTAAGAACCGTTAAAGATTTGTTATTTTGGCGTTAAAATTAAAGAATGCTGTAAAGGGATTTATCATGCTCAGGTTTATTTGCTTTCTAAAGACTACAGTCCGGTTGTGAACCGATGCTGCAATCAATTTACCCACTTAAGTTTACCCGGTTGTTATTCAGCTCCCTTCGGTTTCGTATAAATTACGCCCTTCACCATTCCTCTGCTGAAAGTATTGAATGGTTCAGGACTCATAAACTCAGAGATTTACCTCTACTCGCCAGACTGACAGCTTTTCATTTCCTTCGTAACCTGCTAGTCTTCTTATTCATGCCATTTTGAGTCAGATACTCATTGAACACATTTTTGCAGGCATTCCATTCTCAGTGATGTATTGGCTCCGGTCTGCACCATGCGCCTAATCATTGGTTGGTTGTCCAATGCGGTTAAGTTATTTCTACCTCGCACCTGTACCAAGATATCGACTTGGTATACTAAGGTTTTTTCTGCAGACTGTCATGGCAGGTTAGATCTAGATCTTTCAAAAAGATCTGCTGTTCTACCATCTATCATGGATCCATCCACGAAGATGATTAAGTTTCCTAACCCTCTATCCAGAAATGACCCACCCCCGATCTGAGTTCTGGTGTACCTTTCGTTATCCCTGAATCCTTACTTATCACCCATGGGTATATGTATATCAAGGTCTCTAACTTAATTTTTCACAAGATTCAGGATCTTTCTATGTCCACAGATCATGCAAGGAAAGTGCTTACAAATAAAATAAGTCAAGCGGCAGGATTCCCTGAATTACTTCCATCGCACGTTTTGGTGTTATGGGTTGGCTATAACGTATAACGCTTAAAATTCTTACACATGCCGGTCATTTTGTCCTATTTAAACGCTTATTAGTGCCCAACTTTTTTTTATATATGGTCTCTTATAGACTTAATATCTGCAGCCAAAAAAATTGCAAACATTCGATAACAGTTTTTCACTTTGTACTTGGGTCCGAGATTAGAAATATCATACATCGGACTAAGAAATAAAGTTTAACAATTAGATTTGGTGCATAAGATGATTTAATTTCTCACCTTATATAAAATATCTACATGGTATGTTTATCTATAAGTTGAAATAGCTTTCGAAAATATAAAACTAGCCTTAAATCCTTAGCATTTCTTATTTCAACAAACAAAACAACATATCCATCCAAACGAAATTCGTGTTTTCAATTGAACAACTTTAAACTATTTCTCGTAAAGAAAAATATTTAACCCCGATTAATACAAAAACAAAATCAAACTTCAAACAAATAAATTTATATAATGTTTCATAAGGAAAACATAAAAAAGCTTTAAATTTTTACATTATTATAAGAATTAAATTAAATTAATAAAAATTAAATTAATAGAATTAAATTAATAAAAAGTTATTGGCATTATTAAAAAAAAACAAAAAACAGAAAATATATACATACATATTCTAATCAAAAGTAATATATATATAATTAAACATTTGTTTAAAGTAGAAAACACAAATTATAATTAATAAAATAACATACAAAAATATCTAAATTAGCTTATTAAGATATTTAATTAGTAAAAATAGTAATAATAAAAAAACAAAACCTTAATAACCATGATTTAGTCGAGAGCTTTTTAATGAGAATTTTTTTGGGACCATATACCAATGTAAACCATGAGGCTAAATGTATTTAAATGTTGAAATGTTCTATATAATATTATTGTCTCCAAACAAAATATGAAAAGCAAAGCAAATACAAAAAAATATTAAAATTTTAATAAAAAAAACCAAAAAAGAAAACAAAACATTTTACCATTGGCTGTTTAGTACGAAATTTATTAATGAAAATGCATAAAATTGAAATATATTGAAACATATTTAACATAAAAATCAAAAAGAAAAACAAAAATAATTATAAATAAATAAAATAAGCGGTTTGTTTTAAAAACGGAACAACGAATTCTACATATGCAATTCCTTAAACGTCTAAAATTCGTATGTCTTTTGAAGACTTTTTTTAAAAAGTTCACTCTTTTCGCTGAAAAATAAAGTAATGTCTAAATGTACCCAAATAAAATTTTAATATACAAAAGAAAATACGTAAGAAATTTAATACGCTCCATAGTTTTGCTATTTATAAATATAAAAAATCTCCATTTGTAAGAGAAGGTTAAAAAAAAAATTGTAGTAAAAGGATAATTTAATGAGATATTTAGCTCCTTCAATACTCAAAACTTATAGCTGCGCGATAATCGTTTCTGCGAGCAAAATTGAAAAAAAAATATTGCATTGATAGAAGTTTTTGAAATTTCATAATGTACATATATTCAGAGAGCCTTTACTTGTTCTTCGTTCCCAATTTATTTGGGTTCGCCTTAAGTCAACAGTACATCTGCTTCGTGTAATCCTTTCGTTCACCAGTTCTTCTGACTTGTGTTGTAATTCTTTTATAGCGTGTAAGGACTTGCCAGATGATCTTTTTGTAGTCTGTTGATGCATCCTTTATGTTTTCTTAAGACTTTTCTGCAATAAAATTACAATTGTCCCTTGTCAGCTGGACATTTGCACAGAAAGTGGAATAGAGATCCCTTTTCGCTGTTATCCATACAGCAACGGTGTTCTGAGGGATGTCTAGCTTGGCTGCATAGTCCCCTATTGGCCAGAAGCCTGTACTACTATTGGCTACGATTCTTGCAATTTCTTGTCTTGATCTGCTATGTAGTTCGTTTGGTTTTGTATGACGCAGGCCTACTCCACCCTTGGTTGGCCAACAATAAAAAGTAATAGTGTTAGAGTACTTATAAGCGGAAGTTCGTAAAAGAATGGCATTTTTCAACTTTTTATTTTATTGTCTGCAACATCAATAAGTCCCTTAGAACCTACCAAGGCAATCGTACACCTTTTAAAGGTGTAAACGATCAAATACGATTTTATTTCTGCGATCTTTAAGTTTATTCATGTTAAGCTTGAAATCTGAAACAAAGCCGAAACACTTTATCTACTGCTTTCGAAATATTCAGTTTCAGTTTCACTAATGTTTGGAGATTTGAGCCTACCCTTTTATTCGGCAAGAACAAGATTAAATTTCGAAGGGTGTTGACTTCTAGACCGCAATTTTTTATATCACTTACTTGTATAAGTAGAAATCTTCCACTTCTAGTATTTAAAGAACCCCGTCAAAAGCAATAAATAATAAATCGAAAAAAAAAACATTATTAGCTTCAAAATTTTAATAAACTGCTGCTGGCAAAATCGTCTAGTCTGTTTAACAGTAAGTAATCTTTTTCTGTTGTCGTAGCTTTACTTATTGACAACAAAGGTCCTGCCAAATAAATCTAAATAAGCCTAGTGGGAATCAGTGAGGTTTGATTTGTAGATTTCTCAAAGTATAAGAATTTCCAAAACAAATTTTTTTCTTAATTTGCGTACAATTATTAGATTTTTCGGCAAAATAATTAGTAAATAGTGGGATTTTTAAAAACAAGTAAACAAAATTTGTTGTTTATACTATTAAAACTGACGCCTTATATTTCCCACAAAGCAGTTTTAACTGAAAACATTAAAAAACAATACCTAAAATAGAGAATTTAAACAAGTTCTTCCAATTAGAAAAAAAATGTATAATACTAATATAACATAGTAACTAATATATATTTTTTGCTTTTCTATATGTCTATTTCTTTTGGAGATTTCTTTAAAAAAATGTGTCCAACTTAAAATATAACAATTTTAAAGCCCGCGTGAAAAATAGATGAAACTTTGGAAAGTCTTATTTTATCTAAGTAAATCTATAAAAAAAATGTATAAAATATTAATTATCAATAAATTGAACTATTTTTCAATCCTTAATACTGTCTTTCATATTTTACAAGCTGTGACTATGTAGCTAATTGGCGATGGCAACCGGATTAAAATCGGTTCAGTGGTTCTTAGATTATAAGCAAGGTACAACGTGTTTTTTGTTTTATATATAGGTAGTGACAAAATGATCGTTGTTTAGTTCAGATGGAAAAATTTACATCGCAACAATTTTGTTGGTTTAAATTTTAGGATAACTTTACTTTGAAAATGGTAAAGATCTTACTGAGACATGGTAAAGGTCCTTCTCCCTTTTAACTGCCTTGATTAATCGGAGTATAGCTATCGGAATATTTTATTTTAGATTGAAACCCACCAATTACATTGAGGCTGCGCATGACAGCTTTTTAGGACAGTTCCTGAACTCATGTTCAGACATTCCCAAAGCGTCAATCAATGGACAAATGGACAAATGGACAAAATCAAGTACTATCTGTCTATGATTTGGATTAAAATATCATTGCTGGAGATTTGATAGAGGCTGGCACTTAGAAGTTGTTAGCACCTTAGTTTGACAAAAACTTGGTTGCCTTTAGTTTAAAAGATAACTTACGCTTTCTTTCGGATATCGTTATTCAAGTTATTTACTTCTTTTTCATTGATGATAAAAAAAAAGTAAGAACGTAAGCACTTCGCGGATTTTCTGTAGACTACCAACTGATTTCTAATATGCAATAGCAAAAGCATCAGCAACCTGCTTGATTTTGTCTCTCGAAAATGCTAAGTATTTTTTCACTAGCCTTTGATAATGTCTATGCTTCTGCGCCGTAAAGGAGGACTGAGATAGTCAGGGTCTTATACAGTTTTTACTTGTTTGTCTTTGAGAGGGTCTTACTACTCGATTACCTTTTTAGTCCAATGTCGTTATGCATATTTACATCTAAGCCTACTTAGAGAAAGTTCTTCAATACCTCATCTTGAAACTACCGTCAAAAAGGAACCCTAGGAGTTTTTTGAAAGAAACGATGAGAAGGTTCTCCAGCCTATAAAAGAAGCTTCAACTTTGGAGGAGGCTCATGCGGGACTATTGCACAACAGGTGTTGAACGGATTTGGTAACCTCGCCTATTTCTCCATAGAGAGTATTTGACAAGTCTTAACACATGTCTTGTACAATCTTCCAAAAGTATACGATATCTTTTAAGCTAAAAGCTGTAGAATTGAAAGCATTTTCAATACTCTTGAAAACAATTAATCCTTCATGGACTATAATCTTTGTAGATAGCCAAGACCTAAACGAATATGTGAGATCCAAGAAATCGGAACGTTCTCATAGAACAATAAATATCCCTCTTTTGCGGAAGTGAAAAGGTGCATACACCTCATGGCGAAAAAATAAACCAACGCCATTTGGCTCCCCAAGCAATTGTGTCATATCTTGCAGTCTTTGATCAAAAATAAAGGAGGGAGGACGAATAACCAAAAGCCTATTGGTTTTGATCAAAGGAAATACGCATCATAATAGGTGAGCTGTTAAGTTGTAGAAGAGATTGGGACCAATAAATGCTTGATATGTAATTGCCCGAACCTCCAAATCTGTCGTCTACGCCATTTAAGAATCATACTTTTTGGATAACTTAGAGAACGAGGGCAAGTTCCGCTAATGGACGTATTTAAAACGATTTAAAACGCGTACAGGTTGCATGGACTAACAGGTCTCGGTAAGTATATTATCTATCTATGTACATATTCAGAATAAAGACTTCATTCAAGATTTTATTGAATCGTTTGTAAGACGAAGACCAAAAGCGAATGATTTCTAACACAGCACTTGTGGGCACTTTTAAAATTTCAAATCAAACGAACGATAATTCCTTTTCTGATTTTCACACTTAGGTGTTGGCTACATTGTTTCCAAACAAAATTCATTTTTCCAATGGTTGTCGCCTGTCTGCCCAATCAAAACATAAAAATGACGTACCACTGACAGTTCAGTGACATTTAATAATAAATCTCGGCGATTCGGTAGAATTATGCACTTTTTCCTCAAATTATTCTTGCATTCCAATTGAGTTTTGTACGTTCTCTAATAATAAACACACAAAAGAATCCTTTAGCAATGGGTGAGTTAACTTTTGGTTTTCATATGTGTAATATTGTGTGCAAAGGAGCACTCAAAAATATTCTACTTTATGGGGGCGTAGAAGTTTTTTTTTTCGTCAATTCGTCATTTGATTCATTAGTTTAATGCAATTTGTAATTTCCCATTTATTTTAGATACAAAAGATGCTCCATCGGTGAAGCTAGAGAAACATCTGAAACTGCTTAAGGAAGAGTACACTAAGCTACAGCGCGGGTATGCAGAACTTGAACGAAAGTATAGTAAAGTTGTGGCATCCTCCAGTGATGCGGAAATCGGTGAATTCAGCAGTTTTGTGTCACGCCTCGTTATGACGGTGGCTTCGTTGTACTGTCGAAACACGTATTCGGACATATCGATAGTACTAAGTTCCAAGTCAATGCCAGCGCATAAGTTCGTCTTGAATGCCAGATCTGAAGAATGGCGCGAAGAAGTACTTGCTGATGCAGACACACTCGATTGGTCGGATTTGGATGAAGATATCGGAATTGCTTTATTGCGTTGGATCTATACGGATGTGGTCGATTTGCAGCATGATAGATTGGCGCTTGGGTTGCTACGTGCCGCTCATAGATTCAAGCTTCCCGGTTTACTTGGACTTTGTGAGAGAGCCCTAGTGGCTTCGGTTGGTGTTCGGTCGTGCGTGCGGTTTTATTGTGTCGCCGAAGAAGTGGGAGCCGCAAGTTTATTGGATTATTGCTCCGGATTGATATCAACGCATTGGGATGACTTGACGCCGCAGGATTTTGAACATATGTCTGGACCGTTGCTGTATAAAATGCTGAAAAGTAAAACAAAGCACCCGTTGCACGCTGCAGTGCGTCTACTGAGGGAGGACGTAGTGTTCCTGTGCTTGGTAGAGAACGACGGATCGGTAAGTTATGTAAAATATATCTTTATTAAGTTCTTCGAACGATAGGCGATAATGGTATATCATTTTCAATCAGGAAAAGATAAGGCGACGATGAATATGTCGGTTGTTAGCTTCGTTGAGGTATTCGAAACTACAGAGTCCAAATATTGTTTTTTGTTGTTGTTGTTACAAGTAACCTTTTGGTATCCGCGTATACCGTAGGCAGCAAAGGTATTCTTATTACTTACGGAATGATACCCCACGGGGAATATGTGTTATAAAGAACACCTGAGTCATCGCTTTCGTTCGCAGCCTATGATTGACAATCGTAGTTATTTTTCATAGCAGTAATGATTCCACAGTTAAGTGATGTAGATGCAGTCGCAGCTTAACCTCTCTGAAAGCGCCTTTTCTAAACTTTAAAATGGGATGTGTAGAAAGGTTTTTATATTTCAAAAAACTCTTACTCACATTGATGACATCCAAGCATTTTAAAGCTTTGATCTTTTGTCCAACTGCGGTGAGTTGAGCACCACGAATGCCTTCTTGAATTCTAAAGTAGAAGGTTATACTCGAAGCATTGTAATACGTTTTTAAAGGTATTTTGAAAGCGAAATTGAGGCATGCTCAACTTGTATGTATGTATGTATATTTGGCACTATAGCTCATAGAGAGCCAAGGCCTAGCTTCTCACTACTATTCATGTTGTGCGTGTTATATTCTTCGCACGAATGGAAGGGACCTACAGTTTTAATGCCGACTCCGAACGGCGAATTAAGAAGCTTTTCATGAAAGATTATACTCTTGCAGGTTTGCCATGCCTGCGAAAAAAAATCTAACCTGTCTCTCACTAAGCAGTCCAACGCACTAACCACTAAGCCACGGTGACGCGACTACGTACAGCGGAATATTGATCACGATCGTTATCTAAGATGGTTTAGATTTGTTCTTTCCATTTCCTTAGCAACTACTATTCCATTAGAAGATTTCCCCTTTCCTGCATACACCGGGGTTCCATCGAGGTAGTGCATTTCAAATTGTTATCAGTTAAATTCCGGGACTCAATTAACAAGTCCTTCCAACAAGCTTTATCTTTAGCCAGCGGTCTGTAATATGCACATTAAGTTGGTTGAAGTTCTTTTCCATTTGCACGTGCCACCGGAGGTGAGGTATTCCTTTACTGAGGGCCGGAGCACCGATTTCTATCCGATCCATATGTCCTAGCCATCTAAAGAGATCAATTCGAATCCTTTTGACCAGTTTCTGTTGCCTTTAATCGTTCATCGTTGAATCTTCTCCTTCAAACTCCATCAATACATTGGCTTTAGACGGATTCCATGCCTCAACGTCATAAAGCCGGATTGAGATGATCAGTGTCCTTAACAATGTCACTTAAGTTGTGATCAGTTTGGTTGGTATTCAATTGATCAGGAACCTGTTGTCTATTAAAACATTTCGAGCCGCGACAAAATTGGATAGCTTGAATGAGTTATCTGAGACGGTGTTGTTTAGGCTATTCTGGCAATAATACTCTTCCTTTCTTCCTGTTTCAACAATGTCGAGGGTTAAGCTGGAAGTGTCTTGTTTTGTTACTTCTTAAGATTGTATAGAAAGTGCCCTTGTAACGCTCCTCGGTTGCTTGTAAATAAGCTCTGCCAGTTGATTCTCAACTCGGACATTGCACTGTGAGACAAGTAGCACGTCAAGAAAAATTATCTAAAACAAAGTACCTAAATATTTTATTTTCTTACACATTTAACATGAGTATTTGTTTAACATATCCATACAATGTACGTACGTATAATATATATTCTTTATAGTATTCTTTATATATCACAATATTCTCTTCGAAAAGTCTTCAAAGTTCTTTTTTTTTTGATTTCCGTTACATTACAATTACTAAGACAATATTTAATTATTATATTTTGTTTCTTAATAGTTTCATAGAGTGTATGTGTTGATTGTTTTCTAGTGTCTATGCACACGCATTTTGTAACTTAATTTACACGCACCTAAAATCGATTGGAACCATTGCTTAAATATTTCATTGCATTGAACACAAATATCACAGCCATTGCATCTGTATGCAATCCATTCGTTGGGTCGTTTTTCTTTGCTGAGTTACACAAGTTGCCACGACAATAGCAGTATGTTGTACTTGAACCTGAAAGATTATTCTCTTTGAATTCTTCACAGCCTTCTTTGTAGGGTTCTTCAACTTTGTGTTCCATACGCCATGCACCTTGTCTCAGAACCTAAAAAAAAAAAAAAACAAACAAATATGAATCAATTGGAAATAAATGAATATTATATACGCCCATACCTGATCGGTGTATTTTTGACTGGCACAGCCTCTGGTTACTGTGTCGACAGTTTCACCGTTTTGTAAGTAAAATCTTAAAATTTTCTTTACGCACATTGTTGAGTACTGACATTCGGTGATGTATTCGTCTGATTCATCGAATTTCGAACAGAGTGGTGTTGTTGAAGTTTGATTACCTATTTTGTATATAACTGGTGATACTTGGCACTTGTAGCATTTTACTGCGGTGCCAGTTTCTATGGAGGACAAAGAAAGAGTAGAGAAGTTAATTAGTTGAATTTTTATAATAGGCGTAATTTTAATTTTTTTTTTATAGACACGAGCTTGGGTTGATTGCCATAAACGGAAAGTTTGTACATAAGAAGCACTTGGAATAGTTGGTCTAGCATCAAAAATGATTGTTTGCTCGTTCTTGTAGCCGTTTGAAAATATAAGAGTTTTCGGTAGAAAAGTGACTATAAATGGAGAGGTTTTTTTTAGAAATACGTATATGCTCCGTAGATATTTTATTTTAATGATAACCAAGCACATTGCATCTGAGCCAGAGCAGATAAATAATTTGTATTCCACTATAGTATTCTCATTATTTGCTTGTTGTAGAGTGGCTTCAGTTCCCTTGTTATAACACAAGAGCTAAGCTTATTTCATGTGTCATTTGCTGCTGTTAGCAGATACTGTAAATCTTCGCGAAAGCGATGCACAAGCTTTGATTTTAATTCTATGGTAGAAATCGCTTTCATTGCCACCTGACTGTTAATGACAAATTTAATATCATCGTCTGTTGTTATTGGGCGACTGTTGTTACTGCTAGAACCTTCACTTGAAAAAGCCTACAGTGATCTGTGAGTCTGATTGATCTTTAAAATTTGACTGCCCCTACGACTGTTTCAATTTCAGAATCATCTGTATAGATGGACATGCAGTTATTCACTACGGTCCCCAACTCGGCCTGAATGCAACTAATTTGTATTCAATAAGATAATGTAGACCGAAGATCATTAGAGTAAACTAGAACAAGAACATGAACCTCATTTTATCGCAATTAAGATGTATACGAGTGTTATTCGATGTGGCACAAAGAACAACGTTCTGTTCTAGTCTAAGCAATCAGTAAATGACTGACCTAACCGTCCAATGGCCTGCTCTATAGTGGTTTTTATAACCTTCGATGCGGTAAAAGAAGTGAGACATTCCTATTGTATTTAGTGTCAAGTGGAATGGTGGTACATTAGCTCATTTTCACGTGAAACTAACGCAGATCATTGACCCAATTTCATATATAATAGAAAAAAAATTCACAATACAAGAGAATTACAATTAACATCGCGCTTCTTTAATGTGATTCTCTTTCTTTCTTTGTTAATGATACCTGACTATATAAAAGCAAAATAAAACCAAAGCGCACTTAAATCCCCCCGTGGAATGAATTAAAATCATTAAAGCGAATAAAAAAAAAGAAGAAATCCAAAATTAAATATACTCGCATACGTGTGTGTGCTTTTGTGAATTGCGCTAGCTTTCATTTTTGTGTTTTTTTTTTATAGATTATGGTAAAAATATAATCAAGCAATGAAAAAGAAAAGAAAAACAATTATTTCCGATACGAACACTCGTTCCTTATCGACAAAGACTTCCTCCTTCTGATGATGGGCACCCATAGAGTACGAGAATGTGAATGACTCACTATGTAGTGTTTGCCTGGCTAATGAACCTTCATCTCTCTTTAAATGTTTTCAAATAAAACCGAGAATACACGCATTTATTTTTTTTACTTTGAAAAGACATATTTTTTGTGCCAATTTTAGTAGACAATAGGCACGTTAGTTAGGCAAGTGAATCACGATTTAATTGTCAAATTTATCATTGGTTGGTACTGGTTTAATCATTTCCAAGTCACCTTCGTTGCTATTAACATCAAATTTGTCGTCTGCGATTAATTATTCTCTTTGTGTACTTATAGTAAGTCCTACAAACTTGTTATTCTTCCCTAAAGTCATAGATGTGTCATTTCCGTAGCTCATATAATGTTAAGTCTATCATTGTGTTCAATGCGGAGAGAGTTCCGGAAATACTTTTCGACATTGGACGAGGCTTATTGGGTTCCAACATAGTTTGTCAATATTATTGTACTTTAAATCTAAATTTAAATACTTTTATGTATGAGATCTATAAGACGTTCATATTACACTTGAAATTAATAGCGACATTCGTGCATCCAATATTAGGGTTTCTCTGCCAATCAGTGATCATTGATAGTGCCTTGAACTTGAATCCGAACCTTGTAGAATAAGTTTGATAGGTCTAGTTGGTGCGCTGTATGTGAGACAGAACTTGCGGTTTATATACGTCAAACGCCACCCTTAGAAGCATTTTTCAACTCAACGAGAGTAAGGGTACACTCGTGTAAGAGTTGTTTCCTAGTTTAACACAGAATCATATAAATTGGGACAAGGATCATTTGAACAGAGAGGAAACTGATCAGTCTTTGGACATAGTTATTGTAGTATGAGTGTTTTTCAGTATTCTGTTGAAGTGAAAGTGAAATGTCTTGCTTAGACTGTCCAACCCCTTATGTGCTTTCCAAATAGGATATGTATTTTACGTGCTCCCATACGCTTGCTATTACTCTGGTTGTAGATTCAGCATTCCGCCCTATTAAAGATTCCCTTCTTGGCTAATTTGTCAGCGAATTTATTACTAGAATTCATATTTTTGGCGTGACGGTCGTAGAGAGCAAATTCCTAACTTCTCGCAACTATTCATGTTGTGCATGTTATATTTTATGCGCGAATGGAATGGGCCGACAATCTATGGGTTGTTGTGGTAAGAAAACACAGAGCTATGTATGTACTATAAGTGCCTTTGTTTATGATGTAGACGCCACCTACGCCAAACCCTTCCTCATGATTATTTACTGTCCTGCAATTTTTGTCGGTCTATATTCGTGACACGTTGAAGAACCTTTACTCATCAATCGGTCAGTTTACCAATTATGTTGCTTTTCATCGCTTTTCCATTCATCTAATTATTATTCTAGTCGACGATTGACAGAAACCCAACTGAATACCTAAGTCTGTGATCATCTAAGCGTTTTTTCAAACTTGTAACATTAAGAGCTGTGCGTGACTGTCGGCAATTTGGCTTAGTTTTAGCTGTACACAAGGATAATTTGACAAATTGATATCCTTAGCCTTGACATACATATACTCGTAGTGTGAACGAACCCCAAAATGTATCTAAAATTTCCCTTGCAAGGGCGGGGAGTACTTATAATTTAATTAACTTAATTGCACCCATTTTATGGTAACATTTGATTTTCATTTGATATTCATTTGGACCACATTTCCCAGGTAATTTTCAACGCGCACTGTCTAAATATAAAAAAAGAAAAACTGTTTACATTGCTGCGTATGGTTGGTTTTTCTTTGCTCCTTTTTATTTTTTTTAAACTTTTGAGAATACTTTCCCAAGTGAAGTGAAATATAATTTTATTTTTGCGTTCGTTTTTATGACAGATACACCTGAGCACCATACCATATCTATACGAGTATGTATTATGTGAATGATTTAGATAAGTGTGTAATTGGATGAAATTAGAACAAAGAGAGAGCGAAATGTTGCCTAACCAAAAGAGAATATACATGCAATATAGAATAAGAGAGAAATAACGTTACTAGCGACGAAAGAGGAATAGGGTCAGGGATTAGGGAAAGTAAAATAAAGAGAGTGCAATCGAATTTTCATAAGTTCAAGGTTGTAAAGTGTCCTAGTCCTACGCTTTTAACATGTTATTCCTGCTAGGCGAATTGTGGAATGTAGAATAGAAACAAAAACGCGTTGATTTTGCTTTCAAAGGAATTTTTTTTTTCCATTTTTTGATACTGAGAATATTGATTAACAACTTGGACTCTTCCCATGAGTCACATGGTCAATATATTGATTTCCTTGAAAAATCATTGTCTCATTTTAACTAGGTTAAATAGGACACACATACAATTTCCAAATTCCATTGTCGTAGTTCTAAAAGAATATTTATATGCGTGCATTCAGAATTTTTTTTTATAAATTATTATATGCATCGAATACGTGACAATTTTTAATCATGACCATGACCTTCACTTCCCAAACTGGAGTGTTAAGTTTTTGATCAAAATGACCTCCAAGGCAGTCACTCACTTGTACTATGTTTTATTTGTGTTTTTTTTTTTTTTGTATCGGCATTTTGTATGCGTAGTGCGTTATTATGCTACTTAAAGTGAAAACGTTGTTACACTCTCTTTTGGAAAATAAGTTTTTTGTTTGGTCAAATCTTGGATTGATTTTCGACATCTATCGATCTTTTTTTTGTTGTGAAAGTGATGTGTGTACACTTTCGTTTTTCTTTATAGGTATTCAGCTCTTTAACCTACTTTCGTATTTAACCTCTGCAGCAGTAAGTCCACTAGAGATTAATGATAGTTTTGTGGTGATTGCTTTTACAAGGGAAAAGGTTAAGATATTTGATTGTCTTTTTACAAACTTGTAATTGTCCGACAAATTGGCATACTTAATACACATTTTGCTGCCTAAAATCCACAAAGCAAGTTTTGCACTAAAATGTGTTCCACTTGCTTGGAGAAGACCGAAGATAGTGTTTAATATTCAGCGGCATGAGACGGCCTATGACTATCAGTGTAAACAGTTTAAAAAAAATTGATTGACATGCAGTATAGGTTTAAATGCTACTAATTTTCAACAGCAACATACAAACACGCCTTTTTTTTTTTGGTTGAAGAAAAACCTTGCTCGGGACATAAGCTATATAAGGTCGTAGTCCTTTTCTGGTCTCTGCCAGGTAGGCAAGATTTCGCTCAGAGCTTAATCCCACAATAGGTGCCTTCTGGTCTAACCCGAGAATGTAGCAATTCTATTATTATTATTGTTTTGTGACAAAAATCGAAGTAAATCACATCCCTGTTTACTGTCCAGCTTATTGGGCAAAGATCGGCACTATGTATTTATCATATTAGGGCTGTCGTGAATTGCGACCGCCGAAGTATCGTACAAGACGATGAACTAGCTATTTCTTCTTCTTCAAATGCGGCCGATGTTTTTCAATTTGTGCCTTTAGCTTGTCAATTAATGAAGTGTAATACTCCCCGTAATTATGTTGACTTTTTCCAGATAGTCGATGGGCAATGACCATCAAAAAAAAAAAAATCAGTCACCATCAAGGTTCACCAATGTTTTGACTTCTCCTTTGTTTGGAGTGTAGTGTAGTGTTGGGTCTAAGTTTCATCAACAGTGATTCATAACACTCCAACAGGACCTTGGAAATGTTTACTCAGGCAGCCTTCTTGGTTCTACAATAAGTTTGCAGCCTACTTTGATTTGACGGTCATTTAGTATAATTTGGTGAACTTTTTTGATGTTTTATGTGGTGATCGCAATAGTTTGCCGTCCTGAGCGATAACATTTTCACGATGGCAAACGATGGAGGAGAGTTCAAGTCAAAACCCACCATCTTTTCACTATAATGCTGAAGGTGAAGAAGGTGATCTAAGTTGTGCGTGTTCTATTTCTCGCCCGAATGGAACTCGAAACTCTCGGAGTTTTGGCATTGCTCGCCAAACAACCAATTGTTTGTTGTTATGCTAAGACTTGAACTTCTGTCAGCTCGCTTAATAGTCTAAATGTTATAATCACTGAACCATGGCGAAGTTAATGAGTTAGTAAGTTTCTTGATTAAACTAAGGCTATACTAACTTCATTCTAACCTTACTGCTTGACAACAAAAGGGAAATAAATTTTAACACATGTATTTATACATATATACAATTTATCTGTAGACTCAACTGTGAAAAACTGGTTTCGACTAGAGTTATCTGCAATATTATTTTTGGTGATTTTAAATGTTTGTATATACAAGTGGTGCACGAGTTTTTTTTTTTTTTTTAATATGTACATAACTTATTAATATTCATGTGTAAATGTATTTAATATATTGTCGAACGTTTAACCTCAACCAGTTTAATTTTGGAATGGTCAAAAGGAATCAACGAATGTATACTTATGTGCGAGTGAATGCTTGTTTAAGACTTAAAATTGTGACACATTTTAGCAAAGGAGTGGATGGAATTAAAGCAAAACAAAAAAAAAAAAAAAAATGCCGTTCCTTGGAGCTGATAATTTCTGTGAAAACTTCATAATGCAATTTTTTGGTAATATGTATGTGAGGTAAGACCTACCTGCACCTACAATTTTAAGTTTCTAACTGTTTTCGAAGTCCGAAATCTTGTTTGTGTCAAACTTTTCCATAGAATGCCGCCGTATAAACGTTTTCACGTTAAAAGAATGACAACAATCATTTGTCAGTATGCATCGCTTAACTTCATCTGACCTCACGCCCATTCTTTCTATGACAGTAAGGCGCTGTTAGATCTTTTAACCTTTTAAATTCTACTTATACTCGATGCCTGAATCAATTTTGAATTGGAAACCATTTCTGCACAATGTTCTAGCATATTTCAATAAAAGCAGATTAAACGTCGTGCAAAGCCGGTTAATATGTTAAAATGTCCACGACTTATGGCCTCTGCGTCTTCTTGGGGTGCCACGTTACAAACAATCATTTACACACAATAGTTTGGTATTGCTGTTTGGCCTCTACAGATCCTAAATCGATGCCATAATGTATTATACCTTCAGTTTAAATATAACCATGCATCGATAGTTGCAAAACTTTGTTTCTTTCTCTGACCTATACAAAGTCAATCTTTCATCAGAAATCTTTTAAGAAATCTTTGATGGGCCTCAGCTGGTTATAATAATAATTCATCGTTTACGATTTGTACGCATATATGTAAATAATTGTAGATTAATATGATAATCTTAAGTTAACATTAAAGATAACCTCAACATCTACGTAATTCTTTATCTTCAAACACAATGCCGATACGGCGATACAAGCTATCTTGTCTACCATAATCATTTAAATAACAAATTTTATCTTCACACGTTTTGCATACTTATAAATGTATACACAAGTACATATTTTAATACAGCTTTGGAATGATAAATTAGATACGTTGTTATGACAACTTTGATGGCTTCATATGTTTACATTTTTCAAATTGCGAAAATATTTGTGACCAATTAAAGGTCTAAAATAACATTTAAATTAACATCAGTGTTAGGAATGCCAGACGAAACAATAAATACATATGTATGTGGTAACAGTTTAAGAAAATAAACTGTCTCAGAGGTGTCACGCATATTTCAGAAAAAACTAGTCCTACCTGGTCAACCTACAAATCTTTAATTTAATTTGTATTAATTCTTCCGTGAACTGTATTCTTTGCATTCTGGTTGTTCTTAAGTCTGAACCTAGCTCGAGAACTCGAAAAGTTCTTTGTTTTTGACGTTGTGAGGTTAGGTACCGCGTTACACCGATCTGCATGGATATACGACAACTTTAGGCTTCAACTGCGTCTGGGTTGTTCAAAAAGAGTGCACCGCAGGCTGATTTTCTGGTTTTATTGAGGAAATGTCGTATCCCCTTTCGCATCTATATCGTCATAGTCCTTGTAGAGGTCGATAGTTGTTAAACGACAATAGATTGTGGCCTGTGAGGTTGCAGACCACTATTGCTAAGTATGGTCTGTCAAAAAGACGCATCAGCGCTACTTTTGTTTTTGGCAGGACTCACTAGACAGTGACTTCTGCCTACCTACGCATTGCTAAGCGTAAGTAATTATGTTTTTGAGTTGTTGGCAACATTTTCTTTGCAACCGGCTAGTTAGCCAAACAATGATCAATCACTCCGTTCGGACCCCTCATAGAGGAACTAAAACAAAATATAAACATAAACTTCTAGAAGTTGATCATTGTTTGGTTAATCCTATTCATTGCCATCGATTTCACTACCTCGGGCCTCAATAATGTGAGACTTTAAGTTCATTTCGACATCGCTTTACTAGTTTCAATTTCAGTACCATGGATGAGATGGCTTTGACTTTCGCGGCTTGACTTTTACGGTATATGAATGGTAATTCATGATTGCCGACTTCAAAAGCTGACTGAGACGCTTCTCAGGACATTCACGTTATCGGAGCTTTGTCGTTGCCTGACTACGGTTGTTGTTTTATTTGGTATAAGTTGCTGAATCCACATGCTTAGCAGTCCAACGAACTTACCACTTACCGATCTCTTTCTCGAAAAGTTGAAGCCTAGATGGTCTATCGGTTTCAAGAGACGCTTTATTACTATTTAAAGTGAGATATGTTTATTAAAATGTACATATGCACCTTAATCATGTTCATTTTCAAATAAGTTTTTTTTTTTTTAATTGTTGTGTCTGGAGCAGAAATGTGTTAAATTTTGCAAATTTATTTAAAAGCTTACAAGTATCATTACAATCTATACTTTCTAATTAGCAAAACTAATAATAGATTCTAATTGCCTTTTATCTTATAATTTACAATCCACATCGAAAATCAATTTACAACATCATCAAAGAAAAACTACAAGTACCACAAGCTTAGGAATTTCTTTCATATCCTTCTGTGCCTGTCTACAGGAAATTACTCTTGTGAGGTCATTCTTAAGAGTTATTCTCTTATCAATACTCAAGTACATATATGAATAGATTACAAACTCTTGCCTTACCCAAGTCGTACTTGTTGTCGTCGTTGTACACTCGACATAATCACTTACAATGTGACTCATTAGTTTTTTTTTGTTTTACAAAGAGAACGACGCAGACATTGGCCTCTTCTAGATCTCTATGAATGCACTGTCCGCACTGTAACCGGAAAGACCTCATATAATGCACATGGTACATAGTCAATCACACACTAAAATCGTAATGAACTCATCATAATCTACTCGTAAAAAAAAAAAAAAGAGTGGAGATGAACTGATGGACTATAGTCATACTATAGACGCGCACATTGGATTGGAAAGGCGCTCTTATAAATTGGGGTGGTCTCTCATATAAAATGACCTAGAAATGAAGTGTTGTGAAAAACACCAAGCGGATTCCTATGAAATTATGCGCAAAGGAAATTGATAACAAAATGAAACGATGATAATTACTTGGAGCTTGTAATATGAGTGCGTCGACATAGTTTATCCTGAGGAATTGGACTTCTGCAGTGTAAAGTAGCAAGGAAAACTGCATGTCAGCGTTATGGCTTGAGAGATGTGAATAGACTTCAATGATGGACGATTGGTTATGGTCTTAGTTAGTTTGGAGTAGCTCCCAATGAGGAACACTGAGATGGAAGGGATTAAATAGACAGAAGTATAAAGTAATCCCATAACTACTTAAGAAGAGGGCAGTCTGGTCAGTGTGTAGATCATAAAATGGCTAGGGTGGAAAAGAAAGATCTCTTATTTTTCTTCCCTGCTGTGTAGAAATCATTGCTTAGGATGCAGTCAGTATTATCTATAAGGAATTACTTTGATCTCATCAGATCTAGAACTGTATCACAGTCAATGGCCCGTCTGTTTTAATGCATCGGCATAGGTGAGGTACTTGATGGACGATTTGGGTACGAAGTTCCCAATATCGATGCGGCTAACTTACATATCGCTCCTGATCAACTTCCTGAATATACATAAGCTGAATCAATCAAATATCACAAGTGTACTAGTAGTCTCTGTTGTTTGCTATCATGAGGTAAATAACTTCGTTATTCCAATCTACCACCTAAAAATTTCATCGTAAAGAATTCGATTAAGTAAACTTTGTTATCATCTTGCCAGAAAGGTGTCAGATAAATTAAAGATAAAGAGTGTAATTCAAAACCACTTTTCGATTTAACATTTCAGTCGACCATGCTGTTTTTGAATTGGCCTTGCTACTTACACCTTATTTTTATAAGTACATTTCATTTGGAAGAGTTTTTTGGAATCTTAATTTAATATCAAACGTTTTTTTTTTTAAACCATTTGAAGAAGGTTTTAGTCTGTTGCGGGACTTATATCCACATGTGCTCGGCAGTTTCAAGATCTTCGAAGCAATATAAACATACAAAAGGAAGTGATATGAATTCAATACATTTTCCTCTAGTCGACGTTTATATTTTCTAAAAAAAAACGTGATCTGAAATTACATTTTGAAGCTTTAGAACAGTATAAAACTGAAACACCCAGCTGTCGACAATAATATAAGACTTAACATTCGCATCCCACAAATAAATTAATTCTACGTGCAATATTTTTCAATTATCCTTATCTGGTCGGAGTAGACCTTTCGGAAATAAATTGCTTGTTCTGGCCACAGTGGAACTTGACTTTTGGTCACGTTTTATTAATATTTTAAACGACAACAATGTACATATGGGCGTGCGTCATAACCAATTTTTCTTCGATTATTAAGTTTACGATTACAATGGTTGAAACAATGTTGAACCAAAACAAAAATCTATCAAGGTTCTCTTAACAACATAAGTGTCTTGGGGAAAATAATTTGAAATCAAAGTGCTTTCAAGATAGTAAAGGATATGGTAGCTTTTTTTTATCGACAAAGACACAAAAGCCTCCAAAAAGGAACTCAATATCGCGGCAACACTATGACGTTCATGCGATATGTAATAATTTCCCAAAAGAAATCGCAACCAAGGACAACCACAAATAAGTCAAAACCTGAAAACATGATCGAGATGGTTTCCTGATATTCAAGATCAGATTTATCAGGCACACAAAACTTTAAAATAAATCGAAGAAAATAAAAAAGTCGTTACACATTCGCGATTATATCGTAAATGCTCCGCGACTCGTTCGGTAGCTTTTCTATTACTTTGAATGGGCCGTTGACTCCCTTTTATACCCACGTAAAATGACCGGTTCTGGATTAAGATGGTTGTCAAAAAAAAAATTAAATTTTCATACACACAACATGTACCAACTATAGACATTTACTATTTAGTCACATCCCTTCAAGAGGATGCACACATAGGCTACACCCATAGCAACCACATGAATGCAATAAAAATATAAATCCCCTCCCTCGACGTCAGCATTTCAAGCAAATTATATTCGTATTCGAAGAAAAAACAATTTGCCGGACATTCTTCAATACATCTGCTGTATCGATGGGATCTCCATGACTCACTTCAAGCCGATATTAAAATTCGTGTTTCTTGTTATTTTGTTGGGCAATCTCACTTCGTCATCGGATAGAGTGCAAAGACTTCTGGTGGCGTTGATCCAAATTTCGTATTCATCATCATCGGTAGTGTGTCGTTATTCACTTCTTCCAAACGTGACATACACAACATGTTAGCCGTACTCCTCATAAAAGTATACAACAACTGTATACAAATGTAACTTTCAAAAGTGCTAAAAGTCAGAGCCTGTCAGTTTACAGTTAAATCTGTGTTCAGCAGAGTATTGTTGCAGAAACTTTCGAAAATTCCCCTCCCCCTTTTCTCTGTCCCTTTGTCTATCGTCCTACTTTTTGTTTAGTCGTCATTTTCCAGGTCAATGATGTTCTCAAGACTGTTGAGATCTTGCAAAATACGAACAAGAAAACATGTGTGACATGATAATTATCTTAAAACGAGTGAGAGAAAAAAAAAAAAAAAACAATTCCCATCCGCCCCATTAACCCGCCATGTGAAACTAATTAGTAGGACGCCCCCAAGCGGCAGATTTCTGTTGACACAAAATTTCTTTCCATTTTCGGACAATCACCTGTTGCCTGTTGTAGAGTAGTGGAGACATTTTTATTTATTTTTTATTTTACAAACCTATCAGTATCAGAAAAACCGCGAACATTAGTGCTAAGGAACCAAAACAGGTAGTATCATGGTTCTTTGTTCTGAAATACCACTTCATCGTTACAACAAAAAAAATAAAAAATTAAAATAAATGCGAATTGTATAAAATGTTGTGCCTTTTTTTCACTAGCAAACGATTTGCATACTATTATTAACTTGGTGGAGATAGTGTAATCTCCTCCTTTTGGCAAGAATTTTTTTGATTTAAACTTCAACCGTCAGTCGAAAACAGTCCACACACAGTGTTCGCATGTGTTAATGATAAAATTCGATTTTTGCAAAAGCGTATTCCATTTACGTATCTGTATCTTTTATTTTATTTTTCTCTTAAACACTGAACACACAGATATACGATACAAAAGCGAACAAACTAGTTGAGGAAGGCACGATTTTTCTTTTTGTTTTCGTTTTTTTTTTTCTTTCTTATTTTCTTTTAAATAAAAATAAAACACAAAGTTACTAGCACCCGAAAGCAAAAGAATTGCATGTAATATATGAAAATTGTAATGTGCGCCCTCTTCACGCAAGTACTTGCTACCGCAATGAGGACAGAAGAAGAACTGACTGACGACGATTCAGCCAGCTGTGCGCTGTGTACATTTTCTTATGGACCATGACAATTAAAACGACCAGAATCAACTACCATCATATAATTCGCGCACACAAGTTCAACCAAAGCACGTTCAGTGTAATCGTGTGTGGGTTTTAAGCGCCACTAATACGGTAGCAAATGAAATAGTAGAATGGCAACATTTTTATTTTTCTCTTTTTGCATCTTATTCTAGGGGAAATTCTTTCGAATTGGCTTTTAGAATATAAGTTTGAAGAATATCACTGCAATAAGTAGATGGAGTTCTGAATCATTGCCAGCAGAAAAGGCTCATTCTATTTTTATTTTTTTAATTGATATACAAAGATAGGTCAGGTAAGGTTGATGAGTGTCTTGTGACCTTAGTTACTGTTCACGTAGACCGATAATTGGAGCCATTGTACTCATTTTTGAAACGTTTACCCCGGAACAAAGACTGAAAGCATACACTAGCTCAGTAAAAATAAAAAATAAAAAACCACTGCTGCAATACAAGCGCTGTGTGAATAACATCTTAAGGGTTGAGTGAATCATAAAACTAAAAAAATTACAAGGAAGTGATTCGCGCTGCATTCTTCACAGACGCTCCCCTTTGTAAGGGAATACTGAACTACTGACAAGCTAACTTTGAGTGTTCATCAACAAGTGGCTAAGATACATTCTAAAAATCTGTTGGCCTAATACAGTCTCAAATGTAAACTTGCATCAATTATATAATCTGCCAATGATATGAAGGGGTACATATGCCTTAGAATGGAACCCTCAGGGACACAGAAAATCAGGTGGACCCTAGAAAAGGAAGAGTAGGAGTCAGAAAGAACATCGAGTAAAAGACCGCTAGATGAGGGACTAAAGGAGCTCAACGTTTTCGATATTCTGTGCCTTAAAAAAAGCTTGAACAAGTTAAGAGTGAGAGTCGGTTCTGATTTAGATCGCTGAATTCCAGCAAATTCGACATTTGACAACCGAAGTAAAATGGACCAATATGTCTGCAAATAAAATAAAAACTTAGTTGCACCGGATGGAAATGTCGATGTGTTTTGCTAACGTTCGGCCTTGGGAGTTATGTTTGTGCCTTGCTGTTTTTCAGGCCCTTACTACTCGTGTTGTGTCTCGCTTTTCATAGCGCTGGACTAATTGATGCGGACTCTATCCGGTGCGTGATTCGTACTAGGTTGTTCTCGGCAAGACTGAACGATTGAACGCTAGTTCCAATCAAATCTTTGGGTGGTGTTTGTTTTCTACCCTACTGCATTTAGAAATTAATAATAATAACCTTTAAGATAGAAAATCTTAAGCTTTTTTTTAATAATTTTATTTTTCCAGAAAAGTACTTTATTTCAGAATGGGCAAGGGCAACACCTTCTCTTGCATTTTAAGAGAACAAACAAATTTTTAAGAGAGCATCATACAAAAGAGTTAGATACAAATACAACAACGCAATGAAGAATATGATTAGAAATATAATTCCGTAAATTACCATCATTTTCGTGTATTGCCTCTCTTTTCCCTCCGTTCTTATGCGATTATGATGAATTTAATGATGATTGGTCATGGTCAACCTTCAGCATTTTTGATGACGAAACAATCAAACACAAAGACGAAGAGATAATCGTTTGATAAACTCTTTCATTTGCTCGCTATAATGGTCCGGCGAACAGCAATAAAATTGATTGCCACTTGTCGCCCATTCCAATTCTTCACACATGGTCGACCCCATATTCTATAACATTAATGCAACGGTTCGTTTGTTTATATTTTCATTTTTATTTTCTTTCTCTTAAAAAAAAAAAAGACGTTAAGCGAAAGGCAAAAAGCTGTTAAATATATTCGCACTTATATCGTCTACCTTGCTACCCGTCTAAAGTGCAGAACATTTACATTTCCGGGTCTTGGTAACTTGGTAACCGGTACCCGATAATCCTTCTAGAAACTTTGAAATGAGTTAGCAAAGAACAATACCAAAGCAAGGCAATCAAAGGTATTGAATTTGTACCTTTTATCGGTGAGTGGTTGGTTTTGAATTGCCTTAAAAGTTTCAAGTTTCTTTGGCCGATATTATATTCTTGATGTACCCTATTCTAGTGGCAGGCAATTAGCTAATGAATGTCCGCATGGAAATATTTTCGGACTCTGGGCTTATTAATAACCATGATGGCAGTGTGGTGTTGAATAGGAGTGCCAAATTAATTAAATGAAATAGAGTTTTTTTTTTATTAGATTAGCATACCACTTGACGAGAAAATCAATAAATGTTGAAAGGCAAACAGAAAGAGGCTTGTGAACAAGCAGACGCAGAGAATATGTGTGTCAAATTTGTTAAGCAATTCAAAAATAAATAACTGGGATTCTAAGTTTATGTTTAAATACATTAGCATCACGTATTTTAACTTCCAAGGTTTTTCTTTCATTTAGAAGCTTCTCATGATTAAGTATACTCACGGAGGTTTCTCGTTGCTTACCTGAAAAGTGGTGTCCTCAGTCAGCATGCTCAGCAATCTAACGCACTAACCACTAAGCTTCGCCGACCAAGCTTGCTTTATTTTCTGATTAAGCTCCCGGGTGTTGGTTGCTGGTTGGCTCTGTTCACATTGTTCATTTGATTAGCCGTTTCATAACTAATCTTATGTCTCTAATTGATTGTGTGATGATGATCCGCATTCACATCGCAGGCCTTTCTCATGATATGCTAATTACATATATCTATCTAACGTTCTTCCTATGATGTGTGCCTAGGCCGTTTATCAACAAGCATTTATAGCCAGCATTAGCTAGTTGCATTCAGTTTCGCACGCCAAGTTGATTGAGGGTCCTTTCCTCTTGTACTCACCACCTGAGTCGCCATATTTTTCTATTGTGCCATATCTGTGGAATGGGTTCGAAGATTTTTCCGATTTGCAACCGCTTTTCATGTCCCAGCTATTTTTATCGGGGTATCTGTACTCTTCTAAGTTGAAGTCGCTGAACAGCCCATCAAATTCTTCATTGCTTCCTCCACTCACTGTTTATGCGGACGGGAAGGGCGACCTCATCCAAAGTCAATGTTTATGCGTCATATATTAGGACTGAGATGGTCTGGGTTCATGCGACACTCAATTGCCACAGCCAACTAAAACAGCGATTGGCAAAAATGATTCAGCGTTTAATCTCAGCATCTGAGTTAGTAGCAGAGCATATCTAGATAAAATCCGTTACTTCCTTTCTGTCTAGGTTGACGTTGGTATTAAGTGCCTTTTTTTTCGACAGCATGTATTTTTGTTTACACTCGTTATCCAATGAACCTATCAAAGGCTGCGTTCTTTGGCGTACGGAAGTAATTGCACGCACTTTTGAAAGATTGTGCTTGTAAATTTTGAACAATGCGTTCAAGTATGATGTTTAAGAAATCACAAAGGGAGGTCACTATGAGGTCTTAACTGATCTTGATGGAGGAGCGCGCATCCCCATCCATATCCTACACAAACGGAAAAATTAGGCAAAGATGTCAAAACTAGACATTGATCTGTATCGCAAACACCTTTTTATGAAAGTTTGCAGCTTAGACTGATTGTCACTTTCAAAGTATGTACTACACCCGTAAAGAAGTATGCACTAACTCAATGTTTGCTCCGTCCAAGGTGCACAGACAACATACTGATTTGATCTGGAATAATAGTGGTGACAGTATTCAACCTGTCATGCCCCGCTTTGGATTTCTTGGAGATCAATATCATTAGTTTATTATTTTATCTAGTAATAACTCCCTAAGGCCTCAAGTTTGAAAACATTGTCCTATAGCATTCCGCTTGATAAGCTAACCGCCTTTTCCCATTTCAGCTTTCCGAACTCGTCAACAGCTTATCACTACAAGGTCAATTACCATTGCAAATGGCTTTACTCGCTCGAAATTCAGCGATTTCCGAACAACTTGTTAAAAATGGTGGAGCAAACATAAACGCTTACGATGCTGAGGTAAGTAATTGCATATCTTATTCTGATACCATATCTCCAGATGATCTTCGTACATTTTTAGGGATCCACTCTCCTAATCGATGCTATCAAGCGGGCTGATGACTTCGCTGCAAACTTTCTCCTCGACCGCAATTGTGATGTGAATCTGCCTCATAGGTAAGTGAATTCCCATAGAATTTCCTCCTAGTAATAACTCTTTTCCTTCCACAGATTGAGTTCCGATACGGCACTGCACTTAGTATGCAACTATTCATCCAAAAATATCGACTCAGAGACATTCAACAGCATGCTAGGAGTGGGTAAAAAGATTCTGGACAGCAAACCTCACGTTAATCTACAGAACTTGCGAGGTCAAACGGCTCTGCATTGCGCAATTATATCGGGTCATATGGAAATGGTTGATCTGTTGCTAGAAGTTCCCCAGATCGATATCAATCTACGAGCTAACGACGATAAGTGCGCCTTATTATTGAGTTTGACTCCTCCTCAAGTCGATGGACCACCCTTTGAGTTGGCTGAGAAACTCTTGAAAAAAGGCGCGCGTCCAAATCAAGTCAAACCCGAGACTCACGATAGTATGCTACAAATTCTAGCTCTGCAGGAACTTGACGAAGCCGCCATATTTGTGGTTGATCATGCCAATTTGAATCATGTCAATGGTCAGGGACTCACCGCTTTGCACATCGCCAGTGAGAAAAATTTACCAAAGCTGGTTAGAAAGCTTCTCGACGCCGGAGCTTCTCCTAACCTTCAATCCAGTGTTGCGGATTTGAAGTCTGCCTTGCACCTAGCTGTCGAAGAAAACTGTCTGGAAGTTATTACGGAATTCGCTGACTTTAAGGAGCGTGAAGACGCGGGTCGTGAAATCCCGGACTTTAATTGTAAGAATGCGTCAGGAGACTCGCCGCTAAGTTTAAGCCTTTCATTGAGTCGAACGGAACTGGTTCCGATATTGATACGAGGAGGTGCTGATGTAAATGCACGTAATGGACAGGATATGACGTTACTCCATCAAGCTATTCTGAATCACGATTCAGATACAGCTGTTTTTCTCCTACAACAGGGAGCTGACATGAATGCTTTAACAGGGGAACAAGAATCACCTCTACAATTGGCTATCGACTGCCATCTAGCTAAAGTTGTGGATGCCCTTTGTACTCGCGGTGTAGCATTGAGTGCTCCGGATAACAAAGGAGATCCACCTCTCTGGACGGCTTTAGAACTGGAGTATGATGATGTAGCTCAGGTGCTTGTACGCCACGGTGTTGACACAGACTGCTGGGGCCCTGGCCCTGATGGATGTCAACAAACACTTCTCCATCGCGCAATAGATGAAAACAAAGAAAGCGCTGCGATTTTCCTGATCAAAAGTTGTTGTGACTTGGATTCACCACGCCAACCGGGTATGAATGGTGAAGGTGGTGATGAGGCGAAAGACAAAGCTTCTCCTCTGCACTTGTGCTGTCAGTGGGGTCTTACAAAGGTTCTGCAAACTCTAATCGATCATGGAGCCAATGTGAATATGCTGGATTGCGACAACAAGACACCTTTGCACATTGCAATTGAGAATCAGCACAATGATATCATTATGATCCTTCTTTGTCATCCAGGAATCGATCTGAAAATCCGTGACAAATCCGGAAATACTCCATTTGCAGCCGCTCTTACTATGCGCAAGCATAAAGCCGCTCAGAGTATCCTCGAACGCTTACCAAACGCCGCAGAACAAATGGACCAGAGGGGAAGAAACTTCCTTCACACTGCGATCATGAAGGATGATCTTGAGAGTGTGTTGTTCTTGCTGGCGATCCAAGTGGATGTAAATAGCCGAGTTCAAGACGTAAATCAGACACCACCGCTTCATCTAGCCGCCGCATCTCTTAATGAAATGATTATAAGAAACTTGATTTTGGCTGGTGCAAGGATCAATGATCGAGATGCGACACAGAAATCTGCCTTGCACATTGCTGCCGAGCGGGGAAATCTGCCAGCGGTTTCCGCCTTGATCCAAAATGGAGCAGATTTCGATGCAACTGATGGAGATGGCAACAATGCTCTGCATATCGCGGTCCGCGAAGGACATTTAACGATTGTGCGGGAACTCCTAACAGAATCAAGTATTAACGCAGAGGCGGTGAATCTAAAAGGAAGGAATCCATTGCATGAGCTATGCCGCACGGGTAAAGATAATACTGCGGCAGCAATTTGCGACCTTTTCATCGAATGTATGGCAAAGTATCCCATAAATGTGCCGGATATGGATGGAAATACACCATTGTTGTTAGCTTTTATGCGAGGTCAGGCTCCACTGTGTAAGGTATTAGTTAAGAATAAAGCGTGTATGGGAACAGAAAATCGCGATGGAGTTACAATTTTCAACTTTAAATTAGCCACCGATCAATTGTTGCACAAATTATTAGATCAACTGCCACAGGAGTCACCATGGTCAGAGTCGGATTTGTGTCAGGAGTGTGGAACGAAATTTTCTCTTACAATGCGGAAACATCATTGGTAAGTTCAGATGGGAGCTATGTTTTTGAGTGAAACTCAAGAGACTATGAGATGAAGAGCACATTGATTTGATATGCTCTATAATTTCTTCGATCGCTGGCACGATCCCTTCAATTCTTTAAACTAAGATTCTTGATCTGAAAAAATTAAGTTCGATCGTTCCTTGCTGTCAGTACCTGGATATGGTTGCCGTCTCGGGATTTATCAATTTCCTTTAGCTGGGACAATAAACAATTTTTATATTATTTTTATTGTTATTAATTATGTTTTCTTTTTTTCCTTTACAGTCGCCACTGTGGCAGAGTACTGTGCTCAAAATGCTCCAACAATGATATACCAATACTTAAGTTCGGTATCAATAAACCCGTCCGCGTTTGTAGTGTTTGCTTCGGTGTATTACACGTAGGTACTGGTGGACTACCATGAGACGATGAGGATAGATGAACGACACTACACAACAACACATCCATAACATAATTCATTCCTTTAATTATACACATGTATATCCTTATAATTTACACTTTTAATCGCCAAAAAATGATCGGAAAAAAGTATATTTTGTTATTTAATGCAAGAAAGAGTTGACATGTGTTGTTGGTATTTATTTTTATAATTTCTTTCTACGTATTAACGGCATCAATTATATCCGTTTTGCTCTATCCTTTCGTCGTTTATATCGTTTCCAAGCAGTGTAGAGAAAAAAGAAATTTAACATTAATTTAATATTTTAGATTTTTTAACACCATATACAATATTAAATATACATATACGAAATGTTAATTACTTTACAAATAAAAGCAAAATGTGTTTATTGTATGTAGCATAATGGATCTTTAGGTTTCTTTTACTTTCATTACCGACTTAACTCCACTCCAGCCATCATTTTACTTACTTATTTGGATAACAACCTATGAAAATGAATATTCTCTATCTAAGACACTGGTGCCTTCCATACTCTTCAATTACAGTCGTGCTGCTCCAGTTCTCCAGATCACATGCCTTCTAACATCCACGATCGCTTGCTATTTGCGATGGATCTTCGGTTTTGCTTGTCGTCTCGAGCCTGGATGTAATATTCAAAGATCCAATGTAGTCGACATGTCTTACATTTTAAGACTACATCCATAGAGTTTGCGGATAATTCTTCTCTTCTATTCGAGCTCCTCACTCCTCAACAAATACTTGATTGATGACCCCTTCCAATAGATCACCCCCGGCCTTTGAAAGAATCGATGTTTTTATTTTTTAGTTTCTTTATAGCTGCGTCAACCTCTTATAAACCGGGAGCGGGTTCTGTATCTTATCGACTAGATTTTGGTTTGGATTCTCTTCTTGACCTATCAACCTCTCTATAGAGTGCTCATTAAGCAAATTTACAATTCTCTGCATCTTAGTGAATGGAAAACCACTTAGGTGTTCTTCTATCCATGTACAAACGATTTTCTCTTCTTCCCTTCTGGTTTGATACTCACCTTTCACTGCACTTGTTTGCAGTCATATCTATAGTTTTTACATGCCTGTCTGTGTAGGTGAAATAAGCATACTAGGAACGATCCAACGGACTTGTAGTGGATCATTTATAGGAAAGAAATTGGAGGCAACTGTCTTGCGAGGCTTGGTGATTGAGGGCTAGGTCATCGTCAAACTGTAACGTTTTCTTAAGTTCCTATACCCACAGCGAGGTTCTTAACAAGATTAGACAATATTCTTTAGATTACTGAAAAGAACTCGTCATTGACGATACATCAGCAGCCTCCGGAAAACCAACTGTTGGCTCTGGGCCATCGAAAACTTCCCTTTGTTCTCGATGTGTAGCCAACAATAGTCATCTCGTCAGAAGTATACTAAGCAGTTTCTTTACCACTCAAATAAATTTGTTTCGATTTGCAAACATAAATCAAAATAAGGAGACGAGTGGTGATTCAATTGAACTAAATACACTTCTTAAGAACCTTTGACCAAACTACACTTTCAACGCTATTCTCTGAAAACAATATAAACACATCTTTTCAGCTTGATTCATGGCTGTCATTTCTATTTGATAAACGAACAAAACTCCAATTTGGCTTTAAATAAGATTTGTTTTTTTGCTTTAATTTGGTGTGTTCTTTAACTTATTGCCACCACATCCTTGTTTTTACTTTAGTTTCTTCCACAAGCTGTGCGCTACACAGTGATCCAATTCTGCAATATAATCGAAAAGTTCCTCGGTACATGTTTCAGCTGTTTTAGTACGACTGTTGACACGATCATTGCATTCTTGGTATTTGGTATAAAGAGCTGCAATGTTACCATGAGTCGCGCATTTTTCCTGCAATTAAAACTGGTATTAGGTTAAGTTCAACTGAAAAGGAAACTTCACAAACCCTTAGAGCAGTTTGAGGATCAACCAATTCAGGTTCTTCTTCTTCTACTTCACCTTCTGCTCGAACTGTTGGGATGGAGAAAAATCCAAAAAGACTCCTATTGGCCATGGTGTATCTTGAACGAACGAAAACAAGGTTTTACTGTGAAATTAAATAATGACTGACTGACTTATTTAATACAATATGAAGAATATCGAATGTAGAAGCAATTTAGACTTATTTAGAATACTTTCTTACTTATTTAATGCAGAAAACCGAGAATATGTGTGGAAAATTTCTTGGGACCTGTGATGCAACCACCAAAATTTGACAAAATCGAAATCGAAAAAATCCTCAGAGAAGTTGGGAAAAGAACGATTTTGTAAATAATGGGAAATATGTTGGTTGTGGTATTGTACTAGATTAAGTACTGGTTTTAAAGTGTTCGCATCGGAATTTTGCAAATGCGGTCCATGAATGTAGGGCTCTTATTAGATAACCAGCAAGATGTTTTGCCAAATTTCAATGAGTAGTGAGGTTTTATCCTAGATCAAGCAGAAACCCTGAGTTTAAGAAGTTTTTATTTTTGGAATTGCTGGCACGAAAAAAACAATTAGTTAAGTAGACATTTGAAAACTTATCAATGAATTCTTAAGATTTAAACTTTAAAGACGTATGGATGCACGAAATACAAAAGTTGATTCGGTTTCAACGTGAGAAAATCAAAAAGACAAGACGTTGTCATAACAATGCAAAGGATTTAGGACTTACTTAATTAATAATATCATACATTTCTTTTGGTTTCGTCGTGCTATAGCATAAATATAACAGCTGACTTGAACAGTCAATATTAGCAAGAGATCAAATTTTCAATTATAGCAAACAATGTCACAATTTAGCACACTTTTCAATACAAAAACTAAATTTATTCAAAAGACAATTATATTTCTAAATCTATTACAATTTCCCTTGTAAAAGTTAATTGGCAACTCTTTAATCTTCGAATTATGAAATTGCATTGCAGGCTGAACGTTGATTCGACAAACTTGTGTCGCAGAACTAAATAATTACGATTTACCTCCACAACATGGCAAGTAATTTATCAGGATCTTCGAAAAAGCATACCACAATGATTTGCAACAATTTTAATATTCTCGTTTGGCCAAGACACTCTCGCAGTGATCCGTTTTTCATTAATTTTTATCGACAAAATCCAACAAAAAAAAAAAAGAAATTTACAAATGACCACAATGTTCGAAGATGTTGGTTGCATCTCTGTCACACTTTCGAAACTACGGAAGAGGGGATGCAGCGACACGACACAAATATCGAATTCTAATTTGTGTTGGTGGTGCTTCATTTTGAAGTTTCGCTTTGCTGGTGTTTGTTTGGCATTCTCTATCTCCCTCTGGCCGACATAGTTTTTCTTATTGCACGGGCGAAACACAGGAACATCGATTTCAAGAGGAAAATTAAAATTTATTAATTCAAAATTCTGCGTGAATTAGACCGAATATTAAGCGAAAATCAGTATAAAATAAGACTTAAACAACCGGGGCAGCGTTGAGCGGTGAAATTGCAACGCAAACACCCGCTCGATAGTAGCACTATGCTACTAAAGCCAACATGAAACAAATGTCAGTCGTAGGACTTGTATTCGTTTTGAAAGCGTGTTGAGGTAATAAAATTCGATATTTCCAATCATTTTATGTCTATTTCAGATGGAATTTCATTTATTTGGCGAATTAGCAATTTTAGTCTGATCGGCCGAGACTATATGTCAATTTTTTTTTTTCGAAATTTTCATTTTAGGTTAGGTGCGCTGGTGTTGAGAGCTCTTTTTTTGACATTTGGTTTGGTTTCGCACTTTTCGCGGATTTTTTTCTCAATTGCCTGTCCAATTGGCTATCGCCAGCAGTGCAAATGAACGGCAGCGGTCTTATGGAGCTACAAAGTCGGATTCTGCCACCATCGAGTGGTGGTGGATCGGGCAGTTCTATTCCACCCCAATCGTCGGTGGGTGGTGCTGTTGTCAAGGCTCCGAGGAATTTTAAGTTGTTAGCCGACCCGGCACTGATAAAGGGCGCAATGAAGTTATATCGATACGATGGGGTGGTTCCGAATGATCCAACTTATCCGCCAGTTATTCCACGGGATCCAAGAAATCCTATTGTGAGGATTCGTGCAAGACCACTGGAACCTTTGGTGTTGACTGTTCCGCGGTGAGTTAATGACTACCATTGGGTAGAACTCTTGTCACTTATTTGTTTCATTCCAGATTGAAGATTGACCAGTTTTATGTGGGAGAACCACCAGCAATTGAAATAACGATAACAAATCTTAACGATAACATTGATAGGCAGTTTCTGTCAGGGATGCTGGACAAATGCGGGCCCTACGATGAGATAACAATTTATCACCATCCAACGAATAATAAGCATTTGGGTCTTGCAAGGATTGTCTTTGAGAATGTAAAGGCGGCGAGAATATGCATCGAAAAATACAATCAGAAGTCTGTTATGGGGAAGGTAAGTTGTGCAGATGGATGGTATTTGCGATTGAGCAAGATGTCAGTTGGGTTTTGAGGTTGATATAGTGCAGAAATGTTGAAAAAGATTAGCATACAATGACGTGATGCAATAATCGAAACAATTTCGGATAACAACAAAAATATCAAGTGAAGTAGAGTGAACTATTTAGTGCGTTTGTGAAATTGTTAATCGAAGCTTGTAGGAAAGTTAGTGGAGTTTTCTAACATCAATGACAAGCCACCACCTTAAGTTCTTTCATTAGCGATGTGTGTATGTTTCCTTCAAACAATAGTGTATTGAACAAGAACAAGAGCTGAAACAGAGTAACCCTCCAGTTTTTTTCTGGAAAATATACAGCTCTTTTAATGTATTAAACGAGAAATTTCTTGTCAACGATCAGGCTGTTCAGTGTGGATTCTGTGTTTGTTGTCTTTATAGGCAGAGTTTGCTAAGAAATTTAAACAGCATAGTCGACTAAGCACCTCGCATCTAGATCGCATCGAAAAATTAGGGCTGTGGTGATTAGTAATGCAAAAACGGTCGGATATACGGATACATAAGTGGTCTGAAAACCAGGCGAGCCCTCCTTGTGGCAAAGTTATTCTCTTAAAGGCAATGTTCCTTCGCGCATGAGGGTATAGAGCACTAGTGAGTGGATAATAAATGGTTCTTTGTTTAACGCCGACGAAGTGAAACAAAAATCATTTTCACCGGATAATTAGTGTTTCAACTGTCGGCAGGATAGACAGCAGCTGTGATTCGGAGTGATCAAAGTGAAAAGAATTCGATTGAATTAAGTGGACTTTCAATAGACTTTCTCTGGTATAGTCTGAATAAGCTGGCCAAACAAGTGTAAATAAGAATTCTTAAATTCCTCAAAGAAGAGGCTCACTGCTGTTGATAGGCCGTTCAGTAATTTTATTGGGTTACTTAAAATGTTCCCCTATTACCAAATGAAACGATTTGTCTGAATTCTCTTACATGGAAAATAATTTTCTTGTCCAGTAACATATCTATGGCGTAATGGTGTGTCGCGTGGTATATTTGCAATTGTATTACAGTCGCTGATGAATTTTAACTTTGAACACCTCCGTAGTCGACGGAAGCCACTTGTTCTATTGAATGGAACACATTCGAATGTGCACAAATAATTATTGATAAGAAATCTCGATAGAACTGAGATGGATTACTGGAAACCGTACATGAAATATACCTCGACTTTGATTTATAAAGTTTTTTTTTTTTTTGTAGGAACTAGTGAAGCATTGTCGTAATATGGTTTGAATTACCATTCAAACTATTATTTATTAGCTTCAATTATAATAAAATATCCACCAGCGCTCTTTTAAGAGTTCAAATGACTGTGTTGCATACTCCCAAATTAAGACATAGTAGCTGTCTAGGAATTTATAACATGTAACAGCTAGATCTCTTTTTATCTGTCCTTACAGATTCTGAGTGTCTTCCACGATCCGTTCGGAAATATTTGTAAGAAATCAATTGAATCGTTAACAAATAAAAACAAAGCTCCGCCACCTGTTGTTCAACCAGTGACAGTGGCCCATCCACCACCACCTGTAGTGAGTTCGCAAATTCCAGTACCACCCGTACATCATGTGGCAGGGGAATATCTTCAGGATTACTCTCAAGATGTTATTGACCCCCTCTCGTCTACTAGCAGCGCATATTATCGCAACGATCGTGAATATGATCACTACTCATCCCATAGTAGCCGAGATCGATATACGGATGATGATCGACATCGAGATAAGGAAAGAGGTCGTGATCGTGAACGGGATAAATACTATGATAAGAAGGAGAACCGGCACGACAAAGATCGGAAGCACCACCATCACCATCATCACAAGCGAGATCGATCAAAAGATCGAAGTAAAGAGCGTCGTCGTGATCGGGATCGTGAAAGGGAGAGAGATAGGGATAGGGAACGTGAAAGAACCCGTGATCGAGAGATATCACGAGAGAGCGACCGCAAAGATCGCGAGAGAGATAAATATAGCAACACTGGCAGCAGATACTCTAGAAGTGAGAGAAGCGAATACGATAAAGTATCAAAGTCATCACTGCCACCACATACTAATCATTTATATACATCCCCAGTTACTGGATATGCATTGACACCAGCTGTTGGTGCTTATGTCTATCACCATGCTCCTCCGCTGCCACATCCTTCGTATCACTCATATCCACCGGCGACAGGACAACAAAGCAGCTGGGGCTCATCGGCAAGTGGAAGGTCGAGTGCTACCTGGTCAGCACCAACACCTCCGGCGCCACCTCCTCCACCACCGCCTCCCGAAGCTAGTCCGAATTGGGATGATCCTCCTGTCATTGAAACACCTCCAAAGGTGGATTGGTCAAAGGAAGGTAAAAAGGTACCCACTGCAACAATTGACGATGAAACGTTAGCTCTGGTTGGACTGAAGCCCATTAAAACACCCACTGGGTCAGAGGCCACAGAAAAGATATCTAGCGTCACTACATTGGCCGAAGCTGATCACATGACTGTTGATTTGGACACCAGAATCGCAATGATGTTCAAGGGCAAGTCGTTTGGTAATGCTCCGCCATTTTTACAAATGGAGAGTAGTGAGTCTGAAAACGAGAAGGGGAACAAAAAGGAAGACGGTGAAGTTGCGGGTGATTCAGATACATCGGACAAAGGAAAGACCAAGAAGTCCAAGTTGAAGAAACAGAAACGGAAGGAAAAGCCCGAGAAACAAGTGCACTCGGAGCACGGCGCTAGTGACATCTCATCTAGTGACGATGAAATCCTACTCAAGAAAGAAGCGTATAGCCCAGTTGGTCTAAAGAAGGACGACGATCACATGTCTCTGTCTAGCTTGTCTTCTCATGAAGGGAAAATCGAAGAGGAACCGCCGCCACCACTACAGCCACCCTTGCCGCCTAACAACCCTCCAAACGATCCTGCCTATCCACCAATACCAGGTGCGTCGTATATGTATCCTACAACAGCCGGGGCACCCTATGGATACTACTCAACCGATGGATATGCTCAGTATCAGCAGCAACCCCAGTATTTCCCCCATCCAGCGTATATGCAGTCATACATGCCTGGATTCCCGCACCTAGTGCCGCATGAAGCAGCTTACGTGGGCACTAGCGATCCCTATTATAATCCTTACAAGTATGAGTACAAAGAACCCACCTACAACAACGACGACCCATACAAACAATCCATCAAGGAGGTTGTAGACCGAGTGAGTGAGGAGTTAAAACAGATTCTTAAGCGGGACTTCAACAAGAAAATGATCGAAAATACAGCTTACAAAAGTTTCGAAGCCTGGTGGGACGAACAGGAACGAAAGAAGAATAAAAGAGAGGACACTGTCGTGGAGGCGGTGCCTAGCGGTGGCATCAAGACTCTAGACAAAGCGCCAGACATCAATGCGCTCATTAACAGCAATAGAGACAATCTGGACTTTAATAACTACACAAGCTTGGGATTGCGGGCGGCCATTCCTAAAATGCCTTCATTTCGAAGGATACGCAAGATTGCCCCTAGCCCAATTGTTAAGGGTATCGACGAAACAGAGAAGCATTTGAGTGATCAAGAAGAGATGGTGCAAGGGTCCGATGAAGAGGATGAGAGCAGCAATGCTCTAACCTACAACCGCCGATCAGCTGTTGAGGACCGAGGAGTCGGAGCTGTTGGTGGTAGAGAGGCCGCCGTTCGAACTAAGCGAAAGGGCAGTTCGTCCAGCTTCTTCTCCACTAGTGATGAAGAAGAAGAGGACGATGATGAGGAAGAAGATGATGATGACGATGATAGCGATGATGACAACGATGGCAGTTCCGTTTCAGAGCTAAGCTCAGTGTCGGACATCGATTTAAAGAAAATAAACCGGCCGAAGGGGAAAGAGAACCATTTTTATTCAGATTCGGAAGAAGATCGGGCGCGATTAGCAAGCAAACGGAAGATTGACATTTACTCGGACTCTGAAGATGAGAAGATGAAGCCCAACCGGACGGTTGTAATCAATCGAATGGTAATCTCATCCGATCTTGAGGAGATAAGCATGAGTCCACCCCCAGAAGCACCACCAACACCAGGCGGGCAAGAGGAACCAGAGCCGGAGGAGGAATTAAAGCTGCCCGAAGAGAAAGAAATCAAAAAGTCCATCTTTGACTACGATAGGATTTATAGTGACTCGGATGAGGAGCGAGAGTATCAGGAGAAGCGTCGCCGCAACACTGAGTATATGGCTCAGATCGAAAGAGAGTTTCTAGAAGAAAGAGACCGCAAGGCTCGTGAAGTCGTAGAGAAAACACCTGAGAAACCAATCGTTCAACCATTGTCTAAGCTTTCAATTGCAATAGGTCAGTCGAACAGTTTGGAAATACCACATACGCCCGATATTACCAAGGTACCTCCCACACCGGGTGGATCACTAACGGAGTTAAATAAAAAGGCACAGACCAAAGCGCTTGAAGTGAAGGAGAAGCCTACAAAGGCAAAGAAAACGGAGAAACCTCCACCAAAATCGAAGACTGAACCGAAAAAAACCAAGGAAGCGAAAATAAAAAAGACGCCAGTAGAATCTGCATCCAAACTTCACATAGAGCCAATAGAGAAGGCGGAACCCAAAAAGTTATCCACCGCACCACCCTTGGACAAGGAAAAGACCCTTAATGGCTACGCGCCTGGCACCGGAATGGAAGAGAATAATATACCAGACGATGTTAAGATGTCGCCAACCTCGTCCGACGGTGGATCTAGTCAAGCGAGTCAAGCTAGTCAAGTTGCATTGGAACATTGCTACTCACTTCCGCCAGAGGCGGACGAAAGCAATGTGAAATCAAAGTCACTTCCGTCGTCATTATCGTTGTCCTCCTCAGCCACAAGTATCACCAATAACTATTTGGCCCATGACCACGGTTATACATCGCAACCAGCTATAAAGAAGCCGGAAATCGTCGAGCGACCAATTCCCTTAGCGACAACCATGCCTACTGCTCCAATTAAGTACGGTCCTGGCCGACCGAGAAAAGATTCAGTACGAGCACAAAAGAAAAAAGAGGAGGAGAGGATGATTCTAGAGAAACCGAAGAAGGCATCCTTGCTGGCAGCCAAGGAAAGCGAGATCGCGTGGAAGGCATCATCTTCAGCTGCTCTAGCAATAGTACGTAGTGCCTTTGTGGCAATGGAGATGTTTAAGTCCCGCGACGCTACACAGGAAATGATGCTTCTGTATGAGTTCCTTACACGCGGTATTGATGCCGAAGATGCTGATTACATTCGGAGAAGTTACGAGAAGCATTTGCAGGAGGATCGCTATGGGTACGTAATTAATTTAATGAGTTATGCTGTTATTTTAATTTATCGCTCTCTTCTAGTTTCTGGCTGAACAACACTCATTGGGTGGATCACTGTGTCACTGATCGTTCTTACCTGCCACCACCAAGTAAAAAACGCAAAAAGGAGGACGAGCTAAAGAAACATAAGACCGGTTGTGCTCGTACTGAAGGTTACTACAAACTAGATGTCAAAGATAAAGCGAAGCACAAATATCATCATGCGAAAGCGAATGCCAGCAATCTGTCCAAGTTCGAGTTGGATGATCAGGCACAAGTGCAATCTAAAGTTGTCTCCAAAATGCAGGGCATTTCGCGAGAGGCACGCTCTAATCAACGACGCTTGCTCACCGCTTTTGGTTCGATTGGCGAGTCTGAGCTTCTGAAATTCAATCAGCTTAAGTTCCGCAAGAAGCAGCTGAAATTCGCCAAGTCTGCAATTCACGACTGGGGTCTGTTTGCAATGGAACCGATTGCAGCTGATGAAATGGTCATCGAGTACGTGGGTCAAATGATTCGGCCAATTGTGGCCGATTTGCGAGAGCAAAAGTACGAAGCAATTGGTATTGGAAGTTCGTATCTGTTTCGTATTGATATGGAGACCATCATCGATGCGACCAAGTGCGGTAATTTGGCGCGGTTCATTAACCATAGTTGTAATGTAAGTATCAAGTTGTGTTATTTTCCTAACGAGTATTGAATTCTATTGCTGTCGCCCTCCACGAAGAGACAAATATAATGATTTTTTCCTTTCTCCTATGCTTTCAGCCTAATTGCTATGCAAAGGTGATAACAATCGAATCTGAGAAAAAGATTGTCATTTACTCAAAACAGCCAATTGGTGTTAACGAGGAGATTACTTACGACTACAAGTTCCCCTTGGAGGATGAGAAGATTCCCTGTCTTTGTGGGGCACAAGGATGCCGAGGGACACTCAACTAATTTTGACGTATACACAGAAATGAATTTTATTTTATTAGTTTTATTTTAGTTTTGTTTCTCTAGCCTAAGTTGCGTTTCACCTACACAAACCTATCGTTCCAGTTGTCCTTTTAGCATTCGTTTCTTTATTTTTACATATACTCACACATAGCATCTAGATGTTAATAGTTTATATGCGTAAGATTCCCTTTTTTATAACGAAATATTTATATTAGACAATTTGTTTTAGTGTTAAACTTTACTTTAAAGAAAAAAAATAGAGCTTGGAACACGTGGAATGTATAATTTACAACAATTATAGTTTTAATTTGTAAATGTTGATGGAATTACATTTTTGTTTTTTCAACAAATTCGATAGGAACTTGGTTCTTCTTTTCGTTCTTGTCTTCTCCAGGAGAGAAAAGGCGGAAAGCGATCGATTTTTCTCTCATTTTATTTCTATAACATCTACCGCCTAAGCAATCAAAGATTTAAGAAAAGAATTCAATGTAAATAAATGTACAAACAAAATACAAAATAAAATTAAAAAAATGTTAATTTTTAATTGGAGGTTTGAAACAATCGCGATTACTCTCCTCTGTTAATGGACATTTATTAACTGTAAATAGCTAAATAATATGTTAAGTGTTTTCAACTCGTACTTTAATAATAATAATAAAAGAGAATACAACTACTTCGTAAATACCAATTAACTAGGTTTTATTTTCATTTTCTTACACAAAAATATGTGACATTTACTTATGTTTGAACGAAATCTGCATGTCAAGTTGGGCTTGAGCGATGTCTTCTAGTGCGATTTGGATTTTTTCCAGCAGCAACTCTCCTTTATGGACAATATCTTCAAGTCGTTCGGATGATTCTTGGTTTTCCACTTCGAGGTGCCTCAGACTTTGATTTTGTAATTCTGTCGAGTTGTCTTCATTCGGTAGCGATTCAATGAGAGTGTCAATATCTTTGGCACATCGAGAAATTAATTGGGCGAATAACTGGGCAAAGTCGTCTTGTTGTGGGTTTTGAACGGGAGTTTGGTTTCCAGTTCGATCAAAGTTTGGAAATTTACTCGGGTAAGAGGTTTGCTGAATTATACCGATTGCGTTGCAAAAGTGCTCCGCTTGCTGATAAAAAGAAAATAAATGTGGTAATTCTTTTTGGTAAATATTTATTGCATATACCTGATTAACAGTGTCCTGTAATTGAGTTAATCTGTCTGCCATTTCAGGAGATATTGGCGAATATGAATCAATGTGGAAAGAAATTTTGAAAATTATTTTCGATGACTGATGGGAAATAAACAAAGTTGAACGAATGTCAGTGGTTGATGTGACATTTGTCAGATGAATGAGCAATGGCGGAATTCTTAGTGAAGATGTAGATGGGGTAGAAAACGGGGATAACTGACCAGTTCGAATTTCAATTTTAAAGTAAAATTTTAATTTAACATATATTAGGTGTGTTTTTTTGGTATCCCATATGGGATTGGCGAAAAAAACGACATCTGGCACTAATAATGTCATCACAAAAAAATTGGCAGCACGGCGTGTGGATTGACATTTCAACTCAACAGCTGTGAGATAGACAACCAAAACAAAAGCTAAATAACATCTCAGCAGCCCTGCTAATAATAAATATAGATTTATCGAATTATTTTGCATATTGCATTTCTGCTTTTACGGACTTTCTGTCTTGTTCAGCCATTTTTTCATAACAAAGAATCGCTCGACTGACATCAACGCACGTCAGTTGTCACGTTTCCATAGAAACTCGAGTCTGGTAGCACCGTTTTTATCTGGGATAAAGTTAAGCCCAGAAAATTTTGTGGTCTTAGCTAATGCTATGTGGGATAAGTTGTTGTTGGATTTAACACGCAAATTCCTTGTCCCCGATGTCGTTTTTTTCGCCAATCCCATACGGGATACCAAAAAAACACCTATTATTTGCATAGAATCAACGATTGAATGTTTCGAAAATTGCAAATTCTTTTAGCTTCCTCTCTTCATCTTCTTGTCGTATTTTTTTATCCATGATTTTTCCGTACTTAGCACCTTCTGCTTTATTCATTAAAAAAAGAGTTCAACGTCGCTTACAAAATCCTATCTGGTATAACAGTGAACCATTTGAAACGATATGTCAACGATCTGAGTGGAAATTACCAGTGCGAGTTCCAAATCGATTCCCACCACCTCTTCATCGATTTCAAGGCCGCATATGATAGTGTCAATAGAGATGAGGCACTATATCTTGTTCTGGTATTCCTGAAAAATACACCCGCTTATGAAGAATGAAGATGAAGAACGAGCTTTACATCAGAGAAAGTCATCAGAGTCAATACCACCAGAGGCTTTAGATAATTCGACGGCTTCTTTAACCTGGTATTGGAGAAATTTGTGCAAAATTCTCAGATTAACACGATGTACACTGTGTTTCACAAATTTGGGCTACGCAGATGACATTGATATCGTTGGTAGAACAAAGCGTGCAGTCACTGACACGTTCTCATAAATCGAACTAGAAGCTGTTAAAATGGATATGTTGCTGTTTACGAACACCGAGGCACAACACTGACGTTTCGCTCAAAACTTCACGATAGACAATTATCGTTTCAACACCCTTATCATCTATGCAAAAGCATGAACTTTGGTCAAATTCAGATAAAAATGCCCTTGGAATCTTCGTAAGAAAAGTCCGCATTCTTGGGATATAGAGAAGAAGATTTAACCAAGAACTATATAAGCTTTACAAGGGTACAGCGATATAAATTTAGTCAAAGAAATACGTATTCAACGCCTAAGATAGCTAGGTTATGCAAAGTGGATGAATACCAATGCTCCAGCCCCAAATCGGTCAAGAAAAAGCTTCTTAATCCGCCGTTCAGAGTCGGCAATATAAACACGAAAAATATAACAGGCACAACCTGAATGATTGTGAGAAGTCATGCCTTTGTCCTATATTAGTAGTTGCGCCAAATACATATGTATGAAGATGAACATGGGATACTCGAATTATGCTCTGTGGGGCCCGCACTTGTCTTGACGGAGACCAGAAAAGAACTGCGACCTAAAAGATCTTTTATGCGAAGTAAAGTTCTTCAACAACTGGAGAATTTAGTGATTCCGACCCTGATCTTGGGTCAACATGGAGCCTCTGGAACGTGTAAGTGGATAAATGGTTGACTATGGATGCGAAACGAACCCCATGCTGAAGTGCTATCGTCTGCTTAATATATTCAGTATTCTCTGTACAGTCTTCCAAACACTGTCGGCACCTATCAGAGGTGTTAAGTTTAGCTTGTTGAGATGGTAGTTAAGTGAGCAGTGTCCAGTGCGGAAGCCTGTAAGAAGTAGTACACTTGATTAGGATGAGGATGACTTCTCTTATTCTTTGAGTGGTTGATGAAAAGATCCGTTTCCTACTGAATTTTTGTCTAATGCATCTTTAGTGCGCCCAATGCACCTCTGCCTGAAAGACAGATATAGGGCAACCAAAAGAAACTGCTTAAAGTTCGGCCCGCTGATCCCGGGTCGATACTGTTTTCCAGTTTTGATCTATCAGTGTGGAATTGTTGGGGAATAGAATACTAAGGACGGGAACATTTAAGAATTTTGATCATTCTAATCGCACTCATTTTTTTCTCTTTAGAGAAGTTAAAAGCTGCATGAAGTGTTAAAAAATCAGACAGAGTACTATTAAAATGTTTTAGCACCCCAAATGGAGCTGAAAGCAGTTGTCAGAAATCCCATGCAAAGGCATGTACGCAGGTGGACTTATGTGGGTTGGATTGAACATTATAAAGTTATTATCCATCAACAGATGAAGATACAACTTATTATTTTTAATGAGATGCCAAAATAATAATACGCAAAATCTCCTCTTTAAGAATCATGTTAATAAATCAACTTACCTAAGAAACCGCCTGTTAAAAACCTTTTTAGAATAAAAATAAGCAGCCTTGACAGTGCAATAAAATATTTTATTAATTTTATTATTTGCTTTCGGACGCAAACACCCACCCACTTTCGATGACCTATCTGCCGCTTGCGTGTGCTATATGACACTCGGAAATGGAAGATCCACCTCCCATACTTGGTCTTAAGAACAAGTTTCACTTCTAATCCCGTTATGACAATATCTGCTTCTGGAAGCAAAATAATAAGCGTGATGTCAGCAGACTCCAATGGTAATTATCGGATTCAAATCCTACTTCGGCATGCTTTCTTCGTGCTCCCATTCCACTCCGTGTGTACCCAACTGAAAGCAGGAAAAGCAATGCAAACCAACAGAAAACCGGAACATGGAAGTATTTGCGGTTAACTGACTTACTAATGGCGGCATCATGCGTCTTGCACTTCCCAGATGCACGCAAGTTCATGAAGAGACGGCCACCCTTTGCTTGCTACTGATTCTTTCTCTAAAACACCGCTTGAGTGGTTCTTAAAAATTCACATTCGAGGTGAGGTGACAGTCAACGTCGTCGTAGTCGTAGTCGCTTACAACTGTCACAGTCACTGCGGCTATTACATCCGAGTATGCGGCTCAACGTTACTGAAGCCGTACACTCCACTGGTTGGTTGGTAAGTTTAACAACGTGTGAAATACAAGAAGTATCTCCGTATCTTTGTATCTTAAAACTGCTAACCAAACCGATACATCCAGTTAGTATGTTTTGAGTCGCCGTCGCAGTAGGTACACTCCACACGTGAACTTATTGGCGCTTTTTTGTCAAAAAGACCAAGCAACAGAAAGAGAGCTAGTGCGGGCATTTTTTCGTGTGCGTATTCGTGGTTAAAGTGAAAGGCGCCAGTGGAGGCCTGAGTGGAGAAAATTTTCCCGAAAAGAGATCGTGTCGTGGTCGTTGTTATCGATTTCGTTTTCATTTGAACCAGCAGAGGTGCTGCAAAGACTTAGTGCGTTCGGGCTCGCGTAGTACACGACTAATCAGCTTACGTGCGGTGACTGGGAATAGGTAATCGCTGGGCATTTGGTTGCAAGACAGTCTTTAGAAATAAAAACTGCTTGGCAAATAACAGCGTACCGCACTGCAAATTATAATTTAAATTCGAATTGAGACTCGCGTTACACCGGGTAACTTAAGACTACGACTGGAGGCGGTTTTATGTGACTTGTGTGGTCACGGCGTTGACACAGTTTTCTCACGAACATACAAAACAACATCGTAAACTATTTAGGACATTGTCTAGGTGTATCTGTGTGAAGTAACACAAACTTGAAAATTGCCTATTTTTGGATTATGGATTAAAACCTAAACGGAAGCAGAAAATAATTATTAAGTGAGTATCCTTGGGGAATAGTAATGGATCCTTTGACCTCAATCACAAGACAAGAGACAGGCAGCTATCAAAAAACAAGAGGGAGAAAAAAAAAATTAAATATAGAAAAAAAAAACCAGTTCACTCGAATTGAAAGCTTGGGCGATCGATGATATAGGTTTGCAGATCGAGTTTTCCAATTTCAGACACTCGATGAAATTGTAGAAGAAACAAGTTACAACGAGAGACCTGTTTTTCCTCTAGACAAGATTTTAGGGCGTTTTGTTTCATTTTTGTTGTCGTTATTGATTTTCATTTCCTTTAGACTAAAGTGAGTCATGTATGTCGCTTTAGTCAGAGAGCGTCAGATGCTAACAATATAAGACAATGAGGTCCAAATAAAAGAACATGAACTCGTTTTACACGACTTTTTGCCTTACGCTCAGAGTCTTAACAGTATTGGAACAGAACGTGTAAGTTTGTAGTTCGTTGACAGATCTGTTTTTGGAATACTGCTGCTTGTTTCATTTCCATTTAATCCCTGTCATAGCTCCCTTGTCGTCATATGAGTTGAGTTTGAGTCATTAAATTTTAACTTCCGGTTATTCAAGGGAAGTTGATAGTAGGTAGTGAAATACAACTAACTTAGCTCAATAACTTGGATTGAAAAAAGAGGCCCGTTGAACTTTGACAAGGGATAGAAGGGTCGAAAGCGAATGTTCACAAAATATGAAAATCCAACCATAAATAGAAACCATTCAAGTTAGAATCAGATAAGGTTACGTGTTTCTTTTGATGGCGCTACACAGTTCGGAGAAAACTAGGACCTCAAACAACAAACTTTAGCCAGTTTTCCCTTCTGCGTAGTTCCTCAGGAATAGAGTAGAAGACCTTTTGGGCTGGAACATCTATTACCTTGCCACCATCATTTGACTTCTTTGACCGCGGGAGATGGCCCTGTACAGTTCGTACTTTGAGCTTCTTCTCAAACTGTCAACATTTTCTTTTGTCTTTAACGAAGGCTTTAATTTTGTACGATGTGGATCTTGTATAGGCTTACCTTGTTTTTTTTTTATAGGGCTTTACTGCATTCGGTTCTTGTCTGTACGTCACACACATATATAGCAATGACCTAGTAAGGATGTCAGCATTTTTGCTGGACTGGACTATGTGTCCAGGTAAATTTATCCTGCTTATAGCTCTAATTGTAATTCTTATAAAAAGAATAGCTGTAGTCCTATTAGAGTGACAAGAAGCTCTTGCTTAGAAACATTACCAAAATCCTTAACAAGGCTTTTTTAATTGTCTTTAGGAAGAAAACAGAATTAAATACCAGTCGTTCTAAGAACTCTGTGCTACAGTATGAATATCATTTAGCGCTAAGGGATGTGGATTATGGCACAAAATGTGTCATAAGTTTGATGAGAGAAATTGGTTTCATAAAACTAAGAGCAAAGATGGTTGCAATTTTCCTTCTGTCACACTGATGTCGCTCACTTGGCATCATATTTGATCCATTTCCCCGCTTCAGTTACTTCACTTGCAAGTTCAAAGACATAGTCCTACTTAGAAATACCTTCACCCAATGAATGATAGTTCAGTTGTGGTTGACCAGTTTAACTAAAAATTACCTTCAGGGTTGGCTTTAATTTTTGCTTTAGCACACCGCAACAGCACCACACAGTTCGTACATTAAAATAAAAAAGTACTGATAAATGGAAATGTTTTCGAGTAACAAAGTTGTGATACACTTAATTATCAGAGACATTGTCGAAAAACATTGCTGTAATATATAATGATTTTACCTCAAAGAATGTTAATTTAGGTTGATGGTTAAAATCCAAAGAGTTCTCGGTAAAATATAAGAGCTATAGCCCAATGAGTCCTGAGATAATACCAGTATTTTGTAGATTGACTCGATAATTGTAACATTTTTCATGGAAATTGATTTTCTTAATGAATGGCTTTTAAACATTACATACTTGGTCTACTTTTATAGGGCCAATAACCTGCCGGACTAAGTGGCTATACAAATGATAGGTTAACATTCAATTAATTTTAAAGTTTACATTAATTAATAGTTGTAAATGTTTTGTTGTTTTCTCTTTAGTCGAGCTATTTGTGTTTGACTTCATTTTGAATTTCATTAATTATTTCAACTTTTTTCCTTGGTCCATTCGATTAAAGTTACCTAATGTTGAATGTCTTATGATCCAGCTTAATGTGCCTGCTTTTCCGGTATGGATTCATTTTTAATTTTTGAGTTAAATGTTTTTTTTTTTTTAACGTCTCATTATTAGCTAATTTAAAGTTGATTTGTCGATGGTTATTTGTCATTTGTTTTTCACTAAAATTAAATGATGATATCGATAAACTATTAGCTAAGTAGATTAATTGATGGTAATGACTTCTATGCGATACCTTCTTGACCAAAAAGAAAAAAAAAAAATCCGTAGCTATCCTTTTTTCACAAAAGTTAGCGTTTTTAAAATCTTAAGATGGTGAGAGAGCTGCAGTTTTATTCAGTTGGTTGAGGTCCTATTTCACTCGTGCGAACTACCTAAGGCAACGTCTTTCTCTAGTGCGTTCCTTCGATTTGGATTGATTTGCTAGTCTTACAATTCAACAACCATCCGCATTCGATAAAATCCATGCTTCAGCACCATAGAGTAGGACTGGGATATTAAGGGCCGTACATAGAGTCCCCTTAGTTATTCGAGATAGAGCCTTACGATTCAGTTGCCTTTTCAAACAGTGAGAGTTGGCAAAAGTTATTTGTTATCAAAAATAATAGCACTACCTCGAAGTTATAGCTCTCAACAGTGGTGTTCTGCCGATTCGTCGATATTGGATGTACAACTCGTGAAAATAAAAATTAAGCACCCTGATTTGGATGCTACTTAACTAAAATTCATCGATGTATGCCTTTCAACCTTAATAACTTTACGTTCAGGAGATTTACTAAGCAATGAGGCTTATTATTTTCTTTTTTCTTTTTTTTTTTTGAAACATCTATCGGTTTTCCACACCCAAGGCCCTAGAACACCTCAAAATAATGTAACTAATGATACCTTTCATTTTATGAGTTTTGGAAAAGTTTTATATGGCATACTTTGTGCAAGAGAAAGATGAACCTCGTTCATCAAATATACTTATTGGTCAGTCTCTTAAGTATTCAAGATGTAAAGATGATTGATGATGATGGTTAATTTTAATGATTTTACCCAGCTTGATTGAGGTCATAACTGAAGAAGTGTTTCTATATCAGGCAACAGTCTTCAATATGTTTCCACAAACAATACTCTGCAGTTCAGTGTCGCATATCAAGCTCCTTTAGAACGCGCTTCCCAAGATGAGGTGTGTCTTTAGTGTGACATCAGTCAATTTTACCACGATCGTGATTGGTGATGACTGATGATATATTGGAGAGTCTTTCAAACAGGGATATTCTATAGACTCCAGCTATTAAGACATCTATCGGTCAGTCTCTTGTTCTGCGCACGGCGAAGCTTCTGTTCGTTAAAAATTCCAACTCTGAATTAAGTTGCGACCAAAGTGTATTTAAAAAGCCGCTGTTCGCCACATGGCTTGCTGTAATTGACCATCTGGGAATAGTGAGTTTGTTGTATGGATTCAATTTCTACCTATCAAATGTACTTCAGTTTGCTCCAAACCGGTTTCTTTCAAGAGATGTAAACCAATTTTTACAAAACACTATCACTTCCCTAGACATTTCGACTTGATTAAATAAAATATTTTATCTTTAAATATATTTTTCATAAAAATATCTGTATGACGTTAATTTTTCAAACGATTAACATAAACCCACGACTTAACCTGACTTAACGTCAAAGACACTTGAAAGAGGTGCTACCACCTCTAATTTTACACAACCAGCGTCTTTGTTTAATGTTTCATTAGCTTAATTAAAAATACGATTTCTTTCAGTGTACCTGTTTGACCGGAAGACTTCAAAATTACACCCAATCCGACTACAGATTCATGCGTCACATCTTGGCTTCTAAGAATCTACCTCCAGCTCAGAATGCATAGTCACTTTTATCTAAGCTTGTTAAAATTGTATATCCAGTCTCTAGTTTTTTTTTTTTGTTTGTTTGTTTATTATATAAGTAAAGCGTGCAAAACATAAGATAAGCACTTTAAGCTTTCTCTTTGGTTTTATGTCGTTTAGCGTCCATGTTTTGAATGCAAATTATACTGGACGTCGTACAACTTGGACCTTTGTTGAGGCTGGCGGCGCCAACGAAAAAAAAAAAAAAAACTTCCATCGACTTTAAAACGCTTCCTATTTTCTAATCTATGCAATTTTGTACAGTTTACGTAATCCGTGTTGTTTTACATTCCGCCTTGGAGTTAACAGTCACTGCCGCCATTGAATGCAGTAATACGTTTTGATTTTGATTTGTTTATATACCAAGGCGTGGGGGAAGTATCCACAAGTAATTGGCCCAGTAAGTGGGGAAAACAAATTGAAATTGGTTGCATTGCACGACATGAATCGAGAGTTGTAGACAGAGCCAAAGCGATAGCTATCAAAGCACAATGACTCATAATTGAGTTGTTAATTCGCTTCTTTATTACTTTCGTTTTGTTTTTTTATTTTTAATTGAATCGTTAAGTGCATGTGTGGTTAACCACTCTCGGTCATCGATTTAAGATACTTTTTTTTTTTCAATATAATATTCCACAAATGAAAGTGTGATAGGGTGTTTAACTTTCCATTTTAACTTTTACTAACGAATGACAATACAAACCGAACAATAAAAAAAAAACCCCTTTAAATCTTATGCAAGCGGGTTAACATTTTTAAAAATGAGCGCTTCGAGGCACTCTTGAAGCTCCCCATACTTAAAAGTGACGGAAGAAGGCCGATCTAGTGGTCAGATATGTAGGTATATTCAGTTTCACCGTTGCGTCGCCCCAATCACTTCAAAGTGTGACTGCCTCACTTAATGAATACAATCATTTTGAATAGAGAAATACCCCAGCATTAGCAGATCTTATCGCGTCATAATGCAAATCTATCTCTCACATTAGTTTTCTTTTAGGTTAAGACATGGGAAAGTATGCAAAAATCCAACAAATAGATACAGTGTGCACAAAAAACTTTATGCAGATTGTTGAAAATATAAAATGTCAGTAGACTTTAACAAAAACTGAAAGTTACTCTTGATGCTAATTACCGACGTCAATTTTAAAACGAACGTGAACAATGTGAGTGAGAAGAAATCTTTTCAATTATTTTTTGTGAAATTCATTGCGGCTATTTAAGATGCTCATTGCTGTTCCAAACGATAACAAGAGAGGAATGTTTGGCTAGTTTTGATCTTTAACTAACTAATACAGCAGACAACTAGAAACTGTCAAAAGATTGTTAGTGTAACAGGTTGTTACCAACAGTACTATCAGTATTGCATATGATGGAGAATCTTTTATTTCAAGCAAATCAATCAGTTTAAAAAAAGAAGAATTGTGATTCAATCCGCGATTTCCGTCCGGAATAAGGAGAGTTTTGCATAATGGCACCAAATGACTGTAAACTCACCCTTAAGTCTGCTTAATTCTTGTTAAATCAGAAAGTGAGGCACAAAAAAAAATGCAATGTCCTGAGGCTCAGCCCTATCGAACATCATTTCATCTTCAACAAGACGGTCAGTATGATTTTCGGGAAAAACGGTCCACTGGCGATCTTGTGGGTTTCCTTTCTGAAAAGAGGAAAAGTGTTGACCAACATCGCGAATGCAAAATAGTTGCGTTAGATATCTCAAAAACTTTTAATAGAGTGTGGCATGAGGCCTTCGTAAACAAGCTTTAAGTACAGGTAGTAGGTACTATCTGAATGTCTATTAATTATCCAGTGTTTTCTCATGTCTCTGAAGCGGGACACTTACGTAACCAAATTAAAAATGAGCAGAGCTGATATCGAAAAAACAAATGGTTTGTCAATGCTTTGCATGCATGTTTGTCTGAACTTTCGTTGGAAACAGTAAATCACAGATGCTGCTAGAGGTGATGCTAGATGCTTCGGAGCTATAAAGAGTTCCCGCACCATGCTTAAATTTACTCGATCGTGTTCAGCTGCAAGCGTTCCATCGGTTCACTTGAAGTCTTATTCCTTTCTTCGAACAGCGACGCAATGATGGATGCTTAACGCTTCTTACCCTTTTTTTTTTATCACAACATCATGACGTTTACGTAGAAATGTAGCATAATCTCACCAATCAGGCGTTGAATCTCAGCTTTGAATACCGAAATTAGTCGTGGTTTACTGGTATAAAGCAGAAATTTAATAAAACTCCACAAGCAAGTTACACTGCATCAAATCGCACAATCTTGCTGGTCAATAGATCTCATCAGTCTTTGCGATAACATTGCCAGGAATTTGTTGCCATAGCCAATCAATTGTTCCCCACGCAGTATGACAGGTTGCGCCAAACTGCAGTTGAAGCTACAAGAATTCGGTGACATTTGCCCAAAAGTACGCCCCAATAATGTACTCCGCTTGTCCAAAGGAAGCATTGATCTTTAGCGGATCACTTAAGAACTTTCTGTGCTCCTAATTTGGCAATTAAGTTTGTTCACAAAGCCACCTAGTTTAAAGAGCTCCTCGCCTCTTCTCAAAATTGTCGTTCTCTTCTTGGTTTTCCTAAAATAGAGTTCCTTTGTCAACAAGACTTGCAAGCATGTTGCAGGTGTTTTTTTTTCGAATTCGCTGCAAAAAGCTTTTCAAACTGTTTTATGAACAATACCAAATTGATATTCCCAGACCCTCAGCGGACCCTGACCGAATGGGATGAACACGCATACGTGTTCCTTGATCCATAACCGACTTAGTTTCTACAAATTTCTCAATCAATCTCATTGCATAAACTTTGTCAAATATCTACTTATAGTTTTCATCATACCTGTAATGTGTTTTCACAATAATGAGGCGTTGCTCCTTCATTTAGCGTTTCATGGCTAATTATCGCAACGATAGATAATTGCAAATGATTTTTTATAGCACAGGACTTGAGTTATAAAGGTCTTGAACTTGCAGACAGTTTTATGGGCACAAGTTTTGTGTGCTAAAGATCGTAAACTTGCAGAAAATGTTGTCTGTCCTTAAAGTTGTTTCAGTTAATAAAACTTATACTGCCAGGTATACATTTTTCTCGTTTTTCTTCTTTTTGAAAAGTGTTCATATTCTTGTATGTAAAACTTTCAAATGAAAGTGAATGCCTATCAATTTAATGCTTATTGCCGGCAAAACCAATCAATGTACGGACCAGCAAAGGTTAATTGAGTTTATATTCCATTTTTGGTCACAAATTAGTTGGCACCTCAGTCATTTGCATTCACTATTCATACCGCCCCAAGGTATCAATTACCCCAAAATTCAACCTTGATCAATCGTTTAAGGAAGTGGTTCTCTTTACCACCTATGATGGTGTGGTAATTGAAACTATTACTTAGCATACTTGTCATAAAAATTAATTCGAACTAGACCATAAAAAGCTCTCTAGCTCGTTGAAAATAGTTTATTAAACGAGCTAGTGTCTGAGAAATTCAAATTAGCCAAACCAACCTTCGGTGGAGTATTAAACAATAATAATAATTTTCCACACGTACATATCAATCACTTGGCTGTTACCTGGTGTAGCCTTCCACCGGAGACACAAAAGAAACTACTGCTTCGGATTTAGTTTTCCCAGCTCTCAAGTTGTAAATTTCATTAAGTGGCATCGGTGACTCGATGAAAAGAAAACATTGCCAACTGACTCAATGGCCTACAACAGCAGCAGCATTGGCCACAGCAGATGAAGATATCTCATAGAGATCTCACATCGCAGAGTTGATGGAGATGGCGCAGATGCAATCGCTGGGGAAACTTTCCCTTCGAATAAACAAAACCACTAACATGGCGGATGAAGTCTCACAATTGTTCCCATTTTCACAGATGAAATGACTTTGCTAGCGACCGAAGATAGAGAATTTGTTATTAAGATGTAGGAGATGTAAAGGGGCGGAAGCCACATGCAGGACAGACACTGTAGTTAAAAAGTTTTTAGTCATTATTATGTTGTCATTTGAAAAATGAGTCCAATAAAAAACTTAAGTATGTTTACAATAGTGTACAGCCTACTTTGTAATCATTTTCGTTGAAGGTTTTAGAGGAAGATTGTTGGACCGTATTGAATATATTTTTAAGGGTGTCGCAAATAATGCTGATAAGATGAATTGCTATATGCTCTCTACAAAGTTTTCACCCACTGTCCTGAATTTTGATCATCAAAGTGCAGGTCAAATTATCTGACAACAGAATATAAATCGTCGTCGCCGTTGAACAGAAGTGTTCTTCCACTGACTCCGATTCTACTAATAGATTTCCCTGTTTTCTATAGACATCTCTTAAATTTTTCCGATTCCATGCCTATTGTGCTTTTCCTTTTTTCTTTTGAAAAATCGATGCTCTTCGCTTCATTCCCGATTTTAAAGATTACGATCTGTTCTTGTTTTTTTCCCGTATCAAACCTAACATGCCAGTTGGTTTAACATGGATTAACTGATGAGTTGTCCCCAATGTGGTTGTCCTAAAGTCGGTCTTTTATCTTTGGACCATTCATTTAGTTTACCACTAGTCTGAATCTTTTTCCAAAACTCTGCTACAAAAGTGAACTGGCCAGAATCGATGTTTGCCTTCAGAACTTTTAGATCAATTTGGATGGTTTCTTTTTTTCTTTTTGATTTTGTGGGACCATCGGGTCTCCTTGCAAACCACTCTCTATTAGTCACCGCTTTCTTTAGTTTTGCAGCAAAGTCCATCGGTCGAAATACATTTTCCAGCGCAGACTTACACATACTTCTGTCTCAAAGGGAACTATCGATAAGTATGCATGTATGCTCCTTTATTCTCATGACCTACTTTCAGAGAATTAATATTCTTGGGTTTAAAAAGGAGATTGTAGCATTAAGTGACTCATCGTCGACCTTTGTTATAGGTAGAGAATAAAGGAACAGAAGGGAAACTTGTGAATTGATTTATGACGAATATATAAAGGTTTCTTGGTCTTCTTGGCTGCAGCAGTATTTACGATTCATTGTGGAAGAATTTTCTGTGATTAAGTGCACGCTGCTTAAGGTTATCATTTTAAGTATTTTTAGATAGATGGATAGATCAAAACTCCGAAGCCGTTTTAGCAAAGCTTATTCATGGCAATCAAAAATACAATTGATTCATTAGACCCTTCACCTAACCGATAATCGATACAGCCACAACTTTGTTTTTACACAGACGAATCCAATTTGGACTGTGGAGTCTGTGCGAGCATTTACTCAAACGAACGACATTCCAGGCGGAGATACTAGGAATACCAAACGAAGATTTGATTCCCCGCAATTTGATAAGGGCAACATAATAAATAAACAGGACAAGTACGGATATGTCATACTCACAGCAACCAGTATGAGGCATTGGTTCATTGATGATCCCCTTCAACATCTACTACTGCAGCTTTCAGGATTTAAGAAGGAAGGGAATTCTCACACATTTCTTCTGCAGCTGTCTAGTCCTGGCTTGCACCAATCTTTTCTTACACTCTACAAGAACTGTTCACTCTTTTAGGATGGATTTAAAGACCCACGCTTAGATAAACTTTCTAAAAAGCGAATATAGACTTTAAAACGACGAGTCACTTGAGGTCTTACTATGAAAATAGCGCTTCAGTCCTATTTACATCCGCGATCATAATTACAAACCACTAAAGAATCCCAATATCTGCTTAATTTCTTGCTAGTGGTCCAGCACTCTGCCGATAGCAAAGTTTTTTTTTATTTTACTAGTTATTATTTGTTTTGTTAATTTCAAGACTCTAAGACCAAATTCACGAGCCTTCTTTTCAATTGCTAAATGACCTCTCATTGGAACCGTGAAATGTCAATAACATCTTACTATCCCAGTAGCACAACGGTCTTATGAAAGATAGTGTCACAAATTGCACTCGACCCCTGCTCAACTTCGACAAAAACTTTCAGGTCACCATCCCTAGTTAGTAAAAAGTGGTCCTCTAAGAAGAGGAAGAGACGATTTTCGATAAAGAGAAGAGAAGTTGCGGCTTTGAAAATGTTAATCAGGAAAATATCTTGACTTTTCCTTGATGTAGCCCCACTTGATTCTGTTGCAATCAAAGTAGAAGTAAAACAAGATATTTTAGAACTAGTGAATGTATATTTGAAGCCGTAGATGCTTCTCCATGAGTTCAATTATTCGCACTTCCAAGCTTATTTTTTTCTCCAAGGACTTGTTGCGAGTGTGTATGTATACGTTTAACAATTCCACAGCTATTGCCTTAATTAAAGGACTCTGATACGTTTCTGTTTTGTAAACGACTGTTCAAGAGACCATAAAAAGAAATATGTTTCCTAATTTTCACAGCCGGAATAAAAGGCTCTACAACTTACAAACACCTTACCATTCCCCGTGTACTATGTACGTTCGAGTCAATAAACAAGTTTCTCTCTTCTCCAGTTTATTTTTATTTTATTTTATTGAAGCTGCCTTTTGAAATGCAAATGGCAAAGGTTCCCCTAAATTAGCTATGTACACGCAACAGAATAACACTATAAGCACGCAAAATCAACCGCAAACAACTCACACTCGTGTGTCGACATCGACAATGTTGATAGCTACTTTCTCCAATTTTAACTTAAGTAAAAAATAAAAAAAACAGAAAATTAAATAAATAAACACTTTGATCTGTAGAAACTTTTCAAGCTCTAGATGAGATGCAAAAAAAAAAGCAAGAACCGAACTCATTACAACTTTATCTTTTCTATTCCAGAAAAAAGAAGTACAAGTCACCGTCACCATCATCATTATCATCATGGCACAGAAGATTTTCTCCCAACAGCCAACATTAAATGCAATTAGCATTGGGCTCTGTCTGCTGTACACCTGCTGCACACTATTCACAACTTGCTCTGGTCATGGACGACTGATTGAGCCACCAAGTAGGGCGTCTGCATGGCGATATGGTTTCCAAACTCCTGCAGACTATAACGATCATGAATCGTATTGCGGTGGATATACGCGCCAATGGAAAGGTAACGAGGGTAAATGCGGAGAATGTGGTGACGCTTGGAACCTGCCCGAACCGAGACCACACGAATATGGTGGCAAATGGGGTCAGGGTGTGATTGTACGAAGATATAATCCAGGATCTGAGATGGTTATAAGGGTTGAACTGACCGCTAGTCATATGGGGTAAGCATTTACATTAAAGTGATGAAGACATGTTTGAATTATGAAATTATTATTATTTCTTTTTTTTTTATAGATATTTTGAGTTTCGATTGTGTCCAGAGCCCAGTGCAAAGCAAGATTGCTTAGATAAGAATTTATTGACGATTACAGCAGGATCACCTATTCTACCAAGACCAGACGATTTAGAAACAAGGTTCTATCCCCGAAATGGAAGTCGAATTTATGAGATTAAGACACAATTGCCAGGTCAGTGTACAAGAAAAATGTGTGACCAAGGTGACTCTGCCATTACTTCTAGAAGAATGGAGTTTCAATCAGTTTAGTGCAATAGGGTTATCTTATCGTCAATCATCATTAAGATTCCGACTCGCTTTTATTATTTTCGATCGAAACTGGGTCAATATTTACCACGTGCTACAACTTTTGACGCTTGTAAATTCTAGGCATTGGGCTTTAAGGATTTTGTGAACAGCTTTCGTCAGAAGTTCAATCTTCCTAGCTATTTGCAAGGTGGATTACGTTTTTAAATTGTAACCTAGAGCTAGAAAGTTTGATGAATTACCTTATTAGCATCCAAATTGTAAGCTGTCATTTATAAGGTTGATAAAAAATCTTCGAAGTGGATCTCAACGACAATCCTTTGCCGCCACTCCATTTCACTTACGTACGCTATGAAGATGAGGTCAGTCACTTTTGCGTAGTACATCCATAATAAATTGAAAGACTCTTCTATACGAAGCATTGCTGTTCATGGTTGAATCCTCTTCTTCATGTGCCATCAATATACGTCAATAGGACTAAAGATCGTTTGATAAACCTCTTCCTCGAAAACTTTAAACTTTAAAACTTTAATTTTTTTGGCAGTTTTGTTCTTTTGTTTATATTGTTTCTCCTAGTACCGATATCCGCAAATATTTCAGAGTATCTAATGATTATCATATGCATTCACATGTCAAATGCAGTAAAATATTAGAGTTAACTTTAGTTCAGACTGTGTGTGCGTAGCAACAAAAACTAGTTCCATTTATTCAAATACATTCGAGAACGTCATGTCCCCAACAATTTATTCTTATGAATATGTTGCTTAAAATATTTTCCTATGTCATTCAACCTAAAGCGGCTAATAAAAGTTTAAATGATTGTCATTTAATTTTATAATCAACTACCAAGGTCAAAGTATGGATGACTAATGAGAAAGTCACTATTTGAGCCTCTTCGTGCCCAGAGCATCATGTGATGCAAGATACTTGTTGATGCAATAAACATATAATTTCAATTAAAAAATGTTTACATCACAACATCAATGAACCTTCGGATGTAAGCCCAAAATGTATGCATTTGCATTTTTTTTGTGGGTGATAAGGTAGGTAGGTAGGTAGTAGTGGTTGAAACTGGTGAACCTGCCAGAGACACAAGTAGCGCGGATGCGCCGTTTTGATACCACAACTCACGTAACCTGGAAGTTGATGGGCGCAGCTTAGAGTGTAATTTTCATATACATCCTGTGTAGTTGAGAAAATTGATAATATTGCAGAATTTAATATTAGAAATCTCAGAAAGTTCCTTGTAAAAGGGTTTTCCGAGAGTACGCTGTCTGTTTCTGGTTTGTGGGTGAAAATTTAAAATTCATAAATAGGAAATGGAGAACAGAAAGCTAGACAAGTGAGTTTACAAATCTTCTAAACAAGAATCTAGAACCATCTTTCTTTTCATTATGAAACTATTGAATTTGGTCGCACAGACATTGCTAAGATCGTTGGGCAATCGTAAAAGCTGCACATGCGTAGATATAGTGAACTATTTCAAAATAGAAGCCTTTTCAATCAGTTGAGACATTGGATTGACTGATCTCAGTAGCTCGGCCGAATTGAAGAATCGTAGAACATGTGATTTGGCTTTTCAATTCTATGTGCATAAGTGAGCCTTGTCTAGTGAACCAGTTAAGAAATGTCCAGGTTTGTTCAGAGACACCTAGAAGAGGAAGTTAGTATTTACTGAAAGCCAAGTGGCCGTTTGATGAAAGCATCCCTTCAGTTTTTGGTGTAAGAGTTCCACTTCAATCTAGATATGTAAGAGTATTTCATTTCATTACCAATTGCAACCGTAATAAGTATGAATTCGCTTGACGACAGGTTTTGTGACCAGAATCCTAATATTAGTTGTGCTTTCCTAGTTATCATCCATCCTGCTGCTCAATATACCTAAATTCGTTAAAACATTGAAAGAACGGTTCCTCAAAACGTGCGATAATATTGATATCGTCTGCGTAACCTAGCAGCTTAATGGCTTTCGCATTAACAAGTGCCCTGTGCAATATTGTTTTTGACCTTAGAAGGGACTGAATTCTACAGCTTAACTAAATCCGAGATATATGTGGAATTCGTGTGGGTATTGAATGCCACCATATGCGTGGACTAGGCTTACACTTGTAATATACTCGTACTTTGATAATCATTACAACATATAAGATAGGTCAAGTTCTACTCACTTGTCTTACTAATAAAAAATGTGTTTGGTTTTTTCTTCCCTTTCATATAGACATAAAATGCAGTAATTGTGTTCTCCAGTGGCGATACATAGCCGGCAACAATTGGGGCATGTGCGACAATGGAGTCGGTGCCGTCGGTTGTGGTCCACAAGAAGAGTTTCGTGCCTGTTCCGATATCGCAATTGGAGAAGGTGGCAAGACAACAATGCGTCCGTTCCGGCCAACGATCAAAACGAAAACCACATCTACCGTCACGCCACCATCATCCACAGAGGAAACTCAAACACAAGAAACCACAAAAGACCAAGAACCGTTGCCCGAGGTTTCACCATACCTTGCTCCACTTCTTGTGGCAATCACTCTACTCATTGTTCTATGCATCTTTGCCACAATTTATCTGTATCACTATCATGGTCAACGTGTTAAACAATTATTGCGCTGGAAGAACTCAAAAGATGGCAGCAGTGCGACGACAGGCGGTAATGGCACGACAAATATGCAAGAAGCTGCTCCTGCTGCCACTGATGTAAAAACTTCTATATTGGCTGTACCACCAATTCCACCGCCTAGAACCAAAAGACTGTCCCAAGTAAGAGAGATATCCGCTGATCAATCGAGCGTAGCATAAGCAAACCACATACCTACATTATTTTGTTTAACCAGAGGAATTTCGAATTATTTATGTATCTAGGTATATAAAAAAAGAAATAATAGTTCATCGTTTTTTTTTTTTATTATTATTAGGGTAACGTCGTATAAAATTCATTTATCGTAAAGAAAATTAAAACGAATCGAATCGAATATCTGTACGCTGAGAATGAAAACGTGTTTTGTTTAAATACTTTTTTTTAAGATATATATCTATACATGTATATATGTGATACAACAAAAAATAAAGATGATCTTTGATATTCAAAAACAAAAAAAATAATAAATTTAACAATAACTTACAAGTTTGTATTTTTTTCTTGTTGTTTTGGTGCGGATATGGAACATGTTTATAATGTTTTGAGTTGCAGTTCTATAGGAGGAGCACTAGTGGCATTTAGTGGGTGCAACGTATTGACTTGTGGGGTTAATTATATGCATACATATATGTATATACAATATACCACCTCATTGTATATCTTTTCTTTTCTCCTTCGTGATTGGTGCTGGATTTCTCCGCAGTTCAGAGACAGGATAGCTCTATATAATAATTTGGGGTAGGAAACCCTGAACCAGCAGGAATGACTTGGTAAGAAACATGCACCAACTCATCTTGCAAAATAAGGTCGGAAGAGATCATGCTCGATGAATTCAACCTTAGTATTGTTTGTCCGATCCTCAAGAAAGGAGACCCTTTAAATTGCGGCAACTAAAGAGGTATAAGTATCCTCAACATCGCATATAAAATCGTATCTACCGTATTGTGGGAGCGCCTAAAGCCCTTTGTTAACAACCTGACTAGTCTATATCAGTGTGACTTTAGACCAGGAAAGTCCACAACCGACCAAATTAGCACACTACGATAGATCTAGGAGAAAAATTCAGTCCTACTCAATGGCGCAAAGGCATAGACTTTAAAAAAAAATGGATGAAGTCGACCTAGAGAAAAGTCTTTCGGATGATGGTCTCGGGAAGAAGGTACAATGACGAACTGTTTGGGCTGAATAGCTACATCAACCTAGTCAAATGAGTCCAAGTACAACGACCTAGATGGTTGAGACATGTAGAGTGGACATAAAACCAGAATCTTCAAGTCTGACCCTGAGAAGCGCAGTAGAAGAAGACCGCGACTTGGGTGACGGACGCAAATAGAAAGGGACCTCAACTAACTTGGCCTGTGCAATTAGAGGCAGATAACTAAATATCGAGTTGACTGGAAATGTTTGTTGTTGTCGGATTGTAGCGCCATCATAAGCCAGTAAGTAAAACCCGATAGAATCCTCCTTTGGTCAAACCAAAACTTCAGCTTCAATAAAGACAATAATGACTTGCAGAGACAGCAAGTGTAATTTTATTTCTTGAAAACCAATATTCCAATGAACCTTTTAACTTAACAATAAAACTATCATTCTATATCACTAAATCTTTTCTGCTTCAATGCTGTTCTGATAACAAAAACTCATTGATCAGCTGTGATAGCTGTGGATTCTCCAGAATTGTTGAATGATTTCCTTCGAGTTCTCGAATTGTAACCTCATTGCTCGTCAATAAACTTAAGTCATAATCACTCGACATATTTGCTACAAGTTTAACCGATGGTCTGACTAAACAAATCGGTGCTTTGAGTTGCTTGAAAGAGGATTGATCAATTTCACCCGCAATGCGACACCGCTGAATAACCGCTGCTGCCTGGGCATTGATGTAATGTTCACTGAAGTTTTGTTGACGTTTGGCGTACTTCTTGAATGCAGTCAATTTTCCCTCTAACTCGGGCATATTTTCGAACATATTTCGGATACTTTCTTCAGACTCTTCCGGTAGTACTGTGGTAACAATGATTGACAGAACTAAAGCATCAAAGCTTTCCTTGGTAGCATCGCCGGAATAAGATGAAAATAGTTTGGAGATCAATGATGGTGAACCATCTATAAAAATAACTTTTCCCATGTGACCTAATTTTTCCAGAAGATGCACAGTCTTGGTTACTATTACTGTTCCATAGGAATACGCTACGATATGAAAGTCCTCACGTGGCTTTAGCATGGATGTTATTTGCTAGAAAGAAACATGGATAGAGGAGAATGGGAAAAGTGCACTCTAGTGTAACTTACCTCACATGCGAATTCTGCAATTTCATCGATCGATCTCATCTTTGCAGTCTTATGCAACTGAATGACATATGAAGGTGCATCAATTTTGCTACCCATATCCATCCAAATCTGTCCCGAAGAGCATTCAATGCCGGTGAAGAAAAATATTGGTTTACCCTTTTCCCCCTGATTGATTGGCACTACATCCTTCTCAAAGTTCTTATCGTCGCCCAGATTGCGAACCATTGCAGTGAACTGTTGGCGGGTGTCGGTAATATCGAATTCGATACCATCTTTACCTTGCTTCACGTGATCCTGTGAGTATTCTGCCAATTTCTGTAATGTTAGCGAACGAAGATCTTGGGGTGAGAGAAACAGATCAAAATCCCGCTCAAGAGTTTGTTTGATATCGACTCCCATTAGTGAATCCATGCCTAGCTCCGACAAAGTCGAGCTATATGACACTGATTTAGGATCTCGGATGCTCATAATGTTCATGACGGTTTCGAGAAGGGTCTCAGAACCGGCTTTACCTATTCGTTTCTCCGCCACAACCATACTGGCAACCAATGGATCTGGACAAGAGAGCAGGGTGTCTAATTCACACAGGCAAGATGAAATTCTTTGCTGCAGCGTTCCTCCAATTTCAAGATCAACTTTATCCTCGGCCATAACCGCCACTAACCCGACTTCACCAACTGCGCCCCACTCAATGGCTTTTCCTGGCAATCCATTGGCAACCCTGTTTTCGATGACTCGTTCCATAATTGAGTTTGCCATACCATAGTTTGTTTGACCAACGTTTCCACGACCACAAGAAACACTAGAGAAGATTACAAAATGTTGTAGGCTCGGGCAGAACCGTCGGGACAATTCGTCGAGATATATGGTAGCGACCGCCTTTGGTCCCAACGATTCCTTAAAGAGCGCAACAGTTTGGTTCTCGAAGAGTGCATCTTTCAGGACTACTGCCAAGTTGAAGATGCCACCAATTGGTCCCAGTACCATGGCGAGTTTGAGCAGTGCTTCACATCCGTGTTTGGTCGCAATGTTAACCGTACTTATGGAGACGTCACAGCCGTAGCTTTTCCAAGTTCTGATTAGAAAAAGACATTTTAGAGGGACTCTGTTATGCAATGGAATCGGACTACTTACTGTATCCTGTATGATTGGTAGCCATTAGATATACCACGACTAGAACTAAAAGCTATTTTACGGGCACCTCTCAATATCATCCAGTCAACGAGTTCTAAGCCAAAGCCTCCAAGACCACCTGGTACAACATACACTAGCTGCGGGGAGAAATACACAATCGGCAATACTTGTATCGGCAGCGTAGTCTTATCCTCAGCAGATTCTCTGACTTGAATAAGAACTTTTCCAATGTGTTTCCCACTGGCTAAAAACCGGAACGCTTGTTCCATTTCCTTGGCTGGAAAAACTGTACTCGGTAGAGGTTGAATGATTCCATTGGCGATGTCCTTAGATACAAGTTCAACAATTTCCTGAAACAAGAGAAGAATATGTTGTATGTTAAAAGGGTGAAAGCTTTAAGTCAAGTTTGTAGACAACTACAAACGTATGGCCACATCAGCCCTGAGTTGATTGCTCTGCTTTTACCTTGCTTACTGCTTGGTTATCATGCATCATCACCAAATCCAGAAAAACAGCAACGAATGAAATTTCTTTCAAAAACGGTGCCAGTCCCAATTGATTATCGCTGGCCATGTCGAATTTGCCAATTTCCAGGAAAACACCACCCACTCCCAAGCATTTGACCGAAGCAATTAGTTTCTCTTCAGCCAGTGAGTTCAAGACGAAGTCAACTCCTTTTCCATTGGTCTCTCTTTGAACCATAGACTCAAAAGATGTATCTCTGGAATTGCCAATGTGACTTTCTACAAAGAAACATTGATTGAGAACAACATCCAGTCGACAATGAAAATGTTTGTACCTTTCAATTGTGGGAACGTCTTAAGGAGGAAATTCTTCTTCTCGGGCGTACTCACAGTGGTAAACACCTCCAAGCCATAGGCCAATGCTGTCCGAATCGCTGACAGTCCTACGCCACCAGTGCCCGCATGGATGAGAATAGTCTTGCCCCTCCGAATGTCAGCACGGATAAAGAACGCATAGTAGACGGTGCAATAAACAACAGGAATTGTAGCAGCGTCACGCAACGACCAATGCTCAGGAACATCCAGACAAATATTTACCGATAAGTCGAGATGACTGGAGACTGCGGCTTTTGGCACGATACCCATGATCTTTTTGCCAGTCTTTGTATTCACGCCAGCAAACTCCATGCCTAGATAACATTCCTGCACCAAGCGGCCATCGCCTGCATCCAGGCGTCCAGTCGCTAACATAATATCCTTAAAGTTGAGACTGGAGTAAACGATTTTTATTTGTGATTTATTGGGATTTAGTTTTCCTTGTAACCACTTCAGTGAAGACATATCACCACGATGGAGAATATTTCCATACACATGACCTGAATACGGGGCCAAGGTGTAGTCCTTTGTTAGCTGCAGATGACGGTACGTACCCCATTGCCCCTAAAAAAGAATAGAAGTCTTGATTGAAACTTGCATTGCTTATATGACTTACCTTTTTGTATATATTCACAGCCATGCCTAGTGCCAACTGATTGGCATAGAAAGAATTTTTTGGATCAAAAGCAGGAGCATTGGGATCATCAATCAGCAAACATCGCGCCACTGTCTTAACGTATTCTTTTCGCAGACAGTTTGTCAGCCCTAGGACTCCATTGAATTTATCATTCTCTGCAATGAGAATCAAATCTTTTGTCGCCAAAATCCCTTGTGCTGTCTTAAGCCACTGGCAATCTGTGTCACTCGATGAAATCTTAAGGTACTTGATCTCAATGGAGCGAGGTTTACCATTCTTTCGAAGGAGCATCAGTTTCAGACCACTTTCCACATAAGGACAGATTGCAAGCACTGAAAATTCCTTCGGTATCGCAATATTTTTACCCGCATTTAGCACAAGCACAAGGTATGAGTTGTCAAGCAATTTCTCCGCTAGCGCAAGGACATCACCACCAGTTTGATCGATGATGAGATTACCGTCACGACACTCTAGAATATCTCCATTTCCAACAGACACACTCGCTGGCAAATTCTCATACTTGCTGGAGCTTAAGACCACATACTCCCCTGTTATCAGTGGTAGGTCCTCAATGGCATTCAAGAAATATTCAATTATTGGGCTTTGATTTGAGTTTGAAATTATTTCCACAAGTTTCAGTTTGGATGTCGAGTCATTCTCCAAAATTAACTGAACGACAAATCTACCAATGTCTTCCGGTCGCAGTGCTGGACATGGCAAATGCGGAACAAATTGATAACGTTCCAAGACTGGTAAGCCTGGTGGTTTTCTCCGCTGAACCTGGCTTGTCTCCATACCTATTAGTTCAATACCGCCAGCTATGGACCTACGTTCAAGATCATTTGAGTAAACGTCCACATATTTTTCACCAGCCACACAAGCCAGATGATAGCGTCCGAAAATTCGGATTTTATTTATTTTTGTCGGCAGACAAAGATCTCGCGAATCCTTCTTGACAATCTGTGCTTGCATCATACAGTCCATGAATGTTACCCAATTGGAATCCCATTTAATACGAGCAACTTGACCATCACCGCGTACTGATTCGACAGCTTTGAAGGCTCCACTGTAGTAGTAACCACGCAACTTGAGTTCTTTGTACAGATCTTTCGAGGACATGGTAAATTCTTCCCCATTTTTGGAATCAAATGGTTTGACGGTGATTTTTGCTGGCTTGACGGCATCCTTTATTTCCCGGATTACACCAGTTACAACTAAACTGTCTCCTTCTATGAGCTGGTGGGAAAAAGTTGGACGGGATAACAACAATAATAAAGATCTAAGTATGATCTAAGAGCTCTCCCAAATGTTAATATTTTTTTTGAAAAATTACCTCAAAATTTCCTGTCGCATAATGCATCATCACTGTTAGATCAATCTTGGTATCCATAGTAAGTGTGGTGGCTCTAAGGAATTTCACATTTTCCATCTCAACTGATTTATCGGTATACATCGCACTGTGATGCATAAACGCAAACGTTTTATAAACGCAATCCAAGTAGTACGTGGCTGGTACTAAGATCTTTCCGTCAATGTTGTGTCCCTCCAAGTATTTATTTTCCTCTAATTTCATATTGATGGTGAAAATTCTTTCCCCGCTCCTTTTTGAAATCATTTTATCGTAACTGTAGACTTGGAAATCATCGCGATGATCCCATTCAATAAGATTACTGATTGTGTCGGTGCCACGTGACACTGGCCAATCCACTTTTGGGTACAAGGTCTCCACTGGCACATTCAGCCCATTGGCATACAACCTGCAAAAAATAATTGTCAGGTATGTGTAAACGGTTCTTTAAAATACTTACTTTCCTAAAGCTGATAGGAAGAAGATATGATTGTCCTTATTGTTTCTCATAGTCAAACCGACATGAACGCCATTTGGAATGGAGGTCTTAAGAATTGACTGCAACAAGCCGTGTGGAGCGATTTCAACTGTCAAGCAGTTCTTCGGAAGTAGCTCTGAAGTTTCCTCGAAGAGAACGCTACTCAGAAGATTGTTTGTGTGATATTCAGCGGATGAAAGAAGTGATTCTGGGCGTGACCAGTGCGTATGTGGAACACTTGTACTCAACCATTTTGCGGATCGTTGTTTGGGATGTGGTATAACATATTTGAGGTATTTTAGGAGGTCTCCACCCAAATGAGCGATGTACCGAGAGTGGTAAGGGATGTTTGAGCAAGCAACTTCTCTTGCGAAAATATTCTGAGCCTTTAGTTGCGCCACGAATTGAGCAACATCATCTGCGGGACCGGATATTGTACTAGAATCAGGGCCATTGTGGCAAGCAACCTCAATGGATTCAGGCAACATGCCACGGATTGCCTTGTACGAGAGACCAACAGCAGCCATGGATCCTTTAATTTTTTCTTTCTCCAAACTGACCTTTCCTCTATAATAAGACGCTAAAATCGTTTGTTCTAGTGTGAAACATCCATCTGCATATGCGCAGCCCAACTCTCCAGTCGAATGTCCAATAATATAGTCGGGCTTCATGCCAAGCGTCTTGAGAACATCTACTAAAGCAATCTGAACTGCTGCGATACCAACAAGCGAATACATAATATTTTCAAATGTCTTGGGATTATCCGAAGTCAGGATCTGCACTAAATCTACTCCGGCTGGCTTGAGGGCATTATGGCACCGCTGAATTGAATCTCGAAATTGAGGAATCGCCATCAAGGCTGCACCCATTCCCACCCATTGGGAGCCCATGCCGCTGAACACCCAAACAATCGGTCGGATTACACCAGTATAATGTTGAATATCCCTCATAACGCAGCTTGGCATCTGTTCACCACTACCCTTGAGGATACTGAAACCTCTAAACACCATTCCAAGGATATCACCAGATTGAACATTGTTCAACAATGCAATAAATTCTGGATCCAATGGCTTGCTTTCAAGCATCTTGAAGATCCTCTCGACTGCTTCCTTGGTACGACCCGACCATAGAAACAGATATGGAAGACCCCCCTCTAAAACACCGCCAGGTACTTTCACTTTATCAAACTGCTTCACCAGTATGTGAGCATTAGCACCACCAAAGCCAAACGAATTCACTCCAGCATATGGTTTCTTCAGATCTGTGTTCTCACTGACCACTTTCAAGCGACCCTCCTGCAAGGCCGCAATTGTTTTCCTCGGCTTTTTAAAGTTTAAGTTCCCTGCGATCTTTCCACTTTGGAAGGCCAACATGACTTTAACCACTGAGCACAGTCCTGATGTTGGTTCTGAATGACCAATGTTCGATTTTACAGATCCTATGAGAAGTGGCTCTGAACGATACTTGCAAATAGCATTGTCAATTGCACGACACTCTTCAGGGTCACCTGCAACAGTTCCTGTACTGTGAGCCTCCATGTAGCCAATATCATTAACAGATATATCTACGTCTTTGTAGAACTCTGTCAAAAGCTTCTCCTGTACAAGACTAGAGGGATAGGTTATACCCTCGGATTTGTATCCATCACAATTTGATTTGCTATGTACCAGAGTAGCATATATTCGACGAGAGTCACGACGGCGTTGTAAAAAGATGACTGAAATAGCCTCAGAACGAACATATCCGTTGGCATTCTCATCCAATGGAGAGCACACACTCGTAGCTGATAGTACCCCCAGGCGAGAAAAGTGAACAGTAGTACTCGGATGGAGTATTAAATTTGTGCCACCAACTAAAGCTGCGTCTATCTCACCACTTCTCATCGCAGAATAAGCGACATCGATACCATACATTGAACTGGAACAGGCTGTGTCCAAATAAAAGGACGGACCCGTCAGACCCAAGCTATATGAGATCCGATTCGCATACATAGCTCGACTGCAACTGTATTCATAAAGAAGAAAAAGAAAAAGGCGAGTCAGAAAGTTGTCATTTGCGTCCCTGGAATACCTACCCAGTGATAGCAAAAGCTCCTTGCGATGTCGGATCATTGATAACATTCTTTTCGGTTTCTGAGAAACATGAAGCAATATAAACACCAGTTTTTGAACCACGAAGACTGCTCGGACTTATGCCAGCGTCCATTACGGCCATATATGCTTCTTCTAAAAGTATACGACACTGTGGATCCATTACATGCGCCTGCATGTGGTGAACTCCAAAGAAAGTGGCGTCAAATTTATCAATGCCAGAAATTCGACCACATCGCTTTGGTATATCTGCTTCTAGATGCTTCCAACGAGAGTCCGTATCTTCAAGCGTATCGACCTGGTGATTAAATTTAATAATAATTATTTAATGTAAAGTGTTTACAAGTACCAGCTTCGAACGATCCTGAGGCTGTAGTGAATTGGAAGTGAAATGTGTAGAAGACTGCTATCTCAAGCAGAAGTGGGTAGGAAACCTGATAAATAGGTAGGTATCTGTACTTCTCTTATTGGATTGTGCCCGATCACTTTAAAGAATGCACCCTGTTTCAACAAGGTCGGTAAAGAGCTCACCGATACCTTTGAAGTAAAAAAAGGGATTCACTTTCACGCGATTTCTTTAACAACGTCCTTTTGGGTGTATTCAATACTTATAGGTTTTTGTCACATGCACATTTCCTTTTCACCTACTTAGATACAGGTCGCGCAAGTGAACTGCGTGTCAATAAAATCAAGACAGGGTGATAGAAGAATCAAAGGGAAAACGGTGTAGTATTCACGGTCGGGTAGAAATATTGGAATATTTGTAGCCTAACTAATAAATAGTAGCTACCAAAAGGCGTTAAATAGACGTTGGGTCTTAGGTTCAGCCTAATAAATTAACATAAATTAATTTTGCACTTAATGAGAGTTTTTAAGGGATAAGTGTCACGGCCTTATTGAAACCTTCTCCCTATTCCCACTTGAGCACTTTTTTTTTTTCTTAAAAAGTGTCATTTGCCCTTACCACCCAGCTGTACTCCATTTCTGCTCCTTCGAACTACTTTAGTAGTACATATTTTATGGCGGTAGTTTGGTTGGTTTTAGGGGTCAAAATAATAGGCTGGCATAAGTCTTATTTTAATACCGTTTACTATCCGATCCGATTCGAAAATTAACCATCCAAAACATCATTCTTTAGATTGCCTCTGATGTTTTTAGTAAGTTTGAGTTTTGTTACTGATGGTCTTAGATAAAACTTTTGAAACCAAAATGTAGTGCCAATTGTAAACTTCGTTTATAAAACCCATGATGAGTAAGCCTAGTCCCTAATAGTGACTACAAAATTATCAAATTAAATCACATAGTCCTTGAAATGTCAAAAGGGCTTCAAATTTCCGTGCTGCCTACAATCACCGCTTAAGTTTTTAATTGATTTCACAAAATAATGAATAATCATCGTCGGTGTTTCGTGGCATTCGTTATGAAGCGGGCATAACAAGGCAATAATTTACTTTTTAAATTTGAATATTTGATGTTTATAAAGGGCATTGACATAGCTTCAATTATAACTGTGATAATTTATTCCAAACACTTTTACTGTAGGTAACCGTGCCTCGGAAGTTCTGAACAAATAAAAAAAAATTCCGGAAAACGGATATCCGTGATAGCAAATGATATTCTCTGTCAGACTTATGACAAATTTTAAATATTTCTTTCAAACTAACATCGAGTAGAAATCCTTGGTCTGCCAAGACCAATTTGTTGCACGGAGACTACAGGCTTTTACCTTGGTTTCGATAACCCTTCTATTCCATTTTGTCGACAAAAAAAATATATGTATGGTTGCACCCAGTGACGTTTGCTGTTTGATGTTTCTTCATTATCTCTTTAGCTTTATTTCAATGCTCTTTCATTCTTTACGAAAGAAAGAAGCTTAAATGTAAACATCTTGTTGGATATGTAGACTTAAGTGATGTGCACAGGAGTTTAAAAGTCTCCATGGGGATGCGAAGATCAGTTAAAGGTTCAGAAAAAAATGAAATATATGCATATTTTTTTCTTTTGTCGGATGAGTAGGGTGTATTGAGACTTAAAGACTGTTCCCTTGTATATCAACAAAAAAAAAAAACGCAGCAGTTGTACTAAAAGAATGTCAGTGTTTCAATATGAATATGGAAACTATTGATTGATAGTTAGTGATAGAGTATATGGCGCAGTCTAGTCAGAGTCAGGGCGGGCCTATATCTCACACTTTAAAGGGTTAGCCACGCTTTCCTTAATCGTTGAGCTTTTCAGAAAGAGTAAAATCAAAAAGAAACAGTGTAACAAAAATAAAAACCGATAGTCAGAGTGACTAAAAGTCATTGATTAAGATGCATAGACCGCATGAACAGCCAATTACAAATTCGATCATGATTATTATTTACTCTAGATTGATCTGTGTTATAAGCTGCTGATTATACTGAAGAGCTCGAGCTCTAGAAACAACAAACCTACCAAGTCGTTCCATAAAACCACCTCTAGGCTGGCAATGACAAGTGTCTCGCGAAAAATATATCAAACACAACACAAATGGCTTTGAGGAGCTAGGCCTTGACAATGACCGCCTTGCTAAATATATGTATTTGCATTTACATTTGCACCCTTAAAAAAAAAAGAAGGAAAACGCACCGACGCACGCATCGTCCGATAGCTTCATAAATATTCAAATAACCTGCGTGAGGTCAACTTACATAAAAAAATAAAAAACAATTCACTATTATTTAACACTTACTTTATTGTACAAATTGTGCTCGTATTCCGCAACGTTTTTCGACTTCGGGAAACGTCCTGACATGCCACTTATAACGATCTCGTCCCCCTCGTCAGTAGGATGCGAACGATAATATTGCTGTCGGGTCATATCGGGACGCGGGACCTCATTATCATTTTTAGGATTAGGTGCCATCTTTTTTTTTTTCTTAAATCACTATTTCAAACACTGTAGGTGTATCACTTAAATAAGGATCCCAATTAAGGTTTATTTTTTTGTATCCTTTAAGCTAGGATTGACTTTTCAACTTAAACTTAGTGGCTTTATAGAGAACTGGTGAATAGCAGTACAGCACACGATTGCCTATCCGCAATTGAATGTTCTTAATGTTGCTCCTGGTTTTTATTGTCTCAGGCACCTAGACCGGTGAATTGGTAATGAAAGCTAAATGAATAAGTCACTCATTCGTTATAATTGAGTTTTGTATTTGTGCAGATGTTTAATTAAATATTCTTTATTTTTTTTGTTCACTCATAAGTTTATAAATTATACGTTGCCTAGAGAAAACAGACTTAAAGACTCGATTTGTTATGGATGATAAATGTATGAGTCAGCGGTCTTGAAAAGAGTTTTTATTGGAGCAAGGGATTTTTTAAACTAGAGAGCAATACAAATTGCACGATGAAAACAAAACAAACAATACTTGGTAGGCAAGCGTTAAAAATCAACACGGGTTGAACCCCCTTGAAATGAATGCAATCGAATTATTTAGCCACAGTCCGTTGACTTAATTCAGAACGTTGTCGTCTAGTCGCAAGAATGCTAGAAGCTTTTACTTGTATTACCTAAGCTTTAAGAAGAGCTGCAGATTAGATAAGGAGGAATGGAAAGCTTCGTGACGATCTATACATTTAATTATAGTATAATTACATATTATATGATAGTTTTCAGAATACATATGTAAGAGTACATGTATGCTAGACTCAAGGTCGACTACATACACATATCGTTAAATTAAGTAAATTAGAAGTAAAATAGATGTCCTGAACCGAGAATCTAAAACAACGAATTGGTGCAAGTCTCCACTAAAACAATATTTATCAAATCAGGATTCCAAAAGTGGTTAAAAAACATGAGCTTCATTCGTGGTATGGAGGAATGGCATGATATACAAATTGCTCAATTGCTTCAGATCTTATAAACATCATGCTTACCAATCGCTTATTTCAATGCTTTCAACAATGGCTTTCCATAGAGAACAGTGCTGGATCCCTTGCTTTTCAACTTGAAGATCTCTGATTTGTCAAATACCACATCTAAGAAATTTGGGTATGCTATGCAGTGTAAGGATATAAAATCCTCGGAAGCAACCCAGTCTGCTGATCGAGCTGCCCTCGGAGATTATTTTCAGAATTTTTATTTCCCGATTAATTTCCACCTTCGTAACAACCTGACTTCCAATAAAAACGGCTGGAAGACTGAAAACCATAAAAGTATTATCCAGAAGTTTGTTGATTCGTCATAGGGTGCATCCGCAATCACATTTTGAGCAGCTGCTACTACTCGTTTATTGACCTATTTGGTTTAACAAGTCGATCATCAGCTAAATTTAACAATACTCGGTGACTTCAGATCAACACCCACAGAGTAGCTTTCTTTACTCAGCGACATAGCCCCTCCCAAGTTATGTGCAATAAAACCTTAATTCTAGAACACAACAAGATTTAATTCAACGCCGTCCTTACGACTCATAATAACCCCCTTTCAAGCCAATTTTCCAGACGAAGGTCGTGAAAACTGCCACAGAGGAAGGCCGTACACCTGCTAGCCTCAAACTCCATCACAACTTGGCAAGTACATATAGAGTAATGCACCCCTTGGATTAAGAACTCTGCAAATGAAGTGTCTGGCTCCAAGCTTTGCAGACAACTTTGAGTCACGCTAGACCGCACGTGGAATAACCATAGCCGTAGTGGTAGAAGCCGATTTTAATTGGGAATGGTATCGTCATCAAAATGCGACAGCCGTGCACCGTACCAGACAATGTATCACTCTTTAACTGAATGAATGCCCCATCCGAACTTACCCAGGAGATCTCGCATACATTTACCGTGCCGCCGGCCGCCAAGGCAATTTGTTGACTCGATAATCTAAACTTAAATCTTTAATTCTCCATAAAAATTGTTCTTGTTATTCATTTCATTTATATATGCAAGTTTACCTTGATCTTTACTGACCGATTTCTTTTCGGAAAACCTTGAATATCGAACTCCGTTTTAATGACACCGCGAATGCCGCAAGACTTGGTCTGAAGAACAAAAATCAGCGAGCTCGGAATCGAAGGTTGCAATTATTCTTCACAGGTCGGGCTCTACATAAATAAGTTACTAAGAATTGACCGAACAGAGCCAGATGTGCTATAGGAATATATTTCTAGAGGCGGAGAAATAATGAGGAACCAATTTAACATTCGAAAACAATCGTTTGGTGTTCAAAAATGGACTCTGAAGTCAGTGCTGGCGTCTTTGAACCCAGTTCTAAGATCTTAAAGTCATTTAGAATGTATTAAACTGTTCATGTCGAAACTAATGAGCTATGTTCCAACATCGTATGGTGCTCATCGATATATATGTACATGCCTGTACGTGCATATGTACATGTATCAACTCCTAGGAGTGGAATTCTCAAACGCTAAACTCTAAAAAGTCGATCATTGGTATAAAGGCAAGAATGGGATCAGTGACAAGGCTCATGGACCCAACCCTTCCTGTATCATTTCAAAATCAACATATTGTTGAAATCTGGTGCACTTTGGGTTTTCAAAATCTCTACACTAAATCTAATCAAAAATCACAAAGTCTTCGACTTTATTGCTGGTCCTCCGCGGCATTAATTATCGGAATGTTCGAAAGAAATACTGTAAATTATAAGAAATGGCAATAATACCTATACTAATTTAGGCAGGGGTTAATATAGAGTCCAGGTGTATATAATCGCAGGCGAAAATTAGAATAGAAATACATTATTGCCAAAAGCAAACATTTTGTGTTCAAGGACTTTATCTTTCCCGAAGTACATATAAACCCAAACTTTGTAAAAAAAACAAATTTCTTAGTCTGGTTTAGAAAGATAATTCCCAATGATTACAGACCACATCGAGCTGTTGTCCACAACCTTGAGACAAAGAATGACACACTCCCAACTCACCAGTGAAAAGTAAACTTAGTTTGACCTAGGCCTTCATACGATATGTATTTGTATGTAAATTACGCAAGGGATAGTTCGTTAGTTTTATTTTTATTTTTTTGAATATTGAGAAGGTTTGAGCTAATGAATAATGCTTGGGATTATTATCATTTTTGTATGCACTAACGAGTAAACTAACTTTTAGGCATTTTTTGGATTCGTGTTGAGTAATTAGAAAAATGTCTTACACATGAAAATTATTTAGAAAAAGAATTAATTGATATTTATTATTCGGACCATGTCGAATATTCGGATCAGGATATTAGTATCACGACAAAGAACTTGGAGGAGATTCTTGAGTGATAGATGGATTCTTCAGTATCTAGACTGTGGCTATGGTGTAGTGGTAAGCATCATCGCTTGTCACGTTGAAAGTTCCTGGATTAACTTCTGATATCAAGAAAGTCGATCAGCTGCTTGTCAACCCTCCTCCATAGGCATAACAGTGGTATAAGGGTGATCATTTGGGTTGATGAGTTAATCTTACTGGGTAATGATACTGTGAGTTATTTAGTATTAAGTAACACTAAAAAATTCTCTCTAGCTATTCTGGACACATCTAAAACCTAATATCACCTGAGTTTCAAAACCACTACATCAACACTCGCGCTGTGTGGATACATACAAAAAAACAGTAGAACCCGGTGTATCTGTACATTGAAGAAAAAGTAAAAAAAAACAGAACGGGGGCGACTAAAGAAGAGTAATACAACACAAATTAGTGATTTTTAGAATTATTTACTGTCTGTCTGTTTGTCTGTCCGTTTGTTTGTAAGCGCACATCTCCGAAACTACTGAACGGATTTTCATACAACTTTCACAGGTGGACAGAGCACAATTTGGAGCAGCATATAGGTTTTGTTTTATTAAAATCGGATGTCGGAAAAAAAGTTATCGTCATTTAAAGATTTTTGGAATTTACTTTTATATGTTAGAAAAAGTTAGATGTTAAGGGTTCAAGGCCTATAGACGTCACGAATGATTGTTTTAAAGACAAACCAGAAAACTTTGGTTAGAATTATAGAGCGTGTAAAATCAACAGGTGGCGCTGTTCATTATAAGAAAGCACTGTAGACATTTTTGCAGTAATCCACCTAACTGGCGTTATTCGAAAATTGGAATTGAGAATTTGGTAGGTAAGCTCTACAACAAAAACAAAGAAACACGTATTTTTCAAGTTGTAACTACGGGCTAAGATACAGGGTGTTAAAGTTTGCAGATTCATAGTATGCGAAATCGGTTCGTGATCGTGTGTTGTATTTGTTTTGCCTAGTTGAATCTGAATTTGAAAGTTCCATAGGTACAGACGATTTCTAGCAACGTAGTCTAAACCTGAGTATGTATTTAACGCGTTGCAAGCCGCGGGTGGACTGCTAGAAAAAAATAAGTCTTTTATCTATAGCATTGGAAAAAAGTATTCTTGCGCCTACGTGGTTGTTTTGACGGTCATTCCTGAAGACATGAATTAGATGGCTGAAGACATGCAAATCGGTCAAGACATCTCCGACAAAAATGGAATGGAAGATTTTCCATTTGAGTTGTTGGCGAGCAGGCTTCGTTCGCTGCGTTTGCTGCGCTTCAAAAAGAAGCAGACAAATTCTTCAGAAATCACTGTTTGAATTTTCAACATCACAAAGAGAATTGTTTGATGAATACGAAAGGAAAGCAAATGAAAAAATTGAGAATTACACTGATGGTAGCAAGCGTTCGCACCTAAGCAAAAGGCATCATGACAAATGGTGAGGCGGGAAGAGGTTGCACTTTGTGGAAGGGAATAACTCGAGGTCGAAACCTATTAACCAATATTGCGATTGCTTATATGTAGAACTTTCCCGTAGTATGAAAGCCTATACAAAAGTCAATTTTCTATGCTTTCTTACTGAATCTCCTTCTAAGACGAGTCTTGAAAGGTTAAGTGAACATTATTCCAAGAACATCGAGTCTAAGTTTATTAATGAAATGGTTCATGTTATGTCAAGGTCAGAAGATTTAAAAGCTCATAAAGAAGTGTCAGTATCGCGATACAAACTTGATGCAATCAACTTTCCCAAAGAAGTGCTGTGCAAAATATTTGTAACTCCTAAAACGGTATAAGACGATCAAATTGTTTGTCAAGATGGCCATGTTGGTGTCGATGGTAGTCGGGTGTAGATAGGTTGACAACTTAAATTCCGTGTTGGTCGAACGGTTAGACTTACTTACTTAAGGTGACGCTACAGTCCGGGGTGGACCTGGGCCTCAACCAACAAGCGTCTCCAGCCAGCTCGATCTTTAGCTAGCTGCCTCCAGTTTCGCACGCTAAGTTGGTTGAGGTCCCCTTCAACTTGCGTGCGCCACCTGAGTCGCGGTCTTCCTCTACAGCGCTGTCCCTCGGGGGCGGATTCGAAGATTTTTCGGGCCGGAGCATTGGTGTCCATCGGCTCTACATGACCCAGCCACCTCAGTCGTTGGGGTCGAACGGTTAGAGTAATGTCAAAATTGTTTGATATTCGTGTTGACAAATTGGTTGATAAACAACTTGATCGTCATTATTGTTTACTTAGTTTGAAAATGGACAATTGAATTTGTATGTAGTATATGTTCATTAAATAACTACAGCATTTTATTTTATTCAATTTCTAAATATGACGAGAAAAATTTAAATGTTTGTCAGCACTAGTTGCAAATGTTTTGCACAGCCCTGTAAGTTTGTCTCATGAATACGAACGCTGCTACTGGTGAATGAACCTTTTCGAAGCCAAAGCAACTGAAAAAAAATTACCGTTATTAATGACTCAAGCACGATTAAACTCACTGTGCGTTTTGCATAAGTCAGATTAGTATTCTGAAAAGGTAGTTTGGTAGGTAGTTGGTGCATAGTACCTAATAGTTGATTTGTAAAATTAGGAACATGTTACGAGATAAATTTCGATGCTGCCCCGAGAATGTTTGCACTCATTTTATCCCTTCGCTCGCCCAACCAGAACCTGTTGAGTGGCTTTTCTCTCGAGTTTCGAAAGTAGCGATTAAGTTGTCATAAGCTTATAGCCATCTTCAGTTTAATCAACTTGAAACAACTTCCAAATTTTTGCTAAACGGCTTACGATTTATTTGTGCGTAAGTGATAAATCAACATAACAAAAAGTCGTCCAATATATATTGTCCAACCATTGGACTATTTTTATTACATTCATAAAAACTAAACATTTTTTTTAACCGTCTTATATATTTTAATTTTAATTAAAAATAATTAACAGCTTTATAACTCGTTGGGCTGTAGAATGGCGTCAAAGGCATTGATAATCTGTGGCAGCGACGGATTGTCCAGCATTGTCAGGTGATTGCCTTCAATGAACTTTACTGCCACCTTGCCTTTAGTTAGTTTGGATAAACAATAGTCTTCATCGATGTCTTGCATTGCTATTTCCGATGGTCGCACCAGTGTTATAGGTGCATTTATTACTTCCAAACTTTCGATATCAACTTCAGCGGCCATTTTAATCCGATTAAATATAGCCCGCACCATCACATTGATATAATTCATGCTATAACGATTTTGTTTCTTCATAAGTTCAACGAATTTATCCGTTTTATTTTTGATTGTCTTAAGAGACAAGAAAATATGAGCCGCGGATTGCGCAGTTTCTTCTGTAAAAATTTGGCTTACGATGTGGGAGAAGAGGAAGTTGAAAATATCTTCATCACTGAAGTTGTCTGGCAAAAACCCTAAAGATAATTTTTTTAAGAAATGTGGAGCACCATCGATCAACACAAGTTTTCCTCGATAACCCGCTTTCTCTAGAAGGCTGGCAAGTTGAAGGGCTATGAATGATCCGAAAGAATGACCAATGATATAGAACTTCTCTGAAGATTTAAGAACTGATTTCACATTCTAAAATAAATAAAAAAGAGTCTTTAAATGTATACACTGTATATAAATTAAAACTCGTAAAGTGGGCATACCTCAAAAACAGCTTGAGATATTTCGGGAATCGTCGTTAGTTCCGCTGTTTGATAGAGTTGAAGAACTGCTGATTTTGAACTCAATTGCTTACCAATAATGTTCCATATTTGACTACCAGTTCCTTCCAAGCCTGGAATGATTATACTGGGATTCGAATTGATCATTCTAGCATCGGCAGAGGCAGGAAGTGGTAATAGAATCTCATAACAATTAGCCTCTTCTCCAAGATTTCGAAGAAGGAGATCCATTCCCAAAGAGGTGAACTCTGACGTTGGTATGGTTTTTAAAACTTCATATCCTTCTTTATCTTTGGCTTCGGTATATTCTTGTAATTTTTGTAAGTTTAGAGAACGCAACTCCTTAGGTGTGAGACACAACTCAAAGTCTCGTTCCAGAGTCTGCTTGATTTCTACGGCCATCAACGAATCCATACCCATTTCGGAGAGAGTCGTTCCAAGTGAAACCGATTTTAAGTCTCGAATGCCCATGATGTTCATAACGGTCTCTGTAATACTTAAATTGCCACCGCGTCCGACGCGCTTTTCAGCCACTACCATACTGGCTACAATTGCATCTGAAGACGATAGGAGATTGTCCAGCTCTTGAAGGCAAGAAGAGATTCTCTGTTGAAGGGTTCCACCGATCTCCATGTCTATCTTATCCTCGGCCATATCAGCAACTAAACCAACTTCTCCAACAGCACCCCATTGGATGGCTTTGGCGGGGAATCCATTAGCAATACGGTCTTCCACGATTCGTTCCATTACAGAATTGGCCATTCCGTAGTTAGTCTGGCCGGCATTACCTCTTCCACAAGATACGCTAGAAAACACTATGAAATGTTCCAACGCAGGACAACATTTACGGGATAGTTCATCAAGGTATTGGGTGGCCAACGCCTTGGGCGCGAAGCTTTCTATAAACTTGTCAACGGATTGATTTGAGAAGATTCCATCTCGAAGAACAACAGCAAGATTAAAGATTCCACCAACTGGACCCAGTTTCTTCGCTTCTTTAAGAAGGGATTCACAACCTCTTCGGGTCGTGATGTCTGCTGTATTTACAACTATCGTAGAACCATAGCTCTCCCAAAGCCTGTAAAAAGACTTTCTCAAATATGTGACCACAAAAGACATTTTCAACCTAAACTTACGCAATCCTGTAACTCTGATAGTCTTTGGAAATTCCTTGACGTGAATTCAAAACCAACTTTCTTGCTCCCCTGATCACCATCCAATCGGCTAACTCAAGTCCAAAACCTCCAAGTCCGCCCGGAATCACATAGGAAAGTTCAGGATTAAAATATACTTGTTTTAATACTGGTACCGGAATTGTGAGAGGTGACTCTGGATCATCGCGAATTTGAATCAGCACTTTACCCATATGCTTACCACCAACCAAGTGCCTAAATGCCTGTTCTATGTCACTTGCTGGGAAGACCGTGGTTGGCAGAGGTTGCACGATTCCAACAGCTATATCGTGATCAATCATTGATTTTAACTTCTGCAAGACAATGAACAATACAAATTAAGTCAAATCAGGAAAGCAGGGATACGGCTTACGTCAATAAGGCCATCAGGGGCATTATATAGGTTATCGGCTAACACGGCGTGGAATGTTATTCCCTTAAGGAAGCAATTCATTCCAAGTTTACTATCGTTCGCCATATCAAATTTACCAATTTCTAAGAAGTGTCCAGCTTTTCCAAGACATCGCACCGATGCCAAGAACTTATCTTCTGACAGAGAGTTCAGGACGAAGTCGACTCCTTTTCCATCGGTCTCCTGTTGAATCATCACTTCGAATGATGTGTCGCGTGAATTACCAATGTGAGATTCTTCAAAGAGATTTATGGATCAAAAAGTTATTTTTGGTTAAAGGGCCCATGAAAATCACCTTTCAATGCTGGGAATGTCTTCAACAGGAACTCTCTCTTCTGTGGTGTGCTCACAGTTGTAAACACCTCCAAACCATAAGCCATTGCAACTCTTATTGCTGCCAACCCAACTCCACCACTTCCGGCATGAATCAATATACTCTTACCTTCCCTTATATATGTTGATATGAAAAACGCATAATAGACCGTAGAATAGACAACTGGTACAGTGGCGGCCTCCTGAAGGGACCAGTTCTCTGGGACATCGAAATTTAAACGGAACGATTTCTCCACGTGAGACGCTAGGCCACCTTTTTGCAGCATACTCATAACCCTCTTGCCAGTTCGGGTATTAATTCCAGAATACTCAAAACCTAAGACCAGGCTTACATCCATCCGACTGCTACCGTAAAGTTCAACAGCTAGGCGGCCGGTAGCCAACATTACGTCACGGAAATTAATCGATGAGTATACGACTTTGATTTCACAGTTTTTGGGGTCTTGCTGACCTTCGAACCAGCGAAGAGAGGACAAGTCTCCACGATGGATGACGTTCCCATAAATGTGATCCGCTCGGGGAAGGTTTGGGCTTTCGCTGACTAATTGCAAATGACGGTAGGTTCCCCATTGACCCTTCAAAAGAAAGAAATATATTATTAACTGGAATGATGTGGACTCTGAATGCATAAGAAAAATATGTATAATTTAAAGGACGTAAATTGCAAAAGCCTAGAATAGCCAAATGCTTCAAGATTTTAAAGCTGTGAAGCACTACATAATAATCTACAGGCTAGCAAATAGGTGTCATCGTTAAAATAGATTAGATGAAGTTTACTCACGTTCCTATACACGTTAATTCCTAAACCAAGCGCCACTTGTTCTTTGTAAAACGGGTTTTCGATATCGAAAGAAGGTGCTGTTAAGTCATCCACAAACACACATCGAACCAAATGTCCATCGGGTTCCTTCCTCAAACAATTAACCAAGCCGATCAATCCATTAAGCTTCTCATTCTCAGCATATAGAACCACTGGACCTTTTGTCAGAGCTGTTTGAACCAACTCAATCCACGAAAACTCTTTATCATCCACAGAAACTCTTACGACACTTGCTTCCCCTCTGAACTTCACTTTCTGCTTTTGAAGAAGTAGAATTACTTCTTCTTCTGTTGTTGGGATTACCGCTACCAATTTGTATTCCACTGGAATCGACAATCGTGAATCAAATGCTTCGCCCTGGGTTTGACGAGCCACTAAGAATCCTCCATCTATTAGACTCTTCTGTGCTGTGACGAATATGTTTTCCTGACTCAATAGATTCTTTGCGATAATGAAATAACAGTTGGTCTGAGTTGAAAGCTTTCCATTTTCCACATGAACTCCTGTCAAATCCAAGGGCTGTTCACTCAAAAACATATAATCACCGGTGAGAAGTGGCAAGTCTTCGACTGCTTCAAGGAACCGACCTATAACCGGCACCACATTCCCAGTGTCTACTTCAACCACCTTCATTTTCAGTGCTGGTACATTTTCCAGGCCTATCTGGACGCAAATCCTAGCTGCGTCCATTGGAGTTAAAACTGGTGTCGGGAAATGTGGCACAAACTGATATCTCTCTAAAACTGGAATACCTGGTGGTCTCTTCCTCTGTATTGGACTGGCATGCAGTCCAATCATTTCAATACCACCGGCGACTACTCGATCAAACTTTGGATTGGCATAAACATCAAATACTCGATCTTCAGGGTTCATCTTCGACATTAAGTCAATGTGATGTTTTCCGTTGATGCGAAGCTTACGAATCTTTGTTGGTAACAAAAGAGTTCGGGAATCAGTGCCAACGATATGTATTTGCAACATGGCGTCCATAAACGTCACCCAATTGTATTGCCAATCTATTTTACCATAAAGACCATCACTACGGGCAGCACGCACAGCCCTGAAAGCTCCATTGTAGTGGTAACCTCTTAGCTTGAGTTCCTTGTAGAAATCTTTCTTGGACATCATAGGAGACTTTGATTCCTGGTCAATAGGTACGGGCAAAGGTGACGATGGGTTTAACATTTCCCGAATGCTGCCTGTCACCACTAAGCTGTTTGATTCAGTAATCTGTCAAAAAAGATTATCAAAATTCACTTAATGGAAAAAACATCAAAACGCACCTCAAAACTTCCAGTGCCATAGTGAATCATAACTGTCAACTCGACGTTGTCACTCAACGAAAGATTGGTGGCTCTTAAAAACTTGATATCTTCAAACTCTACTGGAAGTTCTGTGTATGTTGGAAACTGATGCATCATAGAAAATGTTTCCCAAACATAAAGCAAGTAGTAAGTGGCTGGAACCAGAATCTTTCCATCAATGACATGACCGCCCAAAAATTTCTCATCAGCTTTTAAATTGACTTCGAAAATACGCTCTCCACTCGACTTCGCAGTGTCGTATTTGGTCACAAACCAGTCTTCACTGTGATCCCATTTGATGAGAGCTGAGATACCAGGTGTATTTTGAGACACTGGAAACTGCACACGTGGATACAGGTTTTCTAATGACAAGGTGATACCGTTATTGAATAGTCTACAAAGAAAGAGTTATACATTAGAAGCAAGTCTTCAAACTCCAATTCACATCTTACTTTCCAAGTGCTCCAAGGAAGAACAATGCATTATTCTTATTCCCACGCTGGGTTAATGGAACATGTACTCCTCCCGGCATTGATCGTTTAAGAATCGCCTGCAGGAGACCATGTGGAGCAATCTCAATCGTCAAGGCATTCTTAGGCAGCAAAGCGAAACTCTCCTCAAACAACACACTGTTGAGAAGATTGTTTGCGTGATATTCCGCCGAACAGAGATTTCGTCCAGTTTGTTCCCATTCAACTTTGGGAACACTTGAACTGAGCCATTTTGAGGACCTTTGCTTTGGATTTGGAATGGTTTCCTTGAGATATTTCAGCAGTTGTGGTCCCATATGTGCAATATACCTCGAATGGTAAGCGATGTTTGAGCAGGGCACCTCCTTGGCAAACACACCTCGTTCTTTCAAGTCAGCTACAAATCGAGCAACATCCTCAGCTGGTCCCGAAATCGTACTGGAATCGGCTCCATTATGACATGCTACTTCAATGCTTTCCGGCAACATTCGCACAATCTGCTTATAGCCCAAGCCTACAGCAGCCATGGAACCATGTATCTTCTCGGTGTCCACGCTAACCTTGCCCCGATAATAAGCCGCCAAGATCATCTGCTCCGGAGTGAAGCCTCCATCAGCATAACCACAACCCAGTTCTCCAACAGAGTGTCCAATAATGTAGTCCGGCTCTAAATTTAAAGCTCTAAGTATGTCCACTAAACCAATTTGAATGGCGGCGATGCCCACGAATGAGTGAAGAATATTATCATAAGTGTGTTCATCGATTGAAGTTAAAATATCAATAAGATCCAACCCCTTTGGCTTCAGTGCTTGATGACAACGCTCCACGGAACTTCGAAAAATCGGAATATCCATCAAAGACCTACCCATCTCAGTCCACTGTGAGCCCATTCCACTGAATACCCAAACCAAGGGTCGTTTGATACCCGTAAAATGTTGCACATCCTTATTCAAGCACTTGGCATTCTCCAGGCCGTTTTTAGCAAAGATTCCGAAGCCTCGGAAGACTAATCCAGTCACTTCTTCTCTTTGAATATTGTGCAAGAGTGCCACGTATTCGGTATCAAGTGGATTTCGTTCAATTGAATCCAGAATAGATGTGACAGCTTCCTCAGTTCTACCAGCCCATCCTACAATCCTCGGAATGTCGTCAAATGGTAAGGCATTATTTATCTTTGGTTTGTCAAATGCCTTTAAAAGAGCATGGGCATTGGCACCTCCAAAACCAAACGAATTTACTCCAATATAAGGTTTGTGTAGGTCAGCAATATCGTTGACTACTAACAAGCGTCCTCCAGTCAAAGCAGGAATCTCTTCTCTGATAGCTTTAAAATTTATATTCGGTGGAATCTTGCCAGACTCAAGTGCAAAGATCACCTTAACCAGAGAACAAATACCCGAAGCCGGTTCGGTATGACCGATATTCGATTTCACCGAACCAACAAGGAGCGGCTCCTTCCGTTGGCTGCAAAGTACGTTGTCAATAGCCTGGCATTCCTCGGGATCACCGACAACTGTCCCTGTGCTGTGTGCCTCAAGGTAACCCAAGTCATTTGGCCTTATATCAACATCAGCGTAGAACTCTCGCAGGAGTTGCTCTTGAGTGTTCCCAGAGGGAAAAGTAATACCTTCGGACTTATAACCATCGCAATTAGTTTTCGAGTACATTACTTCTGCATAGATGCGCTTCGCATCTCTCTTGCGTTGTAAAAACAAACAGCTGATTGCCTCCGATCGGGTGTAACCAGAAGCGTCTCTGTCAAATGGTCTACAGAATCCGTCAGATGCTAAGACTCCCAGACTGCAAAAAATAAATAAAAAATCAAACGATAGAAAACGAAAAAAAACTGAAAGTCTATAACTATTCTATGTATATAAAACACGGATCAACTTACGCTGCGAACTGTAGCGTTATAAATGGATGCATAACCAAATTGGCACCACCTATGATTGCCGCATCGATTTCGCCATTTCTCAACGCTGTAAATGCATTATCCAAAGCGTACATAGAACTAGAACATGCCGTATCCAACAAGAATGATGGTCCATTCAAGCCCAAGGCATAGGATATTCTATTTGCCAGCATAGCTCGACTACATCCCGTAATACCAAATCCTCCCGGTGATACTTTCTCGTAGAACCATGTCTTTTCGGATTCAGAGTAGCACGATCCAATGTACACACCAGTACGAGATCCACGCAAAGATTTCGGGTTAATTCCTGCATCAATGACAGCTTCATAGGCTACTTCCATTAGAATTCGACATTGTGGGTCCATAGTATGCGCCTGTTTAAAGTGTACTCCAAAAAATGTCGCATCGAATTTTTCTAAATCATAGATCTTGCCGATGCGCTTAGGTATCTCCCGATTAAAATGTCTCCAACGTCGTTCACTATCGTCAACCATGTCAATCTTAAAAGAAAATGTAACAAATTTCAATCATAAAAGAGGCATAAAAGTTCTAGGGCTGCATAGATATATAAGATCGATCAGTTATATGTATTACTTTCCAAACTCATTAGAAATGGACAAGGAACAGTTCGAAAGGCGCTTCCAACTAAATATCACTAAGAAGAAGGTGGAGAGAAAGGTCGAAGATCACGAATGGCAACTGCGAAAACATTTCAAACAGCTTTTCCGCAGAACAAAATAATACTTCAGTAAATGGGTTGGATAGAATCCGACAGGATGTGACATTCATAAGAGCTGCCACAAAGACCACGTGGAATTTTTGCACTCCGAACAGACCACGTGCAGCAAAGGAACTAGCAGAGACCCTCGAATGTTACAAAGGATATAGTCGCTCTCCAGGAATTGAGTTGGGATGGGCTCGGTGTCCGAAAAACAACAAAATGTGGCAACAGCAAGGTGATCTAAATAATCTTTTATAATAAGATAAAGAATCCAACTTATGGCTTCGGTACAAAGCCTCCAAAGCCAAAGACGGTAATACGATAGTGGAGAAGCAGCCAACTATAACATTGAGCTATTATTTTCGCCACGCGTCAATCGTTGTTACTTTGGTCTTAGGAAACAATTATGCAGTATGGCCTTTAAAAAGGAGAACCAATAAGACGCTTTATTTAAGACCCTTATCATCCTGTTGTATGGTGCAGAAGGACAAATTTTATTAAAAGCGGATAAAAGAGCACTTGGAATCTGCGAGAGAAAACTTAAACGTTTGATTTATGTTCTATTTACGTTGACGGTATATAAAATCAAAGATTTAACCACACATCGACATATTTCAGGTAAAGGACGATAACTAATGTCAAATCTTCATATTGAAAACTAAAACGGGTCAACAAGTTTGGAATGACGGCAGACGACAGAGTTGCAATGCGGTGATGTCTTAGACAGAATCCTGTCCAGGTAAAATCATCGCTTAGATAAATCTTATAACGAGGTGACATAGGACTTTAGTTACATTAGGCATTATTGCGTTTCCTATTAAAACCTTAAATAAATGTGCAACTATTCTACTCATGCTTACCTTGTTATACAAATTATATTTGTATTCAGCGATATTCTTCGAGTTTGGGAATTTACCCGACATTCCTGTGATAACCACTTGATCGCCATCTGCTTCCGGGAAAATTCTTGAAAATTTCTTATGTTTGTTGGATGAAGTCATACCGATTGTTGTTTTACTTGTTTGTTTAGAGTTGAATTTTGTTTAAACAAAAAAAAAACACACATACACTTTTCAAAGTTCCTCTTTTTATAATTCCAAAATATCACCAAACGGATTAGTTGTCTGGTTCTATTTTTTATAATTTATCGCAAGTGTAATTAAAAAGAAATACGTATTATGCTTGTGTGATTTTTAAATGACACTTGACAAATATAGACTAATTAAGCGCGCTTTAAGCCTAAAAATGATCAAAATCAGTGTTTCTTTAGACGTTAAGAAGACCATCGAAAACCTTTGTTCAAGACCCCAATCATTCCAGTTCTGTTCAATGATGACATTGGCTTTATCAAAGGATGCCCTTAGCAGTTTTTTTTTCACTGATTTACGACCGTTTCTGCATAGACACTAAACAGTTGGCGATATTCACTAACATCGGCTTAGCCAAAAGAATAGGAAGAGTTTAAGCCGATCGCCACTTCGACAGAAAAAAGTCTTCCAAAGAGGCAACAGACCTGACCCCATTGGACATTCGAAACTAGATATAGCTGCCTAACAATCAATCTGTTTAGAGAGGCTTGTTACTCGAATCACCCCGAATTTTCGCGCTGTCTATATTAAATTGCAATATAAGGGTGAACATGACTCTTTATTCCAGCTTTTGAATCTAAAAGAAAAATGTTTATATGAAAGTCATAGAGTCCATAGAGAGCCAAGGTTTAACTTCTTGCAACGAAGACGTGACGTCGTAAAGAGCTTAGGATTCTTGCCACATAGCATGAGGTTAAACTTTGAAGGCATACCAGGGAAAGAGAAAACTAATGAATTGGCAAGGTAAGGATCTGCGCTAGACTTAAAGTGAGCTGATCACTCAGTAAAATCCCGTCATGTAAACTTAAATATGAAGCAGGAAACACATCTCTCGCGAAAGTGAACAGAAAATGGAGCTTCTTGGAATCCTGAGAAATAATGGGAAAGGTATGTATGTTATGGACCAAGTGATAAATTAGGGCATTATTATGTCGAATCGGGCACTGTAACTTATAAGTATTTAAATTCCATTATTTATTACATTGTCTGGTCATTATGAATACTGCTAAGTGGCCGCTGAGCAATTTGATAATTCGCGTATAAAATGGAATAATTTGAAATTTTAGACGAATCAAACACTGTTTGAGGATTTTATCCTTTTTTTCCGCGGGGTTAAGCTAAGCCAGGCAGGTGCCTTGCCTATGTCAGAGTGAATTTAAAATGGTTTAGTACTTTGCCCAATAAACAAAGGGCATTATGCATAATGCCCGGTCAATTTTATATTTTCAATAGTTATTATCACATTGCCTATTTATTTTGGGCATTATGGGCCTATTAATCACTTGGTCTATAACATATTTAATTAATTGAGAATCCTTTCCAATCTTGTAGGAGTGATTACATGACATATGAAGTTTCTCCAAGAAAGCCAATGGAAACATGACTTCACACTCCTATTAAACCCAATTTACACGCTTATTCTTAAGACGTGTCACTTTATTTAACGTAAATATGAAGGACGTTTGACATGACTCGTATAATGAATGTAAAAAATCAAGTTGTGCGACAATTGTTAAAGTCGAAGAAAAACTTCACAAAAGGCACATAGATTATGTAGGTATCTTCAATTTGAGATAAAGTTTTTCAATTGAGGTTAAGCCTTCAGAGAAGCCTATTATAACAAGATTACCAGAGTAACAACAGTTCTAAGATCATTAATTGATCATTTTATACTTATATTCAAAAACAACACAATAAAACAATCGGGTTCTGTCTTATCAAAAAATAAAATTCACTTAGTATCAGGATTTCAGGAATTATGTCGAAAGGATAAAGGATTGTTCGAATTTTTTTTTTTTTTTAGCTAAAGTTGTTAAATCCACTTTATAGAACAAATTTAAGAATTCACTATACTTGCACTTAAAAAAAAAAGGATGTGTAGATTGTGAACAGCAAACGATTGCTAATCTACAATTAAAAGCCTATAGAGCGTTCCTGGACTTTTATTGTTTGCGGTGTTTCAAATGCTCAACTGCTGAAATGTAAATGAACGTACTCACTCTCTCATTCGTCATAATATTAAACGTTTTTATCAATTTTTTAAAGTTGTCGAGTACATTGTAATATTGAAATACAATATAAACAAATGCAGGCATAGCGTTGAAGTAGTTTTATGAAGGTCTTAAAAGAATTTAAATTACAGAAGTGGTGAATGACTTAATTTGACCTAAAAGTAAAGTTCAAAAATACATACGTTTGTTTTTGTTAGTATGTAAAATCGGGTGAGGGTAATGTCATGCTTCGAACTATTCAGAGAGCTCGATTTTTCATTGATTCAAGGTTATTTTGGAGCTTTTATTGCAGCAGACTATTAGTTAATAAGTTTACCACGACAAATTTTGAATATCTGATTTGTAGTGTTTTCGAATACGAACTATTGGTATTGCTGCTTCATAAACATAGAAATAAGTCTCTTTGTCGTGATGAAAATGCATCTATTTACTTTAGAAAGCGTTACAGACCAGAGCCCGGAAGTCTTATTGTTTCAATTATGAAAACAAAAAGTTATTTTTTCTGCAAACCAAAGAAAGACCAACCATTTTTTGTCGCGACATAACATCTCGGAAGTCAATAACAAACTTCCGAAAGAATATATTATTTGTCATGAGCTTCTCAGTCGGCCGTTCGAAGTCGGCAAACTGTAAAACTATACGTCCCTTCGATTTGTACGGAACATATAAACCGCACAACATAATTGATTACGAGAGACTAGGCTCTGGCTCCCTATGAGCTGTTACGTCAGCGGCTTTTAACAAAGACTTCTTAGCCTTTTGTGACAAAATTTTGCTTACAACTTTCATTCTTAGTTCACAGAAGCAACGATTTGGAAGGAGATTGATTCTTAACGCAACCTCATTGCCACCGATATGCATTGACAAACCATTCTCTATGCCTTTCCAAGGATTTGTCTTCACTACATATACATATGCATACATTTTTGACAAAAAGGCTTGATCCGAAACGCTTACAATTTTCTTGAAAATATGAACCACAGTAATCCCACAAATGACACCCTAGTGGAGATTCGACGAAGGATAACGTTGGCAGCCGCTGCTACTTCGGTTTGTCCAAACAACTAGGGTCCAAACTCCTAACTCGAAGGTCCAAAATCATGCTGTACAAAACCCTGATCTTGCCAGTCCTGCTTTATGGAGCTGAATGCTGGACGATAAATAAGACAGCGGATCAGATTTTGGGATTCTTCGAAAGAAGAATCCTACGTCGAATATTTGGTCCAGTTTGCGAGGAGGGCGAATGGAGTTGAAGATACAACTTAAAGATCAGGCAATCGCGGACGCCAGAAACCTTGGTCTAGTAAACTGGAAGCAGCGTACCCGGGACCGTAAAGGATGGAAAGCGGCATTAGCGTAAGTAATCCTGCTTTCACCAGAGAAATAGAAAGATTGGTTCCAATTTATTCCCGCGAAAAATATAACATGTATGTATTTATGTGTGGAAAGCCCAGAACGGGCCTTTACTAAATAGTCAACTGCTGAAATATCATTAAATTAGTGTGTTGCATGGAATTTCAATAAATTCAAGGATCTTCACACTGGTTCCATAAGAACCCCTAGCTCTTTTGGTAGTCGGTGGCAAAATAGTGAAACAACTATGGATCGTGTTGCACTTTTATTCAATTCGAAGTGATATGCGCTTTAATTGCACTTACATGGAAATGTTAACCGCGCATTTCAATTCAGGAGAATACATCAATAAAAAAAATAAAAAATGCATTCTGTATGCATTGCAATGCACTGAAATATATATTGCAGGTACTTTATGTCTGAATCGAAGTGCATACAGGCCAGAGGGTAATAATGTGAAAGTTTTACCTAGCACCTTCAAGAAACCTGACTTGCTTAACACCATTTACTTTGCATTGCTTTTGCTTGCTTGAACCTAAGCCAACTGATTGCCAAGTTGGTTACATCATTGAAGATGAAGACTATCCAGTCTCTCTTCATTCTAAATGACGTAGGTAGCTAAAGCTCTGAATGCACATCTTCTACTAAGTCGATGTTGCTATGCATATAGCCCATGTACTTATGTATACATACATAGCTCGTGACTCGATTTTTTTTATCCATGCAGCGCTGAGAGGATGATAGGTCGTACGGACAATTTTTCTATCTTTGAGAGAGTCCACACTTCAGTGTTGTATAGCAGTATTGGGATGACAAGTAAGACAGTAGGGTTTTTGATCGTTTAATACTTGAACTGACTACAAACTGTGGGTTATGACACATTGACAGGTGTGTCAGTGTTTTTCAACCAGTTTTATAATTACTTAGCCTATGAATCACCGATGACTGGAAGAACCTGTCTGTTAGCCAATATTGTATCCATGTTCGAGTGTTTCCTGGCAAGTTCATCTGCTTTTTCGTTTCCTTCCACTTTAAGAGGTCCAGGCATGTGTAATGTATAGTGCACATTGTAAACCTCTATAATAACAGCGTTAGACATGCTCTAGTCTTGTCTATCTGGTACGAAGAATTAAAAAATTCTTATTGAAGTCGTACTAGGGTTTCTTGTAGTCCCTGCCCTTGTGTAAAGATGTCTAGTTCGTGCGCTCGACCTATGTTGCCCTTAGTCTGAGAGTTAACTTTAAGAAGTTATGTAAAGTTATTCATGGTTATGCTTAACCCTACGCGTTATTATATTTATTATATTATTATGATGTCGCGATTTGTTGACGGAATCTTAGTCGACTTATTCTGGTTAGTATGACTCATCTTGGCCGCTTCTGATCCAATAAGAATGAATCAAGTAACCCTAATTTCTCTATTTGCAATCAATTAGAAGCATAATCATTAATGCATACAAATACTTTCACTATTATTTTGTAAATACTTGGGGTTTTATGCATGCGATCAATTGATTGTGTAATAGGTATGTGATGACCTTACACCTCAAAAAATTATTTTTGCAAATTTATTGCTCATTTGCAAAGCGATTGCAGAACACGCGTTTTGTACTTGAATGGGACAAAGGGAGCTTTGGTTGCAATTTCATTTTAATCGAATACTAAATGCATATACAAACATTACTATATTGCAACCATTTTATGACTAAGTGTTGTTGAAAGGCACAGGCTGTTTTGAATTGATTTAAGAAGGTATGTACCTTCACAGCAAAAAAGAAAAACGTCTGTGGATGGGATAACCCCCTCATTCGGTATAATCTCTGTCCTCCGATGATAAACTTTGAGTTAAGGAAATAAAAGAAATTAGCAAGGAGCTAAATCAGATTAATACGATGCATTTCATGAATTTTGACTATTACGATCGCTGAAGTGTAAGACGGTGTCCTGCCTTGATGGAACAGCACTATCTTATTCTTTTGATGCGGCTGTAGTTTTGCAATTTCTTCTTTAAGTTGGTCCAATAACGATGAGTAGTAGGCACTCCTCTGTTATTGTTTTGCCTTTTCAAGATAGTCGATGAAAAAATTATACGACGACGTTCTCTAAAAATATCATCATCGCTTTCCTGGCTGATGAAACCGTCTTGGTCCTCTTCGGAATAGGTGCATGCTTTGTATTCCACTGATTTAATTGTTCTTTTTGCTTAAAACGCTTCAACAGTACATTGGAAATATTCTCGAATGGGTTTTTGTATCAAGATTTTGAAGCATTTTCCCAAAAGGCTTGGCGAAGTTGGTGTCCCCACTTGTTAATGCGCATTATGACAGTTTACTTGTTGACACTACATAAAGGTTCTTGACCCGAGAACGCTGAAGATGAACTAGCCCTAGACAGTTCATCTTTCAGATAGTCAAGCGCTGTCTAACTATTTGAAGAGATATGTATTCAAATGCCCTTAATACCTTTCTCAAGGTTAATCCTAGCGTAAATCTCAATGGCATGCATTTCAGGCTGGAATACTCTGGGACACATACCCATCGGTACTGAAACTTTGGATATGGTTTTGGGTTTTCGAAAATCCCATCCATCTCAAGTGATACGTTTTTAACAAAAATCTTTACTGAAAGGTTTTCAGCTCATTGGCTTTATAGCGGATAGTTTTATGAAACATAGTTTGTAGAAGCAACGTTAGGGCTCCTGTTGAAATCGCTGTCCTAAACTTTGTACTTTACACGCATTACTTGCGCAGAGAAATTTTCAATTCTTCATTGTAGACAATAAAAGGTTAGCATTTTTAGGCAACCTTAAATGGTTATCTAGCTTGGTCGAACAGACTAGTATTAATACATTGTCTTAGTTTGGATCTTCAATTTTATAGAAAAGTAAAACCATCAAAAACAAAAAGAAAAATAAAATTAAATGAATGTATGTCTAAAAATGTTTATTTGCATAAAAAAAAAAAGAAGATAAACCAATGTAAAACTTAAACATATTCTAACTGCGTTATGATATTTTTTTAATAAAATAAACAACTCGTAATAGTTTATACCACCGTAACCGGTTTAACATCTTTTACATACTCCTCAAAAGATTTATCTTCCTGTAGCGCTGGATCAAAGTCATTTATAATCTGGGGCAACATGGGATTGTCCAACATTGTTGTGTGATTACCTTCTACGAATTTTAGTGTCACTTTACCCTTAGTCAGTTTTGATAGGAAATAATCGTCGTCAATATCTTGCATTGATACTTCCGATGGCCGCACTAATGTAATCGGCATCTTAAGCACTTCTAAGCTATCGAGATCAACTTCAGCGGCCATCTTAACTCGATTAAACATGGCTCGCACCATCACTTTGGCATAATCCATGCTATAGCTATCTTGCTTCTTGACAAATTCCATGAACTTGGCCATTTTCTCTTCGAAAGTTTTAAGGGATAAGAAAATTTCAGATGCCAATTCTGTCGTCTCATCAGGGAAAATTTGATTAACAATGGCAGAAAATAGTAGGTCATAGAGATCTTCATCCTTGAAGTTTTCACCTAAGTGTCCTAGAGTTAGTTTCTTAAGGAAGTGCGGAGCACCATCGATCAACAAAAGTTCTCCTCGATAACCAGCTTTTTCCAGAAGGCTTGCAAGTTGTAGGGCTATGAACGATCCAAAGGAATAACCGATGATATAGAACTTCTCAGAAGATTTAAGAACTGATTTCACACTCTAAAATAGAAAAGAGCTACAAATGTGTTAACAAACAAATGTGTGGGAGAGCTTACCTCAAAGACAGCTTGAGAAACATCCTTGATGGTGGTCAGTTCCGCTGTTTGATGCAATTGCAGAACGGTTGATTTTGAATTTAAATGTTTTCCAATTGTGTACCAAGCCTGACCAGCCGTGCCTTCCATGCCTGGAATGATTATACTGGGATTTGAGTTCAGCTTCGTAGAATTGGCAGATGTTATCAGCGGTAATAGAGTTTTATTACAATTAGCCTCATCTCCAAGATTTCGAAGAAGCAGCTCCATTCCCAGTGCACCTTCTGACGCAAGAATGAGTTTAACAACTTCAGTTCCTTCTTTTTCTTTGGCTTCGGCATATTCTTGTAATTTTTGGAATGTTAAAGACCGCAAGTCCTGGGGCGTAAGAGCCAATTCAAAATCTCGTTCTAAAGTCTGCTTGATTTCTACGGCCATCAACGAATCCATACCCATTTCGGAGAGTGTCGTTCCAAGTGAAACCGATTTTAAGTCTCTAATGCCCATGATGTTCATAACGGTCTCTGTAATACTTAAATTGCCACCGCGTCCGACGCGCTTTTCAGCCACTACCATACTGGCTACAATTGCATCTGAAGACGATAGGAGATTGTCCAGCTCTTGAAGGCAAGAAGAGATTCTCTGTTGAAGGGTTCCACCGATCTCCATGTCTATCTTATCCTCGGCCATATCAGCAACTAAACCAACTTCTCCAACAGCACCCCATTGGATGGCTTTGGCGGGGAATCCATTAGCAATACGGTCTTCCACGATTCGTTCCATTACAGAATTGGCCATTCCGTAGTTAGTCTGGCCGGCATTACCTCTTCCACAAGATACGCTAGAAAACACTATGAAATGTTCCAACGCAGGACAACATTTACGGGATAGTTCATCAAGGTATTGGGTGGCCAACGCCTTGGGCGCGAAGCTTTCTATAAACTTGTCAACGGATTGATTTGAGAAGATTCCATCTCGAAGAACAACAGCAAGATTAAAGATTCCACCAACTGGACCCAGTTTCTTCGCTTCTTTAAGAAGGGATTCACAACCTCTTCGGGTCGTGATGTCTGCTGTATTTACAACTATCGTAGAACCATAGCTCTCCCAAAGCCTGTAAAAAGACTTTCTCAAATATGTGACCACAAAAGACATTTTCAACCTAAACTTACGCAATCCTGTAACTCTGATAGTCTTTGGAAATTCCTTGACGTGAATTCAAAACCAACTTTCTTGCTCCCCTGATCACCATCCAATCGGCTAACTCAAGTCCAAAACCTCCAAGTCCGCCCGGAATCACATAGGAAAGTTCAGGATTAAAATATACTTGTTTTAATACTGGTACCGGAATTGTGAGAAGTGACTCTGGATCATCGCGAATTTGAATCAGCACTTTACCCATATGCTTACCACCAACCAAGTGCCTAAATGCCTGTTCTATGTCACTTGCTGGGAAAACCGTGGATGGTAGGGGCTGAATGATTCCGCACGCAATGTCAGTATCGATCATTGATTTGAGCTTCTAAAATGCATGAAATTAGAATAGAACTTACTAGATTAAAGTAAAAAAGCTCACGGCAATTTCGTCATCAGGAGCAAAGTGAAGCGTGTCAGCTAACACGGCATGAAATGTTAATTCCTTAAGGAAACAACCCATACCAAGTTTACTATCGTTCGCCATATCAAATTTACCAATTTCTAAGAAGTGTCCACCTTGCCCAAGACATCTCACCGATGCCAAGAGCTTATCTTCTGACAGAGAGTTCAAGACGAAGTCGACTCCATTTCCATCGGTCTCCTGTTGAATCATCACTTCGAATGATGTGTCACGTGAATTACCAATGCGAGATTCTTCAAAAGGATAAATGGATCAAAACGATATTTTTGGTTTAAGGGCTCCTGAAACTAACCTTTCAATGCTGGGAATGTCTTCAACAGGAACTCTCTCTTCTGTGGTGTGCTCACAGTTGTAAACACCTCCAAACCATAAGCCAGTGCAACTCTAATTGCTGCCAACCCAATCCCACCAGTTCCAGCATGAATCAGTATACTTTTACCCTTCCCAATATCTGTCGCCATGAAAAACGCATAATAGACCGTAATATAGACAACTGGTACAGTGGCGGCCTCCTGAAAAGACCAATTCTCTGGAATCTCCCAAATTAGGTTCGAAGGCTTCTCGACATATGATGCTACGCCGCCTCTTGTGACCATACTCATGATTCGCTTGCCTGTGCGGGTATTAATTCCAGAATACTCAAAACCTAAGACCAGGCTTACATCCATCCGACTGCTACCGTAAAGTTCAACAGCTAGGCGGCCGGTAGCCAACATTACGTCACGGAAATTAATCGATGAGTATACGACTTTGATTTCACAGTTTTTGGGGTCTTGCTGGCCTTCGAACCAGCGAAGAGAGGACAAGTCTCCACGATGGATGACGTTCCCATAAATGTGATCCGCTCGGGGAAGGTTTGGGCTTTCGCTGACTAATTGCAAATGACGGTAGGTTCCCCATTGACCCTTCAAAAGAAAGAAATATATTATTAACTGGAATGATGTGGACTCTGAATGCATAAGAAAAATATGTATAATTTAAAGGACGTAAATTGCAAAAGCCTAGAATAGCCAAATGCTTCAAGATTTTAAAGCTGTGAAGCACTACATAATAATCTACAGGCTAGCAAATAGGTGTCATCGTTAAAATAGATTAGATGAAGTTTACTCACGTTCCTATACACGTTAATTCCTAAACCAAGCGCCACTTGTTCTTTGTAAAACGGGTTTTCGATATCGAAAGAAGGTGCTGTTAAGTCATCCACAAACACACATCGAACCAAATGTCCATCGGGTTCCTTCCTCAAACAATTAACCAAGCCGATCAATCCATTAAGCTTCTCATTCTCAGCATATAGAACCACTGGACCTTTTGTCAGAGCTGTTTGAACCAACTCAATCCACGAAAACTCTTTATCATCCACAGAAACTCTTACGACACTTGCTTCCCCTCTGAACTTCACTTTCTGCTTTTGAAGAAGTAGAATTACTTCTTCTTCTGTTGTTGGGATTACCGCTACCAATTTGTATTCCACTGGAATCGACAATCGTGAATCAAATGCTTCGCCCTGGGTTTGACGAGCCACTAAGAATCCTCCATCTATTAGACTCTTCTGTGCTGTGACGAATATGTTTTCCTGACTCAATAGATTCTTTGCGATAATGAAATAACAGTTGGTCTGAGTTGAAAGCTTTCCATTTTCCACATGAACTCCTGTCAAATCCAAGGGCTGTTCACTCAAAAACATATAATCACCGGTGACAAGTGGCAAGTCTTCGACTGCTTCAAGGAACCGACCTATAACCGGCACCACATTCCCAGTGTCTACTTCAACCACCTTCATTTTCAGTGCTGGTACATTTTCCAGGCCTATCTGGACGCAAATCCTAGCTGCGTCCATTGGAGTTAAAACTGGTGTCGGGAAATGTGGCACAAACTGATATCTCTCTAAAACTGGAATACCTGGTGGTCTCTTCCTCTGTATTGGACTGGCATGCAGTCCAATCATTTCAATACCACCGGCGACTACTCGATCAAACTTTGGATTGGCATAAACATCAAATACTCGATCTTCAGGGTTCATCTTCGACATTAAGTCAATGTGATGTTTTCCGTTGATGCGAAGCTTACGAATCTTTGTTGGTAAGAGAAGAGTTCGGGAATCAGTGCCAACGATATGTATTTGCAACATGGCGTCCATAAACGTCACCCAATTGTATTGCCAATCAATTTTACCATAAAGACCATCACTACGGGCAGCACGCACAGCCCTGAAAGCTCCATTGTAGTGGTAACCTCTCAGCTTGAGTTCCTTGTAGAAATCTTTCTTGGACATCATAGGAGACTTTGATTCCTGGTCAATAGGCACAGGCAAAGGTGACGATGGGTTTGACATTTCCCGAATGCTGCCTGTCACCACTAAGCTGTTCGATTCAGTGATCTGTCAAAGAAATGTTCTCAAAATGATTTTGAACTTAAAAATGTTAGAACATACCTCAAAATTTCCAGTTCCATAATGAATCATAACTGTCAACTCGACATTGTCACTCAACGAAAGATTGGTGGCTCTTAAAAACTTGATATCTTCAAACTCTACTGGAACGTCCATGTAACTTGGACCGTGATACATCAGAGAGAATGTTTCCCAAACATATTGCAAGTAGCACGTGGCTGGAACCAATACCTTTCCATCAATTATATGACCGCCCAAAAACTCTTCATCATCACTTTTCAGATTCATTTTGAAGACACGCTCTCCACTCGACTTGGTCTGCATATTCTCGTATTTGGTCACAAACCAGTCTTCACTATGATCCCATTTGATGAGTGCTGAGATACCGGGCGTGTGTCGGGACACTGGAAATTGCACACGGGGATAAAGGTTTTCAAATGGCAGAGTGATACCGTTATTGTATAGTCTACAAAGAAAGAGTTATGCATTAGAAGCAAGTCATTAAACTTCAATTCACATCTTACTTTCCAAGTGCTCCAAGGAAGAACAATGCATTATTCTTATTCCCACGCTGGGTTATTGGAACATGTACTCCTTCCGGCATTGATCGTTTAAGAATCGCCTGCAGGAGACCATGTGGAGCAATTTCAATCGTCAAGGCATTCTTAGGCAGCAAAGCGAAACTCTCCTCAAACAACACACTGTTGAGAAGATTGTTTGCGTGATATTCCGCCGAACAGAGATTTCGTCCAGTTTGTTCCCATTCAACTTTGGGAACACTTGAACTGAGCCATTTTGCAGACCTCTGCTTTGGATTTGGAATGGTTTCCTTGAGATATTTCAGCAGGTGTGGTCCCATATGTGCAATATACCTCGAATGGTAAGCGATATTTGAGCAGGGCACTTCCTTGGCAAATACACCTCGTTCTTTCAAGTCAGCTACAAATCGAGCAACATCCTCAGCTGGTCCCGAAATCGTACTGGAATCGGCTCCATTATGACATGCTACTTCAATGCTTTCCGGCAACATTCGCACAATCTGCTTATAGCCCAAGCCAACAGCAGCCATGGAACCATGAATCTTCTTGATATCCACGCTTACCTTGCCCCGATAATAAGCCGCCAAGATCATCTGCTCCGGAGTGAAGCCTCCATCAGCATAACCACAACCCAGTTCTCCAACAGAGTGTCCAATAATGTAGTCCGGCTCTAAATTTAAAGCTCTAAGTATGTCCACTAAACCAATTTGAATGGCGGCGATGCCCACGAATGAGTGAAGAATATTATCATAGGTGTGTTCATCGATTGAAGTTAAAATATCAATAAGATCCAACCCTTTTGGCTTCAGTGCTTGATGACAACGCTCCACGGAACTTCGAAAAATCGGAATATCCATCAAAGACCTACCCATCTCAGTCCACTGTGAGCCCATTCCACTGAATACCCAAACCAAGGGTCGTTTAATACCCGTAAAATGTTGCACATCCTTGGTCAAGCACTTGGCGTTCTCCAGACCGTCCTTGGTAAAGATTCCGAAGCCTCGGAATACTAATCCAGTCACTTCTTCTCTTTGAATATTGTGCAAGAGTGCTACGTATTCGGCATCAAGTGGATTTCGTTCAATTGAATCCAGAATAGATGTGACAGCTTCCTCAGTTCTACCAGCCCATCCTACAATCCTCGGAATTTCGTCGAAAGGTAAGGCATTATTTATCTTTGGCTTGTCAAATGCCTTTAAAAGAGCATGGGCATTGGCACCTCCAAAACCAAACGAATTTACTCCAATATAAGGTTTTTCAAGCTCAATTACTTCATCTACTACCGTCAGCCTTCCTTCAGCCAAAGCAGGAATCTCATTCTTGACTGTGTTGAAATTTATATTCGGTGGGATCTTGCCAGTTTCGAAGGCAAAGACGGCTTTCACAAGAGAACAAATACCTGAAGCCGCTTCTGAATGACCTACATTCGATTTTACAGAACCAACAAGGAGCGGCTCCTTCCGTTGGCTGCAAAGTACGTTGTCAATGGCCCGGCATTCCTCGGGATCACCAACAACTGTCCCTGTGCTGTGTGCCTCAAGGTAACCCAAGTCATTTGGCCTTATATCCACATCAGCGTAGAACTCTCGCAGGAGTTGCTCTTGAGTGTTTCCAGATGGATAAGTGATGCCTTCGGGCTTATATCCATCACAATTAGTTTTCGAGTAAACAACTTCCGCGTAGACACGTTTAGCATCTCTCTTGCGTTGTAAAAACAAACAGTTGATCGCCTCGGCGCGAGTATAGCCAGAAGCATCCTGGTCAAACGGCTTACAGAATCCGTTGGTTGCTAAAACTCCCAATCTGCAAAGGAAAGAATTATTATTTTCAATTAAATATAATTAGCTGCAACTTGCAAACGATCAATAGTTCAAAACTTTTAACAAAGGCTTCTTAAATATCTACTTGCCTCGCAAACTGCAGGGTCACAAAAGGATGCAGGAGCAAATTAGCAGCACCAATGATCGCCGCATCGATTTCGCCATTTCTCAACGCTGTAAATGCATTATCCAAAGCGTACATAGAACTAGAACATGCCGTATCCAACAAGAATGATGGTCCATTCAAGCCCAAGGCATAGGATATTCTATTTGCCAGCATAGCTCGACTGCATCCCGTAATACCAAAACCACCTGATGATACTTTTTCATAGAACCATGTCTTTTCTGATTCAGATATACAGGCTCCTATGTACACACCGGTACGTGTACCACGCAAAGCTTTCGGGTTAATTCCGGCATCAATGACAGCTTCATAGGCAACTTCCATTAAAATTCGACATTGTGGGTCCATAGTATGCGCCTGTTTAAAGTGTACTCCAAAAAATGTAGCATCGAATTTCTCTAAATCGTAGATCTTGCCAGATCTTTTAGGTATCTCCGGATTGAAATGTCTCCATCGTCTTTCATCATCGTCAACCATGTCCACCTAGAAAAAGAATTGATTGTTAATTATATTCTCGTCAAAAGAACAAACTCCATCTTGGGAGAAATGAAATCCTGATTGTGAATATAAATATAAATGACCTAAGTAGAGGGGAACTTTGTTTCTGTTGAACCTTAGAAGAAACGGCTTAAGAAAACTTATGACAATTTCATTCTTTAAGCTTACAAACTTCTTACACGAAATGTGAGAAGAAACAAAATGTTTGTCTCATTTAAATTCCGGTTCCGCAAATGGAACAAGTTTACGAAGGAGGTCTCAGAAATCATATCTTGGAACCAATTATGTTTATCTACGTAGTGTAGTTTGATTTGCATCTACGACCGAATGGAATAGGAGAGGTAATTCTGTTTGGCTCGATGTAGAACTTCCAAATGAAGCACCCAGTGCAACAACCAGATAACTCCACTTTTTGCGAAATATGTTTTTTAATGCAGAAATACAATACGTCCTTCGGTGTACCTACGTTGACTCTTGGATAAGGACACTAGCTCTTGGAGTTATCACTGTTTTCAAAACGGAGCAAGAATAAGCCATCTCCTGGAGTTGTTCAAAAAGTTCAAAAAGTGGAGTTATCTGGTTGTTGCACTGGGTACTTCAAATGATACGTGAAAAATCTGATAAAGATATCGCCTGATTTCTCCTAAATTTAAGAAAAAAGAAAATGTTGCATTTTAGTCGGTTCCATGCAAGCGTAGCATGATGACTTAAATGTTGCACCATGTGTACAAAAGGAAGCAGTTATACTATCAGTATCCTGCCACCATCAAGTTACGTTTTTTTTTCTTGGGAGTAAATTTATCATTCTTTCTCTATCTATTTACAAACATCAATAACTTCAGCGAAATATGATAGAATTCAATTTTATTAAATTTAAATTCCACACCAGGCCCCACACTAGGAATCGAACCTTTCACGTATTAGAAAAAAATGATAAAAGTGCGAACGACTGTATTTTAAGTTTCACTCTAAAAAGTTCCACAAATATGTAGGTATAACGTGGGTTTTTATTTAAATCTGGTGAATTTTTATCAATAACACAAAAATTAATAACAACCGAAAGATCGTTATAGTTTTCCTTGAATTTCGCAAATGTTTTTCATAATTTTGGTTTTTTCATAATTTTCGAAAATGAATAGGAAAAAATGATGCAGATATCAAGAAAAAACATAATGAAACGCATTAACGTGGTTGCATAAACGAATTTCAAACGATATCCCACTTGCATACATTCATAGCGCAAGGTTATTGAGGTGCTATCGACATGTTAAAATTCACCTTTCTAGCTTTTATAGTTTCGAACATAAATTGCAGTGACTGACATACAGACGAACGAGCAAACGAACGACGCAATCATGAATCCTTTTGCACTTTTGGTATAACTTTTCAAACATGTACTCACCTTGTTATATAAATTATATTCATATTCAGCAATATTCCTTGAGTTTGGAAATTTCCCCGACATTCCAGAAATAACCACTTGATCACCGTCAGTCTCTGGATAAATTCTCGAAAATTTCTTATCCTTATTCGGCGAAATAATTTCGGGGGTTACTTTAACTGTTGCCTCGGGATTGGGTGTCATTTTTCTAAGTTTTTTATTATTGTTTATTTTTTTTTTATTATTTTTTACTTTACAAACTCGTTCGAAAACACAATTCACAGATTTTTTATTTTTTTTTTTAATTGTCTTTGGTTTGGTTTCACTTTTATTTATCCTTTAAGTAGTCTTAAATTCACAATCACTATTTAAAAAAACAAAAAAGAAACTTAAAGCTTATTAATTATCCAAAGTGAGAGAACGAAAGTGCTTTGTTTTAATCCACAGAACCAATGCGAACGAATTGCTAGACACACCGCAATTGTCTTTACACCACCGGTGCAAATGCTTTTTATAATTTGTCAGAAATCTAATTAGAAATTCTGAAATAAGGTAAATTTTATGTGGAAAATAGTAGGCAATGCCCGCTGGAAACAGTAACAAATTTATTTACTCTATAAATAAAATATAAATACATTAGCTCCATCCACATATAGGTACATACTTAAATTCTTTAATTCTGTTTTGAAATGCATTCAATTAAAATGAAAATTAAAAACAAAATTATGTAAAAAGCAAAGACCAATGTCTCTTTCAGTTTGTTTCGAAACCAAGGTCATTGATCCTTTAAGTAGTTCTGGACAAACTTATATATTTGAGGATTTCTTAAGAATTCACAAAGAAACTTGGAGAAAACCTGTGAAGAACTGACCTTCGACATTTCAGAGTGTTTAGACATAAATTACAAGTATAATAGTAAGACAATTTTAAAAGAAAGGTTGAATTTATAAACCCCTTATGTTTACTATCAACGAATCGTCTTTAAGCCAAATCCTTTCTAACAATAAATCTATAGATTAGAACAAATTCGTTATTTAATAATTTGAAGCGCAACATGTATAAATAACACATGTGTACGTATGTACATATCGCAAAGCCAATATGTATACAGTCAGTAATAGGTTATCTTAGGGTAGAGTGGAGGAACATGCATTGGATGAAATTAAATTAATTTTCATAGTTAGAGCAGAAAAGTCTTCCATGCAAACCCCAAGGTTTTCACGTCAACAAATTTAATTTGCTTCATGCTAAGAACTGCTGAACTAGCAAAGTTCAAACTGCTGCACCTTTATTAACAGATGCACTTAAAACGAAAACGTCATATCAAGGGACACCACAGGGTGGTATGTATAAATTAATTTCATATACCGATGGCATCTCGTAGTGTAGCCAAATACCTCTAGACACAATCAGGTCTATTACAATTTTGGTTCAACTAATTGGTCTCATGGACTAAGACATTTGATCTGCATGTCAATTAACCGAACTTAACGGAACCAGTCCTGTTCAGAAAAAAAAATATTCGAAGCACAACCTATCGAAAGCTCAAAATTTCTACTCTGAACATCTCACTCTATCTGAAACTGATATGTTAAACAGAAAGCTAACGTAGAACTGTTGGTCCTTAGTGGGTACTACAACCATACAAAATGAGATAATGTACTAATCTTACACCTCGGTTTACTTACCTTTTCAGATGTAATTTTTATTTTTATTTTTTTATTTTTTTTATAATTCACTAGCGCTAAAGGGGTTATGAATACCATTATGATGCTATTCACACAGCGCTAGTGTTGGTGTAGTAATTTTGAAACTCAGATGGTATTAGGTTTCAGTCATTTTGCTCCGAGGGTGGTGTCCAGAATGACTGGGGAGAATTATTGGTATTGTTTGCCATTGCTTATAATTCACAGTATCCCGATGCCATAAGTACGATCAACACTTTCAAGCCATATGACAACCCTACTGCCAGTGTTATGCCTATACAGTAGAGTTGACGTCAGCTTAATTCTGTGTAAAGATAGGTGTATGAAAAACGATTCGAAGGCTGGCATACCTTAGCATCATAAGTAAGTTAGCCGGTCCAAACTATATTCCATTAAGGCCAACATCAAGTTAGTTGTAAGGTACCGCAAAAGAAGGAATTCCGACCTCACAATTGTCATCACTGTAAACAGCATAGTTTACAGACTTGTTCAGAGTCAGGACATTTTAGTAAAAAGAATCCACATACAATGACATGGGTGGCTGGAATATGTAGAACTGTTGCTGAGAGTCTTCAAATCCACCCCCAGAAAGACGGGGCAGTAGAGGTAGACCGCGATTAAGATAGCGCTCAATAAATTTGGCGTGCGAGTCTAGTCTATTCCGGACTTTGATGACATTATAAGAAAGTAAGTTAATAATAAGAATATCGGTCGACCCTGGTTAGTGCTTTGTTCTTTGACTTAAAAGATCTATTGTACAAAAAACTTAAAAATGGAGTGTCTTCAACTTAATTTAACTACGAATCATTACGAAAATCGTCGTTATCTAGGCTTATTATATCTGTGTCTAGTCTAGTGCCAATACAGTGACTTACTCATATTGTAAACGAAGCTGAACTCCATGCCAACTGGTGCTGTCTCATTATCTTGGTTCTGGTATTCAAAGAGATTGTAACGTGTCAAATTAGTTTTAAATGGACATGTAGGATTTGAAACTTAGTTTCAAAGAAATTTTGTGATTTTTTGTCAGGCCAAAGAAAATTGGACACACAGTCGCAAAGAGATAAAACAAACCCTATTTTTTATTGCTGAATTTCACAACGGTTAAAAAATCGCAATAGCCCTCGAAGTCTATATGATCTATTTTGTGTCGCGAAAAAATTGGGACAAATCGCCGACTTGTGATCTTTGTAAGTGGTCTTCGGGTTTTGCTGAAAAAAAAACATCCAGACAAATAAAGAAACACAAATGTTTTATAAAGCTATGTTCAGACGATTGCCAGATTTGACAATATTGTTAGGTCTATCAGTGAAAAAATTGTCCGAAATGTCTTACAACCGTGTGAACTTACAATTTTGTCTGACAAATTTGTATCATTGAGTCGTATTCATAAAAACGAAGGATATCCTTCCAAGTATAAGGTAGAAGTATAAGGTAATGCTTTAAAGTAAAAGGTTGAAGTATAAGCATTTCCTCCTTTCGTATTCATAATGATTACCTTATACTTGCGAGGATATCCTTCAAGCATAAGTAAAAGGTAGACTCGTCAGAACGCTGAATGACATGCTAGATGCTAGAATATCTTTTAATTTTTTTGTTGCGCCAGCTCCCTTCCCTTCTCTTCGCTCAGTACTACTTGTTTTATCTTACGGATCACATCAAAAGGTTTTTTAGTGAGTATACGTATACCTTAGTGCGCTTAATATGCATTACTCTAGCAGAGCACAACATTGTTTTGATTTCTGAGTTTTAGACACACTTGTGAATTTTTCCATATTCTCGAGTCATGTACGGATCCAGGCTACCTAACGTCAACACTAGTAAGCATTTCTTTGGCATCACAAGTGGCTTGAACATTCAGAGTAGGTTTACCTTTTCGATTAATGTACTCATCTCCAAAGACTTTTGGTTTCAGTATCCCTCCGTGGGTACAATCGATTACACCAATAGCTGTCGGAAACTTAAACTTCCTTTGCCATATCTTTCACTATTGGTAGTTGGAAACTTGATCCAATCAGTTGCATGTGCAACTATGCTGTCAACCACTGCATTCACAGTCCTAATACCGTAGCTTGACTTACACCAAGCTCTTCACCGATACCTTTCTGATATCCAGGATCACTGAGATATCGCAAACATACCTTCATTCTGTGGGCAATTGATAAGGCACCTTCACAAGTTTCTTCATTCGTACCTAAAAATCTGCCCGCGAGCCACTGTAAATTTCTCTCTTCAAAACGGTATAAAACTTTTAAATCACGAATAAGTGTAGATAAGCGGGGCTTGTTATTTATAGCATCCCTCACATGCACAACAACTGCCATCGCCCTGAAAATCGGATAAAACAACCGTTTACTACCGAGATGAGTCTGCTACTGACCTAAGTAACTCAGACTTTTTAAAGGATTTGCTTTTTATTTAAAGTGAAATGTCAAGTTTATGCATACCCATTTACTTTTATGTGAATAAAAGGATATGCTTTTACTCGAAAAGTATATTGTTCTGCTCGAAATTATGATGAATACATGCAGAAGGATTTCCTTCATATTTTGCAAGTATAAGCATATCCTTTTCTTTATGAATACGCCTCATTGTCAGACGTTAGGACATTTGCAGACTCATTTTCTATTGTCAGATGTGCTGTGCCTATCATTTAACACTAAATTAAATATTAAGGAGCAGCAAATAGTGATCTCTGTCTCTTTCAATGTTATTTTCTTCGACAACTATTACATTATTTGAGCTTCATTTTTCTTCGAAGAATCTATTCAAATTTCATTAACTATTTTGAAACAAGGCTCAGCGTAAGAAAGGAAAGTGCAAATAAACAATTTTTTATTAAGGTAATTATAATTTGTGTGGATACGCTTTTGAAAGGCCCAACCACAAGGGGTATGAACTTGCTGTTATTCATATACAAGGTTGTGCACATTTTTATTGGGCGTTGACTTTTCAAATTTAGTATACAATTAATTCGCTTACGTTGTCTTTCTCCGCTATTACATAAATTGGACATAAAAGACAAATTTTCTAAACACAAAAAGTACACAAACGGACCTTTTATTGCATAAGTTTATTAACAATACTAAGTGTTTTCAAATGTGTGCTTTTCCGAATAATTCTACCTTTAGCTAATCTTTATGACATTTTATCACCAACAACATTAAACTCCAGAAATCAATATAATCACCTTAAACAATCTGAGTCATCCAAGTCTGATTTGGGTGGAATCATAAAAAAAGAGAAATAATTTCAAAACATCGATTTACACAAAACGACCCCTTCTAGAAATACCTTTAAATTAACGGTTTACCTAGTATATACTGCCAGTGTTTGCATTGAATTTAAACCAAGCCATTTGCATATTTTTCTATTAAACAGGCGCGTTTGACGCCCATCCGGCGCTTGTTAACATTTGAAAGTCAAGTTCAATGTGAATCCACTGTCATCGACCATATGAGTAAAGTATGTAGATATACACGTCCAGTTCGTTTGCCTCGAAAATATTTGAAAACCAAAATCGGAAATGAATGTACATATTTATTTGATTTTCGTCTCCACCTTAGCAGCAGCGGCAACTTGGCGCTTTCTGAGCTAAATAGTTACATATGTATGTACATACATGATTTGTTTATAATTTTAGCTCACCTCGAGGTTGTAAGCTTACAGATCAGATGATAAAGAATTTTATTGTAAGGTGTTTGCTTTTCTTTCGGCGAAAACAACAACGACCACTTCTTATAAATTTAGTTAGTCCCCGCTTCAATTTTAGTCCTTGTATACATATATAGGGTATGTGCATACATAAGTCTGTTGACCACGGTGCACCTTGAACTCAATCCAAAAAAGGCATTTTCAAATGGAGAATGTTGTGATCCCGAGCAAGATCAAGGTCAAAGAGGAACCTGAGGATCTTGCTTCCGGAGGAATAGTTGACATTGTCCTAATTTCTTTTTTCGCTACGAACTATGGTGGATTAATCACACAAGATCTGCTTTGCATTTCTTTGATCTTCCAGTCCAGCTTTTTGAGATGTGAGTGGTGTCCAATGACGAACTTAGCATCATAGCATCATGGTTGCTTTGTTTTTTGTTTTTCCTGTGCAGTCCTTCCCAAATAGTCTTAAACATGTCCATAGAGATGCGTTATCTTTGATGAAGACGTCTTTTGAATGACGATTCCAGATGAGTCCTTGGTATAGAATTATTTATTAATACTTGACTTTCCTTGGTAATTGGATATTGACGCCGTTCAGCGATAGACCTAAGAGATTATGTTATCTCTTGCTGGTAAAGGAAATGATGATCGTTTTGTAGGCTTTACGCTTAGCTCATCATATTGACACCCATACTTGTGTCGTGCACTTTGCATAAAGTTGGTCTGAGTCAATTCGTAATTGCTTCTAATTACAAAAACCAGGTCATCGGTGCAACCTTGTTTTAATAAGTCGAAGTCGTTGAGGTTGTTTAACAGTTCAGAATCGTACAATACGAATGTTGAATTTTGCAGTTTTTCTATTTTAGAATCAATAAGCAATACGATAAGACTAACTGTAATCCCAAGAGCGTGTATATATTAATATAAAATAAAAAGCATGAGTGCTTGCGGCTACAACCAATTCAGTTTTGCTGGCTATAAGTCCCGGTATGATAAATCACATTAATTGGTAGAAGCCTTTGTGAAAAATAATATTATTTACTTCCATATGTATCTATTAATACCCCAAGACAATTGATCAAACAATCTGCGCCTATAATTTATATTTTCGAAAACAATTCATACGACTTACCAAAAACACAACATACCTATGGCTTCCAATTATTGCCACAAAAAACATTCCCATCACCATCATTGTTAAGGCTTCAATATTCACCCCTCTCATATAAGGTACCGCATCATCTTATCGGCGTTTCCGAACATGACCTTGTCCCCAATCTTTGGCCTTAATCAACAAAAAATAAAAAATAAACAAACAATACGTCCACTTTTGCATACCGATATTTATTAATAGATTTCATTAACAAGGTCCAATTCATAGAGAATTACAACAAAATAATTTGTTAATCCAGATAATAACTTTATGACGAAGCCACAAAATCTACACCCTTCTTGATGTTCTTTTTCAGCTCGGGCAATGCTTCAGCCAAGAGTTTTTTCTCGTAATCGTTCAAATTTGGCAAACCCAAGTTTTGCTCGACGCCGTTCTTGCCCAAACGTATTGGTGTGGCAAAGAATGTGGCCTCTGTAACGCTAGATTCTACGAAAGCGCATTCGACTACATTGCTTTCACCTTTCAAGCCTCTAAGCAGTGAGTTAACTAACCGAGCACCAGAATAAGCCATCGAAAGGGTGGCAGAACCAGCACCAGCCTTTGCCTTGACAACCTCTGTACCCGCTTCTTGAATTCTCTTCGTTAGAGCTGCAATGTCTTTGGTATATTTGGGCTGGCTCTGGGATAATACAGGGATAATGGTGACGCCTGAATGACCTCCAATCACAGTGATTTCGACTTTTTGTGGATCGGCATTTTCTCCATGACCAATAAATGCACGTGAACGAACAACATCCAAGGTGGTGACACCAAAAAGACGCTTTGGATCATATTTACCCTTCTGCAAGAGGAAAACATTTTTATTAAGACTTTTCTAATTTAAATAAGTTATATAGTAAAAATCAATAAACAAAATTCACTTCAGTTTTAAGATGGCTTGTCTCCGTTTTCAACAATTAGCATTAGCAACTAAATTGAGTCATTCAAATGACTGCCGTTGATGCACTTTGAGAGTTTTCATTGTCCGGCAATCACATAATCAATTCGGCTTAAAATAATACCCAAAGACAACTCACAACTCACCTTCTTGAGGGTTTCGGCAGCAATCGGAACAACGGTGTTCACTGGATTGGTGATAATGGCTAACATAGCCTTGGGGCAGTTGTCACCGACAGCAGCAGCGATATCCCTAATAATACCAGCATTTACTTTAAATAAATCATCACGGTCCATACCTGGCTTACGAGGAACGCCGGCCGAGACGACAACAACATCGGCACCTGAAATTAAATCGGTTTGCATTTAATGGTTCTGAAGATTTCACCAACTTGCTACATACGTTTCATTCATTCTTGACACTTTTGAGTGCATACAACGCATTCATTCTTGAGAGTTCTTTTTTTGATATCCTTTAAACATACATTTGAGAAGCTTCCCAATTAATAAAAATTGATGCAAGCATTTTTTTTTTTTTATAAATATGACGCAGTTATTTAATACCACCTACCTATGAATGAGATATAACATATTAGGTTCTGCGCGTGTTACTCCATCAAGATCGGTTACGATCCAACCGAGACTTTTGATGTCAAAAAAGGAATTAGACAAGGTTACGCGTTGTTATGCTACTTCTTCAACATCATACTTGAACGATTTGTTCGAAACTCTCAAGCCGAGACCAGAGACACAATCTTTCAAAAGTCTACTGCGCAACTGCGCGCGTATAGACCTATACATTCGCGAGTATTAAAACAGAAGTGGTCAAAACCGGCCAAAATTTGCTGTCAACAAGAAGCAACACTCAACATCGATGAATCCAAAAGAACGTCGCAGAAGATAGCTATAAATTCGAAGTAGTAAGGGACTTTGTGTACCTTGGTTGTAACCTCACTTCTGAAAACGACATATATTCAGAAGACAAACGAAGAATAACTCTTTCCAATTGCTGTTTCTTGCTGTAAGGCCCTAATCTGAAGAACTTAGGAAACTTTACAAGATCTTAATCATCACAGGCCTACTCTATAGCGCTGTAGCATGGACTCTATTGAAAGTAGATGAAGATACCCTTGGTTGCTTCAAGCGATAAATTTTTCGGAAGATATTTAACCAATAGGAAACACACGAATAGGATTTACCTCTTCAACTAATTTCTAAAGGAACTGTAGAAATGAGAAGGGAGAAAACAGCTCCCGATCCTTCTGTGTCCAGCGTCCATCTTTACAACAACAAAATCCATTTATGCAATTTTTTTTAAAGCGGACATTAAGAATGTCCTCATTTCTTTAGAATAGTTCAGAAGGATCTTTTGAGCATTTAATGGGAATGCCTTAAACCAGGACAGATCCTGCTTTTCACTGAGCTTACGCAACAATGAAGTCAACAAATTATGTGAAAGGAAATCAACAAGCGATGTTTTAATTGATTTTTCAACTCTCACATTAGACCTCTCACTATCGGGTTATCGATGCACTTGACACCCTCTCCACGCTGTAGATAGTTTGTTCTCAATTTTAAGATAAAAAATATTTTGAGAATAGCACAGATTTGTTTACGCCGTCACCGTCCCACATATCTTATCTTATTTCAGAATTTAAACTGTGACCACATGATAAGCGCAAGGCAGCTATAATATAATTAACAGCTCCCCGTCTTTAATAACTTTAAACCAAATTCTGATTGGAAATTTCGAATTATTTCGGTTCTATTGTGTTTATTGTTGTATTCTTTGCACACAAACACGAACTCACCTTTTAAAGCATCCCCCAACTGTTCGGGGCCCTGGAACCCGGTTACAACGCTTTTGGTATCAATGTGAGATAGATCGGCAGCAACACCGGGTGTACCTACAATATCATACAGGTTCAATTGCGTGACCAATTGGTTCTGCTTTAGCAAAAGCGCCAAAGGTTGACCAATACCGCCAGCACCACCGCAAACGGTAACTTTGAAGTTGTTCTGAAAGAAAAAAAAAATCGTACTACTCATCAGTATTTTTGTAAAAACAATGAATTTTTCGTTGAAAACGCAGTTTTTGAATTCGTTTAGTGTACTCCAGTAGCTAAAGATCGTATTGTCCGAATCATTCCAGGGCAACCCGGTGCATAACCCTTTATGCAAATTTTTCTCTTTTGTAAGATTACGTAAACGTGTAATATTTCCGCCCCACACTAAGTGACTAAGAAAATGCACGTTCTTACTTGTTTGCTGGTGGAGAAGTTCCTAGTAGCTTGGAAGGCTAATTGCTTGCTAACTTGTTTAAACATTGTGATACCGTTTGATATTTAACGGATGTTAACGATAAAATAAAACTAGACACTTCTAAAGAACACTCGACAACCGACCTTCTCTTCAAAGGTTACCAAATTTTTTGTCAAATAAAATGAACATGATGAACAAGCGGTTGACGTTTCTATCAGAGTGAATATGGATGTCGTTTCAATTACTTCATGCAACAACCAATTGTGTCTTTGGTATGGGAACATGATGAAGTCGGTAAGGTGGGCTGATTAATATTTTCACTTATTTAAAAATTTAGGTCAATAGCTGTTTGGAAAGATGCGGTTTTGTTGATCGACAGTATTTGATTTTATTCTTAATAACTTGAAGACCCAACAATTGGAAATACTCAACTTCTTGAAGTCACATAAAAGTGCATCTCGTTGTCGAAATGAATTGAATGTTTACATTTAAAGTCTCAACCATAATTGCATTGAGTGTGCGATACTGCGATAGCTAGTATCATAATTTAACGAAAATTCTGCCCGCGTACTCTCGAAATCCTGCAGTAGGTACCCATAATTGCATTAAGTAAACGCGGCTGTATGTTAAATCATTTTGGTTGCGTGAGTTAAATTGTCCTCATCTGTCAGCGTTCTGTTCAGAATGTGCGAATGAAATCGCTCTTTAGATACGGAACCATAAGTGAACGAAAACTTGACGAAACTGAGCGAGAAATCATTATGAGTATTCGCATAATTGTGCAACAAAATGCTTGAGAACATTGCTTTATATAGAAGAGGACACATGTGTTTGCTGCACGGCCATGCATTGACGCAAGTTGTCCATATTTCAATGCAAACCCACAGTAGTAGAACACCAAAATGTTGGTGTTTTAACGTTTCATGTAAGTGACATTTTACAATTTGAAGTCCATTGAGGAAGAAACACGAAATGCCTGAAACAGATGTGCAGCAAAGATGCATGCAGCAACGCATGTGAAACAGACGTGCAGCAAATTGTTGACATTTCCTTGAATAGTTTGCTGTCATCATCAGATGTGACAATTGAATTCCGAAAACAAATTTTTTACAATGGATATGGAAAGACGTGAAAAAAAAAATAATTATTTTATTATTAGTTTTCAAAACTTATTTGAAATTTGAGCATTTTCTTTCGTATTTCTTCCTCAGTCCAATTCAAATTGTAAAATGTCTCTTACATGAAACGTCAAAACACTAAAATTGTACTAAATTGTACTGTTTTGCTGTTCTACTACTGTAGATTTGCATTAAAATTAGAAATAGAGACAACTTGCGTTGATGCATGGCCGTGCAGCAAACACATGTGTCCACTTCCATATAAAGCCATGTTCTCTAATTTTGCTGCACGCATTTTGCTGCACATCTGTTTCAGGCAAAACAGTACTCAGAAATTTCAAATAAGTTTTGAAAACTTATAATAAAATAATTATTTTATTTTATTTATCACGTCTTTCCGTATCCATGGCAAAAAATTTGTTTTCAGAATTCAATTGTCACATCTGACAATGTCAGCAAACTATTCAAGGAAATGTCAACAGTTTACTGCACGTCTGTTTCACATGCGTTGCTGCATGCATCTTTGCTGCACATCTGTTTCAGGCATTGATTCAATTATGGTTGGACCTTAACTCCAATGACGTGCTTTTCAGCGGCGTTGTGCGGCATATATATATACCTATGTACTTTCGCCACGATTAGCATTCTTATCTCTATCACTTTCAAGGCCTTAACCTTCACACAATCACATATGGCCCATGTCTTCACTTACAAATTTGAACAACAATACATTCAATTTCGTTTAGGAATATTTATTTATAAATAGTTACGTACATTTAATAGAGAATGACAAAACCATTGGTGAATCCTTATTTTATCTTGGAGGCAAAATCTAAACCGTTATTGATATCCTTCATCAACAAGGGCAAAGCTTTAGCCAATAATTCTTTCTCATAATCGTTCAATTGTGGTAAACCCAAGTTCTTCTCGATACCGTTCTTGCCCAAACATAATTCATTAGCAAAGAATGGGGCCGTTGTGACGTTCGATTCTACGTAAGCGTATTCGTATGCTTCTTTACCTTTCAAACCCCTTATCTGGGAGTTAACTAGAATAAGAGTTGCATGAGCCGCGGAAAGGGAAGCAGTACCAGCACCAGCCTTTGCCTTGAGAACTTCTGTACCCGCTTCTTGAATTCTCTTAGTCATAGTTTCGATGTCCTTTGTATATTTGGGCTCGCTCTGGGATAGTACAGGGATAATGGTAACACCTGAATGTCCTCCAATCACGGGTATTTTGACCTTTGGTGGGTCAGTATTTTCTGAAATACCAATAAATGCGCGTGCACGAACAAGATCCAAGGTGGTGACACCAAAAAGACGGTTTGGATCATATTTCCCTTTCTGCAAGAAGAGAAAAGATTTTTTTGTTATTCAATTATTCACACCCCTTAATTATTTTATAAACAATATTATGCTTAGGCATACAACTTAATTTTCTAATTGATCTCATCAATCGTAAGCGCATTAGCGCTTACATTTGGCACTACTCCGCTCCACTTCGCTTGTCTGATCCTTATATGTCCAAAATCGATGAGGAGCAACAGGTATTTGTTATAGATTTTTTCCCCGCACCATGGATGACAACCTTGTCGAGGAAGAACATCGTAGAAGAAATCAGTGACTGTTTGGATTAGCCTTATTCATTTTGATCTCGTATCAGCGTTGTTCATGGGCCAGCCACTTAAATTACCGTTTGTAAAAATGTTCCTTGCTTGGAAAATGAGAGCAAAGAATATTCTCATCGTATAAAAATTTTACATTCTTCGTATTGGTTTCATGTGAGAGCTGTGTCAGCGTCTTCTCAACATCACCTACCAATTATTGCTTAAAAAGTAGCCATTAGACATTCTCATCAAATCAAATTGATTGCAATCTGAAGCTCACTTTGAGAATTTTCGCTGTCCGAAAATCTCAAGAGCATAAAGTAGAATGCCCAGTTTCACAGTGCTAAACTAACTACTGAGTTTAAATCGTTCGGTTTCACATTGAATTTTTGAACTTAATTTGTTTAAACGAGGCTTATCACACATTGTGAATACCATTGATGTATTTGAATTAAATGTCGAACTGAAAATAATTTTGAATTTTTTCTACTACGCTTTTTAATTTTCGAAAAAATTTAAGTGGACCCGATTGATGATATAGTATTTGATCTGCTAGGGGATCAAGTACAAGGATTACCGTCTCTGTATAATAGCGACACTTTGAAAAGAGCCAGTATGTATTTTCGACTGTACCTTATTTTTCAAAATTATATTAAAAACGATAGATTTCTTTTCGCTACATATGTACATGAAAAACTCAGGGAAAATCTTGAAGGGGAAATAGGTGATTATAAAGAAAAGGAAAAAGGATTTTAGGATGCAAACATAACCGCAGAAAGTAAAGTTTTTAGTTTAAAACATTTAAAAAATTAAATAATCACAAGCGTGTTTACTTCTATGAAATCCGAAGTGCTAAGGATAAGAAAATAAGTGGCTAGAGTTCACAGAAAAAAAATTCAAATTTGTTGATATTCAAATAAAGAACTTAAAAAAATATTTATAGAAAATGAAATATATTGAGCAGGAACATAAGGCGAAGATGCTAATTCTGGAAGCGGAATTAACAAAATTTAAAAAAATTAAACAGAAATCTGAGACATGTTCAAGTATAGGAAAAATTAGTGGGATCAAAAGCAATGAGTGTTTTAAGAAATATAATGTTATAGCACAATTATGTGCGTAGTATTATATGCAATAATTAAATTTTAATATCAATTAGGATGTTCTTCTAAAATAATCATTTATTAACATATTTCTTAACAGATGTGTTTTCTTTTCACTAGTATTAGAAATCAACAATAATATCGTTTCCAACGTCAATTTGTTTGATTAAAAGGTCACCATCTGGTGGAGCGTCAACCAGCAAATATTATGAAAAACTGTTATTGCTACAAATATACTTTATATTGTTGACAGTTTTAATTTCATTCCAATGACCAATATGGGGAATCTTCTTTGCAACACACCGTATGATCTTTCAATGCAGTTGGCTTTGCGAATTTGTGATTCATTATTTAAATTATCCAGTGGTTGGCTGCAAATTCTTAAGGGCGTCATCATATATTTTCTTCATTGATAACCACCATCAGCGATTATAAGACGATAACCAAATTCAACGCTTTAAAATCTTGCACAAATTCTAGAATTATTAAAAATTGTGGAGTCATGACTTGATCCAGGCCTCTATGCTACAATATCCATTATTTTTAGATGGGAGACGCAAATAGCCTGAACATTTATACAGAAGAACCCTTTCCTTCCCCTGCAAAAATAAGGTTATGAATTTAGTCATCAACAGCGAACAGTGGCGTAGCGAGGTGTCGAGGGACAGGGGAGGTGGGGGGGGGGCACTTTGCTAGGGGCGGCATTTTTTTTTAATATAAAAAAATTTACAAAACGGATTCTTTTCTAGTCCAACGAATTTATTTACAAAGTTTACCAGCATTAACACTGCTTCACAGTAAGTAATCAGACATTCCTTCTGTTGCTTAACAACAAAATCTCATGAACGCTGCTCCCTAGTATGCAACTACATTTTATAAGAAATGACAACCATGTACAGCACACACAAATTATAACATATTACACAACATCTGCATTCGAAAATACTTCTTTCTCTTTTCTCGCTAGAAGTTGTGTGTGTATGCGTATGTAACTGTAAGCGATATATAGCTGGTGCTGCAGACTGGAGTTCGTGCGAATAAGTTATTTTGTTGGTTTTTATCCGCTTAGAGATTGGGAAATCGGAAAGTTACCAATATGGGAACATTTTAAATTTGCGGCTTCATTTTTGCTTCACTTGCTAGAAAGTAGTACGAACAACTTACTTACTTACTTAAGGTGGCGCTACAGTCCGGGGTGGACCTGAGCCTCAACCAACAAGCGTCTCCAGCCAGCTCGATGTTTTGCTAGCTGCCTCCATTTTCGCACGCTAAGTTGGTTAAGATCCCCTTCAACTTGCGTGCGCCACCTGAGTCGCGGTTTTCCTCTACTGCGCTGTCCCTCGGGGACGGATTCGAAGAGTAATGTACGAACAACAGTTGACAAAATTTTAAAGAGAAATTTTACCAAGTTTATTGACATTCATATGTGTAGGTATAACTGGTTGAAACCGTAGGCAAAGGTTTTTTTTTTTAGTGTGTGAAAAAATTACTAGGGGCGGCATAAATTGCTTTAACCAACGCTACGCCACTGGTAGTGAATATAACCTGGAGATTGTATTTTCACATGGGTACAATTCAAGGCGATAATAATTCGAGGAACTTTTGCAAATTTTATCAAATACATATACATGTACGTATGAACATATGTTTTATTTTCCGAACTACCCGTCAGTTGGATTTTAAATTTTTGGACGTACTTGGTTCAAAACAATAGACGCCGATTGTTTGGACATTTGAAATCTATTAAAGAAGTCCATATCATCCCAAAAAAAAATAAATCCTTCATTGAAATTCTCTTTCTTGTCTCACGTTAACCAGGCTATTATAGAATACTTCGTCACTTCTATCATCTGAATCATCACTTCAAAACAATGTTTTACACACTTTTTATTTGTATTTTAGAAGAAAAAAGACTGTTTGACATTTTACACTCCACAGCAGTAATAACGAAATTTGTAACTTTTACGTTAAACGGAAGAATCGAGTCGTTTAACTTAAATCGAACATGAAACTCAATTTAAAGTTTAAACGAACACAGTTAAACCAAAACTTTTGTTGAACTTTAGTTTAATTCATAAGTTAAGTTGAAACACACACTTTGAAACCGGGCATAAATAAACTAAAACCCAAAGTCAACTGGCAACTTACCTTCTTAAGGATTTCAGCAGCAACCGGAACAAGGCTATTTACTGGATTTGTGATAATGTTTATCATAGCCTTTGGGCAGACATCACCAATGGCCTCAGCCGCCTCCCTAATAACATCAGCATTTAATTTAAATAAATCAGCACGGGTCATGCCTGGCCTACGAGGAATACCTGCAGCGATGACAACAATATCGGTACCTTAAAGAAAACGAGATTATATTTAAAAATTCTGAAGGTTCTGAAAATTTGGAGTGCGTTCAGTGAAGATTTTCCCATGCATATATGTATATACATATGTATGTAGGTATATCAGAGCAAACTTTATCGAAACGGGATATGTTTAATGGTATAGAAGTTAATACCTACTATACATTTGTAAATATGAAGTAAAGAACTGTATAATTTCGAATTATTTAATGTGTGAAGAGCTGTATCATCTAGATTGTAGAACTATCTTACTAAAGGTAGTATTAGACTACTTGCCAAGTTGGCAATTCAATGACCATTTCTGACAGTTCTCCTGGCAAAATAAGGTCATGCAGTGTAATGGGCATTTCCCAAATGACCAAATAACCATATGACCGTAAATTGCCACACTCGTTTTGACAGATAAAATTGCCCAAATGGCAAGTAGGTAGTGTAATCGGACAATTAATACGAACGTCAGCATAATGACCAAATGACCATTTGCCATGCATTGAAATTTGGTGATGGCATTTCTGGCATTTAATAATTCAATTGTCATCGGTATTCGTTCTTACAGTTGTTGTGTTTTTGTTCGTGGTTCTTGGTTTGTATTGTTTTTTTCGTTGTTTGTTTATTATTTGATTGTTCAGTTCAGTGAAAATAAGTGGTTTGTCTTTTTGCTATCTGCTTTGTTTTATTTCTGTTGTGCCTTTTGGCACATACAGAGTTACCACAATTCACTTTCAAAAATATAAGAAAATGCCTTTGAATGACCAGTGGCAAATTTGGTCATTTTTGCCACATAGTTTAATGTAATATGGAACATTGGCACTTTGGTCATTTGACAGATAATTTGGTCATTTGCCTGTGGTCATTCAATTGCCAACTTGGCAAGCAGTCTTATTTTACCTTAATGAGCTTGATAAAGACGTATACATGCAGAGAAGAACAATTTTGGATTAAAATAGGTCGATCGTATAGTAAATTGCAAAATTAAAAGGTTCAAGCTGTCTAAAGTTAAATTTTTCAATAAAAAAAAAAAGGCGAATCCTATATGTATCCTATCCTGTATGAACTCAGACGCGAAAATAAAATGTCAACACATATATTTACCCCCACATGTAATCTTACATAATCTTCGATAAAAGTTCGTTAGATATTGCAACTAAATTATAACTTATCAAGCAATTTTTCTATCACGAAATAAAACGTTTTTCAGGTTATTTTCCAATTAAAGATCCTGCATGTTCCGCAATTTAGTCGCGGTTAATCCTTATCTCGCCAAGCCGGAAGGTTTTGTCCTTTGTAGTCGCCGAAATAAATTCCTCTCAATCAAAATTTGTAGGACTGTATTGTTAACATGTCCGATTAGACGGTTTCTATTTTTTCGCGGGCACAGCATCCTCTCAAGGCTTGACAGAGACGGGGGTAAGTTGGTTGTATATGCCGACAACGTGGCATTCGGCATTCCATTGTCGGGGATGTTTTTTTTTCATGTTCTGTGAAATAATCGAAGTCCACAAGCCGTGGACTTATTGTGTTCACCCAAGTTCAACTAAACCGATGTGGTTTATTAATAAAAAACTAAATCCAAAATACTGACGAGTTAAGGGCAATTTATTCTCCCTATCCCCAAATGAAAAGATTTTTAGGAAATATCCTCGACCCTGAGCTCAGCTGAAGTCTTAACATAGAACAAAGAATTAAGAAAAACATGTGTAGCTAACTACGCCTGCAGTAAAACCTTTGGTAGGAAGTGGGTCTTGTACCAAAAATGATCTCTTGAATTCAAATCAAAACTAGCCTTAATTTTCAACTTACACAACAATTAAGCCGACAAGTTAGAAAAGAAGAAGCTTTCTGAAGTGTAAGCACTTAAGAGCTTTGTATACTTATTGCGTAAGCCAATTCTAGAGGGAACAGTTTTTTTTTTTGTCTAGTTCACCGATTTGGTGTGAAGGGAATGACGTTGTTGTATAACGTAGGACCATTGTACTTGTCAAAATTAGCAAGAACGCTTAGAGGAAGCCCTGGTGGTACAATGCTTTCATCAGCAATTGAAGGAGTGCCGTAAATAATATATAAAACTGTTCGCAAGCTCCCGTTAAACAGATCAAGCGATGTACGCAAATATTGGCAGATCAACACATGTGCCCCAACGCAGAGTGGCAGTTGTGAATCTTATCCATTTGATTAATCACTTTTGGTGTTTTCGACAGTTCATTGACTTTTCAGTGTGCATGTGCAGATCATCTTGTTTGGCTGCAATTGTTTTCAACAACTGCTTTAACTGACCTCGTATATATCGAATTCTAGGTAGAATTTCAAATTTCGTTACGACCTGAATATAAGCTAGAAATGTCTATGTTCAAAATTTCATGGAAGTCGGTCAACCCATATCCGAGAAAAGCGATTCGCTATTTGAGTCAGTGCCAAGAAAGCTTCACTCGCTACTCTTCATTTAACAGCTCCCAGTGGCTTTTGATTGTGAAATTTTATAAATAAATTTGGGATCATTGCATAAAATCACACTCACAATTTGTGCACTCACAGAAACTCACCCTCTAAGGATTTTCTTAACTGTTCATTGCCCTGGAACCCGAACACTAAGTTCTTGGTATCAATGTGAGATAAATCAGCAACAACACCGGGTATACCTCCAATATCGTACAAATTCAATTGCTTGATTGATTTATGCTGTTTAAGCAAGAGCGAAACAGGTTGTCCAATATGACCACAAGCGCCACTTATGGTAATTTGAAAGTTGTTCTGAAAGGAAAAGGAAAAAACAATAATTTTCTTTTTCTGAATCGGTTTTGTGTTTGAGTAATGGCCGTAGGAGCAACATATAACAACCCAGTATTAGAGCACAGACACAAGAGTAACATTTCTGTGAATGCTTACCCGTTTGCTGGGACAGAAATTCCTGTTAGTTTGATGGCACAATTGCTTGCCAACTTGCTTGAACATTGTTATATTTTTTGTTATTTTCCCTTACCGGTCAGAGTCAAATAAAATGGATAAAAAATTGTATTTAATAAATTTTAAAGGAAAGGAATAAAAACGTAGGCTTCCTTTTTAAATTTTGAAGAACAACTAGCAAGTTGTTTATTAATTTCATTAGCATTTTTATAAAAAAAGCAGGCACCCAAATACAATTATTTTTATTTTACTTCTATAGAACAGCTGTGTGATAATGATGGCACCATTTCACCCTTAATACTGTTTCCACGTCTATACCAGTCGATATATGCTTTAACATATATATGTACCTATGTGTATACTCCGCTTTGCGTTATGTAAATCATTTTTAAAAAGTCCACTAGCGAATTCTTCTTCTTCTCAGCATTTGATGGCCCATTTATTAAGACATTAGTACTCCGAGTACCTTCGGTAGATTGTTGTCATCATCGTTGAACCCAATTACTTCCATTTAGTTTTACAGATGGGTCGACTCAAAGTACACCCAGAGTCGATTACCGAAATAAATAATCAAGACGAATAAATTAGTTAGATAGCTTGTTAATTCTGAATTTGGAGTCTTTAGTGCTGCATAGTTCATCAATCTGTTCCTTCCTATCAAAAAATAAATCGAAATTCCTTGTACACCTCGATCTTAGATATCTAACTGAAATAGTTGATGACAACTACCTTCTAGAAAATCAAAAAAAAAAACGTCCACACCGAATGAAACTGTGTTTTCAGATTAGGCGACTATGTATTGAAATCTTTTTTGACAATCTCCTCTTACATTTTAGAAAACGAATTAAAGAGACCACAGTGCCAGAGCTGTGACAAGCTAATCTAAATCTAGTCTAAATCTATTGGTAATTTATCTGGGCTTCCACCCATGACCCTGTCCCGATCTTTGGACTTCTTTAACAAAAATAAAAACAAACTAGAAGTTTATTTTGTTCACTGATATTTATTCACTGATTGCACCAACAACGTAGAATTTACAGAGAATTGCAAAACCTATTTTGACTTCTTGATAAAATCTACACCAGTCTTGATCTGCTTTTTCAGCACAGGTATAGCTTCAGCCAATAATTTTTTCTCGTAATCGTTCAAATTTGGTAAACCTAAGTTCTTCTCGATACCGTTCTTGCCGAGACACAATGGCGTAGCAAAATATGGAACCTCTGTGATGTTTGATTCTACGTATGCGCACTCGATTACCTCGCTTTCACCATTCAAAGCCCTAAGTAGGGAATTGACTAGGTGTTCAGTAGCATAAGCAGTTCCAAGTGTGACAGAACCAACACCCTTCTTCAGATGACGAACAACCATACCTCCTTCTGAGATTTTCTTAGTTAGAGCTACGGCATCCTTGGTAAATTTGGGCTTACTCTGAGATAATACAGGGATTATAGTCATGTCCGAATGGCCTCCAATCACGTCGACTTTAACTTTCTTTGGATCGATATTTAAAGCCTCGCCTAAAAATGTGCGTGATCGCATAACATCTATTGTATTGACACCGAAAAGACGTTTCGGATCATATTTACCGCACTGCAAAGGAAATATTTTTTATAATTTAATCATTTGAATATTTCAACACTTTCTTAAACAAATTTAAATACGTTCATTTAAAACAATATAATAAGTTGGAAGTGGCTTCCAAAACCAATCAGGTAAATCAACCCCACCATCACAAAGTTTTCACTCTGTCAATCACCCAATCAACAATTCAGAAATAATAACGTCCTTATATCCAATAAGTTTGTATGGGGCAGTTGATGCGTTGATCAATGTTGGAGATTGAATTATGATTTTCTTGCTATATTACCAAACATTAACAATTTACCCTTGTTATTATTAATTAATCAATTTACATTATAATGTTTCATTTGTCTTTCTATCTTTTGCTTGTATGCGCAATGCACTGTACCTGTTATCTAACGTAATGTGATCTCTTTGCTCTATTTTCTTTGTGCTTCATTTTTTTATAAGCATCTTCAACTTGACCAATTGTTTATTCTTTCTCTGTCAACGAATATGGACGTTTGGTTACATTACACTTTATTTTACACATACATATTACATATCATACATTTTGTTAACATTTATTGAATATTTATACATCAAATTAAATACAATATTTAACAAAAACTTAATGGAACACACAATAAACATTCGTCTTAAACAATCATGATTTAAAGTAGGTGTAGTGTGTGTGAGGCACATCCAATTATAATATAATATTCCAATAAATTTTCGTTTTAAAACAAAAAAAAAACGTACTTCTGTAGGGTAGCTCACCTAGACTTATCAGATAGTAATGTTCCATTGTTGACGGTTTAAAGACGTTCGCGTCACGTATATTTATTCCACCATTGGAAATATTTTTCAAATTGACTTTATAACCTTCTGAAGGTTACTCCTGACAATCACAAGAGCGTAAAGTTAAGCTAAAATTAAACGCAAAGACCACTCACCTTTTTGAGGACTTCAGCGGCGATGGGAACAAGGCTGTTCACTGGATTGGTGACAATGGCTATCAGAGCCTTGGGGCAATTATCTCCAATGGCAGCAATGATATCCCGAGTGAGACCAGCATTAGCTGCAAATATCGAATCACGAGTATCGCTCAACTTAAGTCCAACTCCGGCTGTGATAACAACGATATCGGCACCTAAAAGAAATGTACGTATAGTAAAACTATACGATGGAATTTTTAGAAAAACATAAGGCTCAACTTGAAATGACATTAAGTTTCTATTTCATTGCAATCGACTTACTTAATCAGAAGATATGTGAATTTAATATTCTCGTAAATTCACTTCCATTGCATTAGTAGAAAGAATGAGATGCAACGTAGATGACAGCATTTTTATAACCCGTACAGTTTTAAATGTGTACGTGCCACCTATGCGGTTATCTGCCTGTTAGCCATTCCAACAATCTATATGCAACCATTTTTTATGTTTTTTTTTTTTCTGTCGGGGTGTTGGAACACCACGCTGAAGCACTCAGACACAAAAACAGGTCCATTGTACTACCAGCAGGTATAACCATTTTACTGTGTTTTCTTCGTCTTTCTAAAAAAGTCGAGTAAGAGCTTCAGTGATAAGAAGCTTAGATTACCAGCACTCATCACATCAGCCTCAAAAATCTGCCACCTAATACGAGCAAAAGCAGGAGAATCGCATAGGAAATGTTCCGCAGCGTCGTCGCCCTCTACACAACCGTCACAGACAGTGGTGTCACTTAAACCTAACACATTGCGATGTTTGGCAAAGGAGAAATGTCCCGTAATAACGCCAATAAGTTATCTGGGCCCATACTCTATATTGCGATTCTAAAGTTCGGATCGTTCGAAAGCAGAAATTCCATATGGGCAATTTGAAACGCAATTCATAAAATCCATACAAAATTCCCGCATTCGAATGATTCGAACTTTAGAATCGCAATACAGAGTAGGGGCCCTGCAGTCTTTTCTGCTACACCCATTCCTGTTGGTTCTCCTGCTAACATTGTCTGGTGGGAAGCTTTATTGTAGTACACGTGATCACCATTCTTGATCAAAGACGGCTAACGATTAATGGACATAAAGTGTCTAAAACCCCATTACTCTGTTTAAATACTAAGAAAACCCTACCCGGCACTATCTTCTATATCGCGATGGGCTCGCCACAGTGTCTTGCTTCGAGTGACAGCTTAGCTTCACAAGGAATAAAATAAAATTGCAGGAAAAAATTCGATTCTGACACGCGTTATCTTCAATTAATTTCACGGAGACTTGACTTGAGAAAATCTAGTATAGCAGCCAATACAGGATTAAGCTCTACATGAGTAGGCGTTTTGTCCGGAGTCAGAAGCTTCTCATGGGAAATTATACTTTTGTAAATTGGTTGCCTTTCATATAGGTCGCTCTATCAAGTCTTTCAGAAACACAATACAGGCCAGCCAAACTAGATTGGCCTCTTAAGTCTGACAATTCCTGCACTTATTCCGAGCAGGAGATCGGCGATGCTACACACTTTCTAGTCTTCAAAGTATGTACCTAGTGTCATTTGAACAAAATGTTTTGACTACAACGTCTAGTTCTAGGAACACCAGACTAATCTGAAGCGATACTTCTTCGCCACTGGAAATATTACCTTAATATTTGTACTATTCAGGAAATCTGTCGGTGGCGGAATTTCGATCACAATCCCAAAAATGTTTATCTTTGTCTTTAGTAGAGGTCGGAGCTTTCTTTTATTTTCTTAACAATGGCAGGAGGCCCATCAGAACTTAATCTATGGTGATGTACATACAACCAATATGTACATTCCAGAAATTGTCCGAGAAGAACGCAATTCATTCAAACGCACTAACCGTCTAAAGCATCTCCCAATTGTTCAGGACCCAAGTACCCACACACGATAACTGTGGTATCAATGTGAGATAAATCGGCAGCAATACCGTGCATATTTTCTACAATATCGTGTAAGTTCAATTGCTTGATCAATCTATTCTGCTTTAGCAGCAGGGCCGTAGGTTGTCCAACACCTCCAGCAGCTCCGCAAAGAGTAACTTTGAAATTGTTCTAAAAGATAAAAACAAATTATATCCATCGTCAGTATTTCTGTAGAAACTATGTATTTGTTAAAAATAAATAAAAAAAATTGTTTCTGAATCGGTTCTTAAAGCTCCAATTTCTAAAGGCCGTATTGCAACGGGAGCTGCATTTATGCAATTTTTCTTTTTTCAAAAATCTCCGCCGACACGAAGATAACTACTTACTAGTTTGGTGGTAGAGAAGTTTCTAATGACGCGGAAGGCTATTAGCTTGCGAGCTTGTTTAAACATTGTAATAAGTTTTGTTTTGCATTAATAACGAATGTTATCAAAAACCAAAACTAAAAAGAACACGCAACGACCAAAGGTTGCCGAATACCGAAAGTGACGTAAAAATTATAAAAAAAATTGTTTACAAACCTTCAGAAAATCAAAGCCTTTGTTTATTTCTAATTTTGAACATCAAGTAGAATTGGATATTTTTACATGGAGGAGAGTTATCTACTACTCAGCATCATAAACATATTATATATGGACTGCTAGAAGCTAACTTCATGTTGGTTCAATAGCGGGGAAAAGTGGAAACAGAAAGAATTTGAAATATTTAATTTTTTGTAAAAAAAAAAGATTACAATAAGTCAATGCTTAGCATATATGTCAAATCAGTTCAGGTGTAAACTCCAGCAAATTCCACAAGGGAGTGTATAGCGCCGTTTATACTAACCATCGAGTCTACTGATTGATATTCCATTTCAGTCTCTTCAAAAGACTCTAGTAGAATTTCAATGATGACGGTAGCTTGGTCGATTATAGGGGTCAAATAGCACGTAGTAATTCACGTCCATAAAAACAAGCAGATATCAATTTTAAGTCGACTTGGATCATAAATGCCACCTGGGAGCCGCCTAAAATTCATAATCAGCGACCTTGAAGAACCCCAGATATCGATTTTGAATCAAATCGGAGTATAAATGTCAAATTCCTCCACCATTTTGGAGCCGCCATCTTGAATTGAACTTAAAAAATACAAAAGGTACTTAGGTACCTTGCCGGCCTCAAAAGTAGCATGTGCTACTTAAGGCCTCTCTTATTCTCTTATTCTCTCTCTTATATAATACTTCTAATAACTTTGCGATCCTTTCCATCTGTGATTTCTATGACGGTTTGATTTCTGCAACGACATTTTTGCCTACTCCCGATAAAGAAATTTCAGATGAAAACTTGTTGGTATCTCGTACACAGTTGCATTTAAAAATTTTAAAGGAAACAGAAGTTTATTAAAACTTACCTCCTTACTTTGAGCTGAATATGGTTGAACTGTCAAACTATTTCAATATTTACCTCACAAACATTTTGGATTCTACCACACAAATTCCCATTGCGGTCCATCAGCTGATATTTCATTTAACTTATCTTTCGATATTTTATTAAATGGAATATTTAAAAGAAGAATCCAAATACCAAGCCCAGAAAAGTGAAAGTGAATGTGAAACATCCGATACTGAAAAAAGCTACATCAATGAAGACGACGACGACGGGAAAACTGAAGACACTGACGAAGATGAATGCAACAGCACTGACCATTCGGAGAACTTCGTTTTGGATGGAGTCGATTTTGATTACATGTCTGAGGCAGTGAAATTTCTGGAGTACCATGCTGAAGTCAACACAGATAATGCTCTTGTACTCAATCGCAGATTGCAGGATATGTTGGAAACACTTCGTTGTAAAATTATATCAATGCTTAATAAATGTCGTGAGAAATATATGGAAAATCAGGAAAAGTTAGCCAATCCGACGTCTGATATGTCTTTATTGAGAGGTATCGGTAGTTGCGGAACACCATTTTTTAAGGACGCTTGTGGCAGACCGTGTCCACCGAATGCTGACTACAAACATCGCAGTGAAATTGAGAAGGAGTTGTTTCCAAGTGATTTGGAATTGTATCCACATTTTGTTTGGACAGCGACAGATAAATTGGGTATCTTACAAGGTATTAAAGAACAGGTATAATAACCGCCAGCTCATTATCGTTTGAACTGTTTTTTATTTGTTATTTTTTTATTGAAGGCAATCGAGTATATGGAACGAAGGAGAGCCTATCCATTTCCCATTTTGACCACGAAATCCTCTAAACTGAGTAGAAACGTTAAGCTTCATTCACTTAAGCTTGCAGAATTATTAAAAGAAGTTGATAATGAGTTTACCATTGATTGGAATCAAATATCTGTTTACAATCTGAAGTCTCGACATACGGCGAATAGTTGCTATGCAATTTGGAATGTATATCTCAAACCGGAGATAAATCGCGACGAATGGACTGAAGAAGAAAACATGAAATTGAATATACTTGCAAAGAAGTACAAGTTTCAAGACTGGATTGCCATAGCTTCAGAAATAAAGGGCAGATCGGACTATCAGTGCTTTGTTCAGTACCAGACAGTGGTGTCGATCAAAATGCGAGAAGATAAAGGTGAACGCTGGACGAAGGAAGAGGATGAACTTCTGCTAATGTTGGTAGAAAAACACCGAATGGGCAATGTAATACGCTGGAATCCAATTTGTTCACAACTACCCAACCGAACAAAGAAACAATGCTTTGCACGTTACATGTACAGCATCAATCCAAATATATTAAGAGGTAAATTGAATCAGATTAGATCCAGTTTTGATTGGAAAGGACGGAACAATAAATGTGTGTTTTAAGTTTCATAAAGCAAATCAACTTTCTGATTCTGCTTTAGTTTCTTCAAACGACAAGCAAAACCGCTACTAACTTTCCTAATAGGTATGTACTAACAATTTTCTTCCTCTTTCCCCATTCCAGCGCCATTTACTCCAGAAGAAGACTGCATAATTCTAGCCGCCGTCGAGGAATACGGTGAAAACTTCAATTGCTTCCCAAAAGCGCTGTTTCCCAATCGTACTATCGTTCAAATCCGCAGCAGATACTTCAACTCTATTAAAGTTAACGAAAGCACAAGCAATTGGACACCAGAAGATGATAAATTGCTACTTCATCTAGTAGCTGTAAATGAGTCCGGTATAGCTAGTGGACATGATTGGAAGGGAATCGCGGATGAAATAAAGCGCCACTCTCGTACAAGCTGTCGTACCCGCTTCATGGTAATATCAAAATTTCTGAAAGAAAATCCCAATGCCAACATTAGCGATCTGCCGAGAAAAAATCGTGGTCCTCGGTCTACTGTAACGAAGCGTAATTGGAGGAAAAAAATTGCTGAAATCAGACAAAACCCAAGTACAACAACAAAAATCAATAAGAAAGATTGCTATCGTTTCCGGTTGCGGAACAACGAACTGAAGTGGTACAACTATCTGAAATTCTCCTATGACTTTACATTCGGCAAGAGCTACAGCAAAGTTCCAGACACCTTAAAGAGTCTTGAATTTGTGCGGTGTGCTTTTGGTATACAACTGCAGATGCCTATCGAACTACATAAACCGTATACTACAGGCGTGATACGCGTGACCTTAGATAAACTAGTGCGATTGCATGGTGAAGATAAATCGATGGTCATCGATATGCCTTATATTGGTTATAGGCTTCCTCCGAGTTACTGCACCCTACTTGCCTTCAGAGGGCTTTGCATACAGACAAGGCATGGTATACGACATGTACACCAAGAAAATGGAGCATCTTCTGCGATAGTCGTAAAAGAAGCAGAGGCTGTACAAACTGCTAAAGAAAAGTTTCGACAGCGGCTGATGAGCCTTATCTACAACAGCACTCTTCTCAGCCGTTTGGAACCCGAAGAAGTGGTGGAAAAAAATGATTTTCAAATAATATTCGATCCAAACACTCAATTTGGTCAACTTGCGAGTCGTAGTTTGGCCGAGCTTAAGGTGGCCCGAATGAACAAGATCGCCAAAAACCTCGACATCGCAACAAAAAAAGCAAAGAGAAAGTCTAAAATGGAGTCAGGTAAGTCACCACCAGCCAAAAAAAAAAACTAAAACCTGAACCAAAATAAAAATACATTCATTAAAAACGTTTTCTTTATTTCTACCTATTTGTCGTACATATGAAGTATAGAAGCATACATACATGTTACGCAAGTGCCACGACATTTATCTCCGATTAAAGTAGGCAATTACCGAGACCCAATTTGGCTTAAAATATATACTGACTCCCCTTTCTGCTCTGATCATTTTAGGTCCAAAACCGGTTTGAAAAGTTTTTAAGATATTATTACGAGAGACCCAAAAACTATGGACTAAAGTATATGTCCAATTTTCGGCAATAAAAATTCTGGACTTATGTGTAACAAGGCTGTTTACTGAATTGGTCATAGGCTAACGAAGTCTTGGAGTAATTATTCCTGACGGCTGCAACGATATCCGGGGTGATATTAACATTTGCACCAAATACAATTTCACGGCTATCGCCGTTTATATAGCTACAACAGACAATAACAACAATGGCAACAATAACAAAAAGAAAGTGGAGTCGGTACTTACATCTAGGTTGTTTAAGGAAACAGAAGTTTATTAAAACTTACCTCTTAACTTTGGGCAGACTGTCAAACTATTTCAATATTTACCTCACAAACATTTAGGATTCCACCACACAAATTGTCATCAGCTGGCATTTTCGATATTTTATTAAATGGAATATTTAGAAGAAAAATCCAAATATCAAGCCCAGGAACGTGAAAGTGAATGTGAAACATCCGATACCGAGAAAAGCTACATCAATGAAGACGACAACGACGAGAAAACTGAAGACACTGACGAAGATGAATGCAACAGCACTGACCATTCGGAGAACTTCGTTTTGGATGGAGTCGATTTTGATTACTTGTCTGAGGCAGTGAAACTTCTGGAGTACCATGCTGAAGTCAACACAGAGAATGCTCTTGTACTCAATCGCAGATTGCAGGATATGTTGGAAACACTTCGTTGTAAAATTATATCAATGCTTAATAAATGTCGTGAGAAATATATGGAAAATCAGGAAAAGTTAGCCAATCCGACGTCTGATATGTCTTTATTGAGAGGTATCGGTAGTTGCGGAACACCATTTTTTAAGGACGCTTGTGGCAGACCGTGTCCACCGAATGCTGACTACAAACATCGCAGTGAAATTGAGAAGGAGTTGTTTCCAAGTGATTTGGAATTGTATCCACATTTTGTTTGGGCACCGACAGATAAATTGGGTATCTTACAGGGTGTCAAGGAACAGGTATAATAACCATCAACTAGCTATCGTTTGAGTCCGTTTTATTTGTTTATTTTTTCTAATTTTTATTGAAGGCAATCGAGTATATAGAACGAAAGAAAGCGTACCCATCGACCAGCTCGGCCACAAAATTCTGTAAATTGAGTAATAACGTTAAGCTTCATTCACTAAAGCTTGCAGAATTACTGAAAAAAGTTGATAATGAGTTCACCATTGATTGGAATCAAATATCTGTTTACAATTTGAAGTCTCGACATACGGCGAATAGTTGCTATGCAATTTGGAATGTATATCTCAAACCGGAGATAAATCGCGACGAATGGACTGAAGAAGAAAACATGAAATTGAATATGCTTGCAAAGAAGTACAAGTTTCAAGACTGGATTGCCATAGCTTCAGAAATGAAGGGCAGATCGGACTATCAGTGCTTTGTTCAGTACCAGACAGTGGTGTCGATCAAAATGCGAGAAGATAAAGGTGAACGCTGGACGAAGGAAGAGGATGAACTTCTGCTAATGTTGGTAGGAAAACACCGAATGGGCAATGTAATACGTTGGAACCCAATTTGTTCACAACTACCCAACCGAACAAAGAAACAATGCTTTGCACGTTACAAGTACAGCATCAATCCAAATATATTAAGAGGTAAATTGAATCAGATTGGATCTAGTCATGACTGGAAAGGACGAAACTATAAACGACAATAAATATGTGTTTTAAGTTTCATAAAGCAAATCAATTATCTGATTCTGCTTTCAGTTACTTCAGACTACCGCTATTAACTCTCCTAATATGTAGTAACAATAATCTTTCTCTTTTCCCATTCCAGCGCCATTTACTTCAGAGGAAGACTGCATAATTCTAGCCGCCGTCGAGGAATACGGTGAAAACTTCAATTGCTTCCCAAAAGCGCTGTTTCCCAATCGAACTATCGTTCAAATCCGCAACAGATATTACAACTCTATTAAAGTTCGCGAAAGCACCCGCAACTGGACACCAGAAGATGATAAAATTCTTCTTCATTTAGTAGCCAAGCACGGCAGTCATAATTGGAGGAAAATCGCGGATGAAATAAAGCGCCACTCTCGTACAAGCTGTCGTACCCGTTTTTTGGTAATATCAAAATTTCTAAAAGAAAACCCCAATACCAACATTAACGATCTGCCGAGAAAAAATCGTGGTCCTCGGTGTACTGTAACGAAGCGTAATTGGATGAACAAAATCGCAGAAATCAAGCAAAACCCGAGTGCAACAGCCGAAATTAGTAAAAAAGATTGCTACCGTTTTCGGTTGCGGAACAACGAATTGAAGTGGTACAACTATCTGAAATTCTCCTATGACTTTACATTCGGCAAGACCTATAGCAAAGTTCCAGACACCGTAAAGAGTCTTGAATTCGTGCGGAATGTTTTTGATATACAGCTGCAGCTGCCCATCGTACTAAATAAACCGTATACTACAGGCGTGGTGCGCGTGACCTTAGAAAAACTAGTACGATTGCATGGTGAAGATAAATCGATGGTCATCGATATGCCATATGTTGGTTACATGCTTCCTCCGAGTTACTGCACCCTACTTGCCTTTAGAGGGCTTTGCATACAGATAGGGCATGGGGTACGACATGTCCACCAAGAAATTGAAGCATCTTCTGCGATAGTCGTAAAAGAAGCAGAGGCTGTACAAACTGCTAAAGTAAAGTTTCGACAGCGGCTGATGAGTCTTCTCTACAACAGCACTCTTCTTAGCCGTTTGGAACCCGAACACTTGCGTGTCCGTCTTGCCCAAACGAACAACATCGCCAAAAACCTCATCATCGCAACGAGAAAAGCAAAAAGAAAATCGAAAGTGGAGTCTACGTCAACACCAGCCAAAAAAAAACTAAAACCTGAACCAGAATAAAAAATACATTCATTAAAAACGTCCTCTGTTTAGTTTATTTCCATCTATTTATCGTACATACACGAGGAAAGTGAGAGTCTTCACCTATTCGCATTTACCATCCGGTCGTAGTATTTGCCAAGCGACGCATTCTTCTCGTATTCCTATCCTGATCTCGTATCTTTTTCTCCATCTCGGCATCGGTGAGTGTCTCTAAGAATGGGGCCCATGCATCGGCGTCACTGGGATTACGAAACGGTACATCAATTGTTGAGAGTGGAGCTTCAGAGAAAGCATATGTACGCAAGTGCCACGACAATTGTCCCCGAATTGAGTAGGCAATCGCTGTAACAAATTCTCCACCCAGACCCAGTTCGGCACAAAGTTTCATTGCGAATTCCTCTGGATTGTTGTTTTTTTCGGACATGTCCCATTCGACTTGATCCACCAATGAGGTGTTACCAACGTGTATGTTTAACTTAACAATAACTCGTTGATCGCAGCTTTCTTCAAGGATCGGGGGTTCGTTAGGGAAAGCTTCAATTTGTTGACGTATAGCTTGCGCTATGGCCGGAACAAATGGCACCGGATTTAGGTCCAAATCATCGCACAGTACCTCGGCGAATTGTTCAGGAGTAATCATGCTCTCTGGAAAGGAATATTTTAAATGTTTGATTGATTAATTAAAATAATGATAAAAAATGTAGAAATACTGTATAATAGAAGACTTGAATTGTAGTGAGGAGACGGTCAGCTCTGGCCCGAACCAAGGCTGTTGTACCGATTATTTTCTTCTCTTCATTTTTCCAAAACTATACATCTATTACCGTTTTCCTCCTTCTAGGGCTGCCAACTCATGGGACATCTAGGAATATCGATAGCTAAATTATTTCTGCAGTTGAACCCTAAACATCTTTATCTTTATGGTTTTCGCAAAGTTCTGCAATTGTCCAAGAAAACACGCAATATATGTACCAGGCTTCCAACTGCTGAAAATGAGGGAGCCTTCACGAGGGCTTTTCGCATGGGAAAGTTTAGAGAGAATCAGGTAGCTCAGCAGCTATTGGAAACGAGTATATTTTGTCCCACACTTTACAATAGATAGTTAAATATGTATAACTACGAGATAGTCAGAAAACTTCACCAATACGGTACGGGGATCAAGCTGCTAATTGAAAAGCAGGTCTCTGCCGTGTCAGATAAAACATTTCAAATAATTAGATAGTACAAGGCTTCTCTCATTAAAACTTTTTATGCTAATGACGCCTCAAATCATGTAATGATCGTAAACACATGCTATAGTTGTAACAAACAAACATTTTTTTATCTTGTTATGTATGTACATTTTTAAAACCAATTGTTTCTGTTTATTCAAATATAAATTAAGAAAATAGTGAAAGGTTACTTAAATTTGGCAGAATTAGATTGTCTTACTTGTAGTTGCAAATATTTTGTCTGACACTGTATATTGAGGATTCAGGGTATTATGCGTAAAGAGAATCTAGATCAAATTTTACGTATACGCAACAGGAATCAGACAATTAAGCTTCGAACCGAGCTATTAAATGATACCTAGATCTACCCCAGGCTTTACGAGTAGACACACCGGGAACTAATTAAAAATCAGAAGTAATTCTTTCGTGTACTGTCTGACAAATAAAAGTTTGAGCTTTAGAAAAACAATTAATAATAATATAATCTGAGACATATCAATCCTAATTTTATCACGGCACAGTTAAACCTACCATTCTTATTCCATGTGAATGTGTCCCTCAACTTTTGCCCCTCTAACTCCATATCCAAGCGAATTGGTACTAAACATTCACGTTGAGCTGCATTTTCTATGCTTGCCGTTGGATCAGTATCATCGAAACACATCGGAAATGTTCGCACCTTTTTAGTATGGACGCGATTGCGATTGATCGGCGTTGCCTGTGGCACTGCATCCAAATGACTTGAGTTGGGCATTGTTGGTACCCATTGTGGTGGTTTTTTAGATTTACTCTCTCTCGGCAGTGGCGGTTCTGATGTATTTACTGATATGGCTCGATATCTGTAAAAATTTAATTATGCATTACAAACAAACTAAATAAAACAAAACAAACTTTTCATCGTTCCCAGCAATAATTTCGTCAACTTCTGAAGCTTTTAGGAGTGAAACCGAACTAGCCAAAATATGATTACTTAAACCGGCATCGGATAATCGTTTCCGTTCATCGTTGGACAAAACAATTCTAGTCATTCCTGGGTACTTTTTGTACAGAATACCACGGAATAGCCGTAAATAATTGCCGACCTCAGAACCGACGTAGTAGTATTCGCCACCTTCTTCGAGTTGAAAACTAACTGGCTTATCACCATATGTAGGAACAGCCATGGTTACTCTTTTATAATAATATGCTATTTATATTTTTATAAGTTAAATGTTTTTTAAGGATGAAAATAAATTGAGTTGAAGTGAAAAGCGTCAACCCAAAAATTTAAATGGCGAACAACAATAGTAATGTTTGATTTCATAATTTAGAGATTGGATAAGTTTGCTTTATAACCTGTCAATTTGGCGTTCGAATAACAACACTCTCATACACATAATTTTTTTTATAACCTCGGGCTTAAAGCCCAACCACAATGTGCATAACCTTGCATATGCAAAATTGTCAAAAAACAACGAATGCCTGGCTGTGCACGGTTATGCATTGTCAATGCATAGTCAACCCACAATGGCATATGCAAACTGACAATTCTATAATCTGCCAAAAGTGAGTTGAGAATATTGTTTTTCTTTTTTGTGAAAATTATTGTGTTGTGGAAAAAACATGAATAATTTAGAGAAAAACTTAGAAGACTTGTCGAAATTAAAAGAATTATTTAGCATGTTAATTAAAATTTCAAAATGATTATTTTGAATTTTAAATTTTCCAATGTCAAATTTCCGTATGCAATGTACGGTTGCTAGCGTACTTTGCATAAGCTTAACGAAACAGAAACAAGTTAACGAACGTATGAGTATTCCTATTGCGGTTTATTAAAGGGAATCTAGTGTGTTCGTACTTTGCAGACGTTTTGCATATGCAAGGTTATGCAAATTGTGGTTGGGCTTTTAGTTTTGACTGAAATGATTTTATATCTTATTATTTTAACTGATCTTTAAAACTAATAGATACTAAATAAAGACATACATATATTTTTCAGGTATCAAAATCTGAAACGGACTTACGATTGCAAATACAAATAATTGGCGCGACGGCTCATAAGAACCACAGCCTAGCCCCTCACAACCATTTATGTTTCTCGTGTTACTATTCACACTAATGGAAGGGACCTGCGGGTTGAAGTAAAGAAGCAGTGCGTTGGTGTCGTGAAAAAACGTTTGGTTGTTTGCTGACTTCATCCTGAACCTCAAAGTTCGCCCACACCCCACAATTAGCACTTTTATCTTTGCTGAGGCACTGACGAAGCAGAAATAGATATTTAAAATCGTATTATTCTATTTGGATGCTGTTTTCACAAAATTAGAAAATAAAAATTGCCGAATAATATTTATATAATACCCATGACCTTGTTGTTAAAACAAACATAGCTACAGAAAATTCATCGTTGTGACAGCTCCATAATGACAGACCATTACAAAAAATTATTTTAATTTTCAAAACGTTTGAAAATGTGAGTGGTTTTGAAAGAAAAATAAGTTAAAAGTACCGAAAAAAATGAGTGAACATATTTTAGATATCCTGTCAACATATAATCTCCAAACACAGAATGATATGATTATATTAAATAGTATATTATCAGCAAAAACAGCGTTCCTAAGAAGAAAGCGTCGTAAACATTTACGAAACATTGCACTGCTCCAAAAGAAACAATTTACAATTCTTCAAAAACTATTAACTAGAAATCAACCAAGGCAAATATGGACAAAGGTAAATGTGGACACACTCAGAATAGAATTCCTTTATAAGAAAGCCTGTGTTTTCAGACCAAAGGTAGTCAGTTTTGGGAAAAAGAAGTGGCAGAAAACAATGATGAATTTTTCAAAGAAAATTTCCGTATGTCTCGTGTATCGTTCGAGATATTGTGGAAAAAATTGAAAAATCTTGAAAAAGAGAACACAAATTTTAGAAAATCCATTCCATTGCAAAAAAGAGTTGCTATTGCACTGTATGCGCTTGGATCGAAATCAGAATACAGACATATTGGGAACCGTTTTGGTGTCGGCAAATCGACAGTTTGTCACATACTAAAAAACTTTTGCGGAGAAGTTTGGAAGGTTTTAAAAACAAAATATTTCAATCTTAAAAAAAGTGTGCTGGCACGAGATGAAGTCGAATGCAATGATACTGAAATATTCGAGGATTCTTTGCTTCAAAGCGATTTTGCTATGCCTTTGGGAGAATCCAATTTAATCTACGCTTTTAAACGTCTAAGAGCGAGGTTTATCAGAGTCGAAAAGGAGCTGGAGAATTACATTGAAAACATATCCATAGTCATAAAGGCTTCTTGTGTTCTGCATAATTTTTTAAATAAGCACAACGACAATGTCAATAAAAATTGGTTGCACCAAGAAGCTGAAGACTCGAACGATGAACAGCCGGAATATATAGCAAACATAAACGCTATAAGCAAGTATTTAGGTGAGTTTAATTTAATTTACTTTTTTTAACATCTGCGTTACATTGTCTTGGAAAACTTTAGCATTCATTACAAATTCTTTTAGAATAGAATTTCTCTCCCTTTCGATGTTCAACATTTCATAATCCACTTTTCGAACATGGTTTCGCTCTTCAATTATAGTTGAATTGGTTTTTTTGTATTCTTTTAGGATAGTGTCAATTATTGTTTCTTTTTTTCTTCTCTTTACAGCTTTTCTCGAATTGCCTGATGTCTCCGAGGAAGATGCTGCTTCAGAGCGAGCTGGGCTTGGAGGAGTTGATGGCATAGTTACTACTTCCGAAAATTTATATTCTGATCCGAGGGGAACTAGATGAAAAATGAAAAGATATAAATAAACTTTTATTAGAATTAAAATTTTTCTTTTACCTCTTTCTATACTCTCTTCAATAAAAACTTCTTCGATGCTTCCATTGAATCCTCCAAGAATTGTATGGATCTTTTGAAATGGAGGCCAATCGCATTCTCCAGTGCATTCAATTTGCAGCTTTTCTTTTCTGGAAATAATATTACTAGCTGTAGTATGTAGAGACATTTTCTAAGACAGAAAGGTTTAAGAATATCAAATCACTTCACTGGTTGAATAACAGATTTTTTAAATACAAAATGCGGGGAAAGGTTTCAACACTGTCGAGGCATCTCAGTAAATTAGAATCATGAATTTATTGATTTTGAATTTTTTCCTGATTTTGACTATAAAGTTTAACTAGGGGTTGCACGTTTCTATTGCGAATAGAAAGAACCGAGTTCAAAAAAGTGATGAAGATAAGAATGCCAGTGTGAACAAATAGGCCGTATTGGTGTATCTTAGACAGCGTGTAATACAACAAACCACGCCACCTATGGTTATTTAGAACACGGTAGACGTATTCTGAGTACCACTACAGAGCTTAAGCAAGCTAAAACTACGGAATTGCGACTGTGCTGACGACGAATGAACTTTGCGGATCTCTTTCCGTCTTGTTCGGTGGTCTGGTCTGGAAGAATAAGGAAATGCTCAAATCGGCGCTGATAGCCAAACTCTCTTAAGGCCGGAGACAAAAAACAGGTCTTTATAGGCTACACCAATCGTAACTGAGTAGCTTTTTAAAAATGTGCGTCGGTGCAATAAAAATCACTTTAGGTTCATATCCATAAAAGAAAACTAACTTGTATTTGCTTGTTAAATTATGCAGTTTAACTCTGATTTCCTCTGGCGAAAATATTTTACACCACTTTTGCATTTCATCTGCCATCTCCTGGTATATAAGTCCGTTCCTTTTTGGTCCACGCAATTCTTCAATTTTCTCTTCCCACAAATCCAAAAGAAGATCTTCATCAGCTGCGGACCATATTTTTTTCCTTTTCATCGTCCTTTTTAATGCTCCATCAGTCATCTAAGGCATACTTTGATTATTTTTACAATTAATTGTTTTTAAACGAACGTTCACCTTTTCATATGTTTTTTACACTTTCCCACTGCTCCTCTTTAGATTCTTTGTTTGCTGAAACGTAAATTATTGTAATAACTTAATAATTATTCGTTTTTAATTCAAATATGTATGTGCAGTGGGTTGGGGAATGTCGAATATAAATTCGGTTTCTTCAAAATTAAAAAAAAAAAAAGCATTTAATTTTTCTAGTTTCTACACAAATGTCAAATAATTTTTGACAATTCTTGTGACGTTTTATACTTTTGGTATAGTTGAGAAGAAGATAAAATGTACCTTATGTATGTTTTCCTTCTTGCACTTCCCTATTAGAGTAATAATTCCTGTACACAGTGACGTCAGAAATCAAGAAAAAGACGGAAGAGTGTTTGATGGTCATGAATGAAGAAACAAAGATTCCTTCATTCATGTTTGATGGTAGCATAAACAAGGGTATTTGTTGTATTTAACTAGACAAAACAAATTGGATAGAGGGCATATCGATTTGTTCGGTCATGCCAATTCTCGAAATCCGAAAGTATTCACTGAAAGACCAAAATAAGTTTATAAATGTTTTATTTTTTTGAAAAAAAAAGGAATTAACATTAGTTAGTGGCTAAATTATGTCTTCTGTAGTATCGGCCAACAGAAAACATTTACTTGGTCATGCCAAATTTAGATAAAATAACACGTTTGTCATACAGTTAGTGAGTCTAGAACACAAGTAATAATATGCTTCAGGTATACAGGAAACAAGCACCCAGATATTTTTGTTTATTGCAAATTTATCATAATGTCTCTCTATTCGATTTAATTAAGGCGTTGGCAAGGTTGAGTTTCATCAGTTGGTCAAACGACGAAATTTCTCGATTCAGATTGCTTGCTAACTCGACTTCCTTTTCCAGCTTATTTCAAAAGATAATTCAATCCACCACCACCACAATAGGTTTCACGGCTTTGACCAATAACTTAGAATTCTTAAGTCCTAGCGATGGATGTTACATGAAGGTATGATTAAGCCTTTTTCTTGAGGGACGAATTTCTGCAACCGATTAATACTTTTAAAAAATAAGCTTACTTATTACCTTCTCCGATATCGCTATAGTCTGGATGTACTAGAGCAAAGAAGCTTCTCTACGCAGCTCGATTGTTAGCCAGCTGCTTCCAGTCTCACATGTCAAGTACCTTTGTACTTTCGGGTATACATATTTGAAGACTGAAGGTCATAATATTCATCCGGACCATAGAAGACTTGTTTTCTTAAAACAAGACAAGACATGTTTTGCTTTTCAATTGCCCCTTAGTTCAACGATACATTTCTTGAAAATGACAAGAACAGAGCTTAAAAAGATAAAGACCCAACTACCTTGAAGTTGCAGTTCTTTATTGTGATGTATACTTTTATTTACCACAAACATTTAACTGATAACTTTTGAATAATAAGCAAAATCAATAATACGATATCGGGCCTTTAAAAAAAATAATACTTTTCTAAACACTCTGCTTGATCCGAATTAAAATAAAGTAGAATTTGTATGATCAGTAGTCTCAATCCTTCTCTGACATCATTGAAATCCACTTACAATTTAGAACACCATTTTATTAGCTTCATTTTTGCCTAATCAGCTGTCACAAATTGACACCTGACGTTTTGGCCAACATTGAAAAAATGTACTGGCGACTATTTGTAGACTTAATAAAATAGTCTCTATTTTTTCTTCGTATAAATTCAAATAAAAATAATTTTTAATGGGTCTACTAACAAAAACAGCTACATTCGGTCGCATTGCATATTGTGATATATTTATTCGGACAATAACTACACGTAACGCAAAACAAACAAAGTACGTAACAATAAGAACGACGAAAAAAATTAGTTTAAAAATAAATTCTATTTTGTAATGCAATAGAATGAAATAATGCGCATATATAATTTAAATTCGATAAATAAAATTAAATTGCATAATTTAACTCCATAGATTAGCTGAGGTCGGTCGACTTGAGAGTCCAAAACTTGAGGGAAAATATCTAACCGGTCAATTGTTTCTTCATCGGATTTTTGGTTATCGTGGTGTCGTGCTATTTCCTTGGTTGGCTAGGGTGTATGATCGCGACTTGCATGCACCAGGAAAGGCATCAGCAGATGATAGTTTAAATGCATCACAAACTGTTGGTGGGACATCGGGTGCTGCATCGACAGGAAGCAGTGAAAGTGCAGCAAAGGAAGTCAAGGGCAAAGTCAATACATTTTATCAAGTTCTAATCGATTCAAGAGATTGTCCTTACATTGTGAGTTTTGGTGGGGTTAAAAATCAAATTATAATAATGATGATATATTTTTTCATTTAGAGAGCTCAAACTGAAGCTGTGACATTTCTAGGGAATCAGGATTCTAATCGAAGTCTCTATGCAATACCGGGTTTGGACTATGTGTCACATGATGATATAATGCCCTATTCCGCGACAGAGAAAAATCCATTACACCATGAATTGTTTGATAAATTCCTTGCTAAGGCAACCGGTCACGATCCTTCATTTGAAGGTCGGGACACGCTGAAAGCATGGCAGGACAAAAATCATCCTTGGTTGGAACTATCCGATGTTCACAAAGAGACAACGGAGAATGTTCGAGTGACGGTTATTCCGTTCTATATGGGATGTCGAGAGACACCAGCTTCATCGGTTTATTGGGTAAGAAAGTGTGCAGCACATATACTTTTTAGAAATATATCAGTTTATCAAATGAAACTGAAAAAATGTGTGTTAAAAGGAAGGTATCTGGATAGGCAATCAAAGAATGCAGTATAGTTGTCTAACACCAAAGACAAAACATATATTGTGAGCTTAAGCCACTAGAAAATACCACAAAAAAACAGCCTTAAAATATAACCATGTATTATGTATAGTATGCAATCACTTATTTTTTTTGTATTTGAACTTTGATTTTGTATTATCTAATATAAACGGCACTGCACATCATATGATTCCTTCCTAGTTGTATACTCCTGGAAGCTTGGTATTTTCTAAATGGATTGACATAATCTGCAATCGACATTCTGTCATATATAATATATTAAATGCAAGCGGTAGACACCGTTTAACTCTTAGGGTTCATATCATATATGGTCATATCATAAGGTTACAGTTCAGAAAGTTTTCAAGATAATCGTTTACGCAAAATGTTGTCTTTGCAATTACTGTTTTGTAAAGGGGTTACTAACATGATCTTTGTAAGATCACAATTTATCTTATTTGACTGGAGAAAATAAAAGAGAGTCTGCAAGAGCATACGCCAATGCCTTTCTTGAGTTTTCGGAAATTTTTGAAATTATTTCAATGCGAGTGCACCAAGTTATTGCCTGAATTATTTAGAACTTCTGCAAGTGATTTTCCCTTTTAAGCTGAATTTCAATTAGCCATCATCAAGTTTTCAACATGAGCTTTTTTTTTGGCTTTCAAACTGCTCCAAACATATAAGAGAGTGCAAAGAAAATTTCATTCTTCGAGGATCCCTTTAAAGCTTTACGCTTTCTTAGAAAATCAACTTCCTGTTAATCTCTTTCTAATATATAATCTTCTTTCTTTTTAGTGGCGTTATTGTATTCGACTAGAAAATCTCGGTGAGCTCAGTGTTCAACTTCGTGAACGCCACTGGAGGATATTCTCTCTTTCGGGCACACTTGAGACAGTTCGTGGACGAGGTGTTGTCGGACAGGAGCCTATACTTAGTCGAAAATTACCAGCCTTTCAATACAGTAGTCACGTGAGCTTACAAGCTCCCAGCGGCCACATGTGGTAAGCAAATGGCATGCCAACTTTCTTTCGAAATTTCTAACTTTATGCTTAAATTTATTTTAATTTAAGGGGAACGTTCCGTCTCGAACGTGAAGATGGTCACTCATTCGATTGTAAAATTCCTCCCTTTTCACTTGAAAGCAAACCAGATGAGAATCCATTACCGGGTGCGAAAGGAACAAAGCCGATTAAACCGGAAAGTACGCTCTAAAGCACAGGATATGAAAAAAAAAACTTCAATTAAGCGAAGACCGTTGCGTCTACGACGTCTCTTGTTAGTATATAATGTACTGTTTCGTTTTTATCTAGGAAAATCAAATTTGTTTTAGCGTTAGACCATTGATAATATAGAAACAGAAATCAGTTAGAGAACAAGAATATTTTAAACTTTTATTTATCGTTTAAGATTTCTACTGTTGTATGCGTTTGGTTGTCTTAGCATTTGATAGCTTCTCTACTTGAACAGTAAAGTCGAAAGGTTTAATGCTATCCTGTATGCCAAACAAAGATCGCAGGGCATCGAGGGAAGCCATTTCAATTGCTGTTTCGATATTTTCTCCATATCCTGCAAAAATTCATTTAATTTCAACAGTTGTAAACGGTTTTTTGTTCATGCTTACCTTGTCCAATTTGCTTCTTATTAGAGTAAACAGCGACATTGTACGCCGCAAGAACTGTGTTCTTTCCCTCTTCGCCAATTAGTCTGGGCTCAGGTTCGCTGAGTTTTAAATCCTTACAAACTTCTTTGAGGTACTCCACGGGTTTCTTTATATCCCACAGCTCACTTAAGTCTTTCTGATTTAGTTGCGTGCAGATGAAGTCACGAATAAAGTTAAATGTTCTTTCTGTGCCCGAGGACTCTTCAAGTGATCCAATTACTGCCAGCAGACTTTTCGCCATAGTCTCATTTGAAGGTGGATATTCAGCAGAAAACACTAACTCTGTTAGTCCTAAATGTGCGGACACATGGGCAAGAGTTTCCTCCGAAGTAAGGTACGTCGAGAATGCTTTGATACCTTCGCCTGGAACTTTTGGTAGTGAATACTTTAGATAGGCATCTACATACTCGATAACTGTGCGGGCACCCTTTTCAATTAACTTCGTATTATCAGCCATTTTGAGGTCCGGTTGCTCGACACCAATTTCTCGTTGCTTTTGTTCCTCTTGGATGATATATGAACGATTGGTTAGAGCTGCCTGAAGTGATGGTAAGTTAAAGTTTTCGTTTAAACGTTTTCCAAATGCATACAACTCTGCATTGTAATTCCATTCAATAAATCCAGATCTTGGCTGTGATGGTTCAGGACCGAATTTCTCTCTTCGCCGGCGAAGTTCACGTAACGTTGGACTTACCCATCTTTTTACATGTCGCACATTATCTGAAATGAAATTGAAAATTATTTAAGGGGAACTAGAAGAAAAGCGTAGTGCCTTACTAAATTTTGTGCAGTTGGTCAGTTGTGAAGCAACTAAAACTGTGCTGAGTGTGTTACGAATTAGAGACATTTCACTTTAGAAATGTTTTAATTATGGAAAATAAGTTTCTTGAAATACTTTACTTCACAAAAATCATGAACACACGTTGACGTTTGATCAGCTGTCAAAGTGACATCCTTAAGTTGAGCGATGAATCGTAATAACAAAAGAGTTACATGGGATTAAATTCCCTGGGGCCGCATTACATTTTTTAAATCAATATTTTTAAACGGGTTACTGGAGAGAACTATCCCAGAGGCAAACTGTCGAAAAAAATATATATTTAATAATCGCCACTTGATCGTCTAAACTCTAGATTGTATAGCAACCACAATCGCATGCTTATGTTTCAGGTAGTCGGAAGACTATTGTGAGCTTCGAAATGAAAACAGGATGGATTTCTTGAGCTAAATAATACGCTTTTATCTGTCCAGTTATTTTTGCACGCTTACTTAAATTCTTGCATCGTTTGTTAGTTTTCACTTTCTTAAACGATTTGTAGTATTAGTCTAACCCAATTATCGAGCCTACATCAAAGCCAAGAGCTTTGTTCACCGTATTCAAATGGGGTATTTTACCTGACTTGAACAGCTTAAGGACCCGTCAAACAAAGCAGTCTTCGTGTACCCCAGCTCTCGACAAAATCGGTAGTATTCTCTGACCTAAATTATTTTTCTTTTCGAGAATTCGAGCGCAAATAAAAACAACTTCTTCTTGACTGCTTGACGTTTTATCAGAGGATGAGTCTATTGAGTTTTTATATAGTGTTTACCGCTCTCTGTTTGATGTCGCTTTACGCGGCATTTATAACGTGAAAATCTACAAAGGAAGTACGTTTTTCTTTAATTTGGTATATAGGTTTATTTTTTTTCCGGAATTTCTTCTAGTCCAATCATTAGTCATTTTTATTTCTTACTATTACACTTTCCCTTTTAGTACCTATAATGATTCTGTTGACTATTAGGATGTCAGGGTTACATTCCTAGGTTTTTCCTGCTAGGTTTTCGCACACCGATGGCTTCTTTAACTACGCTTTATACATGTATTAGTTTGGTATCTAGAGTCATTCTTCGAAATTTTACCTCTATTTCAACTTAGAGGACGGAGAGCTCTTTATAAGTGAGCATCTTAAAAGTGAAAGGCACGAAGAAATTTGAGAATTTCTGTAGCAGGAAAAGCAAAGGCGTGCAGGACGACTCGACGATCTGTATTTGTCGGTGTATTTCCTGAAAAAAATGGTGTCATAAGCTTAATTATATTTTAAGAAACCGCGATGACGCGAAGATAATCTAACCTATACAAAGGTTGCCGTATATTTAATACACTACCTAACAATATTAAGACTGAAGTATTTTTTCCAACTTTTAAAAGAAATGTTATTGTAACTTTCCCCATACTTAAATTTGAATCCCAATATGAATTATACACGAATGTATCTTAAGTTAAGTCAAATTGTATAACATTGAATTTAAATGGTAGAGTTCTGCTAAATAAAGATGAAATCTAAACTAATATAATTTTATCTAATCTAATCTAACTACGGAATGCCCGATCTCAAACTGTTACTGGTCTAGAACAAGATGAATCTTATAAAAATGATCAACGTGAATTTTTTTTGTTTTGTTTTATGGCGTAATTATATATTTAAAAAAACGAAATATCAGACTTTAAACAGCTCAGCTAATAACTTATAACTGATCGTTGTTATTATTGTATCCATAAGGCCTAGATGATTTAACGCCTACGACTTCTTAGAAATACAAATTAAAATAAAAGCTTTCAAGTTGTATAAGATATGAGATAAGAAAGTAAGTCTCAGCTCTCATCGTCGCATCTCAAGATACATATAAAGCTGATCCAGAGATAACAGTATTTATCACACGTAGCATCTTTGTTAAATGCAACTCCTGTGGTCAAATAAGATTCTCAAATCGGTTATAAAGATTCAAGGGCACTTCAACTAACAATTTGCTTGCGCAACGGCATGATAGAGGGGATATTAGAATCTAAGTATGAATAAAGATTTAGAAGATTAGAAAGTAAGCACTAGCTAAATAAATAAGTAGATGCGTCACAGTAAATATTAAAATCCACTAAGCAAACAGCACACGAGTCTCATCAAATTATTTGCTTTATCTAATCCCATTCTCCAAATTTATCACACCAAGAAAAGTATCTTTTATATAAATGGGCAAATAGACGTAGTCCCTAGAAATTCTCATTCGCATGAAGACCAGCATCACCTCATAATGGGAGCTTCAGAATTATCACCGACTGTAGTTCAAGATCTGTGCCAGCGGTACTCGAATCAGAAGGTCGAAAATTGCTTCAAAATCCTCAACTATACGCTAAAGGGATTCAGCAATGCACCGACAGGATTCTTAGGACGACACGAATCACTGTGTGTGCAAATTCAACGAACGCCATCCGATGAGCCACAGGAAGTGATATTTTTCATTAAGTCTGCACCGAGTGATGTAGCCTCCAGGGTGGAATACATAGAGGAGTTTGGTGTTTTCAGAAAAGAGATATGTGTTTACCGGCACCTTATACCAAAATTGCAGGAGGGATTTCCAGATTTCGCAGCAAGATGTTACTACGCCAAGGATGATATTTTAGTATTTGAGCATTTGGGTGAGATGGGATATCAAATGGGAGCTGACCGATCTGGAATTTTAGACTTTGATCATCTAAATTGCGCGCTGAAAACATTGGCAAATTTGCATGCTGCTTCGATAGTGTTAGAAGCTAAGAACAACAAAACAATTCCAGAGATGTTCCCAGAGACTGTGAAGGAGAACGCGTATCCCGCAGTGGCAAACAGTTTTCGTATAGTGAATTTCAAAAATGCGAATGCATCAATTTGTGAACTCATTAAAATTATGCCACAATATAAGGACTCCGATCGTTTGGATTATATTTTGAGAGAATTTCCTTTGAAGATGAGTAACATATTTGAGCTCTGTCAACCGTCCTCGAAGTACTGTAATGTATTCAGTCATGGTGACCTCTGGGCGAATAATTTGTTGTTTAAGTATGAAAATGGACGTCCAGTGCACAGTCGACTTGTTGACTTTCAACTAACGCGCTACGCACCGCCAATGTTGGATGTTATAACGTTGCTGACTATACCCACTGATAGAGAATTTCGTTATAATCATTTGGATACGCTGCTGGAGAGCTACTATGCAATGATGGAGGACCTGTTACGACAGAATGGTATTTCAATAGAAAACTATATTCCTCAGAAGCAATTTGAAGACAGTGCTAAAGAGTTCATGATATGTGGATTAATTGAAAGTTGCCTGTTCTCACATTTGACGATTCTGCCACCTGAAGTAACGCAGAGTCTTACGTCAGATACCGATGGCTTTGAAGATTTTTTCAGCAAGAGCAGAAATGAAATTTGTTTGAAAGCTTTTACAACAGATGAGGTTTATCGGCAAAGATTAACCGACATGGTGTCTGATATTATAGATAATTATATTTTAATTTAAGAATTATTGGTTTAATAAAATAATGAAAAGCCTTAAGAAAGTTTCTGTAAAGCTTAAATGTGTTGAGTTTGAAATATTCAAGAATGTTTTGCCTTCTTTTGTACTTTTATGTGTAGCGGTAGTGCATTATAAAAAAAATAAAAAAATAAAATCATCTCTACAGCTAATAATTTGATCAAGACATTATAGACCTTGATGTGGGCAGTGGTGCTGGAAAGGATTTAGTCTTGCATAAAAATGCAAAAGATCGATCTTAAGCATGTCATTTCTTAATAATAGTTTTATTATTCATTAACATCCTTAAAAACTAGCTTTACAACATCTAAAACAACATATTCGATTTGATCCATTCTATAAACTTTGCAATATCGGAGTACACAACGTATTCCTCTAAATTACACTGCTGAGCAGAACTTGACAACGAAGCCGAAACCGTCCCTCTCAACATCCATTTGTTCCTGGTTCGTATCATTAGGCCGCTCCCTGAATCTCCCATGCATGGACCACTACCATCTCTGTTGCCTGCGCACAGTGTCCGATTTGACGTTAAATAATAAAATTTCTCATTCGATCTTATACACGTTAACTCCGACACAATTGTCGCATTGACCAACTTCGGGACAGATGTAACGCCCGTATGTGATTCGTCCTCACCCCAGCCTACAATCGCTCCAATTGCACCTTCAATAACACGTATATCTGTAGAACCCTGCCACAGACATATTGGCCGGATTGATAGTGAAAATCTAAAAAAAAAGACGTTGAAATTTAATTTATAAGAAGAGTTGATTTACATTTACTATCGAATACCTTACCCTACACTTCTCTTAAGCTGTACAATGGCAACATCCGCATCGAAATTAACAAGTTCCGGTCTGAAGTCAGGATGTGTGATTAATCTTTGCACATCAACATTGACAGCATTTTGCCAGTCGTTAAGGTTGTGTCGACCCATGGATAACAATAAATCTTCAGGTCGAATAGTCTCCAATCCTAATTGGAAGCAGTGAGCTGCACTTACTACTGTCCGTGAAGTGATTAAGCTTCCTCCACATTGGAATGATAGCGAACTGGCGTTTCTAGTGTAAATGGCCACAATCCATGGGAATCGTGATCTAGCTATGACTTCTCCGTTAACTGCAAGTTTCGTAACATCAACATTAGTGTTCTCTTGGCCACATATTGAATTAATGTAATTCGATGTCGACTGTCCTGATACAAATACTGGTGCAACAGGTGCTGGTGCAACAGGTGCTGGTGCAATAGGTGCTGGTGCAACAGGTGCTGGTGCAATTGTAGGTGGTGGATTCCTTGGAGGGTTCTGACTATCAATTCGAAATCCATTTGTAACATCATTGAGAAAGGGGTTCGATTGATCCAGTGAAATATCTGTAGTTGGTCGATTGAATGTTGGCCTTAGGAATTCCGAAAGATCAAAGTTGAGATTTGGACCTTTTGGTAGGCCTGCAATGGGCCACATTAATAATTTGAAAAAGTCAAATGTGAAGCACACTTACTAAAATCAGGGTTGTATGCTACTGGCAGATTTGGTCTTATAAAGTTCCTTGTTGGTTCTGGCAGTCGTTGTATTTGTGGCTGTCGTTGTATTTGTGGCTGCTGTGGGCCCGCTGACAAAGTCGCATATGTTCTCAAAGTATGGTCCAAGATTATAGTGGCTCTTGGTGGACGATCTGAAAACAGTTGAAATCTATACGAATATTGACATTCAACAGGCAAGAACACTTACCTTTTGGGCCAGAACATATTCTTACATTGTTGACAGTGATATCAGTAACTCGAGGTATTACATTTAGTAGTGGAAAATCAACTCTGTAGGTAATCGGTGTACCCGACCTAATGTAATCAAAGACTCTATCTTTGTTAATGTTAAGTGAAAGTTTTCCTGAGTAGTCCTGAAATTAAAAAAGATCAAGTTATGTATTAAAAAGCATTTATTTTACTCATATAGTGAATTGATGGCTGGATTGATAATGTTCAGAAGTTAAGTCCTTACATTGTTTAAGTAAATTAAGTTAGGTTACGTCGAAAGGCATAGAATAAGTATTAAGTTCAGCTTAGAGTGCCCGTATAGGGCCAGTAAGTTAGAGTAACATAGTTAATCTAATTAAGCTAGTTTTAAGCGTTTTTTGTCTAGCATGTAAGAGTTAATGAATTAATAGTAATAAAAATGCGTCAAAAATGAAATGAATGATAATGTTAATGCCGTATAAGATGTATTTAAATGTACAAGCTTAACTTAAAACTCTACCCCTTATGTATTGGTAATCCATTCAAAGAAGCAGTTGATTTGTGTTTGGGAGAAATCTGATAACTCCAAAAACTGAATTTTTCTGTTAAGCCTACTGTTTTGAATCTTCATTGATCTGACAATAATAGCTACAACACTGTAAGAAGCGGATATATTCATTTTGTCCAATATGATAAGTGCCGGTGCTTTATTTTCTTTTAACAACTTAAAATGCCTTTATTGCAAAACATAATTTTTTGAGTTATCAGACTTCTCCCAAATAGCACAGATATGTACATAGGTGGTAGGCATTTTTCTGAATTATTCTCTCTTGGACCTCCAACGGGAGGGTCGAAGGTATTTCGATTTTCGATTCGATGTTAAGTCAAAGAAGATTTACGCAACCATGTTTATATGTTTGCATTTAATCCCGAGAACATCGTAGATTCGCAGCTCTCAAGGTCGAAATAAAGATCAAATGTCAAGAAACTTGATCTAGTTAGTATCAAGACCGACTATGATCGAAGTGATTGCCTAAGATTCTTCACGGATCTTCAGATGATCTGTGTAAACTGTTATGTAATCAAATAAATAGGAATCAGGTCGAACTACTATTTTTTTCTGTGGAACCCTTAACATAACTAAATGCACAAAAAATCATAAACAAATAAAAATCGATGTTATCTATAACCAGATTCTTAATTTCGTAATACCTTCTAGAAACTATCAACAAAAGTTGATGTAGGTAGTTTATTATACAGCATTCTACGGAACATCATGTAAACTGCTTTCTATCTTCAGATAAAAGATTTTATGGAAACACCCATTCCCATATAAAGTTGTAGCCAAAATCATTAAAATTTATAATCAAAGAATGATTGAGCAAGAAATTTGTTTAAAATAAAAAAAAAAAATAAAAACTATCTTTTTAATCTAGTTCTGAATTCAATTTTCCAAAAATGTTATGTAACATATGGTTATTCCCGAAATTTGTATTTCTATTCCTGTCCGACATATTTTTATTTTTGTTTGTAAGGTTAAAACACAATAATAATACACGATTGATTGCTTTATGTTTAAAAATCAGCATCAACTTAAATTTGTATACCAAGACCCTCTATGATGATGTCAACAAAATACTTAATAGTGGCTATGAAAGTCCAAACATTGACTTTGTGAATATTTACTTGCTATGTCATACTTTAAAAATGTTAAGAATAAGATAAGACGGGTTAAATAATTGAATGTAAGCCGTCGAAATTGTGAGCACGTATTGGGATTTCCCCAGCTCAAAATAATTATAATGATTATATCGCAAGACTTGACCGGAAAATATGATTTAGTTAATCAGGATTTAGAGGTAGGTACTTACAGACTGAATTTATATATAGAAATTGTGGGACATAAGCCACATCTGCACGGATTCTGAGTCAGATTATATTTGTGCCAGATACATGCATGTGATTTCCTGGTTCTTTTTGTAATGTACTTCTGTGGTTATTGTATCCGTTTTACAAATTTGTCGGTAAACCGCACCCTCAATGAAACACAATGGAACGTGATTCAGTGGAAATCACGATGCTTAGTGTGTCGATCCATAGAACATTGACATAAGTCTGTTGACTTGAGAGGGGATGTAGAACCACACATGATTAATCCCGTTGAGTAATTAATACTTAAACATCTTGGTAAAGCTAATATGAGAAGTATTTAAGACTCACGTCGACAGACAGTTACTACTTATATCCTAGTACCCCTCGTGGGGTAAAGAGCGAGAACATCACCTCCACCCCATCATCTTCGGAGTTCTGCAAAGCTTTTCAGCTCCCTTCAACTTCCCCATTGACCTGTGACCTGAGTAAATTGTCTCTTCGCTTTCGTCGTATATTCGCGCTTATGGGTTACTAACCCGTTATTGCATGGTGTTCTTCGTTCGACAAACGATTTGGCAAGAAAATCCTCTGTATGATACGTAGATATCTGTTAACAAAGATTTGCAGCTTACAAGTGACAGTGGAGGTGACTTTCCAAGTATTATATCATAAAGTAGTGCTGTATCCACGTTGTAGTGAAACAGCCGTACCTTGGTTTAAGTCCTGTAACTGTTAACATAACTCTTCCACCTTTTGCTTTCTCGATTCTGCTACTCACATCTAGTGCGGTAACTCCATCGGCCGAGGTCATACTTCCTAGATAATTTAAGTAGTCGATTGTCTAATGTCTTGTTCGGCGTTAGACTTTTGAAGACCCTGGTTTGATGATTCTTTCTAGAAGACTTCTCCTCCGTCAAGCCGATCAAATGAAAATTCAATTCACGCTGTCAAAGGCTTTCTATTCCTTGTACCTTGGGTTCCTGTATAGACACACTGTTTGTGGCTTGCAAATTTTTCTTATAGTTTTATTGAGCCATATCCACCATTTTGAATTTGTTTTATACTTTAACTGCGCCTTGAAACTAATAAAATATAAGATAATGCAAAATTAACAGTGAAGAGTAAAGATAGTCGCTGAGTTAGAAAACGCTGGCCAACATAATGTTTCTACAGCAAAAACGATCACCCTAAATCAGTTCTTTTAAATTTTATTATAGTCCATGCCATCTTAAGGCCCAACCATAACAGACTTAAATCTCCTTAACCTAGTGTCATAACCGAACGAAAATTTTCCTTAATTTGTGTCAAAAATAGAAACTGCCCATAATGCAATTAATGCAAATTAAACATCTGTCAAACTTTTTCCCGCAGATTTGTTATTAAATTTGATTAAAAACGATGAAAAATGTATCTCGTCCGACATTGCGATTTCTTTTTTGTTTTGTTTTGATAATTTTCTTTTTCTTCTCTCTTCTGTCAAATTCAATTAAGTGGCGAGCGAACTCGATCGCTCGCCACTTAAGTGAATGAAATTGATGAAAACTTAACGAAACTGAACGAATCTGAGCGCGAAGTACATTATGGTCAGTTCATATGAATTCTATGTATTCGCGTCATCACTAACTGAAACTTAAGTTGACTTAAGTCTATTATTGTTGGGCCTTTAGTTACTTTCTTACTTAGGTGACGTTAAAGCTCGGGGTTAACCATGGCCTCAACAAACTAGCCTTTTTAGTCAGCAGGATCCTTTGCCGAGTTGGTTTAGGTCATCCTCACCTGCGCACGGCATCGAAGATGAAGTCATCTTTTTCGGCACAGTCCCTCAGGAGTGGAATTCGGGCTGTTGTGATCCGTTGGATCTCGGCGTTGATTTCGTCCTAACCTAGCCTAGCCTAGGTAGATGAACTCCTTAACTACTTCAAAGTTATACGTGAAGTTGTCTGTCGTACCATTCTGGTCAGGAAGTCAGTGTTGTGTATCTTCTCGCTTACAACTAGCCCCAGTTTTGCAGCTACTAATGTAATGTTTCCATTTTAACAGCTTCTAATTCGATGTCAATGTCATCTAACTTGTGGAAGTGCAGTGAAGTCTGCTTCATAGAAGTCTAAGACATTCGCTAAAAATGGGTGAGTACCTGAACATTCCATGAGCTGTCGTTTATATCTGCTGTGTCAACACAAATTCAATTCAGTGTATTCCAGGTTGTTGTTGCGTATACTTACTCCCCGCATATTAATTTTTGAAACGTTTTCGGTCATTTAGATGGCGTTTTCATAAGCTATCCAGGGAACACTCTGGGGAGGGAATGATATGTTTTTATCCCCTAATTTAATTTTATTAAATTAATTTTTTTTTACTTGATTAAGCTCATCACTATGATAAAAATCACGGAAAAGTCACTTTAGTTAAACCTTGGTCCCAAAAAAGCCTTTACGTCATGTTCTTTTTCAGACAATGTTTTGAAATATAGCTACCAAAAAACTGATTAACAATTTGCCTAATCGTAATCGCACAAAATATGCATACATAATATTCTTCATAATAATTATTCTTTCATAAAGAAACAAAAAGTTGTAGGTATGTACATACGAGTATATGCTAATTTGCGTAAATTTTCGGGAAAAAAAAAAGATTTTGTCTTAAAATAAAAAAACAAAATCCATTTATAATACATACTAGTTTGGTTGAATAAACATTTTGGGCTTGGCTTAGATCGTGATTTTTTTATTTATTTATTTTTTTATTTTTTACTGCGAACATTCTTTATTTATTCAATAACTCATCTCGGCGTTTTTTCATTGCAGTTAAGTGACAAACTTGTGTGTTAATGAGTGTTAATCAATTAAAACCGAATTTTATGGTTCTTTCAGTCTTTTTTTTTTTTGACTAGTTAATAAATAGGACTTGTATAATTTGATATAACATTTGAATGTTTCTGTTTATATTAATCATCAGTTGTTCGTGATATATTCTGCGAATGACCTTGTTGTTAATGCTGCAAGTTGGCTAGAAATTCGTAAATATCATTCCATACTCATGGACAGAGTTTTACGTATCTGAAAGTTATTCATGTCGAAAGGTCTATACTACCTATCAACAGTACCTTGTTAATACTCGACAATCAGTGTGATTTACTGGGACACTTGGAAATTAGTACAGACTAATAAATTATTATACTTTGTCCTAGACTCGATGACAAAATTACTATGTTTTGGTAGAATAAATGACGTTGAGATTAGTGATCACATTTGATCAAATAGTGTGCTTCACAGAATACCTGTTAAACTTTAGTTTAAATCTTTAGACTCAACATCACAAATCCGAAATCTATGGGCATCTATATCATAGTGTCTTCCTCTAATTTTCTCAGATTGTATCTTCCTGCAAGATCTCTAAGTAAGTATGGAAACGAGTAGGTGTAGCAGCGCTAACCTCCAAGCAGTATAGCCGCTGTCACACTTCAGTATCTTTTAATTTTTTTTTAAATATGGACAGTCACTTTGGGATCTTTTTTGGACATCAGATGAATAAAACTACAAATAATTTGTCACAACTTTTATGACTTTCGAAACCAAATGGGTGGCATGACAGCACTAAGGCTAAAAGAATCTAATCAATGAGAGAAATTAGGCCAAATATAAAGCCCGAACCTCCTGTAGAAACAGTTAAAAATCTGGTGCTGTTCTTAACGAATTTGCGATAGAAATCTATACTGATGAGTCTAAGATAACTTTTGTCACAGAACGGGTGTATTCTCCATATCACCTTTTTTTTTTTTTTGTTAGCAAAGGTGAAAATCTCGAAAGACACTGAGGGGTTAGAGACCCAGAGTAGTGTGGGACTCTAACCGCACTAAAAACATATCACCTGAGATAGAAATTAGGACTAGACTGCCAGATCACTGTAGAATCTTTGAAACAGAAATAACGACAATCCAAGAAGCAATAGCTTAGCTCTCGATATATGTACAAAAACAATACAATAAAGCGCAGCACTTTTGTCCTAGGTATATAAAATCAAGCATTTTTAAAACCTTGGAATGATCACAAATAAGATTTAAGTTAGTACCTTACCTAACATAGTAATGCAATACTATTCCGTGGCTCTTTTCTGTGACATCACAGTCAGATCCAGACAGCTGTAGAGCGAATAAGCTGGGAAAGGAAGGAACTAGTGGGAACCTCACTAATAAAAGAGAATAAAAAATATACACCAAAGCTATTAAAAGATCTAACAAGTGGAATAATATCGACAGTGGAGGTTTGGCCAACGAAAAGGCTACTATCGATAAATAAGAAACGTTTGTAGGGGCAGGGGAAGAAATTGAATAAAACATTGATATTTTAATTAGTTATTATTTATTAATAAGTAAAGATAAAGGAGTTAACAGAAACTAAAAAAAAAATTAAAAAAAACGACGATCGCGACTTAACGTCAGGATGATCTTTCTGTGGCGACTTGCGTTGTTTAACTGGTACATAGTTTAGTTTAGAAGAGGATATTTATAGTGTAGCGTATTAGATCTACAATCGGAGCTCTCACTGGGCAATGTTTAATAGAAAAAAATATATCCTCCAATTACTTCTGTAGCAGCTGCCGAGATGAGGACGAAGAAGAAAAATCTTTAGAGACTTAAACGACCAGATCAAAAATATATTTGTACATAAAACTAGCGGTTTTGTTCTCAGGTCAAACTGATTTACCTTAGTGAGAACCAAATAGAGTCAAAATCACAGCAATTGGAGTCATGTTTCTAAGTTTGATACTTGAAAATTTCAAAAGTATTAAAACTGCTTCAGTTATCCTTGATTATCTATCAAATAAATGGCGGTTTTCTTTGTGGTGGACCTTATCTTGGACTAAGTGTACCTTCGTTGTAACATAGGCGACCATATCTAACCTACATATTTTAACTAAACGCAACCTATCTTAACCTGGAGTCAATGTGAGGAATGAATCCTCAGTGGTCTAACTGCAATACAGCAGACCAAAATTTAATTAAAGAACCACAAGAATATTTGTACAAATAATAATATGCTTATCATTAATCAATTCAAAGCCTCTGTTGTTAGTTGTAGACAGAGAGGTAATTAATTATTGCTATGGAGTTTTTTTTATTTTTTATTAAATCTTCATTAATAAAACAACATGAAACTCTAGAATATTGCAACAAGCAAACGTTTTTGTGAGTTTACTGTTGTGATTAATAGAAACACGAAATTTGATAAAATCAAGAAATTATTCAAACTTATTTATTAATGATCAGCATTCGTTTCTATAAATGTTAACAATTATTAAACACCAAATAGGATTATGCTTCGTTATGTTGGTAAGAATGCACTCTATGGTTTTGCTCTTACCTATGGAAATTGAGAACTGGCCAGGCCGGGCTCATCTGAACACGGCTCACTCGTGACAAAGGTCCATATCCCGCTAGGAGCGATTGAAAGACAAATCCATTCACACTTCCTGCAGAAGCCAAACCTGCAATGGAGTGGGTTAATCAACTGCGCCACATCAAGGAAGATATGACCGACCTACGATAAGAGTAGAACAAAAGGCCAAATAAACAGAACCCGTCCAGTTATCGTCAGAATCACGGCGATAATCACGGGTCATTGGCCAATTGGAGAACATACGGCCAAACTAAGTATCCCACAGTTCCTCAGTTGCAGGAACGAAAATGGGAAGGAAGCTCTCTCCCATTTCCTCTACAAATGTCCGGTGCTAGCAAGAGCCAGACTGCGCACACTAAACCAATCATTTTTTGACGTTCTTAACGACATCTCGGGTAAAGGGATGCGACTAATCCACCTTCTTAACTCCACAGGCTGGATCTAGACAACGACTATCACACATCCTCAACAACACACATTAACCAGGTCACACGAGTCGTGGCAACAAAAAGGCATCTCTAATGCTACTTGGGTTCATGTTGAAGCGCCACCTCTACCTACCTGCCTACCATGGAAATTGATCTTTCACGATCAGCATCAAATCGAGAAGTTTAGTTGTATCATTTTAGAAGCAAAACTTTAAAAGTGCCTTAACCGAGTCGCTAGAATGATAGATCCTTGCTTGCTTGCCGTGTAGAGAGAGATTATATAAATACATTTCCATTTTAAATAAAAACTTAGTCGTTTTTTGACAGCTATGGAAATAGACCGGGAATACCATCTTGCTGGGTATTTCCATCAAACTTACATAGTAATACAACGTCATCGTTGGTCAGTCTTCTAAACTAGTTTTGGACTAGACAGGTTGTAGGAGAATAGAGAAATAAGTTTTCGTAAAAGATAATCACATAAGTGATTTTAAAATAATTTATCCATTAAGCCTGATTTATATAATGAAGACATGCGCATGACGAATACTATCAATTTGATATATGTATGTAAAATTAAAAAAAAATTACCGATATAGCTAACCCAACCCACCAGAGTCAAATAAAACGATAAATGATGAGATTATTTCATTTGTTCATTGAATTTCTTTATGACGAAATGAATTAAATAAAATCGAATGTTAATTATTTTACCTGTCAAAACGGAGTAAATCTGACATTTGTTTTTTGCTTTCTTCATCTGATCTTGCAGGAAAACTAATATAACAATTGTCAATTTAAATGAAATGTACTGTAAACGCCTGTCTCATTGGTCTCTAGTGAAAAATTATGCGTATATTCGAACCGAAAACACTCTCTTATGGTCTTCCACAAGTTTAAAGTTGCTACGCTTTTTTTTGACATGACGTACAAACTTGATGTTGGTTTTAAAATTTTAAAATATAATCAGAATAAAAGTTCTATTTAACTTTAAGTGGGGAATTTCTTAAAGGAACTACATATGTTCCTTTAGATGTCACAAAAATTTCCGATTTGAATACAAAGTAAATTTTATTTTAATGAGTGTGGATTTGGAGGTCACTTAATTGATGACTTGACTCTAGGCCAGGGTTAGACTTGCAAGTTTACGTGAATAAACCAGTTTCAGTTTTATCGATTTGTTTATTAATTTTCAGCTAATTTATAAAACACAAATTTTCACAGATAGCTTTATCCAAGGAAATGCCAACAAAATTTAAGTATGGACTGGCTAGAGGGGGTGTGATCAAGGTCGTTTACTCCAGCGTGTACGGAACTATTCATAAATATGCATATGAACACATGTTTGTGTTGTTTTATTAAACGATCAGATTTTCAAAATCAAAATTTACTATCCAGCTTACATCATTAAAAACGCAAGACTTAAAACGGACTATATGCGAGTATACATACATATGTACATACTAGCTGACCCGGTTGACTTCGCTTGGCCCCTTTCTGCCACAGTATACTTTTAAGATTTCTGACCACTTTTCTCTAGCACTGAGGAAATAACTGGGGCGAATTTAGTGCAGAAGCAAAGTCCACATCAAACATCGTTAACATCGAATTCAACAGTGCCAAATCAGTGCGCACTTGTGCATTGGGGCTGACATCAAACAAACCTTATCATATATTAAAGCTTTGCTTAAGAAGTCGCAATACGACAAAGCATCTTTAGAAGTTAGAGTAGATATGTAGAGGTGGATATTCAGAAGAACTCAGAGCCGTTTCGATTCCACTGCCCAAACTTCGAATGAGTTGTCAAGGGTTGAGATCTCAGTACGTGGAACAAATTTTCCAAATGTTCTCCTACCGACGTCATATGACAACGCAGATAAAGGATGCTTCAATTCAAGATAAACGGAAAACTTGCATGCTCTTAATTGTTTTTTCCGATTTTTCGTTGCAAGTAAATGTTATTTTTGGAGACAAATTATATTCTTGAGGTGATGTTTATATTATAAGTCGGACGCATTTTTACAAACTTTTATTTAACTTCACATGTTTGTTTGTTTAGGTCAAATCTTGAAAGGGAATTTTGAACCACTTCCTCAGATCCGACAACACATTTTAAGACTTTTATGCAATCAAAATTCAAAATGGTGGCTTCAAGATGGTGGACAAATTCGACGATTATGGTCAGATTCGACTCAAAACCGATGTTTGGTGGTTTCCAAGTCACGGGTTATCATTTTTTGGTCAAAATTACGAAAAATAGCCTCCGGGCTTATTAAATATGTATATATACATTTATATACCTACTCAATAACTAAAAACAAAATAATAAAGTTCAATTTGTTTTTCAAAACAAGAAAATTAATTTTGCTTACATGATTTTATTAAGGCATGGGCGTAATCAATTAAGATCCTAATGCGGATGGGTGGATGTTTACAAAGTAAATTAAAAATTACCAAACCAAACAAATCACACCATTTTGTCAATGTTGATTAATTGGCTTAAAAATTCGTCGCGAGAAGTTTTAAGGCATTTGGTGTATGAGAAAGGTATTCATACTGCGGAGAATATGGGTACTGCCGCAAAGTAATTTTAAGGAAATTGAAGATGGTTGATCATGCTCAGTATTCTATCACCGAGTGATGGCGTCAGTAAATTTTACGTCATGTTGTATTAAGAGCTGTCATAGACAAAAGAAAATATTTAATTATATTCTCTAAGTGAGGACTACTATATGCATAAGTATGTACACATGCATATGTACATATATCATTGGAATAGTTATGTCAGACCCTAGTTCACCCTAAATTGTAGCACCATCATGGAAGAGTTATGCCTGAAACAGATGTGCAGCAAAGATGCATGCAGCAATGCATGCAGCAACGCATGTGAAACAGACGTGCAGTAAATTGTTGACATTTCCTTGAATAGTTTGCTGGCATCATCAGATGTGACAATTGAATTCCGAAAACAATTTTTTTGCAATGGATATGGAAACTTATTTAAAATTTGAGCATTTTCTTTCGTATTTCTTCCTCAGTCCAATTCAAATTGTAAAATGTCTCTTACATGAAACGTCAAAACACAAAAATTGTACCAAATTGTACTATTTTGCTGTTCTTCTTCTGTGGATTTGCATTAAAATTAGAAATAGAGACAACTTGCTTCAATGCATGCCCGTGCAGCAAACACATGTGTCCTCTTCCATATAAAGCCATGTTCTCTAATTTTGCTGCACATCTGTTTCAGGCATTAGGTCACAGCTTATTAGACTATGTAGCAAAACAAAAAAAAGAAATACAACATGGGTTTTCTATATTGGAGATCCTGTAGTGACTTATTTTTTTATTTATTACCTAACCACAAACATAAATCCATAAATATCAAACTGTTAATTAAGTGTTAATTATGCATATTAACAATATGCTTGCGGTCAAAATTTGAATTCGTGTTTGAAATATCTTGTTCGAAATTTATTGAACTCCTATGTAGCAGGTACATACTTAGAATCTTAATCTTAATAATAATATCTAATATTTCAAAAGTTCTAAAAAAAAAAAAACTTTATGAGTGAGCTGTGTAGGGGGAGCCTTGCCTAACCAATTTGATATTTGGCTTAGTTTGATATTTGATATTTGACCAACAACACCGCAGTTGAAATTTCTGCGAAGAAATCTTTCACCACTTCCTATTTCTACGTTTGTTCTGGAAAAATAAACGATAGCACACATTACTCTTAACGCGGTTTAGTAAGGACTTGTGACAACTACGTACATACATATTTGAGTCGCTAAATCGTGTCTCTTTTCGATAGTCGATGTTAGGAACGTAGGAATGTAGGAGGGAAAACAAAGGAAAATAAATCAAATGACGGCTAAGTGCTCAAGTGTGTTTCATAAACAAATCAGAGCGCTCTGAACATGCTCAATTCAGAGCACGCTCGATGTGATCGGGCTCTGTTCAGAGCTCTGCTCTGAACTAAAAAAGAAAAACGCCTTTTGATTTTCCAAAACAAAATCGGATGCTAGGATGCTTGCTTGTATCCGGTCTATTGTGAATCCAAAGTTTTGGAGTCTCAGAAAGAGACTCTCAACCTGTTTAACTTAACAAATATAGACAGATGGCAAAACTGAAGATGGAAATAGAAGCCATTGGGGTTTGTTTTAAATTTTTATCAGTCAACGAAATGGTTCAATGGGTGAATCACCTCATATACTCGTATGCACTTATAGCAAGATCGGCACTCATTTTACAAAAAAATTAATAGTTTTCTAATGATGGTACTTTAGCTTTAACTTACAGTGAGCATGAACAATTAGTGTAATTGTTTTTGCAATTGCACAACGTGAGTTGGAAAGAAAGGGAAAGAAAAGACGGAAAAGAATCGTTAAACAACTGAGATGTAATGACTTGTACCAAAACTTCGGTGGTTATAGTGTGGTCGTAGCCAGGGGACTTATTTACTTAAAATATGAGTGTAGCAAGAGAGCACATTACTCACTAAACTACAGCCAATGTTATTACGGCCTTCTATGCGTATGATCAACAATTTTATCGCTTGTAAGACTCATGCAGAATCGGGACAAGTATTAATTTTGCGAAAATCACATAGTATCAGCGTATAAGATTCACTGCTTTGGTATCGTTGCCAGCTGTACAATTTACATATCATCGGGCAGTTCAGCAATCCTACAAATAACTGTGAGTAAAGTATGTTTACTGCGTAACTGCATTCATCCACACTATTTGCTAACGTTCTACAGCCCACTACGGTTTTTAAGCATGTGCTGGGTAAATAACACAACTACCTGAAATGCTTATTGTGAGAATGGCGTAAAGCAATATATCTGTGACTGTCCAACTTGTGATCGCAATAGGCTGCAGAGTTATGGCCCGGACATAGAGTGCTGATAACCTAGAGACTTTATCAATAAAGCGATTACTCGTCTTAATATAAAACATGGGGAAACTACGGTCAAATGGAATTCTTTTCGAGACGTATAAATGTACTTCTCAAGTATGTGGATTTTTTGATCAGGGGATGTTTGTGTGAGAGTGATGGTGATTTGATGATGACTTTCGCTATCTCTTAAAAAAAAAATTGGAAATTCTACATTAGTAGGGACTTTTTGTCTATCACAAAATTTCCTAATGCGTCAAAGTATTAAATAACCGTGACATTTGCATGTACTTGTTTTTTCTCTCTTGCAGGTACATATCATCAACTAATAACATTTTTAAATTAATATTTTGTAACTCCTCATTTGTAAAAAAATGTATAAGTACTTTTAATGAAAACTTGTACGTCAAAGAAACTCAAGTTCAATACGTACTAGGACCAGACCAACCGAATGCTGTAAGGAAATTATTTCCCTGTACGGACACCCAAGCAGTTCCTTAAAATCAGTTGACTTAAAACAAAAAAGCTCCATATTACCTTTAATCTACTGACAAAGTGGCAGAGAAATTCAATATTCACTTATATACATACATACATACATAATATCGTCAATGCACCCTGGTACGTGCGGAATGAACCCCTACACAGGGACTTGGGTATGGAACTAGTAAAACACGAAGTCGAAAGCGGCTCCGAGTTCACACGAATCCTGAGGCCCTCCAGGTTCTGGACCAAACAAACCTAGTTAGGAGATTGCGAAGACGAAAACCCTTCGAATTAGCGCAGCACTGAAAACGTAGAAATTAGAAAATGCATTTTCTTACGAGCGTTATGGAGTGAATAACGGAGTGTAAATTAAAACAAAAATGAAAGAAAAATTGCTCATTAGTCCCAGAGACTAGATCGCAGTAGCATGGTAGGATCTCTGTAGAACTTAGCCTACGCACCAGCCGAGCATAATCACTAGGTATCGTCACCTGGGATGTGTTATCTCTGGTACGTGCGGACCCGTGGTGAGATGGAGAAACTCGGGAAAAAAAAACGTATGTACATACATGTGCCAGGGCATAGAGAGATACCAGCGTACTGTAAGTTGAACTCGCCAAACCTGGCATTGCAATGTTAATTTCACCAAAAATGCAAAACCTAGGTATGCCTCTCAATCATTAGGAGGAGGCACGTGCCAGATTACCAGGTAGTTTGATCTTACTAAGCAGATTGCACAACAGTATGTGCCATGACTGCACTGCATTTTAGGCAGGCATGCGACAAGGTTAGGCCTCTTTCTAAATGATATCCTCCATCTCTTATGCATGTGTTCTGCCCTCTTCCTTAAAAGAAAGCTCCATTTAGGAGTAGGCTTCTTCAATGCCTTCGGAACACACTGGCACATATAAATGCCAATTGTTTCCTACGTCTCTTTCAAAGCTTGAAGTGGTTTGACAAGTAGGAGGTTAGGTAGTTCCCCCTGAGATCATTGTATAATAATGAATTTTTTTTGGCTTTGCTGACTGTCACTATAACCGAATCAAACCTACATTACTTCACTGATTTATTACTTATATTTTAATGTGAAAATGTCTATTTACGGAGCAGTCTATATATTAATACGGAGCGTCGAATAAATTTGTTATCAACTATCGAACACTTCCAGCATAACTCGAAATTCGATATTTTCATATTTCACCATTTTATTTGCTATTTTAATTTTAAAGTCAATATACTTGACAATCATGAAAATACTTTATGAAAAGCAATCAATCCATAGATCATCCAACTAATTTCAAAATGTATTTTATTTTAATCCAAATTCCAAATTTATAAAAATTAAAAAAACACGCGACATGTGACAGGGAGCGCAAAACAGTGAAAACACTCGGTCGTCTTTAGGACGTTTTAAGGGAAATTATTGGCTCCAAGAAGCGGCATACATTCTTTAAAAACAGAGCCGTGCATCATAAAGAACCAGTACTCACGTTTTAGAGAACATTCACATAACTTATTCCTTAAAAAGTTAAATGTAGCACGCACAATTTTGGGTGTAAACTACACCCAAAGCTTTTCTTCAAAATATTATTAAGAACAGACAACCTGAGAATTTCAGTGCTTGCAGATGTCGCTTAAGTAAGTCTTTTCAGTTTTTGGTATAGAAGCTAGAAGATTAAAAACTGATAAACATGCCAGTTTTTCTTCAAACTTTATAAAGTTAATAACATCAGGCAGATTTTGTCATTGCCTTATAAACAAGAATAAACCTAACTTGGTTTCTTGTCAATGATTTACTTAAGACAAGAAGGAAGAAGATAACACCCTACAACTCCACGTCCAGCCCTACGTTCCTTCTTTCAAAGTAATGCAAATGTTTGCTTAAAATTAAACTGACCTAGCTAGATAAATATGAACTAGACATATAAGTTGCTGTGAAGTTATTGCGCTGTAAATTGTTTAGATTTGACAAGTTACAACCGAACAAAATAACTAATTTAAATATGTAAAATAGGCGACGACAATAAACCTATACAAATATGTACTGTTGAACGAAAAAAAAAAAGCTTAATAAAGTATTTTCTTAATTCTTTGAACATAAAAATATGATATATGTTGGACAACCATTATCCCCATCAACACATCGTCGCAATGTCTTCAGCTGTTTTGAACGATTTTCGTGCTTATGTTCGATATCCGTTGACTGTGAATTACCACTGCTTAAATGGCAAACCCAATACTACATGAGTTTCAAAACCACTACACCAACACTAGCGCTGTGTGAATAGCATCATAACGCGAGTGGGAGTGAATTATAAAAAAAAGACTCGATTTCTAACAGAAAATCCAAATTTTTTCTCAGAATCCTTGGCTTTCATTTTATACTTTAGAAGTGATTGTTAAATATTTGTACTACTAATCGTCACCCCATTAAAACATGTATACGTACACATGTACAAAAATATTATATGAATACTTAACAAAGTTTAAGCCCCAAGTTAATAGAATCAATCTGGAAATATAGTCATAAGAAACTAACTTTGAATTTTATTCGCGCACTTGTATTCCATACTCTTCAAATAACACCGTGCATATAGTTGTGAATAACACACCCTTAAGGATTGAAAGGGGTTTTTTTTGATGTCTTATTAGAATTACATAATCTAGCCCCAATCAGTGAATATTACATATTTATTCTTACCTGATTCAAGCCTCCGGGTTGCGTCATTTCAATCTGTACCGTTGTCTGTCCATATGACACATCCGTCAGAGTTATTATTCCAAAGTAGTTACTCCCATCATATGCGTATTCGAATATATTTGGGCAAGGAATCGGCGGTGTCTGGAAATACTGAGCGGACGATCGACTACTCAGCAACGTAATTATTACCAATAGAGCCGCGATCACCTTTGACACAGTTCGCACAATCATTTCTCGAATTTTTATTTTTTTTTTGCTTCTTTTGTAACTCGTGTGTCAAAACGCGTTCACTAAACGTTTATCAATTAATATTTTTTAATTGAATCTCTTCACTTTCACAGAACACGCGAATCCACAGAAAAAATAAAAATAAAAACACACTTTCAGAATTAATCCGACTAATAACAAACAACGGTATTCGAATCTATGTATCTGCGAAATAAAAATAAATAAATAAATAACCGCTGTCTGTTCGTTTCGCCAATTACCATCAAACTAATTTTTATTCTAATCTAGTATTTAGTATCGCTTAATCTCTCGATACATCAGTCAATTGATGCTCTAAGACCCGTTGCCGCGTGAAGTTCTCGAATCTTAAATCTTAACAAACCTTTTCCGTGATTTGCTGAATAAAAAGCTCTCATAAATCATCTAAATTAATAACACTGCATAGTAAAGGCATTAAGCATCTCGAAAAATATGTACAAAGCGAGTAATTAACAATAAAAAACTAGTTTTAAGTCTACATCCGAATTGTAGTACCGTCTTCTACGAGATTTCTCTGATGTCTGTAGCTGGACGACAAAGTTAAAGAGATCTGCACGAGCTCAGAAACCAATCATCTGTTAAGGTGTGAATCTGAGACCAGATAACATTTCAGAAGATAGAAAAATCCCCGTCTTATTTAGCGCGTCGCCAAACTTGCTACGCTACTAACGAATATTTTAGGTTTTTAGTTTCGCATAATTTTGTTTATGTAAACTTGTTTATTTATTTATTTTTTACAATAAAAGCTCAAATCGATAATGCTGATAAACAAAGAGTGGAAAAGCTATGCATAAATTTGACTTTAAATTCTCTTCTTGTACAGATCCGTTGATGACTAACTTCTTGTAAGTTCGCCAATTTGTGGTTTGGAATATAAAATCCCCCTGAGAAGACTTGCTTTTCGTCTGGATATACTTGTACCATGTGTGAAAGTAGAAGGAAGCTGTTTACAGTGATGTCGAAAAGTAATTAACTTTTTGGAAGATTATAACTTCTGGAAGTTCGATTCGATTCGTTTCAGAAATTAGACTGATAGGAACAAGAGAATACTTAAGACATCATGACCTCCTTAAAGCATTCCGAGGTTAGGTTAGAATGCTATATTGAAATATGTTTATCACTGGTTTGGTGTAATGCAAAACTCTTTTCTTCAGGCAGTGTTTACGCTGATAACCGACGTCGACAACTATGACAATATGTCTAATTTCTTTCTATCCATTTGAACTTTTAATTGTTATGAATCCAACATCCAGTTATAGTAATGTTCGATGGCGTGCAAAGCTTATATGCCACCCAAGGCAAATTCGCAAACAAAGCGGACCATAAGGGCAAGTTGTGTAAAACTAGAAACTGACTCGGACTATCTTACACCATCTCCTGACTTCAGCCCAAGCACCATAACAGCATGCCCTCATCCCTACGAGATAACAGGATAGGACAGAACTTATCATTGGTTGATCACTCAATACTGCCCTCCTCCCTTTGCAAACGCTGCGGCGATACAGATGCAAAAGAGAGCACAGTCCACTTCCTATGCGAATACCTAAGCCAATGCAGAACCAGAAAAATGGTCAGGTTGAGCGAATGACAGCCAACTAACTAACACAGACCCTTTTTTTCTTCTCTCTGACTGGACATTCCATGTAAGGGGAACACAATGGATCCGTTACCCTCCGTTACCCCTTCAACCTACCTATCTACTTAGTTGCACATTCTCAGCTGGCTCAGCTTGTAGTTGACACATTTTTCAAAACGATGTATTCATCTTCAGTGAACTTTTGTAGATTAATCCGTCGATTCCGAGAAAAATTCGAAGCATTTTTGTACTTACTGTTTCGAAAAATTTAACGCTTTGTTGTCGCGCTTTATCTTAGTCTAAGTTGCACCGAGTGGCACAGACTAAAGGCGCCATGTGGAATGAACGTAACGAATGAGAAATTGTTTTCTCTTGCTATTTTGTTTAAATTGGCGGTGGTAGGGCGCTTCGCTCGCAATTCTGCCATCCTCGCCAAAGTGCCGCCCTAGGCAAATGCCCCGCTAGCCTCGTGTTTTACACGTCACCGGTTAATCACCGGTTAATAGCCCACTGCACTTCCCTGTCGAGATATTTGAGTCTTTGACAAGCTATGTCCGATAGGTTAGGTTAGGTTGAAGTGGCAGCTAGCTATTGCCAGCACACTTAGACCAGTGATAGGTCCATTGTGATACCACATGGATCTGAAGAGATCTCCATACCTAATCGTTAAACCAATTGGAACTTTTTATAAAGCGAAGGAGGTCTCTGATATCCGTGTTTATCAGATCACCTAAGTCGTTAAAGTAGTTTTCCCCTAAATGGAGTCTTCTTTTACGGGAGAGAGCTGGACAGTTACAAAGAAGGAGGGGAATATTTTCCTCCTCCTCTTCGTCCATGCAGCTTCTACAGAAATCATTTGAATGGACGCCAAGCCTTGTTGCATGCTTGCCTATTAGACAATGTCCCGTGATGGCACCTATTATGGATCTGATATGCGATCTGCTGAGAGAAATCAAATTCTTAGAGCGTTTCAGATCCAGCCGTGGCCAAATCCGTTTAGTCGCTAGACAGGTTATACCATTTGTCCATCTAGAATTTGTTTTCTCAATAGCATTCAGCTTGAGCTTAAGTTTACATGTAGCGATCGGTATACCCAGGGTGTCTCTTTCTGTGAGCACGGGTACAGCTGTACCCCGCCATATCTGGCGAGTTCGTCAGCCTTGCAGTTCCCTGGAATATCTCTATGCCCCGGCACCCAACAAAGGTTATAGCCGATCATGTGTTGAACAATTTCTTGATCTTCGCAATAAAGTAGTCATATGTCTGCGGAACACTTACAAATTTGTTTGAGACAGTAGTTGAGAGAGCAATGACACTTATGTTTGTATAGATAGTAGATATCTCTTGATTATGGAGGACAATAAAGGAACAGGTATATATGTTAGAAAACTTATTAAAAAAAAAAAACCTGTTTATTACTACTTCATTTAAATCACAACATATTTGACTTGATCCAATCTAAGAACTGCGCAATATCGGCGAAAACAACATATTCATTTAAGTCACATTGTCGTGCAGAATTTACCAGCGCAGCCGAAACTATTCCTCTTAACATCCATTTGTACCCGTTTCGTATCATTAGACCACTTCCTGAATCGCCCAAGCATGGACCACTACCATCCCTGTTACCTGCGCACAGCGTACGATTTGACGTTATGTGTAATAATTTTTCATTTGATCTTAAACATGTTGAATCTGAAACAACTGTCGCATTGACCAACTTCGGGACGGAAGATATCCCAGTGTGCGATTCATCTTCACCCCAGCCCACCATGACTCCCAATATACCTTCAATATCACGTACATCTGAAGATCCCTGCCAAAGGCATATTGGCCTAATTTCTTGTGAGAAGCTAAGGAGAAGTTAAATATCAAAATTGAGCTCATTTGCATGTGCATCATTGAATTCCTTACTTAACATCCCGCTTAAGTAGTAGAATGGCAACATCACCATCATAACTATCGGAAACAGTAGGTCCCGCTTTGAAGTCCGGATGTATGAAGAATTTTTCCACACCAATATTAAGAGTATTTTCAATGTCACTGAGGTTATGTCGACCAATCGACAGCAACAAATCCTTTGGTCGAATAGTCTCCGAACTAAATGTTAGGCAGTGAGCTGCACTCAATACTGTCCGTGACGAGATTAAACTTCCCCCACATTGAAACGATAACGAGCCGGAATTTCTAGTGTAAATGGCTACAATCCATGGGAATCGTGACTTTGCAATAACTTCACCGTTAACGGCGAGTCCAATACCATTAACGTTCTCTTTGCCACAATCCAAATCAATGGAATCTGGTGGCGAAAGTCGTGGGTCAATTGTATTTGTCGGTGAGATTGTTGGAAATATTGTACTTTGTGTTAAAGTTGTCCTTAAGATGTGTTCCAAGTTTAAAAAGGTCCTTGGTTGACGATCTAGAAACAATTCAAATTTATACGAATATTGGCATTTAACAGGCAAAAACTCTTACCTGTTGGATCGTGGCATATTTTCACATTATTGACAGTGATGCCTACAACTCGAGGAATAATATTCTGAATTGGAAAATCCACCCTGTAGGTTACCGGTCTACCCGACCTTATGGAGTCAAAGATTTCGGTTTGGTTGACGTTCGGTGCTAGTTTTCCTGAGTATTCCTGAAATAGAAAAACTTTCGTGGAATGCTAAAACGGATAGTTACAATAAAATTGATTCCTTGACATTGCTCCCAATATTATAGGATGCAAAGAACGTACGCATATCTTTTATAACTCAAAGTGCCCTATTTACAAAAGAAGAACGAGGCACATGCCTGGTCAATGATATAAGATCTTGCCCACCTTACTGTATGATTATCTTAAGCTGTGTTACACAGCACTAATCATACTTACCACTATGGCTTCCCGTAATGAAAATCGTTAAATTTTGGAAAAGGTCAACGAGTTTTCAGTCGAGACCCATCACCTCTTTATCGACTTTATAGCCCCGAATGACAGCATTCATCGCTTGTAGTTGTGCAAAACGATGACTGAATTCGGGATCCTGAGAAATTTGATCGAGCAAAGCCCGATTCGAAAAGCTAAATCATGTCAACTACATTGGCTCGGACATATCGAGCGAGTGGACAACAATGCATTAGCCAAGAGAATCTTCGAATCTCAGCCCTTAGGTTCGATATTATCAGGAGGACATAACCTCCATTGCAAAGACCAAGCTATCATATATCCCACGCTGCTTGGCTTGACAAACTGAAAGGAACATCTACATGGACATCGAAGAGAATGTATGACGACACCCTCTAAAGTATCTACTTACGCATGTAAGTAAGCTTATACATATAACAAATTACGTCATAGACAACAGAGTCTAAAATGTAACCCCTATCTAATAGAGTAAAATGAACTACAGTAACGACAGGTTAACATAAGCGTTGTCAAAAATGACAAGTGCTTTCTTAAAGAGGGACACAAATTATATTGACCCAAACTAAAGGAAGTGATAAAGCGCTGTCAAATTAAATATGTAAAATCTTTTGGTAATAAAATGAATTTTTGTTGGTAAATAAATTTAAATTAAAACAAAATTCTTCACTTACATTTACAAGATCAGTCATTTCTCTATGATACTTGTTACAAACTTCATGTACCGTGGTAAATTCGTGCACCTAGATAATTTAAAAAATAAAAACATTGTTCAGGGGGTTCAAGTTAAAATAAAAATAAGAAACTGACCAATGGCAAATTTGCAATTGAAGTTGTTACAGCGTCGCCAAAACTTTCAAAAAATCTAAGTTTATTCAAGCACCACAATTTCGAATTTTTAGAATTGTCATACTTTTTTCGATTTTCAATAATTGCGGTCTTTAGATTACACTCTTGCTTAATTGTTCTAATTGCGACTTTGATTTCGTCATCAGAAGTTTCATTTTTACCAATTTGGACGCACAATTTGCGATGACAATCCTTGTTATTTTGTCTTTTTACAAACTCTTTGCAAGCAGTATCGTATAAAATTGAGTTTGGTCCATTTTCAGGCATCAACTCTATTGTTTGTCTCCTTGTCCAGGATGTTATACTTGCACGTACAGTTGCAATTCTTTGCTGTCGAGCTTCTGGTGTTAATTTTGTTTCCAGTGCCTTCGATTTAGAAAATAAAAACACACATGTAAAATTCCATTATATAACGTACTACTTCAAACTTAAATCTATTTGTAATAAGAGTAAATATTCGAGATATTTGGTACGAAATACATGCGCAAGCCACTCCGCGCCACGCAATAAATAAAACATAATTATCTTTTATGTTCTGAAATATATGATGGCTTGAAAAATATGTATATAGATATATAGATTATCAAACTCGTTCATTATAAATAGCATCAGGACATTAACATAAATCTCTAAAATTAAGAAAACAACCTTGAAGCACGGACAGTTCTCTGGAATAAACGGCATTTACGGGGAAACATATGGTACTGAGATACAATAAATCTGCCATAGACTTAATGTCATTGACACCGAGCGGAAATGGAAAATACAAGAAGCTACTTCTAATCAAAAACAAACATTTAGAGATTGAAGTGGACAGCTGAGTCCAAACCTTTATGGCAGCTAACTTTAAACTATTCGCAGTAAAAATGTTGGCTGCTCATCACCAATATTTCTCCAAAACAAGAAAACTACAAAATAAAATCTTCACTGGCTTCCTAAAACAAAACGACAGTAAAAACAAGTTCTTAGGCCATTAGGTATTCGTATTCGTATTTCGCACAGGTGCGAGTCCAATAAAAATCCATAAATGCTGCTTGTTATTTCTTACCGAAAGCAAAGCAGGAGGGTGTCTCATATCAATCTGTACAGTTGTTTCTCCATACGATATTCCTTCTACAGTAATTAATCCAAAGTATCTGCTTCCCTCAGATACATATCGAAAAACAGATGGGCAGAAAACTTCCGGTATCTGGAAATATTCACCCGACGGCGACGATGGATTGAAAACCAAAACAATTACAATTACGAGTGGCATAAATCGCCCAATCATTTCGCAAATTTATTTCTTCCGATGTCCAAAAAAACTTAACAAAGTCTTATTATATTCACAGAATGTGAGAATAACGTCAACAAAATTTTAATTATTCTGATAAAAGAAAACCCACAATGGTGTATTAATCTTCTATTTGGCTTCACTAAATATTTTAAAGCGTAACGATAAAATCGGTGTTGAAAAAAACTGTTTCCTGCAAAATTTAGTTTGCATCTGAATTTGGACAATTTTTACCACCGTTTATATTTGTCAGAAATTTAAGAGGGTATCGCTTAACCTCTCGATATATCAGTCAATTGATGCTCTGAGACCGTCACACATCAAGTGTAGTACTGTCTTTAGCAGATTTTTATTGTGTTTGTAGCTGAACGACAAAGTTAAAGAGATTTGCACGAGCTCCAATCATCTATTAAGGTGTGGAGGACTAAGAGATAAATAGACTGGTCTGACGAGATAACATTTCAGAAGATTTCTTACTTACCGTATCGCCAAACTTGCTATTTAAAATCTTTATTTTCTCAGAATTTTGTATATGTGAACTTTTTGTTTTACCAAAAACAGCACAAATCGATAATAAGCTGATAAACAAAGTCAAAGGAAAAGCTGTACATGAATTAGATTTTAAATTTTCTTTATGTAGATGCATGTGTATGCACTCGCTGTTGCCCGCCGCCAATGCACGCGTTATATTCGATTTAATCTTAACTCTTTCTTTTATCCCGCTACTCCTACCCCGTAAATTAAATCATCACATCAAGACGAGTTAACCTTCATCCCATTCTTAAGAAACCTTAAGTTGTCTTACCCTCGAATGTTGATTTCGACACATATGGGATTTTAGTATATTTCAATGGGAAATACACTTTTTTAAATTTGTACTTCATGAATGTACTTTATTTCATATTGAATTTGAACTCGAACTTTTATTTGGGAATTAAATCTCAAATCTTTGTGGTGCTCCAATAATTGCTTTACAAATAACTAAAACAAATACTGAGTGTTTATAACGATCAATTTGACCTACGCAACGGGGTTCAATATCGGTACCCCACCACGACGAAATAAAGATAGCCATATCTAACGGTCCAGCTTTCGAACTATTAAAACACCTTTTTTTTAACAACGCTGTTGATCCATATCATTGCTGTTCAAAAACAGAAAATTCCACTATTTCCAAAAATAGCTCACTGCCGAAAAGCATTTATTATTTATAGATGCTGTTAAGCGCCATAAGTACTCATACTTCTTAAATTGGTAAATAAGACATGACCCAGCTACAACAGTCTTAAAATAAATAAGATTCTCCAAACAAAACTCGGCATACGTAGCTGAAATCACAACGCATCCGAAAAGATACAAGAATTTCAAATCGATCCTCAACATTATTTTCATCGATTTTAGATTAGCCATTTTTTATTTCATTTATTTCATATTTTTGTGTTGTACTCCTTCCCTTTTTTAATTTTTATTAATTTTTCTTCTTCTTTTTTGTTTAGGGTTCCTTTTCTTTCTATATTTATTTCCTTTGTAAAAGATATAACAGCAGCTATATCGCCATCTTTCCTTGTAAAATCCTGATTTTCTTACATGTTCCTCGCCGATTTCTCACTTATGATAAGAACATGTTACTCGTTTCGATTCAGTGCTTCTTGTATCTTTCTCAGTTCTTTTAATTTTTTTGTCGCGTGCAAATTGAAAAAAAGTACATCAATCCAAAAACAACTTTCGAATGTAAAATATTCAAAATAAAATCATATGTTCAACTGTGATACAATTTGCATTTATGTAGTTTTATTTAATTATAACACATTAAATATAACAAATAAGGGGTTTATGTCCAACAAAGAAAATATTATCGAATCCTGCAACCATCTAAGTTTTATATCTATCAATTTGAAGATGGCGCCAGCTTTTCAGCATCTGTCAAATTGTACAATTAAAAATAATGTTTGGCACACGTACACTAAGGAACAACTAACAAAAATTATGTTTTTATTTTATAATTTATTAATTTTTGTTAAAGCCATCAAAATTCAGTGATCATTTAAACATGAATTTATCATCTTTGATCATTTTAACACATATAAGGGAAGCAGTGTATTAAAACCAAACGTTTAATTGGAAGCATTTTACAAAGCCCTTCTTGGATCTACAGCATATAAAATAGACAATAAGGAAAGTTCGTAGCTGTATACACTGTACAATGGAAATTTCTACAAGAAATCTTGGAAATGCGTCGTACAGACGACCTGGCTGTGATAAATTTTAATAATATTACAATGATAACTGTGGTCGTATGTGATGTAATACTCTATAAATGTTTGTTCTTATTTAAAAGCTTTGAAAGTCCAACAGTTTCTAACACTTAAGCGTTAATTTGTAAATTTATTCAATACTTTATAACCTATACTTAATTATTAAGCTTATTATAACTTGTACAGCGCATTTGTATCTTGCAGTGTAAGCAGCAGTGTGAGTGAGTTAAGTTTGCACATTTAGCATTTTTCTTTTAGCTCTCAGCTTCCGCCTTGTCATTATCTTGTTCGCCGTCGAAGAATTCATTTTTTGGTTCCACCATTTTATCCTCATCTGCTTGGCTTATTCGCACGTCAGGATCTGTTTCGTCTTTTGAACGAGCCTCTTCTATATCCATAGCATCGGGCGGAACACTAACCATCTGCACGCTCGGCGAATGCTGGCACATCTTTAAATTTTCATAGACATGCTTCACAATCAGTTCAAGGTACTGCTTTGAGTTTGCATTATCCTGTCGTGTCGTTATATCCGGATGGAGTGTGAAATCTGGTGCAAAGAATTCCAAATATTCTGTCATCGGAAGCTCATTAGAGATATTCTCATCGACCAGTAGTGAGGTTTCATGAGTCCAAGCTCGAGCTACGTTGCGCAGCGTGTATCCACCACCACCTACAACCAACGTCGGTACATTCAGTTCTTTTACGAACTTCACACACTCGCCGTGACCGCGTGTGCTAAGTGAAAAGCATCCTAAGCGATCACCAGCCAGGGAATCAGCTCCACATTGTAAAACAATTGCAGTTGGTCGGTAGAATTCCATTACAGAAGAAATAATTGGTTTGAACACTTGTGCGTAACTTTGGTCGTCGATGCCTTCCTTCAGTGGAACGTTAACGCAGTAGTAGCGACCCGATTCGGCACCGATCTCGTACATATCGCCTGTACCAGGGAAAAAGTAATTCCCGTATTTATGGAATGACACCGTCATTACACGGTCAGTGAGGTAAAAAGCTTCTTGTACACCATCTCCGTGATGGACATCGATGTCAATGTATAGAACGCGAGGATGATATTTGAGTAATTCTAGAATGCCTATCACAATGTCGTTGACATAACAGAAACCTAAAGAACGAAAAATTTACAGGTTACAGCGTTTAAAAATTATTTTATAACTTACCGGATGCTTCAAACTTTTTCGCATGATGTAGACCACCAGACCAGTTGATGCAAATATCGCTGTGATTGTGATTAAGTTTCTGTGCACCCTCTAGGGATGCTCCAGTATACATTGCACAGAATTCGAAAAGCCCATCAAACACAGGACAGTCTTCACCAACACTAAAGTGTGATAGATACTTTGTGTAACCAACAGCTGAAAAGAATTAATTCAGAATGGTTCATGAGAAATTAAAATGTTAGGAATAGTTTAACAATGAAAACACATATAGAAAAGACGAGAGATTACAGAATTTATAGAATACCGAAGAAGTGATCCAAATTTAAACAAACAATAAAGAAAACGAAGGCTAGTTCAGAACAGGGAAAAAGCATTTTAGCGCTTTGTTAATCCATTTAGACACGGTGATGTCTCGTCTACGTAAACGGTAAGGGTAGGACAGGACACACCAAAGAAATATAGTTTGGATGAACTTCGGATCGATGCTGTTCACTGACAGCTACCTAATAAAAATTCAAATGCGAATAATGACACTGACAGGAATATGTAGATCGGATAGACACATGCTCTCTGGACTGAAGAATCAATCCACCCGGAAAAAAAGTATAGCAAAACAGGCACCTAACAATCCATTTTGCACAAAATTCTAAATGATATGTTGATTTTACAGCATTCTCATAATACTTAGATCTTCACTTACAATTGCATTGAATATTTTGTGGCGTGACTTGTTGTAGAAACTCTATGTACTCTTCACTGTGAAAGCGCAACATATCCTGCGCACTTGCCCTGTAATAAAATTTTAAGTAAACACACTTAACACTTATTTATGGTAAAACCATACTTATAAGGTCGGTAAATTTTCATCTTCTTATGCAGCCCATAATTCATAACCAAACTATGTGTGACTGCTAATCGGTGCGGCTTCATAGGATGACCGGGACCATAGTGAAAATTCCCCACATCGGCGTTGTAAAAGTAAGAAACACGACGATTAGACATTATACTCGTTTACTTTACGATTTATTTTTTCACTTGGCTTTGGGTTTAGGCAAAAATAATATTTTTAAAGAACAGAATAACAAATAAAACAAAAACGATAAAAAGCAAACGCCGGGTTATGGAAAAATCCAAGTTCATTACTGTAATTTTGGGAGGGAAGGGGGAAGTTAATTTTTCATTTATTTTTCAAATTAATAATGTGATTTAGAGTTTCTTCGGCATTTTTCATAGAATTATTTTACAAAAAATATTTAATTTTGTTGTACATTTCACTTTAGTTGACTGTCATTTGTCAAATACAAGATTTGACAACCTCTGAAAAAAAAAACGTCTCGTAGCTGCATCCATCTGTTGGTGGATGGCATATTTAAATGTCGGATAGCATATCAATATCGTATGTTTGATATCTAGGTGGCATGAATTTGAAGTTCTAATTTGAATGGGCGTGTTCAGAATTCTAGGTACTAAGGTCTTATGCTGACCATACACTATTCAATTCAATCATCACTCAGTCAAATCACAGTGAAATCAACCCGTGTGTGGCCTTGTCACGTGATCAGTTTGATGGTTGACGATTTGGTTGAAGAAAAATCAAAAGATTTTGAATATTCGAAGTTGACTGGCAAGTCTTTCAACTCAATTGAACTGTGTTGGCGAATCATTTGACTAGCTGTCAAATTCAAGCAAATTTTCAGTCGACAATCGGGCGTTGAATCGTCCGCACACTTCAGGTACGCGGACGAAGTCTTAATTTGTTCAAAGTAAAAAGGATTTTATTGCTATTTTGTTCAATTTCATTGTGCATGTTAATGATGTTATGAATTGAACTATAAAATAACAATAAAAATTATTTTATTATTATTACGTAAACCAATCATGTTTAAACCTCACACTCCACAGAATTCACTGTGCATTAATTTCCCTATCTCCCTAATGATTCTTTTTTTTTGTATCCTTTGCTCTTTTTACAGGTCTTTTTTTTACCGCAAATATTCTTTTTCTATAACTAATCGTTGGTTTTCCCCAAGATCCCTTTTCCCCTTCAATACCGATATTATAGGTTCACAGGTTTCCATCACTATTTTCCCAATAGCATAAGGGAAAACAGCATAAAGGCTTCTGCATTCATCCTGCAATCTTTCTAAAAGAAAATATTTTTTTGACAGTTGAAACAAAGCCTTTCAATTCAGTTAATGTAGTGTGTGGGCAAACCTGAATTCAGTTGACAATCGAATTGAATGGTGTATGGGCTACTTTAGTAGTTAAAATATGTTTTTGTCAAAAAGAATCCAATCCAGATGAAGCTGCTACACTACAGGGAACGAAACTTTTTGCTATCTTTATTTTACTTAATTTTTATTTTTTTGAAAACCTTATGTACGCATTAAATATCCAATATTAATATTACCTACTACATATAAAACCCATAAGAACTCTAAAGCAGAAAGGCTAAACAATTACCTGCCGAATCAGCTGTTTTCTGACATTCCTTCAACTGACTGAAATTTCAGGGAGAATTTGTTTGACTAAGAATCCAGTCCACCACCTCACGAAAAGTCAACTAGTTTCGTAGAGCCGATTGACTAGCTTGTGCCTAGAATTCTGAACGCACCCAATAATTACAAGCTTATGTGCAAAAAAAACTGCTTAATAATAAACTGCTTTATTTTCTATCTTCAGCTTCCAGTTCTAGTATGAACTCGGATTTCCAGATCTTTAACAACCTTCCGTTGAGAAATTATAGGATCCTTTTGAAGTGGATTTTAACTATCGGAAGGTATACAATTATAATGGACAATACACTGATACGTAGGAAAAACACGCCTTTGCTTTGGAAATTTTAATACGGTAACGAACCCAAAGACTCCCCGAGGCTTGTGAATGAGTGGTAAAATGCAACAAAATATTCTGTTTTTAAATTCCCAGCTCAGTCACCGTATTTCAATTTCATAGACAATCCATAGAAAATTGTGGACACAGAGAGCACTAGAAAATAACGCAACTCTACGAACAAAATCTTTTGCATTATCAGTACCATCTGATTATCAGACTTTGAAATATTTTCTAGTGTATTCTATACAACAATTGTGCCGTGATCTGCAAAACCAGTCGCCATCATTAAAATTGTCCGGGATGCAGAATGGATCGGGACTTTGCTTATGTGGAATCTAAATATGTACCTCCATTTTATGTCTATATCTGTTATACGGTTGGGTTGCAACCGAGCTGCTGTAAATTATTTGGTAGCGATATAAGATAATAGTGGTTTAAAGCTATGCTAGCGGCCTTTTTCACACCATCACCAGATGGCAGTGACTATGTTTGGTGGAATGCAAAATTATTCTTGTTAAGGGATTTACCCCTAAACTAAGCGGTTGTTTTCGCTTTAGCTCACGAAAAAGAGATTTTGCAAAGGTAAAGCGGTACAACTACAGGCATGTGATGAAATGACAGTTAACAGCCACGAAATGGGTTTAGCGGCATTGAAACCACTTCTACGTGTAGTGAGTGCAAGTTTTTTTTTTTCATCAACCACGAAAGTCGGCTGGAATTGTCTGCTAAAATACTTTGACTTGTGAACACCACCAATATATCAGCTGACATGTTGTCAAAAAATTGTTTCCAAAACAAAAACATTCTGGTGGGTGAAAAACACGTACATATTCTGCTCTCCGAAATTTATTAAAATTATTAGATAAGTATGGCAGACAATTTGGTTGTGGATTTTCCAACGCAGCTGAGAAAAGCTACTCGTGATGTGCATAAAATTAGTGATGTTCTAGTCAACGCAAAATTTGCTATGGGTAACTTCGAACAACAGTCACTCACTAAAGATTGTATACCTGTACATGCATAAATATTTTTGTTTATTCTAACAGCCCTCTCGGATGACAAAGTTTGGGCTGATGGTCTGCTCTCATTCTATGAAATTTACAAATTCTTTGAAGAGGAGCTTCCTGAAGATCTACTGCCTAAAGAACTCCACAGAACGGAACGTTTTGAAAGGGATTTCGCATATATTCTCGGTGAAGATTGGAAGAAAACGTACGAGATTAGAGAACCAGTTAAGAAATATATGGAACACTTACGGGAAGTTAACGAAAAGGATAAAGTTCTTCTTTTTGCATATGCTTTTCAAATGTATATGGCTTTAATGTCCGGTGGACAATTGCTACAAAAGAAGCGCATGATCGCACGAAAATTGACTTTTAAAACGGAGATAAACGATGAGGAAGAGTCTATAACACAAGGTTGTGAAGCTACATGGTTTGGATATAAGAAAATTCCAGAGCTTAAAGCAAAACTGAAAGAGATCCTAAATAACAAGTACAAGGACTTCGATGAGGATATGAAAAAGGCATACATTGAGGAGAGTAGAAATGTATTTATATTCAATAATGAAGTGATCCGTTCCGTAAAGGGAGTCAATCAAGCCAATGCCCGGAAACTTTTGACAGTTTTAGCCATAGTTGCTGTTGGACTGATCTTGAAGTGGGCTTTGTTTAAAAAATAATTCGCTTTATTATTAAACAAAAATGTATTCATGGTTAATACCCAATACACGCAGAATAAATCTCATTTTTGATTTGTGTTTTCGATGAGAATCATCAGCTGTCTCTTGGCCAGCCGCCTAATTTGAGGTAGTCGATGCTTGACACTGGTTAAAGCCATAAACCCAAATCCTTTATAAGACATTCCTTTCTTTTGCGGCCTTAGGCTGGCGTCATGTCATAAAACAAACCGCATTTTGTCCCCCTTGTTCATCTGATTCCACAGCGCCAGGCTTTTTTTTATTTAGGACTTATCATATAACAATTTGTATGTGAAGTTTGTAGATATTTTAATTCAGTACGTGTATTTTTCGTTTTACACCACCAATTAACGGAATGGAAAAAATGTGAATTTGGCACCACTGTATAAGTATTTTGACATTTTATAAAAATTTCAAAGATGATTAATGTTCGAAAATTTGTCATCATTCGTTGTCGCTCTGCAACCCAAAATTCTACGACACAAAAGTTAATTTTTTCCAAAACAAATATAGTATCCTTCCTCATATCTGTAATATATAAATCTTTCAAAGATGGATTGGCTTTTTGGAAAACGTATTTCGCCCGAGGAAATGATGAGGAAGAACCAGAGGGCATTGAACAAAGCAATGCGGGATTTGGATCGCGAACGAATGAAAATGGAGCAGCAGGAGAAGAAAATCATTGCTGATATCAAGAAGATGGCCAAAGATGGTCAAATGGACGCAGTGAAAATCATGGCTAAGGATTTGGTACGAACCAGGAGGTACACAAAGAAATTTATGCTCATGAAAGCCAACATACAGGCGGTTTCACTTAAAATCCAAACGCTTAAATCTCAGAACACAATGGCACAAGCTATGCAAGGTATGTATTATAATCACAAAATGAATATTAGGTGAATCATTTTTTCAATGCTCGCGCCCACAGGTGTCACGAAAGCAATGCAAAGTATGAATAGACAGATGAACCTGCCACAGATTCAGAAAATTTTGCAAGATTTTGAGAAACAATCTGAAATCATGGACATGAAGGAGGAAATGATCAACGACGCCATGGACGATGCTATGGAAGATGAGGGTGATGAGGAGGAGACTGATGCTGTTGTGTCTCAAGTGTTGGACGAATTAGGCCTACAGCTTAACGATCAATTGAGTGACCTGCCCACCGCATCTGGTTCTTTGTCGATAGCTGGAGGAAAACAAAACCAACCGGCTGCTGTCGTAGCTGGTGGAGTCGGTGGAGGCCCATCAAGTGGTGGTGGAGGTGGGGGTGGAGCTGGCGCAGGAGGAGCAGCTGGTGGCGCTGGTGGAAATACGTCACCGATGTCGGATGCCGATGCCGATTTGCAAGCCAGACTGGATAAGCTCAGGAAAGACTAATGCCATTAGGCACCGCCTTCGCAATAGGAATTCCATTTATAATTTCTGTATAATTTTTCGTTTTATTGCTTTGCCGATACCTATCCATGGATCGTCTCCGCCTTCAGTGCACCTTTTTATAAGCGGGAAAGGGTATTCAATGCCTTGTTGTTACATCTCTCATAATAAAAGTATTTTAAATTGCTAAGTGGTGGAATTTGTGTCTGTGAGAACGGCAAGGCCAATTCGTGTTTAAGACTTGATCCTGTTTTTAAGTCGATTTACATGGATTATTGTTGCGGATTATTTGAGAATCGAATTGGAGAAAAGTAGCATAGGTTGTTCGGCAGAGGATCGTCATCTTTTGGAGAATATGGAAATAGCGGGTTGTTAAGTAGATCTTATAGAAGATAGCTTTGCAGCGGGTGCTATACGTTTCGTATTGGATCGTCTTGTATGTGTGTCTGATAAAGAATAGTAGGGAATCGTCCTATAGTATTTGCGTATAGAAGATCGAGTTCTATATAATTTTTTTGAGGATCGTCTTGAACGTGAGCGTTACGCAGAGGATCGTCATCTAAAAGATTTTTTTTTTCTAGGGCATCATTTTGTTATGGATAATCATCCAAAGTATCCCGCGGTAGATGATCGCTATGTAGTGGATTGTCTTGTCGTTTTCTGGAGAATCGTCTTGAACAGACTTCGTTTCCGAAGGATCGCCTTCAGCAGTTTGTCCGATGTAAAATCATTTTGGAGATCGATATGATAGAAATTCGTCCAGTGGACAATAATCTTGTAAAGACTCTCCGATAGTGAATTCAGCACTGTCTTCTGATAGAAAATCATGTGGTAGATTACCGTTTGCGATAGAGTCATCGTACAGAATAGAGGATCGTCTAATTAAACATTTTTACAAATCTTTTTATATTCTATCGAGCAACATGCACTTTAAACAAGAAAACCAGCGAAATGAAGTTTTATGTGTGTAGTTCTCCCCACATAATTGATGCGTGTCAATGATTTTATTTTTGTTTTTCATTTCTTTGTTCCCCTCGAATGACCTTTATTATAATTTCACTAGAATGACGCACTTATAAATGAAATAACCCGTTCAGAGGTCTGCAAAGCATTCTCTAAAGGTATGTGAAGTAAAACACAATTTTCTTGTGGCAATCAATAGCTTTTCAAAATTTATTGTGTTTTATAATTTGTCTAATGATATTTGCAACTTTAAATTACTTAATTTGTAGCATTGCATCTACTGCTAAAGTTTAAGTTTCTTTTTTTTTAATTTCGGAATGAAATGTTTCTACATTTACCTATTTGCTTTAGCTAACTAGAAACACATTGATATATGCTCCCGACACTCTTACAACTGAGAAATGACCTTCTCGACCTCTTGAAATACTTCTTCTGCGTTGGGATTAGCATCAATGGTCTTCACCTTTCCTTGTTTCTCGTAGTGTTGAATTATTGGCAGGGAGTCATTACAGTAAGTTGCGATTCGTTTCTTCAAACTCTCCATGTTATCATCGGAGCGTCCACTCGATTGGCCACGTTTCAAGCAACGTTCTACACAAACATCCTCAGAGCACTTAAAGAACAGCACGAACTGGAGATCAACTTTTTCGGACATTTTTCGGGTCCAGCCTTCCAGGTTGTCTTGATTGCGGGGAAAACCATCGATGAGGAACTTATTCTTACCCGAGCTCTTCATGGCATTCTCAATCAGCGAACAAGTAATCTCCACAGGAACAATTTTGCCATTCCTAATGTAGTCTTCAATTAAAGCTCCCACTTCGGAACCTTCACGCGAGCGTTCTTCCCGCAGCAAATCTCCAGCCGATAGATGGCCAAAGTCAAATTTATCTACAATCCTTTGGCACTGAGTGCCCTTGCCAGCACCTGGCCCTCCAAGTACAAATACTATCTTTGGCTTTTCTGCTGGCATTGTTGTTGTAGTTAAACTTTTAACCGGAAAATCAATTCGATTGCGTATAGTAGGGAAGTGGAAGGTGGCAAGATTTGTATAGAAGGAATTCGCTGGTGGTTTTCTACACAAAACAACACTACTGCGGAGGACTATCGTCGCACTGAACATATATAGACAATTTTTGGATTAATGTAATTTAGTGATTTGAGTTTTTGTCGAAGTTTTTTTCGTCGTTTTATGTGACAACGCAGCCGCGGGAATTTAATCGCTAATAAAAAAAAATCAACTTCCTCTCCTCACGAATTCTGACAGTTCGTGTGGAATTCGTTTTGTGGATATGTCGGAAGTGAGAGGATATTGCCATATATGCTTTTTTTAAAATAAAAAATAAAATAGAAACTTATGACGTAGTTTTTCTACACTTCAAAATTAGAATTTGTTTGAAACGAGTGAAATTTCATATTATCATATAGCTACTTCATAATCGAATATGTGTGAACATTCTAGTAATTGCTTTGCAACAAATATATACTGTTAAAAGATGATAACGTTAAATTGCAACTAGGCTTGAATCTGTCAGCCGATTGAATTTTGTTTTAAGAAATTGTATATGTCGTCTTCTACGTACGTTGAACATTCTTTAACTCTTGCATCGCTGCAGCTCTTGTTAAGCAATGGGCCCGTTCACTATTCCGGGCAAATGGAATTATTTTCTGTCAAACCCATCGAACGCCGAAAATTGACTAACAAACAAGTCAACGTCAGATTTGAAATAAATTTCAAACTTGCATATTTACTTTCTATTCTCACATTGAAGTTATTTGTGAATTGTGATTGTGCGCTAATATTTGAGAAAAGTTAAGAAAAAAAGATTTTAATAAATAAACGTGGACACTGAAAATGTCTTGTTATTGTTTCTTCTGTCTCCTCAACATCATATGTAACACCATCACAAGTTATTTGGTATTGCATTTTAATTTAATTTCCAATAAATTTGAAATTTGAGACAATTTGATGAAAGTTCAACAATTCAGTGAAAATATTTTTCAAGAAACAGCTGTTTATGACATTTCTCAAACTGACTAACTTTTGCAGCAAGAATTTTTTTGCTAAGAATCCAGTCCTATACCTCACAAAAACTGACTAAATCCTTAGTCAATTTTCAAACTCTCGACCAATCAGAACGCGTAGATTGCAAATAATTCCATTTGCCCGGAATAGTGAACGGGCCCAATGAGTAGTACCTACGTGGTAGATTTGCCTGGACATGTGGACATATTTTGTTTAATGTTTGCATAAATCGAAGCTATATAACAACGACTTAGCAGTTGCTATGAAATCTATAAATTGGAAGGCATCGTTTGTTGTCGTATCTGGCTTGACCTTGATCTGATTTTTTATTGCTGAACACATAAGGTATAGGTAAGTATAGACTCATCGTGAGTGACCCTCACGAGGTCGATGCTTGTTTCCAAATACTCGAATATCGGAAGCAGTTATGGCTTCTCATAATTTTGTTTTCTAGTTATCACCTAGATTAAGCCGTAAAAAACTGCATGTCCATACTATCGAAAGTCAAAAAGCATTTGTATGTTTGTGCTGGATTCTTTTCAAAATGCGGTCTTGATACGGTAATAATGACTCACCACCAGCTTTGACTGGCTTTATTATATCCAAGCTATAGATAAAAAAAAAGAAAAAAAGTCGGACAATGATTGTAAAGGAATCCAATTTATTTAAGTTCCAAACAATTTGTCACCCATATCCCAACTCGACTATCTGGCAAATGTCGGTGGTAGTGTTGCAAAAGTCAAGTAACCAGTATGACCGGGTAAAGTTGGTGGCGCCATTGATGTCAGTACTTTCTTCATCTCTTTTGGAGTTTTGATAGGATCCCTCTTTTCTTTCTCTGAAGTTTCTTCACCATTCGAACTATCAGAAGGAGTAGGTTTCTGCAAAAGAAGACAAATAAAATCAATTATAATGCACGAAGTGAAAGATGGTTCTAACTACAATTGTAGTGCAATGCACGACATTATACGAATATGTATCTCTAATTGCTTTCTCAGCATTTGGTTTACCACGTGTGGAGTTAACATTGGCGCCAGGTTTGCAATTGCTGATGTTTACTTAGACAGCCAAAAGATTATGAAATGCAATCGCACTTGGGAATAATTTGTCGACAAATCTGAAATCATGCATGACTATTTATTTTTTATCCGTTCAGACAAATGAAAGAAAGTAGTAAGCGTTTAAGTGTTAGCTTTGCCACAATTATATTATGTGTCAGGATGGCCGAGCGGTCTAAGGCGCCAGACTCAAGAGAAAATCTTACCCAGCAGTGCTGGGTGCTGAGCGTTCTGGTCCTCTCTGAGGGCGTGGGTTCGAATCCCACTTCTGACAAATGTTTTTTGTTTTTTTTTTCCAATAAGACCTTGATCGTGAATTTTCTCTAAGATGCATAGATTACGTTGGTAATCGGCTCCAGCTGCAAGTTTACCAACTCACGGAAGAAGCGACTGCACCTAGATTTGTTGAGGATATGTACATACTCGTATATGTTGAACGAAAAGAGTACAATAGCACAGTTACATTCGACGAAGGATAACCTTAGGCAACCGCTGCTACTTCGGTTTGTCCAAACAACTAGGGTCCAAACTCCTAACTCGAAGGACCAAAATCATGCTCTACAAAACCCTGATCTTGCCACTCCTGCTTTATAGAGCTCAATGCTGGACGATAAGTAAGACAGCGGATCCGATCTTGGGATCCTGCGAAAGAAAAATTCTACGTCGAATATTTGGTCCAGTCTGCGAGGGCGAATGGAGGAGTAGATATAACCGCGAACTCTACGAGCTGTCCAAAGATGTGGATGTAGTCCGGAAGGCAAAAATCCGTCGAGTGCGCTGGCTCGGCCACATCGAGCAAATGGACGAGAATGCTTCAGCTAAGAGGATCTTCGAAACCCAGCCACCTGGTTCACGAAGAAGAGGAAGAAAGAACCTCCGGTTTAAAGATCAGGCAATCGCGGACGCAAGAAACCTTGGTCTTGTAAACAGGAAGCAGCGTGCCCGGGACCGTAAAGGATGGAAAGCGGCATTAGTTCAGGCTCAGGCCCTCCAAGGGTCGCTGGCCTGATAAGTGAGTACGTAAGCATAGCTACAGCGTACATTGCATTTATGTACACGATGTTTTTTGAGTTCTTAAATTTATCGATCCTCTACCCCGATGCGAGTTCCCAGACAACGGTTATGTTTATCCATAGATTTATCTTTGGTAAGAACTCTGATATCTTTCTATATATAAGAATGCTTTCTTGGCGCGTTTCAACTTTGGGAAGAGAACAGAGATCGGACACTTAGAATTAGAGGATAAAGTGAGTGGACTTTTACCCTATCACTATCAAAACAGCGCATCAATAATCATAGAAGTTAAGAGATACTTTAATAGAAGACAAAAGGTGCTGATATGACACATCACATGTCTTTAAGTTGAATCACAATATAAATGATCTAGATCTAGATAATTAAAATAAGATCAACCATTTTAGATTTGACATTTGCGAACACATTAAGACTAATAAAACACTCTCCACCGTGAAAGTATTAAGGTAATTTTCAAAATTACCCATTTAAATTAATCTGGGAGTGTGCACACCATAGGAGAAGAAACCAACATAGCGTTCCAATAGACAAGACGATAAATCAGATTCTAGAAATGTTATTACCGTATTTAATGAATATCGATCTTGTACATGTCTCTATGTCTGTGAGGTACAAAGTCATCGACGGCGGCGCTTAAATAGTGCCAACAATCGTAAGCAACAACAACAGCATCATCCCGTCTATGTACATACATATCAATGAATCCCGGAACCATTACAACAGCAACAAACCGAATGAAGATGAACTGTGCGCAGGTTTTAGAAAGTATTTTTTCGTAACAGGTTATCTAGGGATCGGGTAGATCGTGTGAATTTCGTACTCAGAAACTGGTGGACGCATTTTTGTTTCAGATTTAGGGGGATTGGTTAAGCATAGTAAGGTAAAAATGGAAACTACCCTATAAATATTAAATAAGTAAGACAGTCCGATTGGCCGAAGTTCGATTATTTAAAATAAAAGTTTCACAAAAAACTTTTGGGAGTGAACAAATGTATGCTGTGCAAATGGAATTCAATGAATTTGACCAATAAATTTTTTTTTCTTATTTTGAATGACGCAAACGGCGATCGTGTTCATTTGATGACATTGACAATGATATTCGATTCACCTAGAAGACCGTCGTAGTAGTTCAGTACAGAAATTAACTGTGCGAAAGGCCTTTTGGTTATTCGTTATCATTCACAATCGCCAATGACCAGTGTATTCACCTCTCACCATACCAATTATGGGGATATTGTCAACTAACCGCCATTGGCAAAACCTGGTGATATAACTATTATATAATAGATATAAATAACACACGCTTAAAAAAAAGTGTGACAGAGCAAGCACCATGTAGCGAAACAAGAAGAGGTTCAACGACGTCTCTCTGTTCAACGAGGGCCTAAAAGTCTCGCGATGGACTCCTAGTCCAGGTATGAACTTTTGACTACGGATCGAAAGCTGACACTAGATGTCTTATAGCGGTAAGAACGTAAACTTAGAGGAGATCAATTCTTGTTTACTTGAATTCCTTCACTCTTATGATGAACCATGACAAGCGTAGGACAATAGCAGTTTTGTGGTGAATGTCAACCAACATTTTACTTTCCGTCTTGCGAAGCACATTTTATCGGCAAGCTTTGACGGCCTCTGCAATGTGCCTTTAATCGAGAGAAAACCTTCACACACAGCTATTAACACGTCTCGATAAATTTCGTTCAATGTGATTTTACGTCCTACGAGTATACCCCTATTCACATCAAATCTAGTTGAGGAGGTGCCTCCTCCTCGTCTCCGTTCGTTACAGTTGCAGCTTTGCAACAGTGTTTAACACCTTCGACAATCACCTCCAAAGAAAAAGCAGGAAGATGTGTCCGTGCACACAGAACTGGTTCATCTATCCACCAGACGCGCGATACATGCTACATGTTGCAACCATTTACTCTGCCATGTGTCAATGTTAAACGGAGACCGGTGGGGATCATCCACCAGACCAACGAATGTAAATCACCATCAAAACATAATCACGCTGAGCCGAAATGGCTTCATTACATTGGCTTAATTGATGATCACCTGTTCGGCTCAGGTGTACAAAAATTATTAATGACATAAACCCTAGAGTTTTGGACTTGTTCCTGTGCCAAGGAACTGAACAAAAAAAAAAACTAGTTTCAGATATAAGTCCAACTCTACGAACTCACCTTGTGTTTGAGGAATTCCAAGTCCATAACTGGGATAGTTTTAGTTCTTACTATGTCTTCCGATTGTAGAACTTCCAAAGAATGAATTTCTGTGAATCCATGCTGCTGGAGAACCTCGCAGCAGCGCTGTGACTGCTCAATACATGGAGAGAAAGAACAAAAGCGGCCACCTATCGAAGAAAAAGATTACATTTGTTACAAATTGATGGTAAACAGATATAATTGGTAAAAAATGTGCAAATGGAACATCTAGCTTCCATTAAATGTCGACCCCTAAAAAAAAAAACTCACTCAAACATCACTCGCATGTGCAACGGTATGCTTCCATAAATTGATACAAGTTATGCTAATGCAGAGAGTTCGAGCCGGACTAAGTGATATTTTATTGGCTATTAAGGACACCATATGCAAATGCCTAATAGTTTAACACTTGAGAAACATCGTTGGCCGGGGCATTCACTGTCAATCGTTGCCAAGTTGACACACCTCGGGTTCTCCCCTACTCACTTCTTCGCACACATAATCAATTGCCGATTAGTAACAGTTGGGGTTTTTTTTTGTCAAACAACTCTCCTCCTGACAAGGGCAAAACATCACGTTGTGCCAATCGAACTTGGATATGGAATTGATTTACAAAGACCGCGACGGTAGCAGCGGATGGAGAAAAGATGCTGGTAATGCTGTTGGTATAGGAGCGGCGCGCGATGGACTTTTGCAAGTATCCATCGTTTACGCAATTAATTAAACAAATTACCCATCCGCGTACATTTACAATGTTGACACAATGTTAAGGTAGGTAGGGTCCTCTGTCGTATTTTTATTTTCTGTGTGTCTGTCCATCTGTCGATGGCTTGCACCTTCGACGTGATCAGAAGTTGGTAGTGAACCGTTTTTTATTTTTTTGTTTGTGTTCACCTCAGTGGATTGGTTTTCGATGCAAGGGAGCGATGCTGTGCGCATGCCGGTAAATATGGGAACACCGGAGGTCTGTGCCGTTTGTCAAATTCGATGGACAGTGATGGCCGCATGAACACATATCTACGTCTGATATGAAAACGAAAATTCAACGAAAGTTAAGTGGCTTAGAGGAATCGTTTGACTACTAATGATCAGAGGTACGGATATGGAAATGCATAGAGGACAGAGAGCTGTGATGTGTGATGACGCGATGTTGTACATTCTTTGGCGTAGGCTCGTGTACTAATGAGGTGCGAAAGCAATTAAATTTAATTAATGTCCACCGCAAAAGATATTTCCAAACTTAGACACTCGTCCTTTAAGGACTAGGTATATGGAAGGTGGTGTTTTTGTTAATCTATTCTCAGATGAGTTTATGCGGTTTTACTTTTACAAATACAAGATGGAAACAGTGCTCCCCGCGGAGGAATTAGATTAAATGCTTGTTCAAGGTTCGTTTTGGTAGTTGGTTACAGAATTTTAATTTAAATCATCTGCTATAAAATAGGTTAAAGTTTATAATATGCGTATTTCTGTAGGATCTTACCCACTTTGAATAATGTTAGAAAGTCTATAAGGTTTTTTTTTGGATTGCTGATCTCAAGGGAAGACGATGCCGAGTGTCTTTCTTTTATAGATTCTGAAGGAATCGGTTGAGAGCTTTTTCATTATCACCAACACTCTTCACATATCATTTATCCATTGGATCGGGAGATAAATCTAATCGGTGTAGACGCATCTTTTATACTCTAAGTTTCCCTGTTCAGATTCACTAGACACTTATATATCTTAAAGTAATACTTCGGACATTATTGATATTATTACACTACAATGAATGCAACAGAGGACCGGGGGTTTTTTTTATATTCGTTCGTCGTCCAAAAGAAAATTTGACACCATGTCTTGAACTTTAAGAATGTAAATGAAAATGAAAATGCATGTAAACTATTCGTATTATGGACAATACATCGCAAATATCAGACACATATGTGCTGACGCACTTAAAGGTTAACTGATTTTGAACCGTGTCTTCTATTGTTAAATAATCTCTTTTCTGATTGAATTGGTTAATTCACTATTGGAGCGGAAGAATTGTAGCTTGGCATTCAAGTTTATTATTTAAGAATACCAAGTTAGTGCTGTATTGTAGTTGAAAATGAAACAGATAACATATAGTATAGCGATAGCGGAACTTACATCTTTATCATTGTCTTTTAAGAACGTGATTCAAGTCCTAAAAAAAATGCACACTCCACCAAGTCTTCTGCGAAGATAAACATCTGCCTTACCGGCAAATATGTACATATGTATGTATATGCATACACCCTTGGTACATCATGTATATTAAATTGTGTCTTTTAAGATATTTTTATATGTACGTGCAGCTGTAAGTAATTGTCATCATGCTAGGTAACTTTTTCACAATACGACACTGTACTCCGGGTGGTAATGGCGTCTTACTCGAACTTAATTTTGGGCGCGATGCTATAAGCCAACATCTGCAGTACCACGTACACGGCCTTTAGCAATGCGATAAGTTTGTCATGGTCTTACAATGTTTGCTACATCATTATCAGATTCATTGTATGGGTATTAGGTTGCTAGTTTATAAACAAGATTGAACACTACTCACCAGAAGATTTAAGTGCCGCTAAAGCATGTGGTACAGCTAACTGTGGTGCTGGTAAATCAAGAAACACTGCATCAGCCTTGCCATTGAGTTCATTGGTGAATCCAAATTGACAAACATCTCTGTGATACACGGTCACAAAGTCACCGAGTCCATGACTTTGGAATTCCTCCCGTGCCTGTTGAGCTCGTGCCTCATGAAAGTCGAATGTATGTAAATGACCATGGGGTTTTACAGCACGAAGAAGATAATGGGACAACGAGCCTGAACCGGTGCCCGATTCAATAACAACACTACCCGGTTTGATTTCTAATTGAAATAGAATCATACTAATGTCTGGCGTGTAGATAATTTGCGTCCTATGAGGTAGAGTCTGGGTCCACAGTTCAGGATTGGGTTGCAGAACATAGGCCCAGCCGCGAGAGAGTTCAATTTTACTCCCATACTCAACACCGATAATGTTTTTAACTTTTAACGCTCCGAAACTAGTCTGGAAGACATACTCAATTACTTCACCTTTTTTGTTAGTTATTGTAGGAACTGCTTCTATTGCATGCATGCTATTTACACTTAAATATATAATTACAGTATCACCTTGTCCTATCGCAGTTTTTGGTTTCAGAAAACTCATTTTAATTATTTTTATTCGGAAAATAAAAGGATATGTTAAAAAAACGCGGCGGGCAAACAAAATGTAAACAGAAAGCGATGGGAAAATGTCAAATGTCAGCCCACGTGTTGGATTGGAATATATTTGTGGAACGTATTTTGTTTTCATGCAATGTTGGCTTATGGTATGATCACATTGTTCGTGAGGAAGAAGAAATAAATTAAAATTAATAAAAGGGTTTTAATATTATTTTTATTGATACGGAATACAAAATTGATACTAGAGAAATAAAATAAAAAACTAAAAAATAAGCGAGATGGGACTTTTATGAAAATACCTCTATTTTGAATGATAACAGTCTGAAGTAAAATTTTACAAAAAAACAGTATAACATTTGGTAAGGCATATAAAAACACTTTTCACTTTTTTCATCATGCGATCCGTGTTGGTATTCTTGCTTATCGGTTATATTTTCTTTACCGAAACACAGATCTTTCAAAAGCTAGAGGTAGAGGCTTTAAGTCTGTACGTTAACAAGTGGCTTTCAGTTGCACAACGAAGCAGAAGCATTTTCTACTACTTTATAATATCTTGTTGGAGGAGTTGCTAAACGTAGGTCTTCGTATTGTGAAGATCTTTATATCATCATTCATAGATTCTATAATTAATTATTTTCAAGAAGGTTTAGGTTAGGTTACACCTTATGTATAGCCTCACACGGGTCTCTAAGGATTCATTGTGCTCCCCGGTGTGGTGTGGGGTACTTTAAATAATAGAATAAGGATTATTATTACTATCGATTGGCTTCCCTGAACCAACCCGTGTTCCGAAGGAATTTCATAATGGTTTTCAAGAAGGAAGGTTTAAAAGTATGCTCTTAGAGAACTCTGTTCCAGTATTTTGTGTGCTATGTTTTGAGGCTTTTACTCTATAGGTCGTACGGATAAGTGGATCAGCAGTAAGTGTGTTGTTAGGTACAAATCGGAGCTCGGTTCACTTTTTTTTTTATTGATTTCCATCCCTACACTCTCATTTTCTGAGTCGAGTTCATCATGCCCGAGTTAAAAATGAACCCAGTTCATTCACTTAAATTGAGTTGAGTCATGCGCATATTGTTAAGGATAACGTCAGCTTTGATATAATTGTAAGCCTTCCTTCTCATCGAAAAAGCGCATATGAGTTTGAATTCAATAAAAAGAATCCCTGTCTTCCTTTTCAACACAGTATCTAAAAAGCTACACTTGGCGATTAAAGCTTCAACTTCAACTTACTTATCAGCATCTGTATGACTTAAATCAAATACTTTGTTACGAAGAGTATGTAAGTATATATGAAGTCTTAAAAAACAGTGGGGTGAGTCAGTCTGTCTTTCATTAAGTGGAAGAACAAAAGACCCCACCCCACACAGACCCCACCGTAAAACAGTTAAAGTGCATTTGTACCCGTATCTACATACATACTACATATGTAGAATAGGCTTAACTTATATATACAAAGAGTATGGGACTATTGGCATTTAGGTTTAGATCTTAAGCTCGTTGAAGTAGAACTTATTACTTGTTGTCATGAGCTTCACATCATAAAATTCACTCCAACACTGTTTCAATAAAATTACTAGCAAGTGTTGCTATGAGGTAACCTACCTTTGGCAGCTATGCTTCCTTAACTACAACAGGGAAAGGACTCACTCGAAATTGTTTACCAGACAGTTTCCGTATTTTAGTGCACATATAGCTTCTTTATCTACTGGTTATGATATCACGCCGCGAAAAATTACTTATCCATCCGTGGGAGGTGCAACGCTACGAAAATCACAGAAAAAAAGTTCTTAATGCCAAGGCAGCTGTTGATGTTAGAACTCCTCCTAGTTATCCCCATGTGACTATAAAACCCAAGAAAGTTCAAGCCGAGAAAGACCGCATGAAAAAAATCGAAAAGGAAAATGTCCGATTACTACAGAAGTTGAGCGATATAATGGGTTCCAAAAGATTGAAGAATTTATGGATCCATCCCAGACCTAAGTATAAAAGTAGTATTTTAATTTTTTAAAATTTCATTTACTTTTATTTTGAATGCAGTTTCCTAAATCGAGAGAAACTTTTTGAAACTCGACCGAAAACATGCAAGGCAATGATTCAAAGTACGGACCGGTCAGAAACTCCTGAATTTGAGTATCTTCGATTCGGAACGTACAAGAGATGTCAAAGCTGTTCTGGAAGGCCAATTACGATAGTTCAGGTAAGGAAACGCTTTTTAAATGTAAAAAAGTTTTGAATGTTTGTTTTCTTGACAACCACACAACAGAAAATTCCAGAAGAACGTATACCATGGGAACCAACAAGGAAGTCATTGAATATCAGGGATATGGAAGACTACAGCATTAAAAAATGTCGTCATTGTCAGAAATTTGTGTAAACAATAAACGTAGTTGAAAATTTGCAATTCTTGTCTTTTAGGGCTCTAATTTGATTATTATAAAAAAAAATATAAATAATTATGTAAGTTTGAGTGGCAATAGTTACAAAAGGAATAAGACAAGCAGGTTATTCTGATTGGCAAAATGACGGAGAAGACTCAGTACAGCCGGACATTGGTAGTTTGGTAGTAAGACCTATTCCTGTCTTTGCAATGTGATTACCTTCTGGTTTTTTGAGTCTTTTAAAGAATTACTGTTTTGCCTATTTCATGCTGTGCGTGTTATATTTTTCCAATGAATGGAAGGTAGTAAGGGACCTGTAGTATTTATAGCTGACTTCGAACATCGCATTGAAAACCTTCCCATGCCAAATTATACTCTCGGAGGTTTGACATTGCCTGCCGCGGAATGATACCGCGAAAATGCGGTTGCTTTGTTGAGATTTGAGTCTGATTTTTAGTACAAACCATTAGGCAATGGCGACCACCTAGAAAACCCATAGTCATCATATATAATGCGACGGACTGAATTTAATTTCAACAGAAACTATCGCATTGCGATTATGTAAAAATTCCTTTTACGGAATTAGGAGAAAAATTATATGGGTTTGTCTAGATAAACTCAATGTGATCAATTACGACACTAGGCAAAGCTAATGGAAATGAATATGCATTGGAGGTGATACAACTCCGTTCGTAGGGATAGACAGACTCTCATTCGAAAAGAGCTACGTATAATAAGAATTGGAAATCACAAAGGTTTAATTCTGGGGAGAATTCAATAGTCTAAACATGTTGGTAGAATTTCTTTCAGGACGATCATGATTTAAAGAATATTGTAGGAAACTAGGATAAGCGATTAAAGCTGGAAATGTAAAAAAAAAAAAAAAAAAATGCGTAGTACGAACCTGCAACAGAATAAGTTGTCTGGCTAAAGTCTCCTAGGTAAAAGAGTTAGACTTATCTACACTAGATTAACTCTGAGTTCTAAGGAAGAATAAGGGGAAGAAAGCTGAACTTTAGTTGATAATACCCTACCATCTACCTAATGCGATAAAGGAAATGACAATGGCTGGATATTGACACAAATCTGTCTTCACCAAACCAGAAGAAGGTTACACTTAGCAACGAAAATGCTGAACGATTGATAAAAATGCACACTTTGGTAGAACGTTGTACAGCGTTATTAATGTGCTGTATCCTGCAGGGGCTGATAGGACTTAGAACATAATCCACAAGTTGGGATGGTCAAATTGTAAACCTTTGTCAAGTGGTTTTGACAGATAGATAACTGATTCTCAAGACACGATTTTCTTTTAAGCCGTTGAAGCCCATTCGAGTTTGGTAAACCTCAGATACGAACCCTGCTCATATAAATGTTGCTTCGAATGTAATTAAAGTTCACTTGACTTATGAGATGTTAAGTGCTTTGCAAATAAAATGCATACTGACAATTCCAATCCTTAACAGTAGGATATAATGGAATATAAATTCAGATCATGTACCAAAAGCACAGAAATTGATTCGTCACCACTAAACCAAATTACAGCACATCCGTGAATTTAATTTAATGCAGCTCATCGAACCGCTCCATCACAGGATCTAATTTCGAAAAGTATTATCCGATTAAATGTACATTTTACTGTCTGGAATCGAAGATTGATTGAGTAAACAGTAAGCACCATCGATCCCTATCCTGATTAACATGCACATCTCATTCTCACCGGACATACATATCCTGTAGCGGTGCTGGCGGCGGCGGCGGGCGGTCACAGAAAAACGGTGGCAAAGAGACCTGTCCCTCGATTATTGTGTTCGATCGTAGTCAAGGCGATAACACGTTAGTTTTTGATCCCAAGCCACGGGGTCATTGATCAAAGAAAATGAACACGCATGTCGATCAGTTTTTTTTGTTTTTTTTTGTTTGGGCTCTCACATGCTGGCACGAGCTATCTGCAGAGGGATATGGAAAGTTGCTTGTGCGTGTGAGTCCGCGTGAATAAAGAAAATGACGACCAATAACAGGTACTCTTGAGTGTTGAACTGTGGGTTGCGTCGTTGATCCAATCAGGTAGAAGGTAAACAAATGGAATGGTTGGCAACGCCTTCTGTTGGAACGGAGTGTTAATACGGTCAAAGATATGGAATGGAACGATTACGATTTACGCAGGCGAGTCTTTGGTGGTTGTTGCATGTTGTGTTTAGAAGATCGTAAATATATATTTATTTTTATTTGTTTTAACACGTAAGAAACACAGAATGTGTTCACTATCCGTCTAATTACGGTTGGTATAATTAACAAAGACTGTGACGTACAGATAGGAATATCGACTGAACTCAGCAGAATTGAGGTTTTCTCAGGTTATTCTTTGAAAATCTGAACACTTAATCGTGCCATCATTATGCGCAGTTAAAGGTCGATTCGGATTGTATTACACGTTAGAGTCGCCTGTCACATCATGAACTGGTTATAATTATAACATTTTCAACTTTTTTTAAGAATTCAGCCCAGCAACCAATCAAATTGAACAAAATGGTGAATTAGAACTCCCTTAAGATGGTACTACAATTCGAAGTCTTGGAATGATGAAAAACGCCGAATAGAAAACTTATTGCCACCAAGATCTGCACATACTATGCAGGTAGGTACGCATATAGCGAAAATGGAAACGCCATCTTGCTAAACTTTAACATCTAAAGGGTAAAATTAACACTATTTTAGTTATATTATATTGATGACACCATCTCAAGTCGTTCTCACATTAGCATGGCTAAAAACCGATTAAAAACTACAACGTTAGCTCAAGGAATTAATGCAAGTAAGTTTTACTTTGTTTTACAAAATGATTTCCCAGCACAAAATTAACTTATTAGACGACTTTTTTCCTACTTAATGTGCGAGATCCAATGATTGCATACCCGTCTGAGTGTGAGTTGATTTTTTCAGGAATCGGGGAACAATAGTTCTTGCCATTTGTTAGTTGACCTAAGGGGTTTGGATTGTCTTAAGAAGTAAATTTAAGTCAAAAAAAAAAAAAGAAAGAAAAAGAAAATAGCAAATTTTTATATTTGTCTAAAGGAAAACTGCAAATTTAATTGTTATTAATCATTAAACCAGAGTATCAGCCCTAGATATTGCCAAAGCTTTTGATAAATTGTAACAAAGTGTCTTCTTTAACTAATTTTAACCAGATGTTGATGGTAATTTTTTTATTGTAATGGATTGTTAGGTTTTAAAGTGTTATATTCTCATGTATGTATCACAGGTCTTACTTCGTCTTCTAGTGAGTGATATTGTCTCTCTAACTGGCAATCGCATCCATTTTTTCACGGACAATTGTCGTGCGCTAGTAGTATCAGCAAATGCCTATCGATATTGTCTGGCCAATCAAACTTCCAAGCCGGGGTAGTGTGTTTAAAGTGGAAGTTCAAAGGATGAAAATTGTCTTTTCTAATGTTTGTGAAGAGAAATGTTTACTCAAAATGCGGTTAAAGCTGTCGTATCCATAGTGTTGAAATCGGAAAGAGTAAAGAGATGCCGCACTAAGCTAAAAGTGGAAAACTCAATGCACAGCATTTCGCTCGTTACGTCTCAAACCATAGAAACAACGATAGTTATGAAAAAAGCTGATGAACGAGCAAAATAGGATCATAATTGAACCAAAAATTGGTCAGTCAATAGTTTTGGCACCAATAGAGGGAATCAAATTTAGCGCAATCATGAATCCATGCAGAAGCTGGCTTATGGAAGATGAAACCTGCTTCAATCATATGCATATCCAAAAAACAGTGACAGCAATAATACAGTACAAAACTTATCAGTCACTTCATAGGTCATAACTTATCGGTAGCCCGTAACTATGAGTAGCCACGAACTGTGTTGGTGTATTGATTATTTGAAACTTAGGTGGTATTAGGGTTCAGTCTTGACTCCGAGCAAGAATGTTTGTTGCTGTCATTGCTTAATAACTCACAGTATTTCTTTCCAATTTTCTGATGTCAGTATGATAAACTCTTCAAGACATATCTTGCTAGTGTTCTGTCTGTGCAGTAGAGTTGACATCAGCTTTTTCGCAGTTGATCGACTTTTAATGTTATGTTTGCTGGTCTAGACTGGAACCAGTTAACTGCATATCTTGCTTAATGCGTTGCTTTTAATCAGTTTTTAACATGTTCTGCAGCCTTGGATACGATTTGTAGGACTTATATTCATCTGACCTGGAACTCCTTAAGTTAACTTGACTTAAAAAAAAAAAACATTCAAACTGATCACAAAGTCATTCATTAAAACACCGCCGGAGGATGAAGGTTTAACACTCGTGTATAAATGAAAATATCTGTAGTGGAACTGATAGGGCGAGGGAATTGTGTCGTCTTTATTAGTCTGTTATGCAATAATTACAAGTGCAACATTTTCTTTCTATATTCTACTACCCAACTTCTGGAGAATTTTCCAAACTTATTTTTTAACTGTTCAATGCCAATGTTAGTAGAAACCTTTTATCCTCAAACAAGAATGAAGAAGATTGATCTTTATACAAATTCGAATTAAATCATGATTAAATGCTTCTCAATTTTTAACACTAGACTACAAGTGATGATTAAGACCCTGCCTTAGCATCCGTGATTAATTACAGTAGTCAGGCAATGGGGTAAGGTTGTTTGTTCGCAACCACCCACCCACCAACCTGCAAATCATCAATTCAATCCCGATTATAGTGTCAAATGAGAAATTAATGAAACTAGCTACAAAAAAAAAAGCCAATCACCCAACCAGTTAATTAGCTCGGAATTTTCTTCAAACTCAACCATCAACAACAATGGATGACACTCAAAATAAAAAAAAAAATAAAAATAACTGAACAAAAAAATCCAGCTGTTATCTGTATTTTCTAGTATGCCAGCTACCAACCCGTGTCACAAAACCCCCTCTTGGTAGTCTTTCTTCTTTGTGGACCCCTATCTACAGCCAGTCATCGGGTTCGAATTCCCACTCATTTGCGCAAGCTTAGCTTGAGATCCCTCCCCAAACGTCCATATAAGGTGGAAAACAGGTTGGTTCGCTATCACAAAAAAGCTCTTCCAATCCGAAAACCCGTCTTAGAGCAAGTAAGCAATAACACTACCACTACCACTCATACGACAATGATTCTAGTCATTCAGTTCTTGTCCAATGCTGATCTTGCTTTTGCTGGTTTCGATTCACGGTGTTGGCCTAAGCGAGACAACGACAAAACCAGCGACGGCCAGTTCCATTCGGCGCGGGTGCAATCAACAACTCCAGTTACCTGTGGGTTACCATTCGGTTCTATTGGGGCCAGTTTGTGCTCTCTCGCGCGCTTATTCTTTGACTTTTATTTGTTGTTCTCATTCCTGTTGGTCCGTTCGTTTACTATACATTCGTCCGTTTACCGTCCTGCCGTCGGTGTATTTTGTTTTTTTTTTTTAAATTCTTTTCGTACGGGATACGTGCGGGTTTGTGTGCGGTGACTTTAGTTTTACTTTAGATCGGAACGGATTCAGGTGCGATCGCGGTCCTATTAGTGTAGTGTATGGAGTGCTTGAACGTGATATTATTGTTTTGCCCTTGCTATCGCATCCCATTCTGTTAACTGATTGAAGTTGAATTAAGTGCAATTATTATATATTACAAATGGGTGAACTGTTACACAAAAATAAATTAATAAAAAATAAAAATGTTATTCAAAACAAATAAAGGTTTGATTAATAATTAAGTGTGAATTTTACTAAATATCAACAAAAATTAAAAAAATAAAAAATAAGGAAATAACAAATTGCGTGTGTGTGTATGTGTTTACCTGTGCTAATTTGAAAGGATATTCACCCAGAATTGGATTAAACTTTTACCTGCTGGCGTTTAAACAACTTTTTTGTGGAAGGTGAGCAGCGTTTGTTGGCAGCACTGTCAGCATTTCTTGAGCTTAAAATTTGTTTTTTTAACCGCGGAACAAATCATTTTTTGAAATAAGGGCTATCCAGTGCAGTTATTCTTATTGCACATGGTCAGTGCTTTGAATTGTCAAACGACCAAGTGATTGCGAAAAAGGAAAATACATAGAGCATATAAAAGGCTGAAATTTGTGTACTTGAAAGGTCGAAAGTAGAGGAAACAGATATAATTGTGAAAGGAAAGGGGTGAAAGCGCTTAGCGTCCACCATTCCGACGGTCTAACATTGCAAGTTTAGAATTTTAACTAAACTAAATCTTCACACCTTACTTAAGTTTTCTCATAGTTGCGGCATTTCTAAATCTGCCTTGATCACATTCACATTTGTAGGAGCTATTGGGCTTAACTAATGATTTAACTTAGAAAAATGAATTTTGGATTTTGGACTTATAAACGACCGTCTGACTGCAAAAAAAAAGTTGTGAGTCCTAAATTTGATAAGATCGGCAAAAATGGTCTAAAAATGGCCAAAAACATTTATTTTTGTTTTGTTTTTATTTTTCAAAAACTTTTATTCTTGCCAAAGATATTGACAACAGATTGGGGTCTCCTCTATAACATAACATGTTAGATTTAATGTTGATTGATGGGAAAAAGATCATCCTGCTAATAAGTTTACATTAAAGATTGTTCACGATTTGCTTCGTAGTTTTTTTTAAATTTCCAAACAAAGTTAACATATGTTTGAGTAGGTTTTATCTTTTTTTTAACGAATAACGTCCATATTTGTCCATTTTTAAGTTAAATTTAAAATTAACTCGATTTTTGCAAAGATGTGGTACATTCAAACGATTTTTGTTAAAGTTGCATGGACGAAGAGCAGGAGGAAACAATTGTCCACCTTCTTTGTAGCTGCTCATCTCTCCCGCAAAAGAAGGCTCCACCTAGGAGAATTTTACCTTAAGGACTTAGGCGATCTGGTAAACATAGATGTCATAAAGCTACTTCGCTTCATCAGAAGCTCCAATTGGTTCAAACAGTAGGTAAGGAGATCTCTTCAGATTCATGTGGTATCACAATGGACCTATCACTTGTGTATGCTGGCAATAGCTGGCAGCCACTTCAACCTTAAATAACTCAGCAAAGATACTTATTATTTTAAGAGATGCTAAGCCAGTGGGAATAAAAAATAACAAATATTTCTTGAAACAGCGAGAATGTCGCAAGAATGGGAGGAACCTACAGCTTGCATTGCTGACTCCGAAGAGCGTCGGATTGAGGTGGTGTTGCGTACAAAAGTTTCGTTGTTTTAGCTGACTTGAACTTAGAGGTCCAACGCAACGGCTGTGCCTCAATTTAAGAAAATTAAAGTTCACTTTAGACTTTTATACTGGTGTTGACAACCCTGAGGGGTTGTTTATAGTAAGACATTTAACTTAGACCAGCTCTTACCACGTTGTAGGAAATCTGCTTTCATGTGAGTCTATGGGATAAATTGAGGGAATCTTCTTGGTTTAGTAACACATGCTCCTTAGGAATCCTTCAACGCGTTTTCGTTCTCTTCAACTCCTCTACGCCACGTTTGCTTATAGTGGTATACACTCTGACAGTTGTAGTAATTGAATTCCACAAGATTGCATTTTTTTTCCGCGCCCTAGAGTGTAACTACCTTCGTCCAATTGTGATCTCTATTTATTCCTTATAATTCAATTGAGAGGCAATTTGGCCAGAATGGCGTGAAGATAATGCGAAGATAAGTATTTATTCATAAATAACTGCAACTTACGAGTGCCAATGGTAGTCACCTTTTCTTACTGTAACCATGCAGCTGTGTAGCAACAACATTGGCACGAAACATTAAAACATATCAAGTCGAATACTGCTGTTAACGAACACAATGCTTCCTAAGTAAACAAATTCGTCACTTTTCAAGATCAGCTGTCCAGATATATTTACTTGAGCGGCAGAGTTTGTGGCAGAGAGAGAGGAGTTGCCTAGACCTTTACCAACAAGTCTTTCTAGCTTGTCGCAGTCATAATTTCGGTTCGGACTGAATATATACACCAACAATCGACGTGTAATGATTAGCAGGGTATTAATCTGGTCGATAAAGGAGCATCCTGATCGGAAACCTACGTTTTTGATATTTTTCTACAACTTCAGTTTGTGAAAGTTTTCGCGTCCAAATCCATTTCTTTTAAGTGGATGCTGCAGATCTGCTATTCGATAGCACTACTTGAAAAGAATCACTTCAGGGCACCAAAACCAAAATGTTCTTTTATCCTCACTGTCATCAAATGCCAGCAAGGAAAAGTCTAGATTTGTATTAATTAGGCGTTATTTGCAGCTTTGACAACTTATAATAATACTACTGTCACACCTATTTGCTGTTCATTAGACTTGCAATGCAGGGCTCTTGATACGGTTCGTGCCTTACATAACCCAGAACTTTTTCTTCTTTATGCAATGGGTAATGGGATGAGATCAACTCTTAACTCGAACTATACACTGATTGAATGAGCTTTAGGAGAAATATCCTATACACATTAACCTGGATCGACAATGGCACTGACCATCAAGAGATGAATAGTTTGACCTCAAGGCGCTAAAATAATCTACAATTTCAAATTGTCTACGAATTATGGTTATGTATAGTGCAATCTTACATTATTTTGCGTTTTCTATATGGTATCCATAGTCGGTGAGTACCAGAGAGTACCAGTTTTGTTGGTCATCTAGAATCCAATACTAGTTTAATTATCACTTTAGAGCTTGAATTCAAATATAATAGAAATCTCAGAATTAAAAGAAGAAAAAAGAAGAATAGCCAAGAAGAGTGACAACACCGATTGGAAGTCGAAGCCATTTGCATCAGAGTTTTTCTAGATCACTGAGAGCGTTCCAATCGCAGCTTTTTTTTTTTGATTAATCCACCTATAGTCAGATTGTTATAGGCGGCGTTGGCTGTCTGATTCCATTTCCAATATCACTCACTGACTTTACCATTCAGTGGTTTTTAATCACAAATGACGCACGTGAAATGTCGGTATAATACTGGTGACGGTACGCCGCTTTAGATATCAAAATTCTATGACATGTCCTTCAAGACTTGCAATTTTGTGCTCTCGTTGGTAACTTCATAAAATACCCAGAGGCCATGGCTTGTCACTTTGAAGGTTCCAGGTTCAAATCTCGATTTAAAAAAAAAGTCGATCGACTGCGAAAAAAGCTGACGTCAATTCTTCTGGAAAGCTATAACGTTGGCAGTGGGGTGGTCATATGGATTGAAAGTGTTGATCGTACTAGGTAGGCAATGTGTGCTGGCAATAGCAAGCACCCACTTCAACTAGGTAGGTAGGTAGGTAGGAGTGGCAGGCTGCAGCCTCACTTAGATCAGAAAGGTTCATTGTGATACCAACAGGATCTGTATTCCACCAGATCGTATTAATGACATCGGGATGTTCGAAAGAAATACTGTGAATTATAAGCAATGGCAACAGAATCAATAATTCTCCCCAGTCATTCTGGACACCACCCTCGGAGCAAAAGACTGAAACCTGATACCACCTGAGTTTAAAAATCACTTCACCATATTCATAACCCCTTTACTAGTGCTAAATTAAAAAAAAAAAAAAAGATGTAATCTTGAATTATGCTCAAAAAGGGCTTCTCTAAGTTCAATGATCCACAGGGTGTTCATGTGGTTCACACAGGAGGATTTTTTGAGGATTCCCTCTAAATTATCGATGACTTGGTTGTTGCTTGCCTAAAGAATAATTTGCTTAGTTCTTGTGCTGGAACTAGAACTTGTCTTAGGAGATCTAGCAGTTTTATCCTAATCTCTAGCTAGCCTCTCTTAAACCACGGAACTGATGTATTAAAAACCGTGTTCAAATTGGTTAAGTGTTTCTCTCTTTACAATACTAGAACACAAAATGTAAATTTCCCCATCTATTTGAATGCCCAAGTTCAACTCGAGAAGCGCTTAACCAATTTGAACACGGTTTTTAATACATCAGTGCCGTGGCTTTAGGATGCTTAATATCAATCGAACAATAAGAGAAGTTATGGTTTTAAATAACAATGATCGTCTGTGTGAGAAGCTGCCTGAAACAAAAGGTGCATTTGCCAAATGTCCTCGTCGTAACTCTAGTTGCACTTATTCGTGCAGATATTCAACATAATTATGCCAATTACCCATTGGATCTTAGCCTTAGATTTCATAAAGCTTCACAAGCGCAGAATTTCGAACAGGAAACGCAATTTGATTGAAAAGGTCCGCAGTCTTAGTCTCGTGAAAGCAGGTCACTGAAAAAAAAGTGCTTTATCGTATCGTCGCTTTCAAGACTGAATATAGTCGTTGGCTTATCAATGATTCCCATGCTTGCCTTGTGATGTCCGCATGAAATGTATCCTGTTATTAGTCGTACCATACGTCCACAGCCTTTCCTCTCCTGGTTGGGAAGAAATTTAGCAGCCTTCTCATCCTCTCATGACTGGTTTCATTTGGAAAGCCTATTTAGTTTGCTCTTACATTCTAGAGCAATATTCGAGTAATTTGTAGGACCTTCGAGGCTTCATAACTTAATCGCGAGGATTTTCTGTGTCTAGATTTTGGCGGTTTTGTTTGTTCACGATGTCATAAAGTTGAAAGAGTTATATAAAAATTGTTTGAAATGATGTACTGTCGGTACTTGGAAATGTTTGCTCGCATAAGTTCCTGCGCCGACTGAGTCTCCTACGTATGGATTAGAAGGTCTTTTGTAAAAATTCAGTGTAAGAAATATTAAGAATCGTTTAATTGTTTAATTCCCGTACGCCTTTTCCATTCTCCGCGACAATGTTCTACATTGGAGAATCACGCACACGAGTTCCGCGAGCCAAAACCGACCCAATTTTTTCATATTTCGAAGTTTTAAACTTTTTATAAGATATGATGTACTTTGTCGACCGAAAATTGCACAAACTTTGCGTATAGTATTCATCACATTTGTAATGAGTTTTTATAGTAATTAGGCGTCCATAGCTTATAACTGTAACAGTGTTGATGATAAATTTAAATAGTTCATTCCTACTGATATACCCTCTAATTTTAAGAATCTTAAGTGTAAATTCAATGGAATAACGTTAAAAATTCCTTCAAAAATAAATGTTTAAACATGGATAACATTCCGAATACAGGATTTATTTTTAAAAATGGAAGCAGGATGTATAAATTAGGACACGTTTTGTACTATATCAAGAAATTAAACCAATTTCATTCATTTAATTTTAATTTTCCAAACAAAAAAATTGATTGCCTACTAGAAAGACGAGATATTTTTTTTTATTAAGAAATGGAAACTTGATTTAATTAAAAGCTAATTTAATTTACAAGTAATTGGCTGACAGAAAGGTGCTGGATAAATTTACGATATAAAATTTTTTGTTTTTAAATACATATTTGCGTGCTCATTTATGAATGTAAATTAATGATTAATGTGTAAATGTGGACAAAACTTAATTTGTCTTGTCCGATGTTCAATTCAGACTGACTGACAATGTGCAGTTTTGCTTAACTTAACTGTTGCAGATCTTTTATTAGTCCCTTTTTAATATTTATAAAGACATATGGCTAGAAAGTGTTGATTGTACTTATGACATTGGGTTGTTCGAAAGAAATACTGTGAATTATAAGCAATGGCAACAGTACCAATTATTCTCCCCAGTCATTCTGGACACCATCCTCAGAGCAAAAACCTAGTACCACCTGAGTTTCAAAATCACTACACCAACACTAGCGCTGTGTGAATAGCATCATTACCCTTTAGCACTAGTGAATTATAGTAGTCTAAGTAGAACGAAGTCAATGTTAGGTTAGGTTAGGTGGCTGGTTCCGCTTAGCAGGAGAATACTTAGACCAGAGTGCAGGTTATCACGTTGAGTACCGGATTACCGGCATAAGGAACCTAGCATGATGGACTTCCTTGTTCAAGGAAGAAGCTGTGGGTAACTGCACGGTGCAGACCCTTTCCTGTACCGCACTTTGTGCAGAGCCGTTTAGATCCACAGACAAAGTTTTTTATTTTGTGAACATCGAACAGGGCTAGATCGCTTCGATCTTCGTAGAAAAATTCTCCCAGAGTTTGTCTTCTTAGCCTTAAAAGGGCTGGCCAGGTACAAGGAAGTGATGGTTTCTTTCTTTTTCTCGTCTGCACAGCTTCTGCAGAAATTGTTGAAAAGGACGCCCGATCTGGTGGCATGTTTGCCTAGCAAACAATTTCCTGTGAGCACTCCTACTATACTTATGTATTTCCCATTTGTGGAAAGAAGTCTTTCTGTTCGCTTTAGATTCAAGTTAGGTCAGATCTGTTTCGAGGTAAGACTAATGTTGATGGTATGATAGTATTCCAACTGCCATTCTTCTGGCTTCAGTATCGAGGCGAGATTTTATCATTTCTAGGGAGACAGGCAGTTTCTCCGTATTTTCAGTGAGGTTTTGACCTGCTTCTTTCTTTGCTAGCTCGTCCAGTCGTCGCATCTGTCAGCGATCTCGTTTAGAGACGTGCGGCATTGCTTTACCAAATTGGATCTTGGACCAGTCTGACAATAGCCCTGCCCTCTACTGCGTTTATTGAAAGCCAAGTTGCAGCTTCTCGGGCTGCCCTGATTTGCTAACTGAAATACACTACAGTGATCTGGCAGCCGTCTGGGGATCTTTAAGTCAGGCGATGAGAAGTCTCCTTCCACCGTACCATACGCTATTTTAGGTCCATCTGGCAAAGAAGGTGACTTAATACTTTTTTTATTTCTTCTTGTTATCTGAAAGGGATTAGCATTTAGTATGCTTTTTACATTTTAGGAACAAGTAGCATCTCGCCACACAACGTTGTCCTAGACATCAGTGAAATGGCAGGTATGTCAATATTGGACACATGCATTGGTTAGGTACGTAAAGGGGTTTCATCTTTACTCGAGCGATATTTGTGATAGTTATAGTGGCTGAGACAACTATTTAGAAAATGTATAATGATCTTTGACCATTGCAGTGTCTTCCAAGCCGAGATTATGGCTATTAAGGAAGCCCTATCGTGGCTGAGGTATAATATAATATCCACTCGGGATACCACTATTTTTACCGATAGTCAAGCCGCGATAAAATCCCTGGAATCTGTCGCCTTCAATTCAAAAACAGCCCTAAATTGCCGCTTGTCCCTTAAAGAGATGGCTGAGCAATTCAAAATTCACCTAATATGGGTGCCGGGGCACAGATACATTCCAGGCAACTGCATGGCTGATGAACTCGCCAGAGTAGGCACAACTCTATCAATTCTTCTGGAAAAGGGGAATTTACACATGCCTCTCGCCTCTCGCCACCAGCAAACTGCTACTTAACAATAACGCGATCAACATCGCCAATCATAGATGGACAGAAGGTAATACCTGTCTTATCAGCAAGCAGATTTGGCCAAAGCTGGATCTCAAACGTTCCCACTGTCTCATCAGACGTAAAAGATTGCTAATAAGCACCCTAGTCGGTGTCATAACGGGACACTGCACGATTGGCAAACATGCCTATAGGCTGGGCCTCCTCTACAACGACTTCTGTAGAAGCTGCATGGACGAAGAGGAGGAGGAGTCGATTCTCCACCTTCTTTGTACATGTCCGGCCGGCCCTCTCAGCTCGAAGAAGAGCACACTTAGGAGCCAGCTTCTTCCACAACCTTAGCGAACTGGCTGACATAAACATAGGCAGCCTCCAACGCTTCATAACAAGCTCCGGCTGGTTCTGCGGGTAGTATTTCTCCGGTGAAATACAGATCCATGTGGTAACACAAAGGACCTTATATGGTCTAAGTGAGGTTGCAATCTGCGGCCTGCCACTCTTACCTAACCTAACCTATAATTATCTTTCACAGTCCATTAGACATTCCATCTATCGCTGCGCGTTGAAATGACGAGTCCCTCGATTCTGTCGTATCACTTTAGACAAACTTTTGGAAGTGTAAAAAGTGATTGTATCCAAGCCTCTCCAACCGCTTCTTAACCCCTACTTTAAATGACTAAGTTTTTATTGATGTTTTCCCTTAGTCCTGGCTTGACCTCAAAGTCCCAATTTCAATGTATCACAGTGCTCTCAATTTGAAACCTCTGATCAAGACTTTCATCGGTCTACATAGACAGAATAAACATTGGCTTCGCACTGTCATAATTGTTGTGCAAATCATTGTTCATGTTAATCAATATTTACAACTCTCATAATTTATACCGACTGCCACGGGATACAAAAATTCAATTTACACATCAGATTCGATGCGATGTTTTATATACTCAAAGCGATGATTATTCATAAGTTGCGAACTTATCATCTATACGTGATGGCTCTGCCACTGCTGTTGTTGTCTTAATTTCTATTTTAAGACCTTCGTCTAAATTTAGAGTAAACTGTTAATCGATAGAAAATACAAGCCATGATACGCATGGCATAGAAAGTATCTTTTTTAGAAATTCTATTCGTTAAGTCTGCAAATAGGTACTACATTGACTGCAGTAGATGTAATTAATCTTTTCTATTTGAACACTATTGAGTGGAGGAGTATCTATTGAATTGAGAATTTGATATGAGACCGTAGCGGGTATAAAGTGCCAAAGGGTTCATCAATCATCGATCTTTCTTGAAAATCAGATAAAAATTAACACGGAATTAAAAAAAAGAAAAAATTGTCTAAAGATTGGGGGGGAATTCACCGCTACGTATGTGTCTGAATAGATAAAGTTGAAGGTTACATAGAGGAGGTGTACCTATAGAATTTAATGAGATATCAGGTCTAAGGTGTCAATTTGAAATTTGATTTGAGAATTTATGGGAATTCTTGTACTTTTGCAAGTCGTGGAGTGTGTTGCAACAAGTATTACTTTTGTTGGAGAATTGAGTAGGGCGCTGTTCACGTCATAAGCGTTAAGGCACAGGCATCTGTTTTCGTGGGAAAATTAGCTTAATTCTGGACAAATTTCAAATCAAACTGTAAATTAATCTATAGTCATAGAAAGTTGCTGGGTCGGATGGGTGAACTATTTGAAGCTGAAGCAGATGACATAATAATTGACTCATCTGAACGATATATTCAGATAAATATATTCCGATGATTAGAGATTTGCCTACGAAAGAAGATCGACATAATTGCGACAACTACACACTGATTAAGAAATTCTAACCAACGTGGAAATCGACTAAAAATATAAAGACCTCGGCCTACCTTTTCTCAACCTTTCATGTAGCTCATGTTATATTCTTCACAAGAATGGAAGGGACCTACAATTATATATGCCGACTCCGAACGGCACGAAAGAAGAGAGTAATCTCCTGGAGGTTTTATAATTGTCTGCCGAGAGGTGGTGCCGCGAAAAAAGCGATTCGTTTTGATTGGTTTTTTAAGGCTCAAACCTGTATCAACTCGCTTAGCAGTGCAACGCACAAACAACTAAACCACGGTGAAAATCGAGAATCAGTTTAGAGGATATTGCCTTAGAACACCACCACAAGAAATTGGTCTAAAAATATTAGGTCATTGCATCGGGCGCCAATTTTCGTAAGTCAGACACACATAGGAGAATGGCATGCGTGATTGACATAAGAAGTCTTCGTCTGCTTGCAGTTGGGCCACCTACGTTCGCCAAGGGGCAATGGCCAACTGGAGATCATGCGGTCAAACTAGGTATTCCATGCAATCTCCCCTGCCGCAGCTGCGGAAACGAAAATGAAAAGGAAGCTCTCTCTTCTTTTCTCTACAAATGTCCGCCACTATGTGCACTGAACCAACCATTTTTCGACGACTTCAACGACATCTCGGGTAAAAAGATACGAGATTTAATCCCTTTTCTAAACTCCTGGGTAATTCCGAGGTACTTTACTACATTTTTACTGATTATTACCACCTACTTAAAACTCTGCAGCCACCGAAATCTGCCTCTTAGTCAGTAGGACCATCTTTGCTTTTTCTGCTGCTAGGCTGAGGCCATGCATGTGTCTCATAACTTAGTATCTTCTTTCCTTCTTTCTATGTGCATCTTCGGTGTCTCTTACTGTAATCACGGCGCTGATGTAATCTGCGTACTCTCTCTATACGAAGAATACTATTATAAGAGATATTTCAAAGGTCCGGTCCTTGGATTGACCCCTGCAGTGATTGCCTTTCTTTGGGGTCCATCCTCGATGTCGTATAAAAGCCCCAGCTTTTTGAGGTAGTCCTTCACCATTCGCGACTCCACTTGGCTGAGTTGAAGGCATTTCTTACATCGGGGGCTGCCAACAAGGCGATTTTCCTTGATCGGTATTTACTCAACAGTCTCTTGGACACCCTTTGCTACTTCCTCAATGGCGCCTAATGTGAATCTACCCCTATAAGGGAGTACAAGAAGAAGAACTAATGAGCGGAGAAGGTTTTCTTGGAATACACAAGACGACTTAAGATCTTATTTGTAATTTGGTACTTTAAGGTGAAAATTCAATCATGAGACTACTTACTTGTACCGCAGTATTGATTTGGAGGGTAAAACATATATGCATGAAGTGTTCCAGCTCGGGGAGTTGGTTGGGACTCAGACCGACATAGAACTCAAGCGCCATATGAAATATCAAAAAAAGTAAAAGCGTATCCGTCAAGCACATTGTCCTCATTAGAACAGATTATTTCACAGGAAATATGGTGTCAGAATTATTCTTTCACCACGCAAAGTGTGTTAATCTTATCTAACAGTTTTATTTAAGTTAATTTAACCTAATTGGATAAAGAATTGTCATACATTTGCACTTCTGAAACATTCAATAACACATCTATTGATTTAGAATAGAAACAGGAAAAATGTTTTCAAAAACAAAAGAGTTGGCATGCGAACTTGTTACTTCCAGGAACTGAGTGTCATTTATTTGTCATTTGAAATAACTTAAGCTTAGTGGGAGGGATATAACTTTTAATTAAATTTATAATCTAACACATAACTTAATGAATTCACATATTTTATTTTATTCTCATGAGTAGCCTAAAGCTTGTTTCCTACGGTATGACATAGTCACGATTTTTTTTTTTTTACATTTGACTCCAAGACACCTCCATTGACAGCATCCTTAGCCTTTAGTCATTACTCTGTCTGTCATGCGGAATTAAAAAAAAGGAGAAGAAAACTTCGTCAGTTTTCAAGAGCTTCCCAGTCAGGTATAGTTTGTTTTTATTCCCTCTCTCTCTCCATGCTAGACTATTGCAAAACCATTTTAATGTTGTACTCTGAATGAACAGCAATATAAAAAAGGAGGCAGCACACACAGAGAATAACCATAAGGATCACATACAAAAATGTTGTCATTGTTGTCCACAAGAAAAAAAAAAAAAGAAGTCAAACACGACAAATAAATCTGCAAATATGCAGATGCTAGCGTTTCCCATGGACCTACATAGCACTACATACCCATTCTGCCATCCGCTGAGAATGAAATTCCATCTATACCCAGTACATATGTCCATGTGTTTGTGTTTTTTTAAATCGATATTGTGTTCAATGTTTTATTGATATTACCAAAAAATATAGTTTTGCTACCAACTTAATATGAAACGTTTCCACAATGGTGTTTGCCTACCCCTGGGCCTCATACTGAGCGCGAAAAAAATCGTGAGGTTATATGCTATAATCTACCGGACTGAGGTTTACTTCTCTGGATTTTCTTTCTACAAGAAAGAAAAAAATCAAAAGAAAAACACAACGAAAGAGGAAAGAGGAAAGAGGAAACCCCAAAAGGAAAAACATGGTGTGACTTTTATATTTCATTAACTGTTGTGGGTCAAAAAACTCCGCGCTTCATCGAGTCGTACTAATTTGTTTTGTAAACTTAATTTCGATTCGGTGAGTTTTAATCAAAATTAGTTTAATTAACACATTGAGAATGCGGCTATAAGCAATACTGTGACTACCGGTCCATCGAGAAATGCTTAATTAATGGGTAAATAGAAAAAAAACCTAAAAACAATAAAGCTCGATTGAAATAAAATATAAAACGCTGTGAAGAAATAACAAATTCAGTAAAAAGCAGTTTAATGCTGGTCCAACTTACAGTGGAGCATTCAAAATTGAACTACTTTCGTTTAACCTTAATATGAAGTCTGTGTTTTGAAGGCGTTGTCATACTTTTAATTTAATTTAATTTAAAACATCAAGAAGTGAAATTCATATTGAGGTCACTAATCACGCGTTGACATTTCACAACAAAGGCGTTGTATGGCTATATATGCTAAGATTAAAGAGGTTTGTTGCAAAATACACTGGATCCCCGGTTATCCGACAAACGTTTTGCAGGGGTGTGTTGGACTATCGAATTTGTCGGATTATACAGTACTGCCACAGACCCCCTACAGTCCGGAATTTTGGGAAAAAGTGTACCTTGTAATCGGACAAAGTGATAAGATTCTATCTGAACTGCATGTCGGATTACAAGGGGTGCCGGATAAGCCAGGGACCGGATTACCGGGTGTCCACTGCATCAGAATTGTATGAAAGCTTCAACTTTGTCATTTGATTTTATAAAATCAAAATACCGATCAAGTGTCAACACTGCAACAACGTCTGCACACTATGATCGATGTTTTGTAAAGTATTGCACATTGCGAAGTGCACAGATGGTGTGTTATCGTAGGGTTTCCCTGTAAACCCTTAAAAAGATAAGTAATTGGTGATGAGGATTGACAGAATTATAGACCTACCGTCGAATCAGAGAGAAAAACTGGGGAGAACAATGATTTTCTGATCGATAATCTCATACACTAGTGTAGTCAAAGACTAATGAGGAAACCACGGTTCAAAAATTAAAACGCATCCAATGTCATAACTGAAACCTGCATGTCAGGATGCCTTCTCAACATCATCTTAGGCGACCATGAAACTTTTACCAAAGTCGAGCTCACTTATTCTTCTTTGGAGCACGATATAGCCACCTGGATGATTCCAAACGACATGCTACCCAAAAACCACCTCACCGAAAAATTTTAAGAAATACAAACCTCAAATCATTACCTTCGGACTTCTTCTGGTATACGAAATGGAAAGGGAACCTGGATCTGGAATTTTTCGAGAATAATCATGCGCGAACTACTCAGTCAGTCTTGGTAAATACTCGTCTATATTCTAAAGTGAGATTCTTTCCATCGACCAGTGTGTGAGACTGAACCCAGCCTCCTACATCTTTATCTTCTCAGACAGTCAAACTACGTTAAAAGCTCTTAAATCGTCTGTCATCATTTCTTAGATAGTCTTAGAAACTTACAAGGTAATTTGTGACCTGAGTACATAGCTAGTACTACGCTACTTGTGTCTCTGGCAAGTTTCACCAGATTCAACCACTTCTACCTACCTACCTACATAGCTAGGAACAATATCGACATCGTTTTCTAGATTCCTGACCATATCAGACTCACTTGCAAAATATGGCGCATCAAAAGCATTCATTGGACCTAAAGCTTTCTGTGGGATTAGCAAATTACTCTTCAAAAGACAAGTACAAGACCTTTGCCTCCAAGAATCCAGAGAAGTCTGGCTTAATATACCAGGAAAAACATACTATTCCCGTTACCAAAACATAGAAATTTTAGTTTCTACCTCGATAGGAACAACCTTAAAGTCCTAATTGGGACACTGTCGCTTAAACAAACATCTACATCGCATTCTGAAAAGAAACTGCAGTATCAAAGGCTGTAAACAACCCTTCCGAATACACAAATGTAATACGAAGACAAAGAATTACAAATCTTGTTCTCTTCAATTATTCTTCTCTCAGTCTGTTAAGGGCGCCCAGTTCTTCTGCGGGAGTGGATGAGCGGATTCCATATAAGTTATGAGCTACACATGTATAGTTAGTTAGTTTGAAGTGGTCCTTCGAGAAAAGATACACGAAGGACCAAATGTAAGTCCATTGTGATACCACTGTCATATTCTTCTACAGCTTTAGTTTCTGCCAGAGTAATACCAGAAGATTAATATCAACTTGAGAACAATAAGAGTCTTTCAAACTATAAAACATTTGGGGTTTTAAGCAGCTCATCGCTACAACCTACAAGCATTTAAAACCAACGTGTATCGATATCTCCTGCATCTCGCCTCTAACTTACTTACTTACGGTGGCACTACAGTCCGGGGTGGAGCTGGGCCTCAACCAACAAGCGTCTCCAGCCGGCTCGATCTTTAGCTAGCTGCCTCCAGTTTCGCACGCTAAGTTGGTGCGCCACCTGAGTCGCGGTCTTCCTCTACTGCGCTGTCCCGCGGGGGAGGATTCGAAGATTTTTCGGACCGGAGCATTGGTGTCCATCCGCTCTACATGACCCAGCCACCTCAGTCGTTGGACCTTCACTCTTCTGGCTAAGTCGATGTCGCTGTACAGCCCGTTCAGTTCGTCGTTGTATCTCCTCCTCCACTCACCGTTTATGCAGACGAGACCAAAAATCACCAAGAGCAGCCTCATCCATTTTTGATAAAGTCCATGCCTCCGCGTCGTAGGAGTCACTTTTGTTGTTCGAGGGAGGGCTTTGCCAGTCAATTGCCTTCTTAGCCCAAAGAAGCAGCGATTGGCAAGGATTATTCTTCGTCTGATTTCAGCGCTGGTACCGTTGTCTAAATTGATAGCGGAGCCGAGGTAGACAAAGTCCTTAACTACCTCAAAGTTATATCGTTCTGAGACGTATCGGTGTTGAGTGTCCTTTCTTGTTGACAGCATATACTCGACTCTAATTTCCCTAATACTCTTGTCTCTAGTTTAAGGGTTATCATTCACAAACCATCCTACGCCAGTGCCTTTAACTTGTTTCGCAAAACTGATTCACAAGACGTTTTTGATGAGTGTGTACATATCTATCGAACAAGGTGTCGATTGTGTACTGCATAGACTCGAGCTTTACTAGCTTCTACTAGGTTTACCTATCTGGGCAGCATAATCTTAACTGAAGGTGGGGCAAAAGAAGATGAGCTGTCGAAGTTTGTTAGAGCGAAAGCGGCATTCGCGTAGCTCAAGAAGATTTGGAGATCATCTTTTATGAGAATTAGGACGAAGCTATAAAAATTGAACTCGAATGTTAATTTTGTCCACCGTCGTATAAAATCCACGTGTTTAACATCAAGTACTCAAGACGCTCCAAAGTCCGGTGGCCAAAAATAATCTCAAATGTTGATTGACATCAATTGTATCTCCATAACCTCGATCTTACTTGGCATGAAAGATGTTTTCCTGGTCTCACCCAGATAGGTAAAAGGCTCCTCATAACAGAATGGATGCATTCCGGCTCAGTTCGAGAAGATAGCAATTCTATTAAAAAATAAAAAGCCTAATGTGTGCAAAGTTTACGTCTTGAAAAAAGCTAAATTGACTCAAGAGGGCAGTTGACAAGATACCTGTGCAGACTTCTTTACAAATCCAACATGTTTCTACCTATTTCCATTTACTATTAGCAAAGTCCACCTACAACTGTAGAATGTTGTGGTCCCGAGCAAGGTCAAGGTCGCGGAGGAACCCCAGGTTCGTACTTGCGGATGAATGATTGACTACTTTTGTTAAGATGAATACTCCGCTGGAGTGTTTTTGTTTTGTTTTGTTGGTTTCCATTTTATGAGCTTCTCCCTTGCCAAATTCCTTATCCATTTCCGTGTACTGAAATGATGAAGACAAGTTGTGAATAGAGACATATTGATCACTGCAAGATCGCTAGAGTTTTATGTCGGATTCTGATAGATTTAAGGGGCTACTACGCATCTGAAATTACATATGTTATCACCGGGCAATACATCCTAGGAAGATATGCTCTGGAGCCAGACAAAGTATAGCGTGGACCAGGGCCTATAGTGTGCACCTACATTTGAAAAAGTTTCAGAGAAAAGGCAGAGAAAGGAACGTGCCTCTCCCAGAATACCTACTCTGATCTCTAATCCTTTTCTAAGAAGTTGTAATTGGTTCCAGAACGGTTCATTAATTCTCAAGTTTGTGTCCGTTTGCTAATTGTTAATTGTCGTGCAACTGGTAACACTTAACATGGGCATGACAATGTAGGTGCCTTTAATTCTATTGGAAAACATTGCTACCAAATGTCATTCTATCAGCAAAATGGTAGCCGTACAAATTTTCACCCACAATTGTACATTACATGAATTGCATAAACCAAATACTCACTGATCTGTGACAATCAACGGACACAACAATAGTTTTAAACCAGACCACAGGAAATCCAAAACGACAAATGTCTTACCAATCGGTGTATCCCTCGCAATTGGTATATCGTCGACAACTGGATATCATTTCCAAACAACAACGACAACGATGACAAAATAACACAATTCCTTCATCCATTTCGCATTGTATTCGCGAAATTTTCGATGAATTTGCAAGGATCTTTTGGATTATCCCACTGCCCACCGGCATTTTGGATGCCGGCCATACCGACATACAAATATTGAGACCATAGCGCACACGTATATAAATACTCGTATCCACACATAATCGAGGTTAAGTTGCAATATTTTGGTGGACGAAAGGGAATGCACACAATCTCTTACTGAAAAATAAAAAATAAAAAAAACTGTCAGTTGAAAGTAAAATTGAAGCAAAAGTATCTAAAGGGTGCACTATGGGTATCTCTCATGTCTCATGGTACCCTTTTGGTAGCTTGAACTACATACGTATGTATATCGCACGGTTGCATTTCACAACCAAGTTATGCAGCCATCCATGGAGTAGAGTAGCCTTCAACCGAACAGCAGCAGCCAAAGGAATATAAAAGAAATTCGAGGGAACAGAACAAAAGCTCCTTTTGGAGTTCCTTTTTGGAACAACCAACGGTGGTATAAAAATTATGTTCTGCAAATGAAATGTCCAAAGAATACTTTTGTCGTTTGTTTATGTTTATTGTTTGTCTGACTGTTATTAAACAATTTTTTTTAAGAATAATCATTGTTGGCGGGGATGCAGGAGTGGAGGGATAGAACTACAGAAGAATATCTGCGATGCGGGAGGTATTTACAACAAGCGACAAACAATCTCATACGGATACATACTTTTGTATTGTTATTCCGTAAGTTGTTGTTGTTGTTGTTGTGTTTTTTTTTTTTTAATCCGTCTAATAATCATTTGGAATAATAATTTAAATGTGTACGCTCGGATTGTGTGCTGTGTGTGTGTGGTTACCTCCACCTGCAATTATGCACTGTTGTAGCTTGGATGCGCGACTGCTGCTGGTGGTGCTGCTGCTGTACCTGTGGCTGGGAGCATGTGGTCAAAGTAAACGTTGCAGGCGGATAATGTTTAACGAAAAACGATCATGCAGTAAATTATCTATAGAGGTGCACTCTGGGAGTGACCTTCATTGTTGGCATTTGCCAGGTATTATTGGCGTTTGACTGAGGGTAAAAAGAATTTAGAATGTAATTGCGCTTGCGCGAATTCTATCTATAGCAGCATCTGCTGCTGTGGTGTGGTGTTGTGTTTGCGAATTAGAAGCAAATGCTTATGAAGATCAGTGATCTTGTTAACATTAGATGGTGGGGGGTTTTTGTTTTTTTATCCGGGAGTATTTTGATGGTGAAGGTTGTTTAATTTGATGGGTGGCAAGGGTTAGAGCTGTGATTGTCTTCGACGGGATAGAATACACCTTGCTTCTTAAATAATGAGAAGAGGTCTTAATGTTTTGTAAACAATTTCACAGCTATTGCCAAACTTGGACAAGATGTGTTGCTGTTATTTGAATCAACCGGAGCTTTTGATAAAGCCAAGGATGCTCCTAACGTCAATGTACGGAAAGTCGTCGAGGTAGTTGAAGAGAAATGGTTCCAAGTAGAGTTTTCTTCTGTTGGATTGGATGTCCTGTGAGGAAACCAATGATGGTGCTTATTTACTTTTGGTTAAGCAAAGTTAAATTGCAGTGTTTTCGATTCACTTAAGTGAAGACCTTAAGTTTACACATGGTAAAGGTAGGTTAGGTAATAGGGCTGACGGGAAAGGAGGTCCCTTCTCCGTCACACTTTGGTCAATGCAGACCCATTGTGATACCCTAGGGGTTTCAGCCCCCCTTACTAGGAAGCAATAGCCTATGTTCTGTCGAGCCATTCCGAGGCGCGGATGAATCTGTGTATGTATGTCGACCACAGACTTGTCGGACATTTCCTCTAGATCCTGAAAGATGTGTTTTCCTAGGGTTTTGCATCTTTTATGGCAGAGCGCTGGACAGTGGCAAAGAAAGAGTGGGGTGTCCTCATCTACTTCTTCGTCGCCACAGCCTCTGCAAAGGTCCGTCCGTTTAGTCCCAGTCTTCTTGCATGGTAGTTAAGCATATGATGCTCGGTGATGATACTTATTAGGGAAGATAGGGATTTTTTATCCCTTTGCAGGATTCTATTAGTTTTTTGTTTATTGAAGAATGGCCATAGTTTCCTAGTTATGACACAGGAACTAAGCGCTTCCATCTATCATTGGCTGTCTTTTGAATTTTGCTCCCAATCTCCTGTTTGAGGTTACAGGGTGGAGTTTTAGCGGTGAAATTAGCTTGGTCAGGGTCTAAAGATGCCGCTGTGGCCAGGGAGTCTTACATTGTGCTGCCTGCCAAGAACCCGTAGCCTTTCGCGACAGCGACTTCGATTTTACTTCAATGGCGGAAATCGCTCTTATTGCAGCCTGGCTGTCGATGAAAAAGGTAAAACCATCTCGTAGTAGTGCCTTCATTGCAACCTGTTGGGCAGCTGTTGTCACTGCAGAAGTTTACACATAAGGAGGAAGATACGAATCCAGGTTTTGCTGCTTTGAAAGAATCCCTCTGTGGTGTGCTCGATAGCTTTAAAGTTTCAGCGAAGATGTATGTTGAATGTAGAGTGAGCTACAAAGTGGGGAAAAACGATTTCAAAGATTACTGACTAAGAGTCTGGCCTTAAAAATGATGGGACAATGCTTTCTAATTCGCCATAGTAGATCAAGATGAAGTGTTTCTTCAGAAGATTAGAAAGATACTTTCACATTCTGGTATGGAGCAGTATACACTGACTTCTCTAGATATTTGTTTTCGAGGACTGAAGTGCTGAAGTGGGGTTTCCAAAAGCATTTTGTGTGCATATGTTGGCTTTCTGAGTGAACAGCTAAAGCCGTTTTGCACCACACTCATCGGCACCTATCAGTGTAGCTTCCGGTCCACCAAATCGACGATAGACGAAATATTCACAATGCGACAAAACCTGGAAAAGACCAACGAGTTCCAAGTCGATACTCACCATCTTTTCATCCACTTCAAACCCGCATACGACAGCATTCATCGCACGGAACTAAGTAACGCGATGGTCAAATTCGGGATTCCAAGAAAACTGATCCGGTTGTGTCGCACCACGTTGGAGAACCCGCAAGGCCCCGTGCAGCTTGAGAACAGAACCTCCGAATTATTTCAAACGTGCACTGGATTTCGGCAAAGAGACGCGCTGTCGTGTGACTTCTTTAATCTTGTACTAGAGCAGATAGTGCGAAAGGCCGGCGTAAACACAAAAGGCCATCTAGCTGCTGGGATATGCAGACGATATGGACACCATCGCCCGTTCCCAGCGTGCCATTATTGAGGTTTTTACGGCAATAGAAAAACAAGCCAAACGAGTTGGTCTCATGATGAACGAGGATAAAACAAAGTTCATTCTGTCTACCAAAAACCGATCCGTCGAGCATCGTCTAGGTCAAAACCTAACAATTGGCAGCAATAATTTTGAGGTAGTGAAGGAGTTTATCTACGCCTAGTGGAGATTTGACGAAGGATAACCTCAGGCAATCGCTGCTACTTCGGTTTGTCCAAACAACTAGGGTCCAAACTCCTAACTCGAAGGTCCAAATAATGCTCTACAAAACCCTGATCTTGCCAGTCTTGCTTAATGAAGCTAAATGCTGGACGATAAGTAAGACAGCGGAGCAGATCTTGGGATTCTTCGAAAGAAAAATTCTACGTTGAATATTTGGTCCTGTCTGCGAGGAGGGCTAATGGAGGAGTAGATATAACAGCGAACTGTACAAAGATGTGAATGTAGTCCGGAAGGCAAGAATCCATCGACTGCACTGGCTCGGCCACATCGAGCGAATGGACGAGAATGCTCCAGCTAAGAGGATCTTCGAATCCCAGCCACCTAGTTCACGAAGAAAAGGTAGACCGAACCTCCGGTTTAAAGATCAGGTAATCGCGGATGTCAGAAACCTTGGTCTAGTAAACTGGAAGAAGCGTACCCGGGATGGTGAAGGATGGAAAGCGGCATTAGATCAGGCTCAGACCCTCCAAGGGTCGCTGGCCTGAAAAGTAGGTAAGTATCTTGGTTTTCTAGTTCAGTTTGTCATTTAAAATAGGACTGGCTGAAGGATTATGCAAAGCCTTAAGCTTAGCTTGATTGATGTTACAGCCGGAAATACTCTATCTCTTCCACTTGGTTCTTACAATGTAGCCTCCAGATTCATGTGGTTCTTGACTAATTTTGGAGCCATTCGTGAAATTTCCTTTCCTGAAGCTTATTCTTGATTTTATTTCTGATAAGATATGGTTATCAAAAGTGATATCAGAGCCAGAGTCCGTTCGATGTTCCTTCTTTTCAACAGCTAGCAGGGATGTCAGATTGCTTTGACATGTCATTTATAGGCTTTGGTAGAATTTTCTTACATTGTTCCTGGAATAGAATCTCTTAACATCTTCAACCTCGTGCTTCTCATACTCTTTTTTCTTCTTTTGGATAAGCCGATGTTCTTCCAGTATACTTTGCTTATAGAGCTCGCAACTGGCCCTCGAACTTCGTTGCAGTTGAAAGAATATAAATTCTATCCCAGTTCGGAGCTTTACAATAATCTTATACGTAAAAGCTCAAGCTCTCGAAGCCACAAAGCAGATTGTCATCCAGAGCAATGGAAAATTAAGTTCTGAACAGAATCAGGATCTTAATTTACAGGTGTTCAGCTAGAAGGATGAAGTGGTTGAAGTATGGTGCGCATGGTTTCTGCGAAGCTTAAGAAGGGTCTTCTTTATGATTTGTCATGAGCTTCAAGTTAATCGTACATCTGCAGATTATCAGACCCAGAAATGGGGAACATTCAAGCACTTTGCTCGTGGCAAGCTGATTTTTATAAGGATGAAGACAATCGTGATGATATCCGTCTTGGTGACTTCTCGAATTGGGTGACTTTCATTGCTCCAGAATGTAGAGCAAACACATTTTATAGGCGCAATCTTTGTCTAGTAAATAAAGAATAAATATTGCTTCGTTTCAGTGGGACTCGTCGTTAAAGATTTCATGCCTGACACTCTTAACAACACACCTCTACCCATACGGTTAGTTAATTGTGACAATTAAGCATCAATTTTCTATCTCCTGACTGTACTGCAGACACTATCTCAATCGTTATCTTCTTAACAAAGAAAAGAAAGCAATCTCACTGAATGAATAGAATTTCTAAAGCACGATCTTGTTGTTTAAATGTCGCATGCGTGACCTGAAAATGTGACCAACTACACGTGCTTAAACGGTCTAATAATATCTTCAAACAAAGATTCATGAAAATATCACCATGAGATGCAAAAAATTTAATGAAAATCTAAATTGACCGTTCTAATCAGATCACCGAGTAAATCTGCAAAGCAAAGTAATGAGACACTACACCGCAGTCTTGTTTGCAAGAGGAATTGGGAGGCCTCCGAGCTTAAAAAAAAAAAAAAAAACCCCAACTTTGTGTAAACACTCCGATAAAACAAATTGAAGCAGTTCATACATAAATCGACAAAAAATTACACGGCACACAGTCTGAAGCTGATGGAGTAGATTCATAGATACAAGACTATCTCTTCGTTTGCTCGTTCGTCAAGTGTCGTTCTATGTGATCTATGAGTCAAAAGACCACAGGCGGTGATGCGGATGGATTTTTTGGTACTCGTTTTTCAATTTGAAAATTTTTTTTTTTAATCATTTTCTGTTGTATCTACGAAGAGATACAACTATGTGTGTGAAACTAGGAGTAGAGTAGAGAAGTGGTTTTTCGAGTATTTCGATTTTTTCAAGAACAATAACGCAACATACAGGGGCAGCCAAGCAGCAGACAGGCAGACAAGAAGAGTAAATAAAAATAATTTTTTTTTTTTAAAGAATTTGTTACTTTTTTTTTCTATTTAATGATTGATCATGGAAAGCTGAGCTCGGGAGAAAGGGAGAAAGGGATACATCACACATCAAACACATCATCCAGTGTGTGTCAGTTGATAGAATGGTTGATGGTGGAATACTGCGTACAACCAGCAAAGTACAAAAAAGAGAGACGAAAGAAAACAAAAAAGAAGACTCTTCATGAAGAGTACCCTGTCTGAGAAGGTCAAGTGGGTAATCTTTTGGTTTGTTTGACGAAGGAGATTCTGGTGTGTTTGATCGATTTCTTATAATCGATTCCGGATTTACGCACGAGACAAGAGTCGGGGTACTACAGCACATAGGTGTTAGATTTAGTCGAACAAAATGTCAACACAACTTTAAGTGGACATGGATTTTCGATTGTTAAAGACTGAGGTGGATGTTGAGGGAGCGAGCAATCTCAAGTCCTTTTGGATGGAGTGTGGGCTGTTCTAAGGACCTATGAACCATAGTCGACTGCTATCAAGCCTTACCCATAGATCATGTTGGTTTTTAAAAGTGTTCCGATGGGGATGTGTGGACCGACTTTGAACTCCATCTCTATGGAGTAAATCAGAACTTTATTGAAGTCATGTAATGGGGGTATGTATGTATGCATATTTGGCACAACAGCTCATAGAGAGCCTAGGCCTAGCTTCTCACAACCATTCATGCTGTCTTTAAGTTTAGTTTAAGAAGAAAGCAATTATTACAAAATTTAAAAGGTGGGCACTCAAACATGGGCGCGGCCTTTGTTTTTGTTTTTTCTCAAGAAATACGCATCCTCATTTGGTAGGAGAGAAGAAAGAAGGACTGTCAAGTAGTGTGCGCATATCATTGCTTTTCTCTTAGAGTAAACATTCATACTTGTGACCTACTGACTTCCTCATTGTCTTTGCCATTTTTCTTTAAGCTATGCGATCCCTAGGTGTTAAATACTTTACAAGCCTGTCAGTGGTCTATAAAAACTTAACCATTTTTTGCTAAGTCTAAAACTTGTCCAGCAAGTTCATAAGAGATTTCTTTTCGCACAAACTCAAAGTAACTCAGGGTCTTTACAAGATTCAATGCGTTTGGTCCTTTTTTGCATTTTAAACTTTCATATTTTGAAAGTGGCTGCAATATCCGGAGAAGCTGACAAGCCGTCACTTTTGCAATTGAAGATGTCCTCTGTTTTTTTGTCAGCTTGAGTCCATGAAAGTTATCCCAGTAGTTCCGTTTTTCCCAGCTAACTAGACTTGTTCTAAATGCGGAATAAGGGATGCCACACAAGAGTTCAGCACCTATATAAGTATTTACCTTTTAGAAGAACCTTTACTAGCTAGTTGGTCAGCGATTTCGTTGCTTTCAATGTCTCTGTGTCCTGGTACCTACCACAGTTTAACTTTGCTTTGCTTTGATAGGTCTCAGAGGGCATTGAAGTAGCCAAAACCCAGTCCTATAGGAGTAAGGACTCAGTGATTTAAGATATGTTGATGGTTGCCCAACTAAAACTAGAGTCAAGACTGATGTTTGTGCAGGTATCAATAGCATGCTGTTACACTTTAAGACAAAAATTAGCAATAAATGATGGTTTTGGACTTTTGCTAGTTTGTACTGTGAAATGCGCTAACATTTTTCTTTTTAAAATTTTTGTTTTTCCCTTTCACAGATATATTTGGAAGGAGATGATCGTGTTACAATCCATTAACTAGTCTCTCCCCAACTTGACACTTTGTCAACTGCAACAACTCAAAAATGTACACTGATAAGCGACTAGATAAATCACAAACTATGCCAGTACCACCGCCACCAACGGAGATCCTTCATCATTCCCATCACCTTTCACATCATCCACATCATCATCCTCAACAGATCCTTCATCATCATCCGCCACCGCCGCCTCAGCAGCAACAGCAACAGCAGCAGCAGCAACAACAACAGCAACCACAACACCCACATCATCATCACCAGCATCTGCAGCATCAACATCAATTGCAACAGCAGCAACAATCACAATCGCAGTCACAGCAGCAGCAGCAACAGCAGCAACAGCAACAGCAGCAACAGCAGTCAACAATGTTTACAAGGTAAGTGTTAATGTTTAGATACTCTAAATTGGCAAACAAAAAAAATAGTACAACGCCTCTTCTGACCAGGTGTGTAGGCAAAGCACATATTGTCCGTGATTTAATTAACCGCGACCAAAAGAAAAATCTATCTAATGCATCTACCTGTTGGCACCACAGCCAGTGAACACGATTGCGCACTCAATGGTGTGGCGTTGCACTGTTAATCCATCAATGGACGTTTAATTGTTGTTCGCTTGTCTCCTATTTTGCATCGAAGTTAATTGTAAAAGGAGCGAGTTACTTAATGTTTTAGTGGATTGTTCTCACTTGTGTTCTATATCGAGCCTTGGGTTTTTTTTTTTTAAACTCAAATCCAACATCGATTAGTAGCTGTATCTATAGCTGCTGTTGGTTGGGTTTTTGTGTTTCTATTTTGCGGGGGCCTGGTGGCCATAAATGCAAATTTTAACCCACATTACGCGACAGCACCGGTCAATAGTGGACGCGAATTTATGTATATCTGACACAAGCCGAGGTTCCGAACGTCGAAATTGTTGTATAATTGCCTTTAAAGTCGCACAATACTATGAGTACAGTGTATGTAGCATTGTTTCTTCATCTTCCAGGCCATAAATGGAAGTGTTAGGATATGAGTATGATTCTTTAAGTTTTGCATCGTCACCACAACCACGGGTGGTCATCTTTAGGCCAATAGTGCACATGGTTCGATGGGTTTCTCACGCATAATGGCACCGTTGGTGGTGGTGACACACCATTGATCCATCGACCGTCAAAGGCGGTGTGTGTTTTTTTTTCTCTCTGACAGATACAAATTATCGGACGAAAAGAAATTTTGAAAAAATCTAATAAAAGCTCGTTTGGATACACGTCTTGTTAGGATCAGTTCTTGGGTGAAGCATTGTCTCTCTGTCAGGGTAATCAAATCAATTTTGACGGAAACAGATGATCATGAGAATGATTTTGAAATGAGAGGCGATTTCGCTGGGAAGGGAAATTATACCACGGTAATCAAACTTGTAATCAGATCGAGTAATTGTATAATCATTTCATTATAGTTATCCCTTTGTGTTTGGGGAAAAGTTCTGAGGGGCAGTCTTTGTTTGAATGAATATGCCCTTAGATTGATGGGTTGTTGCTTAATTTTTCTTCAACTGGACTTAGTCGACGTTCAAGGATTGCATTGGGAAACATTTCTGGTCGAACTTTTGTTCTTAGCTTGGTGTCGCAATTGAAACTTCATGAAAAAAAAAATCATAAATCCCACTGTAGTCACTCTTTAGTTCGATAGTTCCTCTAGGTGTTTTCAGCAATTGGATTTCAATTATCGGATTAAATAAGATTAAGCACTGTCTTACACGAGACCAGTCGCCCTGCATACATGTTTATTATTTTTCCTTTCTTATCTAATTCAAGTTGTATCTATCGAGCAAACAAGAAACTTGTAGGTGTACCTTTGTTCATTCGGAATAAGACAAATGACTTCTGTTTTGTCAGTTGGCATAGGGACAAGGGGACAAAAATTGATTTTGATATTAAAAACACATCCATCAAATGGAGTCTCCGATGAGGTTACAACGATAACAACAGACTTGAAAGGTTAATGAACTAATTCGTACAAAGACGCTTTGTAGTTCTCATTTTGGTTAATATTTCCCTTCGAAGACACCCAATTGATCGAATGAAGACACTAATTTCCAACTGTCAATTCGGATGCAATTAAAACTGCCCCAATGCATACATACAATGTCAGTCACTGAGGGTGACAGTAAATGAGTTCCAAGTGTCTCTGTGTCTTCCCAGGCTGTTGTGTGTCCTTCAAAATACGATAGTTCGAACCAACGACCGAGACAATAGTAAGATAGACGGCTCTCACAGGTCGATGTATGAAGCTGAGGATATCCCCAGTTCACAACACATGATGACAACAACGGCAGTCGCCTATAAGGCAGTAGAGGATTGATTTATTTATCCTTCTTGTGAAATTGTTTCGTTCTTCCAGTTATGGTGATCATTGATTGCGCGCTCACATGTCAAGACAAAGCAAGTGCTCAAAACAAACTGAGAAGTGTCTGCAATAACCTTAAGATAACAACCAAAGGACCAAATTCGATTCTGTACGTCTTGCAAACGGCCAAGTCTCTTAATTAATAAATTTGTTTACATTACAAATGTGGTAATAAATCAATCTCTCATTCAGCAAACATAAGACAGATAAGCAAGTTGATGACAGTATAACAAATCGAGTTCGCTGTCCAACTCTTTCGTTCATGTTTTTCGCTTGCTCTCAAATTTCCTTATCTTGTCTTGCTTGCTGTTTTCCACATGATTTACTACCATTTAATGTCACAAATCTCAATATAAACAACAAATACTTGGAGAATAATTGCACAAGACTGCACCCACACATTCCATTCGTTCAATTAACTTCTTTCACTCGGTTAAGAATAGAAAAAAAAAGTACACTGAGCGAATGCAAATGCTGTGCAAATCTGTACCACAGATAGGCTGACACAGTATCAATTAAACTTTTTGTTTTTCATCTCACCCCTCACCCACTCTTTGCGACCGTCTCCTCAAACTCAAAATTAATTAAACCATATGCACTCCACCACATCGTAGCCATTGCCACCGAATGTAGCAAAACTCTTTAAATTTCGTTCCATTCAGAGTTTGACGCGAAAAATCCACAAGCATTGTATGCCCTCTCGCGTATTCTGTCCGCGAACTACTAAACTCGTAACTTGTATGTGTGGTGGGGAAATCTAGATAAGGTCCAAAAAACACAATCAGATATATAAGCGACCAGCAGGGACACTGATGGCAGTGGCAGCAGAATGAAACAAAAAAACCGATGAAAGAACTTCAAGTCAAAGTAAAAAAAATAAAAATAAAAAGGTAAGGCAAATACTGTTGTGGCAATGAACGTATAGTGAACCGAAAAGAATGAGATAAAGTGTAAACCGCGCCACAGAACTATGGAGTCTTTTAGTCTCAGTATGTGCATATCGATGGAACTTTGACTCTTGGCATTGGCATATCGCACTCTAAATTACCTCGTGTTGCTCGAGATGTGGAAGGTTGGAAATTTCATCAACAGTAGCAGTGGGTAAGAACAAATCACATGCAACAGTGAAAGCAGCAAAGAGTGTTGTAATAAGAAAATAAAATACATATGTCTTTCTAAAAAGATTAAGAACTTTGCAAGGCAGGGGGACTTTTGCATCCCCTCACTGCAGTTTAGCTTATGATTATTTACCCAAGGCCTGGCTTTATTCTTTACTGAGATATGTACCTACGTACAAAAGGGAAGATAGATTTGATCCCGAGCCGATCTATGAAAGTTACGTTGAATGCATTCTCTGCTAGAAAACTGACGCCATTGCTTTTGTTTACTGTAGTTAACGGTTGCAGAAATCTTAAGTTGTCCAATGTAAGGTGCTGAAAGGAGATTTGATTTTTTGTTTATTAATGGGGCGCGCACATCCTACTCGAGTTCTCGGACTCAAAGATTGTTCCATGGTTCAACCTTCAATGCTCCCTCATTCTCTTTTCAAGCGCAAAATCGTCAAGATTTTCTGCATTGACGGGCACGTTCCGTCTCGGGCAGATAATTTAACTCCAATGCAGCCTGTGTACCATAGTCAGTCTTTTCATGATTTTCAGTAGAAAGGATCCATGTCTGAAGTTCTTGTCGACAGAGAAGACATCCCTGTCGATTTTCAGTATGAAAGCCACTCTCATTTGTCATCAAGGGGGTTGTTATGTGTATCAGTGCCAATCCAACAGAGAAGATTGTCTTCAGAGTTGGTAGCAACCACTCACAGGGCATTGTTCGATACCCCACTAGATTGGGTGTCCCATCTTATGATTTCAGCAGAGCCTGTAGAGACGAGGAAAGGGAAGAAACGGGTACTTGCCTTTTTTGCATCTGCCCCTCACTATGAAAGCTAAGGAGCTTTGTCTGTGGGTCTTAATGGTTCTGCAAGTAGTAGCATCTTCCTTGTAATATTAGGAAATCTATCATGCAAGGTTCCTGTTGCTGGTAATCCGATACTCTACGTGCAGCGCAGCCACTACAATCGGAGGTGGAGATAGTATTGAGTCATAAGGGAAGTAAGCAGACTCCACGCCTTAGCTTACCCAATTAATTTAGTTCAAATCTACAACAATTATATGCGTAATTTTTGATGAACTGAGGACCACAAAGAGGAGCTTTCGATACCATTCTACTATCGTTTGCTGTGAAGAGGACTGTTGCCAACAAACACATCTTCAAATGTTCACCCTCTTTTGGATCTCTTTACCTGATGAGGAGGAAGCACTCAAACCTAAATCCCATTTCTTTGTAGAAAAGCTGTTAGATCCGAGTCGGAGACACCCATAGCTAGGCATTGATCAGTTGTTGGACCATTGGAAAAGCAATTAGACATCTTCGTTACGTTTGTTAGTTGCAGAGAGCTGATGGAGTCTTTAGACGCGATTGGTTTTGCAAATCCTGCAACAACTTCTGAGAAGGTGGGCAGCAGTAATTGTTCGTATCTATTTCAGTTCTAGTCGAGGAGTCCTCTGCTTGGTTTTTCATCCATGCAAGCTAAGACGCTTCCATTCTTTAGTTCCTTGTCTCACTTAAGATCGTTTTCTTCGTCTTTCTAAGAAAGTCGAGTAAGAGCTTCAGTGATAAGGAGCTTAGGTTACCAGCAATCATCACATCAGCGCCACCTGATACGAGCAAATGTAGGACAAAGGAAGTGTACCGCAGTGTCGTTGCCCTCTCCACAAGTATCATAGATGGTGGTGTCACTTCAATCTTACACGTTGAGATGATTGGCAAGGGGGAAGTGATAACGCCAATAAGTTGTCTGCAGTCTTTTCTGCTGAGAGACAGCAAGAATGCCACGGACTTCTTACAGGCGTCGGGAAGGATCTGGGAGTCATGTCACCTACAGTACCATGCTGCTTTAGTATCATGTGCGGCAAGCCTTTGCTCGTTGGTGAATGTTATAAAACCTTTAGCCTATGTTTGTTGCGGTCCAAGGGACTACTGAGCTATAGGAGATGATTGGCCAGATCGCAGCACTTGTGTGTGATGTGCGGTTGCAGTTTTTCTTTTCAACATTCTATTTCCAAAGTTATTTCGCCACCAAGCGTCGAAAGCATTTCGTTTGTGGTCTTGTTTTTCTTGCTCAAAACAATCAGTTCAGTCATCGAAGGATTTACTGTCAAGTTGTCCCAATGGCGACTCTTTCAAAGTAAATTTGATTGACGTCAAGGAGCCATTACAGTAGTAAGCAGCTGTGACAACCACAGTCCAATATTGTGACAAAGTGGCATTTACTTCATTGTAATTATGTTTACAAGCGGCTTACCCTTTCTCTCATAGAGCTGTCTGATATGCCACTAGAAGTATAACCCGGAAACTACGCAAAAACCTACTCCATATGTCAAAACATTTCGCGTTGCTAGTAGAGCATCTGTGATATACTTCACGGCACATGTCGATATTTTGCAAATTAAATTCCATTCCAAAGATTTGTCCCTACCTATGCGTTGCTGTAACCTCGGCCCAAAGATGAATGCTCACGACTATCTCAACATTGCACCACCATATAGTTCATCTTCAGAAGTTTTCCCTCATCCATGCAAAAAGATATTCACATTCATCAGCGATCCCTCTCTCTCTCTCTCTCTCCCTCTGTAATTTTATTTAATGGATCAAAAATATCTGTTTGATAATCAATTGCTGGCTTGCGTCATTCACAGATAGATGGCGGTGAATTTTCAAAGGAAAAACTCTCCTGTCTACCTGTCTGTCGAGGGTAATATAGATGCCTGGTCGTGGAATAGGTCGCGTTGTTAGTTGCATTCAAATTATTTAAATCATTTCAAAGTGCAAAAATCTCCCAAAAAAATAACACAAACAGTTAACATTTCAAATTTTCCGATACTTTTCGGTTAAATCTTTGACGTTTTCCGCTCGTGGATGACCTATTTGTTCCAATCAATCTGTGCAAGTGCTTTGCCGAAACTTTTGTTTTTAATTAGCCAGGAAATGCAATTAAAATTTTACCAGCATTCCTACAGATATCCGAATTTTTTTTTCCCTGAACCGAGGTATGTTTTCTGAACAGATATGGTGGTCACCCAAGTGGCAGTGTGCGTCGTCGAAGGCATAACATTTCGGAGAAATACTGCAAAACGGAATCCAATTTATCTGCGGCATTTTAATATGACATATCTGTCACCTGGTGTGTGCCGGTCAGATTGCGGTCGATAATTGAATAGGAAATTAAATTGCCCGGACAACTGCGCCGGGGAAATTGAATCCGTGTTACAATTTGCACCGGCGATTTGTTCAACATGTTCGTGGACATGGCTAAGTGATGTTTGCGCTTGGAGTGGTCGAGTGGCCGGGGGAATCGAGTTGAGCTGCGTTTGCTAGGTACACACGGACAATAATTGGAATTGTTTAGTGTGTCGTAATGGCACTCTGATTGGAGTGGACAGAAAACTGCGTACGTTATGGAATATCATCTGAGATAGGGGTTCGATTGTGGCATGGAGGTGGTATTTTGTTCGTGATAAAAAGGAATTCGTTGCATTTTAGGCTATGTTGAGTAAGTGAAGCATTTTTAGCGGTTGCAGTGGTTTTTGTGTCCAACAATTCATGGCTTTAGATTAGGTTATGTTGCTGTTTAGTTGAAAAAATAATGTTCATTTAGGAAGTTGCTCCTTGAAAAAACAGTAAAATCACAAGGAACCTTCATCTCAATTTCAATGAGAAAAGATGGAGGTCTAACATACACTAAGTCCACGGAGACGGCCCTGCATGAGGTGATGCAAACGATTGAGAAATCTATTCACTATAAACAATATACGTTAGCCACCTTTCTAGACATAGAAGGTGCCTTCAATAATGTGCATACTGAATCCATCCTGGAATCTCTTACCAAGCTTGGCACAGAGGTTTAATTCCGTTACTGAATCATGCTAAAAACCAGGATCATTCAGTCACAATTGGTGAACAGCCTCATAACCAAATCCGTAAATTGAGGTACTCCGGAGGGTGGAATTATCTCACCTCTTCTATGGCTCCTCGCCATTAACAATATCTTGACGGAGTTCGCCAACATTGGAATCAAGGCAGTCGCGTATGCGGACGACGTGGTTACTTTACAACCAGGGATGTTCCTCTTTGTGATTAGTGAAATCACATAGAGGGCTCTGACTAAGTTAAGTGCTTGGGCCACAAGCTGTGGACTGGGCAATAATCTGAGTAAAACGGTGCTATTTGCCGACTTTCAAGCTTCCACGTCTTAACATCCAAACACTCACTCTACCTCCCAGTGCAAGGTATCTTGGCGTCATTCTTGACCCCAAGCTCAACTGGAAACTTAACATGGAACACAGAGTAAAGAAAGCATGTTTCGCCTTCTATCCCTGTAGACCTTGGGCAAAAGGTGGGGACTTAACCCTAAGATGGTCCTTTGGATGTACACTGGTGTAATTCGTCCAATCTTTACTTACGGTTCACTTGTGTGGTGGCCCGCCTTAAGCAAAGCTTACAACATCACAAAACTTAGTAGAGTCCAACGAACAGCTGGTATTGGGACCACAGGAGCGATTCGATCGAGCCCGTCAGAAGTTCTTAACGTGCTCCTTCATATCCTGCCCCTGGACTTGCACATCAAATACATCGTTTCGTGTAGTGCTATCAGACTCAGAGAATCTGGGTTTTGGTCCTCCAAACCCTATGGCCACAGTAAGGCTCTTGACCTGCTGCCTAGGGATATGGCCTCCACAATAACTGATTACACGACTCCTACACCTCAATTCAATAATAACATTCAGGTTCACTTTCCGGAAAGGTCGGACTGGAACAATAACCTACCAAGTATCAATCTTCCCCCACGGCTCCAAGATGGAGTGTGGCGTTGGAGCAGGTGTCTTCTCAGCGGAACTGAACGTATCCATATCATATCGCCTCCCAGACTCTTCGAGTGTCTTCCAGGCGGAGGTAATAGCGATTAGAGAAGCCTGCAAGATACTTAGCCTCATCCATACTAGCTCAAACAGCATAGGAATCTTTATTGAGAGCCAGCATAGGAGTCTTTATTGATAGGCTGCCATCAAAACGATCCACTCACTTACTTCGCCCTCTAAATTAGTAGAACAGTGTAAGCAAACTATAACGCAAGCAAACACTCGGTTTAACATCACTCTTCTCTGGGTTCCCGGCCATAGTAATATAGAGGGGAATGAGAGAGCCGACGCGTTAGCCAGATGTGGTTCTATCCTGAATGCCTCCCTTGTGGAGTCAGTCTGCTCCCCGATGGGACTCAATAAGTGCAACATTTTCCAATACTTTCTCTCTATTGCCAACTCTAGGTGGAAAAGTTTAGCAACCTGTGCCATATCCAGACAGATATGGCCCACCTACAATAAAAACAGAACGAATGACCTAATCAATAGGAACCGCATCGAGACAGCAAGAATCACAGAAATTAGCACGGGCTACTGGCCAAATGGTCAACACGCTGCCAAGTTAGGCGTCGCGTTCAACCCTCACTGTCGTAGTTATGACAATTCACACGAGAAGGAAACGTTATTCCACATTCTCTGTGACTATCCGGCACTTGCCAGAGCCAGACAGCGCACTTGCGGAAAACCCTTTTTCAAAGAACTTTCTGAGATTTCTCACATAAAATTCAGCAAAATTATCAATTTTCTCAACTTCACAGGATGGATCTGAAAACTACACTCTAAGCTACGCCCATTAACATCTAGGTCACGTGAGTTGTGGTTTCATGACGGCGCATCCGCGTTACTTGTGTCTCTGGCAGGTTCACCAGTTTCAACCACTTCTACCTACTAACTCTTACATGCACTTGTGTGAAAAGAGGAGAATATTCCATAAGGATGTGCCCTCTTTACGCTTTAAAGGGTCCGACGGAAGACTGGGTCTGTGGAGATGCTCTTCTATGATGCAATAAAGTAGCCAATTGAATTTGATTAGAGATAGGTTCTTGATGTGCCTTTTGAAACTCCAAGCTTATTTCAGTACCAAGTTGACAATGTTTGCGAGCAAGTCAGACTTCTCATGTCCTATATATCTTTTGAGGGTTGAAATTTAGAGTAGAATGACCCTGCTTTTCATAGCTTACATCGACTTTCGCATCGCAGGACGTTATTTCTAATGACCTTTCGCAGAAAAGAGTGACGTGTTCAGCTCTTCAGTAGTTGGCTGGAGCTACATAAATAAGCTCCAAAGGGTCTTGTTCGCCATGGAAAAAATTGTATCTTTCTCGTAAAAAAGGAAAACTTTCAGCGGAACTACGAAGAAGCCCTTAAGTCGGAATGTGGACTGGAAAACTTTCAGGATTAGTGTGATCCTCTGCAGGAAAAATTTCATAATGATCTAGCAAAGCTCCTGGAGCATGATCTGTGTGAGTTCAGATAGGACAAGACAATTTTAATAAATCGACAAATCGCCTTCAAAATTCGTTTGGTTTTTATGGCAGACTCTGAAGAGGAATTTTGAATTTGACGAGTAGACATTCACTTCTCAAGCCTACTAGCAGTTCTTGACGAACACCTTGCTTCCTTACAGATAGTTTCTGATGGAACTACTATCGTTTTGAACCACCCATGAACTTTTGGCATCTTTCCGGCGTAAGTTCTCGAAGTTTTCGAAATAATAAGATGCATTTTGAACAAATGACTTTTATACCAAAGGCATTCCCAAGCCTGACCTATTCGACCTAGCTGGTGGTCTTTAACACGTATTAAGCAACCTCCACCATAGCATCAGTAACTTCTTCATTTCAAGCACAATCTCTCAGAATGGGTCATCAAACCTTCTGCGTGGTTTCATTTAATTTGCCGGCCACTTAAATTGTTTTCTTCTCAAATTAGTTGCAATGTAGCTAAAGTTGATCTCCGGGAGACATCTCTGTGCTCTCCCACTGAATCAGCAGCAGCAACAGCAACATACCATGTAGCTTCCATCGCCATCATTGTCGTCGTTGTTGGGTCTCTGTTGTCCGGTGTTTCTGTTCAGGCATATCACCGAATCAAAATCTCGCGCGCCCTCCGCATAAAATGTGTATTTATTTAGTTTCAATTAATTAGGCCTTCAAATGCTATGGCCATAAGTTACCCCAGGAAGGGACAGACAGTGCCATGGTATGGGCTAACATGACACTGGTACAGGCACAGGCACAGGCGCTGAACCTTTCATACCACATCAAGTTGAAAAGTGTTCTGTCTCGGTCGCTCTTTGGGCAATGACGTGTCTTGTAGATCTCCTCAACACGTGTATTTGTATCTATAGTCGCGCTCGCTCCTTCTCGTCCTGATCCTGATATATCCTGGTGGGGCTATCCGAGAGTACCTAATTAACAACACTAGTTCCTAAATGATTCTGGGCTAATTTATTTTATCGTGGCATACGTTTCATTTAATTTCGCATGTCTGTCTGTCTGTTGGCCGACTGCTTGGACTGGACTGCTCCAAACAGCGGAAACGTTTAGGCCCAACAAGGCAAACAGTATGACTGTGTGTGTGTGTGTGTGTTTGTGTTTGTACTGTAATGTAAGTATCTGGCAAATGTGTGACTTTTCCTGAAAATCACCTTATTCTCTGCCTTGTCGAGGCTCTACTCGTCGCGGATTGCTGTTTGTTTTTGGCGCTCTAGCCTCAGTCGCCAGCCGTTTAGTGTTAACAAATGCAAATGTGTGGCAAAGGCAAAATGGCACACAAAAAGCGAAAATACTCGTAAATTCGCAGAATTTCTCAATGATGCTGTGGAACTGGCAGCAGCAGCTCCTTCTTCGATTTTTACCTTTTCCAGTTAGGTAGGTGGTGGTAGACCGAAATTCCCATATCTTTCCTGCAGGGACCATCGATGAGAATCGCTTCTGGGTATGCGCTGGAGGTTTCTGCATCTTTTTTTTTTTGCATTTTCTCTTTATGGTTTTAGTGGATGGTATTTTCAGCATGAGATGCATTAGCGTTAAGTTGAGTGGATTTTTTGTTTTTTGTATCTTCGCCTGTTTGGCATAAACGAAGGGACTTCCGAGGAAGAGAAAGACAGAGATGGAGAAAGGGAGCTAATTAGGGCGCCAGTAATTTGCAATTGTTTAGGCCTCTTTTGGACTGATCCTTCAAATGGTGATGATGCACATTTAAGGTTTTATAAGTGAAGTTAAATTTTGATGAATCTGTGGTTACTGACTATGGTTTTGGAATTTTATGTTGAGACGTTAGCGTTTGTTCGTATGAAAGGGTTGAGTGGTCACAGAAATAAAGTGCAGCATGTACGTGTAAGATGTTCTTTTGGTAAAGCTACGAGAAGCACGCTTTCCTGTCTCAGCTTTAAGAGTTCTCTTCAGACCTTAGGTAGTCCGTTCAATTTAATTTTCTTTTCGTAGTTCTTTGCGGATGGTGAATAAAGTTGAAACTGCTCCTACCAGTCAAATGGCTTCGTTAAATTTGGAATGAATGACCAAACCGACTACGTTTTGTTTGCTCTTACATGCCCCGTATCTGCTCTGCTCTCTAGCTTACAGTCCAGCACTTGGCACCATACAAAGAAGCTCACAGGATCATTGCTCTTCTGTGTTGACGTCCTGTATATTATTTGTTTTAGCTGGAGATTAAAGAAGTAACAGCATAGAGCAACTTTTTGTTAAAATCCTCCAAGGAGGTGCTACCAAGCTGTATCTCAGGAAGATTTGCAGGAATTCCAAATTTTATTGCCTGGACTTGAGCCTACTAAATACTTCCTGCAAGTATCAATACTTTAGCACTTTGTAGCGCAGTAAGACTCAAAGGATCTGTCTAATATCCTGCTTTTGTTAACGCAAGATATGGTATCATTTTCTACAAAACTTGCCGTGTGCTCAGTAGTGACCAACAGTCAGGCAGCCATCAATGCCCTCACTTCGGCAACCTTATCCCTTAAACTGGTGGAACCGTTTCGAAATTAACTTGTTTCTTTGGGAAGCCATTTCCTCATTGTCATTCGCCTTGGTCTCTCGTCATAGGCATACAAATGGAAACGAGGAAGCCTATGAACTAGCAGGCAATGCTCGGCTTTCAAAGGCTCCCTTGAGGAGAGGGCTTACACTTGACTTGAAGCTATTATTGTTTCAGACTATATATATTTATCAAAGGTAAAGCAGGCTAGACAGCTGAGTCATTATTAGCCGTTTAAAGCCAGCTGTCAGTTGCTTGTCTTTCTAACATGATCGCGATTCAGAGACTCCACGACATCCCTGTGCTAAGAGACCGCATACTTTTCTAATCTTCTGGATGCTTCTGTCATATTTTTCCGTAGCATGCACTAATGTTCTTGATTGTATGACACTGAATCGATTGGTCGTTGGTCTTTACAATTAGTGATGGCGTAGTTGAGTTCTCACGCAGGTACTTTGAGTAGTTTCTGGCGGTTTGTGGTCGATATTGAGCTTTTTTTTTCATTGAAGAATGACCAGAGTGTCATAAGTTTATCTGCACACTAAGAGTGTCTAAGTGTCCCTTAATAGATCTCCAGAGTGAGTTGTAACTTGAATCCAATACACGAGTAAACTTAATCAAATTTCTTCGCATCCATCTTCCATTCGCCATGCGATTGCCTTTCAAAATTCCTTCTGCAATTGATGTTCATTTCAACCATTTTACACTACAGACAACCACTGCCGAATAACTGTTATAAATGAACCGTTGTCACAAGGAAGTAACATCTTTAAAGTCAAATAGACCATCAACTTCTATTCCCAGTTAATTGTGCGAAACTCATTCATTTGACAGGTTTCCATCATAAAGTGACATTTATTCGTCCGTCACTGATTGGAATTGGAAATGTCAACAAAACGTCAAAAGCGTTATGGAATCCGTTGCAGCTTCCATAAAGTGCCCTAATTAACTGTCAAAATACAAAACAAAAAAAAAAAAAAAAACAAACACACACACAGATAGAAAGAGAGAGATATTTTTATCACCTTAATGTCATCCGGCTCCAAATACAGTGGCAGCCACTTTCCTCCTGCCAATTGTCACCTTTCCTCCTGTCTGTCGCAGCATCCAATGGACTGACCCGCAACTAAGCCTAGTATTTGCTTAGGAATTTAATTTTTCCAGTTTCGTCTTCTTTTACAGTTCGTCGCTCAGTTAACCTTAAAATTATCTCGTGTGTTACATTTACAAAATTCATTAGCACCTTGCATCCAAGAGTAAAGACTCCGGCACACCACCACTGCAGTTGGAGTTCCATCATAGATGCGTTTTGGATTTTTGTTTTTTTTTGGTTAAGACGACCTAAGCCAGAGACATACGTAGTCAGTGGCTGGAGTGGGTATTATGGGGCGGCAGCGTGGCGGAATTCCCGTGCCCATCTCAAAATCTAAACAAACATCAAATCTGTTAGTTTAGGCTTCCTTAATGAATTCATTCCATCTCGGTCGCTGGAGGAGAATTCCGAGAATCTATCGAGTTCAACAAGAGAATTTAAAGATGCTGCTGCACTCTTGAGTGTTGCCTGGTTGGCGTGTGTGTCTGGGAATGGTGTGCAAGATGGTTTTGAAGATGATTATCGAGAGATACGTACACATGTGGATACTTTTGGTGTGAGATTCGTTTTGTCAAGTGATGTGAATCCGATAGGAGAATGGATTAGGAGGAAATGTTTGCGCTATATTTACATGAGAATTGCGTGAAGTTGTTAGCTCTACATAATAAGGTTTAAGGTGAATTAAGGACGAGCTGGTGTGGATGAGATGTACCAAATGTGTGACCCACCACCTGGTTAGCATGAATTGCCTTTAATTGCCTACTCTGTGGAGACTGGTGAAGAAAAACTGCCACATAACTAAAGCTTACTCATCTGTTGATGATTGCTGTTTAAAGAGGTTCTTCAAGCAGAGAACTTGTCATGAAACGTTCCTGCTCCATCCTTGAACACTTGCATTCATTGTGACTCATCCAAAGTGATATTCGATCCTGCGCACCCATCTTGATCAATCACTACCTCTGCCCTCAGCATGGGAAAATCTTTCAATACATTGCAGCTATACACGACCGACCGACCATATTGCAGAGAATCCCCATGCGGTGGATGATTAAGTTGAACATTAAATTAAGATCATCGACTTGATCGATCCGTCCATCCATCCATCCATCCAGTGTCCACCGATGGCGATGTACTCTCATCATCTGGTGGTGAGAGACAGACAAGACAGAAACCAAATCGCACCGCAAAGTCTATAATTCTACCCCAAGCCCAGCCGACTCTGTTTTCGGGCAAATCTCTCAAAAGATCATTAGATGCAAAAAACCAGTAGCAGTACCGCAGGAGCTAGCAAGGCGACTGGGATAGTTGTTTCTGGCGGTAACCACTAATCTTGGGATCCCTCGAAATCCTTCCCTTCCCTCGTCCATCGTTGTTCCGGGACTACCTGGATTACGCGTTTTTGGCCCTGCAGCAGAGCGCTTGAACAATGTGTACACACCGCGGAATGCTGGGAACTTGAAATTATAAGGATACGCCATGCTCCCGCATTCCAGAGACCATACCATTATCTTCATCGCACCGGTTATTTCCAGCGCGGGAATTCTGAGAATGTGATCTTTATTGGTATTAAGAGATGCTTCTGATCTTCTTTTCTTCTTTCGCTTCTTCGTTTTGAGTTCGTTTCCTATTTTGAAAAAGTTTCACTAATTACCGCAGCAAGCGCTGTGGCCTCAACTGTAAACAAGTATTTTCGTTCCGATTTCTGATTTCGTTGACACTTACTCACGGAGGCACGAGCCTGTCGCATGGCGTCGTCGTCGCTCATCGAATCAAAGTGTCAAAGCATGCGGTGTTTGGATGATGGGAGGGGGAAGCGAGACAAAACGTGCCCAGATACCAATCGGCTTTGGCTTTGTTTGCAGTGGCAGCGGCGCTGTCAAATGTCATTTTACGACAGCCAAGGTGAAATGTGTTGTCTTTTGATTGGGTCGCTGTCTGCTACCGGGGGGCTACCGTGACAACAACGGCGTTGGGACATTTCTTCATTTTTATTTATAAACTGGCCGATACCGTGTGTGTATGTGTGTGTGTGTGATCGAGTCATCGAAGCAAAACAACCGAAATAGAGTCCGTCACACTCTAGCGTCAGCGAGTAACACCAGCAAAGCACACACTTTGACAGCCGACACGGTTGTCAGTGTGAAGTCTTTCGGGCGCTTAAATACGCACGCCTCACATGGTCATTCGCGTCACTGTGTAAATTGAATTTAATTTATGTGCGCGTAATGTTCAAGTCATCACAACAACATCGTAGTCGTAGTCGTCGTTGTTGTCGATGTCGATGTCGATGTCGGCATTGTCGTTGGATTGCTGGTCTCATCGGAGTGGTTCCAGTTTTGATTTTCTTCTTTTTATTTTCATTGCCGCTGTTGATGGTTTTTTTTTTTTTAATTTTGAATTTAAAAATGAGTGGTGTGTGAAGTTGTTTTTATTTTTTTGTTGCTTTTTATGATTTTTCGCGGGAGGAGTCAATGGTTATGTTGCAAAGAAGAAAATGGCGCGAAGATCTTAAGAGTGTACAGTATGGTACAAAAATTCTTGGAATTTTTCCAGTTGATACTTGTATTTTTGACGAAGAGAAGCATGTGACGTGGTAGATCTAGGATCGAATTGCGATCCTGAGCTGGAATAGAAATTGGATAGCAAGTAAAGATCGCTGAAGGGCAACTGACAGCTGTCAAAATGACATTTAACGTCTCATTATCAGACTGTCTTCCAATAATTCGAAGTTCAATGTAGTCTCACAAGACTAAGCATCTGAGATATGTCTATAACGACTCAAATCCAGCAAAGTCTGGATGAGCTTATAGTCGCTAACCAAACGACTATAGCCCACATTTTGACTCTGAATCTTGATTGAAATTGTACTAGATGATTCTAGAGTACCAAAACATTTCAAATTTGGGTGCCTAAATACATCTGAAATAGATGTACATACTTCAATTATAGAGAGCATAGAACCCTCAAATTCCATGAAGCTAATGCTGGCACTAAAAAGATGAACTGATGGGAGAAAGGGGAGGTTTAACGACCGAATAAAACCAGCCGCTAATGTCTTTTTCTTCCGAAGCCTTATGAATTCTGATGGATGGATTAGATACTACCTTTCAAGCTGTTCAAATAGTATTCGAACGGTTTCAACACTACAATTCATCACATAAATGCTGGTGTTCCCTGATGCTCAGTTTTGTCTCTCACCCTCTTTCTAATTTCTATAAATGATGCCATTCCTTCTTATCAAGCCATTCCTTAGCCGATGATGCTATCCTCACTTTCGTTGTCAAACTCACGTCCTTGCATTTCGGACGTAGAGAGGAACGGTAAGATATGTTAAACTCATTAAATTCCAAGAGCCAATGTCACTTAAGCGAAGCCCAAATCGAACCATTATCCATGAATGGTACGTGCATCGTCAAAGCCGATTTTCCATTCTCTGTTTATGTGTTACTGACAAAGTTTGTGGGAAACGATCACACATTAGCCGTGTTTTTTTGGAAGCTGTATACCCAGCCCAGTAGCATTTTACACACAAAGCAATAACAACACACCAAGTGGCGATAACTTTCCCAGTAGCAGCAAGTGAGGATAGAACTACACAAGTTGACCACGAGAGCGCGAAAAATCTCATGAATTAGCTCTTAGCCGATCGTATTTGTTGCTTTTCCTCGGTTTTGACATTTACAAACTGTCAAATGAAGAAAAAGAAATCGAGCCGCAAACCAATTGGTTGGTGCGGCTGCTACTGTGGATGAATCGTTTTTTTGATTGAAATGAGTATCATTATCAAAAAAACACGGCTATTCGGAGTCGCTAAAACTACTGAAAAATATCTGGGTTTCCATAAACGATGTATAAGTTATGTTACCCCTTGCGATTAGTCGCTCAAATCTTAAGTGCAATACTCACATCTGGTCTGGTGAACCAGAAACTGTTCTACACATTCTAGATTGAATCTAAAAGCATGCGCCAAAACTTACTGGCGACAGGGAGATTGTGAAGACTTGCTTGAATAACGAAGATATGTCTCCTGTCTCTTACTGTTTATTGGATTCTTTCACAAACAGCTTTCCAACGAATTAGACAGTTATATTCCGCCCCTTCGACATTTCATCCACAATATGCTTCAAATGCACATCAGTTTACCCTTAAGCATACATTCTTTAACATTTACAACTAATGTGAGTCCGTATCTCCTTGGTGTCTCCTCTTATTTCTTCAATTACCGTGTTCTAATTTAAGGGTAGTCATAATGTCTTTAGTGCTCGCTTATCATAAAAAAAAGAGAAGGAAAAATGCCCTAGAAGAGGCTACTAAAGATCTTCTTAAGTCGCTGTGTGTCTTTAACACATGAGTTTACTGTAGTCTCTAGGTTCTTAGAAGTTTTTAAGTTAGCTTGTTTATTTTGAAAGGCATGCAGCTGAGTTTTGCTGAAATAGGTTGATGTGTCGACTTAAGAGAAAGGACTGTTGTTCTTCTTGTAATCTTGTGAAGAGCTTCTGCAAAATCGATTACTCAGCCTGTTATCGTATCGAAGTGGCGGTCTTTTAGACCTAACTCACCAAAGAGGTGACTTTGATGTTCCCGAAGACTTTCACAATACGCTCTGAATAGTATTAGGTAGGTTAGATTAAGGGGGGCGTACAAAGGCAAGTGTGCCTTTGATGTGTCCAAGGCCGAACTTGCCTGTGTTCTTTACAAAAAACGAAGTAGGTTAGGTTATGTTAGGTAAAAGGGTTGACGGGAAAGGAGGTCCCTTCTCCGTCACACTTAGGTCAATGTAGACCCATTGTGAAGTATGTCTGAAGATTAAGACATTGGGAAAGTTGGTGTTGAATAGTCTCTAGTGGCAGTCCCAGTAGTGGTCCGTGGAACAGATACCAAGTCTGATGGCTATATACCTACGAGGCAGTGTACTGTCAATACATCTGTTAAGATGAGCATTCCCAGTTGGTTCTGTTTCTATGTATTTCCAGCCATAAGCTACGGTAGACAATGCAATCCACAATCTCTGGTGGAACAAAAGGTGTCTTAGGGATGTCTATTGATGCGTGTGAAGTGTATTTTCTGCATGAAGTGGATCCTTTTCTTCTCAGTTGGTCTGCTTTTTCATTGGCTTTGCTGTCTCTGTGTCCGGAAGTCTCAGTATCTATTCTTCATTAATGTTTGAAACCGCTGCGTTCAGTTGCTCCTGGTTTTACCAACACTTCCGTTCAACTGTTCTTCAACAAATTGATAATTTTTTCGAATAAGTTCGCACTACAACTCTTTTGCTTTTGAATAGTGTGATCCCTCTATTTGCATGCATTTTTATATTCCATTCATTCACAATCCTTATCATTTAGATGGTACGTTGTTTGAACCTATGTCAGCTCCATCTGACCACTCTCAAATGATTGGCAAATCCAACAATCACATGTTAGTTCACTGATGTTATGACAAGTTTCCTTCCGATATACACTCCTCCAAATGATATTTATGTTAACCACCATAGGTGTCTATAAATCCTCCTACTAAACCAAAGACGATTATCTTGGTACGTAATTAAATTCCATTACAACACAGATTACATTACAAACTATCAGAACTGCTAGGCACTTTCAGTTAACCATTCACTCAACTTGTTCACTCCCACTTTAAAGTACGAGTTAACCTGATCAAAGCATGCAACAGCCTGTGTTTGTCCCCTAATATCAATTTATTAACATTCTGCATATGATTATGGTAATTAGGTCATCATTTTTACAATTTTAACATTTATACCCTCCCCCCCCCCCTCCTTTGACACACGGTGTGGCATGCGATCGGACTGATTTATCAGCTTCTATTACAAAACAAACATTTGCCGCATGGTTAACCTGCACCGTGTACATACTGTGTGCTGCCCCATGGACTCTGATAAATACGTCATCGTAAATCATAAATTTGTCCGCTCTAGCCGTAAGTAAGAGAATTTGCCATTCGTGAGATACAAAGTTAAAATAATTCATTTCGGTTGCGTTGGCCGATTGTGTTTTGTTTTTTTGTCGCCTTATATGGATCAAAAAGTTTTTTTTTTTTTTTGAAAGTGAACACACGAACTGCGTCTTATGATCCCTTGAATGCACCATATACTCACACGAAACTCAAGTGCAAAATTGTCAAAATGAATAATTCATGGGAGTCCTACTGTAGTACCTCCCAGTGTCGTTTGATCCAGGAGAGGATGATTCCTTAGACCTAGGTTAGGTTTGGTAAGAGTGGTAGGTAGCATTTGACAGCCACGGTTGGAATAGAGAAGGTCAATTGTGATCCTACATGGATCTGTTATTTCTTCTAGAAAAATTACCGGCAGAATCTGCCGGAACTTACTATGAAGCTCTGAAGGCTGCTGTTGTGGAAGAAGCTGGCTCCTTAATAAGCTCTTCTTCGAGCTAAAAGGGCTGGGCACGTACAGAAAAGTTGGAGAATGGTTTTCCTTCTCCTCGCCCCTACACTTACTAACTTACTTAAAGTGGCGGTACAGTCCGGGGTGGACCTGAGCCTCAACCAACAAGCATCCACAGCCAGCTCCCTTCAGTTTCGCACGCTAATTGGTTGAGGTCCGCTTCAACTTGCGTGCGCCACCTGAGTCGTGTCTTCCTCTGCTGCGCTGTTCCTCGGGGCGGATTGGAGCATTGGTGTCCATCCGCTCTACATGACCCAGCCACCTCAGTCGTTGGACCTTCACTCTTCTGGCTAAGTCGATGTTGCTGTACAGCCCGTACAGTTCGTTGTTGTATCTCCTCCTCCACTCACCGTCTATGCAGACGGGACCGTAAATCACCCGAAGAATTTTCCTCTCGAGCGCCCTCATCCATTTTTGATAAAGTCCATGCCTCCGCGTCGTAGGAGTCACTTTTGTTGTTCGAGAGAGGGCTTTGCCTTCTTAGCCCAAAACAAGCAGCGATTAGCAGGGATTATTCTTCGTTTGATCTCAGCGCTGGTGTCGTTGTCTGAATTGATAGCGGAGCCGAGGTAGACAAAGTCCATAACTACCTCAAAGTTATATCTGTCTAGGGAGACGTTCTGTCCGAGACGTCGGTGTTGAGTGTCCTTTCTTCCTGACTTTGACCGTTAAACCCATCTTTACCACTTCCGTCTCAATACTCGCGAAAACGCCACTGACATCACGCTGCTTTCTTCCAACTATGTCACCTCTACAGCTTCTACAAAAATCATTGTAGCTTACTGACGTGTCTGTCAATGGTGCAGTGTCCCGTTATAACACCAATCCAATTTTTATCGAAAAGGTGCAGTTGTAGGTTGTGTAGGTGTAGGATGGACCTGTGGTGAAGTTCTTCAATACGAATGACTGCGCTGACTGCCACTTATTTGCTGAAGATGGCTTAGGGTGCCAGATGGAACAATATGTCCAGAGTAGCCATTGGGGTGGTTCTTAGGGTTCCACTGATACAAATACAGGCCTATCTTTGTACTCGGCAGAGATGGTTACGATGAATGACTTTATCCAGGGTGTTCCACCACACAATCACTGATGACGGATACCCACTTGCTTCCTATTGCTTTTTTGCAGCAGTACAAAGCTCTGGTGGGTCCCTTTACTTGCTCTAGAATATTGGGTTTCCAACTGAGCTTCCTGTCTTTAATGAGACCCAAATATTTCGCTTTGTTAGCAAATACAAGGTTACAAGGGTTGAAATGGGGACTACATAATTCAGTTTTTTGGGGATTGACTCCAAGGTCACATTCTTTAGTTTATTTAGAGAAAATTTGGTAGAAGACCTCTTATCGTATTCAGATGTTTCCCTGAGACAGCTATAGCAACATCGTTTGCGAAGGGAATTACTCTGCAGCCTTCCCCTTTCAGGATTAAGAGCAGTTCGTTTATAACTAGATTCTAGAGAAGAGGAGAATTCCTTTGATCCAACCAAGAAGAAAATGTATGTCAGTTGAAAGGATACCACCCTCAATCCGATGAAGGTGTGTTAATGGGCGATAACTGGGATCATGATTTAATCTGAAGCGGATGAGTTGCGTCTTATAGGAGTTGGCTACGTCTAAATATTGGAATTGGAAGCTGAACAACAAACGGCTAAACTATTATAACCTCTATATTGGATGACTTGTGAAACTCTGAGGTTGTCAATCCATGTACTATATGCAGGAAGCTATCAATACTCTGTAGCCAACATCGAGCTTACACCAGGATAGCGGATGAACTTGACAGGAAAGAGTTGGCACAACCTAGATCTTGGTTGTGCTCTTTATAGTGGCTCATGGACTGAAGGACCTTCACTTTACTGATTGCAGAAATCTGCTGAGATTCCTATCTTTCTTCTGTGCCGCATCTTTACAAGTTCCCATGGATACATTATGATTGATAAAATTGACATGCTAGAGATCCAAGTTAGTCTAAGGATACCCAGAAAAAATCAAGCATACCAACGAATGGGTTTTATAGCAATGTAGAGGGTAACAATAAGCCTGATGCGCTGGCTAGGATTGAATCCATTCTTACTGAATTTCTTGTGTAATTAGTGCTTATTTCACTAGGCCTACGATAAGCGAACTACATAACGGAGACTTGTTCTGGTAAGTCTTTAGAAAAAATTAAAACCTTGGGTCAGGATAGGTTACGTTAAGAAGATAGCCTGCTACCATGTGAATGCTTTACTCTGAGGCGTAAGAAGGTCCATTGTGATGCCTTCGTAACATAGTAGGCCTCTCTAAAATGCAGGGTCATTGCAAAGCAAGTTTCATACAGATTCTTGCTTTTCTTCTTCTCTGTAGTTTCTGCAGAATTCCTAAGGCGGCAATTGCAACCTCTTGGTCATCGTGCCAATGCTAAGTTAAGAAGCTTTCAGTACCTTTTTTCACAGGACTGGCTAGAAAGGTTACTTCTTTCTCATTACGCATGAGTTCCGCACATTCTTTGCCTTGTCCGTTCATCAATTTGTGGGCTTTCTTCGACTCCTATGCAACCAGGAACACAATAGACTTTGATAGACTTTTGCTGGATGGAATTAAGTGATTCGTGGCATTGATCGACGATTTTTGATTTGTTGAGACTTGAGTCTAAAGCCTTGATAGCTATGTCTACATAGATTACTATTATGTTTCAAGATACGCAGTCTATGGCAAAAATCACAGCGTGTGCTAGAAATATCTTGGGTGTATGAATAAATCATTACCGTTGTCGTCGTAGTCAGTTGCTGTCTCTTAAGCTGATTTCAATTTGTCTTCACTGGCTGCGTCCTCCGCAGCTCTATAAGATTCTCATTCAGAGAGAGTATCTTTGGTTTGAAGTTGTATCTTGAAGTGTTGTAGTGTAATAAAGACCCCTATCGCTGCAGAACATCTGATAAACCAGCAAGTAGGTGGCTGCTGATGAAACATTGTCATTTACAATTTACCTGGGAACAGGAAACCTTTTGTCCTTTTTTTTTATTTATACGCCTCAGCTAACAAATGTGGATGTCCATGTATATCCTTGTTAACACCTTCGTCGAATTGAGAGAGAGGTAAACATAGTTTTCTTCAATAAACCACGTTCTAAATTTTTCTTCTGCAAGCTAAACGCTTCCTAGTGACCCCAATGTGTATGTATGTGTATTCTGTTGACGTTGACCCATCAGTCCACCGTCACAAGCGATATTTTATTGACTCATTACGCATGGATGCTAATTGTTTGGGAGCATCATTTGAATGCAGATACATCGATCGATATTCATCATCACTCCCATTGGTTGGTGTTTCTTTTCATTTCTTTATCTTTTCTGCAGAAGATGCAAACGGCACACGGTAGTAGATAGATACAAGATGAAGCAAACATTTCAGATCGCAATCAATTCATTCCACGTGCACTTAGCAAGTCTCATTAAGATCATAGACATTGATCTGCTACCTGAGAGCGCGTTAAGGCGAGGAAAACTGTTTTTCTATTTTTATTTTGCTGTTCATCTCCGTCATTATCTGCTTCATAAAATCGAACCAACAACTTGGTGGGTTGATGAAGTTGCCATTTGACCACAATCGGAGTAGAGTTAGTACTCTTTAGGGAGAGCAAAACAAAGTTGATTCATTCATTGAACTCGTTGCTCCATTTCGTCCATAATTGGATAGCCTTTATCACAGACTTTGTAAAACTTTTGCTACATTCTACTACCCTTTTTCACTACAAACAAATGTCAGTAAGTGGCAGCACTGGATCCTCTATGTTTGTGTGGTTGCTAATTAAAAGCAAAAAACACGATCCTTGCTGGAGGAAACAAACCAAAATCCAACGAAGCCTGCGTAGTGTACACTACTTCTTTGAAAGATCTTAATCATCACCGCGCAAGCGGGTAAGTATCGCAAGAGTTTAATGTTCGCATAGATCACCTATCGGTGTGTGTACAGAGGAAGGGGTAACCCAACATCCACCATTTCAACACAACTACTGTATGTGTACAATCATTTCCCGGAAAATTGAAATATCTTCGACAGTTGATCTCACTCGATGACGGAAGAGAGAGAGAGAGTGAATAACTTCCCGGGCGGTGGCGCATTTACCGGGTCAATAGTTCGGTTTTGGTTCGATGGCCGGGACAAAAATCACCACGGGCCCACATGTTAATTTAGATCCAAGACAGGATCTGTGGCAGAGGCCATAGCAGCAGAACTGTATCGTGGGAAACTTGCTAATAAATTTCCAATAATTGGAAGATTGATAGTTTCCGAACGAAGGGCGGCAAGAAGAATCGAATGCAGCCCAATGTTGAAGTGGTTGAAGTTCCAGAATGTATAGGTATGTGGGCTCTTAAGAAATATACCCTTGGGGTGGGATTCTGGAACATTTTATGGTCTTGTGTGTCGCTCGGCGTCTTCCTGGATGAAACCGATACAATCCGTTCAATCCATCCAACCATCCATCCATCCATCCATCGCCAGACAGATCAATTTTATATCTTTCGATTGAGTCTCTCTATGTGTGTGTGTGTGTGAGCGACCGCCTGGATGATGATGATGAATTCCCTTTAAAGGCTTAGGCCAGGGTTATGGTTTTATTTTGCAGCAAACAGAAGCCATTCATTATCTGAAGATGCGATGGTAGCTCGTTGCACTTGTGAGATATATGAAATTAAGATGATTTTAGGGTTTGGGTCGATGGTGTATTGTTTTTTTTTTTGTTTTTTGGGGGAGTTGTGGGTAATTAAGTGAACGCGAGAGTTGCAAAAAAGTTGTGGGAAACAGAAGCAGGTGAAAGATGGGAATATGGATGAAAGATATTCTTTGGAATGTGGCGGAATTTAAATAAAGAAATTTAGATAGATCCGAGGTGAAATGCAGATGTAACTCAGAGACTACAGATAATATGGATTCAGCTACTTTACGGGGTCACGAGTAACTCAGGAAGGAAGGCTTACCACCAATTTATAATTGGCTTTTGGTCATTGGAGGTTTTCGTAGTACTGTCGCTGTTTCCATTGAAAGCCGTCAGTCATGGAGATAACAGATGCCAACTAGAATACTGCAATTTGGCGGAAATTAGGGCAGACAGCGCCCAAGAGACAATGCATCTAGAAAGGGGACCATATAGACGCTGCCAATCCTCCTAAATATCGCTTACATCTGCTGTATAGTGTGAATGCCTTAAACTTTCCGTCAACAACTGGATTGGTCCACGTCGGTGTAGCTTTAGGCCAGGAAAATTCACCACAGACCAAATTTTCACCTAAACGCAAGTCTTGGAGAAAACCCTGCCAAATTCTTTCCAAAGTTCGTGCAACTACTCGCACACGTTGACAAACAATGACACCAGCGCAGAGATCAAACGTAGGAAAGTTCTTGCCACTGGTTTTTTCTTTGAGAAAAGAAGGCAATTGGGTAGCTCTCTCTCGAATAATTGAAGTTACTTCGTACAGGAACCTGGTTACACCAGTCGTACTCTATTGCATCAAGGCATGAACTTTGCGACTAATGGATGAGGTTGCCCTCGCTTGTTTTGAGAACGAAATCCTTCGAGTGATCTATGGTCTCTTCTGAGATACAACGACGAACGGTTTGGGCTGTTTAATGACAATGATCGAGTCAAAAGAGTCCTTGCACACCGATTGAGATGGTTGGGATAGTGGATGCATACCTCACATACACCTCGTAGGGACGTCGCAATAGAGAAAGACTACGACTCAGGTGGCGATTGTAAGTGAAACCAACTTGGCAAGCAGAATTGTAGGCAGCTAACTAAAGATCGATCTTGGATATGACTGGAGACGTTTGTTGGTTTGAGATCCAGATCAACCGCGAGCCATCATAAGTTAATATTTCCACAAAGAACGTGGTTTCAAACGCTGCAAAGCCTGCGTCTAAGGTAAATAAGCCCAGTTACTGATGTAAGGACGGTTGTCTGTACTCGCAATGCCCGGTGTAAATGAAAACCTTGTTGCTTTGACTGAAAATGTTAAAGAAAGTTTAGGCTTGAGCTTTTCAATCTTTTTGCAATAATTGGACCTCCACATCTAGAAATATCTAACCGGCGAGACGCATTTCCATCTCTTTCGATATATAAAGAAGCAGACTGTCTGTGCCTGAAACAATAATTGTTAAGTTACCGGTGAAGGTGAACGATTATGGAGTGGGACATCTTTGTCCCTTGTCCCTTGAGTGGTTTTTGACTAAGGACATTCTTCCATCGGTGATACTTACCTCGATTTGTTTTATTTCGTTGTCCTTGCATTCGACAAAGTAAACATTGAATTAGAACTCCAGGGTAACAGCAGAAGGATTGTTTACTTCTGTCTAAGAACGGGCTGAAATGTCGGGTGATGATACCAATCGTTAGATCTCACTCAAAACTGTTCTCTTTTTCCTCTTCTCTTTGCTTGAGGCAGTACCAGCTTAGTCCTTACTTGCTGAGATGTTTTAAGGAAGAGCATAGAAATTATGGATTTCCAAACTCTCTAAGTCTTCTTGATGCTTGGGATAACACATTTCTAGACGTCGAATTTTATATTAAAACCAAACTTGCAGAACTTTCCAAGACCTATATACTTGAGCTACTGATTTCAGAGTTTTAACCATGAGACTGTCAACGTTCATAATGTCCTAATCATTTTTGTAGGCTGAATGAGGACTGCAACATCGATTTGAATATTGCCTCAGACCTTGGAAGTTAATTCAGGTTCTGGTCTTGTTCTCTTTTTTTGTTTTCCTGAACTATTCTTTTAGGGTGTGCCTCCCTCTATTCCACAGAATGGTGCAGGGTCAATGAAGGGTTAAGCTGGTCCTAGTCTGCTGCTTCGTTATCCTCAATTCCGATGTGCATAGGTATCCAGTAGAGGATAACACTGTTGTTCCTGCCAAGCTCGTTGAGTAACATGGGCCTCAAGTCTTTTGATACATAGCTGCTTGACTGTCTGACATAATCACTCACTGTCAAGATGGATTTGAACACGTCTGTTTATATCACATATTTCGGTTTGAAAGATGCTGGTGCACTTGTCCATGGATTCGGATTGCTTTGTTCTAGGTCGTGTCCAACGCGTGGCGGAAACCTGCATATCAGGATGCCTTCGCACAACTCCAACTGCTGCACTTAATGTCATCTTGGGCTTACCACCACTACGAAATTTCATTCGAATGGAAGCTAAATTAGGCATTCATCGACTTTTCCACTCAAGCAACCTTGACCTGAAATCCCACAGGGGAGGGCACTTGTCCTTGCTTGAAACATTGGAGCAAGATGCATGCCTCCAGACAACATGCTACCCGAATACTGCTTCAACAAGAATTTCTCAATAGCTATCCCTTCAAGGGAGGACTGGGAGAACCACAAACCCCAAACATCACCTTCTGACCTCGTCTGGTATACGGACGGATCTAAAATGGAAACAGGAACTGGTTCCGGAATTTTTGGAGAATCAACAGGTGCGAACTCCTCAGTCAGCCTTGGTGAATTCGCGTCCATATTCCAAGCCGAAGTCTTTGCCATCAACCAATGTGTGAGACTGAATCAGTCCTCTCACATCGTGGGGAAAATCATATTCATCTTTTCAGACAGTCAAGCTGCCCTAAAAGCACTCGACCCGCCTGTAATCAAATCCAAATTAGTCCTAGAAACCCGCAAAATTATTTCGGACCTTGCTAGGAACATTATGGTCATTCTTCACTGGATTCCTGCACATAGTGGATTTGCGGGTAACGAAAGGGCAGACTCACTGGCGACAGACGGTGCGGCAACAAAACTCTTTGGACCCGAACCCTTCTGCGGGGTCAGCAAATCACTCTTCGCGAGACATGCAAAAAGTCTTTGCATGTAAGAATCTAGAGAATCCTGGCTCAATACACCAGGACAAGCATGTTTAAAACTGCTATTCCCGGTACCGTCACAAAGAAAATCAAAATTCATTGTGAATCTCGATAGGAGTAACCTTAGAGCACTACTTGGACTTTTCAGCGGTCATTGCTGCCTGAACCAGCACCTACATCGCATGAATCATACAACAGATTCAAGCTGTAGACTCTGCCTGGAGAGTGAGGAGACCTCTCTTCACATCTTAACGGAATGCCCAGCTCTTTTTCAACTCAAAAAAAGAATACTAGGCAGCGAATTTTTCTCTACTCAACAGCTTGCTGCCATCCATCCAGAGAAGTTCATTAACTTCCTGACATCTTCTGGAGTGAAACAACTCATCTAGAAACATTAGGCTGTTCAGCTCTCCCTAACAACAATAATAATAATAATAATAGGTCCAAATATTTCTGTTCCCGCTCTTTCTTTAGCTATACTTCAGCAGTTGCCCATTCTATTTGTTGTGGATTCATTGCTCCAGTCCTTGTTGCTGAGCTTCCAAGGAAAGTTGTTTACAAAGTTGAATTTCCTAATGCCGTCATCTCTGGGGATTGTTTGTTTGAGGAGTTCATGTATCTCTGCCTTCCGATGCTCTCTTGGAGTATTGTTATTTTCGCTGTTACAATGTGCAGGGGAGTGACATCCAGAAGTACCCTCATTGTTTCGGTTCGACACGTTTAGATGCCCAGAGCCGTACCAGACTTTTCACTCTGTCGAGTGTCTTCCTTGTTTTGATTAGACTGGTCCATTTTGCCCACTTATGTGTTCATTCGTCTCACTATATCCATTTCGTAATGTTGGGGCTGCATTAATAGCACAGTCTATTGCTACGTCCCTCCCGAATCTAATTCTTCTTCTGTCTTCAAAAACAAATTAGGTCACCAATTGCTAATTTAACAGTTTTAAATCGATGATTTACTACTACAATATGCATTGTTTGTCATTATCCCCTTCGAAGCTTGGTTGTATCTCATTAAAATGAAATTTATTTTCCAATTGCCAACAGCATTCCCCCCCTCCCTCCCAATCACAATCACAACCACAACAACCCACCGATTGTAGCGACTTAATACTTAATAAAATTATATTCACCGCAAGAGAAACCGCCATTCGATTGCGGTTTGTTTTTTCATTGTTAAACAAAAGAATGTCTAATTTTTTTTTTGCTCCAACAACAACACAGTCTTCCATCTTTTGAATAGCTTTTCCATTTTCATTTTTAGCACCTGCATTGGGGAAAAAAAAAAAAAAAAAATAAAACGAAAATAACCTTCAACTTTGTCCGCCGCGCGCACACGATGATCAATAATCGGCCATCAATAGACCTTTATCCCCCACTTTTGCGGGAGGAATGGGTGTCTATGTATGCGCACCTTCGGTGTGTAGCATAGAGGCGAGCTAAAAAGGCCGAACGTAATTTGTTTTCACACAACATAATCAAAATGATAACCCGTCTTTAAATTGGATCTAATGATGATAAACGCTTTTGTAGCGCGCGAAGCTCGAGCCTGATGGCCGGCTTATACTACGACACGGTTCTTGAGCTGAATCAACAGCATTCCATGGCGTGTAAAAGATATTCGATTAAATACCCCCATCGAACATGAACTCCTTCGCTTCTACGGTTCGGTTGGATTCTACTGCCATCACCATCATCATCATCAGCAGTATTATCGTCATCAGGAGTAACATCCAACCTGCTGTTAACCCGAAAGCCGCCTCCACACAGCGACTACTTCGACTATGAGTGAGAGTGTGGAGTGTTTAGGTACAAAGGCCTTTTAGTATCTGTCTCCCTTGCTCTGTGCACTTTTCACATCAAAATGATTATTATTACGAAGTGAAGCGAGCGAACAAAAAAGTATCTCATAGCTATTTGGACGTAAAATACCCGCGACCGGGACGTTTTAAATCAACGATAATGAGATAGTGTGTACGCGCGCGTCCCAAATCACTGAGCACTTTCTTGTAGCGCGCGAGAGAGAGCAGCGTTTAAAGTAAATCGCTTATGATCATTGATTATATGCCGTTTAAGCCGTTTAAGTTTTGTATCTTTTGCTGGATTTCCTTCTTCTAACAAGGATCTGCACACTGAATAGCTGAATCCTCCCGGAACTCTTTGATGGCGATGATGATGATGATGTCATGTCTGGTCGTTCTCGGCTCACATACACTTTAAAGAGCAATGAGCGCGCAGAGTGGAGTTAACAGTCCATTTAGCGGGGTGGCATGTAACAGGCGAATAATTTGCATAATTGAATAAATTTGTACAGATACTTCGAATCGAGTTGAGTTGTAACCATTCATCATGGTGCACTTGTGACATTCCAATTACACCTGTTCAGCTTCTAAATGTGAAATAAAGTTATTATATAGGTGATAGTTGGTGTGAGTGGTGGGTGCACTCTCACAGGTGGAACGAGGAAGTCCACGCTCTGCTTGAGATGAAGTTTATTTACCTATACAAGTTGTTAGCTTTGTCCGGAAGCTATTGGTAGCTTGGTCAAATAAAATTGTTCTCATGACACTCTTGGCTGGAGGTGCTAATGGTAAAGTAAATGGAAGGTTTTGGTGAAAGCAAATAAATTCAGTTCGTCGCTAAGAAATTGTGGATTGTGGAACCAGTGGAAACATTTTAGTGATCTGATATCGAAATTTTCATTGAGGCATGGGACCGATGCGAAGTTGAGCTAATTTTTGATACCTGTTTTGATTCATTAACGTGCGTGTCATGTGTCATAATTTTTCTAATTTTGGGAACTGTTTGGGCATAGTTCCGTCTCGAATCGCATCATTCGTCTTTGCTTCTGAATTTTGCGATCTCCTATCAGGGATCTTTCGTCTTTATCGATGAACTGTGTCACTTGCTATCACTGATTTGCTGTCATCAACTTACTGTCACTGACTTGTGCCTAGGACTTCAGTCAGAGACTTGATTTCAAGGCAAAGGTTGTTTTTGCAACTAAAACTAAGATAGTTGGCTGGAATCGGCATAAAAGGCTAACTCTTCATCGTTTCTGACTACTTAGCCCTTTCTCCAGTAAAGTTCGGCAGGAATTCTCATCTAAAACTTCGTCTCGAATGCCAAATACCATTGTTAGATAGTCACAAGGCCGTATGTCGCTGCTAATCTCATATCTCTGAGCCTAAGTCCACAGTTGTTAATCGTCTGCTTTTACAATAAAGGTCCAAAGGAATTAGATTTAGCAAAGTACCTCTGGATCTTGGGGTAGATTTGAAGCGTGTGGGTTCTTGAATTTTCAAATTAGACTTGTCCATCCTTAGAGGAGAACTGATTTCGATTTCTGAGGAGTTAACCAGCAGACTGTTATGTACCATCACTTATGTATAAGATTGCTTCCCATGGACTTATTTAGAAAGCAATCGTTAGTGGTCGCTGCTACTTTAAGGCTTACGATACTGGGTCGAACTGGTTTATGTAAGGTTGTAGTGGCTGCCAGCTAAAGCCAGCATACTAAGACCGTGAAAGGTCCATTGTGATACCACAAGGTTCAGGAGGGATCTCCTTACCTACTCGCTGAACCAAATGAAGCTCCTGATGAAGCGAAGGACGTTTCTGACATCTGCGTTTATCAGATCGCTTAGGTCGTTAAAGCAGAATTGTCCCAAGTAGAGCCTTCTTTCCCGGAAAAGAGCTGGGCAGCTATATAGAGGGTGGAGAACGGTTTCTTCATCCTCTTCGTCCATGCAGCTTCTACAAAAATCGTTTGAATGCACAACAAGCCTTGTTGCATGCTTGCCTATCAGACAATGTCCCGTGTTGACATCTGTTGAGAGAAATTATATTCCAAGAACGTTTTAGATCCAGCTTTGGCCAAATCTGTTTTATCCGTGGAACCACGTGTCCACCTAGACTAAGTTTACATGTAGCGATCGGTATACCCAAGGTTCCTTTATCTGGAAGCATAGGCTTAGTTGTTCCATATCTGGTGAGTTCGTCTGCCTTACAGGTCACTTAAATACCTCTATGACCCGGTACCAAGGACATAATCGCTGTTGACTGTCTGAAATTATGCGGATGTCTGTGGCAGATACCACGTGTTTCCTTGGCCAAGATAAGATGTCCTGGTACAATGATTTAAAGGATGGAAAGAGGGACTGAGACTAACACCTCCACCTACACCGTCATTGGTCTTTCATCCGTTCGGTGTAAAACGGGATCGAATTATCTTCCAGAAATGCCTCTTCCTTCCAGAATGACCAGGAGGGAGTGGCGACAAGGGTCAGACTAATAAAATATGTTTCCACGATACCTTTTTTCATTCCTAAGCTAATGCTAGTCACAGCCTACAAGTATAAGGATAGTTTCAGCACTAATCGTAGGCTCTGACAAAACATAATTGCAAAGTTCGCACTTCGGAAGCTGCTGAAGCACTTTGAAATTCACTATTGGGGTTCCACAGGGTCACCTACTAGCAACAGTTTTTATTTCTGTTAGTCACTATCGGACAACAACGCCACCTAAGTACCTTCTCAACACCAAAACAATCTCTCACAAGCATTTACGAATCTATTTCACTTAGTACATCATTCGATCAATCAATCGAATCGGTATCGGTCTAACATTTAACAAAACTTTATGGACGCACAAAGTGTTGTTGTTGTTAACAAAACCGTAATGCGGTTAATTGCTTCATTAAAATAAAAACAACAATACTATCTGTGGCCATACTTTGTGGGCCCATTAAGATGCTTCACATTCCTTTAATAAGATTCTCATCTCTCTCTCTCTCTCTTTACAGATTCGACGCAAATAAATCAACAAAAGGTGCATCCAAACTGCGGCGGGATCTAATCAATGCGGAGATAGCCAACCTAAGAGATTTACTGCCGCTGCCACAGTCAACGAGACAGCGGTTATCGCAGCTCCAGCTAATGGCGCTGGTGTGTGTTTACGTCCGAAAAGCGAACTACTTTCAACAAGGTGAGTCACTTATGGACGTGTGTTCGGTGTATCTGCGGTGCCGTCAAGCCGCCACACGTTCCTCTTGGTTTTAATTTTATTTATTTAGATTTTCAATTGAACTGGACATGGTTGGCTTTGGAGAGACGGCGGCGGCGTAGCCTCACCCCTATTTGTTGGAGACAAGTGTGTCTCTTTGCAGCAATTAGATGCAAAACAATTGCGGACGTTGAAATAGGAATCTGATCTGTTGCAAATGGCTAAGAGTAGCGTGAGAACTAATTGAGCAACCGACTTGGGTCCGAAGGAACGCGGATCTTTTTTCAGCACAAAATTAGCGAATTATGTCACAATGTGGTGTGGTTCATGCTATCGACGACGACGACGACGACGCAGGGAAATGCTCTAGCGAAAAGGCGGCTTCATTTCATCATGGAGTTGGATGTAATTCACCCAAGTGATGTGTCTTAAGTAGTATTTATTGCTGTCAGTGCTTTGGAACTGGTGACTTGTTGATCTGCTACCAGATTGGACTGTGGAGGCGAAGGAATGTTTGAAGAATTTAAAATTGATTTGACAGTCGAGCTGGTTGACACATTTTTGCTTGTGCGTCTGTCATTGCACATTTAATAGATGCAATGGCGCCTTGGTGATCGTCCTTAAGTGGCGTCTAGAAGGATTACAGTTCAGAGTTTATGCAAATCATTTCAAAAACTTCAAAAGGAATGAAGAGCATCAACTGTCTCCCTGAACAGGGTCCATAAACAACACAACATCAATCTTCCTCTTTCTTCGTTTACAAGCCATTCTAGATACCCAACCCAGTTTTGACCTCACACTTTGTCACTCAGCTGAGTGGGATAGATAAATCAGTAAACCACAAGCAAAAAGGTGAGAAAAGTTATGAGATTCGTTTTCCTCTTACCGCTGCCGATGGAGGGAGGATGCATGGCAGAAAAAGGGAACGTTGCACCTACCAAAGGAAAAACAAACAGCAAAATTCGAAACCAACTTTGGAGTTGAACGGACCCACCCAAGTCATGCCATATGCATCCTGCATACTTCACAGATTGTTGCACAATGTTCACACATTTTCACACCTTTAAAGGGGCGAATTTAGGTCCACACCATGGACCCCGAAAACAGCACACAACAATATGACTTAATACGTTCTACGAGAGTAAACGATTTTACCTTCCCGGAGTGCAACCACTATCGACTCACACCCAACATGGACGCGATGAGAAATTCCCAGGCAGTAGCAGCAGCACCACTGGCGACGCGACTCGAACGAAAAATAATCCAGTGAACGAAAATGAGTTTGACTGCTCCGCCAGATAAGGCCGACACAAAAAACATGCATTTAGCGAAAGATACAACCGCTGATAGTAGCACGATGCTGCTGCTTGCCTGGTTTAGTTGCTCTTCCTACTGCAGGAGCGACTTGAAACCACGATCCACCAGCAAATACATACACATACTCGTACTTGTACTCGACGTCTGCTAGCTAAAAGCTGTGAAATCCATATCGCTGGTGTTGGCTTGGCTAAAACAATGTGAATCACCCTCGCGATATCTTAAGTTGCCAAAGTTTGACAGGCTATCTGGAGCGATACACCGCCAAATGCCAGAGATACGTGGAATGGAATCCCACACAGGATGTTTGCCAGAACTGAAACCTGTAGCCTGGCTATGACATGAAATCATCTTCTAATATCATCTCTCAAGGCTGACTGTGACTATATGCTTGTGTTTGTGGTGACAATGCGTGGGTGGATGGCCCCCTTTGGGCTATCAGCGTTCCTTGATCTGAATGCCACCATCGGAGAACGAGAGCGAACAGAAATTGCTCTTAATTAAGAGACCTGCGTTCTTGACATCACATTGATTGAAGACGTCAGATTAGCGCAAGTAGGCTACACAACATCGGCGCGAACATTTCGTCATGATGTCGTCGAAGATTGTCATCGTTTTTTTTGTTTTTCGGGCAGGCGAACAAGTATTTGAGGGTGTGCAGGATAAACAGGAATAAATGGGAACAGAATGTTGTATGCCCTGGAGGAGTATCAGTTGAAGCAAGTTTGCTTTCGATCCCACGGTTTGCATCGATGACATTGGAGGAGTTGGATGACATGTTGTCAAATTTTTCATTCCTGATAATGAGGCTATTAGTCAATCGTTTGAGCACTTTTAAGCCTCCAAGGGTAATTCGACGACTGTAACTGGGTGTCAAATGAAAGCGATGGAGACTCTGGTAAGGCGGTTGGTAGGTAAATGATGGAATACCTCAGGGATCAGTGATTAGGTCATATGAATTCAATCTATATTCGTATAACAGCTACTCCCCTCAAGAAGCACAGTCTTTCTATTTGGAGATCTTGGTACCATTGGGTTTAGAAATGTCCAAACACCTCGTGTAGATAGCAAAATTGGTAAAAATGTCTCACAAACACTGAGTGGGTGCAGTAGAGATCAGACTCAGAAAGAAAGGCCAACAAATCAAGAAATGGTTGAACCCTTAAGCTCTGTCCTTGAAGATTGTGCTTTGCCTCCACCAGTACTTGAGAGCTTTGAGCGCTAGATTATCTAGATGTAGGTGAGTTCGTCCTCCCTTTTGGTGCTTTGATGATGCCTTTTGACCGCGAATCCAAATGGTTGCTTTTTTTTTATGAGTAAAAAGCTATTTTTGACTTTTAAGACGGCCCAAGGCAAGCTAAGACCAAATTTAGAAAAAAATAGAAGCGAAAGGCTGTTTCTTCTATCACAGCTTGACTTTCAAAAGGTATTATCCTTCGATGAACTCTGCTGAGAGCTTATCATCACGCTTGCTTAGTAAAAAGATTATTTTTTGCTTAAAGAAGGCCCTGCGTAGAGGGTCGTGTTTAAGGGTTTTTACTGGGAGAATAGCTTTAGCTTTGTATAGGTTCTGAGTACGCTAATAGTGCTTGGTTCGATAAAGCAAGATTGTAAATCACGCGTTATCCCAGCTCTCTTGACGGTTTTATGTCTGAGAACCCAAGTGAGGGTGTTCCTCTTAAGAGGAGCAAACTGCTTTAAGAAATCATCTCTTCTCAAACGTGGACTTACAGTAAAAGGAGTTTAATATTTGTAGCACTGCCTGGCTGTTTGAAAAGCTTTTAATGTCCAATCTTAGGAAGTTGTATGTAATAGGGGTTCAACATATGGTAGGTTGGTAGGGGTGGCGGTTCAACATGAAACCCAAGTAGCACTAGGTGTGCCTTTTGTTGCCACGACTCGTGTGACCTGGTTGATGATGTTATGTGTGTGGGACAGTCGGTGCCTAGATCCAGCCTATGAAGTTAAGAAAGAGAATGATATCCCTTATCCGTTTACCCGAGATATTATTAAGGTCGTCGAAGAATGGTTGGATTAGTGCACGCAGTTTGGCTCTTGCAAGTGCCGGACATTTGCAGAGGAAATGGGAGAGGGTTTTTTTTTTCTCATTTTCGTTCCCGCAACTGCGGCAGTGAGGGGTTGTAAGGGATACCTAGTTTGGCCACATAGACTCCGATTGGCCAATGATCCGTGACTATCGCCGTGATTCTGGCGATGTCTGAACGAGTTCTGTTAATTAGGTGTTTTGTTCTGCTCTTATCATAGGTCGGCCATATCTTTCTTGATATGGCATAGTTGGCTAACGGTTTGCCTTCTATAAGAAGTTTGAGTGGATTTGTCCTTTAACCGCTCCTAGCAGGATATGGACCCTTGCTGCGAGTGAGGCATGTAGGGCTGAGCCCTGCCTGGCCAGTTCGTCAGCACGCTCGTTTCCTTCTATGTCACTGTGCCCTGGAACCCAGACCAGTGTGACCCTGAAACTTTCATTGAAGTGAGCAAGCTCGTTCCGGAACTTCTGAGCCAGGTTGGAGGATATGGTAGCCGAGTCAATGGCTTTGATAGCGGTTTGGCTATCCACAAGGACAGCCAATGTTTTGTTTTTGCGTTGTGTCGCGCCCGAGCTGCGTGCAAGCCTCTCGAATTGCCAGTAGTTTCGCCTGGAAAACGCTTAAGGAAAAGGATAAAGGAATGCTGGAGTGACTTAAGTTACCTGAGACAGAGTTCCCATCTTTTCGGGTTGGATTTTGAAATATCTGGACGGGTGGGGTGATTCAACGTTTAATAAGCGATGAAATTTTATTCCGAATGGCGTTCAAGCATGTGGGACTAACAAAAATGGAAATTGTTCAATCTTTTCTGACGTTAGGCCTCAGATCTAATCTTGAGCATGGGTATGAACTATGAAGTTGAAGCAGTTTTGTCAAGAGTGGATTCGTAATGAGTTTTTGATCTAAAGTGACTCTTGTTACGATTATCGGCTTTAGGGAGTCTGGCGAAGCGTTTCCTCATTCAAAAGAAAGTTTTACTACCTGTGACCTTAGTACCTAGTACCTTAAAGACGGTACTATTCCCCTTGAACCTAAGTCTAACAGTCCTGTACATCTCTTGATTGCCAACAATATTGCATTTGCATTTGCATACTCCAATCTCTTACAGCAACCATCTCTAATTCTATTTTCTTCTACAATGACTTGTCAATTTTTGCACTCTCCACTGTACAACTTTCAAGCCACCCCCTTCAACTCTGCTGCACCTCTGCAGCTTATTAAGAAAATATTAACAACTTGGTAGTGAAAATAACAAATTATTGATAACAAGACTGTGTAAAGCACCTTTTAGGAGCACATATGGTCCACTTTTTCAGCGTTTTTCACACAACACTAGCCAGCATGCGGCTGTTAATCTCCACCAATCTGCTAATGCTGTCTAACTACCCCAATAGCTTCCCAGGATAGGTGGCCCCTTGCACGGTCACCGCGCACAATTGCTTGCCAAGCGTATTTACAATAATATGCTTAGGTCGCGGACGATTAGTGCAATTTGGTCCATTGGGGCACTTACATACACACACAAACAGTAAGGAGGCACAGCATATGGATAAAAGAAAATAATTTCACGAATTGCTTCAGCAAACTATTTCTATCCGCATGCATAGATTGGAGGAGTACCACGCCAGAGGAGGATGATACCCTCGGTACACTTACACCAACCGACCAACCTTACTCATCCGCTGTGTAATTACGGAAATTGTTTTTCAAATTAGTGGACATATACATCCCAGAAATGGTAGAGATCCCGGGTAAAGGTTCAAACGCAAAAGCAAAACGGAAAGGAAGAGCCAACGGACAGACAAACTGTTTGGTTAGCGCTTTGATTGCTGTGCTCATCGGCGCTGGATAGGATGTGAATACTACTGCTCGCTGGCACTGGCACCAGATGCTAGATACGCGAGAGAGCGACCTACTATTTCTGTATGAACATCGACAATAATAACAACAAAAACAGTGGGTGACGGAGGGTGGAGGAATGTACACTATGGTGCGAGTGAGTGCCAGTTAAAAGATAATTGTGGTGGATACACAAGGGTCTGCTGCGTTTTGCTAGCGTAGACGGTACACATTGGGCCATTCGCCGTCGTCGTCGTCGTCGTCAGTGTTCAGTGTGGTGAAACTCATTTTTGAAAATTAGTTTTTGTGTTGCAAAGTGGAGAGATTCTGTATCACAGATGGTATACGAGGAATTTGGTAATAAGATTCCGACATTAGCAGTGAAAATCTCGATGAGAGAAATCGCATAATGAGGATGATCTAAGCTTGGTATCTTGGACAATGAGTAAAGTGAAGATCAGTCAAAAGTCTGCACACAGAGTGGATGAATAGCTACTTTATCGATTTACATACAAATTGGCTGCGAATAAGGAACATTCGTGTTGAAAATTGGTTGGAAGATTCTGTTCAACGGCATGATCAAGTTTCCGTACTTTTGGCCAAAGCTGGGGATCAGAAGTATGGATCCGTGGTAAATCCAAAGAGTTTCAACGCGAAGACTACACCTTGTTGAGTATGGACTACCAAATTCAAGCTTCGAGATGACAAAAAAGAGATTGGTTCTGTTCGAAAGATCAAACCAGAATGATCGCCACAAGTAAGATAGAGAAGTTGTTTAAAGTATGGTCGTTGGACACCGGCTTGAGTCAGCGGCACACCACTCTGGGAGCGAAATTCCCCATGAAAAAGTTTCCCAATCGTTTGGAGTCGGGATGTCGTTAGAGAGCATGGTCCCTCACAGTCTGCCTATTCCTCTCTGGTGAGGAACTTTTTCTTGGAGATCAAGTAACATATCCATTTTCGCTCATCTACTGGTTGTTCAGTGGCTCATTTGACCCCAGCTTCAGAGCACATTTTGTCCCTGTTTTCCTTCATATTATGAACGAGCACTCCTAGCGAGGGAATCATTTCAATGGCTGTGATCAGGAGCGCTTTTTACTTCTGTGTCCTAGTCCTTGTCCTAGTGAAAGGCTGCAAATAGACAAACCGAAACTGAACCGAACTACAGCACTTAACCTTTTCATGATCTGGGGGACTGTATGGGTTACTTTATCTAGATTTAGACAGCCACTACATTGAACTTGTGCTAAATACTCTGAAAGAACGGACAAAGTCAGACCGGCACGATTTCTTGGCCCTTACCTTTGTAAGACTTCGCTATAATCAGAGAACTGATGAGGGCGGCCATGGTGTAGTGGTTGCATCATCGCTTGTCACGCTGAAGGTTCCAGGTTCGAATCCCGATGTCACAGAAAAATAGTCTGTCAATTGCGAAAAAAGTTGACGTCAACTTTACTGTATAGGTATAACACTGGCAGTAGGGTAGGCAATGGCTTAAAATTGTTGATCGTACTAATGCCATCGGGATGTTTGAAAGAAATACTGTGAATTATAAGCAATAGCAACAGAACCAATAATTCTTCCCAGTCATTCTGGACACCACCCTCGGAGCAAAAAGACTGAAACCTAATATCACCTGAGTTTCCAAATCACTACACCAACACTAGCGATGTCTGAATAGCATCATAAGGGTATTCATAACCCCTTTAGCGCTAGTGAATTATAAAAAAAAAACCCAGAAACAGAGCTAGAACGCATTGGATCCATTTGGATTCTAGCGAAACTGGAACGCCGTTTCCTGGTAACATTGAGTCGGAAAGATGTACTAGTTGTCTTCTGCCTTCGCACTGGAAACTGTGCCATTGGAAGCATCAAATCTTTGCTTTGCGAATGTCTTATTCTACACAACAGAAGACTGAAGATCCTTGGTAGTCACTCTTTCAATGACTAGACAGACTTGATTTGAAGGATCTTCTATTTTTCGGCGATAGGGGTTCCTAGCAACATCTATTGTGCTTAAGGAGAGTCTCACTCCATATACGTTATGACATTTTTTATTCGAGAGCTTTACGATAGTCTTGTGTCTGACTGTGAAGACTGAGAATATGAATGGTCATAGCAAAGGAGTGGAATGGAACTGTTCCCAAATTCAGATCGATGATCAAGGAGAACCTCAATGTGGAGTCGCCTGCATTGAATGGAAAGGGGAAATGACATTTTAATTTAGAAGTGAACGTAAGCTTACCTTACATTTGAATGTGTATTCGTGTAGTAGGACTTCATGAACAGTCTGTTTTACGTATTTCGAACAGAAATTGTGTCAGTTCTCAGCTTTGTGGGCTACGATACCCTAAAAAACTCATTACCCAGCAGATGCATCTAAGAAAAGTGATTTCATAAGCTTGATCGTCGACTGATTGGATATGACAAATTGTTGGTCATGATGTAGTCAGTATTACGTTGGACTATGAGTTCTATCTTGACGTCAGTTGTTTACAGACATCACTGATGACATTCGAAGATTGGCGCGTACTTACTTGTGTCACATGACGCATTTCATCTTTGTTGTATAGCCTTTCTGAAGCTTCTATAGCCCATGTGAGCAGTCAGTGACTAAGGTATCTATTACCAATTGCATTGCAATTTCATTTCAATGAGTCTACTCTGTCGATCGATTGGGAAAACATATAATCAACGATTTCCTGATCTCAAAAATTAACATAACCACCGACTGTTGGATGATTCAGCGAAACAAATTGAAGACCAATCTTCACCATCATTGTCGTTGACTGTATAATAATTGTGTCATTGTCAAATGTGAATCAGGGTTGAATTGGCAACATGCTCATCATCCTATCAGCGGCTATCCATCCATTAGGGTGGGGTTGCGCATCTAGGCAATTATCTCAGCAACAGTGTTGCCCACCACACACCGCTCATTGAATCATCAAGGACGAGCGCACCAGTGTAATTCATTCAAATCGCATCTAAACAATTATTTTTCATTTTTCATCCACACCTCACCCAAGTGTATCTTTGTATATCTGAATGGAACTACGAGTGTGTGTATGCATTTAGATATCTATCGAGGCGCACCTTGTACACTTTTGTATCGAGCTGTGTGGAATCAACCAGCGAAAGGAAGAGCAATTTGTCTGCAGTTATGTCTATCACATACAACCGATCGGATGAACTTCCTAGATCGTCTTTCAATTAAATTAAAAAAAACCTGGTGTGTGGGTGGAGGTGGAGTTGCCTTGCAGATATAAATCTTCACCTCACTCTTCCCGAGATGTCTTGTCACTTCACCGAAACTTTTTCTCTCTGTGTGTCAACAACAATTCAATGGGTAAAGACTTGCATCCGAGATCCATGGGAAAATCTAAGGGAAAACCACTTGCGCACGTTAATTTGCATAAAAGTTGTTGTCTAGCGGTCTGGGTGTACGGTTCCGCTTGGGTATGCCAGATCAATTATAATTACAAGCGAACAACTTGATTCGAACTAATGACGGGTTTTGTGTGCTGGTGGTAATCCTCACCGAGATTATGAATGGAAAATTAACATCGACTGGTTGGAGTTGGAGTTACTCACTCGGATTTGTCAAACGAGCACAAGGACTAGGGTGAGGTGCTTCTATAAAAATTCTTCGTTGCAAGTATCTGGATGAATAATTGCCTTTATGAGGCAGAACATTAGTGAAACATTTATTTGCAATGTTAATGGGCAAGGTGCACTTCTATGAATGCTTTTATGCATTAAATGATTCGCCGACATGTTACCTATGTTGTCATTGAAATAGAACCTACATGTACACCTGGCCTTTAGCTCGGTTTGGTGAAATGTTCTTGGGGTGACTTGCAACCATCTGCCATTTTAATAATTTTTTTTAAAGCTATACATGGAATAATCGAATAAGAGTCCTATTCCAGTGGCATTTGACAACTCAAGAATGTCAAAAGGCATTTCGACACAACTTTACAAATTAGAGGCTTCAGTCTTGAGCTCGGTATTTGTTTGTAGTTTGTGAGGCGAAACTTGAGATTTCACAAAACTAATTCACTAATTCACAAGCGCTTAAGGGATTATAAATACCCCTTTGATGCTATTCACACAGCGCTAGTGTTGGTGAAGTGATTTTGAAACTCTGACGGTATTAGGTTTCAGTCTTTTTGCTCCGAGGTTGGTGTCCAGAATGACTGGGGAGAATTATTTATTCTGTTGCCTTTGCTTATAGTTCACAGTATTTCTTTCGAACATCCCGATGGGCGCCTTGCGAGATAATACGGTCTGGTGGTATTCCAATAATGGCAAATAATTGCATCATTAGCAGATGAATGCAATTTAAATTGCGCGTACCTAATGGCACATAGATACTTTTAAGTTTTGTGCAGGCACTGCTTCCTTTGTTCTTATTTCCATCTAGACATTGTAGTGCTGAAGGTGTAAGATGACATTCTATACCATCTCTTACTCTTCGTCCAAAACTCGAAACTAACAACTGGTGTATCAACATGTACACACCAATTACTCAGATCATAACCACCACTCATTTACGCGACCATGCTGATGTAAGACAATCGAATTTATTAGCCGTACACCATTTAACACAACTCTTGTTGTGTACCCTTCCACCGGAGTGACCTTTTCACTAAAATGGCATACAACCTGACGTCCGTTCTGCGTCGAATTTTATACATCTGGGCGTGTCTCCATTTAACTCGATGAACTTTCAATTTTTCTTCCCAGTAGCCATGGAGGAGTCATTTCAACATCCACATCCAAATTATGTATTCAAATTAATTCGAAGAGGGTGAGAACATCGGTTAATGCCAAGCAATGGATTAGTGGCGCCTCTCCGAATGAATCACCACACTAAGTCACACATGCGAGTATTTGCCCCAAAGAGGTATGTTCTCAATCTGTTAACAAACACTGTTAATCATCTCGAATGCCAGGGAACCAAACAAGCGAAACCTCGTAAACCGAATTCGGCACCAAGCGTTGCGTTTTTTTTTTTTTTTTATAAAGTTTTACCAGCGTCCACCTTCGCCGCCGCCGTTTTGAATGCCATGCCACAACCGTAATGAATTATTAACGAGCCAAACACAGGCACACACAGTTTATTAACACATTTCGATGCAATTTAGCTTAAGACACATGGCATTGCTTACCGTTCTAATGGCTGTTTGTTTTCCATTTTGTTTTTTTCTTTGCAGTTTTCAAGCGACACGACATTTCAATACACCATGCGCCGACACCAAATATAGGCTTCTCCAAGGTAAGTGTACCTATTTAGCTCGAAAAATTGACTATTTTTTGTGAGGGGAGGCCTTTGTCTATGCGCCTGCCCCTCCCAAAATGGACAGAATAGACATAATTTATGATCTCCATCTGACAAAGAAGTAGTACTTTGCCGAATTATCCATTTTTGTTGGCCCGTAGCCGAAGCCATTCTCACGCCCGAACGTCTTAATGAATCCAAATGTAATCAGATGGATGATGGCTGGTGGTTTGGCCCAATAATTGGCCCCAACCGATGCCCATAAATCACGAGGGAAATTAAAAAATGTTTTCTTACTTATGATGGCCCATTGTAGTCAACGATGATGGTAAGATGGTTGAAGAGATGTTAAAAGAGTTTTATTGAACCAAAGAGTGCTTGCCCTTCGAGAGGAGGAGAAAAAAAAATGTTTTTTTTTCTTTCTATGATTCCGTTGCCATTATTTGCATAACAATGGGAGTAGGGTGCGCGTGAAAAGGGACAGCGCCCTGTACAGAGAATTGTAGGTTTTAGGTGGTTACGGTTGACTGGTTCTGGTTGGTTTCACATGAAAGTGATTTGAAACTCTGATGGCGGATACGAACCCGGATGTGATTGGAAATTGAAGTAGAATTTACGATGGTGAGGAGAGTTTTTCAAAGTCAAGCCCTTGAAGGAGGTCTTGTTTGCATGGAATGACCTAGTTTAATTCTTGGGTACAAAAACGTTGTCAGTTTTGCAATACTTGTGCCACTTCGTGGCACATTTGGAGAAACATCAACCTGACAATTGCGTCCATTAAGCAGCCCCTTTAGGCACATGTAAGTAGAAATTCATTCAATTCGACTCCATTAGAGCCCTTGAGGTAGAACTTAAGCAGAAAATTCTTTATACAAACTGGAATTTGTATACAAGTACTTTACTTGTATACAAAGATCGGGATGAACCTACGTCTCAACCCAATGGTCTCTTCAGTAAGCCCGACTCAGTTTTTTGACTAGATAGGCGGCAATAGAGTTCATGTTTCAAAGCCATAGAGTGGGACTGGCATGATCATATTATTTTATAGGGCTTTCTCAGCCCAAAGATTGGTTAGAGTTATTTTTCATTTGATTTCTGATAAGATGTCGTTGTCAGCAGTAATTGTCGAGCCAAGGTAAACAAAGCCCCTTAACACCTGAAAATTGAAGCTGTCCACTGTGACTTTCTGTCGCATCAACTCTCTAAATGTTTTTTTTTACATTCAAGGTCTCAGTGAGGTATTCTTCATCGTCATCCTGCGCACAGAAGGACGTGTTCAAACTAAACATGGCTCTGTATACATAGCTCGTCCTTACAAATGCTTTCAGAAGCGGTCTTAAACGATGGAGAAATGATTACATTAGACTTTAACCAACACCAACCTCATATTGCCAATTACGATTCCCTGAAATGTCCTTATGACCGTCCACTCTTTCCATGCGAGTGGAATGCTCATCTCCAGCTCCACCGCTTTTTCACTCTTCTGTAGAGCGAATCGATGTCCGAAAATGGAAGTGGACTGCAGTCAATGTCCGATTTCTTGATGCAGGAACATTGGGATTTTACGGTAAAGGGTCTTCCAATAGGGACTTCCGAACTTTGATAGTTGATAGCGGCCATATTGTTGAAGCTACATCCGTCAAATTGGCATTCATTTATTCAGTCTGTTTTGCCAAATCACCATGGATGGATATAGCGTTCAACAACACGTGCAAATAATAAAATTGTTTGATCAAAATGGGTGTTCTGTTCGGACAGCGTTCCGCGCGTTTCGCCCATTTTATGGTCGCCATAATCGTCCTTCCGAGAGAACTATTCGCAATGTGGTGAATAAATTTGAGTCCACTGGTTTAGTAAACAATCAACCAACACCCGTACGTCGAGGAAACGCAAGATCTGCTTAAAACATCGCCGCTGTCAGTGAGAGTGTGCAGGAGAATCCGAGAGAGTCGATTTCGCGTCGCTCACAAGAACTCGGCCTTTTGCAGACCACAACTTGGCGAATTTTGCCTCGTTACTTGTGCCTGCACCCGTTCGAAATTCAACTGACCCAGGAGCTGAAGGTAAACGATCATAGACACCGACGTGTGTTCGCTGAATGGGCTCTGGAGCAGTTGGAAACTGACCCTAATTTTCATCGAAAAATCATCTTCAGCGATGAGGCCTATTTCTGGATGAATGGGTACGTCAACAAACAAAATTGTCGAATTTGGGACGATACCAATACACATGAGATCCAAGAGCGTCCAATGCATCCCGAAAAAGCCACTGTTTGGTGTGGATCGGTCCATTTTTCTTTGAGAACGACGTTGGCCAGGCCTAAAGGTCGATGATTACCAACTTCTCTTGGCTTGAATTGGAAGATATGGACACCAATGACATGTGGTTTCAACAGGACGGCGATACGTGCCACATTGGAAATTCTGCACGAGCGATTCGAGGGCATGGTCATCTCACGTGGAGGTGATGTGAACTGGCCACCGAGATCGTGCGATTTGACCCCATTAGACTTTTTCTTGTGAGGTTTTCTGAAGTCACAGATCTATACGAATAAGCCACAAACCACAGCGGCCATCAAAGCCAACATAACCCATGCCATCGATCAAATTTAGCTTTATTTATGCGCCAGAGTCATGGAAAATTGGACATTTCGGATGCGTGCCACCCAGAGAAGAACAATGTTATACTCCATACATTATGGAATCGATAGGCCTTTCAAACGAATAAAAAATGTCGATGATATCTCACACACACTTTGTTTTATTTCAATTTAAAGATAGGAAGCGCTTAATGAAAGACCCTATAGTAGCATAGGTAGCCTTGCGGTTTACTTTCACAATTTTTGGGCTTCACAGAATCTTCACTGTATGCAGTGTTCTTGTTGCTTTCTTGTTGCAAATGGACATCAGTTTTCTACAATATTTTTCCACTACTCTCTGCCTGATTAGACAATGTCCTCGACTTGATACAAACTCTGTAGCGCATTCAACATTCATTAAAGATTTACTATCAACCTCTTCATAGTTATTAAGGATCCATTCGATTCATAAATATCTGTTTCAAGGTCAAAACATTCTTCACTTATGTATTTTGCAATTTATCATATCTTAATTATTCTCTTTTATCTCTTTCAAAAATATACAATGAAGCAATGGTTAACTCCTTGCACAAAATAATCTCATCCGCATTATGTACAGTATTCTCGATGGCAGTTGTTGCGAGTGCGCAACTTTACTGCAGTGACGTTATTATTGAACATCTGTGCTGACTGTTCAAGAGAATTTTGTAATATTTCTACTTTATCCGCTATTATGGCAGCATTAATGGGCAAAATATTTATATTCAATTGCATAATATGGTTACGTTGACTGAAGTTGAGATTTAATGATTTTGAAAAAGATAATCATAGACTCGGGGTCTTGTTTTTTTTTTTTTGTCTTCCCCAGTCAGAATAAAGTCTTAAATAATTATGAACTAAGTGTCAAACTAGAAAAATGAAAATATTTCAATAACTGGCGTAGGTAAGGTCTTGTAATTTGCACTACTAAACAAAAGAGTTGGCGTGCGAACTTTTATACATATTCAATGAAGTTGATTACGATTTTGAGTGAAATGCACTTAATTGGGAAACTAAATATAGGAAGTGCCGGTTAGTTTTGGTAGAGGGATCCCTTGTAACACTAGTCACTGCTCACGTAGACCAATTTATAGGTCCATTGGGTCCATTTTTAAAGTATAACCCCGGGAACTTATAAAGTAAAAGCACTGGCGGTCTCAGATGTTTCCAGCTCCGAGGAGAATTAATTGCTCAGAGTCCTCATTCTTTTGTAGGAAAGGTCAAAAAATTCGAACAGGAGATGACGGACAGATCGAATATTTTCTTCGTCCCTGCCGCTTCTACCAATTGCGCAGTACCCAGTAATGATGGCAAAGACGATCCGTGCGTCATGGCAACTAAGCATTACAAGTGAAAGAGATCTTTTCTGGTTAAAGTCTGGAAATTACCACCCGTTACTCATGTGTTTAGCTGAACCCAGAATGTATTGGCTTCATCTTCAATGTGCTTTTAAACGAGCTTTTTAAGACCCTTACTAAGGGAAGTGTCTATGAAGTATGTAGCGCTGATCTGGGATATCCATCTATCATGGGACTCAGCCTAGGGTCACCGCATTGTCTCTCGATATCTCATTTTGAAACCCTTTGCAGACTCTTACAAGCTTTAATCTGATTATCGCCGAGTCAAGCGCCTGACTTTCTGATCTGATAGCCATTGTCCTTCCGACGATGTACATATGTAGTTCTCACTAATAACCTTATCAGCTTGGATAATGGTCGTGATTTTGGCTTGCAAGACACTGCAATCGTCGTTTATCCTAAAGGAACGTTTTATTTCGAAGTTTTTGCATCACAGCCGATATTCGTGGCAGCTAGTGGTGTAAATTCGAAGGTTTTGTCTATCGTAGAACTGTCAGTAAAAAAGACAAGCTCCGGTTTACTGGTGACTTTTTCGTCCCTCTAGTCATTTCTGTCACGAATTCTTATATTGAATCTCCTGTCAACGACCAGCATCGGACTCATATGATTTCCATCGACTTGGTTGCATGATTGTAAAGAACTGATAGTCATAGTTGTCCTTCGCTCAGCCATACAGCATTTTTAACTGATAGGCTACAGATCAAATGGAATGAAACTTAGTTTGGTCGAATTCAGGCTGACGAGGCTTTTTTTTGGTGATCCTTAAAGGCTGTGTTCCTCTACCGTGGAACTTCCAGCTTGAAAGAGAAGACAAAGTAGAAAGATCTGTGTTTGCTTGTTGGTAATCGATCGACCGCCCGGAACCATCCTGAATCATAATGAATGGTTTTTGGTGACTTCTTAGACAGGTCGCCCAGGTTGTTGAAGCAGTATTCGCCAAGGGTCGACATTCTCATTTTGTATTTGCATAGGAAGTTGACTGGTTGTGGCCTGTGATAATCTCTTTGAAGAGCGTTAAGTTTGATCTTTTTAGCGCAAGCGTGTGTCCTGTTTTTATTTTGCTAATGTTTGTCCAGAGTTTTCTGGAGATTCCATATGATTGAGAGTGCGTTCTATTCAACAGCTTGTCTTTGAAAATCAAATGTTATATTAGATTTAGCGAATGCCTGAGGGGCAGAACTGACTGATCGTCCAGTGATAGGTCCTATTCTGAACCTTTCTTTTCTAGCTAACTTATCCGCCATTTCGTTCCCGTGGAAACCATTTTGCGCCGGGATCTACCAAAATATAATGTTTCGGCTCGTGGTGAGAGTTTTGAGCTCGTTACGATAACATTCAACAAATTTTGACGTAAGGTGGCGCTACAGTCCGGAGTGGACCTGATCCTCAACCAACAAGCGTCTCCAGCCAGCTACCTTCAGTTTCGCACGCTAAGTTGGTTGAGGTGGCCTTCTACGTACGTGTGTCGCGGTCTTCCTCTACGGAAGACCTCTATTCAAAGATTTCTCGGATCGGAGACATTACTGCTGTCGATGAAATAGCTTAAATGCCAATAACTTTCCTAGAAAACAGTTTCTTTAATAACTCTCGTGCTGCCTTGGCGATGGCTGGGACTTCCCCTTGGAACACACTATTGTGGTTCGCAGGTCTTTCACAAAAAAGTGCTAAGATGTAAAATTTGCCTGCTTATCCAATCAGTTGTGTGCTCGATTTTACAAAACAAGACTACGTCCTTCTTCGAACTGAGGATTCCACACAACTGTAAGTACCCTTACAACATTTAAGTAAATTTCACTCTCTCAACTCGCCATCAAAATGTCTTGAGCAACAAACTTGACAATAAATTTTCCATTTCTTCGCATTTGACCTCTGTGCACTTGCAATCCATAAAATTCCAGCAAAACAACCAATAATTCACTAGAGAACTTACCCAATCATTGTCCAAACAGAAAACCGACATTGTGCCACTCATGCGGACTCAAACGAATCTCGAGTACACTCACTCCATCCCCACTCTCGCGAAGAGATAATGACGACAACCAATAATGATCACAAAACTGACGTTTTCTTGCCACCAAAGTGACTAAACATAAATTTCGCAATCACCGTGGTTATAAATTCCCAAAAATTTCAAAAAAATAAAATAAATTCGTTTACTACAAAAAAAAAAAAAACACATCCCAACATGACCCCTTAAAATGTTTATTTCTGTTTTTCTATCATTTATAGGTGAAGTCAAGAGTGAATGAGATAAAAAAAAACCACCAAAAGTTTGCCAGAAAAAACACGAGAGCAATAAATAATATTAGCAAAGCACTCCCTTCCCCTTTTTGCGAACAACATGGCCTCATAGATACTCTCCACACTTCAGTTTTACAAACTGACGTTCTTGTCTATATATAACAAATGTTTTGGGTAATAATTCTCGCTGTATACATGGCGACCGGTGACCGAGATGTGAGGAGAGACCGGGTCGAAGACAAGAGCCAACCAACCTAATGGAGGCACTTAGTTGAGGCTCGTTGCAAATTCTCCATTACCTCTCTGGTCGTAGATAAATGATGTTTAGATAGATGTGTATGTATCTATGTACTGTAGGACGTCGTCGTCGTTGTAGCTATATATATATGCGAAACAGAGCACAAGAGTAATAGCATATTTAACTATTATTGTTATGAATACTGCACAATAGATCTCCGGACCGACTCTCGAGTGATTTATCATCTCGAAGAGATCTCGTTATTATTATTATTTTTGTTTTTTGTATCTTTTTTGCTGTTATTTTTGTTTGTTTCTTTTCGGATCTGTATTTGTGAACGAGTGCGAGTAGATTTGGTCATCTAGTTTGGTTCTGATTTTTTTTGTTGTGAAAATTGAGGAAGCCTAGAACTCTGACCTGGACTGTAGGAAATGCTACAGTACTGAGGAATGCTAAGTACCTCATTAGCTTACTTAATAAGTATCTTCTAGTTCTGTATTGTTAAATTGCAATCATAACTTCACGGAAAGATAGTATGCGGCAGTGGCGGGATTTATGAAAGTTTTTACCTGTGTTTTGTAAATTAATTTACGCGTCTTCCGAAAATAACACAGACCTAAAAATTAAATATTTTCTTTTCCTAATCACGAATCTGAGATCGTTTTTTTTTTTTCTATCACATCAGAGTTTTTCACAATACACATTTATAAAAATCATAAAAATTGAGGTAATCAAATCAAATAAATCAATATAGAATAATATAAAAAAAGTAAGTGGGTAGATAGTATTTTTTTATATATAGTTATAGATAGTTTATATCAATATGAACATTTTAAAATACTACAGAGACTTGTGGAACCTGTTTTTTTTTTTGCAAAGCTTATGTTGAGCGATTTTCTCCTAGGAATGCGGTTTGGATCATCCCGCTTCAGCATCCAGCAGTAATCAGCCATCATACTAATATTTTACTTTCCTTGGTACCTTCGCTCTATTTCCTTCAAATCCTGATGAAATCTTTCTCCTTGTTCTTCACTAACTGCTCTTAAGTCTTCGGGAAAGAAGCTCAAATGCGAATGAAGGAAATTAACTTTGAGACCCATAAGGCAACCTAATCTTTGGAAATTTTGGAGCATGTTATTTAAAATATTTTCAAATTCGGGAATTTTATGATTTCCTAAGAAGTTTCTAGTAACTTCTTTTAATGATACCCGTGCTGCCGATTCTATTGGAGTAAGTTTTTTTTATTGAAATTTTCATTTTTCATTAGTTTTCGTATGTCGGGTCCAACAAAAATACATTCCTTCAATTAAGCTTCAGACAAAGATGGGAGTACTGTTTGTAAATACTTAAAGCCATCGCCTTGTTTATGTAAAGCTTCCACAAATTGCTTCATAAGACCAAGTTGTATGTTTTTTTAGGTGGAACTAAAACGTACGACGCCTTCAAACTAAATTCCTATAGTAGAAATTATGAAATAATAAAAATTGAAGGTCTTCAAAATTCAGTAAATTCAGTAACGCATCATTGGCATCATGATGCTCATGATGCTTTGCAAAATGTTCATTTATGCAAACTATTGGCATCACTTTCAACGTCAAGTGTTCATTTTTGCAGATTTGATCAAACTGATGCGCAAACATAACGAAAAAAAGCATCACAGAAATACCTGATGCGCAGCTGATTCGCCGGCCAAAAAGGAAGAAAAATGTCGGAATAGAAAGAAAATTAAGTACATATGTACATGTCCTTTTGAAAGAAAAATTTATAAATTTTTGTTGAATTCTTACATTTTTCACAAAACATTTAATTTTCTTGACATTAAAATGTTTGATGTAAACAGTGCGTTCTAAAAAGCAATCGTCAAATTCAATCAGCAACGCATCAGCATAAACTGTGCATCGCATCAGCATCGCAAATAAGCAGTGATGCCGCATCACTGCGCAAATGTTTGACGTTTCTGAATTTACACTATTTTTCCCGTAATCAGCACATAAAAATATAGGAGAAACAATACTTGAACATCAAAAAGGTATTTCAATTGTTGTAGTCTAATTGTTTGACTCTCAAGACAAGCGTAGATAGAACTGTCTTTCCATCACTAGTCTCATAAAAAGACGAAATGACATAAAACTTTTCAAAATAAAATCACTTACTCGCCATTGTGCTGCTTATTTGGTTGTTCGTCATTGAGTTTTGGTAAATTTTTTAAAAATACTTAGAATGAACTGGATAGGCACTGGTGTGGGCACTGCAGTGTTCCGAACTTTTGCATGCCAAAAAAAGAAAAACACTGCGGGAGTGGCGGGGTCGGTTAGGTCTCTTTTTTGCAGAACTGGGAATAAACAGTTCAATAAATATCTACGATCAAAGCAGCATGTTTGTTGTGGTTCTAGCATTGACAAGACCTGCTCAATTAGCATCAATGCATACAGTATCACGGGAGGATATTTCGTTGTACATTAACAGCCAAGAGGCTATGAAAATAACTGCTGCTATGCAAATCCATCGAAAGTTATGAAATGTTGTCAGGAAGAGCTTTAAAGTATTGGGATCAAGCACAACTCTGCTTGGACCCTGGTCATAAGGGAATACTAGGCAATGAAGTGGTTGATAAACCAGCAAGCTGAACTGGAGCCTTAACATTAAAGAGAGGGTAAAGAAAGCAACGATAGCCTTCTATGCCTGTAGCAGGATATTCGGAAAAACCTGGAGCCCCAGCCCTAAAATAATCATGCGGCTTTACACGGCAGTAGTAAGGCCTATACTAACGTATGGTAGCCTTGTGTGGTGGCATGCAGTGTACAAAACCACTAACCTTAAGCTATTAACAATGATTCAAAGGATAGCCTGCATCAGCACCACTGGAGCATTAAGAATCATCCTCACAGTGGGACTTGAGACAATACTCAACCTACTCCCGCTTGATTTACTTGTGCGGGAATCAGTACCAAAAAGCGCTAAACCAGAAATTGGGAACCCAGTCAGACAGGGTACGCACAGATCCTGCGCAAATTTTTATGGGCAGAAATGTGTGCACAGACTACATGCTGCCTTACTTAGACTTCGATAGACCCTTCTCAACCTGTCCTCCCAGCAGAGATGAATGGCAGACAAATTCGATACTGTATAACGACACAAAAACCTCCGTCTATACGGATAGATCCAAAATGGACACGAAGTGGGCGCTGAATTCTTCTCCGAGACTCTCGGACTGTCTGGTTCGATCAGACTCCCAGACCACAGTAGTGTCTTCCAAGCGGAGGTCCTGGCAGTGACAACGGCTGCCAAACAGGTTGCAATGAAGGCACTACCACAAGATGATATTAACTTTTTCATCGATAGCCAGGCGGCAATAAGAGCGATTTCTGCCATTGAAATAAAATCGAAGCTTGTAAGTAGCTGTAGCGAAGAGCTACGGGTTCTTGTCAGACAGCACAAAGTCACAAAGGGGTGCTGATGGGCTGGATAGGAAAGGATCCTCTTTATACCCCGATCTAGCAGATACTACCGCCAAAGTCCCACCCTGCAACCTAAAACAAGAAATTGGGAACAAAATAAAAAGACCTTGTCAATGTTGGTAGTGTTACTGAAGTTAGTGGGTTGCCGGCTTGATGTTAGGCGTCGCCTCACTCGGATCTTCATTGATCAACATGCTAAAACCCCACAAAAATACACTTTACTTAACAAGTGATGACATAGGCAGATGATGTGGTGACAAAGAGGTGCATAAGGATTCAACTCATTACCTCTGTCACTGCCAAATCCTCTGCCAAGGAAGAAATAGGAACCCGGGCAAATGTATTCTTTCATCACATCGAAAAACTTTCGGAAAGCTTTAAAATCTACTCAATTTTTCAAGGACGCGCCCTTATTTGGCATCAAGAAACTAAACCTAAGTATGATGAAGAGGATAGTAATCTAATCACTAATCTTTCCAATCTTAATCTTAAAGTCTTCAACTCTATGCAGTACTCTTCTACCATAGGTTATTCTGAGATTCAATTTTGACCTATCTTCTTTAGACAAACAGTTCGTTCTGCGGCTTTTCCGATATCCATCGTGTCTCTCCTCTTCATCTTCAGGATACAGTCGTAGGAAAAACATCTCACCGCTCATATCTGTCTTTTTAAAAGGTTTTATTCAATTATTCCTTTGCAGTGTGTCTGTCATGTGTATAACATCCTTCTTTTCTGTAACTAGCTTCTCGGGATGCTTCATTAGGCTTCCATCTGTACTACTGACATCAAAGACTTTTAAACTTCAAGACATAGCTGTCGCCGGAAAACCAGCACTAAGAGTTCAAAGTCTCAGACTGTACTCATACTCTAGACGTTTTAATTCGAGTCAAGAACCGAAAGCTGTAAAAAGTTAAACTTTGCAATAGAATCTCAAGAATTTGCAAAAAAAAAAAAACAAAAAACTTAGCGAAGAAAGTTCAAGGAGGAGTCTCGTCAGTTGAAGAAAAGCTGGAGGGAACAGAGAACATCATTACAAATATGATGATGCCCTCAATGAGACACATGACTAAAGTAGAAGCTTCCATAGGAACCTGAACCATGGCTGTCTTCAAACATATTGACAGACTTTATCTGACCTGAATACATTGATTATATGGATCCTTAAGTCCTAATACGACAAAATACTTAGAAGAACAGCTCTTTCTTTTATCAACTCTTCCTTGCAAATTTTATAATCACCCGTCTTTCGCGGTCCAATTGCTTATGATGCCCATAAAACTTCGTAGCTGATCCTTACTTTTCGTAAGCTGTCTGTCTTTTCACACCTTTCGTTTCTTACATACATAACTCTTGCTATACCGGTCCCAAACGAAAAAGTTAAGTCCTTAAGTTCCCTTAAGCTTTGCAAACCATCGGGGATACAACATTAATTGGAGTTGAAAGACCTTTCGGTAGCTCTTACTGTTGCTAAGAACTGTAGGCTCATTGAATTTTCGTTATACCATGCCATGATTGTTTCGAAAGGACCTAGCTCACTCCAGATCATTTCAGAAAGTCTATAAGTATGATAACAGCAAGAGAAGTTGAGGTGATAAACTCACTATCTAGTGATTCTTTTGTGAAAAAGAAATGGATATTGAGTTAGACATAGTCTACCGATTCGGTCCGAAATAATTTTCTTCAAGGGACAATCGCTTTTGATTAGGTGAGTCTTAGGGTGTTTCTGATCAAGTTCACTAGAAATTTAACTTTTTTGGAGAGTATAGACAAGCTTAGGGACTTTATTACCATGTCAACAATTTCCTTTGCATTTGTGTACTGGAATCTAGTGGAGAATGACTAGCTTTGTCGAAGACTAGCCAAACAGTTAAATGTCTCAGAGACTTGCATTTATCTATGTACAGGATTCTGCACCAATAATTATAAGGATCATCATCTATGTAGAAGCGATGTGAAACTCCCGGTCTTTTAACGTAGAATCAAGTTAGCTAACGTGTCATGTATTGTGATACCACCTTCATTGGCTAATTTTCTGACAAATTCCTACTTTCCCATTTTGTAATAGAGTCCCTCCCATAAAAACGTTCCATAAACGCAACTACAACACTATTCACCTCCCAAAAAAAAAGGAAAACAAGCTATTTAACACCACATCCATACCCATTATAATCCATCTCAACAAATCTAATCCCATCCACTCCCTCTCTCATTAAGTTTACGTCTAAATTTGTTAAGAATCCCCTACTGCCACATCTCTTCAGTCTGTCAGTCTGTAACATTTGATTTAATAATAGTCCCGTCCCGGACCCTTGCTCCATAGCACCTCGCATCTGTCTGTTGGTTGTAGTCCCTCTTGGGAAATTATACGAAATTTTCTAATCAGCAATTTTCATTTCGCCGCCGCCACAGTAATACACACTCACACAGATAGATGAAGAGAATTCCAAGAGATGCACACCACTCGGGGCGAACTGAAAGATTTGGTTCCCATAATCAAAATGGCAGCGGCGGCGGCGAAAAACTGCAAAAATAACCTTGTAAGTGAGATGAAGAGGAAAATTTCACTAGGCCTGGCATCACCATTACCACTACCACAACCAGCCAGCCAGCCAAGTCAAAATGTATCTGAAGGTAATTACAAATAGGAAATCTACGCTGAAAGTGTGTTATACGCTCTCTGGACCACAGATTACAAGCCGCAGCTATTCGGTCTTTGCCACGGCAGACATAGAAATGGCAAAACGCAAAGTACCACTCGTAGAGATACTTTTTACCGGGGAGATACTTGTACTCTGGTTCGCTTTACAAAATTCACTCGTGGTAGTTGGGCTGTTGTTCCTCTGTCCTGATGTAGATAACGTTGGTTAGTTGGTTGGTTATACACCGTGGAAACTAGGTTACCCGAGTGGATATGCTACAAAACAGTCACTTTGCCCCCAAGGAGTATCTGTGCATCGGTCTTCTGCTGGAATTGTGCTATTAATTAACGATTCTCAAACGCAAAAACCATATTTATCGCCAGAGCATAAGAGATACGAGTACAAAGTGAAAATTGCTTGACCTTTTGCTTTGGGGGGCGCGCTCGATCTGGGGCTAGAGATCTTCTGCTGCATTTTGGATGCCTTCACAGTGGACACATCCAAAAGAATTTCCTAACAATGATAGTTCCAACAAAAGAAATAAAAGAAAACAGAGAAATCCCTTCAAAGACAATCCAAGAGGAGAGTGAGCTCCACTCCCAAGAATCAATCTCAGGGCACTCCAAGTTGAATTGTGGCCTCCTAATGATGTCTTCCAGAAACAACTCTATTAAATTGATTTACGTAGAAAAAACTATGCACAGTGCCTGGCACATCGCTCTCTCTTTCTCGGTGTGTGCACCAGAGATCGATCTACATTCGTGACTGAATTAACTATGCGCACTGGAGCTGGTCGAAGGAGTCTCCAGTTTGGAAGCAATCTAGGATTGTGGACTAGGGTTACACTGTGGTCAATGATTAAATAATGGTTCAACCGGATAGATGGAGTATAGCTCTCTGAGTTTTGTGTAAATAAAGGCGGAGAGGGTGGTTCAGGAAGGGGCTGGGCGACCGCACATATCATAATTTGTTTTTTTTATTTTACTGGTGATGAAATTTCGCTGATTTATTACTGATTCCCACGGTCTCTGGGTGAGTTGGCCCACTTGATCCGATTCTGAGTCATAATGCCACTTAATGTCACTTTAGCCAGAGTTTCTGAGTTCTTTTTGGGTTCTTCTTCTCCTTGAAATGTAAGAAGTGAAGGTGGTTCCCACACTCAATCAGTCAATCGCATTAACACGGTTTATACGGTCCACTAAAAATAAAGAGGGGCACAGGAAAATGCGAATGCAAATGAGTAGAATGAGTGCAGATTGAGAGGAGGGCTACCGAATGTTCTCTGGGGGAGTCCTGTCAGAATGGATTCCATCGGTCACTGGACTTAATCTGGATAATTTGACAAGCGATGAGGACTTCTGTTCTTATACCTTCGATGCAAATCCTCTGAAGATGCGTTTACTATACGATGTTGCTTCTCACTCAAAAAAGATTTCAAAAATGTACGAGTCAACAACTCTCTCTTTAGTCTGATTTGAGAACGAATGGTTTAAGCTTTTTCCTTGTAAACCAGTCGAACCAGTTGAGTCGGGAAAGCTGTCGTAGATGATGTAGTCCTTTAGAGAGTAAATCACTTCCTGTGACAAGGTCTAGCCTTGTTCTATTAGTTGCACGTTGCTGTCGATTGGCTAGAACTAGAATTCTAAAATTTGCGATTGCATCTTTAACCCGACGGCTGGTATTCGAAGATTTTTTGCGTTGGTTTTAAGGTTTCCAAGTCAAAGTGGTCGAAATAATAAAAAACCAAAGAGCTTGCCAAGTGGTGGTGCCACGGAAAAACGTTTTACAGTTTTTAGGCTCAAACCAGATACTGGTCTCACCTACCGTTGGTAGGGAGAACGCCAGCCCTCCGTCCCAGTATCCGTATACTAGACTCACCTACCGTGCGTAGGGAGGGCCTAACCCGATTGAGTTTAAACTCAGCCTAACACATAAATATCTCCTACACGTAACGCATCTAAACCTTAAAAATATATCCTACCTGCAGCGCAACTAAACCTAAAACCTTTGCTCTATGTGCAACGTAATTCTTGTCAGTATCCGGATACTGGGCTCACCTACCGTCCGTAGGGATAACTTCCTCGCCTACCGTCCGTAGGGAGGGCCTAACCCGATTGAGTTTAAACTCAGCCTAACACATAAATATCTCCTACACGTAACGCATCTAAACCTTAAAAATATATCCTTCCTGCAGCGCAACTAAACCTAAAACCTATGCTCTATGTGCAAAGTAGTTCTTGTCAGTATCCGGATACTGGTCTCACCTACCGTCCGTAGGGAGAACTTCCTCGCCTACCGTCCGTAGGGAGGGCCTAACCCGATTGAGTTTAGACTCAGCCTAACACATATCTCCTACACGTAGCGCATCTAAACCTTAAAAATATATCCTACTACAGCGCAACTAAACCTAAAACCTATGCTCTATGTGCAACGTAATTCTTGTCAGTATCCGGATACTGGTCTCACCTACCGTCCATAGGGAGAACGCCCACCCTCCCTCCCAGTATCCGTATACTAGACTCACCTACCGTCCGTAGGGAGAACTTCCTCGCCTACCGTCCGTAGGGAGGGCCTAACCCGATTGAGTTTAAACTCAGCCTAACACATAAATATCTCCTACACGTAACGCATCTAAACCTTAAAAATATATCCTTCCTGCAGCGCAACTAAACCTAAAACCTATGCTCTATTTGCAACGTAATTCTTGTCAGTATCCGGATACTGGGCTCACCTACCGTCCGTAGAGAGAACTTCCTCGCCTACCGTCCGTAGGGAGGCCCTAACCCGATTGAGTTTAAACTCAGCCTAACACATAAATATCTCCTACACGTAACGCATCTAAACCTTAAAAATATATCCTTCCTGCAGCGCAACTAAACCTAAAACCTATGCTCTATTTGCAACGTAATTCTTGTCAGTATCCGGATACTGGTCTCACCTTCCGTCCGTAGGGAGAACGCCCACCCTCCCTCCCAGTATCCGTATACTAGACTCACCTACCGTCCGTAGGGAGAACTTCCTCGCCTACCGTCCGTAGGGAGGGCCTAACCCGATTGAGTTTAAACTCAGCCTAACACATAAATATCTCCTACACGTAACGCATCTAAACCTTAAAAATATATCCTTCCTGCAGCGCAACTAAACCTAAAACCTATGCTCTATTTGCAACGTAATTCTTGTCAGTATCCGGATACTGGGCTCACCTACCGTCCGTAGAGAGAACTTCCTCGCCTACCGTCCGTAGGGAGGCCCTAACCCGATTGAGTTTAAACTCAGCCTAACACATAAATATCTCCTACACGTAACGCATCTAAACCTTAAAAATATATCCTTCCTGCAGCGCAACTAAACCTAAAACCTATGCTCTATTTGCAACGTAATTCTTGTCAGTATCCGGATACTGGGCACACCTACCGTCCGTAGAGAGAACTTCCTCGCCTACCGTCCGTAGGGAGGCCCTAACCCGATTGAGTTTAAACTCAGCCTAACACATAAATATGTCCTACACGTAACGCATCTAAACCTTAAAAATATATCCTACCTGCAGCGCAACTAAACCTAAAACCTATGCTCTGTGTGCAACGTAATTCTTGTCAGTATCCGGATACTGGGCTCACCTACCGTCCGTAGAGAGAACTTCCTCGCCTACCGTCCGTAGGGAGGCCCTAACCCGATTGAGTTTAAACTCAGCCTAACATATAAATATCTCCTACACGTAACGCATCTAAACCTTAAAAATATATCCTTCCTGCAGCGCAACTAAACCTAAAACCTATGCTCTATTTGCAACGTAATTCTTGTCAGTATCCGGATACTGGGCTCACCTACCGTCCGTAGAGAGAACTTCCTCGCCTACCGTCCGTAGGGAGGGCCTAACCCGATTGAGTTTAAACTCAGCCTAACACATAAATATCTCCTACACGTAACGCATCTAAACCTTAAAAATATATCCTTCCTGCAGCGCAACTAAACCTAAAACCTATGCTCTATTTGCAACGTAATTCTTGTCAGTATCCGGATACTGGGCTCACCTACCGTCCGTAGAGAGAACTTCCTCGCCTACCGTCCGTAGGGAGGCCCTAACCCGATTGAGTTTAAACTCAGCCTAACACATAAATATCTCCTACACGTAACGCATCTAAACCTTAAAAATATATCCTTCCTGCAGCGCAACTAAACCTAAAACCTATGCTCTATTTGCAACGTAATTCTTGTCAGTATCCGGATACTGGTCTCACCTTCCGTCCGTAGGGAGAACGCCCACCCTCCCTCCCAGTATCCGTATACTAGACTCACCTACCGTCCGTAGGGAGAACTTCCTCGCCTACCGTCCGTAGGGAGGGCCTAACCCGATTGAGTTTAAACTCAGCCTAACACATAAATATCTCCTACACGTAACGCATCTAAACCTTAAAAATATATCCTTCCTCCAGCGCAACTAAACCTAAAACCTATGCTCTATTTGCAACGTAATTCTTGTCAGTATCCGGATACTGGGCTCACCTACCGTCCGTAGAGAGAACTTCCTCGCCTACCGTCCGTAGGGAGGCCCTAACCCGATTGAGTTTAAACTCAGCCTAACACATAAATATGTCCTACACGTAACGCATCTAAACCTTAAAAATATATCCTACCTGCAGCGCAACTAAACCTAAAACCTATGCTCTGTGTGCAACGTAATTCTTGTCAGTATCCGGATACTGGGCTCACCTACCGTCCGTAGAGAGAACTTCCTCGCCTACCGTCCGTAGGGAGGCCCTAACCCGATTGAGTTTAAACTCAGCCTAACACATAAATATCTCCTACACGTAACGCATCTAAACCTTAAAAATATATCCTTCCTGCAGCGCAACTAAACCTAAAACCTATGCTCTATTTGCAACGTAATTCTTGTCAGTATCCGGATACTGGGCTCACCTACCGTCCGTAGAGAGAACTTCCTCGCCTACCGTCCGTAGGGAGGCCCTAACCCGATTGAGTTTAAACTCAGCCTAACACATAAATATCTCCTACACGTAACGCATCTAAACCTTAAAAATATATCCTTCCTGCAGCGCAACTAAACCTAAAACCTTTGCTCTATGTGCAACGTAATTCTTGTCAGTATCCGGATACTGGGCTCACCTACCGTCCGTAGGGAGAACTTCCTCGCCTACCGTCCGTAGGGAGGGCCTAACCCGATTGAGTTTAAACTCAGCCTAACACATAAATATCTCCTACACGTAACGCATCTAAACCTTAAAAATATATCCTTCCTGCAGCGAAACTAAACCTAAAACCTATGCTCTATGTGCAACGTAATTCTTGTCAGTATCCGGATACTGGTCTCACCTACCGTCCATAGGGAGAACGCCCACCCTCCCTCCCAGTATCCGTATACTAGACTCACCTACCGTCCGTAGGGAGAACTTCCTCGCCTACCGTCCGTAGGGAGGGCCTAACCCGATTGAGTTTAAACTCAGCCTAACACATAAATATCTCCTACACGTAACGCATCTAAACCTTAAAAATATATCCTCCCTGCAGCGCAACTAAACCTAAAACCTTTGCTCTATGTGCAACGTAATTCTTGTCAGTATCCGGATACTGGGCTCACCTACCGTCCGTAGGGAGAACTTCCTCGCCTACCGTCCGTAGGGAGGGCCTAACCCGATTGAGTTTAAACTCAGCCTAACACATAAATATCTCCTACACGTAACGCATCTAAACCTTAAAAATATATCCTTCCTGCAGCGAAACTAAACCTAAAACCTATGCTCTATGTGCAACGTAATTCTTGTCAGTATCCGGATACTGGTCTCACCTACCGTCCATAGGGAGAACGCCCACCCTCCCTCCCAGTATCCGTATACTAGACTCACCTACCGTCCGTAGGGAGAACTTCCTCGCCTACCGTCCGTAGGGAGGGCCTAACCCGATTGAGTTTAAACTCAGCCTAACACATAAATATCTCCTACACGTAACGCATCTAAACCTTAAAAATATATCCTACCTGCAGCGCAACTAAACCTAAAACCTTTGCTCTATGTGCAACGTAATTCTTGTCAGTATCCGGATACTGGGCTCACCTACCGTCCGTAGGGAGAACTTCCTCGCCTACCGTCCGTAGGGAGGCCCTAACCCGATTGAGTTTAAACTCAGCCTAACACATAAATATCTCCTACACGTAACGCATCTAAACCTTAAAAATATATCCTTCCTGCAGCGCAACTAAACCTAAAACCTATGCTCTATTTGCAACGTAATTCTTGTCAGTATCCGGATACTGGGCTCACCTACCGTCCGTAGAGAGAACTTCCTCGCCTACCGTCCGTAGGGAGGCCCTAACCCGATTGAGTTTAAACTCAGCCTAACACATAAATATCTCCTACACGTAACGCATCTAAACCTTAAAAATATATCCTTCCTGCAGCGCAACTAAACCTAAAACCTATGCTCTATTTGCAACGTAATTCTTGTCAGTATCCGGATACTGGGCTCACCTACCGTCCGTAGAGAGAACTTCCTCGCCTACCGTCCGTAGGGAGGCCCTAACCCGATTGAGTTTAAACTCAGCCTAACACATAAATATCTCCTACACGTAACGCATCTAAACCTTAAAAATATATCCTTCCTGCAGCGAAACTAAACCTAAAACCTATGCTCTATGTGCAACGTAATTCTTGTCAGTATCCGGATACTGGTCTCACCTACCGTCCATAGGGAGAACGCCCACCCTCCCTCCCAGTATCCGTATACTAGACTCACCTACCGTCCGTAGGGAGAACTTCCTCGCCTACCGTCCGTAGGGAGGGCCTAACCCGATTGAGTTTAAACTCAGCCTAACACATAAATATCTCCTACACGTAACGCATCTAAACCTTAAAAATATATCCTCCCTGCAGCGCAACTAAACCTAAAACCTATGCTCTATTTGCAACGTAATTCTTGTCAGTATCCGGATACTGGGCTCACCTACCGTCCTTAGAGAGAACTTCCTCGCCTACCGTCCGTAGGGAGGCCCTAACCCGATTGAGTTTAAACTCAGCCTAACACATTAATATCTCCTACACGTAACGCATCTAAACCTTAAAAATATATCCTTCCTGCAGCGCAACTAAACCTAAAACCTATGCTCTATTTGCAACGTAATTCTTGTCAGTATCCGGATACTGGTCTCACCTTCCGTCCGTAGGGAGAACGCCCACCCTCCCTCCCAGTATCCGTATACTAGACTCACCTACCGTCCGTAGGCAGAACTTCCTCGCCTACCGTCCGTAGGGAGGGCCTAACCCGATTGAGTTTAAACTCAGCCTAACACATAAATATCTCCTACACGTAACGCATCTAAACCTTAAAAATATATCCTTCCTGCAGCGCAACTAAACCTAAAACCTATGCTCTATTTGCAACGTAATTCTTGTCAGTATCCGGATACTGGGCTCACCTACCGTCCGTAGAGAGAACTTCCTCGCCTACCGTCCGTAGGGAGGCCCTAACCCGATTGAGTTTAAACTCAGCCTAACACATAAATATCTCCTACACGTAACGCATCTAAACCTTAAAAATATATCCTTCCTGCAGCGCAACTAAACCTAAAACCTATGCTCTATTTGCAACGTAATTCTTGTCAGTATCCGGATACTGGGCTCACCTACCGTCCGTAGAGAGAACTTCCTCGCCTACCGTCCGTAGGGAGGCCCTAACCCGATTGAGTTTAAACTCAGCCTAACACATAAATATCTCCTACACGTAACGCATCTAAACCTTAAAAATATATCCTACCTACAGCGCAACTAAACCTAAAACCTATGCTCTATGTGCAACGTAATTCTTGTCAGTATCCGGATACTGGGCTCACCTACCGTCCGTAGGGAGAACTTTCTCGCCTACCGTCCGTAGGGAGGGCCTAACCCGATTGAGTTTAAACTCAGCCTAACACATAAATATCTCCTACACGTAACGCATCTAAACCTTAAAAATATATCCTTCCTGCAGCGCAACTAAACCTAAAACCTATGCTCTATTTGCAACGTAATTCTTGTCAGTATCCGGATACTGGGCTCACCTACCGTCCGTAGAGAGAACTTCCTCGCCTACCGTCCGTAGGGAGGCCCTAACCCGATTGAGTTTAAACTCAGCCTAACACATAAATATCTCCTACACGTAACGCATCTAAACCTTAAAAATATATCCTACCTACAGCGCAACTAAACCTAAAACCTATGCTCTATGTGCAACGTAATTCTTGTCAGTATCCGGATACTGGGCTCACCTACCGTCCGTAGGGAGAACTTCCTCGCCTACCGTCCGTAGGGAGGGCCTAACCCGATTGAGTTCAAACTCAGCCTAACACATAAATATCTCCTACAGGTAACGCATCTAAACCTTAAAAATATATCCTTCCTGCAGCGCAACTAAACCTAAAACCTATGCTCTATGTGCAACGTAATTCTTGTCAGTATCCGGATACTGGGCTCACCTACCGTCCGTAGAGAGAACTTCCTCGCCTACCGTCCGTAGGGAGGCCCTAACCCGATTGAGTTTAAACTCAGCCTTACACATAAATATCTCCTACACGTAACGCATCTAAACCTTAAAAATATATCCTTCCTGCAGCGCAACTAAACCAAAAACCTATGCTCTGTGTGCAACGTAATTCTTGTCAGTATCCGGATACTGGGCTCACCTACAGTCCGTAGGGAGAACTTCCTCGCCTACCGTCCGTAGGGAGGCCCTAACCCGATTGAGTTTAAACTCAGCCTAACACATAAATATCTCCTACACGTAACGCATCTAAACCTTAAAAATATATCCTTCCTGCAGTGCAACTAAACCTAAAACCTATGCTCTATGTGCAACGTAATTCTTGTCAGTATCCGGATACTGGGCTCACCTACCGTCCGTAGAGAGAACTTCCTCGCCTACCGTCCGTAGGGAGGCCCTAACCCGATTGAGTTTAAACTCAGCCTTACACATAAATATCTCCTACACGTAACGCATCTAAACCTTAAAAATATATCCTTCCTGCAGCGCAACTAAACCAAAAACCTATGCTCTGTGTGCAACGTAATTCTTGTCAGTATCCGGATACTGGGCTCACCTACAGTCCGTAGGGAGAACTTCCTCGCCTACCGTCCGTAGGGAGGCCCTAACCCGATTGAGTTTAAACTCAGCCTAACACATAAATATCTCCTACACGTAACGCATCTAAACCTTAAAAATATATCCTTCCTGCAGCGCAACTAAACCTAAAACCTATGCTCTATTTGCAACGTAATTCTTGTCAGTATCCGGATACTGGTCTCACCTACCGTCCGTAGGGAGAACGCCCACCCTCCCTCCCAGTATCCGTATACTAGACTCACCTACCGTCCGTAGGGAGAACTTCCTCGCCTACCGTCCGTAGGGAGGCCCTTACCCGATTGAGTTTAAACTCAGCCTTACACATAAATATCTCCTACACGTAACGCATCTAAACCTTAAAAATATATCCTACCTGCAGCGCAACTAAACCTAAAACCTATGCTCTATGTGCAACGTAATTCTTGTCAGTATCCGGATACTGGGCTCACCTACCGTCCGTAGGGAGAACTTTCTCGCCTACCGTCCGTAGGGAGGGCCTAACCCGATTGAGTTTAAACTCAGCCTAACACATAAATATCTCCTACACGTAACGCATCTAAACCTTAAAAATATATCCTACCTGCAGCGCAACTAAACCTAAAACCTTTGCTCTATGTGCAACGTAATTCTTGTCAGTATCCGGATACTGGGCTCACCTACCGTCCGTAGGGATAACTTCCTCGCCTACCGTCCGTAGGGAGGCCCTAACCCGATTGAGTTTAAACTCAGCCTAACACATAAATATCTCCTACACGTAACGCATCTAAACCTTAAAAATATATCCTACCTGCAGCGCAACTAAACCTAAAACCTATGCTCTATTTGCAACGTAATTCTTGTCAGTATCCGGATACTGGGCTCACCTACAGTCCGTAGGGAGAACTTCCTCGCCTACCGTCCGTAGGGAGGCCCTAACCCGATTGAGTTTAAACTCAGCCTAACACATAAATATCTCCTACACGTAACGCATCTAAACCTTAAAAATATATCCTTCCTGCAGCGCAACTAAACCTAAAACCTATGCTCTATTTGCAACGTAATTCTTGTCAGTATCCGGATACTGGTCTCACCTACCGTCCGTAGGGAGAACGCCCACCCTCCCTCCCAGTATCCGTATACTAGACTCACCTACCGTCCGTAGGGAGAACTTCCTCGCCTACCGTCCGTAGGGAGGCCCTTACCCGATTGAGTTTAAACTCAGCCTTACACATAAATATCTCCTACACGTAACGCATCTAAACCTTAAAAATATATCCTACCTGCAGCGCAACTAAACCTAAAACCTATGCTCTATGTGCAACGTTATTCTTGTCAGTATCCGGATACTGGGCTCACCTACCGTCCGTAGGGAGAACTTTCTCGCCTACCGTCCGTAGGGAGAACTTTCTCGCCTACCGTCCGTAGGGAGGGCCTAACCCGATTGAGTTTAAACTCAGCCTAACACATAAATATCTCCTACACGTAACGCATCTAAACCTTAAAAATATATCCTACCTGCAGCGCAACTAAACCTAAAACCTTTGCTCTATGTGCAACGTAATTCTTGTCAGTATCCGGATACTGGGCTCACCTACCGTCCGTAGGGATAACTTCCTCGCCTACCGTCCGTAGGGAGGCCCTAACCCGATTGAGTTTAAACTCAGCCTAACACATAAATATCTCCTACACGTAACGCATCTAAACCTTAAAAATATATCCTTCCTGCAGCGCAACTAAACCTAAAACCTATGCTCTATTTGCAACGTAATTCTTGTCAGTATCCGGATACTGGTCTCACCTACCGTCCGTAGGGAGAACGCCCACCCTCCCTCCCAGTATCCGTATACTAGACTCACCTACCGTCCGTAGGGAGAACTTCCTCGCCTACCGTCCGTAGGGAGGCCCTTACCCGATTGAGTTTAAACTCAGCCTAACACATAAATATCTCCTACACGTAACGCATCTAAACCTTAAAAATATATCCTTCCTGCAGCGCAACTAAACCTAAAACCTATGCTCTATTTGCAACGTAATTCTTGTCAGTATCCGGATACTGGTCTCACCTTCCGTCCGTAAGGAGAACGCCCACCCTCCCTCCCAGTATCCGTATACTAGACTCACCTACCGTCCGTAGGGAGAACTTCCTCGCCTACCGTCCGTAGGGAGGCCCTTACCCGATTGAGTTTAAACTCAGCCTAACACATAAATATCTCCTACACGTAACGCATCTAAACCTTAAAAATATATCCTACCTGCAGCGCAACTAAACCTAAAACCTTTGCTCTATGTGCAACGTAATTCTTGTCAGTATCCGGATACTGGGCTCACCTACCGTCCGTAGGGATAACTTCCTCGCCTACCGTCCGTAGGGAGGGCCTAACCCGATTGAGTTTAAACTCAGCCTAACACATAAATATCTCCTACACGTAACGCATCTAAACCTTAAAAATATATCATTCCTGCAGCGCAACTAAACCTAAAACCTATGCTCTATTTGCAACGTAATTCTTGTCAGTATCCGGATACTGGTCTCACCTACCGTCCGTAGGGAGAACGCCCACCCTCCCTCCCAGTATCCGTATACTAGACTCACCTACCGTCCGTAGAGAGAACTTCCTCGCCTACCGTCCGTAGGGAGGCCCTTACCCGATTGAGTTTAAACTCAGCCTAACACATAAATATCTCCTACACGTAACGCATCTAAACCTTAAAAATATATCCTACCTGCAGCGCAACTAAACCTAAAACCTTTGCTCTATGTGCAACGTAATTCTTGTCAGTATCCGGATACTGGGCTCACCTACCGTCCGTAGGGATAACTTCCTCGCCTACCGTCCGTAGGGAGGGCCTAACCCGATTGAGTTTAAACTCAGCCTAACACATAAATATCTCCTACACGTAACGCATCTAAACCTTAAAAATATATCCTTCCTGCAGCGCAACTAAACCTAAAACCTATGCTCTATTTGCAACGTAATTCTTGTCAGTATCCGGATGCTGGGCTCACCTACCGTCCGTAGGGAGAACTTCCTCGCCTACCGTCCGTAGGGAGGCCCTAACCCGATTGAGTTTAAACTCAGCCTAACACATAAATATCTCCTACACGTAACGCATCTAAACCTTAAAAATATATCCTTCCTGCAGCGCAACTAAACCTAAAACCTATGCTCTATGTGCAACGTAATTCTTGTCAGTATCCGGATACTGGGCTCACCTACCGTCCGTAGCAAGAACTTCCACGCCTACCGTCCGTAGGGAGACCCTAACCCGATTGAGTTTAAACTCAGCCTAACACATAAATATCTCCTACACGTAACGCATCTAAACCTTAAAAATATATTCTACCTGCAGCGCAACTAAACCTAAAACCTATGCTCTATGTGCAACGTAATTCTTGTCAGTATCCGGATACTGGGCTCACCTACCGTCCGTAGGGAGGCCCTAACTCGATTGAGTTTAAACTCAGCCTAACACATATCTCCTACACGTAGCGCATCTAAACCTTAAAAATATATCCTACCTACAGCGCAACTAAACCTAAAACCTATGCTCTACGTGCAACGTAATTCTTGTCAGTATCCGGATACTGGGCTCACCTACCGTCCGAAGGGAGAACTTCCTCGCCTACCGTCCGTAGGGAGGCCCTAACCCGATTGAGTTTAAACTCAGCCTAACACATATCTCCTACACGTAGCGCATCTAAACCTTAAAAATATATCCTACCTGCAGCGCAACTAAACCTAAAACCTATGCTCTATGTGCAACGTAATTCTTGTCAGTATCCGGATACTGGGCTCACCTACCGTCCGTAGGGAGAACTTCCTCGCCTACCGTCCATAGGGAGAACTTCCTCGCCTACCGTCCGTAGGGAGGCCCTAACCCGCTTGGGTTTAAACTCAGCCTAACACATAAATATCTCCTACACGTAACGCATCTAAACCTTAAAAATATATCCTACCTGCAGCGCAACTTAACCTAAAACCTATACTCTATGTGCAACGTAATTCTTGTCAGTATTCGGATACTGGGCTCACCTACCGTCCGAAGGGAGAACTTCCTCGCCAACCGTCCGTAGGGAGGGCCTAACCCGATTGAGTTTAAACTCAGCCTAACACATATCTCCTACACGTAGCGCATCTAAACCTTAAAAATATATCCTACCTGCAGCGCAACTAAACTTAAAACCTATGCTCTATGTGCAACGTAATTCTTGTCAGTATCCGGATACTGGGCTCACCTACCGTCCGTAGGGAGAACTTCCTCGCCTACCGTCCGTAGGGAGGCCCTTACCCGATTGAGTTTAAACTCAGCCTAACACATAAATATCTCCTACACGTAACGCATCTAAACCTTAAAAATATATCCTACCTGCAGCGCAACTAAACCTAAAACCTATGCTCTATGTGCAACGTAATTCTTGTCAGTATCCGGATACTGGGCTCACCTACCGTCCGTAGGGAGAACTTCCTCGCCTACCGTCCGTAGGGAGGCCCTAACCCGATTGAGTTTAAACTCAGCCTAACACATAAATATCTCCTACACGTAACGCATCTAAACCTTAAAAATATATCCTACCTGCAGCGCAACTGAACCTAAAACCTATGCTCTATGTGCAACGTAATTCTTGTCAGTATCCGGATACTGGGCTCACCTACCGTCCGTAGGGAGAACTTCCTCGCCTACCGTCCGTAGGGAGGGCCTAACCCGATTGAGTTTAAACTCAGCCTAAAACATATCTCCTACACGTAGCGCATCTAAACCTTAAAAATATATCCTACCTACAGCGCAACTAAACCTAAAACCTATGCTCTATGTGCAACGTAATTCTTGTCAGTATCCGGATACTGGGCTCACCTACCGTCCGTAGGGAGAACTTCCTCGTCTACCGTCCGTAGGGAGGGCCTAACCCGATTGAGTTTAAACTCAGCCTAACACATAAATATCTCCTACACGTAAAGCATCTAAACCTTAAAAATATATCCTACCTGCAGCGCAACTAAACCTTAAACCTATGCTCTGTGTGCAACGTAATTCTTGTCAGTATCCAGATACTGGGCTCACCTACCGTCCGTAGGGAGAACTTAGTCGCCTACCGTCCGTAGGGAGGCCCTAACCCGATTGAGTTTAAACTCAGCCTAACACATAAATATCTCCTACACGTAACGCATCTAAACCTTAAAAATATATCCTACCTGCAGCGCAACTAAACCTAAAACCTATGCTCTGTGTGCAACGTAATTCTTGTCAGTATCCGGATACTGGGCTCACCTACCGTCCGTAGGGAGAACTTCCTCGCCTACCGTCCGTAGGGAGGCCCTAACCCGATTGAGTTTAAACTCAGCCTAACACATAAATATCTCCTACACGTAGCGCATCTAAACCTTAAAAATATATCCTACCTGCAGCGCAACTAAACCTAAAACCTATGCTCTATGTGCAACGTAATTCTTGTCAGTATCCGGATACTGGGCTCACCTACCGTCCGTAGGGAGAACTTCCTCGCCTACCGTCCGTAGGGAGGCCCTAACCCGATTGAGTTTAAATTCAGCCTAACACATAAATATCTCCTACACGTAACGCATCTAAACCTTAAAAATATATCCTACCTGCAGCGCAACTAAACCTAAAACCTATGCTCTATGTGCAACGTAATTCTTGTCAGTATCCGGATACTGGGCTCACCTACCGTCCGTAGGGAGAACTTGTTCGCCTACCGTCCGTAGGGAGGCCCTAACCCGATTGAGTTTAAAATCAGCCTAACACATAAATATCTCCTACACGTAGCGCATCTAAACCTTAAAAATATATCCTACCTACAGCGCAACTAAACCTAAAACCTATGCTCTATGTGCAACGTAATTCTTGTCAGTATCCGGATACTGGGCTCACCTACCGTCCGTAGGGAGAACTTGTTCGCCTACCGTCCGTAGGGAGGCCCTAACCCGATTGAGTTTAAACTCAGCCTAACACATAAATATCTCCTACACGTAGCGCATCTAAATCTTAAAAATATATCCTACCTGCAGCGCAACTAAACCTAAAACCTATGCTCTATGTGCAACGTAATTCTTGTCAGTATCCGGATACTGGGCTCACCTACCGTCCGTAGGGAGAACTTCCTCGCCTACCGTCCGTAGGGAGGCCCTAACCCGATTGAGTTTAAACTCAGCCTAACACATAAATATCTCCTACACGTAGCGCATCTAAACCTTAAAAATATATCCTACCTGCAGCGCAACTAAACCTAAAACCTATGCTCTATGTGCAACGTAATTCTTGTCAGTATCCGGATACTGGGCTCACCTACCGTCCGTAGGGAGAACTTCCTCGCCTACCGTCCGTAGGGAGGCCCTTACCCGATTGAGTTTAAACTCAGCCTAACACATGAATATCTCCTACACGTAGCGCATCTAAACCTTAAAAATATATCCTACCTACAGCGCAACTAAACCTAAAACCTATGCTCTATGTGCAACGAAATTCTTGTCAGTATCCGGATACTGGGCTCACCTACCGTCCGTAGGGAGAACTTCCTCGCCTACCGTCCGTAGGGAGGCCCTTACCCGATTGAGTTTAAACTCAGCCTAACACATAAATATCTAATACACGTAACGCATCTAAACCTTAAAAATATATCCTACCTGCAGCGCAACTAAACCTAAAACCTATGCTCTATGTGCAACGTAATTCTTGTCAGTATCCGGATACTGGGCTCACCTACCGTCCGTAGGGAGAACTTCCTCGCCTACCGTCCGTAGGGAGGCCCTTACCCGATTGAGTTTAAACTCAGCCTAACACATAAATATCTCCTACACGTAACGCATCTAAACCTTAAAAATATATCCTACCTGCAGCGCAACTAAACCTAAAACCTATGCTCTATGTGCAACGTAATTCTTGTCAGTATCCGGATACTGGGCTCACCTACCGTCCGTAGGGAGAACTTGTTCGCCTACCGTCCGTAGGGAGGCCCTTACCCGATTGAGTTTAAACTCAGCCTAACACATAAATATCTCCTACACGTAACGCATCTAAACCTTAAAAATATATCCTTCCTGCAGCGCAACTAAACCTAAAACCTATGCTCTATGTGCAACGTAATTCTTGTCAGTATCCGGATACTGGGCTCACCTACCGTCCGTAGCAAGAACTTCCACGCCTACCGTCCGTAGGGAGGCCCTAACCCGATTGAGTTTAAACTCAGCCTAACACATAAATATCTCCTACACGTAACGCATCTAAACCTTAAAAATATATTCTACCTGCAGCGCAACTAAACCTAAAACCTATGCTCTAGGTGCAACGTAATTCTTGTCAGTATCCGGATACTGGGCTCACCTACCGTCCGTAGAGAGAACTTCCTCGCCTACCGTCCGTAGGGAGGCCCTAACCCGATTGAGTTTAAACTCAGCCTAACACATAAATATCTCCTACACGTAACGCATCTAAACCTTAAAAATATATCCTTCCTGCAGCGCAACTAAACCTAAAACCTATGCTCTATTTGCAACGTAATTCTTGTCAGTATCCGGATACTGGTCTCACCTTCCGTCCGTAGGGAGAACGCCCACCCTCCCTCCCAGTATCCGTATACTAGACTCACCTACCGTCCGTAGGGAGAACTTCCTCGCCTACCGTCCGTAGGGAGGGCCTAACCCGATTGAGTTTAAACTCAGCCTAACACATAAATATCTCCTACACGTAACGCATCTAAACCTTAAAAATATATCCTTCCTGCAGCGCAACTAAACCTAAAACCTATGCTCTATTTGCAACGTAATTCTTGTCAGTATCCGGATACTGCGCTCACCTACCGTCCGTAGAGAGAACTTCCTCGCCTACCGTCCGTAGGGAGGCCCTAACCCGATTGAGTTTAAACTCAGCCTAACACATAAATATCTCCTACACGTAACGCATCTAAACCTTAAAAATATATCCTTCCTGCAGCGCAACTAAACCTAAAACCTATGCTCTATTTGCAACGTAATTCTTGTCAGTATCCGGATACTGGTCTCACCTACCGTCCGTAGGGAGAACGCCCACCCTCCCTCCCAGTATCCGTATACTAGACTCACCTACCGTCCGTAGGGAGAACTTCCTCGCCTACCGTCCGTAGGGAGGGCCTAACCCGATTGAGTTTAAACTCAGCCTAACACATAAATATCTCCTACACGTAACGCATCTAAACCTTAAAAATATATCCTTCCTGCAGCGCAACTAAACCTAAAACCTATGCTCTATTTGCAACGTAATTCTTGTCAGTATCCGGATACTGGGCTCACCTACCGTCCGTAGAGAGAACTTCCTCGCCTACCGTCCGTAGGGAGGCCCTAACCCGATTGAGTTTAAACTCAGCCTAACACATAAATATCTCCTACACGTAACGCATCTAAACCTTAAAAATATATCCTACCTGCAGCGCAACTAAACCTAAAACCTATACTCAATGTGCAACGAAATTCTTGTCAGTATCCGGATACTGGGCTCACCTACCGTCCGTAGGGAGAACTTCCTCGCCTACCGTCCGTAGGGAGGGCCTAACCCGATTGAGTTTAAACTCAGCCTAACACATATCTCCTACACGCAGCGCATCTAAACCTTAAAAATATATCCTACCTACAGCGCAACTAAACCTAAAACCTATGCTCTATGTGCAACGTAATTCTTGTCAGTATCCGGATACTGGGCTCACCTACCGTCCGTAGGGAGAACTTCCTCGCCTACCGTCCGTAGGGAGGCCCTAACCCGATTGAGTTTAAACTCAGCCTAACACATAAATATCTCCTACACGTAACGCATCCAAACCTTAAAAATATATCCTTCCTGCAGTGCAACTAAACCTAAAACCTATGCTCTATGTGCAACGTAATTCTTGTCAGTATCCGGATACTGGTCTCACCTACCGTCCGTATGGAGAATTTCCTCGCCTGCCGTCCGTAGGGAGGCCCTAACCCGATTGAGTTTAAACTCAGCCTAACACATAAATATCTCCTACACGTAACGCATCCAAACCTTAAAAATATATCCTACCTGCAGCGCAACTAAACCTAAAACCTATGCTCTATGTGCAACGTAATTCTTGTCAGTATCCGGATACTGGGCTCACCTACCGTCCGTAGGGAGAACTTCCTCGCCTACCGTCCGTAGGGAGGGCCTAACCCGATTGAGTTTAAACTCAGCCTAACACATATCTCCTACACGTAGCGCATCTAAACCTTAAAAATATATCCTACCTACAGCGCAACTAAACCTTAAACCTATGCTCTATGTGCAACGTAATTCTTGTCAGTATCCGGATACTGGGCTCACCTACCGTCCGTAGGGAGAACTTCCTCGCCTACCGTCCGTAGGGAGGGCCTAACCCGATTGAGTTTAAACTCAGCCTAACATATATCTCCTACACGTAGCGCATCTAAACCTTAAAAATATATCCTACCTACAGCGCAACTAAACCTCAAACCTATACTCTATGTGCAACGTAATTCTTGTCAGTATCCGGATACTGGGCTCACCTACCGTCCATAGGGAGAACTTCCTCGCCTACCGTCCGTAGGGAGGGCCTAACCCGATTGAGTTTAAACTCAGCCTAACACATAAATATCTTATACACGTAACGCATCTAAACCTTAAAAATATATCCTACCTGCAGCGCAACTAAACCTAAAACCTATGCTCTATGTGCAACGTAATTCTTGTCAGTATCCGGATACTGGGCTCACCTACCGTCCGTAGGGAGAACTTCCTCGCCTACCGTCCGTAGGGAGGGCCTAACCCGATTGAGTTTAAACTCAGCCTAACACATATCTCCTACACGTAGCGCATCTAAACCTTAAAAATATATCCTACCTACAGCGCAACTAAACCTTAAACCTATGCTCTATGTGCAACGTAATTCTTGTCAGTATCCGGATACTGGGCTCACCTACCGTCCGTAGGGAGAACTTCCTCGCCTACCGTCCGTAGGGAGGGCCTAACCCGATTGAGTTTAAACTCAGCCTAACACATATCTCCTACACGCAGCGCATCTAAACCTTAAAAATATATCCTACCTACAGCGCAACTAAACCTAAAACCTATGCTCTATGTGCAACGTAATTCTTGTCAGTATCCGGATACTGGGCTCACCTACCGTCCGTAGGGAGAACTTCCTCGCCTACCGTCCGTAGGGAGGCCCTAACCCGATTGAGTTTAAACTCAGCCTAACACATAAATATCTCCTACACGTAACGCATCCAAACCTTAAAAATATATCCTTCCTGCAGTGCAACTAAACCTAAAACCTATGCTCTATGTGCAACGTAATTCTTGTCAGTATCCGGATACTGGTCTCACCTACCGTCCGTATGGAGAATTTCCTCGCCTGCCGTCCGTAGGGAGGCCCTAACCCGATTGAGTTTAAACTCAGCCTAACACATAAATATCTCCTACACGTAACGCATCTAAACCTTAAAAATATATCCTACCTGCAGCGCAACTAAACCTAAAACCTATGCTCTATGTGCAACGTAATTCTTGTCAGTATCCGGATACTGGGCTCACCTACCGTCCGTAGGGAGAACTTCCTCGCCTACCGTCCGTAGGGAGGGCCTAACCCGATTGAGTTTAAACTCAGCCTAACACATATCTCCTACACGTAGCGCATCTAAACCTTAAAAATATATCCTACCTACAGCGCAACTAAACCTTAAACCTATGCTCTATGTGCAACGTAATTCTTGTCAGTATCCGGATACTGGGCTCACCTACCGTCCGTAGGGAGAACTTCCTCGCCTACCGTCCGTAGGGTGGCCCTAACCCGATTGAGTTTAAACTCAGCCTAACACATATCTCCTACACGCAGCGCATCTAAACCTTAAAAATATATCCTACCTACAGCGCAACTAAACCTAAAACCTATGCTCTATGTGCAACGTAATTCTTGTCAGTATCCGGATACTGGGCTCACCTACCGTCCGTAGGGAGAACTTCCTCGCCTACCGTCCGTAGGGTGGCCCTAACCCGATTGAGTTTAAACTCAGCCTAACACATATCTCCTACACGCAGCGCATCTAAACCTTAAAAATATATCCTACCTACAGCGCAACTAAACCTAAAACCTATGCTCTATGTGCAACGTAATTCTTGTCAGTATCCGGATACTGGGCTCACCTACCGTCCGTAGGGAGAACTTCCTCGCCTACCGTCCGTAGGGAGGGCCTAACCCGATTGAGTTTAAACTCAGCCTAACACATAAATATCTAATACACGTAACGCATCTAAACCTTAAAAATATATCCTGCTTGCAGCGCAACTAAACCTAAAACCTATGCTCTATGTGCAACGTAATTCTTGTCAGTATCCGGATACTGGGCTCACCTACCGTCCGTAGGGAGAACTTCCTCGCCTACCGTCCGTAGATAGGGCCTATCCCGATTGAGTTTAAATTCAGCATAACACATAAATATCTCCTACACGTAACGCATCTAAACCTTAGAAATATATCCTACCTACAGCGCAACTAAACCTAAAACCCATGCTCTATGTGCAACGTAATTCTTGTCAGTATCCGGATACTGGGCTCACCTACCGTCCGTAGGGAGAACTTCCTCGCCTACCGTCCGTAGGGAGGGCCTAACCCGATTGAGTTTAAACTCAGCCTAACACATATCTCCTACACGTAACGCATCTAAACCTTAGAAATATATCCTACCTACAGCGCAACTAAACCTAAAACCCATGCTCTATGTGCAACGTAATTCTTGTCAGTATCCGGATACTGGGCTCACCTACCGTCCGTAGGGAGAACTTCCTCGCCTACCGTCCGTAGGGAGGGCCTAACCCGATTGAGTTTAAACTCAGCCTAACACATATCTCCTACACGTAACGCATCTAAACCTTAGAAATATATCCTACCTACAGCGCAACTAAACCTAAAACCCATGCTCTATGTGCAACGTAATTCTTGTCAGTATCCGGATACTGGGCTCACCTACCGTCCGTAGGGAGAACTTCCTCGCCTACCGTCCGTAGGGAGGGCCTAACCCGATTGAGTTTAAACTCAGCCTAACACATATCTCCTACACGTAACGCATCTAAACCTTAAAAATATATCCTACCTACAGCGCAACTAAACCTGAAACCTATGCTCTATGTGCAACGTAATTCTTGTCAGTATCCGGATACTGGGCTCACCTACCGTCCGTAGGGATAACTTCCTCGCCTACCGTCCGTAGGGAGGGCCTAACCCGATTGAGTTTAAACTCAGCCTAACACATATCTCCTACACGTAACGCATCTAAACCTTAGAAATATATCCTACCTACAGCGCAACTAAACCTAAAACCCATGCTCTATGTGCAACGTAATTCTTGTCAGTATCCGGATACTGGGCTCACCTACCGTCCGTAGGGAGAACTTCCTCGCCTACCGTCCGTAGGGAGGGCCTAACCCGATTGAGTTTAAACTCAGCCTAACACATATCTCCTACACGTAACGCATCTAAACCTTAAAAATATATCCTACCTACAGCGCAACTAAACCTGAAACCTATGCTCTATGTGCAACGTAATTCTTGTCAGTATCCGGATACTGGGCTCACCTACCGTCCGTAGGGAGAACTTCCTCGCCTACCGTCCGTAGGGAGGGCCTAACCCGATTGAGTTTAAACTCAGCCTAACACATATCTCCTACACGTAACGCATCTAAACCTTAAAAATATATCCTACCTGCAGCGCAACTAAACCTAAAACCCATGCTCTATGTGCAACGTAATTCTTGTCAGTATCCGGATACTGGGCTCACCTACCGTCCGTAGGAAGAACTTCCTCGCCTACCGTCCGTAATGAAGGCCTAACCCGATTGAGCTTAAACTCAGCCTAACACATATCTCCTACACGCAGCGCATCTAAACCTTAAAAATATATCCTGCTTGCAGCGCAACTAAACCTAAAACCTATGCTCTATGTGCAACGTAATTCTTGTCAGTATCCGGATACTGGGCTCACCTACCGTCCGTAGGGAGAACTTCCTCGCCTACCGTCCGTAGGGAGGGCCTAACCCGATTGAGTTTAAACTCAGCCTAACACATAAATATCTCCTACACGTAACGCATCTAAACCTTAAAAATATATCCTACCTGCAGCGCAACTAAACCTAAAACCCATGCTCTATGTGCAACGTAATTCTTGTCAGTATCCGGATACTGGGCTCACCTACCGTCCGTAGGAAGAACTTCCTCGCCTACCGTCCGTAATGAAGGCCTAACCCGATTGAGCTTAAACTCAGCCTAACACATATCTCCTACACGCAGCGCATCTAAACCTTAAAAATATATCCTACCTACAGCGCAACTAAACCTAAAACCTATGCTCTATGTGCAACGTAATTCTTGTCAGTATCCGGATACTGGGCTCACCTACCGTCCGTAGGGAGAACTTCCTCGCCTACCGTCCGTAGGGAGGGCCTAACCCGATTGAGTTTAAACTCAGCCTAACACATATCTCCTACACGTAACGCATCTAAACCTTAAAAATATATCCTTCCTGCAGCGCAACTAAACCTAAAACCTATGCTCTATTTGCAACGTAATTCTTGTCAGTATCCGGATACTGGGCTCACCTACCGTCCGTAGGGAGAACTTCCTCGCCTACCGTCCGTAATGAAGGCCTATCCCGATTGAGCTTAAACTCAGCCTAACACATATCTCCTACACGCAGCGCAACTAAACCTTATAAATATATCCTACCTACAGCGCAACTAAACCTAAAACCTATGCTCTATGTGCAACGAAATTCTTGTCAGTATCCGGATACTGGGCTCACCTACCGTCCGTAGGGAGAACTTCCTCGCCTACCGTCCGTAGGGAGGGCCTAATCCGATTGAGTTTAAACTCAGCCTAACACATATCTCCTACACGTAACGCATCTAAACCTTAAAAATATATCCTTCCTGCAGCGCAACTAAACCTAAAACCTATGCTCTATTTGCAACGTAATTCTTGTCAGTATCCGGATACTGGGCTCACCTACCGTCCGTAGGGAGAACTTCCTCGCCTACCGTCCGTAATGAAGGCCTATCCCGATTGAGCTTAAACTCAGCCTAACACATATCTCCTACACGCAGCGCAACTAAACCTTATAAATATATCCTACCTACAGCGCAACTAAACCTAAAACCTATGCTCTGTGTGCAACGTAATTCTTGTCAGTATCCGGATACTGGGCTCACCTACCGTCCGTAGGGAGAACTTCCTCGCCTACCGTCCGTAATGAAGGCCTATCCCGATTGAGCTTAAACTCAGCCTAACACATATCTCCTACACGCAGCGCAACTAAACCTTATAAATATATCCTACCTACAGCGCAACTAAACCTAAAACCTATGCTCTATGTGCAACGAAATTCTTGTCAGTATCCGGATACTGGGCTCACCTACCGTCCGTAGGGAGAACTTCCTCGCCTACCGTCCGTAGGGAGGGCCTAACCCGATTGAGTTTAAACTCAGCCTAACACATAAATATCTAATACACGTAACGCATCTAAACCTTAAAAATATATCCTGCTTGCAGCGCAACTAAACCTAAAACCTATGCTCTATGTGCAACATAATTCTTGTCAGTATCCGGATACTGGGCTCACCTACCGTCCGTAGGGAGAACTTCCTCGCCTACCGTCCGTAGATAGGGCCTATCCCGATTGAGTTTAAATTCAGCACAACACATAAATATCTCCTACACGTAACGCATCTAAACCTTAGAAATATATCCTACCTACAGCGCAACTAAACCTAAAACCCATGCTCTATGTGCAACATAATTCTTGTCAGTATCCGGATACTGGGCTCACCTACCGTCCGTAGGGAGAACTTCCTCGCCTACCGTCCGTAGGGAGGGCCTAACCCGATTGAGTTTAAACTCAGCCTAACACATATCTCCTACACGTAACGCATCTAAACCTTAAAAATATATCCTACCTACAGCGCAACTAAACCTGAAACCTATGCTCTATGTGCAACGTAATTCTTGTCAGTATCCGGATACTGGGCTCACCTACCGTCCGTAGGGAGAACTTCCTCGCCTACCGTCCGTAGGGAGGGCCTAACCCGATTGAGTTTAAACTCAGCCTAACACATAAATATCTCCTACACGTAACGCATCTAAACCTTAAAAATATATCCTACCTGCAGCGCAACTAAACCTAAAACCCATGCTCTATGTGCAACGTAATTCTTGTCAGTATCCGGATACTGGGCTCACCTACCGTCCGTAGGAAGAACTTCCTCGCCTACCGTCCGTAATGAAGGCCTTACCCGATTGAGCTTAAACTCAGCCTAACACATATCTCCTACACGCAGCGCATCTAAACCTTAAAAATATATCCTACCTACAGCGCAACTAAACCTAAAACCTATGCTCTATGTGCAACGTAATTCTTGTCAGTATCCGGATACTGGGCTCACCTACCGTCCGTAGGGAGAACTTCCTCGCCTACCGTCCGTAGGGAGGGCCTAACCCGATTGAGTTTAAACTCAGCCTAACACATATCTCCTACACGTAACGCATCTAAACCTTAAAAATATATCCTTCCTGCAGCGCAACTAAACCTAAAACCTATGCTCTATTTGCAACGTAATTCTTGTCAGTATCCGGATACTGGTCTCACCTACCGTCCGTAGGGAGAACGCCCACCCTCCCTCCCAGTATCCGTATACTAGACTCACCTACCGTCCGTAGGGAGAACTTCCTCGCCTACCGTCCGTAGGGAGGCCCTTACCCGATTGAGTTTAAACTCAGCCTAACACATAAATATCTCCTACACGTAACGCATCTAAACCTTAAAAATATATCCTACCTGCAGCGCAACTAAACCTAAAACCTATGCTCTATGTGCAACGTAATTCTTGTCAGTATCCGGATACTGGGCTCACCTACCGTCCGTAGGGAGAACTTCCTCACCTACCGTCCGTAGGGAGAACTTCCTCGCCTACCGTCCGTAGGGAGGGCCTAACCCGATTGAGCTTAAACTCAGCCTAACACATATCTCCTACACGTAACGCATCTAAACCTTAGAAATATATCCTACCTACAGCGCAACTAAACCTAAAACCTATGCTCTATGTGCAACGTAATTCTTGTCAGTATCCGGATACTGGGCTTACCTACCGTCCGTAGGGAGAACTTCCTCGCCTACCGTCCGTAGGGAGGGCCTAACCCGATTGAGTTTAAACTCAGCCTAACACATATCTCCTACACGTAACGCATCTAAACCTTAAAAATATATCCTACCTACAGCGCAACTAAACCTAAAACCTATGCTCTATGTGCAACGTAATTCTTGTCAGTATCCGGATACTGGGCTCACCTACCGTCCGTAGGGAGAACTTCCTCGCCTACCGTCCGTAGGGAGGCCCTTACCCGATTGAGTTTAAACTCAGCCTAACACATAAATATCTCCTACACGTAACGCATCTAAACCTTAAAAATATATCCTACCTGCAGCGCAACTAAACCTAAAACCTATGCTCTATGTGCAACGTAATTCTTGTCAGTATCCGGATACTGGGCTCACCTACCGTCCGTAGGGAGAACTTCCTCACCTACCGTCCGTAGGGAGAACTTCCTCGCCTACCGTCCGTAGGGAGGGCCTAACCCGATTGAGCTTAAACTCAGCCTAACACATATCTCCTACACGTAACGCATCTAAACCTTAGAAATATATCCTACCTACAGCGCAACTAAACCTAAAACCTATGCTCTATGTGCAACGTAATTCTTGTCAGTATCCGTATACTAGACTCACCTACCGTCCGTAGGGAGAACTTCCTCGCCTACCGTCCGTAGGGAGGCCCTTACCCGATTGAGTTTAAACTCAGCCTAACACATAAATATCTCCTACACGTAACGCATCTAAACCTTAAAAATATATCCTACCTGCGGCGCAACTAAACCTAAAACCTATGCTCTATGTGCAACGTAATTCTTGTCAGTATCCGGATACTGGGCTCACCTACCGTCCGTAGGAAGAACTTCCTCGCCTACCGTCCGTAATGAAGGCCTAACCCGATTGAGCTTAAACTCAGCCTAACACATATCTCCTACACGCAGCGCATCTAAACCTTATAAATATATCCTACCTACAGCGCAACTAAACCTAAAACCTATGCTCTATGTGCAACGTAATTCTTGTCAGTATCCGGATACTGGGCTCACCTACCGTCCGTAGGGAGAACTTCCTCGCCTACCGTCCGTAGGGAGGCCCTAACCCGATTGAGTTTAAACTCAGCCTAACACATAAATATCTCCTACACGTAACGCATCTAAACCTTAAAAATATATCCTACCTGCAGCGCAACTAAACCTAAAACCTATGCTCTATGTGCAACGTAATTCTTGTCAGTATCCGGATACTGGGCTCACCTACCGTCCGTAGGAAGAACTTCCTCGCCTACCGTCCGTAATGAAGGCCTAACCCGATTGAGCTTAAACTCAGCCTAACACATATCTCCTACACGCAGCGCATCTAAACCTTATAAATATATCCTACCTACAGCGCAACTAAACCTAAAACCTATGCTCTATGTGCAACGTAATTCTTGTCAGTATCCGGATACTGGGCTCACCTACCGTCCGTAGGGAGAACTTCCTCGCCTACCGTCCGTAGGGAGGCCCTAACCCGATTGAGTTTAAACTCAGCCTAACACATAAATATCTCCTACACGTAACGCATCTAAACCTTAAAAATATATCCTACCTGCAGCGCAACTAAACCTAAAACCTATGCTCTATGTGCAACGTAATTCTTGTCAGTATCCGGATACTGGGCTCACCTACCGTCCGTAGGGAGAACTTCCTCACCTACCGTCCGTAGGGAGAACTTCCTCGCCTACCGTCCGTAGGGAGGGCCTAACCCGATTGAGCTTAAACTCAGCCTAACACATATCTCCTACACGTAACGCATCTAAACCTTAGAAATATATCCTACCTACAGCGCAACTAAACCTAAAACCTATGCTCTATGTGCAACGTAATTCTTGTCAGTATCCGGATACTGGGCTTACCTACCGTCCGTAGGGAGAACTTCCTCGCCTACCGTCCGTAGGGAGGGCCTAATCCGATTGAGTTTAAACTCAGCCTAACACATATCTCCTACACGTAACGCATCTAAACCTTAAAAATATATCCTACCTACAGCGCAACTAAACCTAAAACCTATGCTCTATGTGCAACGTAATTCTTGTCAGTATCCGGATACTGGGCTCACCTACCGTCCGTAGGGAGAACTTCCTCGCCTACCGTCCGTAGGGAGGCCCTAACTCGATTGAGTTTAAACTCAGCCTAACACATAAATATCTCCTACACGTAACGCATCTAAACCTTAAAAATATATCCTACCTGCAGCGCAACTAAACCTAAAACCTATGCTCTATGTGCAACGAAATTCTTGTCAGTATCCGGATACTGGGCTTACCTACCGTCCGTAGGGAGAACTTCCTCGCCTACCGTCCGTAGGGAGGGCCTAACCCGATCGAGTTTAAACTCAGCCTAACACATAAATATCTAATACACGTAACGCATCTAAACCTTAAAAATATATCCTGCCTGCAGCGCAACTAAACCTAAAACCTATGCTCTATGTGCAACGTAATTCTTGTCAGTATCCGGATACTGGGCTCACCTACCGTCCGTAGGGAGAACTTCCTCGCCTACCGTCCGTAGATAGGGCCTATCCCGATTGAGTTTAAATTCAGCATAACACATAAATATCTCCTACACGTAACGCATCTAAACCTTAGAAATATATCCTACCTACAGCGCAACTAAACCTAAAACCCATGCTCTATGTGCAACGTAATTCTTGTCAGTATCCGGATACTGGGCTCACCTACCGTCCGTAGGGAGAACTTCCTCGCTTACCGTCCGTAGGGAGGGCCTAACCCGATTGAGTTTAAACTCAGCCTAACACATATCTCCTACACGTAACGCATCTAAACCTTAAAAATATATCCTACCTACAGCGCAACTAAACCTAAAACCTATGCTCTATGTGCAACGTAATTCTTGTCAGTATCCGGATACTGGGCTCACCTACCGTCCGTAGGGAGAACTTCCTCGCCTACCGTCCGTAGGGAGGGCCTAACCCGATTGAGTTTAAACTCAGCCTAACACATAAATATCTCCTACACGTAACGCATCTAAACCTTAAAAATATATCCTTCCTGCAGCGCAACTAAACCTAAAACTTAACCTGGAGCGCCTAACCCGAATGAACTTTGTAGATTAGAACTTTAAGCATCTCGTCGTCGGTTTAGAAAACTGCGATATATTGGGGAGAGCTGGTGCTAAGTTAAATACACAACTCCAATCGCGACACTTGGAATTTCAAAACCGACAGCTCTCATACGAAAAAGGGAATAGGAATGGGATTAAGGGGTAGCTGAAATGAAATATTTGAGACAAAAGGGCCTAGAGACTTGGGTGGACTTATCAAGGGAAAGAGATTTGGGTGTTCTTGCTAAGTGCTTTCGGAAGGAAAGGCACTGATTGCAATGCAAGCAGACTTGGGTGGGCAATATAATAAATATAAGCAATATGGTGAATGAAATAGCAATATAGTAAATAGCAATATAGTAAAGGCAATATAGTAAAAGCAATATAGTAAATATAATAACCACAGAACTCACCACAGATTTCTCTGTGAAGCAGGAAGCAGGAAGGAAGTGCCATGGAGAGCTTGCACTGATGACGATGATGTGTGGCTGTGGAAGAAAGCACTGATTCTACACATGTAATAGAAGGCTTAAGGCCTTTAATAGATCAGCTGAAGGCTTAAAGTACTCAAGAATGGATTCTATTTATAAAAGAAGGCTTAAGGCCTTTAATAGGTCAGCATAAGGCTTGTAAGAAAGGCATAAGGCCTTTTGTAGGAATGTATCTTTCGCGCTTTCAGAAGGAAAGACGCAAAGAGGCTATATTATGCTTAATCTTGAAAAAAAACACTTGATGTTTGCAGACTTGGGGTGTTCTTATTAAGAGCTTTCAGAAGGAAAGACTCTGGGCAATGCAAGAAGGCAAAGAGACTTGGGTGGGCATGACAGGGGCTTTTAAAAGACTTGGGTGCTGTTGTCAAGTGCTTTCGGAAGGAAAGACACTGATTGCATTGCAAAAGTACCCTAAAGATTTGGGTGGGTTTTTTCAGGGGCAAGGGCAAGGGAAATATAATAAAAATAGGACTAACCTGGTTCATCAGTAAGCAAGGTGCATGGCAGACTTCTGATGATGTTGTGTGTGTGTGTATGATGAATTGTTGATGATGTATCTTATGTAGATGTGTGTGTGTATGATGAATTGCTGGTGATGTATCTTATGTAGATGTGTGTGTATGATGAATTGCTGATGATGTATTTTATGTAGATGGTGTATGCAGATGATGATGATGGTGTAAGGGTTGGTCTGTGGGTAAAGTATTGCTGATGTTCTCTGATGTTTCCTCACACAGAACCCAACCAGTTGGTCTTGTTTTCAGGAACACACTAGCCCATCAAATGTCCAAGGGCTTCACACTGTACGAACTGGCTTGAGGGACTACACTCACGATTGCCTATAGCAATATCGCGTAGAAGCTTTTCGTCGCTGCAGCGTTGACATACACAAGCCAGTATATAACAGATACACGACGCTCTTCTGTTATATTATTCTTCTTGATTCGACGTAGGCCTTTCTTAACGTTCCGAAACCGAGAGCTCTCGTACGAAAATGGATTGGGAACGGGAATGGGAATGGTGGGCAGGCAAAAGACTTGGTAGGGCATTAAGTATGCTAAGCAATATGATGTATATATAGTTGAATCAATATAGTGAAAGCAATATAGTAAAGAAATATAGTAAATATAGAAGCAATATAGTGAATATAGAAGCAATATATTGAATATAGAAGCAATATAGTGAATATAGAAGCAATATAGTGAATAAAAAAGCAATATATAGTGAATATAGAAGCAATATAGTGAATATAGAAGCAATATGGTGAATATAAAACAATATATTGAATATAAAAGCAATGTATAGTGAATATAGAAGCAATATAGTGAATATAGAAGCAATATAGTAAATATAGAAGCAATATATTGAATATAAAACAATATATTGAATAAAAAAGCAATATATAGTGAATATAGAAGCAATATAGTGAATATAGAAGCAAAATAGTCAATAAAGAAGCAATATAGTGAATATAGAAGCAATATAGTGAATATAGAAGCAATATAGTGAATATAGAAGCAATATATAGTGAATATAGAAGCAATATAGTGAATATAGAAGCAATATATTGAATATAAAACAATATATTGAATATAAAAGCAATATATAGTGAATATAGAAGCAATATAGTGAATATAGAAGCAATATATAGTGAATATAGAAGCAATATAGTGAATATAGAAGCAATATATTGAATATAGAAGCAATATATTGAATATAGAAGCAATATTGTGAATATAAAACAATATATTGAATATAGAAGCAATATAGTAAATAAAAATGTTAATATAGTAACCATAGAACTCACCGGGTACCTGTGAAACTGGAACCAGGAAGGAAGTGCCATGAAGAGCTTGCACTGATGACGATGTATCGCTGTGGAATAAAAGCACTGATTCTATAGAAAATAAAGGCTTAAGGCCTTGGAATGAACTCAAAACTTTGATTCAATTTAATCAAAGAAGGCTTAAGGCCTTGGATAGATATGCTTATGGCTTGCAAAAACAAAAAAAGGCTAGAAACTATATTTGGCATGAGCTTAGGAAAACACTGATAGGTTTGCAGACTTGGGTGTTGTTGTCGAGTGCTTTCAGAAGGAAAGTCACTGATTGCAATGCAGCAAAGGCTATGAGAGTTGGGTGGACTTGTCAAGGGAAAGAGAGTTGGGGTTTATTTCTAAGTGCTTTCAGAAGGAAAGACACTGATTGCATTGCCAAAGAAGACTTGGGTGGATTTTGTTTTCAAGGGAAGGGGCAATATAATAAAAATTGGACTAACCTGGTTCATCAGTAAACAAGGTACATGGCAACTTCTGATGATGTGTTGTATCTTGCTGATGATGTATGCTTCGATGTGTCTGATGAAGTCTTATGGTGAGTATCATGTTGTGTGAGATGATGTATCCAATGCTGTGTCTCATGGTGTCATGGTAAGCCTCTCATGCTGCTGTACACAGAACACTCACACAATGTTCACTTACTCCCTCAAGTCGGAGGGTCGCATAGGACATTAGGCATAAAAGCGTGCGTAATAGTATGCAGATGAGCATGTAAATTAACAATCGGACGTTCGGATACGTCCAACAAAAAAAAAAAAATTCTCCCGCTCTCTCTTACTCTCCCGCTCTCTTTTACTCTCGCGCTCTCTCTTACTCTCCCGCTATCTCTTAGTCTCCCACTCTCTCTTACCCTCTCGCTCTCTTGGACTCTCCCGCTTTCAACATAAAATTCTTCCACGATGTGAACACCTCGACGGCTGGCACAAGACTGAGGTCCGCTCAGCCTCGTACCACTTTTTATATAAAAACCAAGAACAACAACACTTTTCCCTTTGTTAAAACCACCTTTGTTCTTTGTGGTCAATTTTTGTTGTTTTTGTGGTCAATTTTTGATTTTTTCGTCAATTTTTGTTTTTCTTTAGCTTTTTCTTCTGCTTTTTACACTTTTTCTTCTTTTTCCAATTATCCTCGTTCTGTTTTGGACTTGAAAACATGCTTTTTGACTTAATTTCCTTACTCCATTTTTGGAATCGGCTACACATTACAAGTTGGCAACGTGTATATCGATCACATATGACGAGCCTGCATATGGTATCTTTAGTACTCAACACGGAGAAGATTTAATCGCTCCAATTTTGAACCCAGCTAATTCGTCAAGCTCCAGTATTTGTTCCCCCTAACCTGCACTAAGTAAAGGGTGCCCTTGATGAGATACACACAAGTTTTTGGCGCTAAAATGGGTCACTACGATTTTTCCAAACATCGCAACGCGTTGGGCTTAAGTGACACCACTGTCTGCGACGCTTGTAAAGAGGCGACGTTACAGGGGAACTTCATATGATGGCAGATTTTCGGGGCAGGCTGATGTAGCAAGTGCTGCTGACCTAAGTTGCTTAACATTGAAGATCTTAGTCGTCTTCCCCCCAATGACTAGGACTTACGAATGTCGACGTCGAAATCATGTGAAATTTCTACTTCAGCGGTCCGAAGGCCCATCAATTTATCAATGTTTGGCCTATCTTTGCTCAACTATCGGCAATGAATAGCCATTGTCAAGATATTTTCCATAAATAACGAAAAGTCTCAATTCTTCATTGCGCCTATTTTGCTTCACGACTAAGCCGGCCATCATCACTATCTGCTCTCTCTTGTCTCTCAGTTCTAAAATGGGAACAAAATTAAGTGTTAAGTGAGTCTTTGGGGTAAACAGCGGACGCGCCAAATGGCCTGTTGTTTTCAAAATAAACTCTCACCTTCTAAAGTTTCTTCTTAAAACAAAATTTCAACATTTATTTCATCTTTCTTTGCAGGCCCTCTCAGGATTTCTCATGATGCTAACACAAAATGGTAAACTCCTCTACATCTCAGATAATGCGGCCGAATACCTTGGGCATTCAATGGTAAGTGTTTAGTAATTTCCTTTTATTAAGCCCTAACCTATCCGATGGAACAATTTAACCCCAATGCAAGGCGGCATACAATGCGATATTACTGCCCGACATCGACTTTCTCACCGAAGTGCTCTGCGAGCAATAATGCCACAAACTTGGCATCAATTTTCAAATTGAATTGTTTACCATTTCCTTGTAGTCTCCCCTCCTGCTTTGAGCGCGAAATCAATTTGCAATAATGTTGCAGGAATCAGCCTTCGAGCTAATATGGTAAAATTTACAAGAAAAAAAAAGCCCATACCGGGCATCTCCAACTGTCAAAGTGACAGGATTTTTCTCAATGCTTGCATTGGGACACGTTGCACACGGAGGAGATTCTAATCGCAGGAGAGACCAACTTTTACATGGCCGCACGTCAAACTGTTGCACCATCAAGCAAAAGTTGTGGTTTTTGTATCTTTGTTGATTAATTTGGTTTTTGTTGTTTTTTTTTTTTGCGGAGCAACATACATATGTGACGTCTAGTTAGGCAGAGGGAATTGATGATTGTCGACAAGTACGTAGACATATAGCAAATGGCAAATTTGCAGTAGTCTTACTGTCAATGGATACCTCTCGCTACAGTTTTATTTTTTGCTTCGGTTGTAATGGTTGATTTCGCTTTTCCGGAGAATTTACAGCGAGATCTGGGTAACCTTTCACTTTACATATTGATGACAGGGTTTTGGTGTTTTTTTTTTTTTTTTTGGACGACATTTGCTGCGATTTGTCTACTTTCGCATTTGGATTGCCTTCGACTGTGAGTATGATATGTGTGTCAGATTGCTTAAGATATAAATGAGTGACATGAAAATGGGATCAAGTTTCTTCTTGTGAGTTTGATTACTTAGATACTTTGAACTTAAGGTTTAGCAGACGGAACAAGATAGCTGTTGAACGCCTTGAATCAAATCACAATTATTATACTTCCATAGAGAAAGAGAAATCTGAAGGTTAAGGCAATCTTAAGACTTATTCTGAGCACAATACGCATATGCCAAGGGTAGATCAATCGAAACAGCGTTGCATGAAGTGACGAGTACAATCGAGAACTCATTGAGCATTAGGAGGACATCTCTGTACATCTTTATCAAGTGCCAATGTTCTGCACAGAAAGAGCAATAAAATACCACATAGTTGCATCGTGCTGGGTACCTGGACACATTGGAGTGGAAACGAATGAAAATGTAGATGAACTGGCCAGGAAGTGCTCCGATATGGATGCAGTACTGGTTGACAGACAGATGCTACCCGCCATGAACACAGCTAAATGCTTTATAGATCAAGTCACTGTTAAACTGATGGCTTTTGGAGACTGATCGCTATAGAACACAAAGCCTACTGTTTCCCAAAAGAAGCTACCTTCGTACATTATGCTTTAGGAAATGTGAACGATTTATGCAGAAGCAAGCTGTAGAGACGAACAAGAAATAAAGTCTATAAAATACATCTTATGGCACAGGCCAGCTCTCCAAGAGCGACAACTCACAAAGATAGATTGTCATAGATTGATAGATTGGACAACTTGACAAAGTAACCACTAACAGACCTAAAACGATTTAACAGCCAAACACAATAGGTCTGATGGTCTAGATATATTGCTATATAGCATTCTCAACCTAACGTAATCCAAGGCTTGAAGTTGGTTTATTAGATGGTTTCCACTTTTGCAACAAAGTGAATTGCACTGGCCCTCCGGATTTGATTCAAAGACTTTTCGAACTTATTCTAGTCGTCTAACAGAATGAACAACCATACTTTTTCCCTAAAGAGTAAGATAAAGGTTGATGAAGGTCAACATTAGATCAGGGATAGCAATGATTATGATGTCTAGAGTTTTTAGGACACCGGCTCAGTTTCGTTAATTGTTTCATACCTAACCTTACCTAGGTCACACTTTTCAGTGGGCAAACATGCATCTGTTTTACCTTTAAGCGGAAGAGTAAGCTATCCTAAGGGTTATCCTTTAACAGGTCCCAGAACTTGCGTTGTTAAGGAGACAAAGTTCGATGGACCCATCGATACAAGAGGCCTTATTGGACTATAGTGTGTACATCAGTGCCTTTTCTTCACTTTAGCTCCGTGTCTTTCGCCATCTATTATGAATGGTACTTTCTGTTGGCCAGTGGTATTTGACACGGTATAGATGCTTCCGTCGCTATCTGTTGATGCTTTAACCCTTTACATGTTCGTTTAACCATTTCATTCCCTGATCGGCAGCTTTTCTTTCTAAACAGTTTGGGTTCTTTTTTCCTTCTTATAGAGCTTGCGAGCAACTCTCGTCTTTGTTTGCACCACAGCTCCGGTTTTGCTGTATGAGCCTGCCTGCACTACTCATTAAACTAGGGGTTTCGTAATGGTGGCATAGAGAAACCCCGCATCTCTGATGGTTTTCTGGCAATATTGCCATTGGTAAGCACCTCTCGGCAGAATCTGCCAATCTGTTGCAATTGTAATGTAGTTACCTTTTCGACGTTTAATTTCCTCGTAATCTGCCTTTAACTCGGTAGTTAGCTCCTCGGAACTTCTGGACATTCAGAACAGAATCTTAGAGGAATACTTTAGGCCAATCGCCCCGTGATATTTCTGGTAGACAGGAAACCCCTTGTTGTAGGAAGTGTGTGCCTATTGCAGTAATATTTCGCAAAGTCAATTAGTTTTAGTCCATTTGTTGATGTAGTATCGTGAAGACTGTGCTACTAAAGATGCCCTCCTTTTCTGTCTTTATAAGGACGATCTTAACGTCATATCTAAGACCTTTCTTAGTGCTGGTTAAAGCAATACGTGGTGCCCTCGTTTTTCTTGTTTTGAGGCATGTGCACATGCAAGACTTATATTGATGAATTTCATTTTAATGTGAATTTGGATTAGATATTCACTCATATGCCTAAAGCTTATGACTTCTTGCCTAGGTCTCTGGCAAGAAGACAGACCTACAGCTGGTAGGTGGACCAGTTGTCTGGTGGAACTACCAGAGCTTAAATAGCGCAGGTCCGCCGTTTTGATACCACAACTCACGTGGACATTGAAGGGTGTTCTTGAGAGCGTGGTTTTCAGATCCATCCTGTGGAATTAAAAAAATTAATAATGTTGCGGAATTTAATGCCAGAAATCTCGATAAATCCTTGAAAAAGGGTTTTAGCTAGTGGCGGGCAGTCACAGAGGAAATGAAATAGAGTTTCCTTTTCGTGTGTGTTATTGCAACTACGGCAGTGAAGATTGAACGGAATGCCTAACTTGGCAGCGTGTGAGCTGATAGGTCTGTGACCCATGCTGATTGCTGTGATTCTTGTTGTCTCTACTGCTGACAACGTGCAGTTTTTCGTTTTTCATTTTGCTCGGCTTGTTACATCGCACTCTCTAGACGGCGGTTATGTTTGTCTTGACAGCAGATTAGGTCATCATAAAGCTGTTTGCCTACACGTTATCTTTTCAAAGTTCGAACATTTCACGTACATATTCGACAATCGTTGTCCTGTTTTCGTATGTTAGGCTCGCCAACAGTTAAGTCATCCTTAATCGAGACATGTTTGGCTTTTCTTTTTGGCAACTCGGGGTACATGGAATCATGCTGGTTTATTCTCTGACGTTCTTCGGCATTACCTCAGTTTGAGGACAACTGGTTCATGACTTCTAAGATGCATCAAAGCCAATCGGCTTTCGGCAACTACTAATGAATTATTCACCTTTTCCATATTGAATGCATGACATTTTTTTAAACACTCTTAGGAGTGACAGAACTTACCACTTACCGTACGCGGATGTACTAAATCACAACTTTATTCTCACCCTTGTCAATCAATCTGCATCTTTGAATATCTTTTACATTTATTTCTTTGGATTTTCCATCCACAATGACGGCGAAACAAACCTTTCCACTTGATGATTATTAATTTCCATCAATTCGCATGTCATGTTCCATAATTAACATCGCACATTGTAGTTGACCAGACCAATTAGATGGTATACTCAACGCTTGAGTCAGCTAGCCATATGCCAATTCGAAAGAGAGAGTTCCAAAGACCTTTTTGGTCTCGTACCTAACAACAACCAAAGAAAGCTACGGAACAATGCAATTATTTTTCTCGTTATCCCTCGACGTACATCATCGGCAACAGCAGCAGCAACAAAGTTAATTAACAAACTGCCATTAATGGATTAATACAGACGACGACGACGCTTGATGTAGCAGTGGTTCTCTATTGCTGGTCATCACTCGATAGACCGCCATAAAAGTGCAATTCTTATCTGGATTAACCCCAATACTGTATGGCCATGCAAATGGACAAAACACATGTGAACAGTTCAACTAACTGAATCTGCAAGGGTGGACAAAATTGACAGGTATTTTGACAGTTCAGTTAATTAAACTTTTCATTTTGTCAGAGAGATCTACAACATGGACCGGCGCGCGATACCACAACCGTATGTTGTGTCCACCAGTTAACAACAAAAGCCACAAGTGGGTTAGTTAAACGCGGCAGTTACCACTCTTTGAAGTGTCACCTTTTGGATATGAGGAAATGTGAATTTATTTCTTTGGAATCAAAATGATATATGAGATGGAGATTGCCAGCCTGTCCCAGCTTAGTCACTTCAACCTAGGTAAAGGTTAGCTTACAAAAAAAAAAACACCTAAGGGCTCCATCGAGCTGTGTTCAAACATACAACTCGCCTGGTGGGTGTGTTCAGAGTGGAATTCAAATTTTCCAATAAAAATTAAGTCACTTTTTGACACTTCATTACAGGCAGTCAGGTAATTACGACTCCCGTGAGTTGTGGGCAATCGCATTAATCAAAGGAAATGAGTTATTGGTTGAATGGGGGTCTTTTCTTGAATTCCTGGGATCGCCAGGGGGTTTTTAAATGGTTTAGCTACTGTTGGATATAGACATATAGGAGGAATCAGTTTGAAGGTTGGTCTGTAGAGTGAGCTTGAAATAGGAAAAAACTTGAATCGGATATAGAAGTATAAACGAGTCATTCTCATAGTTTGGGTGCGTCTAGTGTGGAGGGTAATGTTCTTTATTTTAACGTAGATAGGATTGGGTGAAGGGTATGGATTTGGTCTTCGAACTCGAAGGTGGGTTCAAGTTTAAATTAAACAAAATTCGAAACTGATGAATCAGAGTTTACCCTTACGTTGAAATTTTGTAACCTTGCCTGAATGTCTAAGTAGAGTACAGATTTCAAGGTCTATACATCTAGGGTGTGTAGGAATAATGTGTGAAGGATTTATGATGAGCAAAGACTTGTATTGAACATGCAATTATTGGCTAGGTAGGGAGGTATTTGAATAAAGCATGGTCTCACAATATGAGACATCGAAGTTGAATCGGTGGAAATCGCTTCGTGCTCGCTCTTGTATATTACGAGCTCTGGAAAGTTTGTACACCGCAACTATCATTGGCAAAGTTCAGCTTGTACGTGTTTCAATGCTGCTTCTGGGACATTTTGCCTTTACTTCATTGGGCCTACAAAGGGGAGTTCTTGCTCATCAATGTATAAAAAAGACACCACTGAGATCATTACTACCACAGCGTTGCATTGTCAGCCAGCTTTTTTAACCTGGTACTAGAGAAAATAGTGCAAGGTTCCTAGATAAACACATCAGGCACAGTTTTTACAAAAGTCAATACAACTTCTTCGTTAAGCAGACGATATTGACATCATTGATAGAATGAGGCTTTTTTACAAACATCGAACAAGAAGTTTGGTTGTAAACGTGAGAAGACAAAGTACATGCTGTCTATGAGTATTGAGACCTAACACCGAGGTTTTGACTAGAACCTTATGATGAACCATTATAACTTTGAACTAGTGAAGGAGTTTGTCTACTTAGGCTCTGCCAACGAAATAAACGAAAACGGAAAATAAAACTCGCCAATTGCTTTCAAAAATTGTGACAGCGGTCCGTCTTGTCTGAATATTTTTTTGACATCAAAGTTTTCTCTGTGAGGTCTTTACCGACATTGATCGAGAAGCCTGCATTCTTCATTGTTATCCTGCACAATCGGATGAGTTTGGCAGGGATGCAAAAGTAGACATTACTCTGTATACCTTGTCGCTATAACTGCTGTCATACACGGCCTTTAAATCAATGAAGAGATGGTGGGTATCCATTTGAAGCTCCTGGGTTTTGTCTAAGATTTGCTGTAGTTTGACAATTTGGTCGACACGGTGGACTTTTCTAGCCACAACCCACACTGATATAGATCGATCAGGGTGTTGATCAATGACTTTAGGCGTTCACACAACGCGGCAGATGAGATCTTTTAAGCGATGTTGAGGAGATTTATACCTCTGTAGTTGGGGCAGTTCAAAGAGTCTCCTTTCTTGAAGAAATTTTAAGATGCATGTACAAAACATAACTGCTCGTGTTTTAACTGCAAATTTTTGGACGTAGACCCCAATATATTTCATTAATTTTCAAACCTTGCCTCATTTGTCAAATAGTCTTTACCGCAACCCCTCTTTTTTCAACAAGAGGCTACTAATTTCTTCGACCAAGCAATCCGTGTACTTTTGTAATCCTCTCTTCTCCATTTGTATCTAATAAATTTGTAATCACATTCGTTTACCCACTTCATTTTCAATTAGTGTTAATTGCTATTCCTTCGATTAATATTGCCATCTGTTGGCAAAAAGTGTTGACCTAATGGATAAACCATGTCATAGTAAATCCAATATCGATTGTCACACCATCATTGTATCCATATCCCACCAATCTATAAGGAATACGTCTCCAAAGAAAGCGAAAGATACAACAGTGGGTGAGGAGATAACAAAGAAAAAAAAAAAAAGAAACAAAATCCTAAACACTTTTATGACCCAACTATATGGTAGCCATAACGATCAATAAATTGCACTTTAATTGCTTTACGACCTGACGATGAACACACAGTCATCTGCAGTAAGGAGTTCGCCTCTGGTAATGGCAAAGTCGCACATTTGGCCCCTCCAACACCACAGCATATAACCGAAGAGGGCGACCTTCTTCGACCACATCGCACATACCACATCATTTGGTTCTGTTCTATTTATTGTCGAACAAAAAGCCAAACATCGATTGCAACACGCAAATCCTCAGCACCATCAGCCGCAGCAGTAACAGTCTCCAACAGCAGCACTATAAAGGTGTACGAAGAACATTTTGCGAGTGGCGCATACTCCCGCGTTCCCATGGCATGGCCGAGCAAAGCACACACAGTCGCAATGACATCATGTGTGCCACATGCCTTGGAAATCCTTTAATTCTGTTTTTATTATCACGGTGTGTTAATTTCTTTGCATACCTATTAAGCTAACCGCACCGTTTTCCAATTGTCAGTGATATCTGCATTGATAGTCGCGGTGCTGTAGTCTGCAGTCGGTCGGGCGGCCAAGCGTGAGAGACTGCTGGTGGCTTGGTTTTTCCTTTTGCTCTTTTTTCGTTTTGTTGTTCTTAGCACCGTTTAAGTAGGTGAATTTATGACTTGTTACACTTGATGTAGGTTTTTTTTTTTTTTTTTTTTGCGTAACTTTTGTGTACCTTTGGTGAGCGCGCGAGCATGGATACCTATGGAAATTGATTTTCTACACACCATTCACTTGTGGAGCTCTATTTATTGATTTTCAAAGTCGGTGCGGATACGAGGAGCGATAATTAATTGCGCCTGCACAGCGGTGGAAATATGTAAAATCGGATAAACGGTGCCGATAGGTCAATGTCGATGTTTTGCTAGTATAGTGAGCCGATTAGAATGGTTAAGGTTGTGAGTGCTCCTTTTTTTTTACACATTTTCTTTCCCCAAATATCAACAGAGAATGTATCTTAAGTACAATAATTGTACCAACAAATATCTGATTTAGTTGACATCGAAAAGAGAGGGGGAAAAAAAATCTATTCAGGTCATATGGATTGAAAGTGGAAGGCGTGTTGAACGTATGTTCAATCTGTTCATGAACTCAAACGATCAGTTTGGTCATAAATTAAACTTGTAAGTCACACGTAGATGGCGAAGTGCAGATAAACCGGCCGGCGCTCGATGTGGTTCATATGAGGTGAACATGCATAAATGTTAATTTTTATATCTTTGTTATGCTTTTTGTTTTTCATTTGTTTTCTTGTGATGTAAAGCACAAAAAGAGAAAAGGTAAGCAAAAGAGTTGGATAGCGAACTGGGTTTAAAAGTTTTTTGTTTTTTTTTGACAGGTGGAGGTTAAGATTGGAATTAGGGTAGAGTTGAAATTTGGGCATGAAATGTGGTCTCGTTTTGTACACATATAGAAATCTACTGTAATGCATCAAGGAGTTCCTTGTGTTCCAATGCCTTCTCAATTGGTGCAGCCGGCTGACATTGATAACCACATTTTGAATTTTTTTTGTTTTTGCAAAGATTCCCCACCTTTTCAGATGTTTGTTTGTAGCCCCCTTTTAGATCAAATCCTCTATCTAGGGTAGTGAATGGTTCTGGTTCCAAAAACACAGGGACTGGCCTGTGCTTCGTAAAGTTGTGAGCTCTTACATTGCCTTCAATGCCTGCTTGTCAGTGTAAAGTCTTTAAGAATTGCACAGTCATGAAGTATTCGAACACATTCTATTGCCAATGATGTACTGAATGTTCTGATCACAGGTGCTACCCACCTTCAACACGGCTAAGTACTTTATAGACAAAGTCACTGCAAAACTGGCTGAGAAACCATGGTAATACATCTACATATGTGTGCTTCTGGCCAGTTTTCGATATAAAAAGTAAAACCACCCTACTGTCTCTCGGAAGAAACCACATCCGAGTAATGATCGGATTGATAACCGGCCAATATTCTACAGAAGATTGCTTATCTTCATAAAAGACTTCGGCAGATACTGTAGGATTGAAGAAGAATTGTAGTCTGTAGAACATTACTTATGCCAACGTCCAACGCTCAAAGAGCGAAGAATAACCTGCATGTGTGTCAGGTTCTTTGATAGCCTAGTGTACTCTGAAGAGTTAACTCGGTTTGCGCCTGAATCCAATCGCCAACTACTCACAAAACCAAGCTGCCTTGAGCAAATTTCCCTTTCGGAAAGAACGAAGTTATGAGACGGGATTTTTCTCAATTGTCACTGTCCTATCACCTCCGTGGTTAACACTAGAAAATTTGGTAAAGATATCACTAACCGACCTAAAACGATGTACCCAAGGTGATTCACAATGGGTATAAGGGCCTTCGGATGAACCTAACCTTATCCTAATTATAAGTATTTTGTTTAGAATGCGTTTCTTGTGTATAGGAAAAGACTGACAAATGAATACAAAGAACTCGAACTGAAATGCCATAAGGCTGCTTGCACTCGTCAATACTTCTTTTTTGGTTAGCGACATGGATAGACTCTTACTTGCTATTCTACAACTTTTATCTTTTAACACTGAATAAATTTTTATTTCAATTTTCAGGAAGACCTCCTCATCCATGGCGATTCTGTTTACGACATCATTGACAAACAGGATCATGGACCAATTCAAGCCGAACTCAATCGAAATGTTCCTCAGCAACCGGGTCAACAGCATAACTCAGCCATGTCCAGTTTAGAGGGTGAACATCGCATGTTCCTCTGTCGCATGAATGTCAGTCGAAACGCTAGAAGACAAATGAGATTCGGTGACCAGAAGGTGAGTTAATAGTATGACAGATCCAATCTATGTGTGTGCTCCATAAACTACTCGTAGTTCGTTCGTTGGTTTGTTTGTCGTTCCACTTGACTTGATATGAAAGGATACGAGAGGTAGAGGGCATCGCAACGCCTTCTCTTACTCCTGTATCTGTAGTTAGTTCAGGTAGGCTGCACTCTCCTTGGTGGTTGTGCTTTTATTATGAGGAAATGTCAACTGAAAGATTAAGATAATGTCGTCAGTGAATGTCTTCACTTTTGCCCACAAGAGCAACAGAGCATACAGCCTGCAATCCTCATCATTATCATCATCATTCGTTCACCACAGTGCTGCGCACGGTGAACCATATGGAATCAAATTGATGATGCCACAAACGTGGGCGGACACACACTGTGTGGTGGAGCTGACTTAAGATTAGTTGGACGCGAGCAAGAGCGCGCGCGCGTACTCCAAGCTGCAAAAAAAAACAAAAAAACCAAAATGTTTTGGTTTACATTTTCACCCAATTATTTTCACTCCCACCAGGTCCACGCCGCGCCATGGCACTGGCTTGGATAAAGAGAATTGTCTCCTGTGTTGGCTGTTTCGGTTTCAGATTTTTTTTTTTTTTCTGAAGTTGTAAGAGATTAAGATATCCGTGAAGCATCCACAACAAGGTCTTTGCACTCACTCTCCCTCTCTGTCTTGGTGCTGGGACTTTTGGGGATCTCCCTTAGCTGAACATGTAATGTTAATTGGTTCTGGTTAAGAAGCTTGTCACTGTTATATTATCGATGATGTTGATGGCAAATGGAAGATAGTTTTCAATGATTGTTCGCTACTTCCTTTGGGTTATGGGTAATTAAATTTTATTTTGGAGCGTTTTGGTTAACAAATTTTACATCAAACCCACACACATTGTTGCAGTTTTCCAACATCTTTAAGTTGTTTAGCCTTTACCAGTGGAATGGAGTGGAATGCAAAATTCTAAGACTTATCTATAGAGAAAGGGTATGCTCTAGGAAATGCTTTTACACACTAGATCCCATTTTGATCATAGAAGGAAAAGTCAAGCGCCTGATAGGAGTAACTAGTCAGTCTTTTACATAATACATAATTCGATTCTTACACAAGCAAAGGGACGGCACATTTTTTATGATTTCTATGCCTACCACTGAAAATCTGACATCTTTTCCAGATTAGGGTGCAATTTAGCCATTGCCGGCAATTTTATAAAATCCTTAGACTTTCCCGTCCACTGAAATTCGATCTTTCTTTATCCCCACACCCAGTTTGTTACTCAAACTTTGTTGACAATATTTTGCATTTTGAAAGGCAATAGTTTATTCTTCAAATACCAATCAGCTTTAGCCTTAGCATCTTCAAAAAGGATCCGTTTGACCCTTTTGTGAAAGGACGCTGCAGTTTCATTTTAATCACAACTAAGCTTCCATTAAGGCTCAAAATTACTTCAAAATTTTTGTAGGAATGCTTGGACGAACTCAACAATCTGAAAAAGATCAATAAAGGTACCCTATACTGTGTGCCAGGCCACATTGGAGTAGATAATAACGAGGATACCGATAGGCCAGCGACGAAGGGTGCGGCAAGTCAATTCGACAAAATTCTTCTGTGCGATAGGAAAACACATCATTCGAGAAAAATTACAGAAAAGCAAGGAAATCAAGCGAGTTAAACTCTTTAGGGGATTCCCCAAAGTACTCCTAGAAAATTGTAGAAGATCTGAAACTTGCATAAATTTAAGTAGAAACAAGCTATGAACTCTGTGAATACCACAGAAAGCTAGGTCTAGAACGCAACAAGACATGCCACTTCTGCAAAAAAGAAAAAAAAATTGAGAAAACTCCGAATCACATCCTTAGAAACTTTGGGGCACTGACTCGGACCGGAATACATTATTTGGGAATGTACCAACCAGTTTGAACGAAGTGCTTTAGCGCGAAGACAGCCTAGGTTGGCACAAAGTGAGAGCATAATAAGCCTTTAAAGTCACAGTGCCCTTAACCCCATCACAATTCATTCAACTCCGACTTGAGCTACCCTAATGCCCACTAACACCTTTTACACTTACTTAATTAAGGTGGGGCTACAGTCCGGGGTGGACCTGGGCCTCAACCAACAAGCGTCTCAAGCCAGCTTGATCTTTAGCTAGCTGCCTCCAGTTTCGCACGCTAAGTTGGTTGAGGTCCCCTTCAACTTGCGTGCGCCACCTGAGTCGCGGTCTTCCTCTATTGCGCTGTCCCTCGGAGGCGAATTCGAAGATTTTTCGGACCGGAGCATTGGTGTCCATCCGCTCTACTTGATTCAGTCACCTCAGTCGTTGGACCTTCACTCTTCTGGCTAAGTCGATGTCGCTGTACAGCCCGTACAGTTCGTTGCTGTTTTTCCTCCTCCACTCACCGTCTTTGCAGATGGGACCGAAAATCACCCGAAGAATTTTCCTCCCGAAGCAGCCAAGAGCACCCTCATTCATTTTTGATATAGTCCATGCCTCTGCGCGGACCTTTAACACTAAGAACTGTTAAATTTCATCCTTTTTCCAAAGCTTCTGGCAATATTTAACCAGCTTGGACTTTAAATAGAGTTTTTCCCTTTGAGTCGTCAAAGCCTGTGACTTATTGGTTACAAATACAACAAAAATACAAATATTTAACGAGACAGCTCCTAGAGAAATTCAGGAAGAGCACGCAAGTGGAATGGCCGACAACCACTTAAGCGTGCGAAACTGGAGGTAGCTAGCTAAAGATGGAGCTGGTTGGACACGGACCATAGCGCCACCTTAGTTAAGTAAGGTCGTAGAGAGCCTGAGTCTAACTTCTATCAACCTTTTATTTTGTGCGTGCTACATTTTTCGCACAAATGGTAGAGAGCAACATTTGTTATTGCCTACTCCGAAAGGCAGATTGTGGAGTTTACTATTAGCAGATTATTCTCTCGTCGGTCTGTCATTGCCTACTAAGCAGTGGTTCCGCGAAAAACATTTGCTTGTCCTGCTAAAGGTCGAACATGAGTTAGCAACACACTTTTTCTCACGATGGATTCAAAGGACTACCAGACGGTTTGAAACTGTAGTTGAGACCAATAGCTTAAATTTTGCCAAGCAATACCTTCGTTTCGTGTTCGTGTTTCAAATAAACAGCCCAGAAAACAATGGCGCTATATTTGTCAACAAATTTTGAATTAACAAGTTATCCTCTGCCAAAAAGCCAAAGCGTCGAGACTACTTCCAGTAAAATGATGACAAATGTACTCCAAATTTGCAACGTATTAGCACATAAATTTCGCTTGTCAACTGCCTAGGCGGCTGCTTTAATGCCACCCCTGTTTAAAAAAAATGACGCACCACAAACCGATTTTCTTCGCATGTGGTTTTGAATAATTAACTCACTAACCTCTTCAACTCATGGCCCTTATACGTCATCGCGACGCGAACACCAGCGTGCAACCAAAAATAGTCACATCGCCCCAAGAAAGGACGGACATACACACCAGTCCGCAGGACATACACAGCTAAATCGATTTATTACACTCGCCCATTCGCTATGACAATGGTTCTCGGAGGGGCCAGGCCCAATGTTGTACGTCGTCTCCAAACACCACCCCTCTTGCATCAACCACCAACCAAAGGTAAAGGCGTAGAAATTTCCATTCCAATTTGGTTATGTGAATTTCTCATTTATTAAGATCTCAACAAAAGGAGGGCTATGGGCCATATATTCAGCGGAAATCTGCCACCGCTGCTGTTGGACTTTTATCTGCAGATACCGACTTGAATCGAAGACTAAACCAAAAACAACAACAACGACAGCAGAGTATACTCTGTGTCTGTCTGGAAGACACAGATCAGTGAAGTAACGTGTTGGTATCAGCAGTAGTGGTGGTGTGTCCAGCTCGTAGAGAGGATTGCACTGGAATGAACGGATCGTCCACGATGGACTTCTACGAGACAAAATGCAAAATAATTGTCCATTATCCAATTAAAATGTGTCCATGTAAAGGACGTTTTTTTTATTTTCCACCGTTTCGTTTGCTTATTTCGATTGGCTTTTGCCCCTTTTTGGTCGTTCTGGAGCAAACGTTCTACAGAGAGACGTGATGATCGTGGTGGCATAGGCCACCGATGACCGTCCAACGTTAGTCGTTGGCTATTACAGTACTGGCGCCACAAGAAAATTTAAATTTTTCGGTCACAATCACAAAGAAACACACACACACACGGAGAGCAGTGTAATAACTTTTTCGGGACAGAAATTGAAGAAACATTAAATGTAATAGCGACACGATTTGGCTAGTAATTCGACGTACAGATGCACAGTTGCAGGTTTTGATTTGTGGTCATCATTCCTAGCCTGAAGCCAACGAAAAACCAAAACAAAGTTCAGCGGCTTCATATTTTTCTCTTTTGACTTGGCACCACTGCTGGTTTGTTGGAACTTTTGAGAGTACATTTGACAGTACATGTGTGGCATTCTTAGAGGATGAGGGCAAGGTCCTAATAAATGTTCAGGTCTAAGGATCTTCAGCAGGGACTACGGCGAATGTGGTTTGGGAAGCTTTATTAGCTGACGCCTAAGAAAGTTGAAAGTTCCCAACGACTGAGTAGAAAAGTGTTGGTTTAGGTAGTCTTACTTAGAACCCGATTAAAGCTGAATGTGTTGCATTTCGAAACTAAATCTTCAGTGATCCAGCAGTAGAAACAGTTTGGCAGTATCTTGAGATTGATCGAAGAACTTTGAAAAAATCTGAAGGCTTTACCCTCGCCAGACTATTTCGTGACGGTAACCTAAAACCTAAGGCAAAATGGCATGGAGCAAGGTAACAGCTTATACAGACCAGTTCGGTCTTGCTGTACTTAAAGTTCGGAAAATATAGCTACTCATTAAGAGCTGACATTTTCTGAAGTGATAAGCTAGATTTCAGCTTATCTAGGACCACGAGAAGATGAAATGTTGTCTTGCTTCACGTAGTAAACTTTCCTAAAAGAAAGGCTTGGTGTATTGTTAAAGCCTTTCATCCATCGTAGGGCGGAGTTCTGCAAAGCGTTTCAGCTTCCTTCACCTCATACCCACTGATATCGATTTCTCCTTCTGCATCACATAACATCACTGATAACAAGTATATCGGTGGCAAAAGTATGCGGCTCCCCTGTCGTACCCCACTTTGGACTACAAAGACGTTTCACATTCATCGTCTCCTCCTCCTCCTCATCCATGCAGCTTCTGCAGAAGTCGTTGTAAAGGAGGCCTAGCCTATTGGGATGCTTGCCGATGGTGCAGTGTCCCGTAATGACTCCCGCTAAGGTGCTTATTAGCAATCTTTTCCATCTGATGAGACAGTGGGAACAATTGAGATCCAGCTTTGGCCAAATGTGCTTGATGATGAGACACGTGCTACCTACTGTCCATCTTTGGTTGGTGATATTGATCGCGTTTCTATTCAGTAGCAATTTGCAGGAAGCGAGAGGTATACTTAAATTCCCCTTATCCGGAAGAATTGGTAGAGTTGTGCCTTCTCTGGCGAGTTCATCCGCCATGCAGTTGGCTGGAATATCTCTGTGCCCCGGCACCCGTATAAGGTGAATTTTGAATTGCTCAGCCATCTCATTAAGAGATAAGCGGCAATTAAGGGCTGTTTTTGAGTTGAAGGCGACAGATTTCAGGCACTGTATCGCGGCCTGGCTATCAGTAAAAATAGTGATATTCCAAGAAGATAGTACATTATACCTCAGCCACAATAGGGCTTCCTTGATTGCCATTATCTCGGCTTGGAAGACACTACAATGGTCAGGTAAACGGAAAGCGATATTTACTGATGTTGATCAATTACTTGTTCTACTCTTCTGACAAGCATTCAGTACCAGCTTTGTAAATGGATAAAGCAGCTGTGCCGATTTATTTGACAGCTCAGCAGGGATGCCATCAATGCCCACCACTTTGTTTTTTCTCGGAAGACTTATTTTAGTTTAAGACCATCGTTTTAATGGTAAAACATCGCTCTCTCTATCTCCTGAGGTGAAACTTATACGAGATGAGAACGAAACTGTCTAGACTCGTGATCGGGTATTGTTTGGAGCTTCATCCACTTGTAATATTAAGACGGTCCTACTATTACATCAGTTTGCTGGTTACCTTTTTACCCAGGTTCAGAGCTTCGAGTTCAGACTTCTTCACTGTTGAAGCTGCCGCAATCCGAAATTTAAGTAAAATACGGTATTCAATCTGTTTACAGGTGCTTGTCGGTAGCGTTTCATTGGTCATTCACAACCTTAATGCGTTCTTAAAGGATATTTCACTTGAATAGACATCAAATAGCTAAACTACTGTAGAGCTGTCAAGACATATAGGAGACGAAAACTGTTAAAAAAAACGACGGTAGAACTGGAGCAGCTTAAGCTAAGAATAACTCTTCATGTAAAGCGAAAGATTACTTGTAGAATAGCGCCATGTCATCTTGGTGGACAAAGGCTTGAAAAGTGAGCACCCACTGTATCCCAGTAATTATTGGCACCCTCTACATATTTCTAGCAGTCTAAGCTGCTAAGACTCGAATCTAAATTAGTGGCTTTTCATTTCAGCAGCTTACCAACGCTCTTCTCATTGGTAGGATTGGATATTCTTACTTACTTATCAGGCCAGCGACCCTTGGAGGGTCTGAGCCTGAACTAATGCCGCTTTCCATCCTTTACGGTCCCGGGCACGCTGCTTCCAGTTTCTGTACTAGACCAAGGTTTTTGGCGTCCGCGATTGCCTGATCTTTAACCCGGAGGTTCGGTCTTCCTCTTCTTCGTGAACCAGGTGGCTGGGATTCAAAGATCCTCTTAGCTGGAGCATTCTCGTCCATTTGCTCGATGTGGCCGAGCCATTGCAGTTGACGGATTTTTGCCCTCCGGACTACATTCACATCTTTGTACAGCTCGTAGAGTTCGCGGTTATATCTTCTCTTCCATTCGCCCTCCTCGCAGACTGGACCAAAAATTGGATTGGATATAGAGTCTAAAACTATCGCTTAGTGGTCAAAGTTTCACGAAGTTTTGTATTATTCACGCTGATTTTGAGTGGCTATTTCAACGAGATCATCTGTGGAGTCAGAACTTTTTTTTAGAAAGACCGGAAAGTCAGTTGAGTAGATCATTGCATCATCATGATCATTCCTAGAATTAATTTGATATATTTGAAGGTTTCTTTGAGTTTTCATACATTTTGCATTTTAGAATGTCCAACAAGTCCTTGCTACTTGGTTAGAGATTCTAGTCGTTCTACTGCAATAAAACATGTTCTTGAAAAAAAATAATAATAATAAATGCCCACCTGTTATAACGTACCCCTCCGCCTGATTTCTGTATAAACGAACACTGTATTTCGAAAGGCCGATCAATAGAACGCGACCCCACACAGTCACTGCGCGGCTGGAAGCTCATGAATTATTGACTAAGCCCACTGCACGCTGCACTTTGTAGACCTTAAGCCTTTTTTTTTCTACTTTGCTGCCTTCAAATCTGTTAAACAATTTATCCGGTGATGTGTGTGCGTTGTATCTGTTAAAAAAAAAACTTTATGAGACTCTGATACTTACATTCTGTATCTATTTTCATTTTCTAGGTTGTATTAGTTCAAGGCCATTACCTGTCATTTCTGCCACTCTGCAGTCGCAATGAGCCGGTCTTTTTGGCCACATGCACGCCGATTGCCATGCCCGAGACCAGGGAGTGTGTCGTACAAGGTGCAACGAATGTGTTCACAACAATCCACTCGATGGATATGAAAATTGCGCACATAGACAAGAAGTGAGTTTCTCCCCTAGAGTGGTGACTTGGAGTTCAAAAATGTTAACTTTTACTTTTTTTGTTTTTTTTTCTGACATTTCGCGTTTAGTGGAGAGTTTCATTTGGGCTATAGTAAAAGTGACATCCAGGGATTGTCGTGGTATCACCTCATTCATTCGGACAACCTGCGGGAGGCTCAGAACAAGCATCGGCTCAGTAAGTCCTTAGACTAAAATTTTGATCAATTTTTGAACTTTTTTTTCTCTCTCTCTCTCTCTCTCATTTACAGTTACCCAATCGGAGCAGGACCGGTCGTGTATACTTTTGGTTCGAATGCAGAGGCGACAGGGTGAATTCATCTGGGTGCATGTGGTGCTTCAAGTGCGAGATAGTCAGGACAGCAGCAATCAGCAGCCGGTGATAGTTTGCACCAATCAAGTGTTGAAGTAAGTACCTCAAATGTGCATGTGTCCTAGATCCTGAGCGAGAGAGAAAGAAGGAGTAATCCACTCCACACAACAACAACGATAAGAATAATTGCACAGCGGCGCAGCAAAGTGAATCAATTTAGCAGCGTATCTGCTGCGCACCGATCATCATGACGATCGTCATGGATCGTAACATAAATTTACACGCGCGCTTGTGCGTCCGTTCTTGGTTTCTGCTCGGCGTAAAATCGCATCATTTAAACATGACATTTGACAAAGTGACATCAAGTTCGAGTCTGTTTTATGTGCCGTCCTAGGTATCTTTGTTGTCGTTATTGTTGTTGTTGTTGTTGTCGGCTTGGTCTGGGGATCTGCGCGGTGTTCATTCATCAGCGAATGGAGCCTCTGACTCGTACTCATTGGCACACACAGACGCAAGGTAAACAATTGTGACTACAAACTGACGGATAGACAAACACGGCGTGGATACGGAATTAATGCTGAGCATCTGGGATGCACAGTGCTTGGGATGCATCAAGATCTGCATTGAGCAGTGATATCTTCTGTGCATTGACAATGACCACTGCGCAATGGAGATAGATGGAGTGAAGATGGAAGAAGATGGCTGAGGCTTGCTTTTTTGTAATGTTGATGGGAAATCCTTGATCTCCATCCACTTTTGATTGTGCAAACGATGATGATGGTGATGATGCTGCCGCTGATGGGGTATCATCGTCGTTCTCATTATTTTTTAGGTAACAACAGTGGAGGCGAAAATAGTTCGTACACAGGTTATAAAAAAAATTAAGTTGAAATGTTGAACAAGCATTTAGAAGGACCGGATCGCGATTGAAGAGCCGTCTATGCTCATGATGCTGATGATGCTGGAAAGGTCTCTGTTGAGCTACCGCATTTATTAGGCTTAATAGAATCTCTAGAACCTCTAAAAGACAAAGTGCTTCACGTGTGCGTCTCTCTCTCTCCGCGTTTTATTAAAGTTCTCTAGTTTCTAGTTTAAAAAAACCTATGTAGGAGGTGTATTTTGGATTCGCACTTGCGGCTATTTTTACAAAACGAAACGTAGTTATAGTTTATAACCATGCTTGAGATATACGCGATGCAACGACGGAAGGTATACTGAAATCAATTCATTGTTTTGCTAGTTTATCGCGAACAAACATACAAACAGAGGCTATTGTCTAATAACAGCCTTGTGTACCATGCTGGCTTTAACTCCTTTACCTTGTTAAAATTTCAAAGTGATGCAAAACTGTTCACCCCCACTGTATCTGTTGTCCGCCTATGTGAAACTAGAGAAAAGAAAATTCCATTCGCAGTAGCGTTACGCGAACTCACCGTGTGCACTCTCGCAAATACTCGTACTCATGACGAGCATCGTTAAAAGTTATGCAGGCGTGAACTTTGCTCCCATTTGAAGAGGTTCTTCTGCAAAACGATTCGCAGTTCAAATGAAAACGTTCAACGCAATCGTCCTCCTCAGGATGGCAGCATAAGTCGGCGAAGGGAAAGCGAAATACAACTTCAACATCCACTTTGATCTTATTTCGGAAGTGCAAAGTACTTTTAACACGGACGGACGGACAGACGGCTAAGACCACTTCGTCCACCAACCGTCCGTCCGACCAGTGCCCCATCATCCATCGAAGCGGGACACTGCAAAGAATGGGTTAATTTTTGATTGCATCTGGACGAACATAATTTTTCCGCAAAAGTCGAATTAGTTGACATGCAATCTGATTAGAGGATGCGGCTGTCTCTCTCTCTTGCCGAGGCCTGAATCTCTGGTTTGGGGGTAACACTTGGCAGTGGTGGTGTTGTGATGGGATGTGTACTTGTGGCGGCTGAAGTTAAGCTTCAGAAATCGAAAATAGTCCAATGGCAATAAAATTTCTTCAGATATGTGTCTGTACTTGGGTGCGCTGTAACACTTCTTGTTGTGTTCCTTTTCTCTCGAGAGGAACTTTGTTGTTTTTTGGGATCATTGCTGCTTCTTCTGGCTCTGCGGCTGGACCGCCAAATGATTTGTAGCAATAACTGCAGCTGAGGAGAACGCAATCAGACAAACAGCAAATGGACAGTGTTTTGAAGTTTTATCAGTTTGATGCCAACACCAGCCACACAAGCCACAATGATGGCGGTAAAGAAGTAGTACTGTGAAACTGGTTAAGGCTACGGAATGGAGGAAGACTTTGTGGTGCCAATGATGTTGGATTTTATGTTCAGATCCAGCCATCAATGCGAAGTTTGGAAATGGCACTTTACTTCAGTTTCAGCTGTGAGAGGTTTTACTTGACAGATTTGAATGAATGAAATGGGGATTCAATGTGAAAGTGGGAATGAACAAAATATAATTCGTCCTTCAAATGAAAGGTGAGCCCAGATGAACCTCGTGTGCGTAATTGAAAGAGAATAACTCTGATTTGTACGAGCTGTGTATTTTTCCAACAAAAAATGGGTGGACGTCTTCTTATGTTGGTTGCAGTAGTCAGCTTGAAGGTTCTTTCTACACTTGGTGATCCATTGAATTTGGAATAGAAAAATAGATTAGATGAGTTCCATTCTCGCGACATCGATACCCAAGATGTGCAAAGGAAGGGCTCAGTCGTCCCATCGCTTGCAAGACAAGACATACATATATGTACATACATTGGGTACTCATTGATTCCCATATTAGCCATATGATGCCGACATGCATAGTGTCCTGTAAATAGCTCGTCCATAGTTCTCCTTCCTGCCTAGGTTGAGAAGGAATTTCGTGCCGTTTTTACCACGTCATTTCACAAAATACTTCGTTATTCTGCATAAAGTTAAGCTAAGCCATCTCTCGGTTTAAAGTGCATACTTACAGACTTACAGAGGTTATCGCCGAACCCTCTTTCGTTAGAGAGAGAGCGTCGGAGATATAGTTTTCCGCAAGTCTCCTGTGAACTAGAACCCTCGTAATATAAATCTAGTTCCATGTGGAAAGCCTGTCTGTCACTGCAGATTATTATTATTATTATTGTTCGGGAGAGCTGAACAGCCCTTGGCACTGCGGTTTCTGACGAATCCCATTGTGGCATTCCGTAAGGATATGAAGAGAGGTCTCCTCACTCTCCAGGCAGAGTCTACAGCTTGAATCTGTTGTAAGATTCATGCGTTGTAGGTCCTTGCTCAGGCGGCAATGACCGCTGAAAAGTCCAACTAGTGCTCTAAGGTTACTCCTATCCGGATTCTCAATGAATTTTGATTTTCTTTGTGACGGTACCAGGAATAGAAGTATCGCACATGCTTGTCCTGATGTATTGAGCCAGGCTTCTCTAGGCAAAGACTTTTTGCGTGTCTCGCGAAGAGTGATTTGCCAACCTTGCAGAAGGGTTCGGGTCCAAGAAATTTTGTTGACGCACCGTCTTTTGGCAGTGAGTCTTTCGTTACCCGCGAATCCACCATGTGCAGGAATCCAGTGAAGAATGACCATATTGTTCCTAGCAAGGTCCGAAATAATTTTGCGGGTTTCTAGGACTAATTTGGATTTAATTACAGGCGAGTCGAATGCTTTTAGGGCAGCTTGACTGTCTGAAAAGATGAATATGATTTTCCCCATGATGTGAGAGGACTGATTTAGTCTCACACATTGGTTGATGGCATAGACCTCGGCTTGGAATATGGACGCGAAATAACCAAAGCTGACTGAGAAGTTCGTACCTGATGATTCTCCAAAGATTCCGGAGCCAGTACCTAAGGTCAGAAGATGAAATTTGGGATTTGTGGTTTTCCCAGTCACTGCAGATGCTGATTCTTCTAAAACGACATCTCTCTCCAATTAGCCAGTAAGCTATTGTAGTTAACATTAGTGAAAGCTTAAATAGATCATCTGAATGAGGATGATTAGGTTCTCCTTGGCAGAATTGGCTTTTTAGTCCACAGTAATAACGTAGGGGTGGCTGCTGGGATTCTAAGCTTAGTTTCCGCTTAAATGTCCTTCACAGAATTGTCTGCAAAACCACAGCTGACTTTTCTGGTTAAATACTACTGAACGTGTCAATAGCTATTCACCTCTTGCTTTCAATGGGCTTGATAGCCTCCTTACAGTCAAAAAGTTGTAAAGACTTTTGAGAGATAATGCTCAATGACTTGATCTATGTGTTGCCCTGTTTCTTTCCCAGTCTATCTAACTTAACCTCAACAACGTCAAAAGTCCAGTAACATTTTTAAAAAAATATTTTCTCAAGAATATCAACAGTCTCTGCGATAATGACATTGTATTAGGAGAGCTGACTCCCAAAACTAAGAGGCTTAACTTCTTGAACGGAAGTGGAAAAATAGGACCAATAAACTTGGGCTGAACAGGTTTGTCGGGCGTCAGATCATGATCATATTTAACACGACTTTTCTGAGTCTTCATCTTTGGCTTTCTTTTTCAATACAAAAGGCAAGCTATTACCCATCTTCCAAAGTCTGGTAGCAAGCTCCAAAAAACTGCAGTTCTGACTTTACACCCTCCTTCAGAGACAACATCTATCACTCATATTAACGCATTGACCTTAGCTAAGTTTTCCACACCAAAGCAGGATTTTTATTTACTTGGCATTCGCTGACTTTGTACAACCCTGGGCTGCATAGATGAATTAAAGGCTCGACTGGAAACATATGGATTGAATTGCGAGCAAGAAATAATGGGAGAAAGCACTGATCTTTGAGGTACACCAACAGAGTCGTCAACCAACCAACGTTGTCCTTCAAAAATATAACTTTAATGAGCTGTGTAGCGAGCCTCGAGCTTAGAGATGGGCAATGGAATGGCAAATGGTTGCATCATGACAGACATAAAGTTCGAGTTTGTCAAAGTTTTGTATAGAAGGCAACCTTACTGAACTCAAAACATCTTGAAAGCAACCAACTGTTTGGCAAGAAAGTTGAGCTGAACACTTCACACCTGCCTTTCACCTGCACTCTCTAACGAGAACCAAATAAAACAACCACAAGTATAGGCACCATCGGAGTGAGCGCGTTATCACTCATCTTAAACGTTCCTTTCTCATTTTACAAATTGAACAAAATTATGTGGATACTGATTAAGTGTTCAATTTATTGCCATTTATTCGCCCATATTGCGATCTGTTGCTTAAGTCCGTCCCGTCCTCGTATCTGTACAACACCTTGGCATTCCAAGAGGTGGATCCAACCAGTCCCAATTGCAGAGAAAGAGAGAGATGGAGAGACTAAATCACCACTATCCTTCACAATGACTTGAACCCATACTTTGGGAGGTTTCGGTTTTTGGTGCAAACTTCTGCTGATGAAATATTTCATCGGTCGAATAGATAAGCCACGTTTAAGGCCTAAATATAGAGCGGGACTTTTAACGTGCCAAGGCAACCACTATCCACGACCTCCTCCTTTTACTGCAAATGACGAACCATCATCGATATGATTAGGAACCGAAGTGAGACTAATTTATTATAAATAATAATAGGTTATGGATCGATGCGGACTGGACGTACTTAACGATCCAACGATCTTTTAATGATGATTACCTCTTTATTTATATGTTGCGTGATGTTTGCACTTCTTGTATTCGACTCTGATGGTGGTAGGAGTAGGATTGGAAAAACTCTTAGTCTCCGTCACTGACCTGTGAACTATGGTGGATTTTGTCGTCGGATTTCATCAGAGACAGAACAATGGAATTGAATTTCTTCGGCGCTTGCATAACCTTCAATGTTACGGAGCATACATGTATCATATATGTGGCATTGGCTAAGACGGCCAACAACAATAACAATGACAACGACAAAGATGACGCCAAAGACAATTTGGGACAAACAATGGTGGCTTTATAAATCAGTAGTTTTTTTTTTTGTTGCAAACATTTTTCCGGTCTTATTGTTGACCACCATCTGCCGAAAGGATTAGTGAGATACATTTACTCTTCTGCGCCACATGAGTAATACAATAAGATTTGGGACATTTTTTTTGGGGTCTTCTTGTGCCCTTTGGCCGTACGAGTAGGTATGCATTTTCTACTTGGGAGACAATATGATTTGAAAGGTTTACGCGGCATCTGTCAAAACGAGATTTATTGTTCAAACTTTTAAGGAGGTATTTGCAAACTAAGGGCAAAGGTTGGAGCAAGTTTGGAATGTATGAAAAATTGAAAATAGTGGAGACTGTGAAGTTGTTTTTGCAGATTTTGTTACTGCCTCCTGTACGCTGAGAAGGGCTTTTTTTTCCCCCGAGGGTAGGTGAAAATCTTACATAGACACTATGAGGATAGTGTCTCATGGTAGTGTCAGATTCCTACTGACTAAAAACACCTCCCTTCGATTTAAGTTCATTCGATATTGCAACTAAGTTATAACTTATCAAGCAATTTTTTTTATCACGAAATAAAACGTTTGGCAGGTTACTTTCCAATGAAAGATCCTGCATGTTCCGCAATTTAATCGCGGTTAATCCTTACCTCGCCAAGTCGCAAGGTTTTGTCCTTTGTAGTCGGCGAAATAAGTTGCTATCGTCCAAAATTGCTAAAACTGTATTGTTTACATGTCCCATTTGTCGGTTACTATGTTTTCGCGCGAAGCTTCTAGTTTCCGCTTCGATTGCAGGAATTCCGAGATCTCTGTGGATATCGTCGTTTCTGGAATACCACGGCGCTTGAACAATTTCTCTTAGCACTTTATTTTGAAATGTTTGTATGATATTCGCATTCGTTTTCTTGGTACAACCCCAAAGTTGTATACCGTAGGTCCATACCGGCTTTAGCACTTGCTTGTATAGATGCAGCTTGTTCTCCGTACTGAGCTGGGAATGTTTTCCGAGTAGCCAGTACATTTCTCTATATTTGATTTTGAGTTATTTGCGTTTCATTTTCACGTGCGAATTCCACTTCAGCTTTGCGTCTAGTGTCATTCCCAGGTATTTGGCTTCGTTAGCAAAAGGTATTTGGACCAAAAAATTGGCAAGTCATTCGTTTTTTTATATGCAAAGTTCACGTGGACGGATTTAGTTTCGTTGAGGGCAATCCGCCAGTCCCTCGTCCATACGTTAACTTTATTCAGTGCGCTTTGCAGTTTTGCAGTCGTTTCTTCGACTGTTTTACCTACTGCGGTGTCATCGGCAAACGTAGCAAGAATATCGTATAGGCATACGGGGAGAACTTGTCGTAGTTTGCATTTAAGGCCATCGTGCCACACCTTATCAAAGGCCTGCGAGACGTCAAGAAACACGCTTGAGCATATCTTTTTTTCTTCTAGTGCTTTCTCGATTACGTCAGTAATTCTATGCACCTAGTCAATCGTCGAATGCTTACTCCTGAATCCAAACTGGTGGTCAGGGATAAGTCGGTTTCTTTCTATAACCAGTTGAAGGCGCCTTAGTAATATCCCCTCGAAAATTTTGGACATGATTGGAAGAAGCGATAAGCGTAACTTTCCATTGGCTCGGCACGTGTTTTAATCTGAGTGCGGCATTTATTATATGGAGAAGCTTGATAAGTGCTTTCCTAGGTAAAGCTTTGAGAATTTTTCCGGTGATTAAATCATAACCAGGAGCTTTCTAAGGGTTTAAATTCGCGATCTCCTGTTTAAGTTCTTGTAGCGTTGCACTTCTGAGTATTAAATCGTCAGACGGTAATTCCGGCCTGTTAATGCTGCAAAGTGTTCTACGACTGGTGTAATTGTCGCCATACTTTTTAAGATGAATGCTTATCTTGACATCACAAATCCACCAGAAATAGGTCAGAAAGTTTTAGAGGAAATTCGGCAGCACACAGCTGTGCGACGTAACCAGATAAGAACTCTGTCATCGTCTTGTTTTAAATGTTTTGGATGATGAATAAGTGGTGGACTTCGGGTCTAAATACATTGGTCTTTTTCAGGGTCAGTCTTAGTGTGAAGCCGGCTTAATGATTCTTGGTATCTCCACTAGCTTTTGACTCCTACAGATGCGGACTCTACCATCTTTCTTCAGCCTCCAGGTGCTTGGCGAACTATGTTACCACTTAGAAATATTTAGAGTCGTTCATTGGTCATTGAAAGTCTTACAATGAAAATGTACTCGATAACACATTGTTCCATGGAAAGGCTTATTTATTTTGCTTTTATTATCCTGATACGTTTCGTATAAATTTGTATCCTTTTCATAAGAATCTTTTAAATTTCTTTTCTTTTTAGCGAACGTGAAGCCTCAGTAATGGTTGCAAACTCCTGGCTCTATCACTTCTATTCGGTTCAATCGAAAATCCAATTCGGACTGCCATTCGAAGGACCAACCCGTGTGCCACCTACCACACCTGCGTACTATCACCATCATCCCACCCATCCGCATCATCATCATCAGCTGCACCATCATCATCATTCGCCAACACTTCCGGCGAATTTGACCCATGGGTATCCACCGCCTCCGCCACCGCCATCATCGTCACATGTGCCATACGGATACCATTCGCCCGTGGGCATGGGATCAGCCGGCCACCATCACCATCATCATCATCTATCGGTTTCGCAGCAATCACCTACGTCACATCATGTGATGAGTAGCAACGGTGGCGGTGATGGCAACCACCAGCATCAACAACAACAGCAACAGCATCACAATGGTTCGACGGATGGTCATGGCATGACCACGACAACAGAGAACGCAACGACGTACGCCCCTGCCTATCGCATAGAGACCCAACCCGTTGATTATAGTCAAGTGCCGCCACCTCAGACGACATCGACGACAGCCACATCACCGAGTACGCAGGTGGAAATGCGCTGTAGCAGTGCCAATAGTTCGGTGTCCAGTTCGAATTACAATGGCACGCGATTGGGATCACCACCGGCCTCAAAGAAGCGTCTAATTGGCAAGCTGGAACCGTTGTTTGTCGTCGAGAATCATTCACCCGAGTCAATTACCGATCTGGATACCCACTACGGCAGTATGGATCTACATCATCACCATCATCATCATCACAGTAGTTCGGTGGTTTTTGCCACTGTAGTGCCGACGAGGCCACGTTTACTGACAAAAGCTCTGCCCAGCGAACCACCGGATTTTATTGATCAATGGAATCCGAGTCCGCCGTGGTCAGAAACGGCTCAGAAATTGACAGATGCCGCACAGCAGGAGTTGAGTCCTTGTATAACAACCACCCCACCGACGCCTACAAGTGCTCCACCAGTTCAAACGTTAGGTCCTGCATTTTCATTCGAATGGATGTCCGATCAATTTGTGCCAATAATGGATCCCTCTTGTGGTCCATGTGTATCGTGTTTTACGCCCGAAGGTATTCCCGTTCAAGTGCCAGTACATCAGATGTCACTGACGCATCATCATCATTGGTCACCAGTGGTGGCACCAACAGCCCAAGTTTCTGCAGAGCATCACCATCATCATAGACTTATACTGCAGAACGGGAATGTGGTCTCCCCGCCAGAGGAGAATCTCAATGCTGAGCATGTGACAGTTATTACAAAGGGCGAGATCATTGATGACACCGATGTTAAAGGTGAGTATTATCTATCATTAAAGGACTTGGAAATTGTCGGTGAAGACAATTGTAGCAACGGTTCTATTTGAGCCCAAACTTGTTTTCTCTATTTGAGACTCGTCTTCTGATGTCTTCTCAGACCCTAATTGTTTCTTCATAACTGCTGAGCAATCTGGTAGATATTCGAGCCAATACTTCTTATCAGGCAATGACTATCAGAAGGTTCTCAATCCGTCGTTCGAATTCGGAGGTGAGAACTGTAGATCCCTTCCATTAATCCAAAAATGGAAAGTATTACCCAAGCTTTACCGATTTTGGTCTGCAGAAGTCCTTCAAAACTCAGACGTTTGTCTGAAAACTTTTTTGAACTCCTGACGTATTCCCTTAAGTAATCTCCTGCTCCAGCAGCTATTGTCTTTCTTTTTTATCATATCTAACTTATTTTCGTTTGCATTCTTATTTTACTTTCAGATTCACGAAGTTGAGAATCCATCTTGGCTCGGAAAAAGCTATAAAAATACTGACTCCGTCCTGACAAACAAGAAGTCAATTAAGAAAAAAAAAAAAATCAAAACACTCTTTGGCTGGTTAGTGCAATTTCCAAAATGGTAAATTATTAGGTTATATTGTAAAATTTGGGGACATACGTGTACCATGAGGTCGGCTATGAGTTGTAATTTGACACAATTTTATGGTTAAAGCTAGGTAGGGCCGAGCAAGGACGTGGCTCTGATGTAAGTATTGTAGTTTGGGCAAAGAATAAGACCCTCGGAACCTGCAGCATTTAAACTCTCCAGATATGAATAGGAACTCACGTGGTCGCTTGACTCAATGATTCATAAGTCTGCGCAGCTTTTAGAATATGCAACTGCCTAGTGCAATTTTCTATAAGCTAGTGCGGGTCATGCTGAAGCTGACAACGGTTATAATTTATTTCTTTTTCGTTCCACAATAGCCGTTAAAAATGGACACCAACGGCATTATGCTTATTGAAAACGCCGAAGACAGTTGACGCTTGAGGGAGACCTCTTCCTACCAAAGACTAGAAACATTCTCAGTTGCCTTTGTCTTCGTGAAACTTATTCTTTTTTCTCGAAAATTAATAGGAAAATTTATCATCTTTGATCTAACTAGCGTTGACTCCAAAGCTTTGCTGACTACTTGGCTGTTTCAGTACCGAAAACCATCATCGAGTAATCTAGACAACTTCATTGCTCCGAGTGCAAGAGTATCGGAAAGGGGACGGTTATGGATGGTTTATGGATTTTATCTTTCATTGCTTCGCAGTCATTTCTAAAAAAGAAACCAGTAGTACAGGGGTCCTGCGAAAGTTACTCCTGCCACTAGCTTTTTAGAGGTATGTGCCCCTCAAAACATCTGAAGAGTCTTTATATTAGATTCTCATCATGACACTCATATTTACTCTAAGGATCTGTAGACTTTTACGAACAAGAAGCTGGTCAATTGCAGACACAACAATGTCATTTAAAGGTCACAATAAGTATTGCAGTGATGGTGACACTTAGCACATCGAAGTGCCTCTAGTGGAATCCCAGTACTTACATATACATAATTGGTCTGCAGCCTTTTTTTCTGGACGACACTATGCGTGTCAAAAAATGCCGTGAAAAGAAATTGGTTTTTCTGAGACTTGCACCTAAGCCATATTGTTCAGAAGTCTAATGTTTTAACCATTCAGTTACGGAGACCACGCTGAAAGACACTTAATAAAGTCGGAAAGCTATTGAGTTCAAGAATCATACCATTTGCGGTTGTATTCACGACAAAGCTAACTATCAATGGATGCCCTGACAGATAATGCTGACTAGGAAGGCTTAAGAGGTATCTGCATCTCGTTGATTCAGCCTTCACTCGGATCTTTACGGATCCATTGTGTCCAGTTTGAAAGAAAGGTCTGATGATTTTGAGTTTCAGATGATCATTCGGCCTCCCTGAACCATCTTGAATTCGAACGGTTTTCGGTGGCTTCTTAGACGGGTCGCTCAGGTTGTTGCAATAGTATTCACTCAAGGGCGGTCTTTCTTGTTCTGTGTAAACTGGGACTTTGGCTTAAGGAGTGAGCTGTCTACGTATGCATCATCGCAGCCTGTGCATAAATCGTCTGTGCTTGAACGCGTAATTTTAGAGTGGGCCATTAGTAGCTGGTGGCCTGTGATAACCCCTATAATCCAGGCTAACTGGGAAAACCTCCTTTGAACTTTGTCTAGCTAGTTGATCGTGGATCTTATTTCTGATAATCTCATTAGGTTAGGTTGAAGTGGCTGCCAGCTACAGCCAGTACACTTAGACCAGTGAAGGGTCCATTGTGATACCACAAGGATCTGGAGAGATCTCCATACCTTCTCGTTAAACCAATTGGAGCTTCTGATGAACCGAAGGAGGTTTCTAATATCCGTGTTTATCACATCGCCTAAGTCGTTAAAGTAGAATTCCCCTAAATGGAGTCTTCTTTTACGGAAGAAAGCTGGACAGTTACAAAGAAGATGGGGAATAATTTCCTCCTCCTTTTCGTTCATGCAGGTTCTACAGAAATCGTTTGAATGGACGCCAAGCCTTGTTGCATTCTTGCCTATTAGACAGTGTCCCGTGATGACACCTATATGCAATCTGTTGAAAGAAATCATTATTCAAAGCTTTTAAAAATTAATTTCATACTGGCTGAGGGGTTGAGCAAGACTTAAAGTGCAACCTTGCCATGCTTATAAGAACGAGCTCTGAAAAGTGTTTGACAGTAAATAGATGACCATTTGTAGGTAGCATCTGCTCACCTTATCTGCATAATCTGCCTCCACAAGCAGAGTCCTATTCATAAGCACTTTGTTGGTAATTTCAGAGAAATTTTGTTAAACTAAATATTGTCCTCCCCTCTCAATGTAACAACCCTGAACTAATCTAAGAATTTCGTCAAACAAAAATGGTCTAAAAGTGTCAAAAGCCGAACTCTCCATGAAATATTTAATGGAAGTCAACGTCGTCTCACCTTGTCCCCAAGTTGTTATCAATTTCATAATTCTTTTCCACTATTATTCTTAGTTATTTATTTAAACAATTTAAAACTATATTATAATGTATGTATGCCTATTTTTTTTTACAACTATCTCTAGATTAGCAAGTTTTCTTCTATTTTAATTTTTATTTTAAACAATAAAATTGTTTTCCGTTATTATCGTAGACACCATTTGTAGTTTATATATTTTTTTATATTTGTTTCCCCCTTTTTAACTGATAAGTAGGCAAAATGCAATTACAATATACAAAATGGCCAATAACTGTAGTTTTTAAGAGAAGTGTAACTTTTATTATCGATAGTTTTTTACTTTTTAACAAAAAAAAAAACCATTTTTCTCTTTCTTTTTAAATGTTTAAGTACTTTATTATCGTTTAGTGCAATTAAAAGTGTTAATTGGATTTCAAATTCGCATGTGTAAATATGAAAATGACAAAAATAAATAAATAAAAAACAGTTTCTATGCAACACCATAGGTGCTGTCTTGATTGATCGACTGTCATCGATTGTTGAGGTTTCTTTTTTTTTTGTTTAGTCTTAACATACGATTTAATTGTAAAATAATTAAATAATTGACAAGAAATGATTATAAAAAAAATAAAAAAATTAATAAAAGAAAATTGAAAAATCAAATGAATGTGTGTTTTAAGAGGAGGGCCGGTGCCTCTATCTCAAGGCAGATGGACTCACACTGTGCGTTCGATATGGAGGAGAAATAAAAATTAGTTCATCGATATACACGTAAGTAACGCAATTCGATTACGCGAAAGATAATCATAAAATGGCAACAGTTCTGTCATTAAAGTGAATTATTTGACAAGCTGCCTTAATTTAGCGCCACAATTTGATTATTTTCCAATTTGAAAATTGATTTTCCCTCTCCTCTCGGTGTGCAATGTGGCCGCCAAGCATCATCGCATCGATATCATCGGTATCATCTGGAGATTTGTGCGCAGTGGTGCCCTATCGCCATCTTCGTTTGCTGGAGTCATCTTCATCTGAGACGATCGAATCTCTTGGCACCCTGGGGGTGCCAGATGAGATTCAAGATTCAGGATATGCTGTAATAATTGGGACTTTTGTTTTTACACGTACAGCACTTGTGGAGCTGAAGTTGAAAATGTAAGTATAACTTGGTCAGATGCAGCGTGTGTGTGAGATAGGAGAACACGCACTTTGATCTGAGGTTGATCAGGAAATGAGAGTTACAGCTTAGTGGGGGATCTAAGGTGCACATTTGAATAAAGTGCATATCCATGCATGTATATGCAAATCAAGATGAAGCGGTAAATAGATCATTTCTGTTTTCTAAGGATTTTTTCAACGACAACCAATTGCTGACATGGACATCTCATTCGATGTAGCTTTGAAATGTTGCTTCCATTACATTATCTTACGTCGATTAGCATACGACTACAGTTCTCACGTTTTGCTACTTTCTCATATTCAACCCAAATCTCATCAGGGAGTGGCAGATGTCTTCAAGTAGCCATCTGCTGCAATGTTCCACCGTCGTATCAATCTAAAGTAATGACTACCAGTTTTCTTACGCTTATGTTCCTTCATCATTGATGGGGTTATGATCTGGGTTGAACCCTGGTTACAATCAACAAATCCTCCTTTCTACCAGTTGCATGCACGAAATGAATGTCTCAACTCTGTCTAACTCTTTCAAAATTGCCATCACACTTCTTCAACTATAATGCGGCATGTATACCGCCATCGACACACTCTTCTTCCATCTTGGATTAGGGGATCTCCTTGTACTGAGGAGTTACCAATGAAGCTGTTGCTTTTTCTGAATGTATCAACAATCCACTGCCACTTTAGTCGTAAGACGGTTATTCTTATTAGTTCCTAAGCCGTTTTCTAGTAGGAAAATCCTTAAGACAGTTGATAGTAGCGTTTGCAGCTTCCACATGATAGTAGGGATCACTATCTGTAGCCATATATGTACCTACATGGACTCAACATTGAAATGGTACAGTTGTAGTTAAGTCCTGATTGTATTGCCTCACAAATATTTTGGTCACCATTCCAAACTAAGATTTGGTTTTGCCGGTTTGACAAGGAATATGTTGTTCAGTTCAATCATCGGTTGAGACAAAATTCTCAAGATGTAGCTAACTCCCTGGTCTCCTTGATGTTTGAGTTGTGATGTAAGAGTCCACCGAATTCCTTCATTCTTATCAATTAATAAAAACAATGTCCTCGACAAAATTCAACCTTGTCGAAGCCCACTTTGGATCTCGAATTCTTTTGGCAGCCTTGCTCTGTACACAATAGGACACTTGGAGTCTTTAAGTGACATTTAATCCGCTTGGCAACACAACAATTCTGAGTGAATCCGAATCACTGCCTCTAACGGGTGTGTAGGACAACTTTGAGCTCCAAATAAAGCTAAGAAAACAACTTACGTTTATGTATAGTTGCATAAGACATGGGTGTACTCTCCTTCTCATCTAAGTCTCTACAGCTCCAACAGAAAACATGTTGCGTATGTAATTGCCTATAAGGCAGTGTCCGGACGCTCTTTGAACGTTTTAGGATCAACTTGGGACAAATCTGGTATATTTAGATTGCTTAATACGTGGTAGCATTGAACCATTCAAAGTTCATCCTGCTGATAACTTCGAACTTAGTGGCTTGTATGTAGAAAGGGGCTGGTATGTAAAATTGACATTTCAGGTTAAATTGGTGTACCACACTGGTACTAAGTAGATTGTGTGTTACTTTGGCAAGAAACATCGAATTGACAATAGCCAGGACATTAATGACATCGGAATGTTCGATGGAAATACTGTGAATTATAAGCAATGACAACAGTACCAATAATTCTCCCCAGTCATTCTGGACACCACCCTCGGAGCAAAAGACTAAAACCTAATACCATCTGAGTTTCGAAATCACTACACCAACCCTAGTGCTGTATGAATAGCATCATAAGGGTATTCATAACCCCTTTAGCGCTAATGAATTATATTTAAAAAAAAACATTATCGGCTCAAAGGTAGAAAATCTACCTTTTTTATCGAGCGAGATAAAGACTATGGGGTTAAGTTGGTAATTTTAAGTGGAGGATTAATGCATTTAATTCGGGACAGGAATGACTTTTGATGAAAATCATAAGCTTCGATCACAGCCAAAGGATTTGTATAAAACGTAGACTAAGAACATGGTTCAATTTGACTGTAACTACAGACACCATCTTCGTTTTCATTTAGGGAAACACTTATACTGTTTACCGTATCTTAGAATGGACCAGATAATACATTTAAATCACATTCTTCTAAATCTTCACCCTTGATACTACGAGGAGCTTAATTACTTCGCATTAAAGGTTGAAATTTAGGTAAGGAAAAGCATATAAGTGTCACTTAATGCATTCTACCTCTTCTACTATGCTAGTCTGTGTCGCATGATTTTGTTCGGTGAGTTTTTGAAGCACCAAAGTAAGCTTCGGTTCCTTTAATCGCTTTGGAAAAACTGTTTTTTTTTTTTTTGAAATAGTAACTGAGAGATATTTTCAAATTGCGTACGACTGATGTTCGGGGTTCACCTACTCCGGTAAACCGTAAGTTACTCTAGGAAAGAGTACTCAAGTGAGAGAAATGGAATTTTTTTGTAAGAGTTTAAGGTTTTAAGGTCCCTTTAGCTATACTTTTTGATTTCGTAAAAAGAAATGCTATTTTCAGTAAGGATACCACGAAGGCCTAATATACATCGTTTCCGAGATGCCACTTATAGGGGGTTTCGGTGATCAAATTTGTAAATCGCATCGAATTTTAAGCTAAATTGAAGCAGAGCTTGCTCAACGAAAGGCACATTTTGTATGTAAAAAATAGAATTCACATCCACTTCATGAATGTGATTAGTAAAATAAAGGAATTGTACAATGCCAGGATGAGTATACAGAGAACTTCTTTCTTACATCTGTCCTAGTCCGCTCTAAATATTTTGATTTATCAGCCTCAAGAGCATTCATACGTGCATACGGAATCTCCGACAAAGTATCGAAACTCTTGTGTCCTGTACATTTCTTCTCGAAGTCGAAGTGTGCGTACGGTGTCCTCGGACAACAGTTCAGAAAAATCACTCATTTTTTTATCTTGGTAAGGAGGATTCCCACTTTTCAAAATAGATTTGTTGACAATCGGCGATGAGCTCATATGGGATACCTCGCTACCATTCCTGTTTCATCGTTGAGCCTTCGTTGTGAATATGTAGTTCCATTGGTTTAGATTTACAATGATTTCTCAATCTTTTGTTTTATTTTCAAAAAAGGAGACCGACTTCAGCACAATTGAAGTGAGTTGAGGGCGTGTTTTACTTTATGATTCCTGAATGTAGAATCTATCTTCCGATAGTAAACAAAGGGTTCAGAGGAACGCAGGGCAAAAAGAGTTATGCTTTCGTTCTACCGAATGGAATTCAAGCGTCACAGGCTTAAGATACCTAAAGCTATTCGATTTCGAAAACTAATCCGATCGATCCCAGAACAATTATAATAAACCAACAAGAATATTTAAGACTATTTTTATGTCCCTCGGGTTTCTACCAAGCCCAAGTTTAATTAAGAGTTTCAATTAAGAATTAAACATGTGTCCTATAACGCTTACAATCTAGCTTGCTGGGTGTGGCAGTATATTCAATTATTTTCTTCAACACTTAACGCTGTTAATCCTAGTTAATGAGTCTCCAGCAACCACCGACAGATATATCAATCATCTCTTAGTAAATTTTTATATTTTTTTTCTATAATTCATCGAAACTCATTACATTTGAAATGAGTACATTTATATCCTAGCGTAATGAGCTCAATTTAAAATACCGACGACAATCTCCTGTGTCTGCTCCAAGCCCCTACAGTGCAATATTGCAAATGAGCCTTCGATATCCTCCCATAGTCTGTCCATGCAAAAGGCCATACGGCACCATTGGCAATCATACCATAAAGAAACGCGCGACGAACTGCAGCAGCAGCAGCACCAGCAGCAGCAGCTATGGAGGACATTCGAGCTTTGTCGGTTGATATCAAAAGGATCCGCTGTTATAATTTTTAATCGATTAGTTTCACATGGATATAGAGCCGCACTAGACCGAAGACAGCCGCCTGATCCGGAGCGAAAAACAAAACGAAGAAGACCCCATCAGTTCTTGGTCTCGTCTCTCCAGAAACACTGGCATGCGCAGAAGTTATGAAAAATTAATAATAATGTCGAATCAATCGACTCCGATGAATTTGAATTCATGACTTCGGATGGCTTTTACCATCCTGGGTCTAGAGAAGAGCCACGCTGATGCTGCAGAAGTGTGGTGTAATCAATTTCCTGCCAATGGAAAAGGAGGAGCGCGCGCGCGCTCACTCACTTAAACCCTAGAGGCATTTGCATTCTATTAGAGGAAACGTAAGAATCCTAGAAATTATGTTCAGTGGTGGAGTGTGGTCAAATGAGTGTCATTCAAGGCGCGATGATGCGCCAAAGCGGATTAAAACCGCCATAACATGAAAAACCGGAATGGTTGCGAGTAGCAGGGGAAAGATGCAATTGCCTCCTAACTATGTACATAATTGCAATCTCCATATAGAAGACTGTACAAAGGACTTGACTCTTGATAGATCTTGGAGAGCCAGAGTCGTTTAAAAGATAGAAGCAATGCAACAGATTGTTTGTAAGGGGAAATTAAAGCCCATCACCCCTCTGATTGCAGCAGGCTGAAGCAGCTGTCTGATACTTCGAAAAAGCTTTGACAGAACTTCACTAATTCCACGGCGCTAAAAGGCTCAAAGGCCGTTTGACGTCTTACGATGACTTTTACCAAACCCAACTTTGATAGCTGAAAGTCAAATCCATGAAAGAGTCCTCGACGATGTGAAGTAAATAAAGCCTTTCACTTACCTTCTTTGAATAGACAACAGCTCGAGGAGTTTACTGTCACAGTGTAAAAATAAAGTCACCCTCAAGCCGCTCCTGACCATTACCACTCTGCCATCCTTCGCACCATGTTCTTAGTTATACCGAGGCTATAAGAAAATTCATTGACGGTATTAATTGTCCGTTTAGTGTGCGAATCATAATTGCGCGGGACAAATGTCGACGCTCTGCATCGAAAAGGATAAATTTCCACTTTGCAAGCAAGCAGATACACATAAGCTCTACGAGCATCATGTCACCATCTTCGAGCACGAGTACTTGTATCTATTCCGTTGATGATGCAAAACAACTATTGGTCGAAACCGCCGCCAGCTAAGTGCTTAATGTCAATCATAATGTCCACGCATTTAATACAATCCCTGTCCCCAAATAATAGCTCAGTCATTACATTCTGTCTTGAGGCGTTAAGACTCAAATGATGTACCACAGGTATCCATAAGGCACCCTGGATGCACATGGACAATTGCACACACCATGGTGGGACCAAGGACCATCTTGGATGGCGCGTTGAGATATACCCTTCGGCTATAATGGCGCGAAGAAGGCACCCTCCTGCGAGTGACCGCTTTTAAACGAGAGAACGTTTTGTGGTGAGACGCGCGTGGCGGTCTTTCCACCAATACTACCACTGCACTGCCACGCATAGGACATGAGTTAATTTTTATGTTAAAAAGAACATACCTCAACCGTGGATAGAAGTTAAAATTATTCAATTCCGCATCGTCTCGCAGCAACCGAGGTACATATGATGAGTTACTTTGCCATTTTGACGATGCACTCTGGTCTGTCCCGGCCTGTGTGTGCCTGTGTTTGTTTGTATCTGACGTTCTGTGAACTCAATTGGAGGGCATAGATAAATTAATTCTACTATCTGTCGTTTGTTTTGCAATTCTAATTGCACATTTGCGCAAAAATATCTCGTATCTCGTATCTGTTTTTGCCGGAGCCGAATGGGGCTATTAATATTCAATGTCGTTTGTTTGCGGATTGACACCGCTGAGATACAGTATCGCATGTGATTGCAACCCGATGGGGTTCGTGATGGCTGGACAAATGCGGAGTGAGGATAACAATGGATAGCGCGAATGGTGACTGTTGCTGGCAATTAAACACAACGAAACCGAACCGAAGGCATTTATCTGATTGAATTGGCGATTCGAGCGTATTTATGTAAGCATTACGAATTCATTATCCATATTTATTGAGTGTTGAGCAGAGAGATATATTTATGTGAATTTATTTACTAATTTAGTGTCTGTAATGCGATAGTTGTGTTCGAAAGGTTTCTTGGAAATGGCACTGTGTTCGCTGTAAGTCGGTGGTTTTCTGTCGCGGGAAAAGTTCATTGTGGTTGACCTATTTATTGACGTCAGAAGGAAAATCCTAAGAAGAGTATCCGGATAACCAGGTGTAATTGCAGTGAAATATGGTTATTTGGAAAGGAAATGCCTTTGTACAGTGTCAAGAATGGCTCGGTGGGTGGGTTATTTTGTAGCCAATTAATCTGAATCCGGAGAAAAGGATATTTCTCATTGATGCATCTTTTTTAAATGCAGAAGAAATGAGTTTCCTTAAATGTCTTAGAGTAGAACGAGTTCTACTTCGAAGGGTTGAAGTAGATTAATATTTGTGAAATCGTTTCGCCCTTTCAACACAGAATCCTCGTGAAACCCGTCATTCTTCAAAATGGCAACACCAATCTTTTTCCAAGAGCCTTTGATCTTTTAAAACAAACTGAAGAAAGGTTGACAAATATTCATAACCCTATCTTTAGACACATTTCATAATTTTTTTTTTTTTTTTTATAATCAGCGCGCGCTAAAGGGGTTATGAATACCTTTAACCGAGAGCACGGGCATTAGGGAAAATTAGAGGAAAGACAAAGGAGGTACCGATGCACGTTGGCTTTAAATCGCTGACTCAAGATAACAGCGGTATTAGCTTCTTTGGTAAAAGACAAAAACCTTATTAAGAATCTCAGGTAATCTTGTGGTGGAACTCAGCAGGTTACAACGATATTCAAGGCATAGATGGGAGCATCTCAACTATTGGTACAATGATAGGCATGTCCTCGATCCTAAGAGATCGAAAACGAAAAGAGAACAGTTCGCAGTCATGCTCAGCGTTTGGGTATTGTATGCAATGATTTTTGCAGGAGCTGCAGGGACGAGGAAGAAGAAGAATCTATTGTACTGTAACGATCTAAATTATCTAGAGCCTGCCAGTAAATTCGATCTAAACTGCTTCGTAAGGAAATCTAAATGGTTTCAGGAGTAGATAGAGGTCCAACCCTAGCACCCACAGTGGTATCACAGTGGGCCTCCTTTTGATCTAAGTGTAAGTACCTCTTCACTTCACTAAATAACTTGCTTTTGTATATGCAGCTCTTATCATGGCTCTGAAGCCAAAGAAGATCACTCCAAAGTTTAGGTTGAGGTTTGTTAAAACTCGAATTTAATGTTGTACGTGCCCTGTTTCTATCAATGAATTACCAGACCCATCCTACAACCACATACTCTTGAACTTAGACTGTAATTTAAAATGGGTGGTAACTACATGGAAGGGAAAGGGAAAGATTGCCAGAAACTTGGTCAGTGTCATGACACTTATGTAGGCACACATCAAGTCGCTGGAAAAGACTAAAGACTATTTTCATCACTTATGTATCACAGTCATGTACTCTGTTTTGGCAGGAAGTTCGAGATTTGGATGCCGAACCGTAACACCTGGGATACCGGAGACCCGTTGCTGAACATAAAAGGACTAGTGCGGTAAACTGATGGCTCAAAGATGGACTCCGGTGTTGGTGTCGGTATCTATGGCCCTAATCACAAAGTCTCAAAGGCACTCGGAATGTGTCTAAGCGTCTTTCAGGCGGAACTACATGCCATCGATAACTGCGCCACTATTATTCTTCTATTCCGGCATAAAGGGGGTAGCCATCAATATATTCACCGATAGCCAAGCAGCGCTCGAAGCACTGAGTTCCCATAACTGTAACTCAAAGACCGTTCTAGACTGCTTCAATACTCTCCAGGACCTCTCAAAGCAAAATAAAGCCAAGCTCTGGTGGGTACCAGGCCATAGAGGCATTGGAGGCAATGAAATTGCAAATCAACTTGCAAGGAAAGGCTCTTCAGAAAGGTACATAGGTGCCGAACCTTTCTGCGGCATCCCTACTTCCGCATTCAGAATGAGTCTGGACAGTTGGGAAAAACTGAAACAAAACTCAGGGACTCAGACAGGCTAAAAGGGCCATCCGACCCTGAACGATATCAGAAGACTTGCCGGCCTCCTCACCGGTCACTGCAGCCTCAGATATCACTTACATAAACTAAATATAGTTCAGGAATCTGAGTGCAGAATCTGCTTAGAGGAGGACGAATCAGCCGAACACGTACTATGTAAGTGCGTGGTTGTCTGCAGAGTCAGGAAACGCTTTCTCCACAAAGAATTCCTAAGACTGTCAGCTGCCTTTAGTTGGTTTCTTTCCACTTGGTGGTGCCACTAAACGACTGGCGTTCATCTACTAGTTCATCCTTCCGGGATATATTCAAAGACTCTTCAGTCTGGAGGGCTTAATTTGCATGCACATGCCCCAACGTACATATCCCAAGATCTGAAACTCTTGGATAAACATCAGGATTGGTAGAACACGATGCTGTCTCTAAGGCTACCTCGCCTATTACCTACGCGGCAAAAGCTGAATTCATGTCAATAGCTAGAGGTTAATTGGAATAGAGTGTCTCTAAGTGAGTTTAAGCCTAAATTAAACAAAAACGTCCTTTTTCCAGGCAAGATTGACCTATTTGGTTGGCAGTACCGAAAAAAAACTGGACAGAGCTACATATACAAACACAAACACAAAAACTTATGAAGAGCAGGATTAGCTGCGTGTGAAGTCCCCTCGTAATGAAATGAAAAATGGCGGTACCATGCGAACCAGTGTTGGCTTTAGTGAGTTAAGGTCTCATACTCAGGTATTTTCTTGGTGAAAATGATTTGGTTTCTCAAGACCAACTCCAGATCCTTAAGGTATAAATTGAAAGAATGAATGGCTTTGAATTTAAGAATTAGCCTGGCTAGCAACAGGAGGGTATTCACTTTGTTCGTGGTGTACTTCAACCGATTGTTCCTGGTAAGAAATAGGTATTTATACCAAGTTAAGTGGGTTTTTTGAAATAAGTTCATTGAAAATGCCATTGAGAGTAAATTATTCGACGCCATCTAGTGAGCGACATACATATGCTTCCATCGCTACTAACAGCATAACAAACCGCACCCACTCCATACAACCTTAAAACTAAATCCAGCGAGGTGACCAATTGAAATCAGTGATCCCTAATGGTCTCTGTAGCCTCCTCTAACAGCTTTCGTTCCTAATGTTCACAGCGCAGAAAAACCGGGATTAATTCGAATTAATGCAACCGAATGGTGTTGGAAATGCTGAATTATTGTAATGAGATGTCTTGTAACCGACCTATGCAAATAAGTATCTATCTTCTTGGTCCCCCTTCCCAGGATCAATCTCTATATGATTCATGCAGTGCAGCAGTCGCTCCATCGTGCGGAGTATAGAAAACCAGTCCGAGCACCAATGGTGTACAATCTGCGCCACAAAAACGACACAAAACAAAAAAAACCGTCTTGAGTAAACGAAAATTTCCATGAGTTCATAGTGCACAAATTTTCCATAATGTCATCCGAGTCTCTATGGCATTTTAGTGTCCCCTCCAGCCTTGGCTGAGTCCACCTTCGAAATGCACACCCGAAGGAGGGAGAAACAGACCGCAGTCTGGGCGACAAAATGTATGCGCAGCATTTTTATCGCTGCACTCGGATTTGTGTGGCGTTTTTTTTTTTTTTTTTTTGTGTGGCAAAATCCAAGTACCGCACACCATGGATGGAGGACCCAATCTCATCTCAGATGCCTGGTTGCGTTTGATTTTTCATACGCGAAGCGTAATACAGAGTCTCCTACTGCTGGCGACTTCAACAATAGTGGTCACCACGGCCCGAGCGAGAGAGAGTAGCGCAGCGTAGTTCCGACGACCAGGCCGAGTGTGATGATACCAAACATTCCCAGAAATATTGGTGTAGGTCACAATAAGATTACATGCTGTGCATCTCATTGTATGCAAAGCAGGACATGGGGTTGCGCTGCTATATTTTCGTTTGTTTTTCCACAGTTGTGTGCCCTGCTCTTGGGTTTTTTTTTTTTTTTTGTTCTTTGGGCCAATTTTTTCGTTTAACTTCTGCTCGTCGTAGGGTGCACACATTGCACACAAATATGCAAAAGAAAGGGAATGGGAACCGCTCGATGCAGGATCTGTCCTGGTACAAGTACACATCGTCCAGAGAGGGAGGGATACACGTTGTTTTCTGCTAAAACGCATTCATGGCAGAGGCACGAAATTTTTCCTTGTGTGCCCTGGGATCCGGGGGATACCAATGCCACATATCTTGAATGGAATTGTATTCTGTGATCGCTGTTGCATTTGTTTTTTTTTTTTTTTGTGGCATTAATGCGCTGATAAGTGCAGGAGCAATCGATGATATGGTCTATAGTGGAGGAGATATGGGAACGTGTAGTGCATTTGTTGTGTCCAAGGATGGGACTCGAGCAGGTGCTAAAGTGTTTCAAATAAACACAGACAGAGGTTTGTGTCAAATGTAAGTAAATCAACGCAGTTCCTGATGATGTAGCAGATATAGTGTTGAGATGGAAGATATTTATGAATTAGTCGAACTACTTTTCTATGGTAAAGGTTCTCAGAAGACCTATCATGCTCTGTTACAAAGTAGTGGACTGGTACATTGTATTGATTTGCGATAGTCTTGGCTATTCTATCAAAGCGGGTAAAGGCTAAAGGAGTAACACCGCATTATTGTGCAATGTATTCGAATTTTAGTGGAAGACATTTTGCAAAGTTTGTCCAATTTTTAGTCAATGACGGACACCAAATCGCAGGGAAATTTGAAGTTTAATTGACAATCATCTAGTGAACCGTAAAAGACCAGTGCATCCTCGACAAGTCACTGTTTGGTGCGATTGTTGGGCTAGTCGAGTAACTGGCACGTGACACCATTATCGAGTTTTGGTGGCCTCAAGCTCAACTCAGAAGTGGTTTGTTGCGGCAACAATTTTCAGGTTATGTCATCTGGCAGAGATCCGACCAATTATTTAGAATTGCTTTCATTCTCTTTAGAATAAGCAGAAGGGCACTTGTCCTGGAATACCAGAATTAGGGTGTGTGAGAGCCAAAACAACACTGCGACTCAAGATCATGGAGTTTGACTATAATTGGAGAAGGGAAACCCTTGCCGAAGTGTTTCTGTTTGCTTCGATCTATTGTGGAATATTTGCACAGAATATGCTCTGCAGCCTGTTGGTCTTCTAAACAAAATCAGAACATGTCCGAGGAACATGTCGGTAAGGTTAGGTTAGCCGGCTGATGAGAATGGTTACATCCTCATCACACTTAGGTCCATGTGGATCCATTGTGATACCCATGATTTGTTTCCTACCGTGGTATTATCGTCTTGTTTCAAGCCATCCGGACGCCCGGGCGAATTTGAACAGTTCATCTGATAGCTCGTCGATATGGCGATATAGATTTGCCCAGGGTTCTGTTTCTGAGTTAACAGAGGCTTGGGCAGTGACAGCGGAAATTGGCCATGAAGAAGAGTGAAGGATTGACCGTGCCATCTGTTTGTTCTCGGTCTAGGGCTGAGCCCTTTCATGGCCTGGTATCCCGCCGTGACCAGGGACCCAGCAGAGTTTTACATGTGCTGCGTGCCAAGAACCTTACGCTCTTCGCGGCAGCTCTTAACAAGCTTCGATGTTACTACACCATAACCGAGGGACATGTACACAATCGAGTAAATAGTGCCCAGTGAGGAAGTTCGTGAGAAGCTTAGTGTGGGAGCTCCTTGAAGAAGGAAAATAGATTTGAGATCCTGTTTCTTTCCAAGCTGCCTTCCCATTGTCAGTGCACTGAGAACACTGCCACAAACACTTAAACTCGTAGAACATAATTTGAATGAGTTTCTGTGCTCTTTTGCAGGAAAGTTACCTATAAGCCACAATTACCACTTGAACTGGAAACTCCAGTTTTTGCTTCATTCATCTAAGTGTGTCCACATCTGTTTACAACGCCATTAGTAACAATTTCCAGCGCCAATCACTCATGCTATACCACCGTGCACCCTACCACCTGGATCGATTTGCGCAAATTACCCAGGATAAACACTGAAACCAAGGAGGCAGCCTGCCAGAGAGGACGAGAGGAAGCGCCAAGCTCCAAACTAAATGACGCTCATTCTACTTAAGTTTCACTTACAGAAAACAACTGTTAATCGCTGGCATATTTCATTTTAGATTTACTCCTGCCTCGGATCGCAGCGAGAGAACGCCTCCAACTCTTTGTGAGCGAAGATATGAGGCTGTGGCATTAAATGCCAACAAATCATTAGGCCAACATCATCTTCCTTGGCGTCGTCGATTAGCGCATATATGTACGCCGGCTGACTGCATCTGTTACAAGGGGGGGGGGGGGAACAAAATTTCTTCACATCATTCAAGCTACTAATGTCCTGACACAATGCGATGCATTGACATTTGGAACATATCCAGCCGCTTGATGTCATACACATGTCAATGACGCATGATGTGAGTCCCCGGCAAGTTATTTTTATCAGAATTATGGGCAATATCAGCTTACATGAGGCACACTGTACACATAACAGCGCCACTAATGGTTCCCATGGTCGGCACGGGACCTGTGCGCTCTGACGCTCCAACGCGCATTTAACACAAAATTGCTTTCGGTCTTGCTCTGGTTTTTTAACCCTTGCCAAATGATGCTGCCTCTCTCTTCAGAATTGGGAGGAGGATGTTCCGGACAAATCGACCAGACTCTCTGAGCTGTGTGTGCGCGTGCGCGCATTGCTCTGACGTTACCTTATAGTGCTGCTCTGACGCTTCAGCGTCCTGGCAACAGTGCGGTAATAATAATCAATTATTTCTGTAATTTATGGTAATGTTCTACCATGATGGATTGACTCCTCTAATGTCGCTCTAAATCTTAAACCGCGTTTCGCTTTGCGGATAGGTCTGCTCCGGCTGGTTCGCCTGTACCGTGTGTGGTGCGGTGTACTCACATGGATGGCATGTAATGTGTATTCAACTGCCACTATCACTGCCAGGAGACTGGTTAGAGTGCAGCAGATTCATTTTCCCGGGGAATGTTGTATGGTGTGTGCAATGCTGGAGTTGTAACGCTACGCTGATACGCTTCCTACCGCTCGCTTCTCCTCTGCGTGTCGCCGTCCATTTCCTTCTGAAATTCGAGCTAATGTTTGCACTATGACTAATGGTCTCTGGGTTGGATGATGCACTCCACAATTACCTTGTGCTCTAGCTGGGAGATACAGTATCTAGATACGGTGCCTTAAATTCTGGACGTTTTTTTTTTTTTCGTTCCCAGTGAGGTTTGTATGGTCTAACCATGAAGGGTGACTGTTTGTCTTAATATGATTGCCAATTGAATTTCCACGTGAGACTAATTGGAATCGATCAAAAATGTTGAGCGCGGGAGAGTCATGGCATTGCCCATTGGCAGTGTATCAACCGAGACGCAGACCGCGTCCAATTAGGTGTTTAGGCGGTGGCCGGAGTTTGGTTCTCTGTCGATGATAGTGGTTCGACGAAGTCATCATTCAGCGTAACTTTATCCATTGGTGAGAAGTTTTATGCTTTTTAAATAAGAGAATTACGATATGGATCGTAACATGGTTGTTAGCAAAGATTGCTGGGAGCACTTGTGGTGCAATATGGTTTCGTAGAGTTGAGTTGAGTAAAAAATGAAAACAGACAATGGAGTTTGAATTACAAATTTTACTTAACGGCCTTTGTTGTCATTATTTTTTCTTTGTCTCGATCGTGGTAATGCTTTTGGAAGCGTTTTTGAAGATGCGTTTCAAGTATCTGGGTGATCGTTCTGTGAGTTCAGAAACAGCTTAGCTTTCTATTCAAATTCTATTGGACACTAAAGTAAGTTGGAGTAAACTTTGCGAGGTATTGAAAAAGCAATCAAAATTCATGTCTCATCGAAGTTTAATTCCGGCAAGCTATCTAAGCATCTAAAGATGTGTTCTAGCTTAGCTATCTCTTCTCACTTGGCCCAGAGTTTAGCAAACTCCCAATTTTGTTTCTTTTAAAAGGACACTCATGTGTAATGGCCTTGTGCGTCAGACATCCCTACAGCACTTCAACCATGACGAACATCAGTTTGCCTCAAACTTCCTGAAATCCCTTCAGCTATGAGCACATGAGGCCACACTCCAAAGGTCCTTCAAATGAATATATCTGCAAATATCTGCCATATGCCCTTTACGACTTTGGTTGTGGTATTTAAATGAAATTTACAACGGCGTTTGTTTGTACAAATATGCGACATTATCTCACCAATCAAGCGTTGGATCTTGTAGGCGAAGCGTCATTTCCGAAAATTTTCCACATTTCCGATGGCTCGTAGAGAATACGTTATTAATTGGTTAATTGTGGTGATGATTATTCAGTCATGAATTAGGGCCCGTATACAAAAGTTGTCCAGAGACGGGCCTAGATCTTACTTACGTTACGGATCAGAACCTCAACCAATAAGAAAGGCTTGTTAGTCTTTTCCATAGCTAACTGCATCCAGTTGCGCACTCCTTAGGAGAAGTCTTGCTGTACTGCGGGGTCCCTTTGGCTTGTATTTGAAGACTCTGCGGGCCATAGAATTTGTGACCATTCGCTCTACATATCCTTGCCATCTTAAATATCCAATATGCAGTTTTTTGGTTAGGTTGATTTCGGTGTAGGTAGGTAGAGGTGGCGGTTCGTCAAAAAGAACCCAAGTAACACTAAGTATGCCTTTTTGTTACCACGACTCGTGTGACCTGGTTGATATGTGTGGACAGTCTAGATCCAACCTGTGAAATTAAGAAAGAGGATTAGATCCCTCATCCCTTTACCCGAGATGTCCTTAAGGTCGTCGAAAAATGGTTGTTTCAGTGCGCGCAGTCTGGCTCTTACTAGCGCCAGACATTTGCAGAGGCAGTAGGAGAGAGTTTCTTTCTCATTTTCGTTAGGGTTGTAAGGGATACCTAATTTGGCTGCATGGACTCCAATTGGCCAATGTCCCGTGACTATAGCCGATTTCGGTGTATAGCTCGTATAGTTCATCGTCGAAGCTTCTACTCTAAAGCCTGTCAATGCAAATGGGTTTGAATATCTCACAAAGGATTTTTCGCTCAAAAGAACCACGCATATCTTCATCCGCCTTCGATAGAGTTCAGCACCATAAAGTAGAGCTGGGATGATAAGCAGCTTATAAAGTGCTTCCTAAGTTATTTGGGAAAATGCCTTACTACTGAATTGTCTTCTTAGCCCAAAGAACTGACAATTGGCAGGAGTTACTCTTCGTTTGGCTTCTGGTGAGATGTCATTGTCGGAAGTGTCGGCGTACGCAAATAGCTGTACAGGTTTTTAAAGGACTGTGCCTTTGGGGTTGACTTGTGAGTTTCGCACAATCCTGTTAAGTATGATCTTCCAGAAGTCATCTTTCCTAAATCTTTTTTTGACATCAAAGGACTCCATGAATTCTTCTTCGATCTTGTCTCTATCTTGCACCATCGGACGGGTTTGGCAAAATAAGGCGTGGTGCTGTTTGACGCCTTTCTATGAATTCAATCATAGGCGGCCTTTAAATCAATGAAAAGCGGTTAGAACTTCTTGGGTTAACTTCAAATTATCCCGAAGTGCGATCTTGCACACGATACTAAGCTGACTGATACCCCTGTGGTTGACGCAGTTAAGGGACTTTCTTTTCTTTCGGAACGAAAATGACACATTAAGCAAATGTAATCTTTCGATGAGTTTGTTTCTGGGCAGTTCTTGCAAATTTTTGACAAATGATACGTTTTCTAGTTCTAACCAGAGTTTGGCAGCTGTAGATGAAATGTGTCGGATCCCCAATCTCCTTGGAGGTTTTTTGTATGTCCGCTGTGTGTTTATTAATTTTTTTGTCCTTGACAGTTTGTAGGTAGGTTGGCTAAATCTTTCGGCTACTCCACCTATGGTTGGCCTCTGATTAAAAAGTATGCAAAAATTCACTAAGCGTGGGTCCATACCTCGCCAGACCATCAGTTCTGTCATTGCCTTCAATGTTTTTGTCATCTGGGACTAATATCAAGGTAATGTGGAACCGGTAAGAGAGTTCTGCTGAAAACTTTGAAAGACCTTGGATGCCTAGAAAGAAAGTGGGGTTACTTTAATCGATGCGATGAATACTTATCGTCCCTCATATCTCCCGAAGGTGTATCAGTCTCTTTTCTATCACTCGATGATCAATTGAATGTATTTCCTTTGCGTCGAAGGCTTATCCCTTTGTTTAGCATTCTATATTGACTTTAAGTGTCAACATTGCGCATATCAGGTCTCGCTTTAATAAATAACTCCATGGCAACATCCGTGTTTGCCCAACAAATTCAAAAAATAACTCACCAACAGCCAAAGAGACTTAACGCCCAACCAAAGGAAGATTAAAAATTAATCACTCGGGTCATTATGAAGCCCCCAAATGTGTGTGATATAAGTTCTCGGACAAAATGTCACTGATAACAGCGACCAAAGGAGAAACAAAAAATGCATTTTAATGTGTCGACAAGTGTCAAAAGGGAATCACAACAGAAGTGTGTCCAAAAAGGAAAACAAAATTACCTCCCATGAGACCGAGATGATTGGAATTCTTGATGTTTTCAGCTGAAAACGAATGTCTGCGCAACGCATTAAAGGATGAACTTTTGTCCGTCTGTCATCGGCAATACACTCTCGAAGACACTTTAAGCCTCTCTTTTTTTGGGGGGAAAATAAAAATAAAAAAAAAAAATTTAATGGATTACTTACTCACCACCAAAAAGGTGTATCAGGTGACTCATATCGGTTTAATAGCTTAGTTCTTCGCGTGGCGCGGTTCCCATAAGCACAGACGAGGGGAAGTACGACCAAGAGAACTGAAAGCATGCTCTGGAGGTTCACATTTTTAATTAGGCTCATAAAGGCTGTATTCTGTTTGAGATACGGTGGTGCTTCTGTGGTTGTTGGCGCCTAGATCTTTCGATATGAAGATATAAAGTTATTCGCCTTACGACGACGGAGCTCTCCGAAACTCTATCGAATTTTGATCGATACCGTGAACTGATGTTGTTTCGCTGTGTGCTTGGCTTTATTTTTTTATCTCATTAACGCCTCCTTCATATCTGTACACCCACAAAGTTTCAGAAGAGTATCGCCCGAGATCAGAAGAAGCATCAGAAGCAGGAGAAAGAAAACATTTTTTTTTTTTTTTTTTTATCTTAAATCTCTCGATTTGTGATGTTGCATAGGAGGAGAGAGATCTTGTGCGATTGGGATTGCTAATTGCGCATGCGCATCATTATGGTTCGGGGGATGGCAAGTGATTCTAAAATGGTTGTGTGCCATACTCTTGGTATCTTATGAATCGTATCTCATCGACAACGATGCGCAGAAATGTTGTTGTTGTTGTTTTGTTTATAAAAGAAGACGATCATCGATGGACGATGAGGACAGAAGGAACGTTGTGACGTTGTGCGGACAACAATCTGATGGCCACCGAACTTTTGTTCATTAACATTTTCCATAGAATGCAATTGGCAGCTGCTTATTTTGTTCGATAGAGTTGGTGTTTTATTTTGGTTAGGTCTGATCGGACCATAATATTGAAGTTGCTCTTGGAGTACAGTGCGACCTCTGATGGGTTTTTAAATGTAGATTTCATTGATTTGGCAAGTTGAATTTTGCTTAAACTTTCAGAAGCATAAGAAAAAGTACAAATTGTAAAAGGTGCAATGAAAGCTTTCTAGAAGCTTCCTGATAAGGGATGAACGCCATTTCCATCAGAAAATTATTGGCGCAGCACAATAGATAACAGACTATCTTTAATACTTTTGATAAGCACACTAACATGAGTGCTGGCGTCCTACCTTAAAACAATGCAATTAGGTACAATGAATTTCCGAAGGACCTGTGGGAACAAGCATACAGAGGAGGACACAAAACATTTCCCCGGGGAATGCCCAAGCCTCATCAGAAGTAGAAAGGCAGGCATCAGTAAATATTTCTTCAACGCACAGCAGCACCAAACCACCGAAAACCATTAGAGACGTGAATTCGTACGTCCACTTGACAGGTCCTCAAGCTTGGGAATAAATTCGTTTATCCTTCTTGCGGGAGATAGGTAAGGTTAGGTTAGGTTGTAGGGGTGGCTGCACTTATGTAGCCTCACTCGGATCTTAATGGATCTATTGTCTTCCCCTATGTGGTGTGGGATACCTAAAATAGATAGAACACAGATTATTATTTTTCTCAGTTGGTCTCCCTGAACCAAGACGAGCTCTGAAGGAATTGTTGTAAGGTTCTCGGTGGCTTGCTTGACAGTTCCCCCAGATCATTGAAGAAAATTTCTCCGAGGGTTGTCTTCCTGTTTCTAATAAGGCTTGGGCATTCGCATAGGAGGTGGAATGTATCCTCCTCAGCATCTGCGTTGCCACATCCTCTGCATAGTTCTGTTGTACTCAAACGCATTCTCTCTTTTTTTCTCTTATTAAGATGTGTCCAGAGTATTCTTGAGATGCGACTTGTCGTGAGTGAAATCCATCTCTCGTTCGCGAGTTTTATGAATTTCGTGGTGTTCCTAGACTTTTTAAGTTCTAATGGGGTTAGGATTGAGTCATCGGGCATTATCAGATCCATCTCAAAGCCTATTCTTGCGAGCTCGTCCGCCTTTTCGTTCCCGTGGATGCCCTTATGTCGCGGGACCCAAATGAGTGTGATGTTACTGTTAGCGCTGAGTGCCTTGAACTCATCGTTGCACCGTTTCACAGTTCTGAATCTGATTGTTGTGGATGTGATGGGTTCTTACGGGAGATACAATGCGTATGAGTACTTGGATAGACCAATTCTATCTTGAGTCCTCGCCTAAGAATGATTATGTTCCGGTATTCAGATAAACTTGTATATCATCCTTATCAAAATGCAAACCACGTTGAAATCATTATTTACACAAGGCGACAAGTCACCGAGCCCATAATTTGTCATGAAATCTTTTCAGTTAATCACGGGATTGAAATACAATAGAAGGAGTATTCAAATAGTAGACCTTGATCTTCCCTGCCATTTGTCTCCATCTATGTTCTCGAACATTAAGCCCCCCAGATTTCTCCGCGGGCTTTCAAAGTTTCATAAAATTGTTAAATCATCAAACGCAGGTTTGTAACTCGGCTTAGATTTTACTTAAAAAGGTACAGACCCACTGACGTCATCTGAGTGAGCTGAGTGAGCAGCTCCCGAACCATAAAATAAATCCTCCAATTCTTACTAATGTATGACAGCGCTAAAGATCAGGTTGCACCTACACCTCCAACAACAGGAGTCTCCAGTTAGCGTGAGGGTTCAGCTAGCTGCCTTCAGATTCATCTTCGTTTTCTTCTACTACTCCGAAGGTTTGACTATACAATTGCTTCCTTACTCCAAAGAAACAGCGATTGTCAAGAGTTATTCTGCGTTAAATCGCAGCACTAACTATCTCAACATTTTATCTTTTTAGGAAGACGTTCTTTCGAGACGTTGCGTTGGTGTTTAGTGTCCTTTTTTGTTGGCAATATGAATCTCGTTTTGCCCTCGTTGACCGTTAAACTAATCTTAGCCGCTTCCATTCAAAAACTCAGGAACGCCGATTATGTCAAAATCATCAGCCTAAGTGAATAATTGCAAGGGCTTTTGAAAGATTGCACCTCTGGTGTTCTACACAATTCTTTTAAGGACGATTTTAAAATATTCGATGGCAGTTCGTCATTTTGTCTAAGTTCTTTTTTGACAGGACGCTCCAGTCCTATTTTTTTTAAACTCTTCAAAGGTCCGTCTGTCAAGTGCGCACTTTCTACCTTTAGCTTTTGGCAGATATCTTCACAGAAAATAAGCAGCAGTTTCCTTCTCAATCTCATTCCTAGAACTTGCGCAGAGCAGAGTATATTTTAAGTAAAAAGTAGCTTAACTATGTTTGATTTTAGGTCTAGTTTAGGATCATGGAGGCATTGAAAACGAAGGAGCTTGAAGTTTGGGACTATAAACACTACTACACTAGGTTACGTAGGCTCTAATGAGTATATTTTATCGAGCATTAAACATTAAAAGTGGTGTTGCCATCTGTTGTATTTTTGGTGTTTCAACACGTCCTTTCATGAGAAGCTGAAATGAACGCCATCTATCTGCAAACATGTATGCATTCTAAAACTAACCCTAACCTTAACTCATTAAACCTGATATTTTTGAATCCTTGCTGATTCTCTTAAAGAATAACGGGGATACCACTCACTTGGGCTATCTACAGATCCTTGACAAGTTTGTGCACTTTGATTGACTCCACTGTTCTCGTCTGGTATTTCTCTTTACGATTCTTTTCCGTTAAATGGTTGATATTACTCGTATGAGGTCTCTCAGTGTGTGTGTGTGGTTAGTGTGCGATACCTTCAAGATATTTGGCTTCCATCATCCTCATTAAAATAGCTTTTACCAAACTCAGCCGAACAATGAGAACAAACACTCCAACTGTGCACTCGTGTTTCTGTGGCTTCTGGATTTTTTTTTTCGCATTACTAGTGTCTTGTCGTTCAGATTCAAATTCAGGCCCATAAGTGGTCGATCGATGCAAAATTTTATGATTGCAACAGATGCAGGAATTTATTGTGAGTCTCTCGTGTAACCAAATACAATTGCCCAGCGATCCCTCATGGGATGTAATTAAAATTCATAGACAGTACAGCACAGCGATGCAGTTCCTTAAGGAATTTCCAATCTCTACTCCCACAAACTATTTGGATCAGTCGGGGACCATAATTAATTTGGATGGTATTTTAATTAATTCCCACTCCTCCACATATGAACTGGCTGCAGTTTGACTTGATTGCCATTTGACATTGGCAATGAAGCCTACAGCTATGATACGCTGCACATGCAATTCACTGAAACGATTGTGTCTGCAGGTGCAGCGCGGTATTATCGTTAAAGTCGCAGGCCTCGTCGATAAAGTTCACACACAACTCATCATTGGTGCGGCACGGTGATCGATGACAAACGAACCGAGCCGACATGACGCATGAACATACGCTCATGAGCCGTGGAATAATGGTTAACAAATTTTAATGTTTCTCCTGACCAGACTGCGGCTGCTAATCAGGGTGCATGCTAACATTCAATAAGGCAACCAGTGTCGTAGTTGTCGTTGACATTCTTCATTCCCGTGTGGCTTGACGCGACGGCAATTTTATGGCAATGACAGCGACTGGCAGTAGTTGGGAAATGCTAGTACATGCTAGTATTACAATTTAATCGAAATCGAATGAGTCGAGCCGATTAGTGGTGACCGCTGAGCTCGGAGTGAGTGGAAACCTTGAATTGGTTAGAACTTGGATAGCTTGTAGGACCTCATTATTATTTATTGCATTTGGTGCAGTTGTTTGACAAAGTTGTTGTTGCATTTGAAACGGAAACCCAGTTGACGGACGGCCTAGAAGTGAAATTTTACATAGTTTTTGCGTGAACTCGAGGCTGGGAAACTTTCTGTTTTTCTGTTTTTCTGATTTCTGTTCTTGTTACTCATTATGATGAATGGACCAGGATTTCATTGCGTTAAAAAACTTGTTAATCTTGAGCTTGCTCGTTCTTTGAATTAGCTAAGGCATTGGTTGATCCCAAACTGTAACGCCAACCACCGAATGCTTTCATTGAAAATGGAGTTATGACTGGTGAGTACTATGAAGGTTTTAAAGAGCTACAGACGGAAGAGCTTTTAGTTCAATTCCGAGCGTGTGCTGTTGAGTACTTAATTGTGTTAGCTAATCTTTGGATGTAAGTTTTCGTGGCTTATCCTGGAGCATACGGAATGAGAAACTAATGGATGCATTGGAATCCAGGCTCTTTAGTCAGAAAACTCATTTACAGCTCACTGAGCGCTCCTGCATAGAAAGTTATAACGTTGTTTAGACTCGAGGGGTTGTTGCTTTCAAGTTTACTTAACACTTTGTATCTCTTGAGGTCGAGGGCGCGCCAAATAAACTTGGCGTTGTTGTTATAGTTAGGTAGGTAGAAGTGGCTGAAACTGGTAAGCCTGCCAGAGACACAAGTAGCGTGGATGCGCCGTTTTGATACCACAGCTTACGTGACCTGGGTGTTGATGGACGTAGCTAAGAGTGTAGTTTTTTCAGAACCATCCTGTGGTGTTACAGTGATTAGGAATTGTGAATGCCAGGGTCTTTGGATCAGTAGTTCGTTAGGGACAAGATTTCTTAGAAGAGGTGGTAGAGCCTCCCTTTGATGTGTGCCTCAGTGAGGCTTATTCCTAGCTGAGTTTCAAATGTTTTACTTTTTGATAGACATGCTTTGATTGACATATACTGTGGTCACGTCACGTATGACTGTTCACAGCAAATAAATTGACAGTGACAGCTGTCTAACCGGAGAAGTTATTATTATTGGTAAGGCTCTGCGACAGACGCATATGGCACTGCGACCTAAAAGATCTATTGTGCCTGGAGCCAGTTAGACAAGGAGATCCTCTATCTTCCTTATGAAGTTGAGAATATTTCCAGTCGAGGCGTTACGAAGATCCTCCGGTGTTAGGAATTCCTTATGGAGAAAGTGCTTTCTGACTCTGCAGACAGCCACGCACTCACATAGTACGAGTTCTGCTGATTCGCCTTCCTCTAAGCAAAGTCGGCATTCAGATTCCTGAACTATATTTAGTTTATGTAGGTGATATCTGAGGCTACAGTGAACGGTGAGGAAGCCGGCAAGTCTTCTGATATCGTCTCTTTTATGGTTGAGAATATTTTTAGTGGTTTTGTTCAGAGGTCGAATAGACCTTTTAGCCTGTCTGAGTCCCTGAGTGTTGTTCCAGTAGGATATGAGGTTTTGTTTTTCCCATCTGTCCAGACTCATTCTGAACTCGGAAGTAGGGATGCCACAGAAGAGCTTGACTTTGTTTCGCTTTGCGAGAACCGGAGAAGTTAGTAAATTAAGAGAAACTTTATCTGGGTCTATCCAGGTACTGTCTAGATGCATTAGGACACCCGGCATTACATTGTCAATCTTCTCGCAGAAACGACGCCGAGATCTATTGCCTCGTAGAAAGGAAAGGGTCATGTTTTCAAGTCAACAGTTATATCCGTCATATATTTCCAAGTTTGTCCGCAAAATTCTGTTATTCTCCGTAGACAGGTTTTTTTTTTCTTTCGTTTTTTGAAATATCGACTCCATTCACCATTTACTCAAAACTCGTAATTTGGCCACCTTCAGTTCGAATTAAATTCCAGTAGCTTGCTCGCCGCAGGAGCGCACTTACCCTCATTCCACCTTCTGATGATAGGATAATTTGTGTCCAGATCGGCAGCAGTAAGCAACAGGTGATTGGCGAAATGTTCGACGAGGTTCGGTCATAATAAACTTCATTTTTCATGATTGACTCGCACAGCCTGAGCCCAGCCTGAGTTCCTGGTGAACACCAGCAGCGCCCGCACCACTCGACACTCAACAGTAGCCGTTTCGTCATTAAGTCCTGTTGGTTTTCAATTACGACGTGATCTGATCTGCCGCCAGGCTGCAGGTAGCCAACGCATTGATATCAAACTCATAATCTTGACAAAGCGGTGCGCAGCTGTAGCAGTAGCAAGTATCTCACTCTATGAGTATCTCCGTCGAGCCATCTGATTGATGGCCGACTGATTTTGATTGTGCTCACACCGCTGCTGCTGCTGCTGCTGCTGGGACAGAAAACTAGATTCGGACGAGTAGCTACACCATCGAAAGATACACTAGCGCACACGAGTTGAAGGTGTTTGGCCAAAGCATTAGGAATGGTTTTCAATTTGGTGGGACTGTAATTTTGGACTGCGAGAGTGCTGGTGTGCCACACGTTTCCGCACCACTTGGAGACGTGAAACAATTTCAATTTGGGTCTAACTGGAGTTGGAAAGAACATATTTTTTTGCTGTTTGAAACAGTTCGTGGGCTTCCTGCTCATAGTGTGTATCTCCCGTAGTCTATTGCACGTTCACCTAAGTTTGTGGCTTGTTCTTTGGATTTTCGCCAACGCCTCCAGGGAGACACCACTTAAGATTCAACTACCGCACATGAGAAAATTCGGGAACAACTTGAAATGTCACACGACAATACAAACTCTGACGACAACGACGAGGACTGCTATGGGGATGACAAAGTGACAACCCAACCAAGTCAAGACAAGACAGATTTGCTACCTTTTCGTTTCGCTTCTGTTTTTGTGTTGTTAAGCTTTTGGTTTTCTTCTTTTCTTTGTCATTTCGGTATCCAATTTGTATTCCACTCAATGGAAGACACGTTTTCGTTGTTTCTTTCTCCATCAAAATGTTTTAATGGATTTTGAGCGACTACAGCGAAAGAGAGAGAGATATTCACGAAATATGTTTGTCAGTGTATTAAAAAAAAAAACATTTAGTGCTTTCCATTTGGAGGCAGGATCTGCAGAATTCATAATGTGCGAGACGATCATAAAACACGGGACTACGAGGATTGAATGAGAAGTAATGACTCAAGCTTGGCAAATCGTCAACACATAGAGGATTTTAGAGTTGAGCTGAAAGGACGATTAGATTGCCACCCATAGTTAGATGTCCGATACTGACAAGACCAAGAAACTGAAACTGACCGAGCTACCACCTCCCTTTGTACCTTGTATCTATAGATTAAGTTCTAGTTCCAACCTCTTGCAAAGGCGGTTTGACTAAAGCTATCTTTTTTTTTTATAGCGACGGTAGTAGAAGACTTCTCTAAACGAGATCTTACAAAGTTTTAGACCTTCAGGGACGAGAGGGTGGTAAGAGCAACGCTCATCTCTTCGAAAAGGACTACCGACTCCGGGATATTTCGATGGATACCATCAAACTGAAATATCACGGCTCCACATTATTTAAATCTTTGTACGTACACACCTCGAAGACTAGTCAGTACCGTAAGTTATCCACCTAATCGTTACAGTGGTGACTTCTGTTGTGACGTTCTTAGGAACCGGATGGAGCAAATGTTTTGCGGATTAACTGACCCATCACAGTCAGCATCCCATCACAGTCTACATTCAACCAGGAGAAACACTCCTTGAAGACTTTTTTCATGCATTCCAAGTCAAGGTAGTTGGACATTAATTGATTTCAACCGTACACTGTCCCAACAGTCACAGTAACAACTAATTTCATGACAACATCCCTGTTCTTCAAGATTCGTCTCTCTAGTTCGAGTTTACTTTGACAAGGCTGTTCCAGTCTGCCGATAACAGAAAAAGCAACTTCCCAAATCTTCCCTATCTCTGAAGTCACAACCTTAACATCTTCCAAGCTACTGTCCATCAACAAGTCTTTTGAAAAATGTCATCAACTTAGTCCCCACAATTACACTCCTTCCTTAGAAAAGTCAATAAACCCTCTCACGCCCGAAGACACAAATCGATCTCTCTACGATGTTCGCTGGATTAATTTCATTGATCCACCCAATCCACAACATGGGGGAAAATAAAATAGTCATAGTGAATCGCCAGACACCTCGAGGGCACTCGCTGTACCGCAACCAAACCCAAGGAATTGCAATTTCCATCTCCCAGGAGTGGTGATGGTGGTGTACTCTACTCCACTATACTCTCTTAGTCCCGTCCAGCGGCGGCCCAGCGCCATATGCAATCACAGAGTTAGAGGTCAGGTATTAAATCTGTACTATTCAAGAGGACTGTCGCCTGCGAGCACGTGCTGTGAATTTTATTAAGATATTTTAATTATATCCAAACCGAGGCACTAAAATCCATCCGAGAGGCACCTAGTCCGCGGTCCTTCCTCAATGGGGCGGATTATTTTACCAAACTGGCACACGGAGCAGGACAAAGATTCCAATATCGATGCCAATTGCCCGGGACTTGGGCTAAATAATAAATTGCGCGCGCATTTGTTGCGCCTTGGAATGGAGTGTGGAATTTTTAATTGCTTAGCGCACATTGCGCTTCAGCTCAAGTGTGGGCGCGGAGATGAGTAACGAGGAATGCCGACATATGCCAATGAAAGATCCACCCAAGGTTCCTATCTATCAGTATTGAATTGGTTTTTCTTCCCCATGGACGTATTGTCGTCAATCTCAATCAACCGAGAGTCAATTAAAAATCAATCAATCTTCGCATCATCATCATCATCGTTGTTGTCGTTCCGCCAGCAGCGTCACCGAGGAGAGGAGACAACATCGATCCTGATGACATAATCAATAAAATTGAATAAAGCGAATAAATCTTTGCAACGCTGGCATCTTAGGAGCTAAGCGAAGTCCCAGAGAGAATCGTCTCCGTCACCGGGACAGTAATAATAATGACTCCATGTTCTCATATTCAATTTATGCATGGGGCGGCCGTGCCTGTGACAGCACATTATCGTCACTTGTGATCTGGTGCCCCATCATCATCATCGTTGTCCTCGTTTTTGTTCTCTTTCTCGTTCTTATTCTCATTCTCATTCTCGTCCTCGGCGTCATCGTTGTCGATGTCGTTGTTGTAAGTTTTGCCCCAGGAGGAATCGAATCGAATAAGACAGCGGGAACTCCGTTGTTGTCGTAGTCCTCTCTTCTGGTTCTTGAACCAGGTTACTTCATCTGTCAAACCCATCTGTCGTCAATATTTCCATTAGAAGCAAGGGAGGAGGGCCGATCAAGTTCCATTGTTTTGCTAAATCCCTAAACTATCGCATCGTTGTTTGGTTGGTATCCTTCCTAGCCAAATAAGACAATGATGATGACTCTGGCCTCCAGGTAGAGAGACACAAAGATTGACAGCAGAGTGGAGTTATTAATTCGAGGCAGATTGATTGAATGACAAAATGGACATAAAGTGGTTCGCGGTGACAATCAATCTCGCTCGATGGATTTAATTGCTCCTTTAATTAAGGATGCAGACCGAACCAAAGAGAGCGGTATAGCCACTATTATTGAAAATTTCCCACGGAACGCCCAGCTTGGTGGTAGGCAAATCTGATGGCCAAATGATAAATGATTGCATTCATGTGATATTCAATAAAAGTCCGTCCCTCTACCCCAGCTACCACGTGTGTGCTTGAGTGTGAAATTAACGCGAACCGCACCGCAGGTTGGTGAGAGAATCGGAGGTGAGCCGATTTACATACGCGCGGCGAATCTTGTTTATCGATCATTACTCTCGACGGGGTGCCATTGGGCGCTTCATTGCGGTCCGGCATCTTTGCCAAGCGCTCATGGAGTTGAAGTTGTGTGTTGATTTATCTTTTGGACGTGGAATTAAGATGAATGGATTCAATTGTGGAATATTTTGGTAATGAGGATGCCCAACCGAGGGAGACTGAGATGATTATTTGAGTTGATAATTTTATTAAGAGCTGGGTTACTCCGATAGACATTTGAGGAGTGATTTTGAATGCGAGTTCTATTTTGTAAAATGTCCTAAAATCATTCAAGTTTTGAAGCTTCCAAAACTTTGACAGCTACATGACAGTTCATTTAGTGCTCGCATTTATTTGTTTTGTTTTTCGAGGAATTGACAGCTGCATGACAGAAATGTCACTCTCCGGTTGAATGCTACATTTAACACGGATGATATTTAGAGCAAGATGCTCGTCTGCAAGGCCCTGAGGGCATAGCACATTTTTTTTTGGAAATCTAAAGTTACTCAAACTTTCCAAAACAGAGTCACGTGAATCGTGGTTTCGAAACATCGCTACGAAATACTACCACCCCTTCCTACTTGCCAACTCGGACCAAAACAAGGCTGAGAAGTAACCTGAGCCTCAACCGACAAGCGTCTCTAGCCAGCTCGATTTTTAGTTAGCTGCCTCCAATTTCCTACGCTAAATTGGTTAAGATCCCCTTCAACTAGCGTGCGCCACCTGAGTCGCGGTCTTCTTCTACTGCGCTGTCTCTCGGATTCGAAGATTTTTTGGGCCGGAGCATAGGTGAAGGACTTACAACAACAAATACAAATATTAGGCATGACAGCTCGTAGAGAAACATGGCCTCGATTCTCCCAACCATTCATGTTGTGCAGGTTATATGTTTCGCATAACTGGAAGTGACCTACAGTTTTAATTGCCGACGTTTTGATGGCAGATTATACTCTTCGAGGTTTGTCATTGCCTACCCTAGTGGTGGTGCCGCGAATTAACGTTTGGTTGTTTGCTGACTTGAACCTGTATCAGCTCGCTTAGCAGTCCAATGAACTACCCACTGAACCGCGATGATTTGATACGAATATAAGTGAGTACAAGACCTGCTCATTAGCTCAAGGCTAAGCGGCAAGGTCTGTGTGGACATGCTCTTGGAAATATTGAAGGCACAAACGTTTTTGTCACCAACTTTCAGTTACCAAATCTTGAGAGCCTGGCACTGTGCATCAGACCTCCTGCTATTCTAGTCTACCTCTCCAGATGCTCTCAAATAACATATCTAAACAACCAGGTCACGGTAAGTCAGGATCAGGTGTGTTTTACAATAGAGCGTGAAACTGCCTATACTATATCATAACTTCGATCCACATACCTACAGAATTCACGGGGTTAAGTAGCCCTTATACCGTCAATTCTTTCTCCGAAAATGAGATCTTCCGAGCAGTACTCTGTAACGATCGTAAATTGTATTAATTTGATTTGAAACCGATTACCCAATTCAACGCTTTAAATGGGAATCAAATCTTCTTTAACTTGATGTTGGCTATGTTTTTGATCCTCCGTTCCTCTTTGATACTGTATATGCTACCATCCCGCCGAATAATCCACTACAAGCACCATCAATTGAATTTGTATTCCTTAAAATAAAAACACGATTTGTTTTACTACCACGTATTTCTTGTTCTTCTCCCTTATTCTCGGACCCAGCTGCTACCTCTTCTTCTTTTCATGTCTCGTAAAGTTAAATGCCTTCGATTAATTTTTATAGACTTGACCTTATCGTTGACACAGTCTAAAAGCCACAAGGCAATTAAAAATTCGGTGTGCATTACGAACGTACGAACGTGCGCACACGCATTCGCTCCCCATCCGAGGCGGTGACTCGTGCCACAGAGATCGTTGTCGTTACTGTCTGATGTCTCGTCTCGACCTGCGGTCAGAAATCAAATAAACTCCCAAAAGCAACCGGATGACATAAAGCAAATAAGTCTTGTAATTGACATCCATTCGAGGGGCTTTTAAAATAAGCCCGACAAAAGGGCTCCGCTGCTGTACTGATCTAAACGTGATTACACTCTATGGCCGTGTGTATAACGTCATTTGAATCAATGATCCAACCAACTGCCTGTCAGGCGTCTGTCAAATAAAAAGGATTCATGTTTTTTTTTTTTTCTCTGTTACTCTTGGTCTTCCTATTTATACCGACGACACCCATGATTACCCCCTTTAACACGATTATGACACATACCCTGCACTGAATGAACACATCCGCCGTAAAGCGATGCGCGGAAATTATCACTTCCATTCCATTAGATCAGACGCTAAGGCGCGCTCCGCCAGTGCCAGTGCCAGTGCCAGTGCCTCTTCATGTGGCATTCCTCCGAATTCGTCTTCTTTTTTCCTTCGTTTCATGCAAAAGGCGTGAAGGCAATTGCCTTGTTGCATGGCAAATTTTAATTACTGGTATCAGTTTCAATTTAATAACTATGCTCGGGTTGCAAGCCGCTTCTTTTGTGGTGGAATAGTGGCGGCGGCGGCGCTCGCGTTCCATAGGCGACGCAATGCTGCAGACATTGTGCGGACTTAATAATGCGTTTTAAATTGGGCTTGACAGTTGCGTTGAACGCGCCTCTATCGCGGGTTTGGTGCTCGCTCGAGTGAAGCATAAATTGGAATCTTTTAATGAAAGTGCTAAGCCGTGGAAGTGCACAGGTTAGTCGTAAGGCGGAATGAAGTGCAACTTGAAAATTGTAAGGTATGGCGATGAAAAATTAATCACAAATTATCACTTAATAATAATTTTTTTCTTTTTGTTGTTCAGTTGTTTATGCTTAATTTGATTTCATAAATAGTATTGGTAATCGACTCGATGACAGTGGTCTTCCAGTTTCTATAGCTCTATGCCTCTCAATGCTTTAATAACTTATTGAAACAGCTCCCAATGCGCAGAATATTCGCTTAAGAATTTTTCCATTTTTGTCGACCATGAGAGTATTTCAAGTTTCGTTTTACATCCTAGCTTCCTTGATTTTTCAAACAGAGGCTTGTTCTTTCTTATCGAATTTGAAGTCTCTCTTATAGGAAAAGTGATCTTGTGAAACCTAATTAAGTGCCTTGAGTTATAGGTTTGAAGACCGTTAGCCGAATTAGCAAACTCCGTGAATCGTTCGTGGAGTTTACGTTTATTCTGAGGTAAACGAACTCTTTAAATACTTCAAAGTTTAAGAAACTCTTCATTCTCTTTGAGCTATCGACTCTCTTTCTACCTTTCTTCGGATCTATTGATCATTCGACTAGAGCACATCCTAAGCCTTAGTTTAAAAATTAAGAATATCGTTCTTATCATGGCTCCCGGACAGTTTATTTTGCTGTAAATCAGTGCACCTCAATCTTTACGAAATCGTCTGCCTCCTCCGGGGCCGAGGCTATTACGTTTTTCTAGAGGTAAAGTTGGGTCCACCCCCAGATAACTTAAGTATCCGCTTAAAAAACCACTCTAGAGCTCTTAGACACAAAAACAGGCCCATTGTACTGCCAACCCGTTTACTATATTCTCTTTTTCTTTCGGAAAAAGGCTGGTAAGAGCTTAAGCGATAAGGAGCTTAGGTCCGCGTGTTCCAGGCGGAACTACTTGCAATTCGAAAAGCTTGTATGCGGCTCGGGCGTGACACAATGCACAAACAAAACATTGCTATCCTTGTGGATAGCCAAGCCGCTATCAAAGCCATTGACTCGGCTACCATATCCTCCAAACTAGTTCAGGAGTGCCGGAACGAGCTTGCCCGCTTGAGTGAATGTTTCAGGGTCACACTGCTTTGGGTCCCAGGGCACAGTGACATAGCAAGAAACGAACGCGCAGACGAACTGGCTAGGCAGGGCTCAGCCCTACACGCCTCACTCGCGGCAAGGGTCCATATCCCGCTAGGAGCGGTCAAAGCACAAATTCACTCATGCTTCCTACAGAAGGCAAACCTCCAATGGAGGGGATTGACCAACTGTAGCATATCTAGGAAGATATGGCCGACCTACGATAAAAGCAGAACAAAAGACCTAATTAACAGAACCCGTTCAGACATCGCCAGAATCACGGCTACAGTCACGGTGCACTGGCCGATTAGAGCCCATGCGGCCAAATAAGGCATCCTCTACAACCCTCACTGCCGCAGCTGCGGCAACGTAAATGAGAAAGAAACTCTCTCTCACTTCCTCTGCAAATGTCCGGCGCTAGCAAGAGCCAGACTGCGCGCATTCAACCAACAATTTTTTTAATGACCTAAAGGACATCTCTGGTAAAGGGATAAGGGAGCTTATCCTCTTTCTTAACTCCACAGGTTGGATCTAGATACCGGCTGTCCACACAGCAACAACACATACCATCAAACAGGTCACACGAGACGTGGTAACAAAAAGGCACACCTAGTGCTACTTGGGTTCATGATGAACCGCCACCTCTATATACCTACCTAAGGTCGTCGCTTTCTACAAAGATTGCAACAACTGGGCTACTACTGGTTGTGGGGGCATTTTTAAACCTTCGACTACATTCTCTAAGTCTGGCGAATAATAGTCCGCCGGTCTTTGGAGTCAAGTAAAAACATCACTTACGCTTTAACGTAAAAGCTTGTTCCAATAAACACCCGACGCAAATGCTAATGAGGTGATGATAACTATTCAGAGCCGCAAGAATCTTTCGCTGACAAGCCTCGTGTGTTGAAAAAAGCACCCTTACACTGCCCCCAATGTACATGAGCTGCTTCAGACGCAACGCTAAATACCTCGCTTCATTGGCGAGTCGGATTCTGATGCCTTCCTCCTCCTAAAGTTTAGTTTTTCTAGAAAATTAAGGGCATCGAGCTGATCTAATGAACACCTGCCAATTGACTCCTTATTACCCTCCAGTCTGACATGAACTGGTGTCCAGGCATTTCTTTTCTTTTTTAATGGTGATTTTCTAAGGCCCCAGTGCAATGTTCCGATTTCCAAAGTTCCTGCCGAGGTAGAGTCCATCTCTGGGGTGCTTGATCTATTGGTTTACATCTGGAAAAATCCAGATCTGGTCATTTTTACTGTCTCCAATCTACCCGTGTTTTTGGTTTCGGTTATTTTAAAAACCGAGCCATGGTGAGCAATATGGCACTTAATCTACTGGTCGCAGACGGCGAAGACTCCCTCATTGGTTTCTATTTTCATTTTGAAAGGCCAAGTCTGTCCTGATTATTTTTCACAGATTCCAACATTTACCTCCGACGATGCTACTCGCCCAGCAATGTCATTAGATCTTTAATTCTCCTTCATTAAAGGAATTCAGCTTATGCCGTCGAGTCAGTTCGAAATGCTTTCGGGCAAAAATATTCACAAGAAACAATGTTCTTTCGCAAGCAGCAAGTGCAACCATTTCTCTTCAATCATTAGAGCGGTCTGCGAAGAATTTAATATCCCACATGCTCCATTCACTAGTCCCTTTCATCGGAGATCCTTGATATGTACATATGTATGGGCATAGTTGGCAATCCTTTCATTTGTTCGACTTCACATCGCCCCAAATGCATCGAACCCGCGCTGTCTTCATCTGCTGGACTGACTGATAAAGCGCTGTTATTTAACTGAAATTTATTGGTGCAATATGAATTATTGTGCAATTTTGTTGGCGGCACAAAACAAGGTGAATTGAGCGCCTCTAAACTGGAATCACATCCATCCACCGGTACGGTGGATGTTTGTCCTTCTCCCGTGCAGTATGCTATGCACACACGACAACGATGAAAACAACGATGTACGTACATCACTTTACGCACTGTCGAACAAAACTCCACATCCTGATCTTCATCTTCTACCGGATGGAAGATTTATTTGCGCCATCGTAATGATCGCCCGGCTTGAATGCGAATTATCTTCTGGGTCCGCGGACTAAAGTCCAGCGATACGTTCCCATATTTAGATTGACTTGTTTGTTTTTCTTCGGGTCCGGCTGTCTCCTGCTGGCAGCATCTGTGTGCGGCTGCGCACCGGCCGATATTTCATAATTTGATGCATTGATTGTTCCAGATGAGAACTGACTCCGGAGCCGGGAAAAGGAATAATGCTACGCTCTTCCGTAGTAAAAAGGAAGAACCACATGAATTATGAAATTAGTATCGGAACGACATGTGGACAATTTATGACGATTCATTGGATTTTCGTTGAAACTCACATCAATTTGATTTAGGAACGTCACTTAAGTACATACCTTGCGTGGGTCATTTGCCTCGTTGCCCAGCCACAATGGTCGTATCACAGCATGGCGTACAGCCAAAACGTGATAATTTTTGTGGTAACTGAATCGATGGAAACAACCTGAAGGCATTTTGTGTACAAAGATGGGACATTGTGTTGGAGTTGTCTTAGGTATTTGCAGCTCATGTTAGGCTTTTGCCCTTTTTGACACGAGCTATCGTCCTCTCGCTCTCTTCAGTCACATGGACTGAGGTGTTTATTTGAATTTCTATTCTTGCACCTCTTGAAACAGGTGAAAACAATTCTCAAAATCTTTAGCATCCAATTGTTGTTTTGTCTGGCTTGATGCCACAGTTGGATTGCAGAAATGCTTAGCACGCATCGATTCATTGTTTCCTATGTGTGATAAAATAAGATCTCTAAGATGCAAGCAAACAGTGTTGAAATGAACTTGTTACAAAGAGGAAGCCCAAGAACTTGTAGTCTTGAAGCCTCACTTATGCGATAAAATATCTTGAAAAGTTGCAAAACGAAATATTTATGATGACAAATTGAAAAGATGAAGCACATTATTAGTTTTCCACGATCTGAAACTGGGTCGGTTATGGAGCAAGGAACTCGTGTGCATGTTGGTCCCATCCGGTCTATGAAGAATATAATTGCTGTATACAACAGTGTTGCAGTAGTAATTCAATAATCGGCTTAGTAAATTCGAGTAACTGTAGGTTAGATTTGAAGGAATATGCACTTTGAAGGTGTTTACAAGGAGACCTGTGGGTCTATCGTGATTCCCCTTTTAATGTCGACATAATTTCTTTAAATCGCATAAGGTTTGAACATGCCTTACCATCTAAGCAAGGTCCAGCGATCAGCATGTTTGTGCATTAGCGGGGCTCTTCGTACGACACCCTCCACAGCACTGGACATTTTGTTTCATCTGACACCCCTTGACATCCTTGGCAAACAAATGGCTGCTAAATCGGGTGTTCGCCTCAAATCAATTTCACAGTGGTCTACCAAAAATTTTGGCCACGTCTCCATTTTGAACAAATTCAAAATCTTCCCTGGAAACATAGACTACACCACACCCAAGCCAAATGGGTCCACACACCGATGGATCTAAAACCAAAGAGGGTGCAGGTGGTGGTGTTTTCTCCGAAAGGCTTAATCTCAGCCTCTCTTTCCATCTTCCAAATCATTGTAGCGTGTTCCAGGCGGAAAAACTGGCGATCAAAGAAGTCTTATCTTGGCTTTAGAAAAACGTGATATCTTCCACAGATATACGTATCTTTTCAGACAGTCAAGCAGCGATCAGGTCCTTAGAATCAGTCTCTTCAAATTCATAAGTAGCTCTAGATTGCCGATCATCTCTCATAGAAAGTGCGGAGCAGTTCAATATTCACCTTTGTTGGGTGCCGGGGCATAGAGATATTCCAGGGAACTGCAGGGCTGATAAACTCGCCAGATATGGAACAACCGTACCCGTGCTCACAGAATACCGATCGCTACATGTACACTTAAACTCAAGCTGGATGCTTTCGAGGAAACAAATTCTAGGTGGACAAATGATATAACGTGTCTAGCGACAAAGCGGATTTGGTCACAGCTGGATCTGAAACGCCCTAAGAATTTAATTTCTCTCAACAGATCACATATCAGTTCCATTATAGGTGTCATCACGAGGCACTGTCTAATGGGCAATCATGCAACAAGGCTTGGCGTCTATTCAAACGACTTCTGTAGAAGCTGCATGGACGACGAGGGGGAGGAAACTATTTCCCACCTTCTTTGTAACTGCGCAGCTCTCTCCCGTAAAAGAAGACTCCATTTAGGGGAATTCTACCTTAGCGACTTAGGCGATCTGATAAACACGGCTATCAGAAACGTCCTCCGCTTCATAAAAAGCTCCAATTGGTTTAACGACTAGGTATGGAGATCTCTTCAGATCCATGTGGTATCACAATGGACCTATCACTGGTCAAAGTGTGCTGGCGATAGCTGGCAGCTACTTCAACCTAACCTAACCTTACCTTGAATTTGACTTGTTAAATTCCTACATGGCTAAAAATTGAAGCCAAAAACACTAGTGTCCCCACTGTAAAGTTATGTCTCCCCTTTAAATACCATATCAAATACTGTATACCAAGTGACCGGACAACCAAATGCTTCCACTTCTTAGAAACCACAATCAGTCTAATCACATGTAACACCTAGCACAAACTTACCTCTAACCTCCTTCTCAAAAATGATCCATATGTTGTATGTATTCCTTATTTGAATAAATGAGCCTTAAAGTTTATTTACCTCACCCACAGTTTTATTGAAAACGTGACACACCTCCACAACCATTCCACCCGCATTGTTCAGATTTCAACTGAAATTCCTCAGACTGATTCCGTGTGCACCTGTTGACAACTTAGAGAACCTGCAATCATTAATCATCATCCAGTGCAATGGCAAGAAACGCACTTCATATGCAACACACCTCATAAACAGAATCTGGCCATAAGGCCATCACCCCTGGGTACCCCTTTCGAGCATCCAATGCTGCAGAATGACAGATGGTTTGTCTGGCCAAACCGCTGATGACGTCTTAAAATATCTATAAAAATTGATTGATTGATTTATAATTGTCTGCACTGCAGCTACTGATGGACACACAGCAGTATTCACACACCAACCGTCCCAGACAGACAGACGGACCAACAACAGGCCGCAGACATAACCATGTGTTGCCTGTCATCGCGAACCGACTGAATCGGTGCGAAATGATAAATATTCCACATTGACTTAACTCGGCACGAAATGAGTGAATGGATTTTTATTTATGACTCCTCAGGATGTCTTCATTTCGATCGGGATAATTTACGATGTCATGGTGGCCAAAGGTATGTCCTTGCTTCTGGTTAAAAAACAAAAATATTATAATGGTAGGAATCAACACAGAATAAATGAAAACTAAGGTGGTATCCCTAACCTTTACCGATTGGAGCAACCACGCGAACAAAGTACGCCAAAAGGGCCAAAGACACCTCGCACAGGAATACGAAACAGTTGTAAGAGTACAAAACACCAAACGATGGAGACTACAGAAGACCCCTCAATAAATCAGCAGCTTCGTCGAAAACACCGAACCGAAAATAATCCACACATCCGTATGGGAATGTTAAGGCCGTTGGCGGCAGTGCGCGACATATGATATCTTGGATTCGGTGGTACCATGACCGAAGTGATGTTGTAGATATGCCTCATGTCACCGTTAACATTGTGGGCTACTGTTGGTCAAAAGGTATAAGGTATATCCTGCCCTGGTGTAGTAAACAAAGCAAGTGGTTTATGGTTCTAAGGATTTGGTTGTGCGCTTGCTTTGAGTTTTGCATAAAATTATGTGTTGTTTGACCGGGGTATGCAGTTGAATTTGAGTCTTGTACAGGAATTCGGATGAAAGGCTTAGAACAAAAACCAAAACAAGAGCTTGTAGTTGAGTCAAATAACCTCGGTTGGTTGTTCGAATCCTTTTGAACAATTCTTTAAGCCAAGTCGCGAGCAGAACGATGGCAAAACGAATGAAATCTTGAAGACGATCCAGACGTTTATAGAAGTTTGATCCTACGAGAGACTGTCTGAGAGACAGACTGCCTTGGTAAGCGAACAGCAGAAAACTTTTAAACACACTGATTAATGCGTTATCCAGGGGATTGAATATGTACGATGTGAAAATTCCGACCACCAATAGCCAATAGACGTCGTAGCGACCAGCGGGTGGATAAAGTGGATTGGGAAGAAAAGACATGCGAAATACACTAAATGACCAAGGCTAGGATAGAAGATGAGAGAAATTCGGGTCTCAAATGCATATTGACAGGGGTGACAGGAAAATGAAGTCCTTTTTCCGTCACACTTAGATCAACGTAGGCACATTGTGGAAAGGGGATTTCAGGCCCCTTACTTAGAGCCATAAGCATATGTTCTATCGAGCCAGTCCGAGGCGCGGATAAATCTGTGTATGTCGACCATAGACTTGTCGGACAGTTCTTCTAGATCATGAAAGAAGTGCCTCCCTACAGTCTTGAATCTTATTTGCCAGAGTGCTGGACCGTGGCAAAAAAAAGTGTGGAGGGTGGTAGAATGGCCATAGTTTCCTAGTCATGACACAGGAACTGAGCGCATTTCATTTATCATTTGTTGTCTTTAGAATTTGGCTCCCAACCTCCTGTTTGAGGTTACAGGGTGGAATTTAAGCGATGGTATCAGCTTGGTTGGGGTCTAATGAAGATTCTTCCCTTGCCAGCTCATCAGCGTTCTCGTTTCCACACACCCCTTTGTGGCTAGGAACACATCAGAGTCTTACGTTGTGCTGCCTACCAAGAACCCGTAGCTCCTCGTGACAGCGACTTACAAGCTTCAATATTACCCAGACAGTAACGACCAAAATCAGGACATGAGTAAGGAACGTTACCATAATTCTATCTCACGCATCATTGGACCAATGAACATAAGAAAACAAACTCGAAAAGTTCCAATCAAATTTTCCATTTGTCATATCGCCAAAGGCTTAGAAGAAGCTCCCTATTGGATACTGGAAATAGGAGAGGGGTCGCCGATCACCACCTCTTAAGCACCTAATAACCAACATCTGTCTTTATGCTGCAGTGATCCGAAGCAGCGGGAACATAATGTTTAAAGCAATCAGTTATAATACCGACAAGCTAAGGGATCCTCTAAAACTAATAGGTGATCACAACTTGCCTTGATACCCAAACGAAAACAATGGTTCTCTGCTGGATTAAGATGAGATGATAAGCTCATACGGTGGTGAAAAGATTTGTCAAATTTTTTGTACAATGTGCGTAGGTCCCAATGTCAGACTGAGCTATTTGATGTCCAAAATTGCTTAATTGATAATGCTCCACTTAGTGAGAATGCAATCCCCAACAGCTTTTTGCAACATTTATCCTGTCAAGACATTTTAAGATCCAGACCTTAAATTTTTAATAAGTCAGATATTCTATGACAATAATAGAATTTCTATCTTCTCCTTCCTACTAAGCTAGAAGGCCCCTATACTGGGACACCAGAACTAGGCTCCCTGGGACCTATGTTATTCTACAACTGGACAATGGTGTGACCCCAAGCAAGATCGAGGTAATGGAAGAGTCTAAGGTCCGTGCTTGCCAATAAATGGTTGACAATGGCTAAGGAAATAAAACTCCTGCTGAAGTGATTTCATCTGCTTTTAGCTACGGCAGGTCGTTCGCACAAAACATGCTCAGTCGGCTTTTGGTCTTCCAAACAAAGTCAACACATGTCTGAGGGAGATGAGTGAGTGAGGCCAGAAAAAGCTTAACACCACGCTTGCTTAATGTGTCAATTTCTTAAATTTTCATATTGTTAAAGCGGTTTATGCTGATTGAATTCCTTGAGCCGTTGGAACCGAGTCTCTGTTTACAAAGTCAATAAGCATGCATCATCTTTGCAATCAAAAATCTCACCAAAAGAAGTCCCCTTCAACAAATTCCATTCTACTCCCCCACTTATTTCTAGAGAAGTACCACGACAAAAAAAAAATTAGACTTCTGAGAAACTTGAAGCAATTTATCTCCAGCATCCAGAATTAACAGCCAAACCAAGAAAACTACGTCCTAGCATCAAAGTGATTTGTAGTTTCTGGATTTCGTTTCTTTTGTAAGCAGTGTAAGAGGCGCCATTGGCATTGTTAAGAGCTAAATAGCTGGAAGCAACCAAAAACAACACTGCCGCCATAGTCTCCACGCCAAACAACAATGCACAAAACACAAGGAATCCTGTCTAGGTCGCCACCATTACCGTCATCATCATTGCCACCATAGACAAAAGCCACGACATCACACCACCAAGGGCAGCATACAAAAAGCTCAGCACAGCTGCTCCAGCTACTTTTGCTGCTCCTGCTGCTGTTTTTCTTACAAAATAAATGTGCTACTCGTAGCAAAGACAAATTATACAAACGTTCTGTTCTACTCCTCTCAACCGAGTCCAATGTTCCGGTTGCTATTAGATTCTTTTGACGTTTTCCAGCTCCCGTGAATGCAAACCATACTACACCATGCTACGTCTCAGTGTCTGTTGCTTCCTTGCGTCCAAACTGGAACTATTGTTGACTTAACACTGCTATCACTGAGATTTGTTTGCCTTGTGTCCTCTAAGGAGGCGACACAACACCATGCCATAGATTTCCAAGATGATCTCGCCGAGATACTATTTTTTTGTTTAATCGGAACGCGAGTCAACTCGTAGTCTGCACATCTCTTCTCTAGTGAATCAGTGGTGGTAGTGGTGGTGTGGGTGGCGGTGGCGGCGGCGCAATGTTTTCGCATGCAGGTGAGAAAACCAAAAAAAAAAAGAGCAAACCCAGTCTAGGCGCAGCGACTGTGCCACAACAAGAGTAGCAGCAACAGCAGCAGCAGCAACGACACGAGGTATTAGACAAGAGGAACCAATCTCACTCGCCTGATGGTCTAAATGTGCGCCAGAGCTTGCTCTGATGTAGGCGTAAGAATAACAAATGAAAAAAAAAAAAAAAACCATACGCTCAAGCTTAGACAATGCTGGCTCCATCCATGACTCCAGATGATGCTGATGGTGATGGCTTCAGTGCACAAAAAATATGCAAGATGATTTAATATGCTAGTGCTTTGATTTATGCTGTGATGTTTGGCTGCGAACAAAAACCCTTGCCTGGTAGGAGATGGAGATGGGTATGGAGATGTGCCGTCCGATAGGATTGGGAGAGCTATGGAGTTTTCTTTTTCCCAGGCCTTGGAATATATGTTGGCAGAAAAAATAGGGTCTCTGGGTGGGCTGCCTCCGATTGGAATGAGTGGAGAAAGTGCCCCAATACACAAACACATCTCTTGGACAAATTGTTATGAATTCATTGCGAAACTTCTGATTAAATTAGAGAAGTAAACCAAGATGACTATAAGAATGATGATTGATCGTTTAAAAAATCTGGGCAGTCGACTCTTTAGCATGACACCAGCTTCAGCCTTACTTTACATCTCCTCAAAACTCTTGAAAAATCTTAAATCTCTACAGCAACATACATAGTTTCAATTGCATTATTAAGTCTAAATATTTGCGAACTAAGCTGTAAAACAAAAGCTCTGAGTAGTTCCTCTATGCGCAGACCAATACATTCCGAATTAAATTGACAGCCTTAACAGCATTTAGGTATTGAGGACTCTTGGCTTAGTTCAGCTTCATACGCAGACAAATATACATCGCTGTTTCTTTGGGCTAAGAAGGCAATTGACTAGCAGAGCCTTCTCTCGAACAACAAAAGAGACCCTATATAAGACCTTAATAATCCGAGTCCTGCTGTACGGCGCAGAGGCATGGACTTTATCAAAAAAGGATGAGGGTGCTCTAGGCTGCTTTGAAAGGAAAATTCTTCGTGTGATTTTCGATCCCGTCTGCATAAACGGTGAGTGGAGGAGGAGATACAATGACGAACTGTACAGCGACATCGACTTAGCCAGAAAAGTGAAGGTCCAACGACTGAGGTGGCTGGGTCATGTAGAGCGGATGGACATCAATACTCCGGTCCGAAAAATCTTCGAATCCGCCCGCGAAGATACAGCGCAGTTGACCGCGGCTCAGGTGGGGCATGCAAGTTGAAAGAGACCTCAACCAACTTAGCGTGCGAAACTGGAGATAGCTAGCAAAAGATCAAGCTGACTGGAGATGCCAGGTCCACCCCGGACTGTAGCGCCTCCTTAAGTAAGTAAGCCGACAAATGTTGCTTAATGAGTGCCAAAAAAGTAGTCAAAGCTTGCAACCTTGCAATAGAATAACCACCTTGAAAGTGACAGTTTAGGTAAACAGGTTCAAAACCAGGTGCATACTATCGAAAGGCAAAGCTGTTGGCCAGAACTAAATTGGGTCAGGACACGAGGAGCTGAAAAAAGCAACTATGGACAAACATAATTAATGCACCACTAACTGAAGTAAGTTACAAAAACACATCAATTTTTTTCGCTATCACGGAATTTATTTTTTTCTAGGGAATGTCTTGTCAATTGGCTAAACTCTTATCAGCTTGAAGTTGCTGGTACCATTCATCCAGATAGCCATCTCTTTCACAGTTCTCCAAAAGCACCTTGAACTCGTTTATCGCCTCCTCCATGACCTCCTTCATCAAAATACTGCGAATTTTCTCCTTAATCTTATTCACCAATACTTCATCTTTCCGCTCCTGCTTCCTGACCATAGCCTCCAACCTAAACAAATGTTCATCTTCCACACCAGGAAACAAATCTCTCATCGCATCGGCCAAATTATATAAGTACTCTCGATTTGGTCCACTCGGTCCGGCCGACGTATATATTTGCCTAGCAATGGGCTCCAAATTGTCCTCTTCCCCTCCAGCAAATGACTCATTGTCATTCGTGGCAATATACATGATGATGTCAAGCGAATTGCCGTCATTAAACTGAGTGAATTTTAACGTACACCTTTGATAGCCGTTCTTCTCTCGAAAATCCAGATGTGCCAATACTTCATCCTTCTGTTGTTTGGCTATTCGATAAGCAACACCATACACTCTTCCATCGCGATCTTTCGAAGGCACTAATGTCACTACTCTTCCTGGTTTTTCATGAGTTCCCCGGTGATCGATGCTATGTTGAAAGAATCTCCTTTGGTATCCCTCGATGAAGCCCTGTTTCTTGTCAATAAATGAAAAGTCTGCTTTCCAAACTAGTGAGCCGTAACCAAATATCCAGAGATCTTCATTTGTCGGTGGAATCGATGATGCTTCTGTGGTTCCAGCTCGGCGTTTATTACAAATCACATTCTCATCGTAATGTGTGAAAAATGATTGAAAATGCTGATGAAATAGAGTATCCACAAGACTGTCCACTTGAATGTTGTCGGATGTTTTTAAGTCAACACTGGGGAGTAGAATTTCACGAAAATTTTTACAATTATCACAGTTTGTTTGGGGTAACCCATTATTTCCTCCAGTGGACATGGTTTTGCTTGACTTCTAGCAGTGTTGTTGGCGATATTTGATATGACAGCTATCAGCTGATTTCAGCCTGAAAGTAGGTATCAATTTTTGAACTACCTTCATTGTGGAACGTATTTGGAAAGTTCCTCATCCGTGTATCGGATTATATACAAGAACCTCAACAGTTCGATGATCCTGCGCTTGATAAGGCCACAGTTAAATTAATAACAGACTTATCGTACTATTTTCATAAAGCATTTCCCTAAAATCAACTCCATTTCAGTGTGTTCTCACTAATCGCATTTTTGAACACACTCCAATTAGATTCCACATAGTCCAAACTAAAGTGTCAAATCTGTCAAATTGCCAACTTTGTAAATTTTCAAAATGTCTACTTTTCTTCGATAAAACACTACAAGTCGTGATATTTCCGTGAAGAAAAACTAATTTTTAGTGAAGTTTGGACTGAAATTGAATAAATTAAAAGTGCATTTCATAAGCAAGATATCTCTTTAAGTTATAAATTATAGTGTTAAGGCGATATAATGAACAATTTCTAAACATCTTCGCTTGAGTGACTACCCAAAGGGTGAGTATACATGCTACCCATCGACAAACTTAATGAATTTCCTTCAAAAGAAAACTGAAAATTAGTAAATTATTCTAAAAAAACAATATCCCATTGTTATAAGTATTAGAAATTGCTCAAAATATAATGATCACGAGAGTTATAAGCGATACAGAAAAGGAAACAAAAGTGGGTCACCCAAAAAAAGCTCGATTTCCATTTTTGTAATTTTCATGATAAAAGAAAAAACATGTTTAGTTGTTAAAAATAGCAAAGATAGTATTGTTTATAATTAAATATTACTTATGACCGTGGTGCCGTACGGATCCCATTTGGTATTGTTTGTCTGGCAAATAAGCCAGGAAAGTGGGAGAATTGTAAAAAATTCTCAAAAGTCATTGAACGATTACGACGACAACGTTAAATGGGCATGTGAAGTGGAGTGGTATTTCCGTCTTCTCCAGATTTGTTTTGGAATTAATAGTTAATGGTTATGGATGGCTAATGGCCAAATAATTGTTTGTGTTTGCCTTTCTCTCGCGCTGAATAGTGCTTGATGAGGTCTTTTTATTTTTTGCTTTTTCGGCAAAATTGTAGTAAACGCAATCAAATGGATGACATCAGAATAGGTGGTGGTTTTGTTTACAATAGTTGAACTGAGGAAGGTCGAGAAAAGCAGGTGGTGCACAGACGGTAGGCAGGGTAATTATTTCATTGAAGTAATTTGATTTCATTTGAAGCGATCTTTTAGTAGAGCACCTAATTAACGTCGTAAACGGAATTCGCTGGTTCTAAGTACACACCTGACAAGATGTAACTAAGCTGCACCGTGAACATCAAAAGGGGTAAAGCAAAGGCTTCGAATTTGAGAGCTGAGTGTTTAACTAGTTCACTGCGTATGGCTCCATTGACAAGTGATCCTCCTTTCCCTCCCTAAATACCGAACACAGCGGTGTAAAGAGAATACTAGAGAAATTAAGTTAAGCAGTACACCACCTACATTTAAGAGTCGGCTCAGGTATAAAACGAATGAGTTTGATTGTGAGAGAAATTGTGTGGAAGAGTTGTTTTCTTCCTGGTCTGGGTGCTTAGCCACACATGCGAAATGAAAAGTATTGTTTTTCAACTTTCAACTATCCTTCGCACAGTAGCTCGTCTTCATTGACAATATCAAAAACAAGTGAACAGTCCTCATTCTTTTGGTTTAACATGTTTTACACTCTGTTGCATGTTCATATCCGCAGTCGTCTTGTGATGCCACACCAGCTCCACAACTCCAGCCACTTTACAAATGACGACAAGTTACCCACATCTTCTGCAAATAAATTCAAATCAAAATAAAATGGAAATATGGGGTTGTTCACAAACTTTTTAATGCCAGGCCTTGCGCTTTTATTCATCCAATAATTGATTCTGTCAAAGGTACGTATTATGGGATACATTAGCATCTTCCGTAATGCTGCAGGTTATCGAATCAGTCTTGTTAGCCAGGCAGCTATACACTTTCTCATGATAGGTCATGTACTTCCATTCTATCAGTGATAGTATTTTCTCAATGCTGTGCGATCGGTGGCGCAGAGGTACATTTAGGTTGGATGGACGGATAAAAAGAGGCGACTATAAAGATTGGGAGGCCAATGTGCGTTCCAAGAACTCCTATCGATTTCTCTTAAATAAGTATTGGTACTACGATACTGGAGACGCTTGTTGGTTGAGGTCCAGGTCCACACCGGACTGTAGCGCCACCTTTAACTAACTACGCCACTAATCGTGATAAATAAAGTTTTATGGCACCGCTGAGAGCTCCATATCGTAGGCTTGGGATAAACCAAGAGTAGCATTAAGTGCCTCGTATGACAAGGGGCATCGTCATCCGCTGGGGTTACCACGTCCGATCAATGGCGTGATTCGCATTTTTTTTTTTAGAAAATACGAAATAGGTACCTGAGCTGTTTGTCTTTTCCAATCAAAGTCTGACGGTAGTCAAGGTATCTAAATAAAAAAAATTTCTCTTTACTAAAAAGTCGTCCGTAACCAGTGTCATTGAAAGGGTCTTTTCAGCTCATATGTCATGTCTTCTCTGTATATCTCGCATGCTCGAAGAAAATTGATCATTATATCATGTTTAGGAGAGCTATGTTTGTTGTTTGACTTATGACTTGCCACCGATAGCTCTCAGTTCCCCACATTGTCTCATAATATCTCATTGGTATGTTCCTTATCTACGTTGACTTGCATTAGTTGTTTCATTTTTACCATTATTTTCCATCTAATTAGATATTCTTATTTCTTTGCGAATCAAGTGCGATAAAACTTTTTCCTCTTCAGCGAAAACAATAATCGTAACTTTCACCATGATAATACAGATTCGGTCCAATAGACCGAAGTTGAAAAACCCAATTAAAAAAAAAATCCATTTAAGAAGCTTAATAGCAAAAAGGGAGATCTGGCTGAGCTCTATAACAATTTCTAATCCCATCAAAGAAAGCTCAAGAAATCCAAACTTAATACCAAATATTATTCCAAGCCATTTACCAAGCAATTTGTATCCCTTAAACAAACACTTGTCAACTGTGATACATAATGATGACACATTCACCATTCTCTCAACACTCTCCATGCGCGTGAACTTTGAGCATAAGCTTAATGCCGGCATAAAAGTTTCTTTCTCTCTGTGGCGTTAAAAGTACTCACCGTCATCCCCCATGCCTGAGACTCCTTCTCACATCGCATGTGTATTATTGTCGATGCGGCACGGGTACAAGCATCGTCTTTGTAACATTTTTCTTACAAGAAAATCGAGACAAAGCAAGAAAAAAAAAATATTAAAAAGTTTTCCATAATATTTGCATTTTTTTGTGCTCATTTACCGCAGACAAACACTGCGTACAAATGCCTCCCAGTTATTGCTGACTTCAGTTGGGCTGTTGTATTCTTGCAGTTCCCCGGTTAATTTATACATTCCGTCCAGTCAGTGCGATTCTGGAACACGGTAATGGTAGCAAAATGAAAATTTTATCAGTTTGGTTCAGTGTAAATGTGGAGTCAGATGAATCTCTCTTCACGTTTTGTGATCCGTAATTTGTGGCCAGTGTGCGTGATGTAATGTCCAAAACAGGCGACGCCATTAAACCGTGAACAATAAAATTAAAAAAAAAAAACAACCCCTGCAACCTACAGCTGAGAGTATGGAGAATTTTACAATAACACCGATGTTCTTGCGGAAGGTTCTAACCGAAGCGAGAAGGTGAGCTTACATTCGAACAAATGAAAATACATACATACATTCCATTCCCATTTTGGTAGGGGTGTTTTCTCCTTGTCCACCTTTATCTTAGTTTATGTAAGTCAGTAGGGTGGAAGAATGTCGGTTTCAAAATTACATAATTATCGCCCCACCACCACTGAAAATCCCCAACGAAAACCTCGGTTTCCTACTTAAAGTCTCTAAGCAGCGTCGCACACAAAGAGCGTTGATGAACCTCCCAAACCAGCAACCACTCCAGCCTCAGTTTGAATGTGTGTTAAGAATCCATCCTTCATGTGACCTTTTTGATAAGAGATTCTCCTCTAAAAACAACAGCTCTTTAGTGTGAATGTAGGTGACTTGTATGACTCCTGGCTCCTCCTGAGCGGCATGCATTCTCTTTCCAGCTTTCATCCTTTTGTACGTGACGAGGACTCTATGTTCTACTTACATATGTATGTTTTGTACCCGTAGCCCATTGATTCTTTTTTTTTTTTTTTTTTTTGCTTTATATTCTCCTGCTTTTGTACTCCACAGAAATGAGAGAGGAAATTGAATGAGTGATTCACTTTGCGAGATCTGTTTATGATGACGATGATGATGATGTTGCGGGCTTCTGCTGATTAATTTAATGGAGAATACTTTTTCTTTTTCTATTTTTACTCGCACACACATGAGCAAAGGAAATGAAAATAAATTTAATTATTGTCAAAAGAAACAGATAAAAGGCGTCGAGAGCTTTGAAAACTTCTTAATTTGTCACAAAAAATTCCATGAAACTGCTATTTGTAAGCAATCCTGTTTTGGATTTGAAAACGTAACTCTTGGAGAAGTTCCACAGAGGAAAATTGAATGTGTTGCCAAAAAGACAAGTGGAGAAAAACTTTTCCCAATAAATGCAACAGGGCATGAATAACAATCGATTTGAGAAAATCTTTTCTCCTAGACAGAGTGGCGCTTTGCCTGCTGAAAACTATTTTACTTTTTTGGGCAAGGTGATTATGGTGCTAATGCCATTGTCGCGCAATGTGAGTTCTTGTGAATGCCTCTGAATGAATTTTGCATCATCAAGAAGAAATATTTTTCACATTACTGGAATTCAAAATCAATAACAATCTTGTCTTATGACGTTGTGAATATTATGGTAGTGAAAGAACTATAGTTTTGATTAAGTTTAAGCTTAAGAAAGAACTTAAGTTTTAATTTTAATTTGAGGGAGAGGCACAAGGATCAAGAACAAGACATATTCGACAAGTCTCCCCCTGACTTAATCTTTAGCTGCAACGGCACTGTTTTATTCAACACACTCCAGACTTTTAGATTAGATTGTGCTTCTGAGCATCTGTGGTGGCTTCAACGATTAAAAATGGATATTTGGCCGTTCTTGTCAACTCAACTTTGAAAACTTCAATTCATTCGATATGTCCGCACCACTGTAGTCGCCCAATTTCAGCTTTTTCGAATACATTCTACATCTTTTTAATTCACACATCGAAGTCCGGACCAAGGAAATCAATAATTATCGTAACAGTCCGTAGACGGCCAAAGTCTAGCTTTTCACGACCATTCACCGTAGCTTAGTTGTAAGAGCGTAAAATTGCTAAGCGAACTAACACAGGTTTAAATCTCAGCAAAGCAATCAAACGTTTTTCACGACTGAACCAAGTATCTATCCGAAAAATAAGGTTAAACGTTTTAAACTCGAATAGTTTGCTAAACCGAAGTAGCAATAACTTTCCAGGGTCGGTCTTTGGCGACATCCTGTATGTACTTACTTACTTAATTAAGGTGGCGCTACAGTTCGGGGTGGACCTGGGCCTCAACCAACAAGCGTCTCCAGCCAGCTCGACTTTAGCTAGCTGTCCCAGTTTCGCACGCTAAGTTGGTTGAGATCCCCTTCAACTTGCATGCGCCACCTGAGTCGCGGTCTTCCTCTACTGCGCTGTCCCTCGGGGGCGGATTCGAAGATTTTTCGGGCCGGAGCATTGTTGTGCATCCGCTCTACATGACCCAGCCACCTCAGTCGTTGGACTTTCACTCTTCTGGCTAAGTCAATGTCGCTGTACAGCCCCTACAGTACCTCGTTGTATCTCCTCCTCCACTCACCATCTATGCACACGGGACCGAAAAGTCCATGCTTCTGCGCCGTAGAGCACGACTGGGACTATTAGGGTCACTTTTGTTGTTCGAGAGAGGGCTTTGCTAGTCAGTTGCCTTCTTAGCCCAAAGAATCAGCGATTGGCAAGAGTTATTCTTCGTCTGATCTCAGCGCTGGTGTCATTGTCTGAATTGATAGCGGATCAAGATTTACACTTTTCGCGTGATCATCGAGTAATTCTATAAATGCTTACGTGGCTTCGCTGTAACGTTGTTTGAAAAAATATAAATGCAACAAAAATGAAATAAAATAAGTTTGAATTTTTTCCGAGGAAAATCAGCCTTAAAACAATGTTTTTCCTTTCTTTGCCCCGAACAACGTTGGATTAAATGTCCAGGGATCCATAGTTGTCTATTGTCTTGTAATGATGCGGTCATATGTTACTTTAAAACCGAAGAACTATTCATGAGCTGAGGGAAGTTTTTTATATTTTATATCCTCCTAGGCAAATATATATACATCCTATGATGAACTATGACTTTCCTCAATGGACAGACATGCTTTAAAGCGATCGCCAACTCGACATGTGAACGATATAGCAAAGAGCTAGACGACGATCTAAGTTCTTGCCTTCTATCAGGATTAAGAATTATTTATTATCGATACATTATACGCAGTGTCAGTTGTTCTAAATTGCTTTAACTTTGCGTGAATATTCGGTATTCTGTAAATGTTCTGTGTTAGAGAGAGTCTGACTACAGTGGAACTGCAATACTGAGCTAATTCACTTATGAGGCTAATTATATTTATCGCTCGCCATCCCTTGTGATGCCCGTCCGTTTCCTTCTAGACTTCTATTTATTATTTTGTTTTTCCATTTTAGATCCTTCCAACGCCAAGATATAAACTTAGTTCCTGAAATGGAATTATCACACAGTCTTACCCTAAATGAGGATGCTCTCAAGCAGCTTCCGGAACAAAAACGGCCAGTCTTTGTATTTGAATGGTTGCGCTTTTTGGAAAAAGTCCTGGTGACTGCTCAGAAGTCTGACATCAAATCATGTCAGAAAAAATTAGTCCAACAGTTAACAGCACACATTCAAGGCTCACCTGGGCCACCAACACGCAAACTGATCGCCAATTGTTTGGCTACGTTATTCTCCGTTGGCGATACATTTTTACTGTTCGACACAGTGAACGCGTGCAACGATATTCTGAAAAACAAAGATGACTCACCAAGTTATTTGCCAACAAAACTGTAAGTATTTACTGTCTTCTAAATATTGAAAGAATTTTAAACATTTTTTTTTTTTTTCAGAGCGGCTATATGTGTCCTTGGTTCGATGTATGAAAAATTAGGTCGTATGATGGGTCGTTCATATGAAGAAACAGTTCAAATACTGCTCAGAACCTTGCGAAGTGCAGAATCCCAAACCAGGATTGAGATAATGATTACCTTGGAGAAGGTACGTGAATGTGTTTCATTACACAAAGATTCGAAATGATTTGTTTTCTCTGTAGGTTTGCTCTGGAATGGGAACCGCTATATCGAATGTGCATAAGGACGTCTATAAGGCGACCAAGCACTGTCTTACTGATCGTGTTATGGCCGTGCGAGTCGCAGCAGCGAAATGCATGCTCGAGATGATCAATCATGCTCCATTCCTGTATCAAACCGAATTAGAGAGTCTTGCCACACTTTGCTTCCGTTCATTCGATGGTAGTAATTATGAAGTACGTTGTGCCGTAGCGAAGCTGCTGGGAACACTGTTAGCTTTCACGCAAGCTCCACCGGATGGAAACAAGAAACCACCACCAATGTCAGCGAGTAAAAACCAGCCAAGATCGATTTCTCTAGATGAGGCATTTGGAATTCTAATGTCGGGATTCCTACGCGGCGGAGTGTCATTTCTGAAAGGCACCGGAGAGATAATCAAAGGGAGTTCTGGTGTAAATCGGGAAGTCCGCGTTGGAGTGACTCACTCTTATGTGGTATTCGTGCAGCACATGGGAAGCGTGTGGCTAGAACGGAATCTGACCACGTTTTTGGCGCATGTTCTTGACTTGGTTGCTAATCCAAAAGCAGCCTCGTCACATGTTGATGCAGTGTACTCGCGCAAGTGTATCAATTTCATTCTGCGTTCCATCATCGGGAAGATGCTCGGAGAAAAAGCTCAAACCTCAGCATGCAAAGAGCTCATACACATTGTGGCTAAACAAATGAATTCCATTGATTTTAATCCAGAGAACGCCAAGGACTCAAACCAAGAGACCTTGTTCAGTCAACACTTATTGGTTTGTGCTTTGCAGGAACTGGGTAGTCTTGTTTTAGGGTTAGGCACCACAGCCCTGAACCTCTTGAGTGATCATACACTGAATGCTATTGATGCTACCTGCGCAGTGCTAGTGCATCCATGTGCTGCAGCACGTCTAGCCGCTGCTTGGTGTCTGCGGTGCTTCTGTGTTGCTGTACCAAGTCATATAACTCCATTGATTGATCGTTTTGTCGATGCCATCGAACAGATGAGATCATCGCCAGAGGCGATTGCTGGCTATAGTTGTGCTTTGGCTGCTATTTTAGGAAGTGTGCGATTCTCTCCTCTGGGAATTCCACACACCAAGGGAAAAGTCGTGTTTAATTGCGCAGAAGAGTTGTTACGTTCGGCGAGTCAAAACAGCCGCATGTCCCTGAACCGAACCCAAGCTGGTTGGCTATTGATTGGCGCTATTATGACACTCGGATCTCCTGTGGTCAAGGGCTTACTTCCACGAATGTTGTTATTATGGCGTAATTCATTCCCAAGATCCAATAAGGAACTTGAATCAGAGAAAGCCAGAGGGGATTCATTTACATGGCAAGTGACATTAGAAGGCAGAGCGGGAGCTTTGTCTGTGATGCACAGCTTTTTGTTGCATTGTCCAGACTTAGTTACTGATGATATTACGAGGCGATTACTGATACCCATCGAGAGTGCTTTGGCTATGCTGGTGAAGTGAGTTTGATTATCTTCAATAGAAAATAGTATTCTTGTTTACAAACGACATCTTTTCAGTTTGGCACCAGTTTTGAAAAGCTATGGAACGCAATTAAAAGCACCAGCCGCCATGGTTCGCTTGCGCTTGTATGAAACACTTGCTTTGCTTCCGCCGAATGCATTGGAATCTTCGTACACCCATTTGTTGAGAATGCTCGTCTCGGAATTTACCTTATCAGAGAATCCAGCAAATACAACAAATTCTTTGTTAAGAGCACTATGCCATGCAGACGATTCGATTATATTGGGCACATGGTTGCAGGAAACCGATCATCGGACAATTGAAGATCAGGTAAAGTCGATTTTTGGATATGCTGGTGTTTGGGTTTTCAAAAAACGGGCTCTTAGAAAATTTGTTTTAAAGAAATCAACCGTTGTCCCTTCTGATGAAACTTAGCAACTATTATAGGCCGAATAAATGATCATTAAGGTTTCGTGCAACGGAAAAAAGCATTTCTTCAAATTTATCTAGCAGTCCGATCTATATCATTCATCCCTTCATTTGATCTAATCCATAACTATCGTCACTACCTTAGACGATTTCTTTATTTTAATGTTTAACTAATGAATATTAACTTTGTGCATGCTTGTAACTAGATGGAACCGAACAGAAGATCCGACGGCGAACACGTAAGTTTGATCGAGTGTGCTTCACTTTATCAAGAACTTTGAGAGCTTTTGTTCTGTTTTCATTTTAATTTATGCAAACTTATCCACTGTTGCCATATTCTGTTTCCTTTTGTTTTTTGTTTGTTCGTTGTGCCATATCTTCCCACAATACACTTCTCTTATCTTAAATCTATTATTTCGTTGCAGCTGCAGCCGAATAGCGCTGCTGGATCTGGAGCTCTTGAACATGATTCGTGTTGCCTCTACCGCCCGGTCCCAAAAAGTGAACAATGCCCAGGACCTCTCCCACTTGGAGTCGCCGTCATTGACATGTCAGTTCATCTGTTTGGATTGATTTTTCCCAGAGTTGCCAACAAGCATCGTCTTCAAATGCTCGATCACTTCGCAGAGTGCATTAAACAAGCAAAGAGCTCTCGCCAGGAAGCAGTCCAGATGAACATCTTTACAGCCCTATTGAGTGGTTTAAAAGGTCTCACTGAAAGTAAGAGTGGAATAGGCCAAGAGGAGGTAAAGAAAAGTGCCACTAATCTAATCATTGGAGCGTTGGTTAGCACGAACTCCACACTTCGATGCGCTGCTGGCGAAGCACTGGGTCGTATAGCCCAAGTCGTCGGGGACTCCCGATTTACTGCTGAATTGGCACAAAATAGTTTTGATAAACTAAAATCGGCAAGGGACGTGGTAACACGAACTGGACACTCATTGGCTTTGGGCTGTCTGCACCGCTATGTAGGTGGCATGGGATCCTCACAGCATTTGAATACAAGTGTATCAATTTTACTTGCGCTAGCACAAGACACCAGCTCACCGGTGGTCCAGGTTTGGTCTCTATACGCTCTTTCACTGATTGCAGACTCTGGAGGTCCAATGTTCCGCGGATATGTCGAAGCAACATTGTCGCTGAGCTTGAAATTGCTTTTGTCTGTGCCGCATTCCAACGTGGACGTTCATCAGTGCATTGGCCGAGTGCTGAATGCATTAATCACCACTATGGGTCCTGAACTCCAAGGCAGCATGTCTACAATTACTACAATGCGTTCGTCATTCATGTGCGCAGCGGCTGTAATGCAGGCGCACGCAGATCCTCTTGTTCAAGCCGAGGCAACGGGATGCCTTCAACAATTGCACTTGTTTGCTCCAAAACATGTTAATCTCTCGTCATTGGTCCCTACACTAGTGAAAACACTCTCCAGTAACTATCTGATGTTAAGAAAGGCGGCGGTGTCTTGTTTAAGGCAGTTAGCACAACGAGAAGCCAAGGAGATCTGTGAGCATGCATTGACACTGACAGCAGAAGATTGCCCGGGTCTACTGATTACAGACTCTGGTCTTCCCGGTATACTCTTTGGAATGCTTGATTCCGAGACTGACAACGAGATGATTAAGAATATTCATGACACTCTCACCTCGATGTTACAGATGTTGGCTTCTGATAATCTTAGCTCGTGGCTAAGCCTTTGCAAGAATGTGCTCACTGTAGCCGTGGAGACATCAACAGATGAAACACAGAAAGTTGAAGGTGTGGATAATGAAGATAATGAAAACGACGATGACGACGTTACGGAATATCATGCCGAGGAAAATACTAGCACACATCCAGCAGTCCAGCCACGCTGGCCAACAAGAGTATTCGCTGCGGAGTGCGTTCGGAAAATCATTTCTACGTGTGAGGCAGCTAATCCAATTCACTTTGACCTCATCCAGGCCAAAGAGATGCAGATGATCAAGAGTCGAGGAGACTATTTGATTCTACATCTGTCTGACTTGATTCGTATGTCCTTTATGGCGGCGACAAGTGACTCGGATCAGCTGAGACTCGAAGGGTTACGTACATTGCAGGAGATCATCGATAAGTTTGCCGGCGTTCCGGAACCAGAATTTCCAGGGCATCTTCTGTTGGAACAGTTTCAAGCTCAGGTAACACTAAAAATGGAACGATCAGTGATTGGTATTTTTAACTTTTTATTTTCCATAGGTTGGAGCTGCACTTCGGCCAGCATTTTCATCAGACACTCCGTCTCATGTCACAGCGGCCGCGTGTGAGGTTTGTTCCGCATGGATAGGTTCGGGGGTTGCTAGAGACCTCAATGACTTGCGTCGGGTCCATCAATTACTTGTATCGAGTTTAGATAAACTCCACACAAAGACAAATAGCACGCAGTTGTACAACGAAAGCATGGCGACATTGGAAAAACTCAGTATTCTTAAGGCCTGGGCCGAGGTCTATATCGTAGCAATGATCGGCAATGGTTCTGCTCCAGCAAGCCTGTTGCAGAAAAAACTCTCCAGCAATGCGAACAACATAGTTCTGATTAGTAATACTGGCACAGACACAGAAGACGGAGATTTCGGAGAGTTCGAAAGCCGTGGGGAGAGTCTATTAAACTTAGTCAAACCAGAGTTGGGTAATCTATCCACTCATTGGTTGGCTGCACTGAAAGACCACGCATTATTGTTGCTTCCATCTGAGTTCCAAAGTCAATTGCCTCACGATGGGGGTGCATTCTATACAACGGACACTATAAATTCTTCGAAGCCACACTACTTGACTTCGTGGCCTCCGATCCTGTATGCAGCTGCCCTCTGGCTTAAGGGTGGAGGATTCGATGAGCGTGAGAATCCTAAAGATGACAAATCAAACTTTGAGAATAACAATGCAATTTCTCATGGAAGCTTGAGTGCTGACCGATTCCACATGATCTTTGGCATTTGCATGGAAGCGCTGTGCAGTACACGCACTAGTGAGAAACCCAAGAACGTCATCAGCTGTCTGCAAAGTCTGTACACCATCTTTGACTCACAATGGGCCAGAAAGATGCTGGTTAAAGACAAATCACTAACGATTGAGTTGTGCAATGTTCTTCATAGGCAAATTCTTACCAGAGATGACCTCCTGGTGCAGTTGTTGTGCATGGAAATCCTTAAACAGAGCATTACTGCCGCCAAGGAAACAATGGATGAGAAAAAAAGTTCCAAGTTGGCTGAATGTCAGAACGATAATGAGGCAAAGACAGACCTCTGTAAAGATCTGGATAATTTTGGTGAAGGTGGGGAGGAGGGCGATATAATTCCCGGTCAGTCTCATGTCTATGCTGTTCTAGAAGTTTGTCTGTGTGTGTTTGTTCGGCAGATACCATCTATGAATCCAAGTAGCAATACCAAACTTACCACAGAGCAGTTGAAGAAAGAAATGGCTTTGAGAAGTTCCACAACAGGAGCCAGTAACTTGCCAGAGGACAATGGAATGCTGGTAGCCAGCGGCTTACAATGCGCCGAGGTGCTTACAGAGCTCTGTTCACCCAGAGGAGCGGTCTCCATTCTTCCAACTATATTGTATATGACTACCAGTATTATAAAGGAGATAGCTACAAAGTCCGCAAATGATCCAGCCATCCTTGCCAACACAGGTCCTGTGCAATCAGCTCTGCACTGCTTAAAATCTGTGTGCACCGACAAATGGGCAAGTGACGAGCGTTCCTCCAGCGAGTGGTGTAAACTTTTACAGAGCTCACTGGCGAGCATTCTTGATTTGACTAAGACAGGCAGCGAAGAACGCAAAGTCGATGAAGTCACAATGATGTTGGCTATTGCCGTCTTCATACTTCATACTCCAGCTAGTGTTGTGGCAGCGCCATCATTACAATATCCCTGCATCAATCACTTCCGTCAGTGCGTTCAGAGTGAAAATCAAATCGTCCGACTTCAATGCATCCAAACCATACGGTCGATCTTTGCTAAGGCCGATTTGAAGGTTGCAACTTCCTACATCCATTCACTGGCGCCTCGAATCATTGAAGGTCTATATGTGGAGACAGCAAAGATGCCACGCAACGAAAACGAGTTATCCATTGTCTTGGAGAGTATCATGACCGTTGAGACACTGATTGAATTGGCTGAGCCACAGAATCGTAAGTATCAATAGTGCCACAGTTTCAGTGGAATTCAGCTCACGATGATATTCTTTCTCCCTCCCTTTTTCTCTCTCGCATTACTGACATTTTTTGTCTCTTCGACTTGTTTAGGGAACCTAATGCAAGGTAATGATGGGTTTTCAACCGACTCATTAATTGTAGATATTATCTGTTGTATTGTTGTCGTTGTATTTGGTATTTGTACATTGAATTTGACTTGGGATTTTTTATACAAGTTATTTGATTTGTTTGCGAACGATAATCTCTTCCGCCATTTTGGGTGCTTGTTCTTCATTTTTGTAGTAGTATATATTGCTTATTTAGCAACTAATTTTGGATGGATTACTGCTTTTCCCCATTGTCGCATTCTAAGTTGTTACATGTAACATGCAGGATATTATTTTCTGTGTAGATGCTTTATGCATGTCAAACTTAGTACTCTTCCACGCTGCAATATGTCGTGGAACTTAGAACGAAATATGTATGTAAATCTCAGAAGAGAAGATATGTACGCTCTAGCTGACCTCATGCCGCGGCGTTAGTTGTTTGCCCGCTGTCACTGAAACAATCAGCACTGGTTCGTTGTCGATTTTAGTAAAACACAGTGGTGGTCTTTCCAAAGCATTCATCAATGATTAATCAAAGGGAAGCGAAATTTTTGTAAATGTTTGCTTTAAAATCAGTACTATTCATATTCATGAAACAAAGTTAACCTCTTGTCAGATTCAACGTACAATTGCTGTAATAAAAATTATCTCTGCACCAAATTCATGTATTCTCGCACAAAACCATTTCCACCACACCCTCCCTTGAGCTTTAAAGAAATTATTTATTTAATTCTACCCCTCTACTTTCTCCAGGCATACAAATGCTAACGCTCTTGGTACCTGTTCTCATCAATTACCTAGCAGAACCGTCAAAACTTCGAACTCTACCAAAAACACAGCGTCAATTGCACGAGCAATCACTTCAATGGCTAATGAAAATCGGACCGAAGTATCCTCAGGAATTCAAAACACTCATGAGTCAGTCCGTCGAATTGCGCCAGAAATTAGAAGTGGCAATTCGCAATAACCAACAAACAGCGTCAATTAACAATCGTACAGCGAATAACAATGATGTCCAGAATGGTAATAGGCCGGGTGGTAACGTACAGAAGCCCACTATTAAGCTGAAGACAGATTTCAGTAATTTTTCATAAAAGAAGACTTAGTGAGTAAGCTGTAGTATAGCATTTTAAGGCGGATTAGGCCTCCCTACAGACAGAAGCAAACACACACGTATTCCAATAGGACTGGTCAAATCTCTTTTGTGATTAACTTTTTTTTTTCTTCGTTTTATTCATTTTTGTTTTTAAGTAGGTAAAGCATGTTTTTCAACAGAGTTTTATTTAATCAACACAGATATCTATACATACATATATTTACTAATAACGATTACTGTAAGCAAATAATAAAACATACATATGCATATATAATATACATATATCTCTATATATTGAAATCAATTAAGTTATTTAAAGAAATTATTATGTTATGGAAATTATTTAAATATAAAGAAATATAACAAACCCTTAAGAGATTGTGCTGTTTTTAATTTGATGATTCTCTCTGGCTGACTGCTGATTCCCAACGGTCGACTGTTACGATTAAACCTGAAGATATGCGATCACGGAGCTTATTTCTACAAAATTGACATCGAAGGTCAAGGACACCAACAATTGCATGAAAAGAAATTATCCACTAGATTTTTTTTTCTGTTAGGGTGTTGGAACACCATGCTGGAGCACTCAGACACCCTGTGCCACCTGTTACGAGCAAAGGCAAGACAATCCACAGGAAGTGTTCCGCAGTGTCGTCGCCGTTACTTAAGCCTAACACGTTGAGATGTTTGCCAAAGGCGTAGTGTCTCGTAATAACGCCAATAAGTTGTCTGCAGTCTTTTCTGCTGAGAAATAGCAAGAATGCCGCCGACTTCTTACAAATGTCGGGAAATATCCGTTTAGTCTGCCTGCATCCTGGAGAGTCATTCCACCAACGATAGAAGCCCTAACCGAAGATACAGGTGAACCTAAATGGGCTCATGACCGGAGAAGTTCTGCTCTGAACCTTGCCCAGCTTGCTCATCAGAGAACGCATCTCCGGTAATCCTGCTATGTCCAGGGACCCAAAGAAGGCTTAGCAAATTAAGTCTTCAAATCGAATTCAATCTTATCATGTATTCTTGAACTATTTTGGATCCAGTAGGACTCACTAGACTTACCTTATCATATGTTCGGTGCACCAGATCAGTGATAAGCCTTTTAAATTTAAAAATTGGATCGGGATTTTAATACAGAAGTGCTAAGAAGACCAATGTTCAAACTACTGAGCTACGGCCATCATTCAGCATAAGCCTCAGATTTCACTGCAAACGGAAGAATTTTCGGATATACACGTGAAATATTTAGACTCTCAACATGCCAATTGCAACAAATAATGTAGAATTGCAGGGGAACTCAACAAATTTAAAAGGGGAACGTCTACTTTTTTTGTTAAATAAAAGGCATACTTTGAACTTCGTTTGTGTTTTTATCTACCGAAAGGATGAAGAAGAAATTGTTCAAACCCTTTTAGAAAGTATCTGAATAGTAAATACAAACTGGATTCTTTTAATTAAGAAATACGATTTATTTTAGCGGAAATAATGTAGGTACAGTTAAACCACATCCATATATAAAAGTTAAGTTAATTGAGAGATACATAATAAATAGTCAAAGAGAGCAGGAATTATATTGCTGCAAGCCTGAATTACATTCAAAAACAAAACTTCCACAAATGAAACCTTAAAACTTCTGCATTGCCAACTCAACATGCAATGTAATCAATTCCTTATTTTCTTCAAATACCTCCTTAGCTAGGATATTCCTCTTATGTTCCAGTAGAGCATTCTCCTTCATGTAATTGTCAATGATCTTATCGTAATCGCCAACCTCATCATTGATTTTTGTTGCCTTCTTTGTTTGCTGCGAATCTGTCGCTATGAGGAATTTCTTCAGCCGTAGAATTTCCGCTCGTTCTACACTGATTCTGGTTTGTAATTGAGTCTTCCAGTTGTTCAATTCTTGATTTTCCAATTGTAAGCGAATCAAAGTGTGGTAATCAGGATGAGTTTTTGGCAGCATTAGCAAACCAGACTCATGAAGATACATTCCATCTTCTGCGGCCGTGTTCTCCTTAATGGGTTGATGTTCCTCAGGAATTATAGACGGATTATCTGTAGTGTCCTGCGGAGTGGTTTTAGTTTCTGTGTTTGTTCCAGATTCGGCTGAGGGAATGGCAACGGTTTTCATTGATTCATCATCTGAGGTTGCTTTGGAGCAAGGAATTTGATCGCGATTTTGAACTTGTGCTGCGATGACTGTGCTGGATGATAGTTCTGGTTCGATGGGTTCCTCGGTACTTTTTTCTTGTCGTCTTTCAAAACTGCGTAACTTTCTCTTCAGTTGAGTTATTATGCGTTGCACTTCCCAGAGTTGTTCTTCGCGTTTTTTCGAAACAAATCCCGCATTCATTTCAGAATGAATTTGCGCAAGGAGACTCTCTTGTTTGCACAGCTCTGTTTGGATGTCACCTGGGGTCTCTGGTAGTTTTGGACTTGCCGATGTAATGGGTGGGACATATCTGAAAAAGACGAAATAAAACCAAGATTAAAAAGCAGCTAATGGAAAGGAACATGCAAATGTGAGTTGTACTTGCAAAGAAACCTAGTTATTCTTTCGAAGCGACCTGACATGACTGAATCAGTTCAAAGAAGATGGGCAAATCTTATCTGTTACAGTGTGACGAATATTTACTTAGCGTCAGATAAACAATAGAGAAGTTGGTTGGGTGATAAAATCGTTAAGAAAGCATCTGTCAACAATTCTATTCACACAAGAACAACAAGATTATTATCAGTCGTTTACTAAAGTGCTATTCAAACCCATTAAACTAGCATGCAGCTGATTGTCTTTAGCAAGGTATTTTTATCTTATAGAAGAAAACCACAAATCTCAAATAAAGTTTAAAATACTAACAAGTTGTAGCCCTAAATAAGATGTTAATAGATCTACTTACTTCATAAGTTGAACATCAGAAAACAAATTAGGGCAGTGACAGAGTAATGTAACCAACAGTCGATGGGACATCTGCATTGGTGGACTCAGTAACATCGCCAAACTCTGTGCATTCATTTTATTTTGCTTCTCATTCTGAATAACCGAATCAAAGTGCAACAAAATCCACGACAGCAGGGTTTTATTGCAATTTGGCAGCTGATGCAATAGAATTTTTAACTCTTTCTCTTGCTTTGTGACTTGAGGATGAGAGGCAACCTCCTCAAAACGTGCTATTAGATCCGTGGTCAAGATTGGCTCTGGCAATTCTCTGGAAATATAAACGTAATCAATCGATCCACAACTATTTTACCATATTGCCCACCTTAAAAATAATTTCAATAATCCACAGGCGGTGGGAACATCCATGTCATCAGTGCCCTGTGATTCTCGATTGTTATACAATCGCTTAAAGTGTTGCAGCCTGGTTTTTACCGGCTCAACTTTATAAATTTGATCACTTCGCAGCCCTTGCTCCTGCAGGTAATCAATGCAATCGCGTACAACTAAAGGCAAATCAATTCCATCGTGGCAGCGACTACGCTCGGTAGCAAGACTCACAGAGACACCGAAAACCGGTTGAACATCTCCTAACTCAAGAACCTCTTCACTAGCTGTAGTTTTGGACTTTTTATCCTTTTTTTCTTTATCCTTGGATTTATCCTTTTTATCTTTTTCCTTCTTTTCTTTGTCACGTTTCTTGTCTTTGGACTCCTTGGAATCTTTTTCCTTTTCTTTTTCATCCTTTTCTTTTACATCTTTCTCAACTTTGTCTTTTTCACGGGATTTTTCACGTTTCTCTTTACTCTTCGACGAGGAGAACTTAAAGGTCTTTGATTTCTTTGAAGATTTTGAGGGACTTCTGCAGAGACCATAAGTAATGTAATAAAAACAAAAACTCATTCAGCAATACTCACTTAGCTTCCAAATCTTCCTCAGGAGAGCTTTCACCTTCAAGTGCAGCATAGCCTCGATCTTTTTTATCTTTTTTGTCCTTACGACGACCAATTAGAAGATCCTTCTTACTGTGCTTATCGTGGTCACCTTCACTGACTATAAACGAGAAATGGGTGTATGTATAGAAATAATGACCTACATGGGCAAACACTTACAATCGCTTTCTTCCTTCTTTTTTCCAACACCTGTTTCAGAGGCATAGAGGCCAGGAAAATCCTTTTCCACATCCGGGCTATCGAACTCCATTTTAGTGATACTAGACAGGAACTAGCTTATAAATGTTCCTGTCTGGCGACGTCAGAAACAGCTGTTTTTCCACCTGCGCAAACAAACTGTCAGTTGTTTGACAAGTAAACAAATCTGTGAGGCAAGAGTAATGCAGCCGAACTCGCACATGGTGGAACCAAAGTGGAACGAAAGTGGTCAAGCATACGTAGTGATGCCTAACAAGGGCAATTTCTATTTTTTTTTTTTTTATCCTTTTCAAAACTTTACTTAAAGGTCCGATTGCGAGCAAAATTCAGATCACGAAACTAAGTGAATATTAAGCAACAATTCTTCTTCCCTGTTCCTGTGGGAAATAGGACCTTTTATGGTGTTGGTTTAGTTCCACACTGGTGTCAAATAATATCCACCATAGTACACTCTTAATATGCAGGAATATTTCCATGACATGAGTAATAAATTAAATAAAAATTAACTGACATATATTCCAAAAAAAATTAAATTTGGCATCACAAATTTGTAACTAACAAATGAAAATTTTTCAAATCGAACAGTCCTTTGCAAAAGTGTCAACAATTTTCTTAATGCATATGCATTTGTAAAGATTTTCATCTTAAGTGTTTAATTATAATTCTCGGTGGAAATTAACTAAAAACAATGTCAACATTTTACTTAAAAAATGAACAACGAGAGCATCTTAAGCTTGTGCGTGATAAACCACCCGAGGATGTAGTAGAACTCTGCAAATCTGCCTTTGATTATCTGACCAATGGACCAAACAGCTCGAAGTATGATTTATTGGCCAAAAAATATACCTGTACTCCCGAAAAAGTACGCGCCGCAATCGAAGCACTTATATGCCTACTGATCGATGCAACCAAAGCCAATGTAACCGATGAGGACTTTGAAAATTTGAAAAAGGATGGTTTCTCTTCAGACCATGTATCGATACTTATGCAGTTCGTCACGAGTAAGCGAGCTTTTGTTGAGGGTTCCATTAAATGGGCCAACATAAAGGCGTATCGCTTGATTAACCTGGAATGGAGATTAGAGGTGAAAATAGCATCAAGAAGTCTAATAAGCCAAACAACAGTTGTGGTTACAATGAAATTAAATCTGCACACAGAGCCGAAAAGCGAGAACAGAGAATTGATAAACTTTGGCAATAGCAAACAAGTACATGAAAATGAGGCCAAAAATCGCAAGGATATTATTGTTCAGACAGATGTTAACAATCTTATACATATCATTGATGTACTGGAACAGGCAATGTTGGAATCAAAAAGCCGCCGCATCAGAAATCTTGTTGGTGCAATTCATTAGAGAAAGGAATTTTAGTTCGTAGATTGTTTGTAAGCAAAGATCCGGTACCAATAGTTGTATGATAGATGAGTAATAAAACTTATTCCATAGTTATAGAGCATTAGTTGTTGTTACATAAGTGTTTAGACCAAATCCTACGGTTTTCTATACATCCAGGTGCTCCATAAATCGGTCTAACAAACAGCTACTTTCTCGGCAGCTCTGCGGCTAACAGGAAACGCCTCTTATTCAAAGAGGAAAACAAAGATAATCAACGTACAGTAATACATGTCTTTTTAACATACATATTATTATTATTCTCTTAATATATAAAAATTAAACTTAGTCCTACTCTTTAGTTGCTACTGCTGCTTTAGCTTTTGCAGCAATCTTCTTCTTTTGACGATCAGCTTTTTTTTCCTCTGCAGTCTTCTTAAGACCTTTAACGCGTCGTACCTGAATCTTCGTCACGTTCTGGCGACCAACGTGCACTCGACCGTGTGTATTGCCCAACTCATCTCTACTGATATTCTTCTTCTTGGTCACCTTCAACTCCTTCGGTTGTTTCCTGGCCTGCTTGTATAAATCTTCTGAAGCTATTCTAGTACGACGCACAGAGAAATCAGCAGAAGGTCCAATCTCTGACAACTCAATGCGTGGTGTTTTTTGTCCAGATTTCTTTAGCAAAATCTTGTACGACCGCATAAGTATTGTAAGATCTTCTGTGCACGTGAAACTCATCACATGTTCAATGCCTTGCAGACGAATAGCATCCACCTTGTCCTTGTGGTAAGTATCAATTAAAAGGCTTCTTAATCTTCGCAGCTCTTCTGTTTGATTCCATTTGGGGCCATTAAACACAAGACATGGCTTAACACAGGTGCCAATCTTTTCATTTTTAAACTCAGACATTGCCATGTATCGTTTGATGCCCAACTCGATCATGTCAAGCACTTCATTTTCAAAGATTCGCCCTAGAACCAAATTATTGGGACGTTTTTTTGAAGTCGACCCAAATGCAAACAGCGCACAATCATTTTTCATTGTTAAACTATGAAAAAGAATAGTTGTTTAAAGGAAACCAGGTAGAATGTTCATGTAACTTACAATTCCAGTGACGATGGATCCTCAAAAGGTGTGATATCATTGTTTCTGTTAAGTACTTTAACTAGTGGCTTTTTAAGCTGATACAAATCTTTCATCGCTAGCTTAACATCACCCGTACACTTGCGCCCATCCACGAACAACATGTTCCGCGCGGCTTCGATGAGCTGTGGTTCTCTTGCAAGGAGAACCTTCTTTCCCTTGCGGGTTTTTGGTTTTCTAGAAAACAAATATTATAATACATCAAGCGAATAATTATAAATATGTACCTTATTCTCATGAGTGACATGATTTATCAAAGATATTTAACTAAAGAAAGTTAATTTACACGAGTTAACACAACGGGTTTTGCCAAAATTTTACACGTGCGTCTGTTTTGCCTGTCAAAACACCTTACAAACACGATCTGTTTGTTTGGAAAAACTTCATATTATTTGAATACAGGGTGGTAGGTTGTCTTTGTGTTGACAATGTTGCATTATTTCTGTGTATATAAAATATATAGCACTACCTTATATTTAAACTGTTTTTTCTCGAAATAGTAGATTCCTACTTAAGCAGTTATCGCTTGTGGCCGTAGATTTAACTGTGAAATGAATTTAAAAAATGCACTAAAATTGGAATGACGGTATATTGCGTATATCTCAAAAAGTTGTCTTCATTTATATTATGAGGGAAGCTAACATTTAACCGCTGGCAGCTGTGCACTAAAAAAGCGGAATATTTAGTTGAATCACGTAACGCAGTACTTGGGCAATGAGCAGACAATGCTTATTGTTTGGGAGCTGGGACTTAGTGGTTCCACTAAAATCAAATCAGTGAAAGAATTGGCAAGCACAAGGAAATTCATCGATACAAACTAAATCATGTTTAATGTCAAATATGACTACTTGAAGAAAAAAATACATTGTGCTTATGCCCTAGTAATATAGCATACATTTCAGAATTCGAACAGTTCTAGTCAGCCTTCAAAATAACTTGTCAACTTCCCGACAAATTTCTTATTTGTCTGTATCTGTACACCTTTTCACTTCCTGGACAAAGTTTCGTGAGAAATTTAAATTAAAATCTTTATAAACATGGGAAAAACATCTAAGGATAAACGTGACATATACTATCGACTGGCTAAAGAGGAAGGCTGGCGTGCACGTAGTGCTTTTAAGTTGTTGCATATCGACGAAAAGTTTCACATCCTTAAAGGTATGACGATTTTTCCCTTTGTCAAACCATTTTCTTATTATTCCGTTCTTAGATGTGACCAGGGCTGTGGATCTCTGTGCAGCTCCAGGCAGTTGGAGTCAAGTTCTCTCAAAGCGTCTTTACGAAGATCGCAACAGTGCGGATGTAAAAATTATAGCTGTGGATCTTCAGGCCATGGCCCCACTTCCTGGTGTAATTCAAATTCAAGGCGATATCACTAAACTAAGCACTGCAAATTCTATTATTGAGCATTTTGGTGAAAAGAAAGCACAATTAGTAGTTTGCGATGGTGCTCCAGACGTAACAGGCCTTCATGACATCGATGAGTACATACAATCGCAGTTGTTACTTGCCGCTCTGAGTATCACCACCCACGTTCTTATGCCGGGAGGCAATTTTGTAGCCAAAATATTCCGTGGTAAGGACACCAGTTTGCTGTACTCACAGTTGCGAATTTTCTTCGAAACTGTATCCATTGCTAAGCCGCACAGTTCACGAAACTCCAGTATTGAGGCGTTCGTCGTATGCCAAAATTACAAGTGTCCCGATGGATATATTCCGCAAATGATAAATCCAATGGTAGATGATGTTAAATTGATCGCAAATGCCACTGAATCGAAAGTTAACAAGCAGATCATTCCCTTTGTCGTGTGCGGTGATTTAAGAGGATTCGATTCGGATATGTCGTACAGTTTGAATGTAAGCTCAGTTCTCAATGTCTAAATTTACAATTTTAATATTTTTTTTCCAACAGCTTGATCCTGATTCTACCTACACTTATCGTGAAGTTGTTCAGAAGCCCATATCACCTGCTTACAAAGAAATTCTGGATAAACTGAAATCTTGTTCCATTAAGCACTCGGCAATTGTTGTTGATCATCAGTCGCCTGAGACAAGTTAAACTATATTATGATTATACAAGACTTATTCTATTTTTATTAATGTGCTCATATGAAAATGCACTCTAAAGTGCATCCTGTATCCTTAATCTGTAATAATCAACTTTCGAACTATTTACACAGATAACGATTGGTCAATTGTGATTTTACTGCCCGGTTTGGGCACTTTGGGTGTTTTTGTTCCATATCTGTGTACTTTATTGCTCTCTGGGAAATCGGGTAGGATGTTGTGGAAATTCTCAACCTGTAGAGTGTGTTGTTCCGTCCAGACGCCATCACCGGTAAAATGGAATTCGCATTCGATGAGATAAAGGATAAGTGCAAGAACCTCATGACTGCTGAGGTCATTGATCGTTCGTTGCACTTTCATTTCTCGGAGAGTCTCTGTTTTATAGATAAATAAGAGCTTCTCTTCTATTCGCTTCCTGCAAGGAGGGGAAATTGTTATGAGAAAATGTCCAGTATGAAGTAGAATACTCACATTGGGTACAGAAGGACGTATAAATTCCTATGAATATCCTCTGCGGTGAACTTTTTAAGTAGCAGATAATCGTAGCACTGCTTCACTTGAACTAGTGGTATGTGACACCAATTCGGATGACGGGTCAAGACTGAACGAATACTATTTTCGTCACGTTTTAGTACGTTTGCAAGGAATACGACTACATCTCGGCCTTTGGTGCGATCTGAACCTTCACGAGCAAACCTGTGAATATAATGACGTTTATATTACAAAAACGTTTTCATTTAAATCTGGGGTCGAATTACGGCATCCGTGATCGAGTAACTCGTCACGAAAAAATGAACATTATTACGTATAAACGATCATTCCGACGGAATAATGCTCGATTTTTCGTGACGAGTTACTCGATCACGGATGCCGTAATTCGACCCCTCATCTTATCGAAGCTCCGAAATCGACAATAGAAAAGTAATATGACGAGTTAAAGAACATTGATTGACGAAACAATCATTTTAAAGTGGTAGACAAGACAGATTCCCTGGTGACAATAGATCAGAGGCTCTATTGTTGGTTTAAATGTATTTGAACTCGTGAAAAAAATACAATTCATGACATAGATGAATTCCTTGGAAGTGTTTCACTTACCTAGAGAATGCTTCCGAGCCACACGATAGAATATGTAAAGATGCACATTTCACCTTCAGTTGATTCAAATAATCTAGTCTTATTCTTGCCTTATTTTGATAATGCACCAATCGTAAAACTCTCGGATTCGTGCATAACACCTGAAACTCTTCAATTTCTTGCAAATCCTTAAGCCTCTCTAGCACCGTATCAGGACTCAATGTAAGTACTTCTAAACATTTTATGATAGCATCTTCCTTTATGTTAAACGATTTTATGTGTTTCATTATCTTTACTAGGCCCGCCGATGAGGACATAAGAATTTTTGGCATCTTATAGAGAATCTCTCTAAAATCCTCCCCATCGATAGTTTTTATTTGCTTTAGCATCAACCTCACATTATCTGGATCACCATACAGAACGAAGGCGTTCTTTATTATACGTTCTTTAGGAAATTTTAAATCGTTCAACAAAAGTTCTACCATTTGCTGAATTGAATAGAAACTTCTGTGGCGCACACGTGAGTACACCTTCCAAAGTTTTGCCAACTCTTTGTCGTTCATTCCTAAACGTTGTGCAAGATAAAAATTCAAAATATTTTCTCGCAAGGTTTTCACTTTAATATCCTCTCCGTATTTGACTGGTGTGTATATATCAATATCTGTGAAACGCGTGCGAAGTCTTTCCTCCACATCGACTGGAAAGGGGATAAATCCTTGACTTTTGAGCGTCGAAACGTTTTTATTCATGACGGTCACGAACTTGAAGAGAAACGATACAGAAATTGATTCACAGCCACATTCTTTGAGAACATTGTACCGATTCTGTATTGTTAATGTGTTGAGGTACAGAAGCATTGGTTTCTTTAGGATTTCATCGATGCTGTAGTTGAGTGATTTAAGAGTTTCAGCTGAGCTAATGAGATCTTCACGTTTAACTGTGTGAAGTTCTTGATGTTTTGTCAAGGCCGCTGCCCAATGACGGTGTGTTGAACCTGTAGAATGCTCATAGTTAAGAGAAAACTTTTTGTTGATATTAAAACACTCACCGAGAACCTTAGAGAGGTAACCAGCAGTAAGGGGCTGCTCAACGAGGTGCAGTTCATCTGTTTTAGATGAACTAAAAAATCGTGCTAGAACATTTATTTGTTTTCTGTTAAGGAGAAATATTCTTCGGTTCCATAGCATGATTTTTTTTTCTATATATTTTAGCACGCTCACAAATTACTTAAAGCAAAGTTTAGGCACTGACAGTTCTCTGCTTTGATAAGAAACAAACAGCTGGTGCAGTGTTTATAGCTAGAGTTGATGTGCGCGAGGAAATAAAATATGCCAATAGAGTTAATATTATGGCACTTGATTAGAGATCATATTGTTTGTTTTCTTGTAATTTTATCTACAATTAAGTCTTATGGATGCCATAACTGGTATTTTCGCTGGGATGATTTCAGCTGGTCCTTTCGATTTGTATTAAAGGAAAAATTAACTGCCGTTCGATATGTGAAGAGTTTACAGGTGTGTCTATCTAGAAGCAAGTGTATATGTATTGACAAATATCTTGTTTTTACCGTTGTTTCAAAGTTTTGGACCCAACCTGGTACAGTAGAAGATTGTGACAGAAGATTTGTAAAGAAAATAAGTAAAACAATCCTTGCAAGCGCTGTTGACTAATGTAGAAGCGTCGAATGTGCAGTGTATAAAGAACTTTTAAAAATTAACTTTTTTAAATAACCGACTTTGCCATTTTATTTAAAACCCATTTTGTTTAAAGCTTTTTGAAATGTTTTTTTTATTAATCTACTACAATCTCATTCGAATTCGATGTTTTCATCGATTCTGCAACTGTGTTGGGCTGACAGTTGAGTGTACATTTTTTATTCATCCAAAAAAGAAATCCACGAAAATTACGTCGGATGCGAGTATATTTCTTCTTTAAATGAAATTTTAAGTGAAAAAGTTAATTCCACTTTCTCAAAACAGATTTGTGTAACTGGCCGCGAACTGGTCTATAGGTCATTTAATAATTCCGGTTAATTTAGAATTTATTAGCCACGATTTACATTCCTTTTCAATCTGCCCGTCGTAATAAGAATCTCATTCCCATTTGAATTAACAATTTATTATTATTTGTTTATAGTTTGGTCCGTGTGTGTGCTTTTGTGCATCAATCGTAGATGAGAATACTTAAACTGGCTGCTTGATTACTCTTAAGTGATTGTAAACACATCAGTGAATAATTCTGAATCGTTTGCTTGCGACGAAGTGGTAACAGGCGCGTATAGCCTGACTAGTTCCTAATTGTAACCTTAGATAGATATCGCGTGTAGCGTTTATTAATTTCATTCAAGTAATTACTTTAGAATACATTGTGTGTGCTATTATTTGTCTCAGCAGTTAATGTACGGAACCTCAGAGATAGTGACTTTGTGGTGCATTTAGTGTTGGAGTTCTACTGCATTCTGATCGTATCGTACTACACATAGTACATATTTGGAACGTGACTGCTGACGTACGGATTTAAACATGACCACTGCAGCAACTACTCTCCGCAACGACACTCAATCCTACATGAACGAATTTCAAAATATTTTGGAAAAGGGCAAGGAACCCGATATGACTAAAGTGTACAATCCCAAAGTGGCACAGCAATTCGAGAAATACCTAGATCCAACTTCGTTAAAGCGGTATGTGCTCGGTAGTGAGAAAATGCAGAAAGTTATTGATATTTATTCAAAAGCAGAGAATCGGGAACGGTCGAGTGTTGAGCGACAAGTGAAGGCTATTCTCGATGAGATCGGCTTAGAACGTAATACGGCGATTTTGCGGTGGTGTGGCATTGCAATCACTGCAATAGGAAAACGTATTACGTCGGGAATATATGTGAACGAAAAAAACTTGAATCGTGTGAAGGACGGTCTGGGGAAAAATCCGGTTCTGTATTTGCCCAGTCATCGCAGTTACTGTGACTTTATTTTGATGTCGTACATATGTTTTCACTATGACATTGAAATACCGGGAATAGCTGCTGGAATGGGTAAGTATTGGATACGTTTCATTTTCTTAAATAATCTTATTGATTATCGCCTGCGGGTTTCGTATGAGTCGTGAGCTGACACTGATTATATCCGATGGCAATCAGCCACCTGGATTGTCCTTGGTTCCCTTCCATTCTGTCCTTCGAGGAAGCCAGCTATTCTTCAGGTCCCTACTTGATTTCTGATTTAGTAGTGATTCTCACAACTACCCACGATATTGCTTTTCTACTTCATAAAGACAATTTGACCAATAAACTTTGATCGATTCATTACAGAGTTTAACGAACGATATCATTGAGAACTCATAAATATCCCATGAACCGTTTCATTTTCAAATTTACTTAAGCTGTAGTTTAGAACTTCTTTTCCAATGTTAAAGCGCTGTTTTCTCTTATGAATGACTTAGAAATTTAAAAGTTATAAACAAAAATGTTACAGAAGCACCCATTAAAAGTGCTATCCGGTTTGCAGCAATAAAATTAACATAGACCGCACAAAGTTATTTGAACCATCAGCGGGAAGGTATAGGTATAGACTCAGTTCCCAATACTCCATGCGCATGATGTAGAAGAAACCGAAAATAACCTAAAGTTCGCTGGTTTGAACTAAGGTACCTAAAATAAACACGACGAAGTAAAACGAAAAGTATAAAGAAGTCTTTTTTATAATTCATTCGCGGTCAAGACGTTATGGATTCTCTTATGATGTTATTCACACAGCGCGAGTGTTGGTGTAGTGGTTTTTTGAAACTCAGGTGGTATTGATGTTTTTAATATCTTGACTTCGTGGGTGGTGTCCAGAATAACTGAAAATTTTTTGATATTGTTGTCATTGTCTTATAATTCGCAGTAGATTTTTCTTTCCAAATTCCTGATAGCAGTACGATCAACTCTTTGAACCATTTGAACACCATACTGCCAGTATTATGCCCATAAAGTAGACTTGACATCAACTTTTCTTTCGCAGCTGAACGGCTCCTCAGGAGACAAACTTGCAAACTTCAGCTTAAAAGCTTATCGGCTTATAAACCGATGCAAGGGCCGCTCGTCTTCCATAGCGCCTATGAAATTATCCTAATAGTACAATTTTAAAGATAGTAAGAGGCCGAATGGACCAAACAGTGCAACGGACTTCTTCCTAATTTAAGACTTGAGATTAAGTAATAATCATGTACTAACAAACGCACTAGCTTGCAACAGATTAAACTATCTGGGGTCGAATTACGGCATCAGTGATCGAGTAACTCGTCACGTAAAAACGAGCATTAATTACGTCGGAATGATCGTTTATACTGATGCCGTAATTCGACCCCTGGAGACCTAGTAGATAGACGTTTGAAACCACCATGTTCAAGTGCAATTTTTCCAATGAAAATAAAAATAAGGAACGAGGTGTTCATTGTTTGTGCATCTAGCACCACCATTATGGTTATTATGAATTGTGTGCGGTGTCTAGTAAATTCTAGAAGTTATCTTTTTTATCCTGAGTCGTAAGTTTTTGTTAGTACAGCGTTTTTTTTATCGTGCTGTTTATTCCTTTGTCTAGAATCTATCTGTCAACATACTCTACCTAGGTTGCTAAATATAAGATTTTTCCCATTAAAATTGTAGGAATCTTACTACATATTTAATCTACCTATATGCTTCTAAAAGACAAATAAACTAAAGCTACGTTTTAAACTGATTTGATTAGGAATATTGTACGTACCTACATATCTTGGTTGTGGCTTACTTCAGTAGTTGTAAAACAATAAAAATAAAACTTAAAACTAATTTGTGGTCTCCGATCATAGGTGGTGGCAATTAAAAAAAAAAATTATGACAAGGGCGATATGAAATGTGTAGTAATTATCTAGTCAATAGTCACAAAAACACTTTTATGACCTTTTTGTGAATGAAAATATTGTTTATTGATTTAATGGAAAACCATTTCCTGATTATGTAAATCATAAATAAAGTGATTTATTTATGGTTTGTAAAATTTGTAACTATCGCTTGATCGCCGTTCAAGCTAAGGATTGTCTTTAGATATCAGCATGTAGTTGATATGATATGTTGCTTCACAGAAACTGTTTAGATATAATCGAACGATAAGTAGGTACTTATGGGATATAAATGTTGTCCTGTCCCATAGGGTTTTTTATCATCCTTGTCTTTCATGTGTCCTCTCATGATCTATTGTTTTTATTTTTAGATTTCCATGCAATGTTTGGCATGGGCAAAATATTACGGAAAACTGGAGCCTTCTTCATGCGCCGGTCATTTTCAGGTGATGAACTCTACTGGGACGTGTTCCGTGAGTATATGTATGCCCTGGTGGTATCATATCACATTGGCGCAGAATTCTTTATCGAAGGTACACGTAGTAGGAATTTTAAAGCTCTTGTGCCTAAAGTCGGTTTACTATCAATGGCTTTGTTACCATTTTTCACTGGCGAAGTAACTGATATAACAATTATACCTGTAAGTGTGTCATATGAACGACTGCTCGAAGAACAACTTTTTGTCTATGAATTGCTGGGTGTGCCTAAACCAAAAGAAACTACTAAGGGATTCTTCAAAGCTCTAAAAATTATCGAACAACGTTTCGGTCGAATGTATATGGACTTTGGTGAACCAATATCGGCAAAGGAATTCTTCGGAGCCGATTTAGATCGAGTTCGACGCGCAAGTCTCGCCGGGCATCTACAGAAGATGAATAAGGACGAAGTGGTTATGGTCAAAGAACTGGCTAATGAGGTGAGTTAGTAGTTGTTTTCCACAGAAAGTTATACTAAGAAGGAATAATAATTTCAGGTTGTCTACCAGCAGCAAAAAGGGGTAGTTTTAACTACATTTAACTTGGTGGCTCTGTTTTATATGTATTATTTAAATTGTGAACGTCCGGTTAATATAGATGAACTCTCTAGAGGTGTGCTTTTATTGAAATCATTATTCGAGGGACTTGGTGCCCATGTGGCCACCAATGACAACCGCATCAAGTCAGAGATTATAAAGACTGTTGAAATTCATTCTAATGTCGTAACATTCCATAAGGCGAACTTGAAACTGACACCGTCCACCCCTGTGGATATGAAAAACATTGAAGACAAACGACTCAAAGGTCATGCACTGTCTCAACACACTATGACTATTGCAGTACCTTCCTTACATATACAACTCTACATAAATCCTTGTATGTTCTGGTTGGCTAAGCCATCATTTGTGGTTTTAGCTGCAAAGAAATTGAGCACGCAGGGTTACCGAGGTCCCTTAACAGTGGAGCAGTTAGAGAAGGAACTTTCTGAATTGTGTAACATATTTAGTAATGAATTTCTTATTGAATCAAGAACAAAAGAAAATGTAAGTTAGCATAATAAAGAAAGCTAATGTACGGTTCAAAAATGTATATTTTGTTTTGCAGGGACTTTTGCAGACACTTAGTGTCTTAACAAACGTTGGAGTATTTGAGAGCATGGAACTCACATCGAATGATACATCCTGTCTACTTCTCAGTGCGATAGCACCATTCCTTTGCATATATTATCAACTAGCTGTGACTATTATCGAAGTGAGTACAAAAGGGTGAAACCGTATTGAATTTATGTGTGTTATATTTTTCACATACAATTGAACATTTCTTTCTTTTCAGCTCCCCTCTGATGAGTTTACCATGAAAGAAGCCCAAGTACAAACACAAAAACGTATTGAAGAACTTCTAATGTCGAAGAGTGAACAATTTGTTCATCCTTATTGTTTAGCTTTGGATAATTTAACTGTTGCTCTTCAGTCTTTTGCACAAGGAGGTTATATCGCAAAAACAAAAGACGCTACAACCTTCTGTAAAGTTTCAGAAAATCTCAACGAGCTAAGGACTACTTTACGGAGTTATTGTGAGCTGTTACCATTTACAAGACTGTACGAAGATAATCTCGACAGATTACCATCTAAATTGTAGTACAATCGGAAGAAGGTGATTGCGCGGTTACCTGCATACATCTCAATTATGTTTGGTGTGTGTTCGTTTGTGTTTTCCAATCGAATTAGACTACTCGTGGTTCAATTACCTTCTAGATTAACTTGTTTTTGGCTAACAAAGCTCCTTTGAGAGCGAGTGGACAAATGGTTTTAGCATGTATTCCTTTGTATTATGGCCATAGCCGGTGATTTGTATGTTCATCGGTTTATATAAATATCTTTAAAGATAATGGAATTAATTTTAACGGATAATCGATTCTATGGTGTTTTATTTCTTTTTGATAAGATAAGGGAATGACCGATATTTGAAATCGGTTCATTTAGGGTAAGTCTGAAGATTTGAATGATTGTTTTTTTGCGATGCAGGTGGTCGCCTAGAATAAGCGAAATCATTGATATGATTTGTTTTGTTAGCTATAAGATACGATATCGCGCTGCCTGAACGAATGCCAGACAAATCTTATCTTGAAAAACTTATTTGCTAGTCGTTAGGTAATAAGAGCAAAAACGAAATTTTTTCTAGCATAGTATTAGAGAGATCTGTGATAAACACACTCACAAATTACTTAATTTAATATCATTAAATAATGCCCTTGTCACTTAATTATCGTTATTGCAATCAGTTGGTGCTCCTAAACACTCATCATTCATCACAGACTGTCCGCTGTTCGAAAACCTTTACATTTTTATAATCCCTCGGAGTTGACAGCAGCGTACCAATCTTTACCACTTAGTTGTATCTTCTCATCATTCTGTTTGTTTGGCTAACCTTTATATCACAAGGTTCCAGCTACATACATTCTTTAAATCAAATTTCAGAATTTTTCGATCCATCTTTCATAACCTGGGCCCTGGGCCCCTACTCTGTATTGCGATTCGAAAGTTCGGATCGTTCGAAAGCGCAAGTTTTGTATGCGCAATTTGAAACGCAATTTATAAAATCCATACAAAGTTTCCGCTTTCGAACTTTAGAATCGCAATACCGAGTAGGGGCCTTGCTCGTGCTTACCAAAGATTGTAAATATCTTACAAAAAATCGAGCATTCTATAATTATAATTAAAAATACCAGGACGTTTAAAATAACATGATTCCAGATTTCCAGATTGTTGGCATTTTCTATTTCTTCTCAAAGACAGGTAAGAGTTATTGGAGGGAAGAAAATTTGAATGCAGTTGTGTGCTCTTAAAGATTTTGTGCATTTTTCGTAACTTGTGTGCTTCAGGAGCAAGGAGGGATCAGGAATGAGTAGATGCCTTCAAGCGCCAATGGGTGATGCGGTGGCGTTGCCGAAGTTGTCTGTGTAGCAGCTTGCAGTTAATCAAGCTCATTGCAGTTGAGTAGAAAGTTGGTTTTTGAGTGGCACAAGATTGGGTCACCCGTATAACCAAAACTACTACATCCATTCTGCGGAAATTGTCTGTAATAGAATGAATCGTGTTGGTTAAGTTATAATATAATAATTTATTATTACAAATACAATGTTACATTAAACACTAGACTATACACTCAAATAGAATTGACTCCATTTTTAGCCAACTCCTCCCAGTTGCTGCCTTTAAAAAATGAATGTGCACATATTTGATCGTAATCAAATCTTGACTCCGCTGTAACTTGTAACAATCCCTCGAGTAGATCGACAGCTTCATTGGATATTTCCACATGTGGATACTGTATTGCACTATACAGATCTATGTTACCAGGATGACATAGTTTGAAAGACTAAAAAGCAAAACGAAAAAGCAAACAAATAATTTAAAATATTTGAAAAATTTAATTTTAATACTCACCACACCCAACAACAATTGAAATAATACTACACCGCAGCTCCACCAGTCTGACTTCGTAGTCAACGGTCGTTCGGGAGCAACAAAGTGCCCAGTTAAAGCCTTTTGATTGCAAACCATCTGAACACCATCGTTAATACCTTCATTTTGGTAGAAGTAGGACAGCAGCAATTGACCCTTGGAACCTAGGAGTAGATTGTCTGCATAGAGGTCTCTAAAAAGAAAAAAATGTTCTCATATCAAATAGAAAACCTTCAAAATCTTCTAACGTACCCTAAAATCACACCTTTGGAATGTAAAGCGTGCACAGCTGTAACTAATTCCCTTGCCCATTGCTTTACACTGGCTTCTGGAAGAGACTGCTTTTTCTTCGGCGATTTTGGAAATTTTGATGGAGTCAGTGGCAGAGGATTGGCAGTCTTGACAGTTAACAAATCCTCCGACTTTGTTTCGACCTCTTTCAGAGTGTTGGACACAGACTCGATGAGTTTCTGCGAGTAAACAACAATTTCGGCAAAATCCATGTTTTCAGTTGGAATATCACCGAGTTCAACGAATCCAGAATCATGGGTGGATGACTTGGCTATATCCTCTAGACCTATACTTTTATCAGGATCAACTTCGGTGAAGATTTCATTTAGTGATACAGTCTTCACAGATGTTGGCGTGTAAGTTTTAACGTAGTCAAAAAGTTTTCCACCCTTTGCTTGTTGGAGTAAAAGGAAGATTTTCTGTTCCGATTGGAAAAATGCCATTAAATTGACCATATAGGGAACACCCTGCGGTAGGAATACTGATTGTGCTGGTGAATTACTTGATGGTTTTTCGATGCCTTTCATTACGAAGACAGTTTTGTCGGTGACGTTTTGTACAAGCATAACAGTGTCGATAATTCGAAGAACTTTATACTTAGCTAGATGATTCCATGGACGTTCCAAGTATAAGGAAATAGTCTTCGAATCTGGATTATCAGTCATATCGATTGAGAGTTGGAAGTTATTCTGTGAGAATGAGAGAAGAGGCATTATTTTGTGGAGTAAGACTAGACTTCTGTTGTGAAGAGATTAGAAATTCAAAACTAGTGGGAGAACGTGAGAAAATTACACGTTCACCTATACGTCCTTTGTGACGTAATTTCTCTTCAACCCTGACGATAACTTACGTTGAAGACAACCAGATTTGAAATGCTAACACGTACATATGTACTCATGTATTCTTCAACGTGTTTTAGTAATTATTTTTGACAGTAATACAGGGCTTGGGAATATTTAACTTACTTTGCTATTATCCTCCCGATCCTGCAGAAATTTTTCAAATATATCCTCTGCTCTGGCCATGTATTTGTTAACTTTGGCTTTGGCAATGAACTTGCGCTCATCATTACAGTCATCTATGATTTTGGAAAATACTATGTAGAAGATTGCAGGGTGCACATTTTTTCTAACCCACCTTTAGCGCCAGACAACAGTGCATCAACGCCCTTCTTGTATCCTTTATACGCCTCTTCGTACTCCATATTAACCTCAGCCTGTACGGCCCGGCTAAACTCTAACGCTGCTTCATATATATAATCATTATCCTCGCCCTCAAACGAAACCATAGGTGTAAGAATCTTTGAATAATCTTTCACACCTTCCTTAGGTTGATCTTTGCTACTCTCAATCGCATCTTGCACAATCTCCTTCTTTGGTAGAATAATCTCTTCCACAAACGACTGCACAAGTGTTTTATCTTTCTTTGGGTCAACCAAGCTAAGATTATCGTCATATTGAATGTCGAGGTTATCACAGATTGCCTCTATGTTGCCTTTTGCATTATATTCGAGATGGCGTGGAGAATTTTCCGCTGAATGACCATCATCAAAGAAATGCATAAATGCATGAGATTTATACAAAGCTGGATGTTGTGCCACAAAGTCCAGCAATTTTAAAATGTACTCCTTTCTGGTCTGGATGACTTTTGCATCGAATCGCTTAAAGTAGCTGTGGTCAGAAGGTTCTGGTACTACACCGTTGAGGTGCATTGTTTTATGACGACGAGATATTTCACGGTGAAGTCGTTTTACGTCGTGAAATCTCTTCCATACTGTGATGCAAGTAAGTGCTTCCGGGACAGAACGCGGAAAGACCTGCAAAGCATAAAAGAATCCACTTGGACATCTGGTGCGGAAAAATTGGAAAATTATGCACTTACAATTGAGGTAATCTTGTAGATGGTGTACCCTTTTTTGTGGGTTATTGTGTCGGTAACAGTGAAGCTATGGATCCAACCACCTAAATTTTGTGTCATTTTTGTGACAAATATTTACATGTTTTGAAGAAAGACGAAGTTTGTTGTGTAAATATCGGAAAATAAAATGGAAAATTTCGAAATCTTTGTCACTGACAGTTCAACGGTGACATTTAAAAGATCCATTCACAATGGTCTCAAATGGTTTTATGATAGCAGGATTGCATTTTATTTTAACCCGAAAAGCCTCCACCGAAAATGGATATAGGGCAGCGAGAGCATAAAAAATGAGATTTCTTTTGAAAAGATTTTGGGAGTTGGAATACATAAGAATTCTTTTCTAGGCCGAAGACTACACAAGATCATAAAAGTTGTTGAGGAGAGCAATGCATCTGTAATTGACACTGGTTAAAGGTACTTATCAATCAGCAACTGTTTTGTATAGTTAAAATTGTTAAAATAAATGTTTTTATAAAGACAATAAACCGATCATATAGAAAAGATCGTTTTTCAAAGCGGAATTCGTTTCTTCTGAACTGGCTGAAGTTAAATGCATTAATTTTAATTTAATTTTAAATAATTTCTGCATTTCTTCTCTGAACGTGTTTAATTTATTCCACAAGTGTCAACTGTCAACTAAGAGAAATGTCAAACAATTTAATTGTTAGTTTTTTTTTTAACACATGGCTACATAATCTATTTTCCCAGTTCTTTCCTTTGCATAATCGTCACAAGTCTTTAGCATGAATGATATAAATCGCCTTAAGGATCAACAGAGAAAAGCCCATCCTGGATTTGACTCGTATTTAGAGTGTATGACAAGATCTCTCTTCAACGGCTTGGCAACGTTTTGTTTGGGTACAAAGTAGCAATTACTTTGTTTTAACAAATTACATAACTTTCTTTTTGTGTTTGTAGGGTTTTCGGGATTATATTTTGCACAAAGAATTGTGCAATCGAAGCTTGCATATCGAAATCAGTGGAATATATTACTTTCATCACTTGGTGCCACAGCTCTTTCATATAAAATCACCAAAGATCGGACGAAGGGATGTCAAGAGGCTTGGTTGGCTGCAGAGGATAAGAATATTAAATAAATTATAAGCACCCAATCATGCTAAACAGAAGAGTTTTAGGTTTGAGTGTCCAAATACTCAGGCAAACATGGTCACCGTCAGTGGGGAGTAGTGTTTTTGCGATACGTTCTAAGTATACACAGTTCACGGGTGTTAAAGGCATTCGCAATCGAAAGAGCATGTTTGAATCGAATAAAAACTATGAGGACGATGAATTAGAGAGCGAGCGAACAATCACAGATCGCGGATTGAACCTCGAAGACAAAGACTATGAAGAGGTAGCAAGTACAGCGATGAACCTTTTACGCGATCACAACATAGAACAGAATATTTTTGTTCTACAGCCGTACATCAAATGGGGCTCAAAAAAGTCAGCTGTTAGTCCTGACTTACAGCTGAAAGAAGCCGAATCTCTAGTGCACTCGCTGCCGAATTGGAATGTTCAGCTGAGTATGAAGGTGCCACTGGAGTCTTTAGAAAAGCGCACTCTCTTTGGTTCTGGCAAGCTAGAAGAATTGAAAAAAGTAGTTAACAGAGCTCGTTCGGGCACGAAGCCACTTACTAGCCTTTTCATCAGTAAGGGGACACTTAGCTTTGCTCAAAAGCGTGCCCTCGAAGCTGAGTTCGGGATTCCCATTCTTGATCGCTATTCAGTAGTGATACAAATTCTCCGGTTGCATGCAACGACAGCCGAAGCAAAGCTCCAAGTGGCAATGGCAGAAATTCCCTACATTTGGGGACAGATGAAGGATGCCAATGTGTCCATTTCGCGTAAGCAGGGGTATTCCCTTTCGGACATTCAGAGAGAAATGTTGAAGACACGTGAGCGCAAGCTAAAATACGAGCTGGACAGTATTAGAGCGCATAGAAAACTCATACGAAGCAAAAGGAAGCAGAAGAATTACCCAATAATAGCAGTAGTGGGCTACACGAATGCTGGCAAGACTGCTCTAATCAAAGCGTTGACCAATGAGCAAACAATGCAGCCACGAGATCAACTATTTGCCACTTTGGATGTGACAGCACACGCTGGCATGTTGCCATGTAATCTCGAAGTCATCTACATGGACACAGTGGGATTTATGTCGGATCTGCCGACGGGATTGATTGAGTGCTTTATTGCTACATTGGAGGATGCTATGATGGCGGTAATTATGAAGGTTTTATCATTGCGAGGCACTCTTGACATTCTTTTTAATTTAGGACGTAATCATCCACGTTCAGGATTTGTCCCATGACAGCTGGATGGAGCAACGACTTCACGTGGAGAAAACATTGAAATCTTTGACGGCTAATCTATCACACATAGACAATTTGCAACTTCCGCCAATTATAAACGTTGGTAGCAAAATTGATCTTGTTTCGACTATAGCAGAGGATGTCATCGATGATTTGAAGTTAGTTTCTGCAAAGACGTTCAAAGGGATCCAAGACTTAGTTCAAGATGTCGAAAAGAAAGTATTGGAGGCCACCGGACGAAAGAAGATTACAATGAGGGTGAAGAATGGTGGTGCCGAGACACCGTGGTTATACAAAAATGCCGCTGTTGTCCGAACGAGAGCAGATCCAAACGATGATGAGTGTATTCTTATCGAGGTGATTATAACGGACAGCAAAATGCAGCAGTTCAAACATTATTTCTGTAAAAAATGATTAATTGGTGCGGGCTAATAAATAGATTCTTCCTAAACGAGATTTTCTGTATCGCTTATTTATTTGGTGATTCAATGAGGTAATCGAACCAAAAGGTGCCCTTTTCGGCTTAGATTTTGTTGTCACGTTTGATATTTGGATATTGCTTCACTATGAAAACAAAATGAGATGTTATATGTTTAGTAAAACGCATCTGTTTCACTTAAGAGGCAAGACTGTCGGTTAGTACCTGCTATCGCCAGAATATCAGAAATGAAATAAGAATATAACATAGGTAGGTCGGATTGATAAAGTAGTTTTTTTCTTCTTAAAATGAGTATACGTAAAAGGGAATACAAGTGCATTTGATTAACAGTTTTGTTAGAAAAACTTGGGATTCAAAGGGTTGTAGGTGTCAGTGCCGTAGATAAGGAATGGCCAAAGGGACGGCTCTCAGGGGCCCAAAACTGGGCGCCAATCAGACTCGAAATATTAAGTGCTATCAGTATCAAGTACAGAAGACCAACGTAAATCCTGTTAACAAGCCATCGGTAACGCCGCCTCTGATATGCTGGATTTTACCCGTTCGATGGGAAGACATAAAGAACCTTAGCAATGCACTCAAAGTGTCTTCAGTCATTAACTCTTTCGCACCCTATAAATCACCCGGCAAAGATGAGATACTTTCTGTTTTTAATTATCAAAGAGCTTCCAGCAATATCAAAATCAGGGTAATAGTCGATGAGCTCTTGATATATGTACTACAAGAACAACCCAGTAAACACTGCAACTCCGAGACAGCGTCAAGTAACTGGGCATTATAATTGACGGGAAATTAACCCGTAGAAATAATCTAAAAGAAAGAGTAACGAAAGCTAAACGAGCACAGCAGGTCCATTCGATATCGAAAAGTGTCATGTTATATGATGTATAGTGGGCAGAAATATATAAAAAGTATATATACAAGAAACTTTATGCTAAAATCTATAACATATGGGAATTACAGGACTACAAACTTCAACCTTGGCCATTGAAATGATATTATTGTGTGTGAAACTCTTTTTAAATAGTTATTTCCTCCATGGTTTTAATAATGAATTTTTATAATCTCTGTCGCTTGGATGATGAAAGTGTCCGTTGCTTGAAATTCGGTACAATCGACCCTGAACGGTTGATATCTAGAGTCTATTGAAAGAAATCCACTCCTGTGACTCTTCCATCAACAGAATTAAGTGAACTAAAAGGATGGAAAAAAAAAAGTTTATAAAATAATTTTATTTATATTTTTTCTATAACTGTACATACATCCAATATCACTATACATATTTTAAAATATTTTAAATAAAAAAAAAAAATTGTTATAATGAGGATAAGAAAAAAACTTAAGAACAAATTCATTTAAATAAAAAAAAAAAAAAACATTACAAAATGCATAATTCCAACTTAACGAAATATTTATATATAACGATAATTTAACACTTACTAACATTAAATTAAAAAAAAATCTTAGTCTACTATTACTGTCACAAGTCACAGCAGTTCATATGGGCATAGCTTTACAAAATATTTTATTATATAATTTAATATGTATATTTGAACAATTAAAAAAGCATTTTCACAAAAGAAACTTGCTAATCTAACTTAGGCACATTTGGAATGCATGTATGTATTTTGTTTATTCTCTTTTATTTTATTTACAATCAACAAGAGTTTAACTTAATTTATATTCAAAACACATCAACGTAATGAAACTAAATAGAAAACTTAAAAATAAAAAAAAACTGAAAATAAGAAAGTTACACAAGAACTTAAACGATACTTTTTGGCAAGACGACGATTTCGTTGTTCAACATAGAGAAAGTTGTTCCTCTTATCTGTTTCGATTTTTTTTTTCTTATTTATATAATTCTACGAGACTAAACTTAAGAGAAAAAAAAAAAAAATTAAACTCAAACCTAAAATAATCCTGCAAATTGGTGTGCTACACTGAGAATGGAAAAAAAACCGTCTTGATACACTTCAAACTCCAACCAAACCTTAGCATGAATGGATGAAAATGAAACGGAACTGAACGAAAGGAATTAAAAAAAAAAAAAAAAAAGAAAAGAAAAGAACCCCACCGACAAAGTACATTATGTGTGTCAGTTTTCTTTCTAAACGAAACAAGGGCGACCCCATGATCATGGCCTCGTGGGGGTGTTAGAGATGATAAATGAGGGCGCCAATAATGAGCAGACCTTCTACGTTTGTTATTTCCTTGAAAACTTGTTGGGGTAAAAACTGGCAGTCTGTAACGCCCAGAACATGTTTGAAACTTTAGTTGACCTCCCATATCCAATAGACTTTCCATTTATTAACTAAGGCGGAGTGCTGCCAAATACATATGAATACTTTTATATGCTTCAGTTTCGACTCACAAAAGTCAGGGAATGGTAAAGTAAATTACCACGAAAACGGCTTGATTTTACGAACTAAAGCAGCAACATTGTCTGATTGCCTGGTGGACTGCTCGAGACAAATAAGCACAGACAATATGTAGGTACATACTTGCAATTCCAGAAACTCAGTGATATGTTCCATGCTGGTGAACAACTCCAGAAGTAGCACTAAAAACAGTGCCTTTGAACATCTATACGGTAAGCTAATAGCCTTAAAAAGTAAGATTTTGATTAGAAAACCTAGTCATTGGAGGTTTTGTTCAGAATTGGTAAGATTATAATCCAAGGATACGTATTACCAGGGAAGACTCTTGCTTCTGCATTCTTTTTTATGACAAATTATATTCTCGGGGATTTGTCATTGCCTGCTTAGAGGTTTCGTTTTTTTTTTTTTTTTGCTGATTCAAACCTATGTCAACTTGCTTAGTAGTCCAACGCACTAACCACTGAGGCATGACGAAAAGGATTTACATTGCTTAAAATTTGAGATGGGTACTGGCGTGAGCATGATTAATTTCTACCTCCAATTAACCTATCTTTTCGGTCACAGAAACATTGCAACGTTTTTCCAGTAGAAGTCGCTTAAAATCGCTAAGCTTTGCTTAAACAGATTTCTTTCAACAAGCCTCTAGAGTCTAGACGACCCTCCGAAGATAGAAATTCTTCTTGGGGGCTTTCCTCTGAGATTTGGCTAATACAGATGTCAGCAATGTCTATTGTTTTATTAGAAATCATATCTGTTGCAGTGCATGGGTATTATGTATTGCAATGAGCTTCAATGTGCTTAAAATAAATGCATGTGGTTAGCTAATTTCAATTTTAAGTTTCTGCATTATTTGAAGCAAATTTGTTCGCCCTATTTTGTTTTAAAAGGCACTCACAACTTAAAATCCTGCACTGAAATAGGGTCTTTATAATTGAATTAGATATGTACACCCTTTTCGGAATCGGGGGTGAAAAATACTAAGAAAAGGAGCACGAGATGAAAGAAAGCTTTGGTTATCTTTTTCTTGCTTCACTAAAGGTTAAGTATTTCTTTCGCGAAATCTTTTGACCACGAATCATGTGTATCATCTAAACATCTCAACTTTAGGCTTTATATCAAATTCGGATTGAAAAAAAAAGAGCCCAATATATAGAAAGTTCCCTGAACTACGCCACCTGCTTAAAGTTTATTTACACCATATGTGAGCAAGTAAAGGCAACCCAACTGTACCTTTATTTTTTAAAATTTGTTCACCCTCATTTCTTTGATTTTGCTTCCGGGATAATGGTAGGTACAAGTTTTAGTTTTTTTTTTTTTTTTTTTAAAGACAACGGAAGAGGAAGCTCTAACGAAACGAGGGATTAAAACTCCTGCCAGTAATATACATAGAACAGAAGAAAAAAAAAAATATCAAAGTAAAGCGTAGTAAGAAGGATACAACTTTGCCTGCAATTAGCACAGAAAACATACATACACAAACATGCTAGGCTTCGCGTGAATACCGCTGAAAAAATAGGGGCACTTCCATGGCAACCCTTGCTCCATCAGCGACAAACAAATGAACAGAGTAAAAACATTGAAATAATCCGGCAACTAAAGGTACACACCAACAACATTAATAAAATAAAAAAATATGACGAGAATATTCTTTTAATAGGTCTTAAGAATGCACTTATCCGAAACGCACCCACAAACAGGCACACTCCTCTCTAAGGCAGGAAGTGGCAGTAAGGACTGTTCTTAAAATTTAGCCAGCTTACCGATGGAGTATGGTAGTCACTGTGTTGCTCTTGTTTTCCTTTTTTCTTTTGTTCAGTTTTCTTTTATTTTTTTCTGCCAGTCTTGCACAGTTTGTCAGATGATCCTTTAAGCTTATTAAGCAGCAGTCTCAGGAATTAGGAGAGACATCAAAAAGACTCCAGGATAGCTGGGTGGGGTTTTTTTTTTTGCTTTTTTTCATGTGGCTTTGATGGGAGTTTTTCCATTCCGTCTCTCTGTATGTGTGTTGTGGTTTATGCATTTTTTATTGTGTTGTGAGATGTAATCTCTGTCATAATTGTGACAGACAGAGGGATTCTGGTGGCAGAATTGTGCAGATGTGAATTTTTTTTTTTTTTTTTATTGGTTGTCGCGTGGAAGTGTGATTTACTCTGTGTGACATGACATTTGAATGGAGTTTAGGCAAAGTTTTGATATTTACGAAGGATTTAGTGTATGCAGAGTGTTATTTCGGGTAAATGTCCGAAAAGCGGATACATATAGGATCGCGAATATATCCACCTGGAAAACTCGGATGAAAGTTGTACTTAAAATGTTGACTTGTCAGTGCAATGAGAAAGATAGCAATATGTCGCATATTTACTGAAGGTCTTATGCTCTAAAGCGCGATATTGCTTTTAATGACGTTCCCAATGCAAATCGTTTGGATAAGTTTAGTAAAATTACGTTATCGAGCAAAGAAAAATGGAAGATGGAAGTTGTAAATAGACTAGAAAAGTTACCCGGCTAATTTGTGTCCCAAAATAAACCTTCATTTCTCAAACATTATTTTGTTCCTATTTTCAGTTTTTCAAAGTTTTAATACGTCTAGTAGAATAGAATACAAATGTTTCTAAACAAAGTTATCGTGTTTCAAATCAATTTATTTCTTTTGACATCTAATTTTACAGACGTCCAGTTCACACCTGAGGTCTTTCGTTTCAAATCTCATCCATATCCGACATTAAAGTTCATTTGACAAGAGTATATCAGTGTTTTTGTCTTTACTTCACATCCAGTATATATTGTACACACCATGAAGGAAATAAAAGGGATAAACGGAAACGGAAACGGAGATTTAAAGGTGTAATCCAAAGTGGTAGGTAACACATTTCGAACAAAATAATTCAATAGAAATGATTTGATTGAAATCTCCTTTTTCTGTTTCAATTTCCGTGCCCCTTTGCATTGGTCCTCCAAGTTCAGGTAAAATTTGATTTACAAATCGATTCCACGTGAGTGAAAGTTTAAATTACATACCTACATATGTATATGAATCTAACTTACAATTACAAATACCGTTGACTCGCACTCTCTCTCTCTCATTCTCTCTTTTGCTCCATTCCATTTCATTCCACATTCAGAATTTAATAATAGAAATGCTCTCCGCCCACTCTTTGTGTTGGCGCTGTTGTTGTTACTGCTGCTGCTGCTACTGTTGTTGTTACTGATGATCGCCGCAGGCGACCAACCCCTCCACTACGTATACCACCAGCAGTAGTAAAACCAACGCCAGCAATCATAGCTTTCTTTCTTCGGCAGAGCATCTCTTTCAATGCAGAAAAGGGGGCAGCACATAACTATGGGTGACAGTGCTGGAGTCCTCGCTCTTAATTACCGTTGACATAGCATCGGTGGGATCATCGTTGGCCGTCGCACCGGCAGCATTGGCTGGATGACATCCCGATGGGGGTCCTTGTTGTTGATGCTGGGATGATGATTGCGATTGTTGCGGTTGGTGTGATGATGGTGGCGGTGGTGCACCACCACCACCGACAAAGTGAGTTTGTTGGTGTTGCTGCTTAAGGTCCTGGTGCTGCTGCTGCTGTTGCTGTTGCTGCTGGTGTTGTGGATCCAAATGACAACTACCAGGGTATTTAGCTGACTCGTCTAAACTGCTAATTGAATGTACGTACTTTGGTTCATCTAGATACTTTCCATTCTGTTGCTGTTGATGGGATACACTGCAAGAAGAAACCCAGATATAGAGATTGTGTGAGAAAGTAATAGAGAATTTAAAAGATGAGCTAACAGACAATAAAGCTTGGTATGGGGTCGAAAAGAGGATTATGGGACGACGGACGGGGAAGATGATTACTAATTAGCATCGGGAGTAGAGAGATTTAATTATCATTTGTCCACAGTCTTTTGTGAAAAGAAGGTTGGAGGGTGACATCTATTGCTGAACTGACGAATGAATGTAGGTGTATTGTGTACAGTCAAGCTGTGGGTTAATCTTCCCAGCACTCGAGCAACTTAATTAATTTGTTAAAGTAAAGAGACAGAGAGAGAAAAAATATGAAGAAGAAAATGACGACAGCAAAAGGGTTACTGAGTAAACTTTCGAGACATCATACATTTTCTTTGAAAAGTTCTAGGTACGAACTTAAAGTTACGGTCTTAATGATCCTTTGGAGTGGTTTCTAGGAAATGATAAATTATAATTTTGTGATGAAAATTATGAACAAGTTTTGCGAACTAACCGCTGTCATTTTAAAGTTCCAGTAATGACTAATCGCTTCATTACGTTCTCTAAGGGAAACTTCTTGAGAAATGATGTGTTTTGTAGGCTTTGACTTAAGAAATTTGTTACTCATTCAGACAATTTCATGATTTAAGTTTGTACGAACCACTTATTTTCGATTACAAGATACAATTAGGAATAATTTAATCCGAAAGTTTCTGAAAAGCATTCGTGTAGTAAGAACACTTTTGCAAAATCGCTATCACGCAGAATATCAATTCATTTCTTCTCTAGTGAAGATGCTGTACAAGAACATGGAAACTGTCAAATGAATTACAGGGTGCTGATTCTGACGTTTATTTAACGAAAGCTTTGAATTGATGTTTAAAAATGTTTTTGTAAAAAATTATTCGGAGAGTGTTGAACGCTTTCGTCCAATTCACAGGATAGGAAATTATCTCGCCTCCTTTGATTATGGAGGACTGAAATCAGTCCTGCTTTAAAGTATGACACAGAAACGGGACTTAGTAAAAGTGTTCGAGTGTTACGTTCTATGGTAAGAAGAATGGTGACAGGGAACAAATTTCCTACCGAAATAAATCTACGGTTCTCATCACTCCATACCAACGATGATTGAAAAAAAAAGACTTCCTATCAATAGCACATTACTCTTACTCACCTCTCACTCAAGTGTCCACCGTCGTCCAGCGTGCCGTAGCTCTCCACAACCTTATGATGTACCACACTACCATCATCGCCAGCCATCTCTATCCGTGGTGGACTGCCATACTCGAAATGCTGCCGCGAAACGGGAAACAATTGACTCTCATGCACGTAAGTTCCATACTGTCCAGTGCTGAATGTACCATAAGGACTTGCCGCTGGTGATAGCAAATTGAAATGCGGACCCAATTCATACGGTGGCTGATAGCTGGTCCAACTGTCAACACTACCTGGTGGCGTTACCGTCGTCGTTTGCGGGAATGTCGCAAATGGTGGTCCCAATGTCGACGTACCACTCAATGATCCCGTCGATGGACTGCTGGTATTAATGTAGCCCGTCTTTCGTGGTGGCTCACGCTTTCGCCATTTCGCACGACGATTCTGAAACCATACCTGCACACGGGATTCGCTCAAATTCAATTTCAATGCTAATTCCTCGCGTGCGAACACATCCGGATATGGGGCACGTTCGAATGCACGTTCCAGCTCCTCGAGTTGGTATGCCGTAAAGGTGGTCCTGTGAAAAGAAAACAAGAAATGGTGCAAATTAAATGGAAATGTCCTCACCAAATTGACATATATCAATTATTGATGGCGAATCAATAAGAAAAAAAAGGATCGAAAATCCTCAACATTCATTAAGTTTAAAAAAAAATTCGCTCGGTGTGTGTGCGGATATGCATGCACTGAAAGGACAACAAAGATGATGTCATTCCTTGAACAACGTCCGTACATGTGCGCCCACCACGGCTACACGCAGGTTTAAATTAAATTTTACAAAATGTATTTACACATTCCCTTGGTCTGCAGAATACACAGCGGCGAACAGGATATGCAGCAGAAGGACGAACCAGAGTCAACCCAGCGAACATCGGGACAACCCTCCTTTGTGTATATTAATGGTTTTTCGGTTGCAAACATAATGTATTGGTAAGTAATTGGGTTTTAATATTTTAAAACAGTAACGTTGCAATCCGTTGTGCAAGGAAGGACATATGCCAATCAGTTGATGCCCAGCACGAGGTCATAATTAATTAGTGATTTATTCAATCCACGATCAAGGATGAAACAATGTGTACGTTGTATCTAAGTGAAAAAATTAACAATGTCTAGGACCACATTTTTACAGAAGTCCTCTTCAATCCAAAATCATAAACGGAGTCAGAAATATGCGCATTGAAATCGTATCCCTAGGTCGTCGACAGGTTACAAAAAATATATCAGGAACCTAAAAAGTTTTTAGACAATCCTACAGATTAAAACCCAAACAAAAGCGTGTATTGCCGAGAAGGGGAGGGGGGAGGGAAAAACTTGAAAAAGTTGTTAACAACATTTTTGCCCATTTATATGGGATCCTGCAGAGTGTTGTCGTTGTTGTTGATGGCATTTGGTGTCCCTCAGGCGTGGTAGGTAACGTGCGTCCCTAAATTTACTTGATGTGCATGGGTATAGTATGGATGACCTACTTGCTGCCAAATCGTGTGTGGTTGAGCAAACGGAATAGGGAATGAACAAGGATCTAGCACATGTGATTGTGTATTATTTAAATTTGACATTTTGTTTTGAGTTTTTCTTTTTTTCTTTTTTTTTGGGACTTTTTGTGGGAAGGGAAGGCTTTTGTTGGTTTCACAAATTACAACTAATGAGGAAATTAAATTAAAAGTTGTTTATGTGTATGGAAACTGCTTCTTAAGAAGAGGGTGAGGAACATGATTCACGCGAGAACTCAGAAATGAAATCAACCAAAGTTTCTTAGTGACTGAAGTTGGACGGCGTTTCGCAAATATTAGGGTGACAGAAGAGGCTTGCAGGTTGAGGGCAAAGTCCGAAGCTGCTTCTTAACCGCAAGGGTTTCGATGAAATATATATCATTACTTTCCATAGTTATTTATGAGAGCTTACTTAAGCCTGCGGTGTCATATAAGGCTTGGAAAAGTTCAGCATCAGGAAACCTGGGTTAAGTTCCACTACAAGTCGCTGAGTGGAAAAATATCGTAGACGAACCTTTGTTTAGTTGATTTTTTTAAACATCCATGGCAGTCCAAGTCTTTAGCAGTGTGGTCATTGTGTGCAGTGTGCGTTGGATTGCTAAGCATGCTGACACAGGCTTGACACTCAACAGAAGAAATCAAATGTTTATTCGTAGCACCACCCTTTGGCAGGAAATGCAAACTGAAATTGCTCCCATTAATCATCTTATTACGCCCTTTTGTAGATCTGGAATGCCATACTTAAAGCAAATAATGGACACAGTGTTAGCCTCCAAAAAAGGGTGAACAACCTGGCGAGGCAGGGGTCAGCCTCTATAGGTCTGGACCCATTCGCTGTTTTACATAGGTAGTAATTAAAAAGACTACCAGCTGCACCAAGATGGATATTCTAAGCATAAAAAACTTCAAGCACCTATACTACTATCCAAAAGATGACACCTGCAAATTGTGTCTAAAAGACGAAGAGTCAGCTGCTCCTATACTGTGTGAGTGTTCAGCACTGGCTGGCTCACTTATTAAGCAAACGAGAATGTGGTTGTAGAATTCGTATAACTCATTACATTTAAGCCAAATGATTGTATTTATGTGGCGACCAGTAGGGACTATAGATTCGTATGACCTGTCACTCAGTCCCCTCACCATAATATTTTTATTTAAAACGCTTACATACATATGTTCCTGGTTTAGATCATCCACAACCATTATTCGATTCGATTCGTCAATTTGAAATATTTTCATTAATTTGTAAAAGCTTTTCGAATCACCTCCTAAACAGTTTACAGCCTTGTTGACCCTCATTTCATGGCTCATTTCCTCGATTTTATATTCTCTTTTTGTAAAACTTTCCACTTTTCAATTGTATTAGACCGTCCATTCGTCTTTGTGCGTAAAAATCTAATTTATGGACCAATTGTGACGGAAGAAAATCCTTTTACAATCCACTTCCGTTTGGATTCTGTCGCTCCTTCACTGACTCTTTCACAATAAACACTGAATACTTGTAAAAGTTCAGCTCATTTAAATCCGTTTTTTTTTTTTGTTTTTTTGTTTTGTTACTTCTTCTTCGTCTCTTGGCAGTGTCGTCTTATTTATTTCTTTTTTCCTTTGTGTGCGAAAAAAGTTATCGACAACTCAATCAAAGAACACCATTGACTTCCTCACTTTCTTTCAACCAAACATAGAAATATGTATATACAACCGGAAGTAGAAGATGAAAGAAAAAAAAAAAGTTTAAGCCAAACTACCAAACAACAAGTTAAAACCTCCTCCGCCTCCATTTGCTTGTTCAATTCTCTCTGTTTCTCTTCTCCTTGCATTCATTCGTTTTCGAATCACGTAGCAGCGAAGCAACTACTTCACATTTTATACAACGCGCGTACACATGTAGCCATTATCCTTCGGTTTTCTTATTCGTTTTTCCTCTTGCTACTGACTCTTTGTGTTGTTCAGCCTCCTTGTAGTGTTCTTATAGTGTGTTCGTGTTTAGTGTATTGTTGTGTTTACTGTTATTTACGTTCTCGCTTTACATGTTGATGCTCATCGTCGTCCTCGTAGTTCATGTTTTATGCGCCATCCACGGGTTCAACAAAAGCGAAAATTATTGCTTACCCGGTCTAAACGACGACAATGGCCTTCTAACTCTGCCTCTCGGTAATTTTTGAAAATAGCATAATGTGGCGGTAATAAAAATTCTAACGGTGACTAACAGTCATGTGTGCGAATGTCCTTCCGGGGAAGATCCAAGAACTGCTCTTTTCCGTTTTTCCAGCTCTCGTGTGCTCCATTCAGTTTGCAGTTAGTGTTTTGTTCATTTGACGTTTCTTTGGTTTCATTTTTCATTTCTTTTTTTCTCGGCCGCAACGTTTTCAAGGATTTAATGTGGAAAAGCTTTGCACGTTTTGTCGACCTTTTTGTATGTGTGCTTCTTTTTTCTTTTTTTTTGGTTGGCCCTCGTGGATTCTTCTTTTTTTTTTTTCTGTTTGTTTCGAGATGTTTTCTAAAGTTTTACACCAGCCGGAACAGAATATGTACTTATATAAATATAAAAATAAAAGAAATAGAAAGAAAAAAAAACTTAATGGGAGGGACGATATTATGGAAGAACCTAAGTGGCTGTTAAATGCCGTAATTAATCTTACTTAAGTAAGAGCACTATGGCAAAGTGGGTGTTGGTTGGCTGTCCTTGGACTTTGAAGAAAACTCTTAAAGAAAGCTCAAGGAGAAAGAAAAGGAAAGGAAAATGGTCTTAAATGACTTTTATCACTGCGACTACGTTCAATTGCACATTTGACAGATGCCAAATGGTGTTAGCTTCTAGTCAGATGTACTTTCTAGCAATTTTATTGCATAGAAGATGCGTTAGGTAGGTATGTGTTTGACCATCTCGAATTTTCAATGTGGTTGGGAAGCGACTAGTAACTGACTTGTAACTCAAAAAGTGGGTTTTGCAATGCAATGAAGCTTCAGGATTGCAAAGTGTAGAAGCAGTCAAACAAAAGAAGAAGTTCAACTGAGGATTGAAGATAAGTCGGTATATGAAGGGAATATGCTGTTAAGTTGAAGAGGCCTATACATGCCAGTTTTAAGTTGCATCTATTCAGGTCAACGAACAATCACCACGTCGAGAGTCCTTATTCGGTTTAGTCATAGTAAGTTAATTTGGAGATGGTCTTATAGAAAAGAGTGCTAGGATTGAAAACCTCAGTCTTATTCTAAAACCATTTAGATTTCCTTACATTACAGTTTGAGAGGCATTCTCTAAGACGGTTTTGCTGATGTTAGCAAGGGCGGGACATGTGCAAAGAAAGTTTACTATCGATTATTTGTCTTTCCCATCTGAGCAGCTTCAGCGATGTCGTTACAGGCAATGCCCAATCGTTGAGCATGTCTGCCTGGGATGCAGTTAGCAAGTTCGAGAGGTTGTCTCTTTAAAGTCTAATAAACGTTTTTGATCTTCTAGGACCAAGAATAGGCCAAAAAGAACATCGTAGATAGAAATTGAACAAAAGGACATGAATCTTGTTTGACTAGTTATAGCTAGTTTGGTTAAGTCGTGAATAGCCTGATTCCGCAAATATGATTTCGTGTGATCGATTGATTGACAGACAGACTTCTCCGGAGTATTGCAATTATATCCACATTCTATGACCAATCTTAGACTTGTGGGATCAGTATAAGGGCGAAGGCCTAGGCACTATACCATTATACTATGTCATCATTTGATGATTGTCTCGAGGTTTTATTAAACATTTGAATACCAAGAGTTGTGGACAGATGTTGATTTCGATGCGATGGACAGGAAAATCTCAGTCTTAGAACCTGTGCGTTGCTGACATCTTTCGCTTTCTATAGACTAGGTGGTTGTTAGTACCTATTCGTGCCATCAACAGAAACAGTCCTTGTGAGAGAATCTTATATACACTACCAGAGAAGCAAGCCCTATATTTCCTATTCAAGTGGAATTTTTTCGTCGAATAGGTGTGAAAAGTATCTGCACTCACCATATAAGCACCGAAGCAAAGGCACAACACTCGCAAAGTTTTGTTACCTTTCCCCAGATTCCAAAATGACCTGAGATGCAGCCAAGAATTCAATCTTGCGACCGAATTTAGAGATTTTTTGTCAATCTTATGCCTGAAATAGACGCCCAGCAAAATTAGAGAACATGGCTTTATATGGAAGAGGACACATGTGATTGCCTTACGTTCATGCATCGACGCAAGTTGTCTCTATTTCTAATTTCAATGCAAACCCTGAGAAGTAGAACAGCAAAATAGTACAATTTAGTACAATTTTTGTGTTTTGACGTTTTATGTAAGAGACATTTTACAATTTGAAGTCCACTGGGGAAGAAATATGAAACACAGTACTCAAATTTCAAATGAGTTTTGAAAACTAATAATAAAATAATTATTTTATCTAATTTTATCTAAAAAATTTGTTTTCGGAATTCAATTGTCACATCTGACAATGACAGCAAACTATTCAAGGAAATGTCAAAAATTTACTGCACGTCTGTTTCACATGCGTTTGCTGCACATCTGTTTCAGGCATAAGACCAGACTCAAAAGTTTTTTTTAAAGATTTTGTGTGCAATTACAGTAATGAGACATAATAACTCTTATGTTTCATGACAGGATTTGTATGTAAGAAGCTCTTCTACTCGGACTTACTGCTCGGCTCGCTGAGGAGTAAGCGTAAAGAAATATAGCCTATGACAATTTTGAAGAAATATATTTTTTAATGGTGAAAGAATTATCCAAATCTATTGAGCAGTTCCTGAGATTACATCGCACAAACTCATATATGTAGATACAAACTTTCTTTCTCAATAAAAAAAGGATGATACTAATTCAAACTGTCATTAAAACTTCTCGAGAGGTATTGCTTCTGAAAATCAGAGTTGTGACTAGATATATGTAACTGAATGGGTCTCTATAAAGCTGTGCATGGAAAAGATTTTAAAGACCTCAAACTCATTACAAAAACAAGGAAACATTTTACATCCAATCTTTCCAAATGGTATTGGGATCTCATAACATCGTCCAGAGGGAATTATTTAAATTTAAAATAAAAAATAAAAAAATCTAACGTAAAACTAGGTCCCAGAAATCCTACATTTGATGTGTTTCACTTATTCCCAACTCATTCCAAATGTGAAAATCAAAATTTTTACGATGATTTATACACCCGAGGATAATTCATATCATAGATATATGGACATGCATATAGATACAGATGCGTTATGTATGTGACTATAACGAATACAAATCGATAAACCTATTCTCATGTTCATCTCCTTCAGATATCGTATTCACACACTCACCCACACCATACTTATCCCACGAGTACTTGACAATTTGCTCGTGGAAACAAAACAAACACACACCAGTGTGCCAAGAAAACTCATATGTTTCAGGGACACTGTCGTTTCCAGGGGATTTACTACCCAAAAAGCCTTCGTACTTCTAGCCTTGCCATCGTTGTTGGTGGTGCTTGTCAGTTTATTACACAACATCTGCGAGTGTTTTATGTAGCGGAAATATTGATTTATAACTGTTAACACTACATATACTCTCAATAACAACAACAGCATGAACAGCGAAATAGCACACTAAAGCTTTAAATTGAACTCTTACACTCTCTTTGCCTCGCAGAAAATAAAATCCTTCTCTCTGACGATGGTGTACAGCTAGGAACACAAAAAAAAAAAAAAACCGAAATGAAACTGAAACAGTATCCTATACGAATACGAATGTGTATATTCAGTTAGCAATGTGTGGTGAAACGTGTGAGGGATAATAATTATACTTGTGCTTTCTCTTTCTCCTTGTCCTCTCTGACATATTTCCTCCTTGTTGGCTCATAAATCTTCACACACGTCATTATCATTTCTAATTCCATTAACAAGTTGCAGTGCAGTCGTCGTCGTTGTCGTTGTCGTCCTCGTCACCCAACTAAATGGCAGTCACATACATCACATCAGTAACAGATGGTGTGCATGATTGCACCATATCCTCCCGCCCAAACACACAGCCACACGCACAAAAATATAGATACTAAAGGAATGCATTCATTGGAGTCCTTAAATGTAACATTTGTCGCTTTCGGGACAATTTAACAGATTTGAAGTTTAAATTAAAGCAAACGACACACAGGTGATGTACAAGTGTAACTTGTCCTTAAATTAGCGGTATAGTTGGAAATTTCCTTTCAACGGTAGTAAGTGATTTCCTTGTATGCTATCCTTGAACGATGTTAACATTCCCCAAAATGAATTTGAACCTAAATCTGCTACGGTTCCTCTCTGTCGAAAACGTCATTGATCGTCAATGCAATTGATTTGTCAGGAATTACTTGGATCTTGTGTCTAGTTGCTCTAAGTAGGGAATGTTTCCTAGCTATCTTCTAAATGCATTGCTGAAAAAACCTCCTGGCGCTTGAGTTTTTAACTTAAATGACACTTATTCTTTGACTCTTGTTTTATAGATACAACGTGTATCAAAACTTTGACTGTTTCAAGTCGATTTTCCAAGTGTTCAGAACTAATTCTCGCGAGATTTTGAGCCGAGAAGATGGCTAAAAAAATAGTCAAGTTTGAAGGTCAACAACATAAGACTTAACTTCTCGTTAGGCATCACGTACTTACATTCATGTGTATGTTGTGCAAGTGTTCTGTCCCAATAGATGTTGTGGAAAATCTACGTGTAATGACATGTTCCTAAGCGTTTGTCAACCCTCTACACATTTTCGAAATAGTACGAGAATTCAAAATCCTGAACTTACTTGTTTAGGTCACAAAAATGTTAAGGAACTAACTATTGACAGCTATAATTTTGAGGTAGTGAAGGAGTTTATATCTTTCGAGGCAAACATTAACTTCACAAATGACGCCCTAGTGGAGATTTGACGAAGGATAACCTTAGGCAACCGCTGCTCCTTCGGTTTGTCCAATTAACAAGGGTCCAAACTCCTAACTCGAAGGTCCAAAATCATGCTCTACAAATCCTGATCTTACCAGTCTTGCTTTATGAAGCTGAATGCTGGATGATAAGTAAGAAAACGGAGCAGATTTTGGGATCCTTTGAAAGAAAAATTCTACGTCGAATATTTGGTCCAGTTTGCGTGGAGGGCGAATGGTGGAGAAGATATAAACGCGAACTCTACGAGCTGTACAAAGATGTGGATGTTGTCCGGAAGGCAAAAAACCGTCGACTGCAATGGCTCGGCCACATTGAGCGAATGGACGAGAATGCTCCAGCTAAGAGGATCTTTGAATCCCAGGAACCTGGTTCACGAAGAAAAGCAAGGCCGAATCTTCGGCTTAAAGATCAGGCAATCGCGGACGCCAGAATCTTTGGTCTAGTAAACTGCGAGCAGCGTGCCCGGGGCCGTGAAGGATGGAAAGCGGCATTAGTTCAGGCTCAGATCCTTCAAGGGTCGCTGGGCTGATAAGTAAGTAAGTAAGTTCATACAAATTATAATTCTGAAGGGATTAATTGTCTTTTTGAGTATTAAAAATGCTGTCCTCTCAATGACTTTGGATTAAGACCAAAGTAATGCTATCCGACATGTTGTCCTTCACATCTAAACAGGAAACAGTGCAGGTGACTTACAGACTCTATAAGTATTCACTAAGTTTTGATGTAAAACTGCGTCTTTCTCCGCACTGCGAGTGGGGGGCCATACATGGAAAATAAATGTCAAAAAGAAGTGCAACCCTCTTTTATCTCAACTGAAGTAGTTTTTGAAATTGAGCGAGCAACGTTGCGAAAATGTACGAGTTTTGGCTCGTTCTTGAGTAGTGGCGTCTCTGCGTTTAACACATTGTCATAGCCTTGAGTTCGATACCTAAATTTATAGTTACAAACAGGATCATAAGTATAAAAATGTCAAAGTACTAAAGAGGCAGACGACCTGAACTTGGAGAGAAAGTGGAGGCTTTGGGAAATCAAAAAAATCTGTCAAGATTCTGACGGAGAGAAAACGTGAGCAGCGTGCCCGGGAGAAGATGTTAGGGAAAACCTCAAAAATGGACTCAGGTGGCCAAAGAGCAACAATAATCCACTTGTCACCCGATATTGCCATGCAGCATGAGCTTATTGACGTTTATGTAACAGGGACCGAGTCGGTTGAAGCAATTACAAGCACACTGACTATAAAAAACAACGCTATTCTTCAACAAGCTCATTTTAAGTGCTTTAAGTGCTCTTTTCTGCAAAAAAAAAGGTCATATCGAACAAATTGATAGGGATTAGCTCATCAATATTTAAAACGCAGAGCTCTGATTAGTGATTTTAATTCCTATTTAAGTGAATGAATCAATTCAGATTTATTTGAAATTGGATTAATCACTGCAACCACGATTAATACTCTTCAATATTTTAAATTACTACGCAATTACTGAAAATTGTTACAAATTTCAGTGTAGCCCCCCGCACGTACATAAATAATATTCACAATTGAACATAAATTAATAAAACAAATTCCATTTAATTACAAATTCATATCAAGGACTAAGCTCGCTAATGCAAGCAAACATTGTTCATTCACCATAATTATTTAAAAAAAAAATCATCCCTGAATAAATCTGGAATTAAAATGCAATCAGATCCAAAAATTAAAAAAAAAAAAAAATCAACAGACCTACCAACAAGTTGCGATTATAAACAACGTGTGGTATGAGTAATTTATCACAAAAATAATTTAAAAATAAAACAACTTTACACCGAGTCTGTGATAATGTTTATCCTTCCTCGTTTTAACCTTCCAAAGGACTACAATTAAACGAGTATCACAACAGGGGCATAAACAACCAGAACAACAGAAGAAAAAAAACTGTTAAACTCTTCTTGCGCTTATTATTATTATTATTATTGCTGGTAATTTCCACTCAATTAATTAAACCATAACAAATGTGAATTAATTGCCACGTTGCACTCTCGGGCAAGGCAAGGGATGAAAAATGCAACAGAAAAGTGTCATGTTCATCAGAGTTTTTGTCGTTGTAGAGACTAGCCCAGGACATGACTTCACAAGTTACATATATGTTGTAATACCAATTAAAAAAAAAAAAAAAAAACGTTAAAATAAATAAAATTTGTAATTCGAAATTCGATTGTTGTTAATAATAAATAAATCAACAAATACTTTACTTTTTACTATATAAAACGTGTAAAACAAAAGAGATTTTGTGACAAAGTCAGCCTTTTGGTACGCAGGATTAATGTTTGATTTTATTTGCTTTTGTTCGTTAGCAGGATTTGTGTCGTTTGCCTCCTGCGATTCCTCGCTTTGTATGTACTTTTTATTTGATGTGGATTTTTTTTTTTTGTAATTAAATTAAATTCCAATGCGTGGATGGAACACGTTTCGTCCTATATTCTGCGGTTTTCACGGTTCGATTGTCAACCAACCATAGAATGTTTAAAGTAATTTATTCATATGAAATTACCTGAGTAACAAGGATATTTGTTTTGTTTTTGTTGTTTTAACAATTGGATATGTATTTACCTAATTTATTTTTATATGCATGAATTTATTTTAACTAGAATTGAACAAAATTATTGCAATGAAGTGGGGAGTCTCCGGTGTGAAAACATTGGTAGCTGGACTGAGGTTTAACAAGTAGATAGTTTCGAGGTTTATCTTCAATTCTTTAATGAACAACCAACAAAGAGGAAGGGAGAGCAAGAGTGAAGAAAGCCTCAATCCAGTCGATGAAGAAATCCCCGTCGGATATATTGTGAAGTCTGATGTAGTAATGCCACTTTGGTAGAAAGTAAGCTCTAAATCTTAAAGGAAGTTTGGGTGGATGAAGACATCCGAGTCAACTTACTATGCGCTTTCTTAAAAAAAAAAACAAAACTACAGATTCTTGTCTTATAAGGCATAATGCTGCTCAATATCCTTTTTAACGTATTGTGTGAATATCCTCCTAAACCTTTTTGGATAAAACTAATTTCCACATTCGGTTTTACCAACGTCGGTGCAACATAGGTGCCGAACCTTTCTGTGGCATCCCTACTTCCGAATTCAGAATGAGTCTGGACAGATGGGAAAAATGAAACTTCATATCCTACTGGAACAACACTCAGGGACTCAGACAGGCTACACGGGCCATCCGACCCCTGAACAAAACCATAGAAGATCTCCTTGTCTAACTGGTTCCAGGCACAATAGATCTCTTAGGTCGTAGTGTTATATGCGTCTATATATAATGTATATGTATGTATAATAATAATAATAATACCAACGTCGGTTGGTAAGCTCGACAGTCTTAACTTCTCACAACCATTTACGTTGTGCGTGTTATATTTTTTGCACAAAAATAACTCATTTACTAAAAATAACTCATCACTAAATCACTGCGATTAACCGGCTATATACGAAGTTTCCACGCCAACAATTCTTTTAAGTCAAGACATACCAACTCTTCATCGACTCCAAAGCTGAGTATTCAACGCTTGAAACTCCACAAGGCGATATCTGAATTCGGTATCCTATTAGAACTGAAATATAAATCCTACGTCGAATTTTAGGTCCAGTCTGCGAGGAGGGCGAATGGAGGAAAAGATATAACCGCGAACTCTGCGAGCTGTACAAAGATGTGGATGTAGTCCGGAAGGCAAAAATCCGTCGACTGCAATGGCTCGGCCACATCGAGTGAATGGACGAGAATGCTCCAGCTAAGAGGATCTTCGAATCCCAGCCACCTGGTTCACGAAGAGGAGGCAGATCGAACCTCCGGTTTCAGGCAATCACGGCGGACGCTAGAAGCCTTGGTCTAGTAAATTGGAAGCAGCGTGTCCGGGAACGTAAAGGATGGAAAGCGGCATTTGTTCAGATTTAGACCCTCCAAGGGTCGCTGGCCTGATAAGTAAGAAAGAAAGTATTAGAACTGATCTACTTATGTGAGGTTGCCGATAGAACTTGGACCCATTTCTAGGGAGCTGTTGCAAACCTCTTTCACTGTCGTAGGTCCGCTAGAGCTTGCATGGACACTGAAGGAACTACATACATATCTTCAGCAAATACGTTCAGCTTATGCGGTAGGTAAACATTCTACATTGACGCCATCGCCATGTTTTCATCGGGCTTTCATTGAACTGTTCATGACAACTGAAGAAAAAGCAAAAGAAGTTGATCTTAACGTCTTCGAGGACAAAATCAACATGCTACATGTCGTCAAAAAACTTTAAATCACCTGTCTATCGCAAAGGACCAAATGTTACTATAAACTGTTATAACATTGAAGCTCAGGAGTCTCTTACTCCAAGGTAAGCCTAAACAATGAATCTGCCGGCTGTAGACAAGGAACAGTCAATTATTCATCTAAAGCTCAATCTTGAGGTTCCTCTATGACCTAGATCTGGCTCGGAATCACAAAATTCTCTAGTTGTAGGAGAGCTTTAACTCCGTCGGTCAGGTAAGGATTGCCAAACAGATGTTCGGAAATAATTTAAAGTTTCCTTTATTTTGGATACCTGCTTGGTTCTTCAGCAGACAGTGACAGAGGACCCGATCTGGACAAAAACGTAGAAAAAGCAAAAACCATGAGCTCATACGATTGTATGATTGTGTCCCAACCGAAGAGCTTTACGTAAGAAGTCAAACTCACTCCCCTGGTTCGATAAAAGACTCCCATAGTTCTTGGCGAAGCAGTCGAACGAAAAATGTGTTCAAAAACTTCATCATAAAAACCATTGCCTTCGATTTCAATTTAAAAAAAGCACATTGTCAGCGATTCAGCAGACTAAGCTTAAATGAAAAACATTGCAGGTTTGCATATTCTTGCAACGTTCCTATCTTCCTACCCACTTGCATAGCGACGGAACTACATCATTGCCTCTTCCACTAGGATAACCAATTGTCTTTTCGAATCCCATAGGCAAACATACCCCACGAGTTGTTATCACAAAAACCTACAACAACGGTACCCAATCGTCGACCATAAACCACTTGAAAAAAAAAAAAACTTCAACACGTTTATACATTTTTTTTTTTTGTATCCCAATCCTTAACCCTCTTTTATCATCGCTGTCCTTGCAGGAAATATATCATAAACTTCCCACAAAGACACCGTTTGCCTTTTTAACTTTTCACCATTCACAACCGTTTTCCGCAGTTAATCTCTTTTCGAAACGAAAGGACCCCGGACTGCACACCAAAAGTACACAACACACACAAAAGGATAAAAGGCCTTTGGGCTTCGGCTTCGGCTTCGGCCACCCACTCGCCCTCTCAACCAACTTACCTTGTTTTCTTCTTTTTAATCCCGTTCGGATCGCCTTTTTTCTTGTCAGCCTTTTTATTCGCTCCTCCCGATGTATTGCCACTGCCGCCTCCGCCTCCGCCACCACCACCGGATCCACCACCCGACGCACCGCCACCGTTATCGTTTGCTGATGATGAATGGTTGCCGCCACCACCCGTTCCTGTCGTTGTCGTCGGCGTTGTGGACGTCGATCCGCTATCATCGTTTTTCTTTTTGCCCATGGCTCCGTTCATGTTAGAAACGATTGTGGCACCAGCACTGCCATCCATGCCGGACATAGTAGGAGTTGATGGTCCTCCCTGGGGAGAGCCCATATTCGATGTAGATTGAACTTGAATCGCTTGATTTTGGTTTCCTGGTACTGTGCTGAACATTTGCATATGGTGATCGTATTCCAGCTTTGAATGTGGCGATGGGCTGGAGTAGTCGATTTTTCCATTATTATGGTATTCCAGGGTCTTTCCGTAGTCTCGAACAATAAGGCCGTTTGAACTGCTGCCGCCTGGCGGTGAATATTGATCCAGTTTTGTTGTGATGTATTCATATTTGGGCGTCGGCGAGTAGCAACCCATTTTATTAACTGTCACATAGTCTAGCTTTTGGCCATAATCCATGGTCTTGTAGGGATCCATTTTGGGAGAGCCCACTGGAAGGAGGGTGTTACAGTCAGGCAAACGGGTACACATTTCTACAACACCTCCCGGTGAAGGGTGTTGCACAACAGATGGCATACCGAGCATCACATGAATACTATGACCAGACTGGGGTTGCAAGGGCTTAGCTCCTAATGGGCTAAGTGGTCCCGAGAAATCTCCGAAAATCTGATCATCGAAGGTTGTGTGTTCCATCATTGAGTGGAAGGATGAATTTTATTCGAGTTCCGTTTAAAATTGACTGGAAATTGTGACACGTGATGAGACTTTGACAGGTTGCAAGGATGTCCTTAGAAGTTATGATTCTTATGGTAGTTGACAGTCTTAAACCGATCAGGCGACACAGTTGGTATTTTTAAATCGTATCGTGGGAACTTGATAGTTAAACCTGCTTTAACCGACGACTGTAATCTTTCAGCTAAACAATCTGGTCGTTCAAGTCTGATCTTTTCGTTTTGCGTTTTTCACCACACTGACAGGTTTCGTTGTGGACGCTAATTTAAGTTTTTAACGTCAGTAAAGATGCTCTGCTGCCAACATTTATCGAATAAACGTCAACTTTATGACCGATTTGATGATTTAAACTAAATTTTTGTCGATCATTGCACTGTTTGTCAAGAAAACACCGTCCTCATAATTACTTTGTTCGTTTATTCAAACCGAGGTGAGTTTGTTCATAAATGTCAAAGGATCTAACGTGGTCGTGAAAGTGAAAGCAAATTTGAATTTGTAATTTAATTTAAATTAAGTTTTTACCACTGATTTCATTTTGAAAACTATTTGATGTAAAAAAGTAATTAACTGGATATACGCGACTTAATTTGACAATTTAAGGATTAACTAAGAACGTGCACTCTTCTTTTTTCACCTCAATACCGTAAAACACAATCGTGGTAAGTGTCAATTTTTAACTGTCATTCAACAGGTTATTCTGTTCATCTATTAATTGGTCCGTGATTTCCTTATAATTAATTTCATTTAAATCGTAGTTCAATTTCAATACGCACGCGAAATGAATGACTTCTCGAAAAGACCGAAGTCAGAGTGGGACAGAGAATGGAATCAAAGTCAATTAATTGGAAATTGCAAAAGTATGGATAAATCTATTTGGACTTCGTTGTCGTTTGGAACAAATGAAATTGTTGTAAATTAATTAATTGCAATTACTCTAGCTGCACACACATCATTTTGTCGTCACTTGTCGCCGGCGGAACTGTATAAGCGCGCAGAGGACCCGAACTCCGAGGATATAACAAAACAAATTTAATCAGTTTCTTTTTTAAAACTTATGTTTTATAATTAAAATAAATTAGTGAAACAAAATTCGTCGGAAAGAAAGTCACACACAATACACGGGTAAAACTGTCAGCGGTGACACTTCTGTCAGTGCGGTTGATTATTGGTTTTCGTTGCCCGCGAACAAAAACTAACCGAGGTTATATCCATAGAAAGTCTGTACGATTAATTGAGCTCACAAACGACGATGATTGCCTTTTTATAGTCAATTTAGTTGCCAATTGATCGGGATGCCTGACGGACCAATCAGCGCACAGTTATGGCTGACCGCCTGCGGATTTTTTATTTCACCCCGAATGACAGTTAAATGCGAGCGACAGAGAGAGGTGCGTTGAAGTCACCACATGAGGTCCAAATAGTTGCAACAATGGGTGTGGTTTCTAAAAACGAACGTTGAAACCACCCCTGTTTGTGTGATCTGGAAAAACACCGAACAAAAATCCGAGATCGCCTGTTGAGCGTAGAATCGATCAAAGTCACATAAGTTCACATAAGGGTCACGTGCGGTACGGTCCTCTGTAAGTGTGGAAGCCGGGGGATGTTTACCCGTATATCGCATAATGTCTTCGGATTCCATGACTTTTATGTCCAATTGGAAGTGTATTTTCTTCTCTCAAGCATTCTCATCGAATTGATATCCTTTCTCGCGTGTCCTCTGGCATTATGCTGGTAGGCTACTATAGATGCTTTTATATCCTCGGTGATCTTGGGAATGTAACTCAGTTTTTATGGGTGAATTATGGAAACTTGTGGCACTATGAGGGTTGGCTTGCGTCAGTGTCAGAAGTGTCGTGTGGGAAATAATTTCGCGTGTTCTCTCAAGCGACCTTAATGCCCACACTTAGTTTTTTTTTTTAAGTTAAGCTCGTGGCATTATTATATAGTCGCACGGATGTATTTGTATGGGTGTATGCATTTTTATTTTATTTTTTTTAATTAGGCTAAAGTTACGAATAGAATACGCTCATGGTGTCACAGTTCAAAGTTTGACAGAGAAATGTTTCGTGGACAGTGTGTGTCCGATGGCTTTCGGCGAAGAACTGGCAATAAATGATTTGGTTTCGGTGCATCGTTGTTCAAATTAAGGAAACCCTGACAATGATCAGGATTAATTAATTAATAATTGAAATCAATAGATGATGTTGAAAGACAGGAGCGAGTGAGAAAGGAAGTAATCAGGCTGGGTGTCTGCATTAAGTGTTCAAGGTTGAATAGTTGTCGTTGATTTGATGTTTAAATTGTTAATTGACTGAAGTGATGTATTTGTCACTTCTGACACACTTAAGGTGGTTTCCTTTGATGATTTGTCAATATTGTTGACTTTCGTTTTAAAAGACTATTTGGTTAATAACTTCCATGACAGACACTTGTTGACTTCTATCAAGTGTTGCATTAGTTTTGATTTTCGAATAAAACTCATATTTTCTTAAGTGAAAGATGATATTTTAAGTTCTTTGCAAAGTTGATAAAATTTCGAAGTAAATTATGTGACAAATGTCCTCCACGACTTTGCTTGCACACCTGTGTTCTTTTGAGGAACATTTCGATGACATTTGCGCAGAAATGCGGCATAATCTCATATATCAAGCTTTAGATCTCATCCTTTATTGTTGTTTGCTCGCAAAAACTTTAGAAAAAGCTGTTTAAAATCGCATGAAAATACTGGCCAATTGGAACCACACAAAGTGGACATTTTCGGAGCAATCGTTTCATTGCTTTAAGCGCCTTGGGACAGGTCGAGCCGTCTTTATGGAACCATACTAAATCAGGTCCATGTTGATAAGTTGCTGTAATAAATGAAATTCAATCACTCCACATGCTCAAAACCGCCCCAAATAATAGGTCAGTGAGACAGAATGAGTCAGTCTTTCATAAATTCATCTCACCAGCCCAACACTTGCATTAAAGGCCGATCAGTAGAGACAACATTGCACGAGGTGATAAAGGTGATAGCAAACTCACTGCACCACAAGGAATATATCTCTGCAGCCTTCTTGGATATTGAAGGAGACTTTAACAGTTTGAAATTTAAAGCCTTTCGATAGACTTGAGACCCATAACTCTGAGAATGTGTGGAATCTATGCTCAAATCAAACAGCAGCAATGCAGAATTGGGTGATCACAAAACACGATCCCTGATTTCCAGGGGCACATCTCAAATGGGTGTTGGGTCTTAGTCGCAAACGATATTTCAATAAAACGAGGGCGTAGTATAACAAAAGTAATGGCATTACTTGGTGAAGAAATATGTTCTAAACGTCATCTCCATAGAAACGAAACTGATTTTTTTTTTCAAGAAAAGGGTGATACCATCATATGAGCCCTCGTTATACATGTAACAGCAGAAGAACAACAACAGAAGAGCATACTTAGGAGCTAGGTTCTTTCACAACCTTAGTGAACTGGTTGACATCAACATAGGTAGCCTCCAGCGCTTCATAGCAAGCTCAGGCTGGTTCTGTGGGTACTAATTTCTGGTGAAATACAGATCCTGGTGGTAACACAAAGGAGCTTATCTCATCTAAGTAAGGCTGCATCTATAGCCTGCCACTCCTACCTAACCTAACCTAACCTATCAGTGGCGTGGCGTGGAAAATTTTAAATGGTAAGTCGGAAAAAATATGCGCCTGCAAACGTTTTCTGAAATTATATTGTGTATTGCAAATTCAAGCCAATTTTTTATAAGAACAAAACATTTTGTTAAGTTTACAACTACCAGTCAACCAAGTATATTTTTGGTATATGGATGCATTGAAATGCGAAATAAAACCATCCTTGCGCTTCTAATCTATTTTCATAGAAGGAGTAGAGCGTCCTATCTCTATAACTTTTTTTTAAAGAAAACTCAACTTACAAAAATAATTTTCTTCCTCCAAAAGCAAATCTCCCAAACAACAATTTACAATTTACAGTTCTAATAATTATTTGAAATTAGCTGAATCTAACTGAAAATATCACAATTTAGACTTTTCACGCTTTTCACTGTTTTTAATTTCTTTAATTTATTTTTTATTGCACAACAATAATTACACTCAAAATTACTTTAAGTTACGCATTGCACATCACATTTAAGAAACGTTTCTGGAATGTTTCTGAAGCAAATTGGAAACAATTGGGAAACATTTCAGAAACATTTTTTAAGCAATGTTTCTGCAGTGTTTCCTTCGGTCTGGACGCAACCTTCAGAGATACATACAAAATTCACTAAATAAGTCGAAGAAAAGCGGGTTATTTTGTTGCATAAGAAAGCGTGTATTAGACAGAGAGGAGTCAAACACAGTGAACGGTAAAGGGGAAACAAGGAAAGAAAACCAATTTGTTCTAACCAGCCAGATTTTTTATAACCCGACATTTTTCGGGTTACTATGCTTTGTTGCTATCGCTTTGCGGTTGCCTTTCTTATGGGCCATGGATGGAGTATGTGATGTTGCAGAAGGCATGCAATGATGTGTGCGTACAGCAGTAGAACGATATGAAGGTGGTTGTTTGCTTTTTGACTGGTAGAATTTACGCTTGCGTGTGCAGGTGTAGGAAACACACCAATAATTTTATGTTAATTTGCACATATTAAGATTCATGTTGCTTGTTATATTGATACATTGTTGAAAAGTAGAATTTTAAAAGGTAACTCGGTAGGAATCGAGTTATATGGACGCCACGCCACTGTAACCTATACATGTAACATAGCTCTAAATCGCGGAAAATGCCAAATACCTTGGCTGCGTATTATACCTCAAACAGCCCTTGAAATTATACTTTCACACATTCTGGTCGAGCTTGTAGGTATCGCTAGATGGGTTGCCTTCGACCTAAACTTTCAAATCTTTCAATCAAAAGAAAGTTGGATTGAAGAAAGGGTCACTAAATAAGACAAAATATCCATCCATTTTCACAGACACGGTTCAAATGTACATATGTATAAGCGGTACGCTCTAGAATCTATTCGGATGAACCTGCCATTGTCAGTAAATGTATGGCCTAGGCTTCTAGAAAACTATCCTCCTTAATGACTTCTAGGAGAAATATTGACCACTGACCATTGGCCATTACCTAGGAGGCTACAGTACAGGAAACTAAACAGAAGAGTTACTTATGCTAAACAGACCGTACTTAGCACTAGTAATCAGCATCCTCACAGGTCACAACATACTTAGGATCACATTAAATGAATATGACCGATATAGCGATATATACACGGAAGAGGACATGACACACTTCCTCTGCGAATGCCCAAGCAAAGAAAACCAGGAAAACAGCACTTGGGGTAGGACTAGTAACCCGGGCGACCTGGTCACCTCGAGATTTAGGGATGCGAGCAATAGAAAAAGATAAACAACAACTTATGACTTTTTTCTACTTCCCCACAGGTACACATAAGAATCCCATAACGGGGAACACAATAGATCTATGAAGATTCCAGTGAAGCGACAAACTACATTGCATTAACCCTATAGTTTTCATATCTTTACGACGAGTCCTTTGGCCTTATAACTCATAACTTTTAGATGAACAGTAAGCCGGAATTCCTCATTCATTTCAACATTCTTATAGAAACCTTATCTTAACGATTGGAACCCCTTCCTTCATTGTGGGGTTCAGTTTTTTAGAAACTCCCTAAGAGAACAACAACTAAAAGACGCACTACCTTACATTATCCCAAACTGCCCTCAGAGCAATCAATTTAATACAAAAAACAAAATCCGGCCTCCGTTTCTAGCCCACAAAGCTATGCTACACGATCAGATCCCACCCTTATGCGCTCTTACACAAAAACCGTAAACTATGCAAAGTATCCAACCAACCCACCACGTTCCGCTTCTGATTTTTCACAATTTAATGAAGAACCCTGTGTCTGTGTTCTAGAGTGCCTTCCCCGTCGGCACAACTTCACGTTCCGAGGGCTTTTAATTGTTTCTCTAATACTTGCATTTACAATTCAATAAAAAAACGAGAACAGAAAACAGAAAAAAAAAAAACAACCCCCAAAACAGAATGAAACCCAAACAAAGAACAACGGAATAAGAAAAGCACAGATATGCGATTCGTTTTTAATTAAATTAAGGCTCCCCCTGGCTTGGTCGAAAAACCAAAGAAAAAACAAAGAGCCTCGCATAGTACCCGATCCTAAAGAACGTGAAGTTTCCGAAATTAAAATTTTTACATGCAATCCTTTAAAAATCGCCAACGAGTTGCAGAATTTGCAACAAGGACGATGAGGAGTAGTCCCCACAACCATGTTACTTTCCATTGCACAACACAACTTCTATGCCACGGCATAGAAAACTATTATGCACTTGGCACGGACCAAGAGGGAGAACTGCAGGGCAGAGCTTTGCCTCGTTTGGGAACAAGAGCAAGGACCAAAGCAGCCCAAAAAAAAAAAAAAAAAGGAGAGGAACGTAGAAATATTTAAAGTCAGCTTCTCTTGAAATAATAACTGCAACGACGAGAGGATAACGTTGCAACACAAAAGAAAAACACTTCTCGAACTACCGAAGCAACCAGCAATGACCGTAGGACCATGAACACCCCTTTACCGACACCAGCACTACTGACATCCATTGCAGAACTTTCACTGCATGTGTGTAGAGCAGTAAGTGGAACAGTAGTAGTAACATAAGGGACTCCCCAGAGCGCTATGAATATAAGCCTGCTCAAATATCGCAAACAAAAGAGGAGGCAGCAGCAAGGGATGTGAGGGCAAAATGGGCTCGAAGGCGATGTATGTATGTCCTGTTATGCTTTTGGAAGGCAAGAAAAAAATTCCAGCGACAAGCAGGAGCAGGACAACGAATATATTTGAGATTGGGTCGTTTTTATCGAATTGTTTGCTTCTGGCCACCCAAATCCCAGGGGAGTAATGTAAGTGAAAGACCACCCTGCGAGAGTCTAAGGGACAATGATAGAGAACAGGTCTGCTTTGGTTTTCAGTTGGAAGTGGATCACGTTGTTCTCATCGCTTGTTGAAGATTAATAAATTGCAAGGTACACTCGTAGCAAAAGGTTTTCAATCAGAATTTGGTATTTTACAGAGCTGTAGGGTTGCTGCTTGTTATGAAAGGGCTGACGAATGGCATGGCATATCGCGCAGCAAACCTATTTTTTTTTCCAATTTTAGGTTAACCTAAAGCTACCTTAACACCCTTAAGAAGCTAGTTTCTCACAAAAGAATTCCAATCTATTGGGTTTCCGGATACAGTGGCATTGAGGGCAAAGGGTTTTCCAATAGGGACTTCCGAACTTTGACAGTTGATAGCGGCCATGTTGTTGAAGCTACATCTGTCAAATTGGCTGTCATTTATTCAGTCTGTTTTGCCAAATCACCATGGATGGATATAGCGGTCAACAACACGTGCAAATAATAAAATTGTTTTATCAAAATGGGTGTTCTGTTTGGGCAAAATTCCGCGCGCTTCGCCCATTTTACGGTCGCCATAATCATCCTTTCGAGAGGACTATTCGCTCAACCAACACCTGTACGTCGACGAAACGCAAGATCTGCCGAACACATCGCCGCTGTCCGTGAGAGTGTGCAGAAGAATCCGAGGCAGTCGATCTCGCGTCTCTCGCAAGAACTCGGTCTGTCGCAGACCACAACTTGACGAATTTTGCGTGGTGACTTGGGCTTGCATCCGTACAAAATTCAACTGACCCAAGGGATGAAGGTAAACGACCATAGACAACGACATGTGTTTGCTGAATGGGCTCTGGAGCAGTTGGAAACTGACCCTAATTTTCATCGAAAAATCATCTTCAGCGATGAGGCCCATTTCTGGATGAATGGGTACGTCAACAAACAAAATTGTCGAATTTAGGACGATACCAATCCACATGAGATCCAAGAGCGTCCAATGCATCCCGAAAAAGTCACTGTATGGTGTGGATTTTGGGCTGGCGCCGTCATCGGTCCATATTTCTTTGAGAACGACTATCGGTCGATGATTACCAACTTCTTTTGGCCTGAATTGGATGGTATGGACAACAACGACATGTGGTTTCAACAGGACGGCGCTACATGCCACATTGGAAATTCTGCACGAGCGATTCGAGGGCATGGTCATCTCACGTGGAGGTGGCCACCGAGATCGTGCGATTTGACCCCGTTAGACTTTTTCTTGTGGGGTTTTCTGAAGTCGCAGGTCTATGCGTATAAGCCACAAACCACAGCGGCCCTCAAAGCCAACATACCCCATGCCATCGGTCAAATTCAGCTTGATTTATGCGGAAAATTGGACATTTTGGATGCGCGTCACCCAGAGAAGCTGCGGCGGACATTTGAACGATGTTATATTCCATACATAATGGCATCAATAGGCCTTTCAAACGAATAAAAAATTTCGATGATATCTCACACACACTTTGTTTTATTTAAATTTAAAGATAGGAAGCGCTTAGTGAAAGACCCTTTATTAAAAATTCTAGCACTCAGAAGGCGTGATGCAAAGTTCCTAATGGCGGACTTCCTCACCGGCTTGGAAGATCAAGAAACTGCGGAGTACGAATGGCCTGCTTCAGCTTGAAGCAGCTCAAAACGCTTCTATATGTGATTTATCTCTTTAGAAATAGTTGAACTGACGAAGTGGATCGCTTTAGAAGAAACTTAAAACGTAAGGCACATGTCGGTAATGCAGTTTTCGTCAACACACTGTTTATAAGCTTCAATAAAACACCACCCCTAATGGTGTTTTAAAACTTTCACCCAACATTGTATGATGACATAGCCAAGGTGCCTACAAGAGGTGGTACATTATTATCTAAAAACGATAACGTAGCTTAACCATGTTCCAACTATTCCTGTATACTTCTACATCCCTGAAACCCATTAAAACCTGAACAATTTTTCCAGCACACAAACTCTGCCTTCTAATCTCGTCGTGCTCCTCTTCACTTGTTTTGCTAAAAAAGAAGAAAAAAAACCAACCGAACCCTCTCTCTTCGTGGTGAATAATGAACACAGGTCTCACATTGGAGGCTAGAGTCCTTCTCATCCTACTCCAATGCAACATACGTATGTACATATGATTCCGAATAAAAAAACAAAGAACTGTGGAATAATCGTAATTATGATTGCATTCCACCATATACATCAGTGTCCCGTATACATATGGTCACCTTTGGTGCGCTTTACTCCTGCACCATGTGTGTGCTGTATTCTATGAAGGGTGGCTCCCTCTACGTCTACACCCTGAAAGAAATTAAAAAATAATGCTAAACAGCAGATGTTAGAGAGAAGAACAAGCGAGAAGGAAGAGAATGAAATGAATGAAGTTCAAAAATGGATTAGCCACAACCCGGATTCATGGTCTTCATCGAGAGTTGGAGTGTATTGTCTTTGAACAGGATGGGGAGCTGAGTGAATTGATATCCAGAGAACAGGCAAAGAATTCATTTCATTTGCCAAAAATGCATGAAACTGTTGATGAAAGGATTAAGTTCAGCCGAAGGAGGTCACACAGTCGTTGTTAATTAAGGAGTGCATCTTGGATCCTGAGAGGAGGGAGTGAGCCATTTTTAATAAAAATTTTGGATAATGGCACACAGGGAGCTTAAATATTGGCAACGTGATAACCTCATTCTGAGGGAGACCGTTTTGTTTCATTTTAGTGGCTTGATCATTTATTAATGATTTGACGACGGTGTTCACCGAGTTGGGTCTGGATAATGAAGCAACAAAGAGATATGGAAAGGGAACAAATTAAGTTCACGTAAGAGTTTTGAATTCTTTTGTTAGATATAGGAGCACCGAAGGACGCTCTGTTTCTAATTAAATTGAATAAATGGGCATAATATTTCTACTAGAAGTGATTGGGGAATCGAAAGAATGTATGTATACTCTTTTGTCACACGGTTATGGTCTTTTGTTTTAGACTGGTTGGTTAGGCGGTACATACTTGTTTGTTAGGTAAGTCATGTTGGTCTTAGGATATCAGCGATGCCTTCACGCAGCAATTTTCGTAAGTCTATAGGAATTTATATAGACCCTCTTCCAGAGCAAGCAAAGCGGGCGACATACCTCAAAACATACTGGATTTCAGAGTCCAAGACATTAAAGTCAAGTAAATTTTGAGAGGACCGCTCGTATTGTATTATTTTAAAGTTCTTTAGCAGCGTTTGGTCTTCGGGAATGTCTTCAGCCAGGATTAGCTTAAGCTTAATGGAATTCACATTGTTACTTATATTAAGAGCTTATGTGTGTCCCTCCCGAGCTGGATGAAGAAAGCCATATCTAAGCTGAAGTCCAACAAAGCTGCTGGGGCATATGGCTTGACTGCTGAGCTCTTCAAAGCGGCAGGCGATGACTTGATAAGGAGCATACACCAACTCATCTGTAAAAAAATGGTCGGCAGAAAGTATGCCCGATGAATGGAACCTTAGCATTGTTTGTCTGATCCTCAACAAAGGAACTCTCTGAACTGCACCAACACAGGTATTAGTCTTCTTAACATCGCTTACAAGATCCTATCTGCCGTATTGTATGAACGTCTGAAGCCTTTCGTTCAACAACCTGATTGGTACATATCAGTGTGGCTTTAGGCCAGTAAAGTCCACCATCGACCAAATATTCACACTACGGCAGATCTTGGAAAAAAAACCCAGGAGCTCCAAATCGATACACACCATCTATTGATCGATTTTAAGGCCGCGTATGACAGCATCTATAGAGACGAGCTATACAGAGCTATGTATAGTTTTGGCATCCCTGCCAATCTCGTCCGTTTGTGCAGGATGACGATGGAGAATGCACGCTGCTCCATCAAGGTCGGTAAAGAATTCACAGAGACCTTTGATGTCAAAAAAGGATTTAGACAAGGCGATGCGATGTCATGTGAAAGAATAGTGCAAAACTCACGCGCCAACACAAGAGGCACAATCTTTCAATCGGAAGAAATCAGCGTAATGCCAATGGCGCGTTCGCTAGTATTGAGACGAAGGTGACAAAGATCGGTTTAATGGTTAATGAGGACAAGACCAAGTATATGCTGGCAACAAGAAGGATACTCAACAACGACGTCTCGGACAGAACGTCTCCTTCGACAGATATAACTTTGAGGTAGTTAAGGACTTTGTCTACCAAGGCTCTGCTATCAATTCAGACAACGACACCAGCACTGGGATCAAATGAAGAATAATCCTTGCCAATCGCTGCTTCTTTGGGCTTAGAAGGCAATTGACTAGTAAAGCCCACTCTCGAACAACAAAAGTAACCCTATATAAGACCCTAATAATCCCAGTCATGCTCTACGGCGCAGAAGCATGGACTTTTCGGTCCCGTGTGTATAGATGGTGAGTGTAGGAGGACATACAACGTCGAACTGAAGGGGCTGTACAGCGACATCGACTTAGTCAGAAGAGTGAAGGTCCAACGACTGAGGTGGCTGGGTTATGTAGAACAGATGGACACCAATGCTCCGGTCCGAAAAATCGTCAAATCCGCCCCCGAGGGGCAGCGCAGTAGAGGAAGACCGCAAGTTGAAGGGGACCTCAACCAACTTAGCGTGCGAAACTGGAGGCAGCTAGCTTAAGATCGAGCTGGCTGGAGACGCTTGTTGGTTGAGGCCCAGGTCCACCCCGGACTGTAGCGCCACCTTAAGTAAGTAAGTATGTGTGTCCCAAGGAGGTCCTTGGTCAACGAAATTGAATAAATACTCCATTCAAAACACAGCTTGTTTGATCAATATCTGTCCAGTCCAGCACCGCCCAAAAGTACGACTTATATGGAAATCATTCCATAAAATGTTGGAACACATGATTCAGGAGGTAAGGGTTTGTAGGTTAGATACGTTTTTATGTACGGTTAAGTAGACTGCACTGTAATTTTAAGTACCCTATGGCCAGTATATTCGGACTGAAACTAACTTTGTATACGATTCCTACTGAAGTCTCTAACAAGTGGTTTACTAATAGAATTTTCGACCACAACAGCTGGGCAAACTGTCAAGTTCGTATAGAGAAAGGAATAGTGCTTTACATCGACAATTCCTAAACCGAGTCGGTGTCTACTGCGAAACTCTAAGAATCAACAGTGGTTGGCCATCGAAGAAAGATTTCGTTTATTGGTAAACTATGGAAACTGCATCATCGATAGTTGCAGAAACGAATCTATCAGCCATCCGTTTACTGAGAGGCTTTCTGTTGTGATTCATATCCTTATCTGGGTGATTACAACTCAGCGGTTCCATTTACAGTTTATCAGAGTTAATTGGGTCAACTGGTAGTGAACAGTGATTACTATTGCGGGGCACCCACCTTCCTTAACCTAATCTGAGATCCAATTCAAAAAAAAAAATTTTTTTTTTTGGGCCTCTGCCGGAGGATACTGTATACCGAACTTGACTGCCTCTCTACTGAACTGAAAATTTCCTCGAAGACAATTACTGATACACTTCGCTTGGATAGTTCGATGAAAATCTTTTGTCAGTGATAACGTCTGACCGAATTCCTTTGTGAATATCTCTGAACCGAATCGGGGTGAAGTAAGGAAATACAGTAAATTGCTTTATTTGCGTTTTCATTTAATCAGAAAATTTCAATTTGAATACAACTCAGTGTCAGAGATGAAAAATCTGCTTCCTATTCAAAAAGAAATAAACATTTTTTTTTTTAAATAACCACATCGGCGGAGTATGTGGCATCATTTACGCCACTGGATGGAAAAAAAAAAGATACAGATACTCTGTACAAAACAAGGCAGCAGAACAATGACAAAAAAAAAAACAAAAAAAAACGTCGACGATTTGCGTTCCATGAACAATACTTTGATGCCCCAAGTGTTGCTTTTGCTGTTGCTCCTCATCATGATCACGATGATAATGATAATGATGATGATGATGATGAAGATGACTTTTGTGTTACTGTGCTGTTGAGCAACAGCGGTAGCAGTCACCGCGCTGTTTTTTTTTTTATAAGTGGGGTACCCCACAAGCTCTGTGTGCATGCAGGGATGAGAATGTTTTTCTATTGCAACACAAACAGACACAGAAACGCCGGTCACCGTCAAGTCCCCAATACAATCGCAATCAATTAAGCCTCGTTAAGATCAATTTAGAGTCCCGCATAAAATTTTCTCTGTGCCCGATGCGCGATTCCCGCTCTCACGGAACCAACAAAAAAATTTGCCGCCACCACCGCCGCCGACCGTCAAAAACTACCACCAGCTACCAGTAACCGGCACTCGGTACTCACAGTTTGAACAGAACGACTCAGCCCCGGCATGAAACTCTCGATCTGAATTCTTTGTGATGTGTGATCCCTTAAGACCCCTTGATAGCCATCATCATCATGATGATGATGATGCAGTGCTGTACAAGTCGAGTATATAATAGATATAGGGGTACGGTTTGATTTTTTATTTTCTGGTTCATTTTGGAATTTTTACTGCCGACAAGTGGGAGAGATGTTTCTATGTCGTAAGTGAATCAGATAGACAACTTCTGGTGAAGTGATGTAGAGAAGATAAGGCTTGAAGGCTTTAAATTTGACAAAGCTTAGCGTTGTCTATGAAATTCGTTAAAATATATCTTGTGTCTTGATAATCTTCAGTCAGGCATAAGAATTCAGTTTTGATCAATGTATTTGCACAGGATAGACAATTGAACTATGATACTTCTGAAAGATGGCAATAGTTTGTCTAATCAAGGATAAGATTGAGGCACACAGCATCGCCTTGAGCTCCTCGAAAAAATACAAAATCTACTCATCTGTTCGGAAAACTTATTGTTTGGCAATGCGGTTTCTAACGAATCCTATTGTGCCTTCTCTAGTGTTGATGAATTTTTTCACTCCAGAAGATATCAGGAAGTTAAGGAACTTCTCTGAGTGGATGGCAGTAAGCTGTTCTGAAGAGACGAATTCGCCGCCTTGTATTCCTTTTCTAAGTTGAAAGAGAGCTGGGCATTCCGTTAGGATGTGAAGAAAGGTCTCCTCACTCTCAAGGCAAACTCTACAGCTTGAATCTGTTGTAAGGTTCATGCGATGTAGGTTTTTGTTTTGGCGGCAGTGACCGCTGAGAAGTCCAATTAGTGCTCTAAGGCTGCACCTATCGAGGTTCACAATGAAATTTGATTTTCTTTGTGACGGTACCGAGAATAGCAGTTTTGCACATGCTTGTCCTGGTGCATTGAGTCAGGCTTCCCTAGATTCTTGCATGCAAACACCTTTTGCGTGCCACGCGAAGAGTGATTTACCTACCCCACAGAAGGGTTCGGGTTCGGCTGCAAAGATTGATCTAGATGGGTTTACAAAATATATAGATCGGAGTTAGTAGGTTTTGTTGCCACTGGCCTGTGTTTCAGGCCGTCCACTCCTGAAACCATTAACTTCTTGTGGCCTAAAGCAGTATTGAAATGGCTTCATTTCGCCCGACAGTGAAGTTGTAACCGTCGTGGTCATTGATCGCGCCGCAGAAGTTTTTTTATAGATTCTCAGCACCGACTGTGATGCCTCAGTCTATGACTCTACAGTCTACAGGATACTGTTTGGAGCTTTTAACTTTAAGTTTCTTACCTTCTTATTGTTTATACAAACGTTTCTCCTATTGATTTGATAGTGAAGCGACGATGGTATTCCATTTTTCGCTGTCCACGAGGATCCTTGTTGGAGATACAGAATATTGAAGTTGTTCGTGATATTGTTGCTTCCATGACTTGTTGAGAGCGTATGCTTTCTTTGCACTACCTCCGGTACTTGTATTAATATTTTCGTTTCTTTTTCTACTGCTGAGAAGGCTCATCTGTCCATCCTGGGTCTGTGGATAGCCCAGACCTTTGCTGTGCATATTCAACTTCTGAGATCTCTTAAGTCGATACCTTATTAATTTCAGAAGTCTTAGAGGCAACTTTACCAAAAGCTCTCTGCCAATGGAAGTCACTGTCGAAACGGTACCCAAAATGTTGTCCTTGATAGATTTCTAATGTCAGTATCAGGAAAGTATTTTTCTTTTTCCTGCCAAAAAGGCCGATCTAAGCTGTTATGTTAGGAAAGGAGTAGATTGCTGAATTAACAGTGGTATATGGTGGACCTAGTTTTGGTATAAGTGTACCTTTTCTCTTGAGGACCGCTCCAAACTAACTAAAGTATTTTTGAATCAATGAAGCATGTCAGCCGATTTAACACTTCAAGACGCTCGCTAAAGTCAAAAGGTACTGATGGGCGTTTTGCACGGGAAAGGTTTTCATTTGGAAGTGCTGCGGCCATATTAGCTGAAATCGCGAAAAATGAACATGAGAGTAAAGTCTTCATTCCAAAAACGAGGTAATGAAGACAAAAGTTGCTTCAGTTGTGGAAGCGTTATGTACGCAAATTCCTTTCTTGACTAGCTCGACACGCCAAAAGGTTTCAAACGTCGCTGGATCGTAGGCTTGCTTCGCGGTAGTAAAGATGTCTAATGGTTTGACGACGCCACTAATTGTAAAGCTAGCGAAGATGAATGGCACGTGAAGGGGTTAACAGCACGTAGCATTAAGATCTTCACTGACGAAGAAGGAATGTTGCAATGCTATTCGGTAACACTGATATTTCTACAATGCAACCTGGCAACACTCATATTTTACTACAAATACAAACGTCAAAACTAAAATTCTTATTTAGACTTTGGGAGTGAGAGTTGGAGGATTTTGTTGCTGAAACGGATCTCAAAAACAGAGTCAATTGTTTTAATATTCTAATCTTGGGTGTTGACCCTATTTTTCGGCACAATATGCTAGCCCGTAGGAATTTTCGAGGATGTTTCCGGCACCGTTTGAAGATCTATAATGTTTTCGACTCGAATTGCTCTTTTTTATAATTTTACAAACCTGCAAAGTAGTGGTGGTAGCTTCAGTATTCATCATTCTGTCTTTAACAAATTGAGGGGAGTGTTATATCAAATTTTGATTCAACAAATATCTCCCATAAAGTTGTAGAATCCCTCAAAATCAAATAAAATTCCCCATACCGCCTTTCCTCAACTATTCTCTTATTACCTTGTATACATGTAAGTGACTTCTCATACAAAGATCACACTTTTATCTCCCCATCTTTACCAATTTCTATTCATTCACCGCGACAGGACTCCGACTCCGGTTCGAATAGGGGATGATTCACTTACCCTAAGTATTGTTTACAGGGCGACCCGCATCAACAAACAACCGAATTATGAGTTCAATCACCACTTCACTTTCGCTCTTCGCACGGTAAACAGTGTTGCAAATGGAAATTTCCCACACGTAGTAAAGAAATTTCCAATATTTTCCAAATCGAAAGGAAAATTTGCAAGGAACCCATCGATGCGGGTCAATATCCTTACCGTCTGTTACAGAGGTTCTCTCAGGTCACAGTGCCCTTTACCACTGCGGGTGGGAACATGCAGAGCGAAAATGCATGCACCGCGTATCTCTTCGATTGGCGACCCAAATTTTTCCCCGCAATTTTCCGCTTCACAGTTACATAAACGAGCTGCCAGTGGTCAGAGCGGTTGGTGTGGTTGAAGTTGGAGAGTCTTCTGCCGCAGAAAAGCTGATACAGTAATTAATTTTCAGTTGCAGAAAAAAAAAAAATAAAAAATAAAAAAATTACCGCCCGAGGAAAACGAAAAAGCACAATAATAATATTTTCCATTGCCATACCGCAGCCCCAGCTTCCGCTTCTTCAGTGTCCGACCGAAGTGGAATAATTACATTTTAATGAAGAACGCGCAAAAAGGAGGCGCATCGGGGTAGGTCAAACAAGGGAGCCCCTTGGTGGAAGCGAACAAGCAGAAGAAAAAGACAAATACTCTCCCAAAGGCTTATTAGCAATATTGCTCAAGAAGTCTAAGGCGATGTTATAATTACTTGGTCATGAAGGAGCTGAAGGATGAGGAAGCAAAAAATGACAGCTACCGCCACTATATCCCTCATGGAGCTGCTCGTTTTTCTTCGAGGCAAGGACTAGAATGGTATTTTTTTTTCTTGCTCCTTTGATGGAATTAATTAAAAGAGTGGAGAGATTTTTTTTTTTTTGTTTTCTTCTATCTAATTGGCGTTGAAGGTTCTTGTTAAGGGAAAAGCGGACGTTGTGAAGATTATGTGGACATTAGTCAAGGAAGGGACGAACTGAATACTCTTGGGATGGTTTTTAAGGGCAAGTAAGGCTGTGCACATTTCGCTTTAATTTATTCGAAAAGTCCATAGCACTTAACGTCGAAAATGTGTGAATGTATGTGTGTGTGTGTGTGTATTTGAATTTAAAACAAAAATTGAGATTATGGACGGTGTAATGTAGAAGGAAGGAAATTATTTTAAATTAAATTTAGTTTGTGTTCGCACTTCAAGCGAATGGGTGGTGTGCTAAAGTGACCAAAAAATTGTTACATAATCGGTTCAGTTAGCAATTTATTTTTAAATTGTGTCCTTGACTTTGTTGTGTTTGCAATAATTTAATGGAATGGAATGTGTTTTAGAGTCAGCCATGGTTTTTGAAAGGATTAAACTTACTTGGTAGCAGATGCGGGCTCACTTAACGTTTTGTAATCGTAGGATGGGATTTTAAGACTTTCTTGACTTTGTGGGTTACAACCAGCTCATGGAGTTGACACGCTTTTACACAAGACCGAGAATTTTGTTTTCGAAGGAGTTGAAGAGTTAGGAAGACTGGCCAGTTAATTAGTATGACTTTCGGAATGCACTCTTGACGGTATAAACATGGTGGTAGATTTGGCTTGAAAGATAATCCAGGGAAAAAGGTGGAGAGGTGGATCCAATGGTTTTAACTTTGCGGATTGGAAACATGACCTAGAGAGGCGTCGAAGCATGAGATTACCAACATCCCTCTTGGAAATAGATGAAGACCCAAAGAAATACAATGTAATAGAAGGAATATTGCAAGACTCGGTTCCGGGTCCGGAGCTTCGGAACATAATGTATGATCCAGTATTACATCTCCCACTGCCTCGGAAAGACAAGGTAGCAGGATTTGCGAAAAGGTTATACACTTGTGAGCAACAGGACCACTGCAGTGATAAAAATATGGCTTAAATCCATGGGCTTATAACTGGCTGAATACAAAGCAAAGGGAGGAGATGCTCATCAGCAGTAGAGAAAACAAAAAACCGACAAGAACACGCTTAAAAATGGAGGACACAACTTTATTTCCAAGGAGCAGTCGAAGGCTGATATTTGTCAAGGTTCTAACATCACGGATTCAGTACGAAGCTCCGACATGCCCCGACGGAGTGCGTATCAAAGAATACCGGCGGAAGCCGGAGGCGCCTTTCATACAACATCCGACGCAGCAGCGTACGTACTTGCGAGACTCCCCCCATAGATCTAATGATCCTCGAAGAGCAGAAAAATTACATGTCCCAGTACACTGCAAGTGCAGTCAAATAAGTGGAACAATTTTTACATCAATTGACGAATGGACAAAGCGATAACGGCACGAAGAACGAGAGTGCAGATACTTCAACACAATGACTTTCTTTATTGTTCGAGTTGCAAGGACAAGTTTGAATTTGCGCCAGAAACGACGTCACAGATGCGAAGACGATGGATATGACCTTGGTCCTTTAGAAATGTCTTACAGGATCGGATACTACTTCTACTATTCAAGCGAAATTTCGAGCCCAGGTTATCCGGAAAGAAAAAGCTTAGACCTCTAGTGATCATGATAGTTTCAACACGATATCATAAGGTCATAAACCGAGACCATCATAGCAAGGTCCAGCGATCAGCATTTTGTGCATAAGCGGGGCTCTTCGTGCGACTCTCTCCGCAGCATTGGACATTTTGTTTTATCTGACACCCCTTGACATCCTTGGCAGATAAATGGCTGCTAATTCGGCTGTTCGCCTCAAATCAATTTCACAGTCGTCTTACGGAAGATTTTGACCCTGCCTCCACTTTGAACAAATTCAAAATCTTCCTCGGAAACATAGACTACACCACACCCAAATTAAATTTCAATTAAAACTTCCTTGCTTCCCTTTAGGTCTCTTTGGGAGAATGAGACATTTTTACAGGACAATTCGATCCACCTTTGCACCGATGGATCTTAAACCAAAGAGGGTGTAGGTGGTGGTGTTTTCTCCGAAAGGCTTAATCTCAGCCTCTCTTTTCGTCTTCTAAATCATTGTAGCGCGTTCCATTCGGAAATATTGGCGATCAAAGAAGTCTTATCTTGGCGATATCTTCCATAGTCAGACAGTCAATCAGCGATCAGGTCCCTAGAATCAGTCTCTTCAAATTCATAAGTAGCTCTAGATTGCCGCTCATCTCTCATAGAGATGGCGGAGCAGTTCAATATTCACCTCTGTTGGGTGCCGGGGCCTAGAAATATTCCAGGGAACTGCAAGGCTGATGAACTCGCCAGGTATGGAACAACCGTACCCGTGCTCACAGAAAGGGACACCCTGGGTATACCTATCGCTACTTGTAAACTCAAGCTCAAGGTGGATGCTATTGAGAAAACAAATTCTAGGTGGATTTGGCCACGGCTGGATCTGAAACGCTCTAAGAATTTGATTTCTCTCAACAGATCGCATATCAGTTCCATATTAGGTATCATCACGGGACACTGTCTAAAAGGCAAGCATGCAACAAGGCTTGCTGTCCATTCAAACGATTTCTGTAGAAGCTGCATGGACGAAGAGGAGAAGAAAACTATTCCCCACCTTCTTTGTAACTGTCCAGCTCTCTCTCTCGCGTTAAAGAAGACTCCATTTAGGGGAATTCTACTTTAACAACTTAGGCGATCTGATAAACACGGGTACCAGAGACCAGAGAGTAGGTATGGAGATCTCTCCAGATCCTTGTGGTATCACAATGGACCTATCACTGGTCTAGGTTTGCTGGCAATAGCTGGCAGCCACTTCAACCTAACCTAACCTAGAGGGTGTTAGATGTTACAATTAAGGATAACTCGAGTCTACTGTTGTTTATATCGCCGCCGTAGAAAATAATTTTCAATCTGCCCGAACTTGACAGTTTCCTAAAAGTGGCCCTGTGTATCCTGATAAATGTTTTTTGACGTTGCTATGTCTTGTAAAGATGTTAGTTAACACAGTCTGTTTTAGCTTGGGATGGTGCCAACTCTCAATTAAATTTGGGTTGTACTTACGTATGTATGTCGGTCCCATAAAGTCCATTAGATTGGCCTCGTTTTTCGGATAAAATTATCTCATTTCTCGGAGAAGGACTTTTTATGTCCTGATTTTGACAACCTCTTTACACTCTGCTTTTACGTGGTCTGCCACAGGGTAATGACTTGTTAGTACCTTACTTCCCTAAAAAGTTTCCCTAATACATATTCAGTGTGTCTTGCTATCGATTTGCCATGATGTTCTCTTGATAACCCGTTTCACTACAACCAACTGTAATGTTTAAAGGTTTATAGACAACTATGTTCCTTTTTCTTCCATTCTAAAATCGCATACAGGAATTTGTAAAGTTATTCCAGTAACATCGAACGAAATTCTTCCTTAAAACCATGTCAACATCAGTTACCATATAAAGTTACTCTTAAACTATTCCAGTTTTAACAATACCCTTACACTGCAATATAACGCTCATCCTTTAGACTGAATTGGAAATCAATTTCCCCCTCCTGTCGCCCTCCTTTCGCCCTCCTTTTTGGCATATGAAACATCCCCACCGATGAAAGACGAAGGGCACATTAAGTCTCCTTGTAAAATAAATTGATTGTAACATTTCTCTGGTGAAAACAGAGGATCTTACTTCGCATAGAAAAACAGGCCGACAAGAAGGTGCGCACATATACACAAACACATGAAGTTACAGGAACGAAAACCGTGTATAGGGATACGAATTTTATTATCTGATAGAGTATTGATAAATTGCTCAATTGCAAAAATATGAAATCCCCACTTCAGAAACGACAAAAAGGCATCTCTTCAGGACCAGATCCCAGCACCAATTTTGCTGAATTGCAATGCCACCTGCAGTGTACAGGCAACAATCGAGGAGCTGCCATACATTTCACCATTCCACCACCATCACCACAGCCTAGTGGTAGGATGCAAGTGCATTTCTGACTATCGAAACCAACAGGCAGACAGATAGACAAGGACAGATGCAGACGAAAATGCGATTATGTTTGTAGGAAAATTGGAGCAGACGAATGGTGAAACGGCGAAATGGTGAAAACGAAAGAACCGAGAAAGGACGGAAGGAAGGAAGGAAGGAAGGAAGGAAGGAAGGAAGGATGCCTCCACAAAGCATTGATGATGATGGGCGTAGCACAGAAGTGGAATTCAACAAAAACGAGGAACTCCATAACATCATGCATTTATTCTCTTATTTTATTTTTATTTTTACCGCTGTTCCGCTACGATAAGTTACCAAGTCCTTCCAGGAGCTTCAGCGTACATAAAAGAGTGAATGCGCCTCAACTTCTGCTGCTGTTGCAAGATTTACGAGTATTTTTGATGTTTTTACCTAAAACCTGTGCACACTCCATGCACAATGGACGGTGGATGATGGAATTCGGCTAAGGGCTGCAACAAATGCCAACACATTCAGGAAAATAGTGGCATACCAGATAAGGATATAATTGTTTTCGATGCATCCGTGATGTATGTACATACATAGGTAGTATTTTTTTTTACGCCACAAAGATGCGAATTTTTGGTTGCGAGTTTTTGTGGTCTGCTTGTGTCTTCCTTTTTATTGTGGTGTAGCACATAGGTATGCCAAACATTGTTGGCCTTCCTCAACAAAGAGTGAAAAAACGATTAAACCACTCGAAGGATATGAAAAATCTGCACCCAACACCTCATGGTGGATATCACTAGTCATCCTGCTAACGTTGCAATTAGTGAAAAAGAAAAAAGGATGAAAAGCATACAGTAAGACTGTGAAGATGACAAAGTTGTAGGCTATATAGGTCAGAGAATGAAACCTTAACGAAGCTAGATAGGTAGATAGTGAGAGAGCTGTCATTAAGCACTGTCATTAAAGCAGAAGGGTTATTTCTTGGTGGTGCCGATTTGTGTCAGAAAGTCGATGGTCCTTTCTGTGTGGATGACAGCTAGGATGGTCGGTATGAGTTCAGCGTCAAGAGCTTGCTTCCCTCGGTAAAGAACGAAGACAGTTCGTACGAAAATACAAAAAGATGTTATCGGTCTCTAGGCATTGAAATGCTTCTTTCAAGATCGAGAGGCTTGTCCTGGTTGCTTCACAGAATTTTCCGAAGCCAAACCGGCTCGTTATCTTGAAGCATTGATTTCAGCAAATGAGGTACTGCTGAAGGACCTTCTAAGTTCCATCTTTTGAAAGAAGGGCTTTTGGGTCATTAATTTAGGAAGCATTTCATCTAGAAACATGAATGAAATATTGTGTGGACAAATTCTCAGAAGCACTACTTTCGGATTCATTAAGCGTCTTCTAAGTGAAGTTGCTGGCAATCCAGGAAGCATGCGGGACCATAGGCAGTCAAACCGCTATCAGGACCATAGATTCTGCTATCCCATCCTCTGGGAGCATAGTTTATAGTTAATGGGGTGGGACTTATTACTGCGGCTACTTGTGGGCTTATTGCGATGTTGGTAGTACAGTGCAGAAGCGAGTTCGTCCGAGCTCAGTTGGACTGTCGCGTCGGTTCAAAATCAAACTCTTGGTCATTGTAACATTGAGGGAAAGAAGAATGTTAAGGGACCAGTCAGGCAGGGATCAAACATTTGCTCATCCGAAACAAACAAGTTTCACATTCTGCTGAGTGTTGTGAAGACTAATATTTCCTGATGTTTTCTATCAAAAGCTAATGCCATGTTTAATAGCTTTCGCACGGACACCAGAATGATGTGACCCTTCTAGGGCTGCAGTCATCTATAGCCAGATTCGGTATAACCTTCAACCAATTCTTTGTGTGAAACTGAACGTAGCTGGTTAAGAATCAAGCTTGTTGGTTCAGATCCCTTCTATCTTGTTACGTAGCCCCATAAGTAAGAATGAGAAGGTTTTAATTCCTTCTTCTGGTAAAAAGGCACCACTTTTGTCATGTTACGGTCAGAAATGTGTCCCTTGCGGTAGTCTGCAGCATATTTGATTCTAAACAACACCGCTGTACCCTATGAAATTGATGAAAACGAAACAAAATCGAAAGAAAGAATCTCAAAAGAAAATAAATTGTGAAATGTCAAATTCACGTTCACATATCTCTGTTTCAGTCTCTCCTTTGTTTTCATGTTTTTGCTATCCAATCCAACAATGATTACGCTCCCACTTGAACTGAATTCAATGCATTTGTGACACACATGATACGGAAGATAAAGCACAGCGGAACATTGAACGATTGTATGCAACAGCAAGAGAGGAGGACACAATGCAATGTATGCACTGTTGTTAGGACTTGCAGAAAGAATAGTTTCTTGCATATGATATGTTTCAGTTCAAGGATATTCGTCATTAATTTACAACGATTTGATTGATTTTTTTTGTTTTGTTCTTTTTTTTTCATCTTCTTTCTAAAAAAGGACGAAAAATCGAATCTCATTGAGTTGATTTCCATTTCGTTTTTTTTTTTGTATTTACACTTCCTGATTGGAAATGGGAAAAAGGAAAAGATTTGATGAATTTTTATTCCGGATATCCTTCTCATTTGTCCTTAATCAGGATGCATATACCCGCAGAATTGTATACATTTCGATGGGAAAAAGTGTAGAATAAAATTCACTCACTGTGTTGAATGGTATTTAACCCTTAAAAAGTGTCCTTTCTCCTTAGTCATCGTCCTTCTCGTTGTCATCGTCATGGTTTTGCTGCAACAAGGATAAGAAAAAGGGTAAAGAAAGAGAATCCCTTTTGAAATTGTTAGATAATGTTGCAAAATGTTATTGCAGGGTGAAAGGATTTCTCTTAATTAACTTATCGAAGATTTTATGTGTTCGCCCTGATATCCTTCCTCATGATTCCAAAAGACACTAATAAAAATTGGAAACGATAATAGAAATGGGAAATTCCAATCGGAAAGAGATTTTTCTTGAAGATATAAATATTGCATTCTCTCCCGCTGGGTGGTAGTGCAGTGGAATGGCAGGACTTCCTATGAGGGGATGACGATTCGAAGATGTGACTGCAAGATATTGTCCTGGTAAAGTGAAAATTTGGTCACGTTGCTTTGTGGGAATTTGATGATTAGTTCAGCTCATTATCAAAGAAGTTAAATTATCTGATCTTTTGGTTAAATGGGAGGTTACAGAGTAATCGTTGATGCTGGTAGGGAAGGGAAGGAAAAGGAATTGAATTAAGATGTAGCTTAGGGTGAGAAAACATTTTAAAGTACTGATTCCGTATTGAAATGTAAAAGTCGTTGAAGAGCATCAATCTTCAAGGTTTTCGAAAACAGGCCAAACACAGCTTTTACTTTCTTAAAATTCAGTAAAATCTAGCGACCAAGGATGTTTGCTTGAGTGGTGATGGTAACCTGTAATAAGGCTGAGGACTTTACTTTCATGCATTTCTTGATTAAGTGCCATTTGTTGTTAAATCTTACGGTTTATCATATTTCACGCCTTTTTTCGACGAAGAACATCGCTGATCACCATCAGAAAAAAAAGTAGTGGTGACAGGAAACAGCCTTATAATGCTTTCTTTTGGACACCGGATTAATCTGGCATCTTAGCGCCGTACAAGACTTGATAATTTAGAATCACTTTTTGAAGTGAAACTTTACTTTAGACGTGGTCACGCCATCGCGGTTTGCTCGGGAGGAAGAGTAAAATGCTGTAGGAATTAATGTTCGTGGTTTGTGCATTCGATAAACCAAATAAGAACGATAGGAAAACAGATTTTAATAAAACAACAACGGTGTGAGATATTAAATTGATTCTGGGATTATTTTGAAGCAACATTCATGCCATTATGTGTGGAAAAGCATTTCAAACAAATGGCCGCCTTGGCTTCCCTGGCAGAGTGCTTCAAGCGGTTGGTCCAATTTTTGATGACTCGGTCCAATATGTACGGAGTTATTCCGGCAATAGCGTCTCGAAGGTTGGCCTCGAGCTCGTCCAAAGTGGTTAGCGTAGACAAAGAACTTGACGTAGTTACAGAGAAAATAATCGAGTGGTGTCAAGTTGCATGATCGCAGCGGCCAATTGATGAACGCTCGCCGTGAGATGACCCAGCCGTCAAATTTCTTCTTCACAACTTCGAGCATTGAGTCGCTGGTATGGTATGTAGCGCCGTCTTGTTGGAATCACAACTCGGATATAACGATGTTGTCGAGCTCGGGCCACAGAAAGTCGGTTAACATCGCTCTATACCTGAGACCATTGACGGTAACGGAGTCTCCTTCCTCATTTCGAAAGAAATAAGGTCCGATGATGCCGCCATGCCATAAACCACCCCAAACAGTCGAAAACTTGTGGATTATGTTCGCTCCAATAACGGCAATTTTGCTTGTTGACATAGCCGCTGAGCCAAAAAATGGGCTTCGTTCGAGAAGATGAAATTCACGTTGCGTTTTTACAAAATTTCGAAAATATTTTTATAGTAACTTCCGTACGTTTGGCATCCGTGAAACGTTGCATGATGAAATGGCAAACCTTACTGAATATTTTGACAGCTGGATGTCATTGCTAACTTTGACAGCTGATGAATCATAACAACACCCTTTAATATAACCGTGGACGTAAAACAGGTTTGAGCTAAAGTGATTGCAATTTCGTTGGGATTAGGTTTAAATCGAAGAAAGGGAGAAAATGGGACAATGAAGAGAGGAAGAGAGAGAGAGATTGGGCAATCATGAAGATTAAGTGACATGTGGCATCAAAGACAGTGAAGAAGTAGCTGCAGCATTGGTGGAGGTGGAGCTTTTAAATTTAAAAATTCGAAGGAAGAAGTACGAGAAACATGACGATGCTATGAATGTCATCGGCCGTCTTATTTGTCAAATTCTATGAGAAAAGCGCAACATTTTAACCGACGCTTGACTAAAGAGGTTCACTTCAGGGGCGCTGACTGTGTTTCACAGCGCAAAGCCCTCTAGATATATTCCTGGTTCAGGTTAGTTTCCACAAATCATCGATGCAGGATTATTTGCTGGTGGATCTCACATTTCGCAAATCTAACGAAATCTCTTAGGCGGTGCCGTATTATATTCATCTTGCCAAAGATACTAAGTGGAAACAACGTCCTTGATTGCTAGTGTAAAACTAAAGGACACTCCAGACTGTATCGCCATTTGAACTAAGTCAGTTTCTACACTTTCCTTCAGTTAAATTAATGCTTTAAGAAAATAAGGAGTGGCTTCAAGCCAAAGTACGACTTTTCTTTTCCTCTAATGGTGCCCCTCTTTAAAAAACAAGTTATACTTCCGTCATAATAGCTTTGAGTACAACAGACAGCTTATTCCTCACGTATTATTATAGCACTCAAAACAAACGATAATAATATAGTGCACTTCCGTGCGGCGTTCCTCATCTATTCACTTGTCTAATTACACGACTGTCACCAAGCAGCCACAGAATCCTATTTGTTTTTCCCAGCACGCTCCTCGCTTCAGCGAACTCATTTATCAATTTTGTACCTCACATCTGCAGCGAAACTTAATCACATTTATGCGGCCACTTTTGCCAGAACCAGGAACAATGGAAAACATTTTGTCTCTTGGAACACAGAACATTAGAAAAACCCCCCGCAGCTTCACTCCTTTGAACGAGTACGAGTATACTCGTACATCTCGACCGAAATGAGAAATGTGTTTTCAAGGTGTCAGAGTGGGTAAACATTTTTGGCAGTGGCATATCCTTGCAAACCGAAAACCCACATTTAGAAAAAAAAACTAGAAAACAACTTTATAATAATCAATAGAGTCTTGCCAAGTACTTTGGCATTGCTGCGTCACAATGTACCACCCTCTGCGGGACAAGAGCTGCCAATTGGCGATCCTTCCTTCCCGCACAGTAATTCATAAAATGAATGAATCCTTTCCATTGATATCGAAGGGAAATTAGTAAAATTAATTAATCAGCAACACGATCCGAATCCTGAAAACACAATATGAGCTCACCGACAACAAAAGACATTCGACTGAGCTGCTCTGGGCTGTGCTTTGCTCTTTGCCACAGTCACTGTGCGTCGTTGTTGCTTCACACTATTGTAATGAATTTATGTATGTATACAGTATACATTCCCGTCGGCAGAGAATTTGGTTTATAATTGTCCTAGATACACACTCTCAGATATACATTGGCGAGGACTATTGTTGAAGGGAACAAATTCAAAGCTCCAGCTGCTTCACATATAGCTTACAGGACAAAGAGTGCAGATCCCCCCCCTTCGGGTTAGTTGGAGCGGCTAGTGTGGCAACAAAAGTGAACATCGCCTGCGGTAGCATTTTATGATGTGCTACGACGGGTGGCCGCTGTGCACGGTGGTAGTCAGCCAAACATCATCAATGGAACCGAAATTGTAATAATTTTGTAATAGAATTGGGAACAGTTCGCATTGTTGACATTGTGGTAATTATTTCCGCATGAATCTCAGTTGTATTCCAGGAAAATGTTGGTATTGTCCTTTGAATGGCATCATATGTCGTGATTGGAATGCGAATGGCTTGAGGTTGTTGGAAATAGTGGGTGTTGGATACAATAGAATGCGGACGGAACTTGTTGAGAATATTACTCACACTCTTAATAGAAGATGTCACTTGTGCCTTAGGGCATGATTTATCTTTTGAAAAAGCTTTGACATGCGGTTTACTTCAATGGAAGTACATATGTCATTCTGCTTAATGAACTTTTGACTAGTCTCTTGGCTAGTGTAAGTTTTTTTCGTCTTCTACCAGCGGCGTTTTTGAAAAATGTATTTTGAAGTCAAACTTTAAAAGTTTGCGTAGGTATGTGGAACCGTCTCACAGGAACACGACTGCTCACATTAGAGTCACGGTTTACAACGTCAGTCTATAGGTAGATGTCCTTAACAATGAAATCGGAGAGGAGGATTTTCACGGTCTCCCGAGTGGAATGCGAAGCCTGTTTTTATTGATGTTTATGCAAACAAGTGACATTTTCTGGTTATAAAGGGTCTTTCATTAAGCGCTTCCTATCTTCAAATTTAAATAAAACAAAGTGTGTGTAAGATATCATAGAAATTTTTGATTGGTTAAAAAGGCCTATCGATGCCATTATATATGGAATATAACATCGTTCAAATGTTCGCCGCGGCTTCTCTGAGTGGTGCGCATCCGAAATGTCCAATTTTCCATGACTCTGGCTGAATTTGACCGATGTCATGGGTTATGTTGGCTTTGAGGGCCATTGGTGTTTGTGGCTTATTCGCATAGACCTGTGACTTCAGAAAATCCCACAAGAAAAAGTCTAACATCACCTCCACGTGAGATGACCATGCCCTCGAATCGCTCGTGTAGAATTTCCAATGTGGCGTTAGCTGTGTGGCACGTAGCGTCGTCCTGTTGAAACCACATGTCGTTGGTGTCCATATCATCCAATTGAGGCCAAAAGAAGTTGGTGATCATCGACCTATAGGCCTGGCCAACGTCGTTCTCAAAGAAATATGGACACACGTCATTTACTTTCAGCTCCTGGGTCAGTTGAATTTTGTACGGTTGCAGGCCCAAGTCACGACGCAAAATTCGCCAAGTTGTGGACTGCGAAAGGCCGAGTTCTTGTGAGGGACGCGAAATCGACTGCCTCGGATTCTCCTGCACACTCTCATGGACAGCGACGATGTTTTCGGCAGATCTTGCGTTTCGTCGACGTACGGGTGTTGGTTGATCGTTTACTGAATCAGTGGACTCAAATTTATCCACCACATTGCGAAAAGTCCTCTCGGAAGGACGATTATGGCGACCGTAAAATGGGCGAAGCGCGCGGAACGTTGCCCGAACAGAACTACCATTTTGATAAAACAATTTTATTATTTGCACGTGTTGTTGAACGCTATATCCATCCATGGTGATTTGGCAAAACAGACTGAATAAATGACAGCCAATTTGACAGATGTAGCTTTAACAATATGGCCGCTATCAACTGCCAAAGTTCGGAAGTCCCTATTGGAAGAGCCTTTAGTTCCCGAGAAGTTCGTTGGGATGACTCAGTCTAGTGAATTTCTTCCAAAGTTTGACTCTTTTTCAATCTTCTTTCTTCCTTATGGTTCCAGTCCAACGACGGCGGCGGTCTCTGATCACTTTCTTGTCAATTCATCGGTTGCTTCATTCCCCTTGTTTCTCATTTAGTCTGGTACCCAGTAGAGAGTGACCTTTTTATAGTCATTATCTTTGCAACACACCCCCACAGCAGTTAAGACCAGCTAAAGAGAATCCTTCAAAGAAAGAAGACAATATGCAACTTCACAGGTTTAGGAAACCGAAAAGTCTTGAAACCGAAACCACACGGTGAGGTACTGAAAAATGTTAAGCCCTGTAGTGGAGAATATCTGATTGCCGATGCAAAGTAAGTGCTTGCAGTAACGTTGTTTCGGCCTTTTCAAGCCAGTTCGTCAACTGCAGACCTAACAGAGTGCAACGTTACACTGGTTAGCGATCTCATTCAAAGACTTGCGGAAATCCTTTTTTATGTTGGATATGGCTGTCCATATAAATCACATTATCTGTATGCGATCCTGGGTTAATCTTCAGCCAAGCGGCGATCTGACTGAGAGTTATTTCCCGAGCATCATGTATGAAGGAATCTTCTACCACGCTTAAGAATATAGAATAGATTATTTCCACTCAACGTGTGCTATGCTACCATTCGGGGTTAGATTTATTTGGGACAAATTCAGTTCAGTTTCGAAGCTGTGCTCATAGAAGTCAGATAAATATGCGCCTTCCCAGAGATATTCAGTATTGATTTTCCCCTCTCCCGAGTGTCTTCCAGGCGGAGGATTTAGCGTTTAGAGAAGCCTGCAAGATACTTAGCCTCAGCCCAATTAACTCAAACAACATAGGCATCTTTATTGACAGCCAGGCTGCCATCAAAGCGCTCCACTCACTTTTTCGTCCTCTAAATTAGTTGAACAGTGTAAGAAAACTATAACGCAGGCAAACGCTCGGTTTAACATTTCTCTCCTCTGGGTTCCCAGCGATAGCAACATAGAGGGGACTCCTTTTCTGGAGTCAGTCTGCTCCCCGATGGGACTCATCAAAGGCAAACTTTTCTAACACTTTCTATTGCCAACTCTAGGTGGAAAAGTCTTGCAACTTGTGCCATATCCAGACAGATTTGGCCCGCCTACAATAAAAACAGAACGAATGACCTAATCATTAGGAATCACCGCAGTAAGCACGGGCCACTGGCCAATCGGTCCACACGCTGCCAAGTAAGGCATCCCGTTCAATCCCCACTGCCGTAGTTGCGACAATTCATACGAAAAGGAAACGGTATTCCACTTTTTCTGTGAGTGCCCGGCACTTGCCAGGGCCAGGCAGCGCACTCTCGTTCCTTTTTCAAGGAACTATCTGAGATTTCCTACATAAAACTCTGCAACATCATCAACTTTCTTAATTCTACAGGATTGATCTGAAAACTACACTCTCAGCTACGCCCATCAACATCCAGGTCACGTGAGTTGTGGTATCAAAACGACGCATCCGCGCTACTTGTGTCTCTGGCAGGCTTACCAGTTTCAACCACTTCTACCTACCTTTCCCTTCTCCAAAAAACTGCAATTTCAATAGATTACGATAAACAATTATAAATCGCAAGCAATTATAATTGAACATAATATTCGCCCAAAAAAAAATCAATAACCGAGTTAAAATGAACTAACACCACCTATGTACATCCTCGAACATTCGCAACCACCATCCGCCACAAATCACAATTTAATTAATTTGTTCCCAACCATAACCCAATATGTTTCGCTTGAGGTATGCAACCGAAAACGGTTATTCCCGATTTAGTTTCGATTTAATAGAAAAATATCACATTTTGCAAATCCCAACACCACGCCGCCGCCGACCTGTACCACCAATTTTAATTAAGACCCACGTTTGTGACACTGAAATTCCGAAACTCCAAATCAATCAGATCCCCTACCAATCTGACGCGCCTACAAATTGATTTTGATTAAAAAAAAAAAACACCAAACCTCCACGACAAAATGGAAAATTATTGTTTCATAACCTCAATAGGACCACAAAGTGGTGGGAAATTCTTAAAAAGCAAACCACCCCTCAGAGTCACATTATGTCGATAGGATGTACGAGTACAAGCATCCTTCTGCCAGAACACAGAGTTCGATGAAGTGGCTGTTGTTGTTCCACTCTCTCTCCCTCTCAATTGCAATTATGAACCTCGTTTTTGTGCTATCTTCTCATTTTCTTTTGTTCGATTAATTGCTTAATGAAATCTCTACAATCAAAGTCTTCGGATGGATAAAATTGAATGTGTATGCGATGGTTGGAAACCGATCCCTCGAGATTCAATTGTAAAGTGGCACAACCACAATCATTGAATCATTGTTAAAGCAGTGACCAACATCGGGTGTACACTATCGTGACCAACATCACTTTCAGTTCCATCGTCGTTAGTTTGGTTTAATTTTGCATCAGGGGGAGGGGTTCGGTTTAATGGTTGCCAGCTTAATGGAGATGATGACTTGAAAATATGTACATGTGAGAGGATGAGCGATTGGGATCGATGGGCTTTTATTACTCCGAGGATCTGTGATGAAAGCCAATCCAAATGAAATGGTGAATCTTGCATAAGACCAAGTGCGCCAAAGCCTCCACTGTAAAGATTCTTTGATATTTCTTTTGCCAAAGTAGAACAACTCAATGAACTTAAGTCCTTAAGTCTGGATGAGGATACTCGTTGTCGCTTTGATCGAAAAATGTTTCGTAACCTATTCAGTCCCGTTTGTGTTGACAAGCTCTAGAAGAGAAGATTCGACGACGAATTATACGAGCTGTACAGTGACATTAGCGTGCATAACTAGAAATGGTTAGCTAAGGACCGGGCTAACTGTGCGAGGCTTATTGGTTGAGGTTCACCCCGAACTGTAGTGTAGCGCCACGTAAGTAAGAACTTAAGTCCTCTCATTAAGAAAGCGGGACTACCATTGAGGTAACTAGATTCCCGTAGCTTATTCCCAAGGTAGAGATTTCTGTTTATCTAACTTAGACAATCTAAGGTTAGACTTTATCATCAATAGTAATTGCTCAACTTTTTCTTGACGAATTTTGCGCGAAATCTAACAAAGTCCAGACTTCATGTGAAGGCAGAAAGCTGTCAAGAGAATAGGAACCAAATCTGTTAGGAATAACTTCTTTTAGAAAAACTTATACACCTTACACTGGGTATCGAGGTCAATGAGAACGGTGAACGCTGTCAACAGAAGAGGCAGCAAGGACAAGGATAAATTTTCTTTGGTTGGATAGGAAAGGCCATTATTTGAAGTGAAAAAGAACTATACAGTGCTCCCCGGATAGCTGCCTTGAGAGTTTTTCTGATTTATTTGGGCACTTAAGAGGGGAAGTACTTACTTACTTGCATTGCTGATCATTTTTGAAGCCTAAAATATTTGGTTAGCAACGTGGGTAATGCAACTAAGCGGGGGAGTTCTTATCCGGGTATTACTGTTCTTTGCAGAAACATTTTTAGGCAAACACACAAGACGAACACAAGATATACATTACACAGTTAGACCTGAAAAAAGAACCTGTTTCCCTGTGATTTAGACACTTAGAAACCTAGGTGGCACCGCTTCATATCAAAAGAAACTCCAAATATCCTCAAAAGGCTCTATAAGCCCAAGAAATGCCTTAAGAAGACGGGCGTGGAAAACATCAGTGTCTACATCTACTTAAAAACTTGGCAGGTAGGTTGAAATGGTGACTGTATCTGGTATAATGCAGCTTTCCCTCGGATCTCTATAAGGATCCATTGTGTTCCTCTAAAGTGGAATGTCCAGCCTGAAAGAGACAAGGTTGGGTTAGGTTAGCGGGCTGATGAGAATGGTTACATCCTCATCACACTTAGATCCTCATCATGTGGACCCATTGTGATACCCATGGTTTTGTTTCCTACCGTGGTATTATAGTCTTTTTTCTAGCCACCCGGACATTCTGGCGAATTTGAGTAGTTTTGACGGTGATCCATCTGACAGCTCATCGATATGGTCGCAGAAAAATTTGCCCAGGGTTCTGTTTCTGAGTTGACAGAGGTTTGGGCAGTGACAGAGGAAATGGGCCGTGTCCTCATGGGCCTCTTCATCACCACATCCTCTGCAGATGTCATCGTCGCTCACACGTAGTTTAGAATATTATGGCCAGTTAGCATTCCTACCAGCATTGACAGAGATTTCCTGCTTGTTTTCATCTTATCGTACTCTAGCCACAGCCTTCTTGATATTTCACACGTGGTTAGTGATCTCCATCTGTTGTTTGCTTCTATTATTGACCTTTGTTCGATTTTGGCCTTAAGGTTGCAGAGTGGAGGTTTGACCGTGCCATCTGCTTGTTCCCGGTCTACGGCTGAGCCCTTTCTGGTCATTTTATTATCTGCTTCATTACCTGGTATGTATTCCGCTTTGACCAGGGACCCAGCAGAGTTTTACATTGTGCTGCATACCAAGAGCCTTAAGCTCTTCGCGGCAGTTCTTAACAAGCTTTTATGGCCGCCTGGCTGTCAATCTAAATTGTGATATCCTCCTGTAATATTAGCCGTGTTTTTTTGATAATTATACTCACTTCAGTCAAAAAAACGATCTATACTCACTTTATCCACAGTAGCAGCCGCACCAACCAATTGGTTTGCGGCTCGATTTCTTTTTCTTCGTTTGACAGTTTGCAAATGTCAAAACCGAGGAAAAGCAACAAAAACGATCGGCTAAGAGCTAATTGATTAGATTTTTTGTGCTCTGGTGGTCAACTTATGTAGTCCTATCCTCACTTGCTGCTACTGGGAAAGCTATCGCCACTTGGTGTGTTGTTATTGCTTTGTGTGTAAAATTTTACTGGGCTGGGTATACAGCTATCAAAAAAAACACGGCTATTGTCAGCATTGACGCCAGTTGAGCGGCCTTTGTCACTGCTAGAGCCTCCGCTTGGAAAACACTGCTGTAATCTGGGAGTCGTATGGAGCTGCTTAGATTTGGTTCATCCGAGAAGAGTCCAGCTCCTGTACTTATGTCCATTTTTGGCCCATCGGTATAGATGGACTTGGAGTCCTTGGATACTTCATTCTTCTCCCACTTTTCTCTACTTGGAAAGGTCCACGGGAAAGGTCTTTCAAAGTCCAAGTATGGGACAATGTAGTCTGAGGTGACCTTACCACTAAGATAAGTAGTTGCTAAGTATCTTGAAAATTGGTTTGTGATTGTTTGTTGGTGAAAGGAACTGTTAACTAGTCTATCAGATAAGACACAGAGACATAAGAACGAGAAGGCGCTTTTAACCAAAAATATATGATAAGGTCTGACATCTCCATCTCCTCCTCAATCTTTCAGTAGTGATGGCAACCCTAGTATAACAATATCTTTTCATTGCTTAACGGATAGCAAAGCAATTTATAATTTTAATGAACTCCTAACAAACTGCTCATTAAGTGCGGCTCCTGATAGAGATGATGATGATGCTGCTATTGCATGTCGTCGTCCTCCATAAATTCATTATGATTTGTGGCAAATGGCTATTGCACTTGGCGGTGCACATCAATCGACGCTACACTTTCGTTTACGTCGAACACATCCCGTAAATTAACAATGCTGTCGTCGTCATCCAGTAATACAACGACCTTCCTCAATTGGTCCAGTGCATCATGAACAACACCACGATAGCCATAACCATTCTGGTCAACACCACCATTCTAAGTGTAGTGGTGGTGTAGAGGGGCTTGTAAAACAATCGACCTCGTCATAATGAAATTTTGTAACACAATTGCCAAATTGAGATACACGGTCGGTCCTACGCCAGTCCCAAAATGATGACGTTTCATACGACCTGGCATTAGCGATTCTCAGGGTGATTGACCTACAATGCTGAAGGAAGTCCTCTGTCATAATTGCATCAAGCATACAGTCTCAGGCGAGGGCTACTGCTACTGAACGGTGACTGTTGCAACGCCGCCGGTTTGTTTATTGTTTCGTATTGATGCCGTTTAATAAACGTCGATTACCTAATCTAGCTTTGAGAGGCGGCCCCGACAAGTCGATTGTATGATAATGCTGACCACGGTCTTCGTGGTGCTGCTTAACTGGGTTAGTGGGTTTTCGCGTCGCTCGACATATGCCATAGCTGAGCACATGTGCCTGGTGGTCGTGTCCCTGCCCTTAAGTGGATTAATTAGGGTGGTCGAAATTATTGGACGTGTCCGCGCAAGAGGGCAATGGACAGACAGACTGGGAAAAATTAATTCCTCTGTCAGTCATTTGTGTCCAACTGATTATTGAGTAATGCAATCAAGGGGAATTGGAAATGATACTGGAATGTGTGTGTGTAGTAGTTGCACTTGAAGGAGCTGATTGACGACAGCTTTCAATTGATAGGTAAGCGAGCAGAATATGATGCTGTAATGAGACGCAATTGATTTGCAGACATGACTGGTGAACTGATTTTTTGAGGGAGTTAATGGTTACTTAAGTTTTTTATAGAGAAGATACGAGTATGTAGGAAGGTGATGCTATAATGGTATCGATGGACTATTGTAGACATGTTGGATGCGTTTCCTTAGTTAAGATTGCCACAACGTTTGCTTGCTAAAGCTGTCACAAAGTGTTTGTTTTCAGACAGCTGTGCATTGGTCTTCGTTGACTTGCTCAGGGTAACATAGACCTTAACCTAGATTAACTTAATCTTAGCAAGTCCAGCTGTTTGGACTTGAAAATGGGACTTGAAATTTACCACGAAAAGTTAAATTTATCACGACCTGCCAGCACTGATTTTGCATTGACAACGAAGTAACTCTGCATCTTGTGCAAAAGCACCATTAACATTCGATTGACCATGACCACGACCGTAAAGTTCCTACATGACTCGGGCTCACAAAATTCTCCAGTTGTATGAGAACTTTACTTGTTGTTAAATGTAGGACAGATCTTTAGACTACGACACAGATTTAGTTAGATACTGAGTTCAATGTATTCAAAATCAAACTTATGAAGCATTTCTGTATAGACAGGCACTCTGAAAATTGTTCTATGCTAGCTACCTACAAGAAACGAGCCTGAAGATGAACTGGCCAGGCAGGGCTCAGTTCTACACGGTTCTCTCGCGGCAAGGGTCCATATCCCGCTAGGAACGGTTAAAGGCCAAATCCACTCACACTTCCTGTAGAAGGCAAACCTCCAATGGAGAGGGTTAACCAGCTTCGTCCTTTGAAGGAAAATATGGCCTACCTACGATAAGAATAGAACAAAAAACCTAATAAACAGAACTCGCCCAGATATCGCCAGAATCATGGCGACAATCACGGGGCATTGGCCAGGCCAAACTAGGTATTCCGTACAACGCCCACTGCCGTAGTTGCGGGAATGAAAATGAGAAGGAAACTCTCTCCCATTTCCTCTGCTAATGTCCGGCACTAGTAGACTGCGTGAACTAAACCAACCATTCTTCGACGACCTTACTGACATCTCGGGTAAAGGGATAATCAGCTTTTTAACTCCACAGGCTGGATCTAGGCACCGACTATCCCACATCCTCAACAACACACATCACCAACCAGGTCACACGAGTCGTGGTAACAAAAAGGCATACCTAGTCATGCACATTCGTTCATGCTGAACCGCCACCTCTACCTATCTACCTATGTACCTACCTATAAGTAAGTCGTCTAGAAATTAAAAAAATATAAAAGCTTGGCAATGTTGTGTTGTGTTGTGATCTCCCTTCCTTATCACATCTTGTGGAGCATAGGCCGTCAACAATGCCTGCTAGCATTCTTATGAGGAGTCCTGTAACTGGTTTAAATTACATTCAGCCTACTCCCAGAGACCTCGATTCCCCTCAAACTATTTGCGTCAACTTAGAGTGACTTACTTTTGTGCTTGACTGGGTTTGTGGATTCCATTATAGTGTATCCGATCCACTACAACTTCCTTTTCGCTAAATTTTTCTTCCGGCCTACTCTGCCAGCCTCACTAATGTCCCCATCGATGTATGTATGTTTGGAGGTCCATTATCCCTATTTCCTATGTAAAATCATACAGATATATCGTCAGCGTAGTCCATAGTATACCTCGTAGAACCAAGTCCTTATAATTTCCAAGGAAAGCTTTCTATTTTCAGCACCAAGGATATTTTGTCATTTTGTCAATCCAAGTTAAATGTTTTCTCAGAAAAAATGTAAAAAAAAAAACAAGGGGCAAGTTCACAGCGACTCAATTTTTTACTGAAAATGAGTAGAAGGACTCGTAGTCTTACTATATATAGTAACGGTTAGGATCAGGAGGGACTTCTTCAATAAAACAAAAAGAGAATAGCGCAATGATGTGTGCCACTTTCAAACGAATTTTGTCGTATAAAACGTTCAATTGTTTGATCTTGAATTAACCTAGAGATTTTTAGGTGACGATTTAAAGAACGCTACGCTATGAGGTAAGCAATCAAAATCCTCAATTAACAGATACGCAATTAGAAAAAAAGGACTTTAATGGTTCCGAAGCACAGTTGAACGGATGGCGAAACACGAATATTTCTCGGAATTTCCCAGAACCTTGAGGCGTTTGTGGTAGGTACATATGCATTACTTTACGCAAATGATGTTTTACTGAAATAAATTATTAAATCCCTTTTTTTCCTAGAAATAGAAACCTATGATGCAGAAGTATAATCCAAAGATATCTGAGAAAACATTTCGAATGTACAAAGTAATCAACTGATTTGTGATTGCTGTGATAGAAGATTTGAACATTTTTGCAAACGGTGAAGGTACATTCTGCACTTTTGGCGAAAGGGAAAAATAATGGAAAATGCGAATTCCGCCTTGTTAGCTTCGAGATTTTTATATCATCAATAATGGTCTGTCTAGATTATTCCTTTTCTTAGGATGGACATGGCTCTCCTTCAAACATCTGAAACTAGGTTACAATAATAAATTAAATTTATTTTTTATTTTTTAAGTTAGTGATCGGGAGACCAGTTTCGTTTAGGACAGTTAGAAATATTGAGCATTTGCATGCACGTATTGACGAAGGCCATGCTGTGATATTTTGGAGCCCAGGAAGACAATCTCCACAACTGCATTGCGTTGATCCCGCACATCACTACAATGCAATTCGAATTTATCAATTGTCAAGCGAAGAAGGGATAAAGCTTATGCTCAAGGGAAACACGCCAAAGAGTTTTGCATTCTCTCAAATATTCGGATTGATCCCGAGTAAAATAAGAATCAGTCATTCTTCTTTGAAAATGAGATTGGTTACTGGAGAGTGATTACTTGATAACGACATCAGACCGCTGGAGTGCAGGACAAGCCAAAGATTTCCATACTGCTGGAGCCACCGAACACTCAGTTAAAGAACGAAAAAGAGAAAGCCAAAGGAGACCGCCCTTACAGCTTTTTGGGAGTTTAAACTAGTCGCTATGCTTCGTCGGTAGCAACATGGATGCTTACTGACACTATCTTTCATGGTATGAGTTCCTTTATTCCCAACTGGATGAAGACCATCAAACCAAAGGTAAAAACTTTGTTTGGCTTGAGATGCAAGAGATTAGCTTTCGGTCTTATAAAGTCAATCCATCTGAAGAAAGCTGAATAAAGTTCAAACAAATCACAAATGACCATATTCGACGTGACACGTTACACGATAAAAAAATACAAACGTGTCCCAAGGGAACAAAAAAAAAAAAATGGATTTTGCTAATAAAAAATGACATTCCAGATGTCAACTCCTTAGATAAGGCTTACTGTGCACTTCGCAGCCAGCTCAATGCTTCCAGATTATACTCTGCATCCGCCTGTCATGTAGAGCGTGGGATTCTCTAGGGAAAAAATCCATTTTCGGAATCGTACAGTTGCAGGAGCACTGAGAGATCTCAACATTCACAAATCCACTGGTCCAGATGGTATTTCACGGCGTAAGCTTTTACACTGTTAACTGGAAGCAGCGTGCCCGGGACCGTAAAAAATAGAAAGCAACATTAGTTCAGGCTCAGACCCTTCAAGAGTCGCTGGCCTGATAAGTAAGTAAGTAAATAAGCTTTTACACTTGTCGTACCCTTTTGAGATCTTTCCTAGAAGATGCAAAATACCATTTCTAAAAGAAGGTGAGACTTCTTCGCGTTTCCATGATTTGGTTCATTTGGAAGCATGACGCGCATTGTGGGTGAAATGCTGAAAGAGAATATGAAATCAGTATTCAACAAGGACATCGACATTTCCATTGAAATCAAATTTTATCAAATCTGATGTGGTCAAGAACTACCGCAACAATGCTAAAGGTATTATGGGAACAAAATCGGATCAGATTTTGCTAGGAACCTGGTTACAGAGAAGAAGTTACTGCTCGATAAACACGAGGAAATTAAATCAAAATCTGCATGGACGAGGAGGAGACGATTCTCCACCTTCTGTGTAAGTGCCTGGCCCTCTCAATTTGAAAAAAATCTTATCTAGAAGCCAGTTTCTTCCATAAATTTGGCGAACTGGCTGACATCAGTATAAATAACCTTCAGCGCTTCATAATAAGCTTCGGCTGGTTCTGGGGGTAGTTTATGTGACATCAAAATGGATTTACATTGGACTTAGTGTACCACTCTAACCGAACTTATTGTGTGCCAATGGCAATCATCAAAAAAAGGGTCACTTAATTGACGAATAAGCGCCGGTCGACCATAAGAGTCTGGTGACTTGGTAAGATTAGTTTAGGTAGATAGGTGTGCCGAGGAGACTCATTCTGGCTCAGAGCCCATTATGTTTTGTGACTGTTTTCTACGTAAAAACATTTTATTTCGATAGACGAAGAAATAAATGTTTAGAAATAAGACAACGCATACTTTCTTTAAAGTCTTCCATCATTCAATCCATTAGCAACAAGCATGGAGGTCTTAAACCATAATCCAAACTTAGAATATCAAGACGATTCCATTTCAAATTGATGAAAAGACATTTCCATTATGTGAATCTCAAGGTCACCTCTTTTTACTACAAATACATGCGGTATTTGGAAGAGTCAATCTCTAATCCCGCTTTAGTGCATCTTTATTTAAAACACTTTCATTGGCAATTCACCTCTCCTAATCCTACCCAAAAAAAATATTCATCCCTTCAACTTACGTTTGTAAAGTAAGCCATTCAGCTTGGCGAAGGAATGAGGATCTAAAAGAAAAAAACAAAAAAAAAAAAACACCATAAAACATCTGTTTATCCCTTGGATTCCCTTACTTATTGTGAACATAAAGTATCTCTCTCCTCACGATATCTTGTTTCTCTTTCTGCGCGTTTTTTTCTGTTTTGGTCCGCTTTTACTGCCACGGCAATTGAGGATGTTTTATTTGCGATTTACTCATTTTATTACAAATCCCTCATAATTCCTTTTTGCCTCGACTTCTTCGGCATCCCACCAGTGAAGCTGTGGTCCTTGTGTCGAAAAAAAAGGAAGAAATCGCTCAAGTTAAACAGCACCCGGCAGATACCAGCAATCGAAAAGATATTTTTATATAAAAAAAAAAAAGATTCTCATCGGCCAGAGGAGAAGGAATCATGTCGCTTCCACCTTTTTCTGCGGGCACAAAAGGAGTCCGTTTTTATTACCATCCAAACCAAGGACGTACGCTCGTTTATCCCACAGGAGCTCGAAGGATGAAGGTAAAAAAAAAAATAAAAGAATGGAGCAACTTCTGATATCCGTATCCCAGAGTCCTAAATCATTCATTCATTTGGCGGCAAGGCATATCGGAGTGTAGGCTTACTTTAGCTGAATGCACGGGTTCCTGTGGTGTCGCCTATCGCCGCCTTGAAGTGTGCAGAGTATAGTTGGGTTTTTATTGTTGTTCGGAGCACACGGTTGGAAGTTTTTTTTTTTTTTTTAAGGAGTCGGCTTTGTGTGTACAGGTGTTATCCTGTTTCTCGCTTTAGTGGAAGCTTCAGAGTGGGAGCAATCACTTTATGCATCAGTGAAGTATGCCCACCTAAGGAGTATGCACACCCACTTGAGTGCTGTACAACGAACCGTTTTCTAGTTTTTTTGTTTGTTCGGAGATACCCGGTTGATAGCTTTTACCGATCTGAATATCGGTAAAGAGGATATGTTTTGTGCGGACGTGTTGGGTTTTTTTTTTTAAGTTCTTTGGTATCTCTGGCTATTAGTGAGTACGATTTTGAGCGGTTTGTGCATTTAGGATAGGAACGTGGTGAATGGTTTCGATGGTTAGATTGTATGCGAATGCACGGGACCAGGTAAAACGAGTTGAAAAGGTTGTAGGTAGGTAGGTGCAGTTTTATTGAATTTAGCTCTGTTTTTGGTCTTGTAGTGGACTTAGATCTCACATCCATAAAGGAGAATGAGTTAGTCTGACCGACTGTTTCCTATTAGTAAGGAAAGGCAAAATGAACCAGGTCCAAGAAGCGAGCTTTGCGAAATATCGCCCATATCGTAGACCGGTCAGCTGTAACAATATTTTCGTCTCCTTGACATTGAGGAGCTCACCAGAATAGGGACTACCCTCAGCATTTTTCCAAAGAAGTAACACTTAGATATGCTTCTTGCTGCATACGAATGCTCAAAAGCTAGATGGTATCAGCAAAGCCAACAACAGATGAGAGACTGGCACGATGTGTCAAGTATCCGGACAAATTTGGCTTAAGCTGGATGAAAAACGGCCTAAATGCTTAAATTATCGTAAATCAGCTCCGTCTTCGGTGTTCTCATGGAATATTGTCCTACAGGTTAAAGGCTCGGCTTCTTTTCTAATGATAACTGCATGAGCTGTAGAGACCAGGAGGAAGAAACATTCTCTATTTCCTTTATATCTATTCAGCTCTATCCAAAGAAGACTGCCCACCTGGCGGGTATTGGCGTCAGTAGCATCCTTCGCCTGCTCAGGAGCTGTGACTGATTAAGTTAGTTAGCAAGCCTAACCTAAAGTCTGATGTTGTACAAAAAATGTATTAGATTCTCTACGGGCATGCAGAGTGGTGGTTGATCAAGGAGGACGAGGGAGAATCTGGAGGGTGTAGTTCCTATGGCTTCATGCTATTTTTCCAAATAAAGTCTTGTTACACGACGTAAGTAGGTACACGTCCAAAAACTCTCAAAATAATAAGGAAACATTTGTTTGTAGAAGCCTGTTCCCTATTCATCCGTAGTTGGTAGACCAAGTTTTTACTGACTACCTATATGATGTCTTGAACTTCAATTCGAAGACCGTTTTGACTGTATCGTTGATAAAGTTTTTAGCCCCAAGGCTCTTGTTCCAATGAATAGATTGTATGTGCATGTAGAATCTGAAGTTTCTATAAAGGCTCGACGGGAACATGAAATGATGTTAGGCTTGTTGAAGATTAACACAAACCCTATGTACTATCAGCTCCAGCTCCAGCACGAGATTACGAAAGTCTGGCAAGAGAAGAAAGTTTTTAGAGTTGTAGGTATACTCTCGGTATATAGCTTCTTCGCCGCAAAAATGAGCATTTATTAGAACGTGTCCAGAAGTCCAATAGTAGCTTCCAAGTAATATCTCTTCTGATGCTTAGAAGATCGGAAAAGACAAAATGTATATCAATTTCCAAGGCAATAGTGGTCAGGAGCAGCTAATAGATATAATCAAATTTCGTAACGTGGAGAAAAAGCATCAGAATATGGTGTATAGTTCATTTGTCCGTCTCTTGGACTGCAGATGCAGCTGAAATCTATTCAGTGAATTACAAAGAAATGCATTTCTGTGTTAATTTCACCCGCTTTTATTCGCTTTTATGGTTGACAAACACAACAAAAGCTTCATTAATTTATAATTCGTATATAGATTGCCAATTTCAATCCATTATTTCCCCGCCCGTACTGCCCACACGCCAATAGTCAAAGTTCGAAAACTCATCAAACATTCAAGATTTAAAATACCTCCTCACAAATCTCTCAAAATCAAGGATTGCTCTCAATCACTTCCCACCCTGTTTTTTCCGCCCACCTAATCAAACCAGGGGCTAGACAAACGACTCGATAAGATGCCTAATCCGAAAATAAATTCAAATTGGCCGCGAGCTATTAATTAATCAAAATCGGCTCCATTCCCACTGCCAAAGGGTGGATAATTTTACAAATTGGACTCTAGCCCATAGTCGTCAAAGGAGAGACCTACCGCCTCACTCACGACTCACCAGAGACAAACCGGGGAAAAATGGTTTTCTCTTACAAATTGTTCGCGCAGCGTTCAATTTATGTAAATCCAATAGCAAAAGCAGTTTAATTAATTATTAACAATAAATTCCAAGCGCCTAGGAACGCCCGTGTCAGAAGCCCCTAAGTGGATGGGTGGTACAAGGGCTGATTCCCATGGCGAAAATCCGATTATAACTCTGAACATCTCTCTTGCTTCGCTTGTTTAAAATATTTATTAATCCTACATTCGTACATGAAAAATTTACAGAAAAAAAAAAAAAAAAACAAGATAAACTGCATAGATACATCCGAACGGATACAACACACACGCAAACATGGGCGCAATAGTGGAACGGAAGTGAACACGGAACGGCCACACACGTGTTGAGTTAATAGTGTGTTTAAATTTTAAATGCAAATCCTGTTGAGGAAGGCAAATCCAATATCCACACGCCGGCCGCCGACCGACCGTAGGACCATGGGTTGGATAAATTATTATTCAAGTTGCGAAGTTAACTAATCTCGGCGTACGATTAGGAAGGATGTGACGGCATCAAGGACGACGACGTCGACAACGTGAAAGTACCAGACGTGGGCGGACAAAAGTAGGAGAGCGTTTAGTTTTGTGCGTTCAGAGGGCTTTAGTGCGGCAACAAATCACATTTTGTTTGCTGGACCGGGACTGAGACTGGGACCGGTTCCTGGTACCGAGAACTTTATGTAGTTTTTATCGCCATTCGCTGGTTCTTTCTCTTTGTATGCCTATGTATGTGATGAAGGTTAGTTTTGGCCGTGTGCCAGTATATTTGGATTTTTATTAGGAAAATGTTTTTTATGTGGGTAACGTGGTACCGTTGCATTTTTTATGTGTCCGAGGTGTATTAATGGAGGCGATTTTTGGCTCATGGAAGCCGGTCATGGGCTAGTTCATTGAGGGGGAGCTCTGGATCTTGTTAAATATTGAGTTCTCTTGTTCGTCGCATTTATAAGCCAAGACGTGAGTTAATTTGGCAAACATCTTTGTTTTTCGGGGGGGGGGGGGGGATGGCTTTAGGGATGAATTATTTCGGAGATTTTGACAGATTGACTGGTTTTCACTATCCCTAATCAAGTATTCATTTGAGAGTGAATCAGTTAGCTTGTCGAGTGATTAAGGGGACGCGTTCCTTTAGAGATTGAGTTATGCATTCATGATTTTCGTGTGACATTCGGCATCGGATTCCATTTAGTATTCATTCATTCTAGTCAGTGCTTTGATGGTGGTTCTTCAGGTTATAAAAAGGAGGAACAAGTGTTTTAAGGGAAGGGACTAGCATGCTTGTCTTTTGACGTAACGAAATATTATGGCGATCGGTACCTCAGACATACTCTTATAAGTTCAACGTAATTCTTGTTTCTTATCCACCCTAAGCGGCTTTAACATCTACACTTTGCAAAGGGTAGGTAGGTAGAGGTGGCGGTTCAACATGAACCCAAGTAGCACTAGGTGTGCCTTTTTGTTACCACGACTCGTGTGATCTGGTTGATGATGTGTGTTGATGTGTATGGGACAGTCGGTGCCTGTGGAGTTAAGAAAGAGGATTAGATCCCTTATCTCTTTAACCGAGATGTCATTAAGGTCGTCGAAGAATGGTTGGTTTAGTGCACGCAATCTGGCTCTTGCAAGCGCTGGACATTTGCAGAGGAAATAGGAGAGGGTGTCTTTCTCATTTTTGTTCCCGCAATTGCGGCAGTGGGGGTGGTAAGGGATATCTCGTTTGTTCGCATGGACTCCGATTGGCCAATGCCCCGTGACTATCGCTGTGATTCTGGCGATGTCAGACGCTTTGCAGTGTTTTCCTTTAAATTAATAATCGTGTGGTTGTGGTCAGTTTCAAAGTTGCACATGTGTGCAACCTCTAATCGAGGGATCAGAAGATTGCACAAAAAAGAATTTAGAGGATCTCATTAAAGGAGTCTTTGAACTTTGTCGAGAGTGTGATGCACGATACGGCAACGGTTTCGCATAAAACATTTTGTGTGTGAGTGTGACTGTCAAACGTCTGCCCTCCTATTCTAACGCCTTGTTCACAACGCGATTAGGAGCTTAGCCTAAGGGGGAAAAAATGGGATGCAACCAAAAGAAAATTAAAATTTAAAGTTTAAGGACAGCATTTGTCTGAAACCGTTACATAACCAACAACGAAAAAAGGGTAACCGGTCCATCAGGAGCAGCGAAAGAAGTGTACAGAGTCAGAGAAAGAAAAAAGTTTAACGGTCGAAACAGCAAACGTTTTTTTATCCCGAAAAACACGAGCTTCTCACAAGGAAGATGTTCTGAGATATGAAAACAGTACTTTCCACAAGTTTTTGGAAGACATCCCGGCAGGTTTCCAACGAGACATTTTGGAAATTTTCATTTCAATTGAAGTTTAAGGGAAGAGTCAGTCTTGAGGTAAACAAACACGGAGCTTGAAGAAGCATCGCAGTTCTTTGCTTAGAACAAAACATCACGATGGATATCTAAGCTCAAGTACAATCAGGAGAAAATCCCATAAAGGCTAGGGTTAGAAAAGTTTGGTAAAATTTCTTAAATGCTCTATAGAGCATTAAGCTCTACTCTATATGTGCGGTGTATGTATATGAAGTAAGTACTTATAGACTTTACAGTTTGAATCAAATTGGAAAATGTATTCCCTCCGGCGTAGCAAAAGCCGCTGAAAGCGGTGGAAAATTGAAACTTCTATTTAGTCCGGAAGGTAAAAACTATTTCGTGCTTTAGACTGATTTGAAATTCAACATACAATCCGCAAGGGATAGTTGCGTTGAGAGATAAAATAGAATCAAAAGCAACTGTAAATGTAATGAATTGACAATATATAGTGTGCCGAACAAAGGAAAACGGTAATACCGGTCAAACTCAAACCAATCGTCACTGTTAATTGAACCAATGGTCTCGTAAATTCAAACGCAGCATTGTTTCTATTTTCAACTAGGGAGTTCACATCCACCATGATGTGAGCAGAGAGATATACACTTCCGGTTTGAAACATTTTGCGAATTGTATCGACTTTTTGGCAAAAAAAAAATCACAAATTCCCGTTAAATGCAACCGGAAAGTCAGTCGTTGGACAAAAAACATAATACACCCTGAATAGGAAATGACTTACTCGATAACAATACCCGGGTATTTTGTACCTCCATCCCATTATCCTGCTGCAGCAGCGTATCGGTAACGGTGACTAAACTATTGTTTCAAACTAGGGTCCTCGTACCTAGACACCTTTTATCCTCACTCTGAATTTATACTGGAGTATAAATTGCAGGAAATTTAGAAAATTCAATGAATTTATTGAGCTCGTTTAACAGGATGTTTTGCTGTTCCACTCACATACAAAGGGAAAACGGTAATCAGCTTGAAAATCATTACACAACCTTTGAATGGGCGCGATAGGGATGAAAGAAGAGAGCATTTGGGGAAAATGTAGCTCGCTTCCGATTTGTTATTGTTGGCAGAATCCCTCACAAGTGCTTTTAGCTTGAATGCTGTTCGAGTGTGTGTCTGTGTGTGTGTGTGTGTGTGTATATTGAAATTGCTTTTCAGTTTGCAGGTCTTTAATTTGACGTTAATTGGAATTTAATCTGGTATAGCGTCAGTGTACGGCAGGATCTCGCTCTTCCTCGATGCTTATGTAGTTGTGTTGGATTAGCGAACATTTTGCAGCTGTTTGACTTCCGCATCCTTTCGGTGTCCTCTAATTGAACAGATGTTCAGTTAATTTTTGCATCGCGTGTTCGGTTGTCTTTCTTTACGTTTCCTTGAAAGTTCTGTAAAAAAAATGGGTTTTCATTATCGACTTTATTCAATTGCTACATTCTTTCTTACTTTACGTTCATTTTTTTTTTGTCGCTGGTTTTAACAAGGAAGCAGCTAATTGAAAGGAAAGTGAATAGGATGTTGATTACATTGCTCTACAAGGGAAGGTTTTTTCTACCTTAACTTTTTTTTCCTTCATCCTCGCATTGCACTTTGCTATGCAAATCCATTTAACTCACCATTTTAATATTCGAGTCCCATATCAAAGGGAATAGGATAAAGGAGAACTACCTTTTGACAACTTTCGATCGGTTTTTTACACCGGTGGTGGATTAAAAGCGGACAACGCTATTACAGAACTTTGGGTCAGAAAATTCGTCAGAAGCAATATTAAGTAAGTCCTCCAGCAAGTCGAAGAAGTTCTAATTCTACTATTTCCAATGCTGGGGACAGATTATGTTCTTAATGGACTTTCTTCCTAGCAAGTTCAACAGCTCTTTCAAAGATCATAAATCGGTACCCAATTTAGGGTGACCACGAGGTGTTTTGATATCTCTGTGGAGATTCAATTCTCTTTTCTCCCACCAAACAAAAACGGTCGAAATTTCGTTCCTTTAGATTTTTATGTGGTTAAGGCTTATGGAATGTTCTGTATCTTGTCTCTAGCCTTTATGTCGAACCGGAGTGATCCCTTTTTTTTATTATATAATACTTCACTCCACTTGAAGTAATGCAAGTCGATTTTGACTGCTCTTAAGTTTCAAAGGTTTAAAAACTATACCCAAGGCTTTTGTTGGACAGTTAAGCATTTCGTTATGGAAAATGAGTGCGCTCTGTCGTAGCAAAGTTGATGTCTATGTTAGTCTTTCTGACGTTAAGCTCAATGTAAGCATCGAATTCATAATACTATTCGTAATTTCTCTCGAGACTGAAGGCTAATATCATCTTCCATTGCTCGCTGTGGTACCGTGCGTGTATTTGTGTACGTCTGAGCTTTCAGAATTCAGTTTCTTAACATGCCAACGACACAAACCTCGAACCGAAGCCTGTAGAGATGAGCAAGGGAACATAGTAGTGGAGTCGCAGTCGATGCTAAGGATTTGGAAAGAACATCTCTATAGACTGTATAACGGCGATGACCCAAATACCGCTGTAAGGCAGAATGAACCTTTCAACCTGGACGATGTAGGCCAACAATTCCGTCTACCCGACCTGGATGAAGTGAAGATAGCCATATCTAAGCCGAAGTCTAACAAAGCTGATGTAGCGGACGGCTTGGCTGCCGAGCTCTTCAAAGCGGCAGGCGATGACTTGGTAAGAAGCATACACAAACTTATGTGTAAACTATGGTCGGAAGAAAGTATGCCCGATGAATGGAACTTCAGCATTATTTATCAGATCCTCAAGAAAGGAGACACTCTGAACTGCGCCAACTACAGAGGTATTTGTCTTCTTAACATTGCCTACAAGATCCTAGCTGCCGTAGTGTGTGAACGCCTGAAGCCGTTCGTTCAACAACATGATTGGTACATATCAGTGTGGCTTTAGGTAGATCTAGGAAAAAACCCAGGAGCTCCAAATCGATACACACCATCTATTCATCGATTTTAAAGCCGCGTATGACAGCATCTTTAGAGACGAGCCATACAGAGCTATGTCTAGTTTTGGCATCTCTGCCAATTTCGTCCGTTTGTGCAGGATGACGAAGAATAACCATTGCCAATCGCTGCTTCTTTGGGCTAAGAAGGCAATTGACTAGCAAAGACCTCTCTCGAACAACAGAAGTGACCCTATATAAGACCTTAATAATCCTTGTCCTGCTCTACGTCGCTGAGGCATAGACTTTACAACGTTGGCAACTTCGAGAGGCAAAAATTCTTCGGGTGATTTTTGGTCCCGTTTGCATAGACGGTGAGTGAAGGAGAAGATACAACAATGAACTGTACGGGCTGTACAGAGATATCAACTTAGCTAGAAGAGTGAAGGTCCAACGACTAAGGTGGCTGGGTCATGTGGAGCGGATGGATACCAATGCTACGGTCTGAAAAATCTATGAATCCGCCCCCGAGGGACAGCGCAATAGAGGAAGACCGCGACTCAGGTGGCACACGCAAGTTGAAAGGGACCTCAATCAACTTAGCGTGCGAAACTGGAGGCAGCTAGCTAAAAATCGAGCTGGCTGGATACGTTTGTTGGCCACCCCGGACTGTAGTGCTACCTTAAGTAAGTAAGTAAGACTTTCTTTCCTCTAGAGAAGTTACCTTATTGCGTTTTCAAAACAACTTATAGGCCCATCAGTCCACCACAACTAAAGCGTTAAATGTCAAATTAAATGCTCACGATAAAAGTAGTTTACATTAAGCCAATTAGAATGGAATCCTATCCGTGTTGTGTTTAGCACAATCTGTCAAGTTCCAGTAGTGCCTAACCTAACCGAACTAAACAATTTAAATTTAAATTGTTCCATTTGAACGAGTTTGGTTGGATACGTTATCCAATATATATCGTTAGTATAAATCAACTTAACAATTGAATTTGATTTTAATCACCGTATTATCGTTAACTGCATCAATATTCATCCACTGCACTTAATTACGGTATTTATTGACCCAAAAGCACTCACTCAGCAATTCCCGACCACCTTCTCACATATTCTTCTGTGTGTTGTGTGTGTTGTGACACACACCTACTCCAAATGACAACACTACCACTAGTTAGGAAACAATAACCTTCCACTAACGGATCCGGCTTACAATGTGATTATTATTATTTTTGCGGTATCTAAACTGTAAAATCTCTAAACCACTCATCTGGCAGAGACAACAAAATCCTAATTGACAATTTGGATAAAAGTTATTTACGAGATACGAGTTTACATCGGCATACACACATACATACATACGAACGTATAATACAATTTCAATTTGACCCGAAACCTAACCACACAAACGGCATGGAAGTGGGATTGAATGTTGGGTGGCACACGGCCAGCGTAGAGAGGATAGGCAACCCAACTAACGTCCCAATCAGCATGCATGCGGTTCATCTTCTATTCCCTGTGTGTCATTGATATTTAATTAAATGCCTCTCGTCGGGAGGGTGGTGGTAGTCTGTTTGCTCAGCACACCAGCCGGCTGGGGCAGACATCAATAACACGAGGGGGAAGAGAAGCGTGAAATAAAAATGAAAAAAAAAAAAAATGGAAATGGAAATAAAAATGAAAATCCTGTGATCCTGATCCTGAAATGGAAAATACCGGCCTGTACAGCAGCTGGCTGATGTCTGTGTTGTTTTTGTGGGGACTTTGCATATCCGCTGATTGGTATGCTCTCCAATCTGCCTGTTGCCATTTTGATATTGTTTACGAGCTTTTTTAAGGTATGGTCAGAGGACGTCTATATTTTGAATTTAGGCAAACACTTTGCTTTATTTTTTTTTTGCATTGAAACGGTCTAGTGAATGGATGAAAATTTAAATGATACAGATACATACATAGATAGGTCTACAGGACTGGTAAACTGTTCACAGTCGATGGACTTTGAAGATAAGTTTCATCTGTCAATTGATTTACTTTAAAATTGTTGAAAGACTTTGATTGCGATGAAGATGTTGATTTGTAGGGGTGAACTTTGAAGTGCGAGGGTGGGAATTAGAGGGAAATGGTCACAGAAGAATCGACTTGAGAATGAAAATAAAGTGATTTTAGAGAGATGTCGTGGTAGAACATCAAGTACGTTCAACTGCCTATCATGAGTTAAAAGTCTTGAGTTCCTTTCTCAACTTGGTCTGTCGTGCAAATTCTAATCTTTTAGTCACTTTTGTTGGTCGGGTCAGGTCGAGTACCTTTTATAAGTAACTTATACATACCTACATATTCGAAGCTCAGGTAGAAAATCAGGGTTTTTCGAAGAGCCAACAGCAACGGTCATACGTCTTCACATGTTTCTATATGAATAATTATTTCAATTTCAATTAAATGAGGAGCTCAAGAGCTGCTTGTGTATAACAAATCAATCAAAGTACCTCCTGTTGATCTGATCGGCTGTAGTGTTTCTCAGAAGTTACAGAAAGATATCATTCTAGAGGAAGAAGGCCTGGTGGTTTCGACAAATTCTCCAAATGGAATCAGTTGTGGAATGGCACCTAATGGCTTTTTCAATATCTTCGAAGCTCAGGTCTAGTTACTGGCTAAAGTTAATCCCTTAGCTCTAAATATATTAAAGTTACTCTTACAAAGATTCCTGACTGAAACTGGACAAACGATTGTTGAGGTCAATTCGAGAAGCTTTTCATTTTCGCTTGGAGAAAAAGAAGAGTCTGTAATACGCGTTCCTCTTTCTTTCTCTTCGGTTTATCCAAACAACTAGGGTCCAAACTCTTAACTCGAAGGATCAAAATCATGCTCTACAAAACCCTGATCTTGCCACTCCTGCTTTATGCAGCTGAATGCTGGACGATAAGTAAGACAGCGGATCAAATCGTGGGATCCTTCGAAAGAAAAATCCTACGTTGAATATATGGTCCAGCTTGCGAGAAGGGCGAATGGAGGAGAAGATATAACCGTGAACTTTACGAGCTGTACAAAGATCGACTGCAATGGCTCGGCCACATCGAGCGAATGGACGAGAATGCTCCAGCTAAGAGGATCTTTGAATCCGAGCCACCTGGTTCACGAAGAAAAGGAAGACCGAACCTCAGGTTTAAAGATCAGGCAATCACGGACGCTAGAAGCCTTGGTCTAGTAAATTGGAAGCAGCGTGCCCGGGACCGTAAAGGATGGAAAGCGGCATTAGTTCAGACTCAGACCCTCCAAGGGTCGCTGGCCTGATAAGTAAGTAAGTAAGTTCCTCTATCCTTGTTAGTACCACCAAAGTGGTGATAGTGGGCAACTGTTCATCCATGGAAAAAACTAAATTGTTATGAGGGAGATGCCCAAGACTTGTAACGATTCGAAACTGCAAGCCCTCGGATACGAGATGACAAGGATATTTGACTTGACAAACTGGCACCAAAATGCCCGGAATCGAAGAGAATGGAGGTATCCAGTGTGTCAAGCAGAGTCTATTTAAGGGTCGGGAGCTCGTTAAGTAATAAAGTGTCTTGAATCAAATCTGCAGTTTAGGTAAAAAAAGGAGTTTACCACGAAGGTGTTGCTATATCGAAAGATGGTTCACTCACTAACGGATTTTCCTCATATGAAAGTAAATGGAAGTTGTAAGTGTTTGAAAACTGTACGCAGTTAGCTCGGAGTTTAGAGAAAAATTTCGGAAGTCAGACTGAGCTGAAACGGGTTGCGGTGGCACAAAACCCAACACAGGATGGATGCTATAGCAGATGTCTTCGAATCATAGCCGCAGGGTTTGAGGCAGAACAGATATCGTGAAAGTCAGAGAGCTTGGTTTGGAGAACTAAAAAACAGTGTGCCCGAGTGTCAAAAAGCGTTTTCTGGCGAAAGCCCACCAAGAGTTGAGAGTCCATTAAGTAAGTAAGTAAGTAGTAGATGCTCCTGCGACCAGTATTTATATATGCATTAGTCTGCATTTAATCAAAAGCCTTCCCTTAACAGAGACCTCGACACTTGTATCATTATCTCTTTTCCTCCATCACCGAATCAACCACTGAATCCCATGGTATAGCAGCACAAACTTCTTTCTGGCGCAACCCTCCAATTAATTTATCTGTCGCATTCGAAAATTAGATTTATGTTCAAGACTTCTGTTCTTGGTTAGCATATTCACCACCCAAAAAAAAGGGTTCACCACACAGCTAATAAATTAATCATAAATGCCAAACAAATCAAATAGCAGCAGTTTTCCCAGTGTCCTCTTTTGGATTCCCCCCTCTGTTCCACTGTCAATGCCTGACAGATTGCAGTGAATGAGCTATTCGGTTCGCATGTCTTCACCTGGGAGAAGTCCCTCTGTTAAGGAGCAAAAAAAAAACAAAAAAACTTTTACTTCTACTCCAAGATGCTGCCATAGTAGAGAAATAAAACTCAGAATCCGAACTTATTCCTCACGTCCTGGTCGCAATAATTCACTTCTCTTGGATTCTGTGTGTAATACCGGATCGAGATATGAACGTGAGTTCCTTGCCAAACTAACTTGTAATACAATTTACTTTAGTGCCTTCCCTTGCCTCTACCTGGCAGTCAACCAGCATGGTCTATCAAGGGAATAGATTTCTCCCTTTCTTTAGTTGGGTACCGTTCACAATTTGCGGGCAAGAAAAGCATGAAAAAAAAAAAAGGAAAAACTTTCGTATACATTCCGCCTCAAATGGCGGCAGCTATAGTCCTCCTCTCCGGTTGGACTTTTGCTCCCTTTCATGGCTTTTCAGTGACTCAATTGACGAGATGTGAAAATATTTCTGTATCACCGGGACTGCTTTTCGACTTTTCACTTCAATTTAGATACATCGACACGAGAAGGACATCGTCGATAACGATAAAGATGAAGAAAGCATTACATTCCGATAGATACGCAATGAGGGGACTGTAAATTTAGTACTGTATTGCAAAGAGGGCAGTCTTTGACGGCTGTCGGTTGAAGTAATAAAGTTTTTTTTTTTTTTTAAATGGCATTGGCTTGTTTATTCTTACGATGATGAGGTTGGATTGAAGGTGATGATGGAGCTATCTGCACTCAGTGATAAAATGTTGTTGGTGGTGGATTTAAGATTTGGATTCTGCAAGGACAACGGCAATTAGGGAAGTTGAACAAAATGTGTACCTTCTTACTAACGATGGCCCTGTAGCCTGTGGTGGATCTCAACTAACAAGCCTATCTAGCTGCCTCCAGTTTTGCACGCCAAGTTGGTTGAAGTCCCATTCCACTGGCGCGCAATTAGTCACTGTTTTCCACTACTGTGTCGTCCATCTGGGGTGGATTCAAATACTGCCCGCACAATATGTTCCAGCCATCTTAGTCGTTGTTTATAGACTCTTCTGTCGCTGAACATCTCATCCTCCACTTATTGTCCATGAAGACGGGATCGTTAATCACCCGAACCATTTTTCGCTAAAAAAAACAAAACCTATGACAACCTTATCTATTCATGACAAAGTCCATACCTCTGCGCCATAGAGCAGGACTCGGATGATTAGGGTTTTGTCTAGAGTCACTTTGATTGTTCGAGAGAGGGCTTTGCTACACAATTGCATTCTTGGCCCAAAGAAACAGTGATTGGCATGAGGTATTCAGCATTTGATTTTAGAGCTTATGTCATTAGATGAATTTAAAGCAAAGATTAGGAAGAGCAGGCGCTCTAGCTAGATGTGACTCAAACTTTGACGTTTCACTTGTGGAGTAAGTCTGTTGAACCCAACATATAGAGGTCAATACGACTTCCGAATTACGGGAGTGTGTTCCAAGCGGAAGTCCTAGCCATCGCCGAGGCAGCTCGTGAACTATCAATGAAGCTAGTCTCTAGGAAATCTATCGACATTAACATAGACAGCCAAGCCGCTATTAAAGCCATTTCATACACAGTAGTTAAGTCAAAAATCGTAAATCGCTGTCGCGAAGAGCTCAAACCCCTCACCGCGAGTCACAACGTAACACTCTGGTGGTTACCGGGACACAAAGGTATTCACGGGAATAAAATGGCAGATGAATTAGCCAGGAAGTTCTCGGAACAGGACCCATCAATGGTCGACCACTCAGTTCTACCCCTTCAGCTCTCGTCAAATCTAGCATTGCACTAGACTTTCAAAGACAAGCTGATGAGAGATGGAGAGCACTCTCATCATGCCGCATCTCCAGGAAACTCTGGACAAATATCAACAAGATAAAAACGAGGCACATTCTTGCGCTAAACAGATCAAACTTAGCTCTTTTCACAGGGATCATCATAGGCCTAACCTAACCTAATGGGACAGGTTATGCAGAGGCTGCGGTAATACAAACGCGGAAGAGAAAACAGCCCAATTCCTTTGCGAATTTCCCAGTCTATACAGAACAAGGAAGACGGTGAACACTATTTCAACGACCTGGGCGACCTGTCTAACAAGCCAGCAAAAGCCATTCTTAAATTCACTACAACTTCCGGAGGTTTAAGGGAGGCCGAACAATCGTAACTGCACTCACCCAGACCTTTCCCCTCCTTTTTTGTCTTTTCAGAATGGACATTCCACATCAGAGGAACACATTGGATCCGTTAGGGATACGAGTGAAGGCTGCATCACGCGATGCACCCACCTTTTCAACCTACCTACCTAAGTCTGCTCACCGGTTGGAAATAATTCTCCAGCACTTTCTAGGTGGAACAACCTAGAAAATGGTGCCCTATCCAGACAGATGTGGCCCACCTACAATAAAAATAGGACGAACGACCTAATCCACATAACTCGCAATGAGACAGCAATAATCGTAGCGATAAGCACAACAGCGCTTTTCATGTTTCTAGCAGGTCTTACCAGACAGCCATTTATACCAACCTTCCTACCTCCCTACCTACGCAGGGAGAGCCTTAAAGTTGTAACTGTTTAGAAAGAGGTTCAGTTCAAATTGTTAATTTTGAGAGCCTGTTCTTATAGCTAGCCCAGCACGTACTTAATTTCGCCCTTATGCACGGGTAAGTCCATATCTCGAATGCACCAGCCCCCTGCGTTTCGTCAATTATGTCAAAGATGTCAGAATATACGAGTAGTTGTAGAGGCTCGGGTTTGATTTTGAAGAATCCTTTCAATAACGGATTTGAACAAATTCACAGACAACAGGTTTCATTGTTGGAACTCTTTACAGCTCGTTTCTGTAAACGCTGTCTTAGGCGTCTCTATGATCTACCTTAGTGTGGCTCGTAGTCGCGTAAATTTAAATCGATCAAGTCCAAGTTCAATCTACTTGACAGCGCTGTACTCTATTTATCGTGCTTGCATTCTTTATTTCATTCCATTCCTTTGTCCAGGTGAAGAGAACCACATGTCATCAGATTAGAAACGTCCTTTTGTACAGACTGTGATAAGTGCTTGCTCCAGACTGAACCATTTCTAAGATTCGTATTTGAAATTTCTCGCGATATATTGCCTTCTCTCCATTTTATTCGATTTTAAAACAGACCTTACTCACATCCATTGATTGGAAGAACAGTCCATCAATCCTTAAATAATTCCACCACAAGTCCTAGTAAAACCATTTTCTGGTTTACCTTCCATAAGCCACCAGATATTTATGATTCCAATGAAACCGGAAAATTGCAATCTCATCACTTACTGGCCTTTCTGAAATTTAAATCCTCCCGGCATATGCCACTAAATGGTTGAACCGAAAAAATAGGATCAACACCCTAAAAAACAAAGACAACAATGTCTGACTCTCTCTCTCTTTCTCTTTTCTGTCTTAGCCACAGGGTAGTGAAATGTGAAATCCTGTTAAACCACCAATTGACTACTATGGCAAGAGCCGGACATGACCTGCAGGATGTTGGTTTCTACGAGACACAATCACAACGGAGAGGGATGGATGGAGGTAAAAACTGGAAGCCCCCAAAATGTGGTCAGATTTGGTTGGCAATTTGTGTGGTATGCCTGTGGAGACTATAAGTTGCAACCAGCACTAATAGTAGTCCAGTCCAGTGCAGCTTTTGGGGTTTATGGTTGAAGTGCTCGTAAAGTTGTTCCCAGTACCCAATGGGACTGTATGAACTTGGCATTGGACAACGCTGGCTTACTGACTACGGGGTTTGTAGGAGAAGTAAATTTTCTACAGGGATGGGGTGCAATAATTTTGATTTCTCTTCATCCTATGCCGGTGCAGTGCAATATTTTGAAGGAAGTTACTTAAATTTTTTAATGGACGCAATTGTAGAAGTTGCGACAAACCCTTTGGTTTATGTTTCCAGGACATAATGGCCACCATTTAGGATTGTTGCATAATGGCTGATGGTTTACTGTGTACAGTGTGGCTTGGGGCTTGGTGGAATGGTTTTTGGGGGTTTAATAATTTAGAAGTAACTTGTTGGCTTCTATAAGTGGTACTGTGGTCATTTGGGAAACTCTTTAATAAATAAATTGTATTGTGTTGTAGTAATTGTGGATCCTACAGGGAAATACGAACAAAACATTACATGCAGGCAAGTTATTTGAATATGTACAAAGCAATCTGGATACGGAAAGCAAATAGAGGCGAATGTTACGGTGAAATATAGGTCTATGGAACCAAAGGGTTGGGGGTTTCTTCGTATTGGGTCAGCTTTAGACTAATTTAATTCCAATTTGGTGTTTGTAACTTAAATGACTTGTGCGTTGCACTGCAAAGCATGCTGACTCGAGTTCGAATTCCAAACACGGAATCCCCTCTCGGAAGATAAAAAAAAAAAAAAGTTTTTCAATCAGAAATTTGGATTGTTCCGAGAAGCTGGGCTTTGCTCTTGTTTCCTTCTATGAGTAAGAATACCACTAATGAGAGTCGTAATCTGAGTTCTATTCCCTGTTATGCTTTTACTTCAATTTTAGATTTACAGTAATGCCCGGATACGACCTCCCTCGTTTAGCTGCGTTACCCGCATTGCTTACCAAAAATTTGAGACTTCAAAACTTGTCAGGAATGTAAGCGGGTACGGATAGGTAACTTCCCCTCTTAAGCGTTTAAATAAATCAGAAAAATTCACAAGGCAGCTAACCGGGGAGCACTAACAAACAAGTGTAGAACCTACTTTTATCCTGAAGGCAGCCTTAATCTCGATTCCAGTTTTAACCCTGAGTGTCAGCTACTATGCTAACAGTTCATTCCAAGCTCTTGTTACACGCCTTGCCTTCAGCGAATCATAGGTCTATGCTGAGCCATTTCCTCGACCCTTAATTTTAGATTCAACAATTTCACCTCACCCTGTTGTTAATTTTAGTAAATCTGCGTCAACCATTTACAGGAAGAAGACTTCAAGTTTAGCCAATTCTTCCTAAGCATCAGTTTTAATGTCGATCAAACCACGCTTCGATTTATTTCTACGTGTCTATGAATCTTGTCAGCTGTCCTCCAGTTGCTGAATTTTTGCTCTCAAGCCAGAGCATAAGCTTAAATCAGTCTCGACTTTAGCTGAAAAGAGTTCTGTTTTATTAAAATTGCAGTAGAAACATGTAAGCTGATTCTTGGTTTTTGGAACCTAGAGAGCTGAGGCTTCGACCTCCGCAAGACTCTAAAGTCTTGAAATACCCTGGTCTCTGCCTTCATTGTCTGAAATGTCTATTCATAGCTCAGCTTCGACCTCCGCAAGACTCTAAAGTCTTGAAATACCTTGGTCTCTGCCTTCATTGTCTGAAATGAATTTGAGACTTCAAAACTTGTCAGGAATGTAAGCGGGTACGGATAGGTAACTTCCCCTCTTAAGCGTTTAAATAAATCAGAAAAATTCACAAGGCAGCTAACCGGGGAGCACTAACAAACAAGTGTAGAACCTACTTTTATCCTGAAGGCAGCCTTAATCTCGATTCCAGTTTTAACCCTGAGTGTCAGCTACTATGCTAACAGTTCATTCCAAGCTCTTGTTACACGCCTTGCCTTCAGCGAATCATAGGTCTATGCTGAGCCATTTCCTCGACCCTTAATTTTAGATTCAACAATTTCACCTCACCCTGTTGTTAATTTTAGTAAATCTGCGTCAACCATTTACAGGAAGAAGACTTCAAGTTTAGCCAATTCTTCCTAAGCATCAGTTTTAATGTCGATCAAACCACGCTTCGATTTATTTCTACGTGTCTATGAATCTTGTCAGCTGTCCTCCAGTTGCTGAATTTTTGCTCTCAAGCCAGAGCATAAGCTTAAATCAGTCTCGACTTTAGCTGAAAAGAGTTCTGTTTTATTAAAATTGCAGTAGAAACATGTAAGCTGATTCTTGGTTTTTGGAACCTAGAGAGCTGAGGCTTCGACCTCCGCAAGACTCTAAAGTCTTGAAATACCCTGGTCTCTGCCTTCATTGTCTGAAATGTCTATTCATAGCTCAGCTTCGACCTCCGCAAGACTCTAAAGTCTTGAAATACCTTGGTCTCTGCCTTCATTGTCTGAAATGTCTATTCATAGCTCAGTTTCAGATAAAGATTGGTTTCAATGCCAGTCTTAGTCCTTGTCTCATTATCCGAAAGAATTTTCATTTTAGTTAACCTAGCTTCTGTCTTTAAGTCCGTCTGGTTTCTAGAACTTTGACATAACAAAAGAAGTTCTTTGAAATATTCCAGTGTGTCTTCTAAATATGTAAATGTCAACCTAGAGCGTCCCAACTTCAATACACCATATCTAATCAACTGCTTCCCCGATGACTAGTAGTTACGAAACCACTTCAACGCTTTAGAGATGCCAATCTCCAAGAGTTTTCAAATAGAAATCTTTTTTTTTTTTGTTTTTTAAGACGAAGAAGCAGAATAGAATAACAACTTAAACATGAACGTCATGCCCTCAGATAATTTATTAACTGTCATGGAGACCTTTTGTGATCTGACAGCAACACGACAAAAAAAAAAAATCGCTCAAACTGAAGAATACAAACTGCTTAGTAAATAATAGTATACCACGCTAGACTCAGAGAACACTTGAGTATAAATTTCCACCTCCCAATCTGTCCCGCTTTGGTGCGGGTATCCTCTATCACTTTGCCCGTCCGTTCGAGATGTCAATCTTCGTCTTTTACGTCCACTAAAACACATTCCAATGAAATTTTTACAGGGTGAACCAAAAGCTATGAAAGTTTGGTTTAAGAAAACTAGCGTAATTTAAAAAAACCGTGAAAAGGTCTGAGAATCAACTGGATCAGTTTTCTTGAAATCTAGAATCTTTTATGAAGGATATGTCCCGATTGTGTTAAAGGACATGCACATTTTGACCATGAAGCTTCTGGATCTGTTATTCCTGTTTTTTTATAAAACTTGTGCATGCACTCCTCGTACATGAGAAGGCAGTCCGGCTAAATTCCTGATTTTTTTCAAAAGCTGCATCGAAACATACATCTAGACTATTTGTAGACTTATCATCGACCCTAAAAGACTGGAAGGGTTGAAGACACAACGTCTCGAAACTAAATAATATCGTAGCAGGGCACTGCATATTAGCCAGGAATGTTCAACGATTGGGCATTATCTGTAATGATTAGATGAACCATCCTGAACACTCCCAATACGGTGGATGTATGGTTTCAGAAGACGATTTAGATTTTCAACACTCACAGTGGTAACATAGTGGACTTAGTTTTAGGGGACCACTCTCAACTTACTAAGTGTGTAACCTCACTTACTCTATGCATCGTGGACAATCAATACTATCGTCCTGTTTCTACTTATACAAGTACGAATGTAAACGGTCATGTCCCATCAGGAACTTGGCTAATGGAATAATCCGACTCCCTCCCAAAGGAGGCCCTGCCGTAAGAAAGGAGATCCTCCTGTACGGCGGGAAGAAATGGCCGACGTACTTAGACAGCAAAAGTATAGAAATCTAAAAGTACGTAATCTGTAACTTAGCAGATTGGTCGGAGAGGAGGCACACTTTCTTTGAGTGCTGTATATGTCAAGAAAAGCGGCAAAGCCTAGAAATGAAGGAAGAAGTCATCACACTGGACACTACCTTAAAGGCGATGCTTACTAACGAGGAGCGATGTTACCGAGTGCACTCCCACATTGAGGGAATACAGCTCTTACTCTAAAGCAGAAGACTTCAAAATGTAGGAAGGAGCCCTCATAGGTTTAATAGCGGCATCGCTCTGAAGTAATGCGGCAAGTGGTTCGGGAGTGGGCAGCTTGCCTGGAGAGGTGTAGAGTAGGTATAGTCGGTGGGAGTCTGACACATAGCCTATAGCATTCCTCAATACCATAGCAATCGGTTATCGAAGAATATTGAAAATCGATTGACAAATTTTTAAATTTATCCCGGACATATAAACACATGTTGAAAAAACTTCATTTAGAAGTATTATTACGATTCGAACCACCCTGTGTTCAAAGAATAAGCTAAAAAATACGCTAAAGAAACAAAACAAAAATGATTGTGATTTCAAAATTTGATCTGTTTTGTCTACCCCTATTGATGTGACGGAGAAACTGAAACGATTTTGAACGGGAGCAATGGCGACGGACATTGCTGACGGCAACAACGACGACGATGCTGTCAACTAACCACGGCGACAGAGAGTTGAACATAAACCCGCACGGTATTTCATCTTTGAAAAAACCGTTTTCTATTTTTTTTTTTATCGTTTTTGGACCCATTAAACAATCAGCTCCAATTAAATTCAATTAAGGAAAATATGCGCGCATAACTGATGTGCTCCTCTGGCTAGAGGGAGAAAGCAGATTGATGTACGACGACGTCCACTGGAAGATGACGACGACAATGACAACGACCACGATGGTTCTGATGATGATGTGGACGGGCATGGGCAATAACAATTGTACTGCCACTATAGTCGGTCCCTAGAGCTCTCTATCCCGATCCTAGCCAAAGAACAGAGTGTACACACTCAACACGAGTCAGAGTTAGTTGTCGTGTAACTTGTATGAATATGTAGCCATGTGAGTTGTTGTTTGACTTGAGGGCAAGAGATAGTTTCCGCTATTACATCTGGGAAACATGGAATATCGAACGAGGAAGACCGGTCCCAGCCGAGAATGGACCATAAAAAGGGAATAAAATAGGAGAGCACTCACTTCAGAGATTGTTGCTACCACAGAAAACATTTTATTTATCTTAATAATATTTCGGGGGACGAACGTTAACCGATGTATCTTTCTGTGGCAGCAGCAGCACCGTTGGCACGAGATAGATTGCATTCCTACACCACCGGGGGAAAAAAAAACTTGTGAAATTTAATTTTGGGAAATAAGCTAGATGGACGTACGGACAGATGGATGGATGTGAGCTTGTGCTTGGATTTCTGCGGGCTAACTCATGAATGATGCCATAGGAGTTATCATCGTCATGAACATCATGTGAATGTGAAGTGTGCTACGGTTACAGTTTGGATTGTGTGACCATGAGGAATGCTGGATGTTGACTTGGTGGAGTATAGTTTCTGGAATTGTTTCACATATCGAGGTGCTCAAGGATGTGTTTTGTTAAAGTTTATTCATTATTCATCAAGTTAAACTATAAACAATAGATGTGTGGTATAATAATAAGCTGAATTGAGGCTAATTTGAATCAAACCAAAGTTGGGAGAAGTAAGGTTGAGGTTGGGTGATGAAGTTAAGCAGTTAGATTGTTGGCGATGATTTATTTGAAGGGCAATCTTCTACTCATTTTTCAAAGTGCTAAGTTTCCTGAACGAAACTACATATCTGGCTTGAGTTACATGTCGCTGGCCTTATAAGACGGTTACAGGGATATGGCGTGGTAATAGAATAGGCAACGAAAACGCTGATGCATTCTCTAAGTCAAGAATTGATATTTTATGTCAACTCAGCAAAAATTGTACACTGGATCTGTTCCTTAGTGACAGGTAGTCTAGCTTAACTTGACGGCAAAGCGTTTTGTAAAACTGACTGGCGTTACTATTCGAATTAAACTTACAAGCCTCTCTAGTTAAATCGGTCCCTAAGCTAACCACCTCCACTTGCACACTCGAATTCAAGTGGCATTCCATCATTAAAGCAGTCTGCTTCTACAGCGTTGTCTCTCCATGTTAGATTTGATTCTTCGAGTCGGAGCGTTGATTTACAAACATGTCTTAGCCATTTCAAACATCCAAATACAAATATTTCTCGCGATAGCCCATAGTAAGCCGAGGCCTAACTTCTCGCAGCCATTCATGTTGTGCGTGTTATATTTTTCTCACGAATAGAGGGACCTAAAGCTTTATCATGACGAATTACGCTCTCGAAAGTTTGTCATTGCATATCGAGAGTTGGTGCCGCGAAAAACTGACACTGTTTCCAAGTTCTACAGATTTAACTCGGTTTTTCTTGTCGGGTATGGGGGAATCCATTTGTACCCTAGACTGATCTTTCTCATAATTTTATTGTTTTTTATGTTCTACATCAGTTACTCCGATGGCACAAACCCCAAGCTAGATTGCCGGATGCATTGCATGTACTCTCCTAGGACGGGAGCGCGGTTAAGGAAAACCGATGCTAGTAACCACATCTAGGGTTCATCCGGCATCATCTTTATTTCAAAGCCCTGACTCAGTCTTAGAAATCCTTAGTGATCTGACCTCCGAATATGTAGAACTAGGTCATGTAAGGTGTTCCCTTAGAAATCTCAAGTCAGTGTTTCAAGCTACTTTACAACAAAAGTCGATCGATATGTTACTCTCCACGTCTCGAATCCCATTGTGTATTCCTTCCTTCCTTGCAGTGTCTTATCGTCAGTGGCCAGTACTTCATAGACCTCAAAAGTCCCCCTCACAGCATCGTCCTAATAACTTTTAAATCTATGAGCTCACTTGTGGTTCTTGAAATTATATTACTCAAGTCTGTCTAGAGACAACTATCTTAGGTTAGAGGTTAGACCTCTCAATCTATATTTTTGTAGCTCAACGAGTCTGGATTTGTATGTTCAGAGCATCTATAATGACTTTACCCTCGTTTTCCGGTATAGTAGGCCTCTAAAGCAATTATTGTCCACGTCCATCCATTCTTTGTTTGAATCTAAACCATACCACAACTCGACACAATTTATTCAAGCCTCTTTCAATCGATACAACTGACAGCTAATAGTTCATGACCTCTCCTCTCCAATGCCAGTGGCACAAGGACCACTCATCGCCAACACCATCAGCACCATCATTGCCACCATCTACTCTTGCTATCAATCGTCTCCATCGAGCTATTCCAATAGAAAGACTTCCTTATTAAATGCACTCTGTCTTTCTGTCTCTGTTTTTCGCTCGCATCCTCCTAGATCACCGTTGTCGACCAGCCAAGTGTGCCACTTCCTCCGTCCACTCATCCATCATGAGTGTTTTTTGATGATGCCACACCATGGTAGTGCCATTCAGTGCCCACTTATGGTTGCTGTTTTTCACCCCCAAGAAGCTCTCCAGTTAGTTGTAGCAAAAGGATTTCGTTTGCATCGTTCGTTGTCGTTGTCATTGCTGTCTTCCCATAAGATCCTTGATGTGAGCGATTGAAAATAAAGCGAAGCAATCAATAAAATGACCCTTCCTCCGTTATTCACATTTTGGCGGGGGATTATAATGACCTCTGTGAGCAGCATTTTAACAAACGTTTTGTTAATCTTCCTGCTGGTGGTGGATAATTGCTCGTCTGACATATGTACGCAGTGAATGTAATCCGCTACTTATGCTCTTAAATATGTGTGTTCCCGTTATTTGAATAATTACATAGGGACTACCTACTACTGCAAAGAGGACGACGACGATGTGGCAAATCCCAAGCATATTTACCCGCAAATTCCGCACTCAAGTGATACACATTTTAAAGGAACCGAAACCGAGTTATTAAAACTTTCACACTTGAGGGATTCAACCCATCGCGCATTTGCATAATGAACCCTGGCAAGGTGTCGTCCTTGTCGTCATCATCATCGTCATTCTCGTCGTCGTCGTTCGTTGTAATCAAGAAGTGAGAGGGAGAGGAAGAGTTGATGGAGTCGCCCACTCTTGTGTTGCCGTCGCCAGTAAACATAAGGAAACATTCTCCTTCCTAACTACTACGGTTGTACTGTGGATGATGGTTCTGGTTCTGCTTCTGATGGAGGTGTCATCGCATATGGAAGTGTGGGTGATGGAATGTAAATCTGAATCCTTGATACAAGTTATCAAAATAATTAATACCGGTGAAGGGCTTTTGAGCTTTTAAGTGAAAAGTTGATGGCAAACACGGAATACCATAAGGTAACAGTGAGAAGGTCCTCCTCTTCAATCTCACTTTAGTTAGATGCTCTCCTAACAGCCTTACCCTTAGATGACACACATTTCATTTTGTTACTCAACCGTCGAATTGAATATTGTTGGTGTATGGATATGTGGTTGAAGACAGTGGGGTCATTGGGTGGCAATTCAAAAATGTAAATTATTTAATTTGTCTTAGTGACAACTGAGTGTTGGACTAGGGGTTGGAATAGAACGACAGTAAACGTCTACTGCATCATCAAGGAGTTGACAAGTGAACAGAGCTCTAAGCAGCATTCGGTGAAAGGGTTAATGAGAGAGCATTTTGCATCGGCCCTACGGCTTTGTACGGGATCCGTGATAGTAACCGTGATTAGATCTCTAAAAAATAAAAAATAAAGCTGTAGACCTGAATGACATTCCTGCGAAGATCCTTTAGTTGGTTAGCTCACGAAACTTTCGTTAGTCAACCTAGTGTGCTGTCATTGTCGCATTTTATCAATTTGAATCCCTTGCAAGTAGTTAACTGTCCAAAGAATGAACAGTTCCTCTTCACGAAAGATCATTCAAATCATTAAGGATCGTAAGCTCTAGCAACTTCCACTGATTTTCTATGAGTCTTCTTTTAGAATCGCCCAATCGACTTCTTTAACCTGAAGATCGCTTTAAGACAGCTTTTTGCTTGTAGGTTTGTGTCGAGATAGCGACTTGTCACGCCTACCTTTCTGGGAGTTTAATACAACTAATTCAGGTTTGGACTTGAAATTGTTGCTTACCCCCTTGAAAGTGGCTTAATTATCTCTGCAGCTTAGGTGAGTGTCAGGCTTTGCTGCAATCAACCTTTTGCCAGCCTCTTCAGGTGAGTGCGGCCAAAGTGCCATGCGTTTTGTTTAAGACGTCAACTTTGGTGTTGGTTCAAGTATTTGCCTTATCTAGCGCTTGTTTCTCTTACGACAAGGGCTGAGGGATACCTCTTTTTTAAAGCTCCACCCCAAGTAAATCCTCCCCGCCATCTACCTGGTCTGTGCAAAAAGGAGACTGACTTGGTGCTGTGCTTAATTGATGGTGACATCATAGTCAGAATTTTTCTTAATTTAGGGGAAGAGTTGTAGGTCATAAGCAAAAATGTAAATAGAGGCGTGCCGTGAAGTTCCTGCGAGGTCCGCAATACGTAATTTTTACATTACATGCATTACTCAACGATTTTTAGGGTGATCGTATGATTTTAAAGCGATAAAACTGGACAAGTTTCCAATGGCGTAGTGTAAGCCCACAACTTTTATAAAATTTTCAAATCACTAAAGCGAAACTCGCACCGCCTTTTTGCACAAGAACCCCACTGTGCAAAACAACACTCTCACTTAACCGTACCGGTGCCGACATAATGCGGTTACAAAATGTGTCATTAATATGTTCCTCTTACCTTCCGAGGGAGTGAGTGACATTTTTGCGTATAAATTCCAAATACTTCCACGTGAGTTTTTAGGTTTGAGAACCTGTCCTCGTATGCCGCTCCAGAAACAATCCCCTAATCACTCACAATACTTAGTATTGAATCTGACAACAGAAGGAAGCGATGCCAACGCTTTGTACTTGTATATTTCAAATAAAAAGCAAATGACAACAAAACACCGTTGAGTGTGCGAGGATATGCGTGGTGCAGACTCACTGTTACATCATGGCAATCTTATTGAATATTTTATTGGAAACCACTTACGGGTACTCCCCCAAAGCCCATTTACCCAGAGAACAGAATGAAGGCGTACACGCCTGCATATGTAAAATTCGATTTGCATTTTAGGGTGCCAGAGGGATCCATAAATGGCGTAAGGATGTCCCTTACCCATTCTTTGGTTGCCGTTGGCTTGCGGTGAGATTGACAATGAATTTGAGATGACCTCGAATTGAGTTTTTGAAAGCATGGTCGGCTGGGCACACATTGCTGGTCAGAGTCATGGGGGGACCATTAAAATTTGTCCAAGGTAAGATATAAGACATGACCTCTATAAAGGAGAAGATTGTCATATCTAGCCAGATGGTGGGGTGACGTAAATTGACCTTTGATTGCGGCAGGGAGTCATTTAATGGGAACTTTTGATGAAAAATTTATTCGGTGTTGGATTTGAGGTTGAATATTGAAATTCCAAGAAGGTAGGCAGGTAGATAGGTACTTGGGTTAGGACTTACACGTTAAGGGCTTTCAGCATTGATTGATTTTTGGGTTCTCCTTTTGGAATTTGTTTTTTTTTTTTTCCAACTTTGTTAAGTTGGAAATTCCTGTAAAGTCATTGTTGCTAATTTAAATGCGAAATTGATTCCCTAAAAGGTGAAACGACCTAAGTAGTTAGGTTAGGTTGCTATAGAGTGATAGGTTACTGACGATTACATTGATTTAATTTGGCAAATGTATAAGGAAATCCAAGAGGCTGTCTTGGTGTGAAAATTGAAAAATTTAAAGATTTACCGGTCGCAGCTTGTCTCTGAAGGGCATTCTCAAGGGAATATTTGAATGATGTGGGGCCTCTGCCTATGGATTAATCCGAAATATTGAGGTGCTCAGCACGGTTTTCGACCGGCGAATGAGGGCAATGATGGAAATGGCATAACACCCTGAGACTCAGGCAGGCCTAGAGAGAGTGGTATCAGGATATTTTGTTTCGGTTGAAAGTTAGAAAGATATTAAGTGGTCGGGCCAAACCGGATGTCAGTCTCATGCGAGCTAAAACCATTTACCCCTTGCTATGCTTTTTTCACGCGGGAGAAGAGGGTTCTAAGCTTCGGTATTCGGCTTGTTCGTATTTTCGCTCATGTCGACGCTGCTTGTTCATTATGGTTGCCACAGTGCCGCTAACTGTTTCCCAACTTTTTTCCGCTTTTGTTGTCTAAGGTTGAGATCACCTTTTCCTTGACGTGTTCGACTACATTGCGTCATTGTGTGGAGATAGGCCTTTAAGCACCCACGGACTGTTAGTTAGCAGTTGTTCATCATGCCTCCTGTTGATCGATGCGATGATATTTGTGCGTCCGTCAACGGTTAATGCCATTTCAATAGAATCATTACGCTTGGTGGTAACTGGGAATCGCTTAGTATCGTCGTTGTTTTGCTGACAGTTACGGGGATGTCGGTTGATATATTTTATAGAAAGGCGCTGCTTATTAAGAAGAGTTGATTCGATAGGCTGCCTGCTTCTCCTTCATTTTCATGGCACCGGTCCAAACTTGTAACTTGTAGAAGTGTAGAGCATTATCGACGCCAGCTTCTTCGCGGTTTTCAGTCTTTTAGTGTTTCAGGTGGAACACATCTCGGCTTTAAACTGGTTCGAATGGGACAATAGTTCACAGTGCCCTTGCCGATGGGCAGAACTTAATCATGACTTTATTTAGTGGAAAAAAAAAGCTGGATCAGGTGAAGCATTTTTGGTCTTAAAGTGGCAGAAGTTCACGAAATACCATAATTTGTTCGCAAAACTATTCTCGTTTATTCAACCTACAGAATTCCACTTTAAATTTCACCCAAAACACCCCTCGTTAAGCTTCCCTTATGGCAGCCATTAGTTTGACTATTTCAACTTTGTTCTCGATTTAGAAAACAAATTCCTTCCGATTATTTCCCACCGTATCATGATGATTCACGATGATTGCCGTGTTGACATTCGTTGAAAAAATGTACTTCCCGTCAAATTTAAAATTTCGCCATCAAGGTAACACACCTCAACAAGCAGGGTATATGGGCTTCGTCTGGTCGTAATGAAATCCCAAAACGCTTCATAAAACCACCCCCACTGAGGTGATTCCCTTTAGCACCTGTAAAGGATAACAGTGTCGAAATAAAATGGAAAAAGAGCAAAAATACGAAGGGAAACTGTAATTGATGTCCTGGCTAAAAAAAGCATATTTATGGCTCAGCTACAATGTGCAGAGCGTTAAAGCGGTCTTAAAGCGCCCGTTCACCATAACTCTCACTCTCTGCATGCCATTCACTCTGTGTGCCCACTCTCCTGTCCTGTCCATAAATTATTCACTTTACATGCGGAAAATTTTGTTTATATCCTTTTTTTGATAGCTTGGGATAAAAGGCCCTTCTTCTCCCCCGATGATTACGATGACGACATTGAAGATGAAACGACACCAATACCAAGGCCGCACTCCACTTCGACTGACTGCTGTTGTCGGTGATGGTGATGATGAGAGGTTTTTCGTTTTTCACAATTTTTTTTTTCCGGGCGAAAGAAAGGATCATTCCGCATCTCATAGTTGAAGAGGGAGAGGTATCCAGATTCAGACAAAAAGAAACGAAAGAAAAGCGCAGCGCATTCAAAGGACCTCTATCCGGTTTCTTGTTCGCAAAGTAAGAAGGCGTGAAATTGTTTTAGTGCCGAGTTGAAGAATGAGCAGGACTAAAGGCACGAGTTGGTGTGCAATGAAAATTCAGAGGGTGGTGAGATGGGGATACGCTGATGAAGGTGATAAATTAAAAAATTCGGGGCAACAGTGGTGGGGTGTTTTAATAACTCTCTGGGTGTTAACACCATCTCGTTCTCCTTTAGTTTTTTTTTTTTTTTTGGCGCTGCTTGATAACATCCTTTGACTTGGTTGGTAGTGACGATGACGGTGATGGTGTTGGGTGGCAGTTATCATGTTTCTCATTCTTTAGCGTTTTCATTTTTCTTTTCTTCCGCAGACTCTTGAGAGGAAAATTGTGTTAAACAAAAGGAAGGAACGAGGAGAGAGCCTTTTCCATTCTTTTCTTTTGCCAACAACTGTTATAAGTTGGAAAAAGAATGTAAGATTTTTTAAAGAGTTACGATACAACCAAGTACGGATACTTTTTTAAAGGAAATTGTCTTAGCTCCTCTTGCAGGAGGTTGCAATTAACCAAAGTAAGTAAGCTCGTATATAACCTTTTTTCTTATCACGGAAATAATTTAACGTAGTTATGGTTCCAGTTGGTCGTGATGGAGGAGGACACAAGCAGTTGCATTAAGTAAGTACGACAAGGAGAAATTAAACTTCTGGATACCATACTAAATTATTTCTCTCCTGATGTTGTACTCGTATTTTTGTAAAGAGTTAAGAAGCACCAGAGGTACACTCGAGCTTTTCGATTAAAATGACAGAACACCGATGATGATGACTGACATTCCCATTCACTTGACAATGACGAAGTGTAAATATCTAACAAAGCATTGGAATTTGATGAACTAGATACAGAGCTGTTTGTAGTAGCGGAACCCGGTTCTCAAATCTCAAAACTAATGTCTTATACCACTGTCCACCAATGAGCTGATTGGACAGGCGTGTTGGTTAAGACCCACGTAGGTTTCCTAAAAATTGGAGGACATGTGCCCTTTTTTGTTTCAAGGAATTGAAATGTATCTTCACCATGGTCATCTTGAAGGACTTTTCGTGTCTTTTGGAACATTTATTGAAAGTTTTCTAAATGCATTGCTCTGTTGGAGACACTACGAATCATCTAAGAGATGTAATGGCCCACCCGTGTAACCAAACTTAACCGACAATGGTCCGTTTTCAATACACAGATCATGACAAAGAATGGTTCTGTCACCCTAACCTAACTTAACCTAGACCTAATGATGAAGATAAAGTGTTTTGGCACAGAGAGTCTTGAAATCCACCACAGAAAAAGACAAATCCGAAGAACCAACCAACTAGGATTAGGCAGTCAAAGGTAGCTCAAGATAGACGAGCGTGAGAGGATGCAGTTTTTCAGGATCTTTCACGCGTAAGGAGCTCGTTCAGTAAGTTAATAAGTTTTCCTCGTACGTAACCAAGTACCTGTTTCTTGAATTATAGGGAGCAGTTAAGTCTAGGCACCTGGACAACACGTTCCCTTTCTTCATTCGAATTAGTAATCTGCAGTGGAATTCTTCTATAGAATTGAGTTTCCAATACCATTCCTCTCCATGATTCCAAGATGGATGAACTCTCCAGTTCACAGTGTGTGTCAACAAAAATCCTTTCATAACTTCAAAAGATCCATCATGATAGCAGACACAATAGCTTCGGATAAATCTCTGTCATGTCCTCATTTATAAAATAATTGTCACTTCCAACAGGTTCTTCTATCTCGATAAACTAACAAAGTTTCAGGAATGAACTGCTTCGAATCTATCAAACAAAACACATCCATTCATGTTTTTCTCGTCCTGGCTAATGAATTTTCTATCCTTTGTTGGGAATTTCATTAATATTTTTCCCTTCCTGTCTTATAAAATTCCAAACACGGTTGCTAATTTTCATCAAATTGAGTCCAATGCTGCATGCCACAGAAACTAGGAAACATAAACAGAAAGCATTCCTAAAACCTCTGCAATATGTCAGCAGGATACACTTACTCGAACAGAAAAAAAAATCCTTCAATCTGTATCATTTCCTTTGTGCTTGGATTCATTGCCTGACCCGTTTCCTAATCCTTTGCGTTCTTTCTTTTTTTGCTCTTCCTCAGATGAAGACAAACATTATAACAAAGTAGATGAAAGGATATGTCACATCACTCTACACTCTATGGAGTGTAGAATACTGAAAGCATCTTTGAACGGGCGGTTGCTGGCTGGCAACATTTGTTAATAACAATGTTGACTGGCACTAATCCTTGAACATTACAAAACTACGAGTATATTTAACTTATTATTGGAGCTTTATGTCAAGTCCATTTCCACTAAGGGTAAAAGAACTTAATCCTTTTTTTTGTTTGCCTACTCCTTGCTCCATTCGAATGGCCAGCATAGAGAATGGAAGTAATTCCATGCGATTAATGTTCTTCATTTGTATAAATAAAGAAATGATTATTTTCAAAGGAGACTCACACTGAGCATATATCCTTTTTCCGGATGCATACGCATGTAGCTTTCACTAATTAAGATTGGCGCCCCGAAAGAATTACCCACCGTCGTCGTCGTGTATTTGGTTGGTTTCTCTTCTAATGACCTTGCAACGATCAAAGACTGGGTCTAAGGTGAATATGTCGTCCTTTAATGTTCTGTTTTGGCTTCTATCCGGAAAATATACAAAGCAATTTCGTAAGGCTTATGCTTTATGAGCAACATTCGGGATTAATGAAGCCAAAGGAGGCTTACCTGGCCGCAGTAAATCTGTAATAAATACGTGTTCATATCCTTGTATTGGTATATTATATTGTCCTGGACACAGCAGATTTAAAATTGCGAGTGTGCGACCACCCGGTGTCGCGAAAAGGAGCTACAACGTTCATGAATAAAATGGAAGAAAATGTCTGCCGTTGATTGAGGCGCGTAATAATTTAGTGACGCACAGGTGGCAGCGAATGGATTTTAATTCATTTACGGGAGATTATGAATAAATGTGAGCTAATTTGGTAGGTAATTAGGGTATACACGGTGCCTGCTTTGAATTCTGATTGTATAAATGAAACGTGTCCTGATGGAGAAACTACCCGAAGGTGGTCTAATAAGAAACAAAGGATAGGTTGGGATTAGTATAGTAATAAGGCAGGATGTGTGGGTTGTGGCATCGTTTTAAGGAAGAATAACATTGCCCATGATGGTGGATATAGAATTCACCAGTGGCCTTCAGTTGTCACCAAAAGGGGGGGTTTTTTTTTGTGATGTTCCCACGAACAGCTTTCATTTAAAGTGTGCTGTTGGGAGGATTACACATGGAGTGCTACAGGAAGGACTAATGCTTTGTTATTGTGAAAACGCATTTAAAAAAAAGGTGAACATTATGGAAGAATATTTCCCAAAGTCTGTACGGTAAAACTCTTATGTGTTTGCATCCTGTCTAGTCAATTGAGAAAAAAAACGCTGTAAAGGAACAAAGTATCACCAAAAGTCCGGGAACATTGCTCTCTGCAGCAAATACTCAAAGAAAACATGCTTGATTGATTGGTTTGCTGGATGTCCTGAGCCTTATTTAGACCTCTGATTAAATCAATTAGAAAAAGTATAAAGCTACTACCGAGATGTGGGATAGTCACCGAGTTGATATTGTTCTGTTTCCTCTTTATGCATTCGGCCCAAGTCGTTCGCTGTGAACTCCTATTGCACAGTGCCCTGTGAGAATACCTAAATAAGTCGATTCGTATTTCCTTCCTCATACATTGCTCTGTATAGAACGTTAATATGAGCGTTCTTACAAAGCGCAGAGTACAAACTAGAAGTACGAACGCTTTCTTATCTATCCTTACATCCTGATAGGCAACCTTGTTAAAGCTTGATATATCATTCAGAGTTTGTCTTCATAGATTTGTAAGCTTGACTTTCTTGATCAAAAGGATAAGCAGTCTTTACATAGAATGAAGCCAGTTCAAAGATCGACATAAGCAGCTGGAATAAAGCGATGACCAATGACCATCCTGAGGATGAGTAGTACTGAAAGACGAATTATATGAAAGGCATATGCGGCTTAATACCTAGATACAACGAAGGAGTGTATGGCAGCTATGTATGTTCAATTTATCCATTGATCTTGACACCTGGAAGCCGTTAATGGTAGTGATGACAATGAGTCATCATTTACACAATCCGTCGCTCAAATTCCGCAAGGAGCTGGATTCACGATATTTTACGTTGAATCCGTAGTTTTTCGGACAAAGGAGGTGCAAGTAGTTTTCTTAGAAATTCAGTTAACAAATCTGGTAGCTCTCAGCTACCACATCTTCAAGGAAGCAATACTATATGCTGCTCACAATTGCTGTGTTTAATTTGTTAAACGTGCATTGAACAACGAAACTATGCAGAGTGGTATTAGATTCGGGAAGATGCACTTCATCTCCGAGAGTATCTGTCAAAAACTGAGACTGAAAAGGTGACCTGGAACATATTCCCACGTGTATGAGCTTGGACGATTCTGAATTGCATATCGAACTATCGAAGTTTACGGTAGGGGTGGTGGGCTATAGATTGACTTTACTTAGTCTAAGTGTATTTTTCATCGCTTTTTTGCTGCAGTTGATGTTTACACTTGCAAGACGATATTTCTTTTGAACCGCTTTCCACCAGATAGTCGAACTATATGGTAGGATGGTGCTGCGATATAAAGCCAGTGTGCAACTTTAGAATTGAAGCTCCATGCATACCAAACATATTTTTGTGAGCATAAAAGGCAATGTGTGCCTTCTTGGCGCTTTTATCAATATTCACTTTCTAACCCACTTTTGAGTGCAGAATCACGCTTAAGTCAGATCATTGGGGTTACAGATTCATACAAGGCTTCGTGAAGGTAAGGATCAATCTTTTGCTTATGAAAAACACAATCTCGGTTTTTGAGGGGTTGACTCCCAGGCCTCGTTCTCTGGCTCAGCTCAGTAAATTGCAAATTTCTTGGAAGACACTCAACTGCAGAGTTTCGTGTACAGTCGGGCCCTGTGCAGGCTGTTTAAAATTGATTCAGTGTTTATGTTCTCGATAGAGATATACACAGATGGATCTATAACAGCGTACGGCACGGGGGCTGGGGTTTTCTCCAACGCACCTGACTTTAGTATTGCCAAGCGACTGCCGGATCACTGTAGTGTATTTTAGGCGGAAATTACGGCAGTCCGAGAAGTTGCGGCTTGGCTTTCGATTAACGCGGTAGATGGTAGCGCTATTGTACTATATATAGATAGTCAAGCAGCAATTAAAGCCTTGGAATCACCGACAGTACGATCCAAGTTGGTAAAGCAATGCTGCAGGTCTCTGAATGAGATCGCTGACAGATGCGACGTCTCCCTGTGCTGAGTTCCAGGACACAGGGACGTTCCGGACAGCTGCAGTGCGGACGAACTAGCGAAAGAAGGCGCGGGACGGATCTTCTCTGAGGTTGGAGGGGAACCGCTTGTCTCTTTTGAATTGATAAAATCCCGCCTTGATAGCGAAGTTAAAAGAATAGCTAACAGCAGGTGGAATAATATCAATACGTGTCTTCTGTCGAACCAGATCTGGCCTAACCTGAATCTGAAGAGAACAGGAAGACTTCTGTCCGTGAGCAGGAAACTTATTAGAATTATAGTACGGGGCATTGTCTTATTGGCAGGCATGCTATCAGAATAGGTGTTCCTTCTAACGATTTCTGTAGAAGCTGCAGAAACAAGGAGGAAGAGGAAACGATTACTCACCTCTTTTGCACATGCCCTGCTCTATCAAGGTTGAGGAGGAAAACATTAGAAGAGTACTTCTTCAATGACCTCAGCGACCTAGCCAGGCTCGACATCTTTAGAATTAAAAGTTTCGTAAGTGGGTCTTATTGGTTCTGCACTAAGTGCGGCACAGGATAGGGTTTACACCGATTACACGGTTGCCCAGAGCTTTTACTCCCTTCATTCTATAGGGAATTCCCGCATGTAAGGTTACTGAGGCTGGTCTCCGGTTTCTACACGCGGTATCACAATGGGCTTTCATTCTGGCCTAAGTGGGTACCTGCTTATTGGGGACCGCCGCCCAACCTAACCTATGTTCTTGAAAGCTCTTTTAGTGTTAAGAAAACCAAAAAACCATTAGCGCCGACAATTCGTTAGTTGGATCCTAGAAAATCAAGAAGACAAGGACGACAATTTGGCATAGGAAATCATCTCTAGTTATAAGGAGCACTTTCATCTGGATGGGTTCATGAAGACTGGGTTAAGGATCAATGCATCGTTGACGAGCTACAGCTTAATGCAGTTTGTGAGTCAGGAAGATTAAGCTGCACATTTTTGAAGAATGAGACATTTAAAGAGCAAAGAGAACTTTCGTTACCACACTATTATGACCGAAATCTTGTGGCCTCAACTGATCGGTATATTTTAAAATTGAATGTACTTTATGTCCGTTTCTATTGAGGTTAGGACTTCGAAACACCCGGTACATGTTAAAATATTGTTGCCTTGCCTTTTCCCAAGTAATAACTATTTATTATTTCGTCTTAAACTGAATATCAATTGTTTTGTTCTTTCTCTTTGAATAAAACTCTGTCTGATCCTTAGTTGAAATTCTATCGGCTTCTTTGTCAACACTTTGTTATGCCTGCGACTGAACTGTTGCAAAAAAATAATTACTTCCACATGATGATCTGTCAAAGAGCGTAATTAACTTGTATATGCACTTCCGTCATATATCCTACAAACAATCCAATGACCGCCTCTACAACTGACGTGCCAAATGAGCCTTTGTAATACAAATAGGCAACACAAGTCCTTGACGCTCACATGTGCTGCTATAGTCACTACCATCCACAACGCACAAGCGCTAACCGCAAGTAAAACTCGTTAATGAAACACAAGCTTTCATTTAATATAAATCTGCTCTATTCCGCTGTAGCTCCTTTTGTTTTTCTACTTTTTCACATCCTTTCTCAATGTGACCTTCTGCTTAATGACCCTGCTGCACCTTTCAATTGCAGGGGTTCACCGGAACTATTGTTTTGTTTTGAAAAGAATTAAAAAAAAAAATGTATACCCACTGCAAAACAGCTTAACGTTAACTCTGCCAAGGATTTCAGTCGACTGGAAGGTGCATTTTAACACACAGTACCTGGTGAAACTGGCGCAAGGACATCCACACCACTCACCCACACCTGGGATGGAACTCAAATTCTTCTAATTATGGAAATGTTTACCATTGGCATACAGTGCCACACATCCTCCTCGACTCGCAGCATGAATGACTGAGACTGGTCGATGAAATGGATTCCTTAGATCTTTAATTGTTCTGACCGCTTTCTACAGACACACAGGCACATTTGCATAAAACCAGGAGACTACGCTATGAATGCGCAATTCTTTGCATAAAAAAATCTCGACGAACATTCACTATGAAGCTGGGGATCTGTGCTGTGTTGTGTGCAATTAACACGTCAAAGGATCATCATTAATTTGATGATAACTTTATGCCAAGAAAAAATATATATTTCATGCACATACCCGTTGGATGCAGGGTTTGACTACCATCAAACGGATGCAAATTTATGCACCGAACCTCGACATTATATTTGCGTGGGAATTTTATGAAAATTTGCGGAAATTGCCTAGGTCATCATGTACTTGCCCGATTAGCCAACCATGACTTGTATGGTCCGAACACAGTCTCCTGTTGTATCCCAATTCCTGTATCGTGGTGCCCTGAACTTATTACTTGAAAGCCAGAGGTATTCGCATGGAAAATTACATTTTCGCATTATGGCCAGAGAGATGGATGGACCTGGCGCATGGATGTGTATGCGCTTCAATTTGTAACCGCAAGGGATTTGTATGTTTGTGTTTATACCGCAACGTAATTGCAACAAATAGGCTCAGAGGAATTTGACCGGAAATGCATTAGGCTTGGATTATATTTGTTTTTAGAACAGACTCAGTGTAGGTGCATGGAAATGCGTATTGGAAACCGACTGACAAAATGATGGTTATGGTTGGTGGATGAATACAAATACAAATATTTGGCGCGACAGCTCCAAGCTTCTCACAACCATTCAGGTTGTGCATGTTATAATTTTCGCACCAACAATTTTTACAGTTCTAATTGTTGATTCCGAACGGCGGCGGATTGAGAAGCTCTTTCATGATAAATTATACTCTCGGAGGTTTGTCATTCCCTGCCGAGAGGTAGCGCCATGAAAAATGTTTGGTGGGACTCGAACATTTGTCCAGCGTACGAGCCACGACGACCACACCACCATATGGTTGGTTTTCTTGAATTTTCACGTGGAAATCTCATAACAGACTTGGATTCATTCGGTATTCGGTTCTCGGTTCTCCATTGACGGAGCTAGTCCAATAGTCCTAAACTTTAACCTCACATTGCCTACCTGGTTAACTGGCCCCTGACCTGTGAAAAGTTCCTGCCTGCCTGCATATTTCTTCCAAGCATTCGCAATTGTTTGGTCTTCACAACGTAGGTTCAATCGTAGATGGCGTTAGGATTCTGGGGAGTTTAGAAAGAGTCCCCAAGTTAAAAGTCATGCCAGACAAATTCCCAAATTGCCACAGCAATTCACTGATAAATGTGTTTTAGGTAGCTGGGGCGTACAAGTGACTATACCAAATTTCTGTTAGTTTGCCAACTTTGTCTAGTTCACTACGGAAGGTATTAAAGAACCAGAGCTTTAGCAATCCATAAGGACCTGTAGGTGTCTATCAAGTGCACTGGTAATCTTTTTATACGACCAACGATATGCAATTCCAAAACTCAAAACTTTTGACTATTCGACGTCGAAACAACAAAAAGAAACGAAACACCTACTAATTGGTGCCTCTGTTGGCTCATCCAATGGTAACTTGTAATTTGCAGCGTAAAACTCCCCTTTTTTTATAAATACTCACCACACATTAGACCGAATGTAGCACTCCAATATATATTTGTATGCTGAGTCTTAACGTATGTTAAGTGGATGAAACCTGACTTATGTCTTCAAGACAAATCCAAAGACTCTCCTCTCACCAGGAGTCAATCTTTCCAATGAACTTTTACGAAATTGGAATTTAGATAAGAATGTGCAGGCAGGGGCCTTTATTTCCATGCATATGCACTCAGTTAATGGTAAGGTTTGCTTCTTTCAACAGTTTCTCTCACCGAAACAGATTCGAGCCCCTGGAATTGTCTTAACATCCTTTAAACTTTCCACACTTTGGTCTTCGGAGATTTTCAAGAGAAATTTTGGAAATAGATTCAAAGTGGAGATTTCGGAATGCCAGGACATGTCATTTTCCGTCACCAAGCTGATACACTTGCACCAGCCTGGTAAACGATGGTGAAACCAAGTTTTTTTTTTGTCAACAAGCAACACTAAACACCGACCATTCGGGCTCAACCTGCCAATGGACAGCTGTATGTTTTCAAGGTAGCAAAGGACTTCGTTAACTTTGGCTCTGCTATCTTTTCTGATAACGAAATCTCATAACAATTGCAGCTCTTGCCAACCACTATTTCGTTAGGCTGAGAAGGGAACTGAATAGTAAAGCCCATATACCAAACAACAAAGGACATTGTGGATAATATTTGAATTATTAAAGTTCTGCTAAAGGGCCTTTCATTAAGTGCTTCCCATCTTTAAATTTAAATAAAACCAAGTGTGTGTGAGATATTATCAACATTTTTTATTCGTTTAAAAGGCCTTTCGATGCCATAATGTATGGAATATAACATCGTTCAAATATCCGCCGCGGCTTCTCTAAGTGGCGCGCATCCGAAATGTCCATTTTTCCATGACTCTAGCGCATAAATCAAGCTGAATTTGACTGATGGCATGGGTTACGTTGGCTTTGAGGGCCGCCGTGGTTTGTGGCTTATTCGCATAAACCTGCAACTTCAGAAAATCTCACAAGAAAAGTGTAACGGGATCAAATCGCACGATCTCGGTGGCCACCTCCACGTGAGATGACCATGCCCGCGAATCGCTCGTACAGAATTTCTAATGTGGCGTGAGCTGTGTGGCACGTAGCGCCGTCCTGTTGAAACCACATGTCGTTAGTCCATATCATCCAATTCAGGCCAAAAGAAGTTGGTAATCATCGACCTATAGGCCTAGCCAACGTCATTCTCAAAGAAATATAGACCGATGCTGCCGCCAGCCCAAAATCCACACCAAACAGTGACATTCTCGGGATGCATTGGATGCTCTTGGATCTCATGTGGATTGGTATCGTCCCAAATTCGACAATTTTGTTTGTTGATGTACCCATTCATCCAGAAATGGGCCTCATCGCCGAAGATGATTTTTCGATGAAAATTAGGGTCAGTTTCCAACTGCTCCAGAGCCGATTCAACGAACACACGTCATTTACCTTCAGCTCCTGGATCGAGGAGGGGATGAAGCCAACCTTGATGGTTACTACTGAAAAATTCTTTAAAGATATTCGCTTTGGTTTACATTAACGGGCTTTGGGAGATTGATGCGATCCTGTCTCTCAGGAATAGTTGTAGCAAACTTTTTGTTGAAATCGCTCTGAATATGTGCACCAAAAAACACTTAAGGAATTGTTGATGACCTCAATTCTACTTTCCTGAGTCTGGCTGCAGTTTTGTCACCCCACAGAGTCCACAGGCGAACAAAGATGATGCTTAGGATCTTGTTTATGTCAATCTTTAGATCCAGTCTCTTGTCATTTCTATTTCGCTCATAGTCATACTTGAAAGATGGAATTTTTTCCTCAAAACTTTTCCAACTTAACGCTTCAAAATGATTTCCTAACGTCATTTTACAAGCACAGAAGGCACCGAAATTTGTTGTTTAAGCTTGAAATCCTGATCAATGAATAGTTATCGCGTTTCCCAAATCCCCAAATGGATACTTAAACGCTTCTGTAGTAAACCTATTCAAAAAGTTATTAAAATTCCAATTTATTTTTTGAAGTTAACGCAAACACAAACTCGGTTATCGACGCGATGTGTGCTCTTGAGCGTGTATATGTCTATCAATTTGTGACAAAAAAAAAAAAATTGACAGAATTTCATTAATAACCTCAACGAAAAAATGGTAACCTAGTCCGATGTCCTTTAAAATTCAATTCAAAGCACGAAAATTTAAAACTTGAATTGAACAACAATTTCCAACTCATCCGCACATTAATTGTCGCAATTTTTTTTGTGTGAATTCTGTGTTGAGCCCTGCGGTAGGGTATCGATTATTTTTTTCTAGAAAACATTGCGCAAAATTTGATTTTGATCGTTTCGTTGAAAAAAAAAAGTCACGGAACTGGAACAAAAACCGAAAGCATCTCTATCTACTACTGACCAGACTGACCAGACCAGACCAACCTATCATAGGTATTGTGCGTCAAATGTCCTTTTTTTAACCCTGGTGCCATTCATACACACACACATCCATACAGTTATCGTGTGAATATAAAATATCCTGTTAAATGTTCACAAATCGGCGCGGAAGTAAAAGGACCTTGTGATTAAAACATTTTCACGTGTTCCCTCACTGGACTCCGCTTCCGGTCTACCCGGTATATGTGTGTATTACTACATGAACAACAACTGTGATAACGAAACAAACATTTTCCACCACAATCGGACTGCCCACACACATATTTTGGTCCCAGGAATCCCAGTTGGACGGAACCCAAATCCAGGATCATCATTTCGAATCGGCTACGAAACAACACAATACGAATCAATACCACTGACAACATATACACATCCTGCTAGACAGACAGACAGACAAACACGCTACCGGATGTGCTGAATGTAAAACGTGAATTTGTCCTTTTTTATCCACGCAGTTTATTTCGTTTGGACTTTGCATGCTCGCACGCCAATCTACAAGGACCAAGGACGAGCTGTTATATAAAAGAATTTTGAATGCACAAAAAAAAAAATTGAAAAAATATGAAAAATGGAAAGTACAATGAATGAGGGAATAAAAGTTCCATTCGATATGGAGGTGGAACACAGGATGTCCATGGTGCATGTGATGGTCCTGAGGCGAAGCGAAATTTGAATTCACACTGCTGATGGCAGCTGCAGAGGTCACTCAATGGAGAATTAAGGAGCTTTTTCAGTTTTCGAGCGATTTGCTGAATTCACATTACATGCAGATATTCCCAGAGAGTTTTCTTTAATGGATAAGCCGCTAGGTGCACACTTAAAACCTCGAGCACACTAGGACCGTTCTTTGCATTAATTCAAGGGGAGAGGGGTAGGGGGGGGGTACACATTGAAATTTCCATGTCCGTTCAGCAGCGTTTCTAATCAGTCTCGCCGTCCACCTTCCTCATGTTTCAGAACGCCATCGCTCTTGTCACTGTTGCTTGGCGAGCTTTATGTTCGCAGACGAACCTCCTCCCGGCTGCTAGGAGATCGACGAGAGTCCGCAACTAAGAGTACCTGGTACTCGGTGGGCTCCATTTCTCCGTACAGCTGATATCTGTTTCCTGTATTTTTCTTGCTTGCGTGCATTGGCTCAGATCTCACAGCCATACAGGGTAATGGAATGCGTAATTGACATAAGAAGTCGTCTTGTGCTTGCAGTTTGGCCACCAACGTTCATGAATCTGCTTATTATCGTAGTAAACTTTGCAGGTCGCTCCGATGAGGACCTTATCTGCTGCCAAAATGTGAGTTTGGAGTTGTGGAATGACCTTCTCTGAATCCGTGCTGTCCGAGCTCTTTGGACTGCTTCTGTCAGTCGCGGGTTCAGTATATTCTCTCGTAGTTCCCCGGCCGTGTACAATTGCTACTTAGAACACCATACTTGAGTGTTCGGGAGAATAAATTGGACACTGATTATCAAGAACGTTTTCGAATAGACGACAGAACAACAAGGAATGTAAAGCTTTTAAACCTTCTCCATCGATATAATAAAATCCAATCCATCCAACACCTTAATGGAAATTGAGGCAATGCGCAGAAGTTCAACGATCTCCAGATTTCTTAATCAATATCAGTCGGAGGAAACATTTCAGTGGTAGAAAACGTTAATAAACTTGATGAACAACAGGACAGAGACATACCTTACTGAGCAACGCCTCCTATTCCCACCCTTTATTCGCTTTTCAAAAACAGCATTATGACACAGAAGGCTTCATTTTGATTCGCAGCAGTGCTTCCAACTTAACCAAACTAACAAAATTAAATTCCTTTCCCCTCATTCCTGTGGAATTCCTTTTTTCATTATATTCTCTCCTAGTTTGTAAGAAGAAAAAAAAAAAATACCAACCCTCAACAAAGTATACCAACAAAAATGCTTTGAGTGTTTCGAACGCACTCAATCGACTGATTGCTTTGATTCCCCTCTGAAGCGCACCGAACGTGAACAATTTCAAACAACTCCCGCACCACTCAACCTCAATGAATTTTTTGTAAAAAAAAAAAAAAAAAAATTCCCAAAATTGAAAAGGGGAACCACATCGTCTACCACCTATTACAGCCGGGTATGCAGGGTACCGGAATATTGAATTGAAGGTCATAACCATTGTAGCTTCAGCGCCCATAAACTGATACCGAAACTTTATTGTATCCTTCAAAAAACGGTGTTCAGCAGGAGCAACATCAACAGCAACCATCTTCGTTTTGGCTTTTGGCTTTTTTTTTCATCTCATTTCATCATATCTTTGGTCCAAAACACCCCCAAAAAACCACAACTATTGTCCTTTTTCATTTTTGTACTTTGCGAGTCCTTCGAACACACTTTGTATATACATTATGGGCACAAAGCGGAAAATTGTGTTTTTCAACGGCAGGTGAACACATGTTGGTAACACTTTAGTTTCCATTTAAGGAGTTTGAGTTTCAATGGCTATGGTGAACTATCAACCGCAGTTTTATTACCATACACACACATGTATACACGAGACGCTGGACAAAGCCGTTACCGGGTACATCCTTGAGCGACATAAAAATAAGTATTCATGTATCCGTACGCAGATAGACCTTCTACCCGGCCAGGTATTAAACGACAACACACACGATTATCGAGCAAGGGAGTTCATGAATATCCTTTGAGTTTATTATTCAAGGCATTTACCACAAAACCGAGTATAGTATAGTCATAGCGCAGCAGGACTGTACTCTACTACCCCTGAAGTAGTGTCGCCTCATAAAAACCGGGAAAGTAAAACTTTTCATATTTTATAGCGGAAAACTTCCTTCAAGCTATGGTTTTACGAGCTCGCCGTTGTGTTTGATGGCTGCCCCGAGCGAGTTCTTTGCCACCCGTTGTCGTCGTCGTCGTCGTCGTCGTCATCCGTTGAATCGATCGAAAGATGAAACCGATTGTGATTTCTATCTTTTAATGTGTGAGGATATTTATTGGCCATCAAAGCGGGAAATATCTTCCTGATGGGGGTCATATACTCGTAGTTGTGCAAACAAAATGTCACAAATAGAAAGTGGACGTGTGGGGGATACACATTCAGAGATTGAAGCAGGGTATGAGCGATTTTGTATAGAGTGTTGGAGGATCCAATAAGGACCAAAGAACAAAAAAAAAAAAGGAAAAACAGTACAGAAAAGGATTCTTTGAAAAGTTGTTTATTACTCTTGTGTCAATGGTAAGGATATACATACTGCTTTTGAAGATTTTCGATGAGGAACCGATATTTAGCTACTTGCACATCGGAACAAGCGGCTCTTCACTAATTCTGCCTGATACCCTATTTAAGCAGCTTGTAATGTCAATGTAACGTCACTGTTCCTAGGAAACCAGCACAGGGATGCATAACGAGAGTTTGCAATTCTATTTAGAGACTCGCGACTTTGCTGTTCCAATTAGGATTAGTGACATTCCTAAGGCAAGACCCGATGACGAATCAGTTCCGAAATCATGGCCTTATTATAGATTCTGTTACTTACTTAGATACTGGCGATACATTATTGGATTGACCAGTAATTGAATTTCTTAAGGAACTCAAACCAATAAGTTTCAAAAAAGTAATCGTTTTTGAATCAGCAAGCACTTTTTATTTGTATGAAGCTATTTGGAGCAATGTGCTTTCCAAATCGAAGCTGTTGGAAGTTCTTCCTTGTTGACAGCATTGATGTTCCCTTATTTTTACTACATGTTACGTTCTATTGGTTGACTTCAAGGCAGTCTGCAGAACAAATGAATTGAATAAGGATAATTGATCCCGAAGTTTGCATTTCGATAGCTATAATCCGAGAAGCGAAGATTCGCACTATGTCTGGGTCTTTCACCATCCAAAGCATTGCAGCTTCTTCTACAATCCCCCTTCAGACATGTTAGTTCAAGACTATAACTCTCCAGTTAATGATGGCTTGTTTCATCATGTCTTTTTCGAGTCTATTTTTTCATCGTGTCTACCCTGTCTATCTGATGCTGAGCAGTCTTTTGCTGGATAGACTTTCTTTTTGGGGCCATTTGTCCGATCCACATAAAAGGAGAATCACTTAACTGCAACAACTACAGGAGCATCCGCAAGATCTAATCTACCATATTGTGCGAACTCCTTAAAACGTCTGTTACCTTAATTGGCCCCTATTACCGCGATCTTAGACTAGGAAATTCCGGAGAAAACCTAAGAAGTCCAAATCGATAACCACCATCTCTATATCGACTTAAGACCAATCTATGACAACACTCAACACTCCCCCTCAACCTTGTCCATCTACATATGCAGGATGAGAATGCTCACAGCCCAATCAAGATCGGTAACGACCTAACTAAGACCCTTTAATGGCAAAAAAGGATTTACATAAGGTGATACGACTTCTTGTGGGAGACTCGTAAGCCACCATCTCGTAAAGGCACGATCTTCATGAAGTCGCCAACGATGTGATGTAATTGGTAGAATTCAGCATTCGCGAGTATTGAGACCGAGGTGGCCAAAATAGGTTCAGCCACTGAACGAGGGTAAAACCAGCTATTTGCTGTTCTCAAGAAGGGACACGCAATATTGACGAATTGAACCAAACATCAGAGTGAACAGCTGTAGCTTCGAGGTATTAAGAGATTTTGTCTGCCTTGGGTCTGATACATCACTTCTGATATAAAATAAAAATAACTCTTCCCGATCGTTGTTTCTTTGGAGAGAGAGGTAAGGTTCTATCTCGAACAATTAAAGAAACTTTATATAAGATCCTAATCATCTCCTAGTTCTCCAAACAACTAGGGTCCAAACTCCTAACTCGAAGGACCAAAATCATGCTCTACAAAACCCTGATCTTGCCAGTCCTGCGTTATGGAGCTGAATGCTGGACGATAAGTAAGACAGCGGATCAGATCTTGGGATCCGTCGAAAGAAAAATCCTACGTCGAACATTTGGTCCAGTCTGCGAGAAGGGCGAATGGAGGAGAAGATATAATCGCGAACTCTACGAGCTTTACAAAGCTGTGGATGCAGTCCGGAAGGCAAAAATCCGTCCACTGCAATGGCTCGGCCACATCGAGCGAATGGACGAGAATGCTCCAGCTAAGAGGATCTTCGAATCCCAGCCACCTGGTTCACGAAGAAAAGGAAGACCGAACCTCCGGTTTAAAAAGCAGGTAATAGCGGACGCCAGAAACCTTGGTCTTATAAACTGGAAGCAGCGTGCCCGGGACCGTAATGGATGGAAAGCGGCATTAGTTCAGGCTCAGACCCTCCAATGGTCGCTGGCCTGATAAGTAAGTAAGTAATCATCTCCTGTAACGTTTTCAAATAAAAATAAAAAAAATCTACGTTTTGGACGTTCGACATGGTTGGGACATATAAAGCTTAAAGACACCAGCGCTCCATCCCGCAGAGTCTTCGAATCATACTCTAAGCAGTGTTCTGTACAACTGGAGGCAGCTAAGGTCTGAGCTAACTGGAGAGGTTTTCTGGTTCACTGCGAACTGGAACGCCACTTTATAAGTGAGCAAGACCGCCGTCTGTTTGGACAACGTCCCGAGGCCAACGTAAACCTTTTGCTTTAATGTATTTGACGCCTTTTTCATCGTAACAATACTTGTAGCTACCCGAAGTTGTTTCATAATCTTCCTCTCAGTTTGGGGAAGTGTACTTTTATCTAAAAAGTTCTCAGGTGCTGCTCTTAAACTATTGCCATGGCCCATGTTTTGTAAACATCCGTAAGTGAAATATCCAATCATTGGTCCCAGTTCCGTACTCCTGTTACCTTTTTAACTCCTGTCGAATTGCTTTAATTGTTTTCTGCATTTTTGATCAGGTGCTTAACCGTAAAAGTTCATAATGGTATGCAACCAAATGATTGATTGTGATTTCTGTTGATGTCCTAGTGATTACATGACAAAGTCCTTTTAAAATATATTTCCAACCACAATTTATACAATCTGACTTTCAAAATTGACCCATGCATCGTCTGCCACATAAGTCAACCACAAATCATACGTCCGAGCGACTTCAAAATAATAATCCAAAGACAAACACCCACAATGTTGTGTCCTTTACATTCAACTGGTTTAAACCGACAATGTTGATCTAAAAGATACTATTACGACCACATCGCTCCATCATCTTCTCAATCAAAATCAATTCCAAAACAAACATTTCTGTTCGAAGGATTCAAATTCATTGGAAACATTCCATGTCTACCTATATGCTCCCACATTGCCCGTATCTGTGACATATTCCTCGAATGAAATCCAACCCTCAAAAAACAAAGAAAGAAAAAAGGAATTTGCATATCAAATTTTTGTTCCATTCATTTGGCATATCCGGTCCATTTAACCATGTTTGGTGAATCATCATCATCATCATCCTCCCGCACCCGCAATTGCATCAACGTTTTTGTTCCTTTGTTTGGCTTTCGATTTAAATCGTGGATCTGTGTATAATTAATGATGCTTACGAGAGATTTGGATGTTCCCTAAATATGTTTCAGGAAGGACCTAACCAAAAAAAAAATACATCTCAAAGCCAATAAAACATTAGAAGACATCCTCCCCTACAACTGTCATCCATAAGCGATTCTCTACCATCTATCTTTCATTTTTATATCCACCCCATCCCCCCATCCGTAAATCCATGGGGATGAAATGAATATTCCATTTTTAGTATCTCTTCTGCGAGCGAACACAGCCACAGATCGTTGTAAGCTTATGGAAAACCAATAAAACAGCTGAGTGACTTTTTATTGCTACTGTATATGGAGATCTTCGTACGAGTATATGTATGTGTGTGTGTCACTTTATGACCGACAATAGCAGTAAAAACACAGGACAACGTATGAAAAAGAAAAAAAGACACCCAACACGCACATCGGGGGACGAAAAAAAAAAAAAAACAAACAAATTTCGTTCTGCGCTTTGAGTGATTTCGAACATAAAAATTCATCACCGGGCCGAAACAGCCACCCACCGTTATCCTGTTGACCCACCCACTCCTGAAACTATTAAGCTAATTCGAATGCACATCGTAACGCTGAAATAACATTTCTGGCCAACACCTCTGGTCTATTTAGGAGGGTGGGACTGAGAGCGGATTTTGTTTGGATTGTTGTACCGACAATTAATTGGCAGGACATTGAGAAGGGTGTCTAGCCCGAGGGGGTGAATGGTTTGATAGTCTTAAGATAGGGCACGCATTCTTGTGGTGATAGCATTCACATGCCGGCGGCCGGTCGGCGATAAAAATCTCTAAGAAGGCACCCCTAGTTTACATTACTTCCGCTAAACTATTGGGCTTCTCATAATCGTTATCCTCATCATTATTGACTTTTGTCCTGTCCTGTCATCCTCTGGTGGGTGTGTGTGTGTGTGTGTGTGATGTTGGTTTAAAAAATGTTTTATCAGCTATCTAATTAATTTTTTATTTTTTTATTTTTTTGCTATGGTGGGGTTAATGTCCCTCACAGGATACGATTGTAAACTAAGTTTAGCTTGTGGAACATAATTTGTCTGTATGTATGTATGCATGCATTATCGTGTAAGTTGTCATGTAAGACACCTTATATCTAACTAATCCGCCCTCTCTGCGGGATTTTCCTTTATTTTCTTCCACACTGTTGGACACTGCAGGAGTCCAAACAAACGCTATGTGTGTGTTTGTGTATAAAGCGGAAATAAAATTAGTCAACATGGGGGGTGAAGTGACCTAGATAAAGGGATTTCGATGAATGGCTGGAAATGGAAACAATTGAGGAAATGATGAGGTGGTTAGGGAAGGATATTTGATTAAATAAGCTAGGATGTAGATGTGAGGTGGGATGGAGTTTTTATGGGATAATCAATGAGGATATTGAGGGAGGAGGGGGAGCATAAAATTATTATTATTGTGGGCGAACGGAACTATAAAATACTGTCGCTGTGATAATTTTTGTTAATGACGGGAGGGAATTGGTTAAACCGCTTAGTGGGATGCTTTAGTGTCCAATACACTCCCTTATTTTGTGCATAATCTCTGTAGACGTCATAAAATAAGTTCACTGCGGGGAAGTTCTGAAACTAGGTCTTCTTATGTGAGTCATTGGTGATTTCGGTTAGTCTTTGGCTAGGAGTGCCAGTTTTCATTAAGATTCTAATTACTTTAAGGGTAATGTAAGGTTTAATTTCCAAGCGTATACTGGTCATGATTGCGACGTACAGTTACAACTTTTTTAATGCGCCTATTTAGTCGGGGTTTGTCATGATTCAGTTGCGATTGCTTACTGACCAAGATATCTTAAGGTCCACAAATTGCTTCAACTTAAAATCCATTTAGCTTTTCTCTAATAGAATACTGTTGGAGAAAACTTATCGGCGCGCCCAAGAAGTATAAAACCGCCCACGACTACTTTTCCAAGAAAATAATGACTCAAGAATGACTAAGACTGTGCGAATCTTCGCGGTATTGTGTGAGTTGTAGCCTACAAGATCCTTTCCTACATTTTTGCACCACATTTATCGGCACCTAACAGTGTGCCTTCCGGCCCGGAAAATCGGCGATAGACCATATCTTCACACAGTGGCAAATCCTGGAAAAGACCAACGTGTTCCAAGTGGATACTCACCATCCCTTCAGTGACTTCGAAGTCGTATACGACAGCATTCATCGTACCGAACTATATAGCGCAATGGCCGAATTCGGCATTGCGAGAAAACTGAAACCTTCGGATTCCAGTAAGAAGATGCGATGTCGTGTGACTCGTTCAATCCTGTGCTGGAGCAGAAAGTCCAAAACACAGAAGGCACTATATTTAACAAATCCATCTAGCTGCAGGGATTTATTATTATTGTCATTGGTTAAGCTCTGCGACTGACGCAAATGGCACTGCGACCTGAAAGATCTATTGTGCCTGGAGCCAGTTAGACAAGGAGATCCTCTGTCTTTCTAATGAAGTTGAGGATATCTCCAGTCGAGGCATTACGAATGTCCTCCGGTATTAGGAATTCTTTGCGCTTCCTGACTCTGCAGACAGCCACGCACTCACATAGTACGTGTTCCGCTAATTCGTCTTCCTTAAAGCAGAGTTGGCATTCAGATTCCTGAACTATGTTTAGTTTGTGTAAGTAATATCTGAGGCTGCAGTGATCAGTGATGAAGCCTGCCAGTCTTCTGATATCATCCCTTTTATGATTGAGAATGTTTTTTGTGGTTTTGATCAGGGGTAGGATGGCTCTTTTAGTCTGTCGTAGTCCCTGAATGTTGTTCCAGTAGGATAAGAAGTTTCATTTTTCCCAACTGTCCAGACAGGTGCCACAGAAGGGTTCGGCACCTATGTACCTTTCTGAAAAGCCTTTCCTGGCAAGTTGGTCTGCAATTTCATTGCCTTCAATGCCTTTGTGTACTGGTAGCCACCAAATTTTGTCGCTGCAGGGATACGCAGATGATATCGACGTCATCGCCTGTTCCCAGCGTGCCATTTACAGCGATTGAAGAACAAGCTAATCGAGTTGAATGCGGATAAAGCGAAGAGCACGCTATCGACCAAAAATGTATACGTCGAATACCACTCTGGACAGAACTTGGCAATCGACAACTATAATTTTGAGGTAGTGAAGGAATTCGTCTACCTCAGGGCAACTTTATACTCCACAAATGATTCCCTTAGGCAACCACTGCTACTTCGGTTTTTCCAAACTCTTAACATAAAGGTCCACAATCATGTTCTACAAAACTCTGAGCTTGCTAGTCTTGCTTTATGGAGTCGAATGCTGGAGGATAATACGATAAGTGCAGCAGATCTTGAGATCCTTCGAAAGAAAACTTCTACGTCAAATACTAGATTTTAAGGCTGATTTGCCTCTCTCACCAAACCAGCGGTCCTTTTGGAGCCATTATTCCGTGCAAACATCATCCGTTGATGTGTTGAAGACAAGTTTGCAAAATTCAATTAGATTCCACCACCTCCCACCAAGTCCATGAATGATACCTCTGCAGGATTGGCATAGTTAATTGGAATATCCCATAGCAATACATATAAAATGCAAAGCTGACTAAGCCTGGACTGCATTTCATTGTTCCATTTAAAATGCAAAATTGATGCTGTTCATTATAATACAGCGTGCATTTTAATTTTCAACCACATCCGGAGGTCCTGGCACAATTATTCATCTCCCGAGACATAATGGACCACTAAACGTTTTCCATTAACGCTGTAATTATGCTAATCCAAAGGATAATTATCCTGTTTAAAGTATAAGCGTTTTCCTATCTCTACGACTATTTTCCATACAATTTCTGTGCGTCCCCCTTGAGACTTGATCCCAGTGAGTCGAACTATGAGTACAATAGTTTTGAACAGTACTTTTCCACATGGTCCCACTCCAACTACTTAAGCCTCAATGAGACCGCGATCCCTTTATTCTAGGTGAAACCGCCTTCACGGTGAGCGCACCTATTCCATGAATGAAATGGAAATTACTTAAGCATGGTAAATTGAGAACACAATTCTGTGTGTGACCACCGTCATCATCATTCCCAATGACAGTCCTTGCGGAGTCACCCAAAAGTGACTATGCGGGATTTTCCTTTGGTTTTTTTTTTTTTTTTTTTTGTTAATTAGGTTCGGGTGACAATGGTGCTCGAAGAAGCAATTCAGTGCTTAGAAAGGGGACGAAACCAAACCAAACCAAATCGAATGGATCCTTGAACTTGCAAAACCCCCTTTTATGGGTGGTGGATAGAGAATTCACGCCTGCTTGGATATGAGTCCCTTGGATTTGGATTGTTCTCATATGTGGTGAGGTCAGGCAAGCATTTTACCATCATCCCAAGGAGATGATAGCTGTGGAAGATGAAGGCACAGGATGGGCGGATCTGGGAAGTGCTGAACTTCAGAATATGATTAATTTAAAATTGATGACGCTTGACTTGGCTCTGTGTACCTTGGCTTGGGAGTCCCTGTGATTACATTGGACTTGTGTGGACATTGGACCGAATATGCAGTCAAGCGCTTCGAGGATGGCTTATTGTTCGAAAGGGGTTTAGATGATGTACATATATGGTGAGTCTAAGTGATGCGGTTACATAAGTTTGGAAGGAGAGCCACTATCGATGTCATAAGAATGTACATAAGTGTACTTGGGTAACTTTTCTTGAGAACTAAAGCAGAAGATGGAGAAGCCAAACATGGTTCAAGGGTGGAGAAAACTTTAAAAGAGTTCACGCACATATGGGGTTCAGCGAGAAGGGAGATATAGGTTGGTGAGGAATCACAAGAAAAACGTGGTCAAAGTTGTGGTCACTTTAAGTTTTTGATAAGCGTGGTAGGAGTGGGCATAGAACCAATGTCAGCGGGTACAGTGTGCTTGTGCATTTATTTGGCTAAGTATTCTTGAAAAGTGTTTCATGATGGATGGATCGCTTTTGCTGTTGATTTGGCGCCGTGCGACTTCCTTTTTCTTCTGGGTTCCCGGCCATAGAAACATAGAGGGGAACGAAAGAGCCGACGTGTTAGCCAGATGCGGTTCTACCTTGGATGTCTCCCTCGCGGAGTCAGTCTGCTCCCCAATGGGACTCATCAAGGGCAAAGTTTTCCAACACTTTCTCTCCATTGCCAACTCTAGGTGGAAAAGCCTTGCAACTTGTGCCATATCTAGACAGATTTGGCCCACCTACGATAAAAACAGATAGGAACCGCATCGAGACAGCAAGAACCACATCAATTAGCACGGGCCACTAGCCAATTGGTCCACACGCTGCCAAGTTAGGCATCCCGTTCAACCCCCACTGCCGTAGTTGCGACAATTCACAAGAAAAGGAAACGCTTTCTCTGTGACTGCCCGGCACTTGCCAGAGCCAGACAGCGCACTCTCGGAAAACCCTTTTTCAAGGAACTATCTGAGATTTCTAACATCAAATTCTGCAACATTATCAATTTTCTTAACTCCACAGGATGGATCTGGAAAACTATAGGTACTCTTAGCTACGCCCATCAACATCCAGGTCACGTGAGTTGTGGTATCAAAACGGCGTATCCGTGCTGCTTGTGTCTCTGGCAGGCTTACTAGTTTCAGCCTACCTACATATCATCGGAGTCTGGTATTGTAAATTGTACTTCACATCTTCATCACACAGCGTTCCGTTTCTGCTTTATTCAACCTGTTTGATTCTTGAGTCTGGAACTGATCTGTTCTATTACAAATGAGCCTAACTTTCCACACTGAATCCCAAGTCTGACCTGAAGATTATCTTTTAAAGTCTACTAACCTCGCTTCTCACATTTGAAAATAAGTTTCTCGCCAAAGTTCTCGCATCAGACAGTACCTACCCGCTCTCTTTACTGAACTGTCTGTGCCTATAAAAATCTCAAGACAATCAAAGGACACAGAAAGGATGAAAAATAATAAAATCAAATCCAAATTGACCATACTCGCCAAAACACATTTGAAATTCTCATCACCACCAACCAACATCATCTGGGCTCTTATTCTTCTTTGATTTTCTTCGAATTTCCATAAGTATTGCTCGAACTATAATTAAATTCAAAGAAAAGATATAAAAACCAAAAACTTTGGTCAAGAAATCAGCACTCAAAACACATCGTGCGTTTTCTTTTGAACTCCAAAGGACGAAACCAGAAATTATTCGTGTCTATAGAATGCACGCCCGCCCCAATCGATTTTCATATTCCTGTTGAATGGAAAAATGACAACTACAAGGGTAGTTGCTGAAAAAAAAAAAAACGGTCTTCGACATAAAAATAAACGACAGAGAAGTTGACGTAGCAAAGCGGGACTGCCACCATCGAAAGTACCAATAAAATGGTCATACCTCATCAGCAGCCGTTCCGGGTCGTCTACGTTAGTCAAATCGCAAATTGAAAGAGTGACAGCTTTATTTTCTGTTCTTGGTTCGAGCTTCTTGGTTCTATTTTAGGTTTTTTTTTTTTTGTCCTTACAGACGACAACCAATTTACTCTTCTTGGCTGTGGAATTTTGGCTAGGGATGGACCCACCCCCTCACCCTTTTGGTGGTGAAGTTACTTGTTAAATTCACTACTTCTTCGTTGCTCTCATTCGTATTCCCTATAACTGTATCTAATGTAGACATTTAGGTTCTTTTTTGTTTTTCCTTTTAAATCTGTCGATGGATTCCCTGGGAAAAAGACGGTCAAATTGTCAAAACACAGTGGGGTCTAGTTGGTTTTTAAGGGGAATTACGTTTGTGTTTTACGAGAAAACTAAAATCAAGTCAAGCTCATGTACGAAAACCAGCCAAATTGAGAGTGACCCCAATGATTTAAGGAACGTAAAAAAGATCAATTGGAAGAAGACCAGTGGAGCAAATATGGCTTGAACGCTGACGCAAAGAGCAGCTAATCTGTCAAGATTGTGTGAAACTATCGGGGGCGTAAATTAAGCTGCAAGGCCGTAAAAAAATGTCAAGATTTAGTGTATAAGATCATAGTTTTGCTAAAAAAAAAAAAACGGATTTTCTTGACAGACGCAGATATCCTCAGTACGACGACGCGACGTAGGTTAGTAGGCTTGCCGAAACAGCACACAATGAAGTTGACAGCAATGTCAAGAAAGTCCTGATTCATCTACTAATGTTCGTAGTTCTATATCTTTCCAGCGGATTTCAGGCGGTCTTTGCCATAAACAGAGCAACATGGATCATTAAATCTAATTAAGCTTCGATCAAGGATTAAGGTTTAGTTAGATCCAAAGTTCCGACTTTGCCACCGGCTAATGTTTTGATTCCTTCAGAAGATCATGAGATGATTTAAGCACGACCACGGTTCCCCTAGTTTTGGTTTGGCAGATTTTTACTGGGTAAGAGAATGACAGAGACTTTGCATCTTTAACGCTCCAAACTTCACCCTAAACCTTAAATCCCGCAGCACCTCGGACTTGCCCTATCCGCTGTCTAGAATTTTACACTGGTGAACATTGCCAATTGGAAAAACGACTTTTTTGGAAAAGAAATCGAAACAGGCCTTTGTGATGGATGTGATGGCTTCAGTCGGACATCCATTGATTGATCTTAATCTCGAGGTAAATTGGAGAACTTCGGTAAAACCTTCAGAGCTTTGTCTATTGCTTTCTCAGTGGAATAAGCCCCAAAGGAAGATCACTATAAAATGCGTTCCATCTTCGGCTTTAGCGTCTTTTTTTTTGTAACGACCATCAACAGCAGTACTGTAAGGACCCAAGCTCATCCCATTTTCCAAATATCATCATCACCCCGAATTACATTCAAAGAAAAGATTGGAGGCATGCTAACTATCCATCCTTCGACTGTTGGATCTTTCAAAAAAATTTACTACCTCTTACAGGCCACCCTGTCCATCTCTGCCCCTGTTGTTGGTGACAGGATTCATTGCCCCCTACATCATGACCATGAAGGACATCACACAAAAAGAATCTGAAGAAGTAAAAAAAAAAAGGATGAAAACGATTCCAGCCGGACCAAGGAGAGGGTCATAAAAATTTAATATTTTCTACGCGATTAAGATGGAACTTATTCGATGGACGCCGAAGCCAACCATCAGGACTTCGACGAATGATGCCGATATGGTTGTGATGACGGTGGCAATTTTATCCACTTTGGTGCTTGGCTGTTGTTGTCCTTTCAATGTTTGGTGGCTAGTGAGCATGAAAACAAATTGTTATCTTCGAAGGCGAACCTTTACAAGTGTTTAACTTGTGAGATTGTTGCTACAACAAAGTGGTGTGGCATGTCAAGAGCAATAAACGCCACTTTGTCTGTTCCGCCATACAAAAAGATTACATTCTCCCCAAATCAATTCCAATAAAATGCCTTTGTTCTGCCAACAGCACCATGTGCAGACAGGAAGACCAAGGGAGAATCAATCCTTAATTAACAGTGACTACCATGGCGATTGCTTTGCTCAAAACTTCAGCAATGTAAATTTTGTGGGCTGCATAATGTTGGCCTAATGAGTTTGCATAGAGTCACCGCTGGTACATCATCCTGCATATGGATACAGAAGGACATTGCCAAATTGGCAAACGGCATCGGGTTCAAATCCAATATGTGCTAAAGGGTTATATGAGCATCATCTTCTGCTGCCCTTTGTGTTGGAGGTAGGTACCTCCTGCCAGTCGTGATATTAATCGCAACCTACTGCGTCATCTGTATGTCATCTACTGGAGAGGGATCCGAAGAACGTTTCCGTCAAAAAGAAACGACTTTGGGAGTATAACTGCAGGACTTTAGCCCGCCTAAGGGCAGGTCATATGTCTATCCGTTGTATCTAATGCCAAGGTGAAATGTATCCTTCTCTCCATATCTAACCTGATCTGTGAAGAGGCTTTGGAGTTGCAGGGCACACAAAAGACAGAATCTGACTGAATTTTATCACCTCAACTGTGTGTGTTCAGCTTTGGACATTAGGCACACGTCCATAGACCATTATTATGCATTTCATATCTGTACCTCAGCCACCTCCCTCAGAGATCTGCCTTCAATGGCCAGCAGATAGATGGCAGCCAAGAGATGTCATGGATGTCCTTTTGTCCGACGACGATAGATATGCAAATGCCGCTGTTTGTGGACTGCATATACCGATCTGGGGGTGCTATGCATGCACACATACACCCGTTTAGATTGGTTTAGTGGTAAAGATTTTGGCCATCGCATCGGTTGGCTGTTAGTTGTGGAAATAATCCAAGGACGAGATAGTAAATTGGATTTGTGGTTAAACATGAAATTTAAGTGCTGACTCCTAAGCGATGTCGGTCGCAACGAATGCTTACTGTTTTAAATGTTAAAATGTACTGAAGTTGATTTATTCTAGGTTAGAAGCTAGACCTTTGAGGTGTGTGAATTAAGGAGCGGCTTTGAAGTTATAAAGTGCTGCTATATCATTATTATGTTTCATTAAAAAGACTACGAGGCATAACGTGTTTCAAAAAGGTATCAAGATGTCATTTAAGTTTAATTAATTAATTCTTGGGTATTAGGTTAGGATTGAGTGATCTAAAGAGAGGGCTTTGCAAGCGAATGGATTACATATAGAGAAGTGAAGTTCTCCAAGTGGGATCAGTTCGGTTCGGTTCGAAATGCACCAGGTAGACAGATGTCTACGGGTATGTTTTGATATCGTGGTCTATATCGCTCACATCACTTTCTGCTCCTATTCCTGGAAAATATTTGGTAGCCAGTCCACTTGGAATGCTTCATCTTCAAAATAAGTGATCCTTTGCCTTGCAAGAACTACGGAGGTGTATCCCTCTTAACTACCGCCTATAAGATCCGCACATACAAGCGTAGCTCCTGGTATGGCAAATCGATTCTATTGACATCATTGGATGCTCCTAGAGGAGACAACACCAAGGTCTCAGTATCAGTGTGTCCCAGTACGTTCTAGGCTTACCTCGACGGACGTTCCACTTCGTTGATTCTAAGGACTTCAAGTGCTGTTTCGATGCCTGACAGTCACTTGGCCTATACAACAAGGTCAAACTTGATTGATTGTCCGGTTAACTGAGAATTTCCGACAATTTTGTTTGCCCACGAAGCCATTCCGTTCCATTTACTGATGATGTTCTTCTTTGCAAAATCGTTGTCTTCCTCTTGGATCACCAGAATCCACCTGAGTCGGGGCTTAGAATGGTCATCTGACTTGAAATTCAGCTTCAAATGCATTTTATAAGCATTAAACTGCATGTCTTTTGTGAAAATGTGCTGCAGCCAGCTAATCGATTGGCTTAATGGTACAGTTCCCGGTGCTTACCTTACTGCCTCCGGTTGTACATTATATTGAGGTTGATTGAGGTCCCCTTTCACTTGTGTGCCCCACCTTATGTGAGATCATTCTCACTTGCATTGTCCCTCCGCCGGAAAGAATAGACTGCATAGACACCATCTCCTGTAGATCTGAGATCAGAGCCTGAGAAGACAGCTGGCACAATTGAAGCCGTTTCGTTTCTTGTGAATCGGTTTAACGATGCTGGGATTCCATTTAACAGGCATCCACTCGTCTAAACAAATCTTAGAAGTGAGTTAGTGTATGCTTTCTTCCAAGTTATCTCCAGCTGCTTTGAACAGCTCGGCTTAATTTTGATTAGATGGACTGAAGTCTTAATTATCGTCGTCTAGGTTGAATGAATCGAATCGAGAGTGTCCCATACTCTTTCAGTCCTGCCTGCCTTAAACTGCTTCTATTTGTGTTTGAAGGGATCTTACCCAACAGAGATCACCACGATTTAAGAACGTCTATAGGTTTTTTGCAAATTTTCACTTCTTCATCCAAGAGACCTTGACAAGAGTTCCGCCTCACTTAGGATCCACAGCTTTAGAACGTTATGTTTCACAGAACTTTGGGGGACTCCCCTTTCACCATGTTAATCCAGAAGACCAACTTTGATGTCGACAGTAATCTCAATCTTCCTTACTCGGAGGAGCAATGGTATTTCGAACATTTTGGCCACACTGACCTCGGAGTAGGTATACCCCCATAGACAATGTGATTTGTTTGCTTCTTTATATAAGACAGCAACAAAAAAGAGTAGTTGTGAAGGTAAGATATCAAAAGTTAGCACTAGCATCTAAAAATATGCAACAAAGTAGTAGAAGTAGTAATCGAAAAAAAAACTACAAAAAATAGTATAAAATAGGGAGTAGATAACAAAAATAAGGGAAATCCAAAATGATTGGAACCTGTACCTTCTAAGATTAAACATTAATCAAAATCCTTCTCGTTCTCCATGTTCAGCAATGCAATCCCCAAGAGTAACCAATCTCTCGCAACATAATTGCATTATCTTATCGCGCCTAACAATATGCCACAATACATTGAACACATGTATGCAGACGTGTTTAATTCTGTGCCTCCTAAAACAGCGCAAGCATAACGTTATTCACCATTGCCATTCCCCTTCCGGCCGGCGGGCGGCGTGTATAATTCTCAATTGTAAGCCTAAACAGAAAATCAATACACGGCACCAATGGTAAACAGCTATAGACTCATAGAACGACGAAACGGGAGAACAATTCAACAGGGCACAACCCTCGAATCAATCAATTGTTAACCAATCTCCCCTCAGCAACCACCTCGCTCTGAGGTTGTTGAGCGCTTTCAAAACCATTAAATTACGGAATTAATTTCCTGAACCGAAATCGATGAATAGATTAAAGCATTTTAATAACAAGTCGCTCGCTCACCCTCGCCGGCGCACTAAACCGCAGCAGCAGTAGTAGTAGCAGCAGGCAAAAACTTGGGGATGGCATTGGAATTCCTATCTACCAGCGCACATCAGTTTCGGGGGGACCCTGTTTATGTTTTTTTTTTTTCGCGCTGAATTACATCGATCGTAATTTTGCGATTTTAGTGCGGCGCCGAAAGAGGATTGTGTAAGTCGTTGGTTACTGCCCTACAGTCACCTTGAGGAATGGGCGAGATGGGTGGGTTCGTAATAAAGTCACAACATACTTTCCACTTCCTTGGATTACTACCCCTCGTTGAGGGTAGAGTCTGCTAAAGCTTATCGATTACTTTGAGCACGATGCCGAAAAAATTGAGTGATTGGGTAATAATTGCAAAACACAGAGGCACACGAGAAGGGCGATACAATTCGGATTGACATGAGGCGATGCATGTCATACTTTATCCCCTTGATACTGTCACATTGGGGATAACCTCGACGGGGAGGGTTATATTTAGTTTTTAAATCACTGCTACGAGTTGTACACGGGGTGACAGTGTTCTTCACCTCACACTCTGGATGATATTGTGGTTGATGCACTTTGATCTATTTATAGAACATTCCATTCAGAGAGAGAGACAGAGTCGGTGTGGTCGTGAGTTGCTTAAATGAAATTTGTAAATTAATGGAATTTGCCATGAGGGGTGGTTGTGTTAATTTTGTACTGTAAATTGAAGACAACGTGGTAATAGATTCTATTTTTAAGCACACTTCCAGAGAGTGAGGAGACTTTATTGGGGGCTGAAGGGCTTTGGCCTTGCATTCATTAATGTCAAGCTCAACTGGGTTCACTATACTGTAGATGTATACATGTATTTCCTCATTAAAATCCCTTCATGGTGAGTCATGTATTATTAACCTTATTGAAGCTTTGCAAGTTTGTGTCTGTCTCATGAATTTAAAAAGAGTCGTCCTGTTGTAGAACTTCTTTTTTCTTTTGATTTTTGATAGTAATAGCCACCGAGACCACAGTGGATGCCACAATGCAACTAAGCAGCAAGCGTTCTATGGCTCGTGGGACAAATGACCGATGTAACTAGTTTACTGGTAGTGTAACGATATTGCCGATACAGAGCTATTAGAGGGAGAAGAAGAGACACAGAAGATACCGAAGGAAGGGAGCTCGAAAGAACAACCAACATGAGCAAAAGATGAAAATGTGTGGATGGGGGAGAGTGAGTTAACAGCAACAGCCTTACGCAGCAAGACCAGTCCTGAACACTGTGAAAATAAAGAGTAAGTCCAACTATTCAACGAAGATGAGCTGACCGACCTCCCTTTACATTTAAATGGAATGTCCAGCCGTCTTTTAACTTAGGTAGAGGATTTCTGGTGGCAAAGTTATCGAAAAAGGGAAAGCTAGTTGCCATCCGACCACAAATATTGGAACAACCAACGATTTGCGTTAGTAAGCAGATGAAAAGAAGATCCAAATAAATCATCGGCGTATAGGCCGAAATCCTGTGTTAAGACGCAGTAGGAAAACTCTTAGAGAGTTCAAGTTACTCAAGTTACGAATTTAAGCAACGGGTCCGAGAGTAGGTGACCTATCTGTTAACCCACACGGACTTAGAAAAACAGTAGGGTGATTAGAGGAGGTGATTTGGACCTTCCAAGGGGTCCAGCGTGTAGCATCCACCATTATGATACCACTGAAGGACCTCGTAGAAGGGTCTGAATCCTAGGACCCGACTAATGGAATATTTCTTACGATTGAATCCTAGGAATGGAGATGCCCGAAAATAAGATTCTGCTTGGTTACCCGGATGATATCTTGCCAGCGATTACCTTACGGAAGTGATCGGTGGTGCCGTGAAATAACGTTTGGTGGTATTTGAGAATCCAACCTATGTCTCTCGCTTAGTAGTCCAACGCACTAACCACTAAGCCACGGCGATCGGTCTTTATCTAAAAACCTTTTATTAGGTGTTACTTCGTTCTACAACGAGCCTTAAGCTCTTCGGCCTTTGAAGCAAATACATTGATGTGGGTATTCACGTTTGTCATGTCTCACACTAAGCTGCACTTCCTTTGTTTCAGGACGAATTACGACTGCCGCGTTGTGTTGGTGCTGAAACTGTTCTTATCTGAGGTTTGAGTGCAATACGGAGGTAGTTTCTGAATTTTTTTTTGTCAGATTTACATAGGTCCTTAAACTTAACATGTAATAGCGGTTAATGTACAGTAAAAAGGCCTATAACAGCGAGCACAAATTGATGGCTGTGAATCTCTGGCACATACAATTGTGTTCAAAATAATAGGAGCAGTATCTCACAAAATGGGAAATGCCGAATTTTGTAAAATTGTTTGCGAACTGGATTTTTTTTTTTTTACAAAACAAAACTTATTTTATTTAACAACATTTAATTTGTTTTCGGTTCAATTGAGGTAACTTAGAACTTAGTGGAAAATCCTTTATTTTTCAACACCGCCTCACACCGACGTGGCATAGAGTCTTCAAGCTTCTGACAACGAGTGGCTGTTATATTACGCCAGGCTTCCTCAACAACCCGTCAAAGCAGTTGGTTGTTTGCGGGTTAAGCATTTGCAACATATTTTTTGATATCACACCACAAGTTTTCTATTGGATTCAGGTCGGGGGACTGTACTGGCCACTCCACAACCTGAATACCTTTGACCCGAAACCACTCTTTCGCTGGAACAACCATTTCAGTGGCATTTTATACTCGGCATATGGTAACATGACTTCATCAAGGATTTTTTCATACACATTTTGATCCGCGACACCATTTATCAGGAGAAAAGGCCCCACTCCATAATACGAAAAGCATGCCCAAACGATGACCCTTGCACCACCATGTTTAATGGTTTTTACCGTGCATTGGTCGGACGACGAACGTACTGCCGTGAACCAGTTCCACCAAATAGGACAATTTTACTTTCGTCCGTCCAAAGTACATTGCTCCATTTCGTCGCAGGCCAATCGGCATGACTTTTGGCAAATTTGATGCGAGCTTGCCGATGTTTCTTTGTCTAGAGTGGGACCTTGTGCGGACTTCGGGCGAAAAGTTTATTTTTTAGAAGCCTTCTGCCAATCGTTGCATCACTAATAGGAAGGTTAACCTTATCCTGTATGACCTTGGAAGATGCCGCTGGGTTGTTCTTCGAATATCGTACTATCGTCCTATTATGCGCTTCGGAGGTTATGCGTTTCCGTCTCCGTGTTTCTGACTTTTCGGTGAATTTTAAGGCATTTGCTATTGTTGAAACACCACATCCAAGAGTTTCTTGAATTTGTTTGTAGGATTTTCCCATTTGGCGCAGTTAAGAGATGAGTTCTCGCTTTTCCTGACTTGTATGCTTTCCTCGTCTCACTACAATCAGTTTTTAAAAAAAAAGTGAGGCAACAAACCTGGAATAATGTTCTAACAACAAAAGGTATTTCGTTTTCTTACTTATTAATAATTATTTACACCTTAAACTTAAATTTATTTGCTTTTTTTAAAGCACTTTTATTATTATGAACAGCACTTTTCCGTCCGCAGTCACTTCCTTGAATAAATTCCTTGAAAATACAAGCGCAGTTGAATATATTTTTACTAATTTTGCTTGCCAAATATCGTTCGAATATTTCCTCAAACGTCTTCATAGTTTACGCGGAAAAGTTTTGTCCAGGGAAGCACTTAAAATGATTTCAACGGAGCGCTCCTATTATTTTGAACACAGTTGTACATACGTACGTACATCAACCGACATTTATCCTATTTTCCAATTTCTGAAAACATTTTTTAAATGCGTGGAACTGGTTCGTTGTTCAAGCTCTCGTTTCAATGGTTCTTAAAATGAAACGGTTATTGTCTTGTGCAGGTTTGGATCAAAGGCGGTTTAGGTCTTTAGCGAAGTCCTCTTGCTCATTTTACTATGGTTAGTAGGATTTGCTATCAACTCTCTTGAGTAAGCTCCTTGAAAACAATCGACAACAAGCTGAAAGTGCGAAGAACTTTTCTTTAGAAGCTTTTAGTCAGACCAGAGACAGTACTACTGGCGAATTCTAGTGGTCAAATGAACAACCTTCGATTCGAGTCTTGCTAGCATTTTTTTAATTTTAAATAGAGGAATCAAAATCTTTTGGTCATGAACATTAAACGAACATGCCCACTCGCCATCTCCCACCGGACTTCAGTCCACAATCCTGCTGGACATCACTTTCATTTCAATTTAATTCCAACTTATCTAACGAAACATAAGAACCATTAAAACTCAAGATGCAGAGCCATGCTAAATGCTCTTAAATTAAATAAATGACAAACAGCATCCTTAACAGCAGAGCTCCTCATCGTCTTTGCAGCATAAGCCTCCCTTAGTTCCATGTACATTATCACGTCACTTGAAAAGTTTGAAATATCTTCTCGAACTTTCTCGAACCTTTGGCAATGGGCGGATGTTTTCCTTTCACACAAAAGAAGTCATTTTTGGCTTAAGGGAGAAGTCTAAGGAGTCCTTCTTCGTGCTACCAGAACCGGATGCACACTCTGAATGGCGTGGCATTCAATCTCCGTCTCAGCCGCCGCATTGCAATGCAATTGCAAAAGCTGTTCCAACTTGTCGGGTCGTTGGCGTTGTTGACTTCAACAATTTTTTTGGAAGATGACGTGAGTGTATGTGTGTGTGTATGCGTTTTTGTTGGTTTTTTTTTTACTTTTCCTTACCACCCTCGAGGTATGAACATATGTGCCCGCAAAACATTCTTTCAGGTCCTCTGTCGCACTGGGAGAGAGTCAGGCCTCTGAAGGAGTATAAAGTCATTCCACTTCATGGCCAATGACTCGTGTTGCAGCCGGGTACGCGCATGTGGAGTGTATGTGTTGGGTTCGACGCGGGAAACTGCACCAACAGCAGTAGCTGTACCACTGATGTTAGTTGCGCCGATTTGCATACAACAAAGATTATTTTCGCCGCCAGGGGCCCGACTAAAACGACTGCTACAACGACGACGACGACGACGAAGAAGGTCCCTTCAAAGAATGTTGGTTCACATCCGTATGCAGATCCTGAATTCATTTCTCCATTCTTGGCAAACTGACTATGAAATAATAAGATAAATATGTTCTTCATTTTGCGCTTGGATCAGCTCCGGCAAACACATTGGTTTGGCCCGAAGCCGGTGTTGGTGTGGGCGCTGGTGCTTGTGTTGGTGTGTATCACCACCACCAGGAGTCTCTGGTCGGATGGTGATATTGCATATTTTTTGAAGGCAGAGTGGAAGGAATTTTTGCTGTGGCTGGTGAGAAAATCCTGCATATCCTTGCACAAACATTTTGTGCATTTTGCAAATCCTTTATTAAGTTGTCCAAATTTGTTATGCAAAGCAGTAAAGATCCTTCGGTACTCTGGCTGAGGGTGTGTGTGTGGGTTAGGGGTTTTTGGGTGTCTGCTAATGCAAGTGTCATTGGACTGCTAATAGTTGGTGTTTGTCTGGAAGGATATGCGTATGGTATGTGGAATTTTTCGAATGATGATCTCATAAATGGTAACAAATTGATATGCTGTGATGTGGGTGGTGCTTCGGGAAAATGTTTGCATATTAAGATGCCACATGAGGGAACTTAAGTGCCAATATTATCTTAAGGGGTATCTGCCAGAGATGCGTATACTATAATCTAAATAGAGCCAATGTCGACAAATCGAGGACAAAAGCTAAGTTGAGTTGGAATTTTATCCTGAATTAGTCGTTCAACATTTAATGAAATGTCCTTGGAAACTTTCGTAAAGTTTGCCTGATTAGTTCAATTTAGTTACCAGCTTTATTCCTTTTTGCAACCAAAAAAGTGTTGCACTACAACTTGCCAGAATGTAGATGTAGTCTGTGGAGGAGCATTGATGCGATCTGCATAACATGGATACTGAAGAAAAACTATTAAGTGACGCAAGAAATTATGATGAAAGAACTTATGAAGAACTTCTAGAAAGAGTAAGTTTTGAACTTTGGTTGGAGCAACATTTTGAAGTCGACTCTCCGTGCATTCAGCACTGACTTCGATCAGAATTTCAGACAGGAATGAAGTGAAGTCGCAACTTTCACAGATGGCTATGGTTTCAAGCGAGCTGGCTCGAGACTCTTGTTGGTTGAGGCCCAGGTCCACTCTAGACCGTAGCGCCATCTTGTGCAGATGTTCGCATGAAAGATGTTTCATTAAGTAAACGTGCATTCGTCTTTAAAGCTGAGACTTGTGCTATCTTAATGGCCATGAGCTATATTATACAAATTAGGTGAAAGGGTCGGAGTTTCTATGTCTGTAGTGATAAGCAGGCTCCCCTTAAGGTATTGCTTAACGCTTTGACCACTTCTAGTACAGCTCGTGAACGCAAGAACTCTCTGAATTCGGTGACTAGATTATATTTGTTGATTGCTGACTGGGTTCCAGGCCTAGAAGAAGACTTCTCACGACTGGGCTACACCCTTGTAAGAAATCAAAGGCATTCCTGCTGTTTCTCAGTAGAAAAGACTGCTTATGAGTTCCTGCTATAAACGTTGATTCATGTTTAATCTGCACTGAATGCTCTTCTAAATATTTGGCAGGTGTCGAGCCTTTTCTTCAAATCTAACTCGGAGGGATAACGCAGTAAAGGGAGACTTCGCCTAAGGTTGCGGACACACGTAAGCGGTGACCTTTACCAACTTGGAGTGCGTAACTGTTAGCTAAGGATTGGGCTAACTAGCGAGACCTGTTGGTTGAGGCTCAGGCATCCGAAACTGAAGCGTGACTTAAGTAAGTAAGTTAGTGAAGCCTATTCTACTTTTGTAACTCTTGATAGATAGTGTGAACCGTTTTTGACTGCCGTTTAGCACTGCTAAATGGAATGTAAACGCTTTTTACTAGAGAGCATTCGAGAGCGAATCGCCACCTAATTAATTTAACGGCCCATTTGTTTCCTTCTAAGCCTCTATAACCGGAAATTTAGACTTAAACGATCGCAAGTTGACTTTTAAGGTATCCAAGTTCATTTCGATAATTTTCTACAACAAATCGGTAGCCAAAATGAGTTGAGTCACTCACTGAGCGCTTGGCAAGTCTCAAGGATGTTCTAACCACTAAACGAGTTAATTGATAACGTTACCATCTATTGTGAACAATTACTAGGACCAGTTTACATATGTGTTTGGGAATGCTGCCCTTGGTACTGCAGTTTCTATTCAGAATCATATTGCACCTTCCCTTACGGATATAAGAGTTGGATGACAGAAATATTTTTCTTTGGAATGACTACACCACCAAGGATTTTCTCTCTGAGAGAGGGCTGAATATTCAACATTGTTAACTCTCAAAGCGGAGTGTTTAGCTTTAATGTGCTTCGCGTTTTAATTAGAACCAAATAAGCTTGTGGTGGTAAAGTTGAACACGCTTGCTCTAGTATTTTAAGTCAAGCTTTTCTGGAGACTTGTAGGCAAAGATATTTTTCATTTCTTCTGAAGAGTGATTTTCATATCCCGTAGTAGGGTTGGGTTCCAATGATTAATGTTGGTGCACTATATTTTACCAGTGAATCGGTTTTTTCATTCTCTCCAAATCTGCTTTAGGCGGATGTTCCTAGTAAGGTCAGAGATCACCTTGTAGGTTTCCAGGATAATCTTATATTTGAGGACAGGGAGACAAGTCAAATGCTTTTAGGGCAGCTTGACTGTCTGAGAAGATAGACAGAAGATTGAAAGCTTCGTTGAGTTTCACACACTGGTTGATGGCAAAGACCTTTGTTTGGAATATGGACGAGTATTTACAGGGTTGATTTACTATTTTGCATTTGGGATCCAGATCCAGATCCTGTTTATATTTTTAATCCACTCGTATGACAGACAAGGTCTGAAGGCACTGGTTGAGGTTTTTATTTCCCCATGCCTTCCGTAATAGGAGATTTATTGAAAAGTTTAGCAGTCCAGCACCCAGATTCTTTGATCATGCTACTTCAGAGTGTTCAAAGTTCTTCATGCAAGCTTTAATCTAAAGTAAACGAAGTGAAAGGCTTGCCAGCTTAACAATCGAAAAGGAATGTGTTAGCTGTCCCAAAGCTGCTTTTGATGTATTTCCTTGCGCATAATTCTTAGGCGTAAATCTCTGCTTGAAAGGTAGAAGGCGAATGATTCAAAGGAATTGCCCAAACTTACCTTATCTTCATTTTTGATTCATTGATGTAAAAAGCTGATCGGCATACTGGATTTGTTTTTAGGGATTATGATGAACTAGTCTGTCACTCAAGTCGCTGCTACAGATGCCTGCTTGAGATCGCCTAGTTTGAGATTGAATAATAACTACACCAGCAACAGCTTAAGCTGTGGAGCTGATATTTCAAGATTTTTTCACATGTTAAAGCCCATAATAGAACTAATGCCATCTTTTTATCTATTCTCTCAACTCTCAGCTAATTTTCCTATATTCTATCCACCTTCGTGGTCAACACTAAGGAGCCACTAAAGTTTAATTTCCTTCAAAACCTTTTCAAACTTCCAGATGTTTGAAGGTGTTTTAATACACTTAGATCTGTTCTGCTTGACAAACTCCCAAGTAGATTATTGCAATCCTGTTTCCCGGTGAGCCATCCTGGAGCCTACTTCAAAAGTGCTTCAACTGCATTTCATTAACGGTAAACAGTTGTCAGGATTCCCATACAAATTTCACACTTATCCACCTCTGTCGTGTGAAGTGCCAACACTAATGGCATAATTCAAAGTTCTCGTCAATTAATTACATCCTTGTGAACCGCACACAACCATTCACCCACACAAATACACCTCTTCTACGGTAGCACATTCGATTTCCCATCAATCCAAGGAAATTGGCTAAGTGATTTCCTCCATAATGTCATTACAGGATGACGAGAGGCGGTCCGAGTAAAATAATCACAATCAAAGTTTGGTATCCAAAAAAAGCCATCATGTGTGCGGAAAAAAAAACGCTCAATGTCCAGTCGATGCCAATAGAAACATGTTCGCAATTTTGTTACCTCACGCCCCCGGAGAGTACAGGAAAAAGTTATTTCAATCTTATTACGAGAGTTTCCTCTTCTCGATAGGGAGGTGTTCCCTGAAAATTTCGAGCTACAAATCCGGAAAAACACGTAATATACTAAGTTAACCAGAAAAAGTCTTTCTCATTTGTGTATTGGGTGCTCTTGTTCCGCCGACTCTGTTACAAATCAAGGACGAACCAAAAATAAAAAGGACGAGCTTACCCAAAAGAAGAGGATTCTGCTGCGTGCACAGAAAACATAGACCAACAAAATAGAAAAAAAAAAAAACACGGAGCACACAACTTTTATGTGGTGCAGCTTTGAATGTGTATATATTCCACTTATTTGCTGCGATAATTGAAAGAGAAACGATGAAGGAAGCGCCGGAGAGACAATAGGAAACAAGCAATAAAAATACAAAAGAACATCGAAAGGAGCAGCCGGCAGCTTACGGATGTGTGTGTATCCTGACTAGTGCAAATTAAAGTCATGGTGGGACTTAGTTCTTTTTTTTTGCGGGTAGCAAAAGAACATCTGCTCCGCAGGCAAATATGACAACGACACAACAAGGACACATTTTGGAACCTTAACAAGGCAACTCTCCGTATGCAAAATGAAGGGAAGGGTGCATTGCATTAATAAAAAAATAAAAATGGAAGAAAGGGACACACAACGATACAAGGAGGCAACAGTGGAAAATAAAGTTAGGCACTGTCACTGGAACAAGACTCCAGCATGTTAGTTTGTCTTCGTCGTACAGGACCAGGACGATCTTTGCAGGAGCAAGGAGCTGGTGGTGCCATTAAATGGAAGACATCCATTTTGGGCGGTGGCGGCGTGGTGACTGATAAGGCACTGTCTAGGGTATAAGGGTTTAAAACTCTTCCATGGAACTTATAAGATACGGAAGTGAGAGTGGCCACAAAAAAAAAAGTCCTAAAAGGACACAATGCATGTAGTCTTTTGATTTTGCTTGAAAGGCAGAAAAGTTTTAAGGGTTTCTGTCATCAAATTGACTTTAGAAGTTGGTTCTTGAGATCAACAAGGATCAAATTGAACTAATTTGCTGTTAGAACAAGAAAAGAAGACATCTGTGGCGAAGTTGGTATAGTATATAGTATTCAATGAGAAGACAACAGCTTGTAACACGGTGATAGGAAGTTCCAGATGCAGCCTGGTTATCTCCTAAACATTTTGAATGAGCACACGTTGACTCTGACTTATCTCGTCAGAGCTCGACCGTCCAATAGAAATAAACTGCGAATGGCACATAAAAAGAGACTTAAAGTTGGGCGCCTTCACACACCCGGAGTAGACATGAACTATAAAGAGCAATGGAGCAACTCGTCTTCCACACCATAACAGTGGACCCAGTATCTCAACACCACCAGTCAACCCCGAAAACATTCACGTGGTATGATGATGTTTGCAAATACTGAAAAGAAGTGAGAGAAAATGAACATTATAAGGTTCTGCGTGGATAGTATTGAGCGTTTCGAAGTCTTGCAGCTCAAGTAAACCGAAGAGTCATGCAATAGGAACAATATCCGGCAGGTCGTTAGAAATCTCAAGCAACGGGCAGTTAGGTTTAAGGGTGAAACGCAAGCTTTAGGAAATGTTTAAGCAGAACTTCTCATAGTTGCTGAATGCTGATAAAATGCTGAGAAAGTGATAGAGAAGAAGAACGCTCACCATTAGCCAACAAAGACATAATTCCCCTCCCAGTATAGGAGCGGTTGGTGCAGCCACAACAAGATTGTCGCCGGTAGTCATGGTACATGCCGCAAGTCATTACGAAAGCATTCTCGACTTCATATGCCCCATCAACAAGAAAGGCGATCCTATGTCTTGCATCGCATATCCCTGTTAAACGTACTTTGTGATCATCTGAAACCTTTTGGCACGTTTCAATGTGACTTCCGGCACGACAGATCGTCTGTAGACCAAATCTTCACATTAAGGCCAATCCTGGAAAAGATCAACAAATTTCAAGTCGAGACTCGTGACCTTTCTCATTATCTTAAGCTCTACAGAGCGATGGCTGAATTCGGGATTTCGGCAAAGCTCTTCCGAACTTTTCCAAACACTGACTCGATTTATAAACGGCGATGCGCTTTCGTATCTCGTGTTAGTTTTGCTACATGATGTCAAATGCTGGACGATAAGCAGCAAAGCAAAAAGGACAACTGAAAGAGAAGATATAACCGCGAGTTCTATGAGCTTTACAAGGACGTGGATGTAATCTAAAAAGCCAAGACAACACGGCTTGTCTAAACCAATTGAATTGCTTGTAGCTTCTTGGCATAAACTTGGTATTTCACAAAACCTCACAAATAGAGATGGAAATTGCATGATCTTGTTGACCAATTGATGTCTATTCTTTGTAGGATGACAAGTAAACGATACTGAATTGATGTTCTCAGACACTCGCATTTAGTCCTTAATCGATTCAATTTCTTTCAAATTTCCCCTTTCCCAAATGTGACACCCTTTAAAATACTAAGCCCACTTACCAAACAATTATTTTTAAAAGAAAATCTTAAACAACATCTTCATTATTCAGCTAAGGGTCTGTCGTTCCCACATTTTCACCACCCTATCCAGCAATTTCTCATATTGATCTATCGAAATTGCTTCATGTACTGCCAGCAGGAACCCAATCGTTCGGCTAAATTACGATTCATTGCAAATTTATGTAAAAAAAACTTATTTACCCGTTTACGTAGGAAAACCATTCCAGGAAGTTCAGAAGTTAACTACCCTCGCTTTTGAAAGAACAACGAAAATTATTCGCCTCCTTCCAAGCTCCCCACATACATATACTATATAAATTTGCGCCATTTAAATACAAATGCCTCCTCCGATCACCCATTAATAAAATTCCTCCCTCTCAGGCACCCAGTCTCCTTTCTACCATCATAACTAAATCGTAATTGGGTGATTCCAACTGTTGTTCTTACATTAGCCGGGGTATAATGTATGGCACTCCCCCATACGCTACACAGCTTTTGTTGGAACCGAAAACATCGAAACCACCCCCCTTGTCTGTGCCTATGAAGGTCATAAATTAATGGTCGGGTTATTAATTCCGCAAAAGTGGAAACATTAGACGCCAGGAATGACTTCTTCTGTTGTCTACTACAAGTCTCCCGTTCACTAAGTCGAATTGCCTCATTATAAATTATTGGAAATGGATCTAGGCCTGGCAGTGAGCAAGGACGCAACACGATGGAGAAATGAAAACAAAGAGGCGGTCCATTGGAAGGCCATGTTCGTTCGGTGAAAGTGACCGAAGAATAATGCATGAGCCGACGATTAATCACCCTCGCTTTGGTCAGTATGTTGAATGTTTCGTTTTTTTCCTCTCGGCTCTTCATCCACCCATGACAGACAATAACTCTTTTTAGGAGTTAGGCGGCTTAACACATCCGACGATAGCTTCGCAATAGAATGGCACGATACCTGTTACAATAGCTAAGCGAGTAGTATTTATTTTTTTTTTCTCTGCTTCCGGTTGACGTCGATAAGCTGGCGAAATGGCCCATAACGTGCGTCTTATCCAAGCTCGCTATCCACTCTCTTTCTTTTTGACTTTAACTCAGGTTTGACCTCTACTGTCGACACATTGATTAAGCACGTTCGGCGACCTTCGTTGGGCGCCAAATGCCAATACGTTGAGTTATATCGAAAGTGGATTTCCCTTCCAAGAAATAAATAAAACTGTTATCCTTTAACGGAGACGGAGAGAATGGGGGCATGGACGCCACCACACACATCCTTTATGGTGTTTAATATGATTTTTCATTACGTGACAGTGAGTACGAATGAGGCACAGCCCAAGCGATTCTCCACAATATAATTGAAATGCACGAAGGCGAAAACCTCATATCCTTTTGGTTAGGTCCTTACGCTGGCGTTTCTTTTAGGCGCACAACATGCCGACAACAACGAACAAAACAAAAAAAAAAAAAGAGAAAAAGGATTCGGATGTAATATGTTTTATTGGTTTTCCCCTTGTAGTTGCCGCCATCCGTTCCATGACCGAACCCCGTTGGTAATAGAGCCCTAAAACCATTTTGATGGCCCGGCCTGTTCATCACACATCACATCACACAGCAGGATGTGGGCTTTACTATCTTTCTGCCCAGTCAGCGGATTCACACTGTTGCTAGTTCTTCCGATTTATTGACCGGCCAACTACGACCCAGACGACGCACGGTGGGGGTATGTCACAACACACACTAAGTACCCAGGACATTCACTGCCAAGTACACACGCTTGACTTATGGCCAATGGCCATTATGGTAACTGAACCCTAAATCATTTTCTCGGCGACTCCTTTCTCGTTTGGGTGCCCCGTTTTGGTAATAGATTCGCTCAACCATAATCGCAGATGACACAACAACACATGCTCTGCCCCAGACATACACGCATACAATGACTGCAAGGACTCGTTACATAAAAACGCAAAAACTAAGCAAAAAGGGAGAGAAATCTGCTGACACAGTTATTACTAAAGGGAATCGGAGGGGGACTGTAGACGGGCTGAGGAAGAGGCTATAACGGATATAAATAAAAGCGATATGCGGAAGGAGTTCGTTCATCTTGGTCCTTTACTCCTTGTAGAGATACCACAGATCTTTGGTTGCACTTAATCTAAAGCTGATGCGGGATTTTTCAGCTGTAGCTTTAAACAGGGAGTGACATACAGTGGAAGGCATATGGTGTAAGGCTTCATGGCGTCAAGAGTGTATGTCATACAAGGATGAAGGATATTGTCAAATTGACACCTAATGGAGATTACCACTGAGCACGCGACGGGTATACATAAATAAAACCAACGAAACCCGTTGACAAGTTGACAGTAAGTTGAACCGAAGTGGGATATAATATCCTGTATCCTGGTGGTGGCAAGAGGAGTCGTATTGGGTTTGTTTGTTTCATCGTGCAGAAATATGAAACGTGTGGGCTCGAGTTTAAGTGGCTAAGGTTTGCGTGCGTATAAAACCGCTGGCGCGTGTAGCTGTCGACTGGTGTTTAAGGGTTATTGTAAGAACATCACGGAAGTACTTTATAGGGAATGATGAAATGCCAAAATCCAAAGGATTCCACGTGCAACAGTGTGCAAAAATATCACATGAATGGGCACGAGCTCCTTTTTGAGATGAACACTTGAAGCTCTCAAAAATTTTCTTAAAGAGCAGGATGTTCAGAAGACAAATCTTGAAGTTGTGCGTATGTCCACACAAATAACTACAAATGCATTTTAAAAAAAAGCTGGTCACTGGCTCTACGCCCGAACAGTATGTACTGGCCGGGGAAAGTTGTAGAACCGCCACCGTGGCACTTGTGACTCTGAAGTCGAACTCACTAAGGAAAGCTTGCTTCCAGTATCGTCACGGTCTTACAAGAACTGACTTTCAAAAGCTGGTCACTACTAGCCGTTACATATTATCCAACTAAGCTTATGCTCTCATCATCAGCTTGACACTCTTTAAGACATGCTGGCTAAGTTGTAGATTTGTGGTAGACCTTTTTGCAATTCTTCGAGGACTACTTTCTCAAATGAGCTTGGCCAAGTTGATTTTACCTTCCATTCAGCAACGTTTGGGATCAGTTTCGCGGTCCACCACCCTCTGTTTTCTGTACTCCATATCTCTTTTCACTGCTGTTTTGTAAGCTCTTTTGCCCATTCTATATCCATCTTTCTGTCGTAGATATACTTTCTCTCTGCCGCTAGAAGATTGATAGGGATCAGGCTCCCGCTACTACGATGATGACTGGTTCCGAGACCGTTCGGTATGAACTTGCCTCCATTTGCTTCCTATATTTCACTTGTCGCAGTGCATCGGCCCATATTTCACACCCATACAGGAGGATGGCGTGATAAATTGTCATTAAGAGCATTCGTTTGCTGGCTGTGGGTCCACCTACGTTTGCCATTAATCTGCTCAGCGACATTGTGACCTTCGCCTGAAAGTGAGCTTGGTATTAAAAGACGTAGATCGTGTTCTTCCATCCAGAGAAGTAAATGTCTCATGATCTAACGCACTAACGGTGTCTCTTGCCGTAATCACCACGGCGATATCATCTGCATACCCGAACAGGAAAGAGGAAAGTATCTTCGGGCAGCTCCATGTGAAGGATGCCATCGTTGGAAATGTTCCAGAGGTCGGGTCCTAAGATCGAGCTCTGTGATGCTCCAACAGTGACTTTCTTGCTTTGCGTACCTGCTGTGGTGTTATAGATTAGTTCTCGGTCTTTGAGATAGTCCTTCAACATTCGAAAGAGATACTCGGGAATATCAAAAATGGTTTCGAGCGCGTTGAGCATTTTTTCCCATCTGGCTGAGTTGAAGGCGTTTCGCACATCCAGAGTTGCTAGCAGTACTATCTTTTTTGAATGGCGATTGCCCACATAAGCTGTTTGAGCGGTCCTTACCACTTTTCCAATTGCTCTAATCGTGGAATGCCTCTTTTTGAAATCGTGCTTCACGAGAGATCTCCTGCATTCTGTACCGCTGCCGCGAACCTTGGTTTCAGCATTTCCAAGAGTGTCCATAAGCTGATGGGAGATATTTGTCTCCTTTCCCTTTGATATTGACATCATACGGTCTATGACAATCCAAAAACTATAGCCTATGAAAGTTTTGTGTCAATCGGGTATGTGTGCATAGTATTTGCGTTAATCCGAAGAACCATGACAAACAAACAAACAAACAAACACTTTTCTTGTTTTTTTTTTTAAACTGATACAATATTTAAACTTAGATTTATTTTTGTTGAATTATTAATTATTTTGGAATTAAAAAATTTTGTGTTTCAATTTTTATGTGTTTTTTATCGTTTCTCAAAGTAAAATGGTAATCAAAATTTAAAAAAACAGCTCCAACCAAGTTCACTTAGCACAACGTGGGGGGTGGGGGGTGCCAGGCTTTACAGTTTGTATTGAATTTTGTTCCTAGAGGCTATCAATTTTGATCCTTACGTTTGAATACACCAGTGGCTATCATATTTGATAGCCATGGCCACTACAGTAACATCACTGGCTATCAATTATGATAGCCATGGCAACCCATGTGTTAAGACTCTGGTGTCGCCAATAAACACTGCAAATTCACAAAGAATCTCCATATGGTTTAGCAATAGCCATGCTCGATACCAAAGCTCAATGAGAACACATGAAATAAGAGGAAGGACGAACCAACTAGCTCTTCCAGTTTGTGGGAGTTACGCTTTTATAACTCTTACCAACTGAAATTACAACAAGAATTTATCCTTCTCGTTCATATGTCGAAATAAGAAACGAGCCAACCCGGCACCAATGCAGAGGGACACGGAAGATTGCAAAGTTGTTTCTTTGACGTGTTAGGGGATCTTAACACAGTTGAGGAGCGTCCTTTTAGATCAACAGTCTTTTGTTTCTTCTCATTTCAGATTCGAACGGGTATAAAATCACGTGCACAATAGACCCAACAACCTAAATACATATAAACCCACCTGCGTTAAACACACTTCAATTCGAAAATATATATGGCTTACGTTTACCTTTACAGGGAAAGCGGCATTCTTAGTCGCGTGACAATGGTTGACCCTGGGAAAACCTGAGATAGAGAGAGAAACACATACATATTTGACATTTGTAAAATCAAAGTCTTTCGACATACCCAAGTTAAAATCATCATCAATCAATGTACAGGTAATGAACAATTCTTCTTTGGTTTGGCCTTTTTGATTCTACCTGCTTCTTTAATAGCTTGGACTTCGGCCAAACTTACTGGTCGATAACTGTAATTGAAACCAACTGGTGGAGCCTTTTCAACTCTTATGAAACGACTGCCCAAGGCATAGAATATTGGCAGAGTATTATCATTTAAGCGACTCTTTTGCCATTTTTTGAATCTGCAATCTTTAGCTGTAATTTTCGGCATTTTTGCACCTTGCCAGTCCCGCCAATAGCGTATTTCTGTGGGGCCATACTTTTCTTGATAGGTCGGTTTGGTTTTCCATGATTTATTTGGTTCGCGGCAATACTTTTCGAATGGTTCAAGATTTTCTAGGTAAAAATCCGGATATCTGTCCTCATGGAATCGCATAATTTCGGATCTAAAGCATTCGATAAAAGAAGGTTACAATGACGCGTCGTCGTTTAAAAGTCGTCAAAATGTTGAAATGAATTTTTTTTTTTTTAATTTTGCATTGAAAGAATTTTGCTGTTACAAATTTTGAATTTAAATCGAAAGTGATGAAAATTTCAAAGCTTACTGGTAAAAATAAGGGCTTATAGAATAAGTTATTTAAGAAGTTTGTTTTTATTGAAGTGCTATCTCATTGTCTTTAGTGTAAAAGCGTTGTTTTCAAAAATTGTACTCAGACTTGTGTATTGGCAAAATGTATGCAGGGGATTAAACAGAAAACATGAAACTTCTAACAGACCATTGGTGCTTTAGGGCCTATTTTGACAAGTTTATGCATGGCAATATGCCCAAGGTGTATAGAAATAGCTGAAGAAACCGAACATGAAAAATTACATTTCTCGTGTCAGCTGGAGAAGATACTGTAAGAGGATTTAACCCAAGACATTACAAATAGTTCTAATAGTTTGGTGTTCCCCAAGGCAGCCATCTAGGTCCCCTTCTTTTCATACTAACTATTAACGATCTCGATAGGATCATCAAACACTCGTCCGTCTCCCTTTACGCCGACGATGCACAAATTTTCAAAACCATTTCCTCATCCCAAGACTCTATCCTCCTTCAACAAGGCCTTGATAGTTTTTCGATCTGGTGCCTCAAAAATTGTCTGCAATTAAATATACCCAAATGCCAGTCCATCACCTTTTCTCATAAGCGGCACCGATCTCGGGGACTCTACCTTCTGCACAATCAACCTGTCCCTTCCGTTCAATCTCTTCGCGACCTCGGCATTCTGTGTGATAGGGATCTCAATTTCCGTTCACATATGGATGAAATAATCCTTAAGGCCAATTCTGTATTAGGCTTTGTAAAACGGTGGTCCAAGGAATTCACCAACCCATACGTAACCAGGTCTCCCTCTACATTACCTTTGTTCGCCCCCTCCTAGAGTATGCCAGTCTCGAGAATCCAAAGCATCCAGCACCGTTTTCTTCGATTTGCTCTCCGAGGTCTGCCCTGAAACGACCCTTTTATTCTCCCTCCCTATCAAAACCGCCTCAACCTCATTAACTTAAACACCCTTGAGGAACGCAGAGATGCAGCCGACATTCTCTTTATTCATCGACTACTTGCAGGTCGCAACAGGCAAATTCCTTCCTACCCTTAGCGAGCAAATTTAAGTAGCACTAAGTTCTCTAGATACCTGCACCAGAAAATGTGGACTTCTGGTCAACCCCCAGAAAAACGAGGTATTCTCCTCAGGATCCCAGATAGTGCCAGATACCTAGGACTGGTGCTTAATTAGAAACACAGTTGGAGACTCAACATAAATGAGAGAAATTAAAAAGCCACGATAGCTTTCTACGCGTGCAGCATAATATTTGGTAAAACCTGGGGACCAAATCCGAAAATCATTCTGTGGATGTACACGGCTATAGGAAGACCCATACAGACCTACGGAATCCTCATTTGGTGGCAGGCAGTCAGTCAATCCACCAACCTAAAGCCCATCACGAAGGTACAAAGACTAGCGTGCAATGAGAACAACGCCCACAGCGGGACTCGAGGCCATCCTCAACCTGCTTTATTCAACAATCAGTGGCCATTAGTGCCTTAAGAATAAGACAATCTGATGGCTCCAGAAATCTCTAGATAATGTTCCTACCACTGTTAACACAACGCCATACCTAGACTTTAAACGACCAAACATCTAATATGCAATCCATAGCTGTCTACAGCGACGGATCTAAATTAGACATTAGCATTGGTGCAGGCATTTTCTCTGAACCGCTGGAAATTAGCAAATTTGTCCGACGACCGAACCACAGCAGTGTTTTTCAAGCGGAGGTCCTAGCAGTGACAACAGCCTCCCGTGAGACAGCGATGAAGGCAATACCGCGCAATGATATCACCTTTTTCTTTGACAGCCAGGCAGCAATAAAAGCAATTTCTACTATGGAAATAGAATCGAAGCTTGTGGTGTGCCGTTGGGAAGAGCTCAAAGTTCTTGGAACACAGCACAAGGTTACACTCTACTGGGTCTCTGGGCATGAGGGCCTACCAGAGAATGAGAATGCTGACGAATTGGCTAGAAAGGGTTCGGCATTAGGCGTAGAACAAGCTGACCCCGCGATGAATATCCCGCATTGCTCATTGAAGCTCGAAGCGGGGAACAAAGCTCTTAGAGAGGCAAACAACTGATGGTCCTCACTGGACACTTGTGCCATCACAAGGAAGTTATGCACTGCATTTGATAAGGAAAGGACCGCCAGACTTTAACACCGCCCTGGCCTTTACCATCTAAGACACAAATTTCTTCACTCACTCACTTGGAATCCTCATTTAAGAAATGACAACAAAAGCTATTACAGCTTCATGGGCTTTTTTTTTGTGGACCAAACTCACTATCATAGTCCCTCGCAACTGCTATGCATCACTGGTTTGGTAAGATAAACTCAAACAAATCTCGACGACACAAAAAGTTCTTTAAAAAATCAGAGCGCTGTCTAACAGAGGCTCTTCTCGACCATCTTTCTTGACATAAGAGAGTTATGAACCTAGCCTCGGCTTCGGTTATTAAACTGCATTTTTCGTGCGCGTATCAACGTTGCGGACTTTATGTGTCCCCTCAAATAACTTGTTGTTTGTTACAAAATGCCCATCGGAAAATCAATATTCCAGGCGCAGAGCTCAATTAATGTTTATAGGTCAACTTCGCTTCTGTGACATTTTCGTCAGACACATTACATTAGTTAAAACTCAATTGAACAGCTGGACTTCTTCAATACAAAAGGTTCATTAGCCTCTTTTGTGTGAATGTCCTGCCATAGAGAGTAGCAGGCAAAAATACTTTTTACAGAGGATTTATCTGCTCAGGATTAGGAGTAGTCAACATCTCAGCCGCAAGCATGATTGTAAGGTTCCTCCATGAAATGTGTCCTGCTAAGGGTCACGACATTATCTACTTAGTCTGAGAAGATATTACAAAATTCTACAACAAAAGTAGTCCTCTGACACAAAGAACAATAGAGTCGTTTGCTTTTACATTCGTAGACGACATGCTGCCGGCCTTTATCGTTAAGAGGTTACCTAACAAAAATTGTCCTTCGGTTTACTGATGAAATTAAGAAATTTGCTCAGCAGTCCGTTAGTCTTCCGAACAAAGTCGGCAGATGTCCGATTACTTCCACAAGGCTGCATTTCTTATTTACAACTTTCAAGTGCTTTACCAAACCCACAACTATTCCTAAGGTCTTGACGAAAACTTCTCATGCAAGTCACACCACTTGGTGTCAATTACCTTAATAACTGAATTAAGGCTATGCCATAAAAGTTTCTCGCTTTCAAAAAAAAAAAAAACCATAAACTTCATAAAACTAATACATACATAGCATCATAACAACCATCATCATTGCCTCTCAAGTCTTACCTGCATAAGTCCTTAATTCCTTTTCAAAACTTTTACTGAATACATACATATATCACTGTTGATTCTCGCAACCCTCCAAGAGACCATAAAATAAAAAAATAAAAATGCTTACCGTCTGAAGACCTCTTTAAGTTTATATTTACATTTACTCATAAAATATTAAACAGTTTTTACTGTAACACCGTTATAACGGTACATACATTTTACCCAGTCACAACAAATACCATATCCACGAGTGTACCCTTTGGCACCCCAAAAAAAAAACAAAACACCCGCAAAGAACAAAAAAGTAAAACAACAATACCATAGCAATGAATCGAAAGGAACAGCGACGTTGTTTAAAGGAAACCCCAGTTCAAGCGCTCGTATCCTTATAATAATCATCAACCAACTCAAACTCTAGCCCATCATTGCGTTGCCCTGCTGCCGCCCCATTCTCCCGGCCTTACATGCCATCCCTTCAATCAGAGACTGCAATGAAATTGCTTTTTATTTACGCTGCTATAAATGATATTGCCACAGGCGAACTGTGTGAAGCATATGAAACAACAAGGATACAAAAATTCGAAGGATATGAGAAAAAAAATAAAAAATAAAAAAATTAAAAAAAGAATAATTCACATTTCTTTGCTGAAGAACAAGGAAAGTGCCAGAGTCTCCTGCGTTGCAAAAGACTCAAACCCTCGCAAGGACACGCACACACACACACACACACACACGGGAGCAGCAAAGGCGGTCGCAATGAGTGAAAGGATAAATAATGTAAAATTGCGTTCAGGTGTGTTTATTTTAGGATTTAATCGAAAAAGTTAAACGCCCTGATTTGGCATCACCCCTTGCTTGAGGTACATTCTTTGAAGGCGCCAACTGGAGGTGAGTCCTTCCACACATGTGTTTCGAAATCAGAGAATTCCACTTTCGCCGAAATGGACAAAGTTTTCCAGCGCACCCGGCGGAATGTAAGTGCAATATGAAAGGAAATAAAAATAAATGCGAAACCGAATGTTAAAAAAAAATAAATAAGAATAATGTTTATTATAAAAAAAAAAGGACTCTGGCTGCAATCATCAGTCGAGAGGGAGTCAATAAAACGCGCTGCAAGTGGAGCCATTAAAGAGCAATCGGCAGGTGCAACTCAATTGGGATTATCGAACGAAAAAATATCACTTGGAAAAAAGCAGCATCAAGGACCACTTGGTGAACTCATCGTTGGAATACCGTTTTCGATAAACTAATTGCTGATGGTGGGTGTTAAAAAATAAAGTTGTTAAGTATCAGATGATGTTTAAGATTGGTTCAAGTTTATTTGGAATACAGAATGTCCTTTTCGCTGGACATTATCACGATTGTGGGTGTGTGTTTAAATTTCTCCTAGAGACTGGTTAAAATGGGACTGTTTATTCCAAATACTGCACCGTTTTCGGAAGTGTCTAATTGACGTTGGAAAGATTCACAACATAGTCCTTACGAAAAATCGGTTGCAAACAACTTTCAGTTAGATTTTAGTGAATTCAAAAAGTCTCCTCAGCATTCTCAAAGTGAGTTGGCATTTATCTAGGAAATTCTTAGTGTAAGACCTTAATCCACGAAAATCACGTTCCTGTGAATGTGGTATAGCACTTTGCGACTGGGGGGGATTGTACCTCTTTTTGAAAAGGGGGACAAGAGTGATTGTGCCTATTACAGGGGTATATCTCTCTTAAGTCTCCGGGGAAACTATTTGTTCAGGTGTTTGCAAGCATTCCATTCCAGAGCTGTGGTTGATTATGCCTGAGTGTATTGGATCGATGGTTCCTGGTTAAGAGCCATTCGGTCTTTGTATGCGAAATGCTGAAGCTGTGTTCGGGTAAACGGAGTTAAAACGATGCCTTTCACAGCGTACGTGGTACTTGACCAGGGGTGTGTTTTGTCACCCCTCCTTATGATCATACATATACATATATGGACTGAATATTACAGTTCAGCCGTGGTGAAGAATGTCTCGAAATGGGAGACTTGAAGACCAGTCGTCCAATAGGCACTTCTGAACTTTGACAGTTAATAGCGGCCATATTGTTGAAGCTACATCTGTCAAATTGGCTGTCATTTATTCAGTCTGTTTTGCCAAATCACCATGGACGGATATAGCGTTCAACAACAAGTGCAAATAATAAAATTGTTTTATCAAAATGGGTGTGCTGTTCAAGAAACGTTCCGCGCGCTTCGCCCATTTTAAGGTCGCCATAATCGTCCTTTCGAGAGGACTATTCGCAGTGTGGTGGATTAATTTGAATCCACTGGATCATTAAACGATCAACCAACACCCGTACGTCAACGAAACGCAAGATCTGCCGAAAACATCACCGCTGTCCGTGAGAGTGTGCAGTCGATTTCGCGTCGCTCACAAGAACTCTTCCTTTCACAGACCACAACTTGACGAATTTTGCGTCGTGACTTGTGCCTGCATCCGTACGAAATTCAACTGATCCAGGAGCTGAAGGTAAATGACGTGTGTTCGTTGAATCGGCTCTGGAGCAGTTGGAAACTGACCCTAATTTTCATCGAAAAATCATCTTCAACGATGAGGCCTATTTCTGGATGAATGGGTACGTCAACAAACAAAATTGTCAAACTTGGGACGATACCAATCCACATGAGATCCAAGAGCGTCCAATGCATCCCAAAAAGTCACTGTTTGGTGTGGATTTAGGGCTGGCGCCGTCATCGGTCCATAATTTCATCGCCATCAACGGCGAGCGCTATAGGTCGATGATTATCAACTTCTTTTGGCCTGAATTGGATGATATGGATACCAATGACATGTGGTTTCAACAGGGCGGCGCTACGTGCCACACAGCTCACGCAAAATTGGAAATGCTGCATCTCACGTGGAGGTGATGTGAACTGGCCACTGAGATCGTGGGATTTGGGCCCGTTATACTTTTTCTTGTGGGGTTTTCTGAAGTCGCAGGTCTATGCGAATAAGCCACAAACCACAGCGGCCCTCAAAGCCAACGTAACCCATGCCATCGGTCAAACTCAGCCTGATTTATGCGCCAGAGTCATGGAAAATTGGACATTTCGGATGCGCGCTACCCAGAAAAGCCACATTTGAACGATGTTATATTCCATACATAATGGCATCGATAGGCCTTTCAAAAGAATACAAAATGTCGATGATACCTCACACACACTTTGTTTTATTTAAATTTAGATATCGGGTACCAGCTGTCAAAATGAGACTCCTTCGTGGTGTTGTTAAAATAGCTCGCAGGGATCGAGTTAGAAACACTAAAATACACGAGAAACTCAATGCTGAGCAGCTTCTTCTCAGAGCGAAAAGATTTATACTTCCGTAGTTTAGTCACGTAGTGCGCATCCTTGCAAACCGGCTCCCAAGATATGCCATGAATGTCATGCCATCAGGTAAGCGACTTCCTGGTGGACTAAGGATGAAATAGTTGGATGAAGTCCTAGATCTTTCGTGGTTTCTTCCGGGGATTTCTGCTGGTGGGAAAAAATAACGAGTTCACCAGAGCATCCTAGCCCAGCAACCCTTATCAAGGACAAATGACAAATTTGTTTTTTTTAGTACAGACACAAACCGGTATTACTCATGTCCACACAGGTCTGAGAGCTTGTTTATAAAGTAAGAACTTGTTGTTATTACGTCCGATCGCTTACATCTTTTATAGATTTTTGAAGTTTGCTTGCGGCTTCCTCGGCATTGTCTTCAATCATCAAGATTTCGGTGTCATCCGTGTTCGTTTCTAACAAATCACTTCCGACGATGAGAGACTTCTTTGGCTTCGGGTTTGTCAGCCAAAAGGTATTGTAAAAGCTGACCAATCTGAAGCAAAATCTTTTGTTACGAATCTACTCCCATCTGGGTAAACAATTTTAAGTCGCCAGTGGCTAGGAAGTGACTCAAACTATTCCAAACTGATTAAGGGCACTGTCGCACTGCCTACAGTTGTCTTCAAGTAGGCTAACAATAAATTCACGTCTAGAAGCTAAACAACTTGCAGTAGTTTACAAAACTAAACTACATTTTCCACTTACAACATCTCAACTGATTCCTTCCTTACTGCTCCCAGCTATGTATCATACTTTGTGTTCAACATAAAACAGTGCATGGCACAACTTTCATCTGCTAAAGGTGTCCATAACAACATCTCTAGCAAAACAAAATCCTAAACAATGTCGGCAATCAACTCAACTGTGAAGGACTACATTCGCACTTTTACGGAACTGAACTCCAGCACGCTTGCCAAACAAATAAATTCTCAAAAGAGAATCCCTGGTGAGGTTGTCTTTTAGTTTCCGACTCCGATGCTGGTTTGTTGTCGGTTTGACGCCTCCTTTTCGATGATTTATTTGTGGAAAAAATAAGTGACAAGATGGGGGTGCTATTATACACACCCATGTGTATGGATGTTTGCATGTGTGTAGTTATGTATGTGGGTATGTCCTTTGTCCTTTTATGATATTTCCATGTCTCACTTCTTTTTTTTTTTCTGTCAAAAAGATTTTATGGAGCACATCCTTGGCATGGGTTTTTATTTTGTAACAAAACTTCTATAGGAGTTTCCTTCTTTTCTTGCCCTTAATTCAACACACATACATATTTGGATTTTCCTACACCTGGATATTCAAAAAGTTATACTTTCATATCCGTAACTGAAAAAATAAATCAAAACAAGGACATAAGGTGTTGATGCCATAGGAATCATGGACTTTATACATATGAATCCCTTGTGTGAAGGACCTTGATGAAGTGAATTGTTGTTGTGAACAAATATGTATGCATGATACATGTCATCATTTCAAAAAGATAAGCCTTTGAAAGCAGCACACAAAACTTATCAACTTACAGGAGACCTGGGTGATGGTTGGGTGCGAGGGTCTGTATAGGAAAATGGGGTTTCTTGAAAAATGGAACAACATTTACGACTGTAATGAGAGAGAATGATTTGATTGGATCAACATTTACATAAAATATGAACAACCTAACCTGGTTTAAAGAGACTGCGTGACGAGATAGAGATTTATAGGCAATTTGTGAAAAAGATTGAAATGCAAATGCCCATCAAACACTAACCTTAAATCAAAGTGAAAGACTGTAGCCGTGAAAGGTTGCTATTAACCGACGATGATAGGATATATTTATATTAAGACAGACGGTGGTGGTTAAGCGCAGATAGGGGTTTGGACTAAGCATCACTTCTTTGAAGTTGTGATGAGGAGTTCGATAGGTTAGCAAAAGCCCTTCTTACGAACTCTAGCTGGAAAATGCCTGAAGCTTTCAGTAGATTAAGTCAAAATAGGCTTCGCATACCAACGAGTTTCCTTACAGGACATTTTAGACCTCAAGAACCTCTCAGAAAGCTGGATCGATGGAACTTTTATGAATTGAATATGCAGATTCTGTTCAGATATCATGTGCTAAGGAAGGGCGTGATACTGACTCGCGATAGTTTACGTTGGGTTGTGCATTTTGATGCTTCACTTGACCTTTAGAAGGAAAAGCAAGAAATAAGTACGTCTTTGCCGGTCTTTTTGAACCATTCCGAAGCTTAGTATGAATTTTAGAATGTCTCTTAGCGGTTTGATTTACAACTCGTTTGGGTCATTGAAAGAGTGTGCTTCGAAGCTGGTTTTTCCACTTCTTCTAAGGGTTGTGTGTTATAATTATCTTTAGTGTATGTACGTTACAACAGTTGTACTCGACGCATTGCTATTTTTGTCGACCGGCAGTGGGTTGTGGTCTGTTAGGTTGCTTCAGATCTTTTCTGTCATATTCTGTTAACGCCTGAGACCTTTCCTTTAGAATCTGATATGCAACTCTTAGTGTTGAGAAGTCCACAACTGTTGGCAAATCGTGGAGAAAATTCAAGAAGTCCGAATCGATACTCACCATCTCTTTATCAAGCGGCCTATGACAGCATTTATTGAAACGAGACGAAGACCTCAGAGGACCACTTTAAACAAACTAAGGGGCTTTCCTTAATAACTAAGGAAACTCTATATAAGACTCTTATCACCCCAATCCAGGTATTTGGTGCTGAAGCATGGAATCTGTCGATGACGGATGAAGATATCCTTGCTAGTTTCGAGTAAAAAATTCTTTGTCACAAATTTATACGAGCTGTACAGTGAAATCGACATGTAGGGCGAAGGACTCGTGCAGAGAGTGCGCAACTGGAGGTAGTTAGCCAAAGACCGGTCTAATTAAAGACCTTCAAAATACCTTAAGTCTTGAATGTTGCCACGAAACGTCAAAAAACAAATGTCACGCTTTGTTTAAATAGTGATTTGTTTTTTTTTTCAAGTTGTTATACGAATCTTTTAATCAATTTCGACCCTAGGAACCTCTAACACGTCAGCAACAGTACAAGTAAACGACAGTGCATAAGCTAAATGCTTGACAGTGTTATTTTCTTGCTGTCCTTTCATGATGAAAATACTTTCAAAACAATGGGATGTGTTCAGAAGGTAGACATCAACAAGTGCAACATCTGCTGGCACCTTTTCATAAAGAATTAAAGTGTCAAATTTAGAAATGTAAAATAATAGAAATGCCACACGCGGTGAATTTTTCGATTTTGTATTCCAATATTAATACCAAGATACTTGCAACGTGGTGTATCCATTTATTGCATGACTTGTGAGATTTTCGAAGTTGAAGGTAAGTTCTATAGCTGCAGCTAGTAAAAGAACATATCTATGTGGGGCCCAAGAAAATGAAAGAAGAGCCAAAAAGCTGGAACTAATTTTTAACCTCTATTCAGGGTCAGCGAATCCTAAATCTGCTCAGTGAAAATATTGAAATCCAAATCAAATCAACAAATAAGTAGTCTTACTGCAAATAAATTCGCGTTTTGATAGTCCAGTTATAACATTGGAGTATTTCAAGAGTTCATCTGAGTAATTTTTGTCTACTGCTATACTGAGACACCATTGCTAATTCGGTTTGGAAAACCTTTAATCCGCCAGTTTGGTAAAACAGACGTAATGAGAACCACTCCAACACCGGCGTTTAAGATCATTCTCAATTTAATCCCGCTAGATCTAACTTCACAAAAGTCTGCAGCTATGGACACACTTAAATCTCAAATAAATACGTTGGCAATGGAGTAATAGACCGTGGCTTTCAGAGCAAACTGTGCCAGTTACAACTCGCGTAGCAATGAAAGCAATATGACCCATTTTTTCATTGACAAGCAAGTTGTAATAAAAGCTATTTCTGCTGTAAAAGTAAAATCAAAGCTCGTCCGTTGCTGCCGCGAAGTGTTTAATATTTTTAGCACGTTGCATTAAGTAAGGCTCTGCTGGATACTCGGTCACAAAGGTATGTCTGGTAATGAGAAGGCTGATTAAATGCAAAGGGAGGGCTCAACACTTGACTGAGATCAGACCGATATATCGATTAAAATCCCACCGTGCAATTCTAAGCAAAAAGTTGGCAATAAAGGACTCGAGGTAAGCAACATTGAGCGTGTTTAAAACGTGGACAATTACCAGAAGTCTCTGGCTGCTACAAAAGAAAATGAACTCCCACTCCGCATAAGTAGGCAGCCTGTAGTATAATTTAAGGCAAGTACACCGAATTACATATCACTTTTCTTATGCAGATCTCTTATAAAGTCGAAGCTTGTTAATCGCTGTGGCGAAGAGCAGCACAGACAGCACAAAGTAAGACTCTGCTGGGTCCCCGGCCACAAAGGGGTGCCTGGGAACGAGACAGCTGATGAGCTGGCAAGAAAAAGATCCTCTTATGACCCCGATCAAGCAGATACCACAGCCACCCTGTAACCTTAAACAACAAATTGGAGGCAAAATCAAGAGAACTGTCAACGATAGATAGAATGAATATGCGCAGCTCCTGCGTCATAATCAGGGAGCTTTGGACATTCTACAATAAACAGAAAATCGAAAGAATCTTGTTAATTAATAAAAAATCCCTATCTACTCTAATAGGTATCATAACCGGGTATAACATGCTACACTATCATACAAGAAGACTGGGATTGAACACGGATGACCTATGCAGGGGATGCGGTGACGAGAAAGTAGATGAGGACACTCCACATTTTCTCTGCCACTGTCCGGCACTCTGCCATACAAGATTTCAGATTCTATGAAGGCACCTTTTCCAGGATCTAAAATAACTGTCCAGCAAGTCGGTGCTTGACATACACAGATTCACCAGTGCTGCGGGCGGGCTTGAAAGAGTTTAGGCTTATGGTTCGTAGTGAGGGGGCTGCAACCCCTAGGGCATCACAATGGGTCTACATTTCGCCTAAGTGTGACGGCGAAAGGACTTCCTTCCCTGTCAACCCTCCTACCTAACCTAACCTATGCAGATCTCTCAATAACAAACTCTGTTTGTATAAACTGAAGCCACCATTTAACCTTTTTATACCCACTCATTCGGTCTCAGGCACCGTGCGCAGGCATAAGTTATATTTCATTTGGAATTTCGAGGCGGTAGTTTGTTCAAAAAAAGCTAATTTTCCGGGCTGCACAGTTAGTTAGGTTTTGCTACGCATTCTCATCACCATTGGACTCGAATTTAAAGAAAGCCATGACCCCTCTTATCGTTGTCTAATTCAATAAAAGCTGTAACCCAAAATGTCAGCTTTTACAAATTGCCGCCTAAGTGTAATAACCAATTATGTGCGTTGTACCAATCCCCCTCAACCGTTTCACTAATGTTGGCAGCATATCTGATATTAAAAAGTTCCGGAAGTCACCGAGACGATTTGTCCCATTTAAAGTGCCTACCACCATTCAAAAATAATTGCTTTCATCTCTTTGTTTGCAAAATCGCCAAAGCAAGCATCGCGACGTAATCTTTTTAATACGCGACACTCTGTGCAGCCCCTCCACCGAGGATATAATCAACAAACTTCGCGCACAACCACCCATTCAACGAGTAAGTGAATTCAAAATGTCCCCCGTTGTCTCTGGCATAAGAAATTTCCCTAAAAATGTTTCCAAAATTTCCCAACAAAACGAGCAATAGGAAAATAATTCAAAACAGCACAAGTTAAGCAATTTTAATAAATCTCCGAAAGTCTATGATGTCCGAAATGCCCATTGTTGCTTGTTGTGTCCTTCCAGACGCCACCTATTCCCAATCCCCAGAAAGAAAAGGAAGAAGAAGTTTTCCCGAGAGTCCGAGCAACAAAAAAAAAATAATAATAATGAACAACTTCTAGGAAATTGCCAAACAACACAGAAACTGTCGACGTGAAGAATGAAAAAGTGTACGCACGTACATATGTGTATGTATTTGTTTATCATGTCGTTCTTGGCGTGGCATTGCCGCATCCACGCCCATATTTTGGTCTGTAAAAGTGCCACCCACCAACAGGCTCCGACAACAAGCTGCTTGTTCAAAAGTCAATTTAACTTTTCAATTCGGGCGAAAACTTTTGGGAATTATTCATTTGTGGTGTGTTTTTCGGTGGAAATTTTTCCACCCACACTCCTTCTTTGGCCCCACTCTCTATGTCTATTTATGTGGTTCTGTGTGTATCAAGTGATCGCACTTGAAGCATCTCATGGTCTTTGAAATATGTTGGCGTTGTCGTTGTCCATCTATATCTAAATGGAGTGGGATTCGGATTATCTTCGTTCAGGGAAAGTAGTTCCGGATAAACGCACACAGACACAGAAGGAAGGAGGCGGATGTTCTGACTAAAGGAAAAGCCAATAATCTTCTTTTCATTTGGACAAAACAGTGGGTACGTACAGTAGTGGTTCATGTTTTTTTTTTTTTTGTGGTGGAAGTTACCTTATCGGACGACAGACATCGTTTTGGTAGCGTAACCGAAATCAGGTTGGATTAGATTTTGTGTTACGAATGCGGTTTAGTGATAACTACATATATGCTACTACATTGCAGGCGATCCTTTTGTAAAGGACTTTCCAATGGAGCGTGGGGGGAGATGGACAAGTGAATTTATCGTACATGTGAGTTTTCATTTTTGCGGACTTTTAATGAGAAATTGATTTCGTCGAGGAAATAGATAAACGAAACTATGTATGTGAGTCCTTTGTTTTTTGCTACAGAAAGTTCCCATCTGTTTTAAGGGGGATTACGTAGTTCTTATCGTTTAGAGTTGGATTTAAGACAGTTTGCAAAAAGTGCTTGTGTGATTTAGGACTCTCAATTGGTCCTGGCAGTAAAATCTTACCTTTTAAGTCGAAAGTACCAAGAAGGAACTTCAGCTTAGTTACTGAAAGCAATTTTTAAGCCATGTTTTCATATTTTGTAATAGGGAATGTTCCATAGGTCTTAGTATCTGTAAGGACATCGTTAATAAATATATTAAAAAGAAGAGGACCTATAATTGAACCTTGTGGTACACTTCTTCCGCAATCATGGTAATTATTCTTTGTACCTTAAGTTTGCGAAATCGCTTATTATTTTGTTTTTGCGGCTTTGTGGTTAGTGCATTGGATTGCTAAGCGAGAGGACACAGGTTCGAGCCTCAACAAAACAGCCAAACATTCTTGGGGGCATCTCCATGAATATAATCTGACATGAAAACGCTTTTCAATCCGTGGTGCGGAGTCGGTAAAATAATTGTAGTGCGAAAAATATTAAACGCACAGCATGAATAGCTGCGAGAAGCCTGGCCCTGGTTTTCTATAAGATGTCAACCCCATTGCATAGGCATAACACTGGCAGTAGGGTGGTCATACGGCAGAAAGTCAGAAAGGAAGAAGCGTCTTTTAGACAAAGAAAATGTGTTGTATTATGGACTTTGTCGTCCTGACAGGGTTTACAGAGGTCTTCTTCTGTTAGTTGTAGTTTTTCGGTGTTATGCCCCGTGATCACTCTTATGGCGGTGGTTACTAATTTCCTGTTTATTAGTATGACTGTGTTGGTTTCTCCTTGGGTATTTATTATATTATTGGTTAGCCCCTGCGACATAACGCATATGGCAGTGCGACCTGAAAGATCTATTGTGCCTGGAGCCAGTTAGACAAGAAGGTCCTCTATCTTTCTAATGAAGTTGAGGATATCTCCAGTGAGGCATTAAGGATGTCCTCCGGTGTTATGAATTCTTTGTGGAAAAGCGTTTCCTGACTTTGCAGACAGCCATGCACTCACATAGTATGTGTTCCGCTAATTCGTCTTCCTCAAAGCAGAGTTAGCATTCAGATTCCTGAACTACGTTTTGTTTGTGTAAATGATATCTGAGGCTGCAGTGACCGGTGAGGAAGCCGACAAGTCTTCTGATATCGTACCTTTTATGATTTGGAATATTTTTTGTGGATTTGTTCAGGGGTTGGATGGCCCTTTTAGCTTGTCTGAGTCCCTGAGTGTTGTTTCAGTAGGATAAGTAGTCTCGTTTTTCACAACTTTCCAGGCTCATTCTGAACGCGGAAGTAGGGATGCCGCAGAAGGGTTCGGCACCTGTGTACCTTTCTGAAGTGCCTTTCCTCCTTGGGTATCACAAGCCTTGTTGTATCACAAGCCTTTACAATCTTCAAAGTAGTTTTTGTCTTAACAACAGCTTTATTCTCTGCTTTGTTCCGAAGTGGTCGGTCTGCTCCAAATTCAATGCCTAATTGCTCATTAATCAGGACCCAGCACAGTTTTACTTCATGTTTCGTTCCTTACGTTATTCTAGGCAGCACTTAACAAGCTTTGATTTAATTAGTGTAGCAGTTATTGGATTTATAAAAAATGTGATATCGTTTCTTGTTAATATCCAATTTATAGTCCCGCAGGCAACAACTGCTAGGACCTTTGCCTGGAAAGCACTGCTGGAGTTCGGAAGTCTGACTGATTTGGAAGTATTTATCCATCGAGTTAGAGAAGATTCCTGCACCTACATCAATGTCCATTTTCGTGTAGGTGGCTAAGGACTTTGTCTACTTGATACTCCCCGGCTTTTTGATGGATCTTGCAAAATTCAGGCATGGTTTTGTGTGACAGATATTACATGACATTTTTAGCCAGTCCAATATCTATTATTTCGACTTGAAATACGTTACAATCTGTATAAAAATGAATTGCACATTAACTTCTATAGATTTCATCATTCTACTCAATTCGGACAAGAATCGTTATCTAGCAGTCACGATCAAAGCTCGTGAGCTTGAAAGAAGTGTAGTCGGTAAGGAAGGTCTTTAGACATCAGAAATTTAATTCTGTCCACGTACGATCGCCAAAAGTCATCTAGGAATGATAGGTGTTTCAAAAATTGATTTAAATTCTTGGAAACGTGTGAACCCACTTTTATTTTGTTTTCTAGGTTGGTTGGTACCTACTAGAACTAGCAATTCATGTCGAAGGTACAAGCACTTTATTGTGAACTGGTATGTTGCGATATTGGCACAATTCATGTTTTCTACAACCAGTGGTTTCCGACTGTTCATCAACCAGCTTCTTTGAGATGTCAAACTTCAGCTTTTTATCCAGAATTGACCTCTAATTGAACACCTTAAAATTAGTTTTTTTTTTAGCTACCTTCAAAGAAAGACGCCGACAAGAGCTTCAAAAATTGAAAACAATGAATAAAACCACACGCAATTCCGTGATCAAAAACCACGTACTCTTCATTATTATCAACAACAACAACAACAACAACAAAATTTACCTACATATCTGTTATAACCAATAAAACCAACACTAATTGTTTATCAACAAATTGTTTAATGTCATTTTCTCAAGTATCTACCTGGAAAAGATCTAAACAAAGATACAGCGTAGAGCGTTTTAGCTTTTAGCAAATATGGTTTGAAGTACTCGCGTTGAATTTAATGGAAATTACGTGCAGGTGCGTATTGAATGCGATTATAGCTGAAGGTATCCGACCGTCTTGGTATGTTTTCAATTAAGGTGGCATTTTTGTGACTGGCTGTCAAAACATAATAAATAGTTAATGTTATTTTCAATAAAGCTTGGTTGAATATTTTTCAAATATTATTTTTAATTACACAAACTCCAAGTATATGAAAATGATTGTTTACTTACATTGACCTTGGATTTGGTAATAGAAGCGTAGATTGTTTTATATTATGTGACATGATTAATATAATCAAAGGTGAAGCGGGCTAAATCCGCACAATATATATTTAGGTTTTTAATAAAATGCATCTTTATTTTATTAAAAAAGTTAACAAGCTGTGAATAATTCATAAAAATGTTTTTGAAAACCTTTGAGAGACTAGTTGACATGAATTTTGTATGGACATTCGTAGCAAGTTACACCTTTAAAACTTTTTTTTTTAGCTCAATAGGGAGAAGGCTGGAAGATAAAGAATACACATAAGCTACCTTCTTCAACATTGAAGAAGCTTTTCATAAACTCAGAACAAATGTTGTACGCAATTTTTATTTTTTATTTTATTTTTATAATTCACGAGCGCTAAAGGGGTTATGAATACCCTTATGATGCTATTCACACAGCGCTAGTGTTGGTGTAGTGATTTTGAAACTCAGATGGTACTAGGTTTCAGTCATTTTGCTCCAAGGGTGGTGTCCAGAATGACTGGGTGGAATTATTGGTACCTACTGTTGCCATTGCTTATAATTCACAGTATTTCTTTCGAACATTCCGATGTCATTAGTACGATCAACACATTCAAGCCATATGATTACCCTACTGCCAGTGTTATGCCTATGCAGTAGAATTGACGTCAGCTTTTTGTACAGTTGGTCGACTTTTTTTTTACATCGGGATTCCAACTTGGAACCTTCGGCGTGACAAGCGATGATGCAACCACGACACCATGTCCACCAAGGATCTCTGACAGTGGGAAATATTTGCGACTTGTTATCAAAAACTTTACTGGAGGCTGAACATTCATGAAAGAATCGAAAAAGCCACTTAAGCCTTCATTCTGTGCCTTGAGGCATCGACTCGCATCTTCAACAACGCACATCATCAAACAGGTCGCACGAATCGTGGTAACGAAAAGTCACATCCTAGTCCTATTTGGGTTCTGTGAACCACCACCTCTACCCACCTATGGCAGTCCCGTTTGGTGGCAAACTCCTAGCAAAACTAATCTGATGGGTGTCAGGAAAGTACAAAGATTAGAACGCATTGGAACTAACAGTTCCATGAAAATAACACCATAAGCAGGTCTCAAGGCTTTGCTCAACCTTTTTCCGCTAGGGTGCCTTTTTATGCCCTAAGAATAAGGCTGTCAGCATCGCGATTTACCCATGTGCCGGTCGGTGCAAAATTTCCCGGAGTCGCACCCCTGATAAAATGGAGCCCGTGCCCCTAAGAATCTCTGAACATTCTGACCCATACCTACACTGGCCTAAGGCGAACACTGACTGAACAGATCAGTGTGCCGCCCGATCAGCTGCATGCCGTCCGATGCTCAAAATGCCGTCCTGCCGCAGCCAATATAGCTGCGCTCCAAATGGTGCCTCCCAAACTGAAGCACGACCCTGAAGACAGCGACAAAACACAGGTTCGAGCCACACAATCTTTTCGCAGGCATGATAAACCTGCAAGAGTATAATCTGTCATCATGACCAAGCCGTTCGTTCGGAGTATTTTTAAGTGACTCTCGATACCTACCGTCTTGTATTGTGATTTTTTAATAAACTACTTTGAAGAAGTTGAAGCTCTATAAGGAACGATATCATGTGTTCAAGTCAACGACCTGAAAGAAAGCTATTTTCAGGAGTGTTCATTAAAGCCGATCACATTAACAGCCATTCAAAAGAATTCAAACCCTTTTGGTTAGCTACCTCAAGAAATTCCAGGTAAATTTCTCTCAACATTACCGGAATCCTCAAAATCTTATTTTATTAGGTGTTAGGGAGCTTTAACAAGAAAGCACTAAAGTTTGTATTCAAAGAAAAGCCTCATGTTTCTACAGCCAACTAAAGCTACCAGCAAATCTCCATTTCAATTTTAATCTTTATGATTCCTAAAATACCTGTTCCAACCCCCCGTCTCCCCATCTCAGAATTCAAATAAAGTGTTTGTTCAAAATGCAGGCACACAAAGTTAATCCTTCGACTTCAAATGCTTGCCACAGACAAACATTCAATTGGCAGTCTCGAAAATGCTTTAAGCCACCTGCCTCAACATCTATTGCCAGCAGGAGTCGACCTCGCTTGCTGTCCGCTGTATGGTTTCCAAAAATAAGGAGATCCTTCCGGAGCATCGTTCATTCAAATGCTGGATATATGTTTCAACCCCTTTTCAGTTTCTCGTTCGCACTGTGAAAGAGGCCCAAGACTCAATTGAATTTTGAATTTCCTACTAACTGAGGCACCTTGTCGTTTGGAATACCCGAAGCGCATCCAATCCCTCCGCACATTTGATGGACTGCACTGTTTTTGGATCCTTTGGGCTGATGAGATGTGGATGCTGCCGCTGTTTCTGTCGAACACACACACAAACACACATCATGACAAACGATTGCAATGTGAATGCGATACTCTCGGGGAAGCTTCTGCTACACCTTGCAGTGTCCTACTCGAAATACGGTCCGACAACGACGGTCGATTCGTGGTCGGAATTGATTGCTGTTTGAGTTGTCTATACGCAAGAGGAACGAGGGTATACTTCATTCATTTGTGGTAGTTTGTGTGCGCGCATGTTTGTATGTATCGTGGGTTTAACTGGTGACCAGGGTATGTCAATTGATTGCTTCGAAACATAAACGAACAAACGGACGTGCGGTCTGATGTTTTTCGGGGTTTGGCCGATTGTGCTATGTTTCCTAAATTGGTTATTCAACTTTTTCTATACACACCCGACAAGGCTCGGCAAAATTTGATCCCCCACTGGCCAATGCCACCACACCCGTTTGATGTTATTTTTGAGGAAATTCCCAAAAAGTTGGCTTAGAACCTTTTTCCGGTCTTTTGCCAAATGCACACAAACTCACACACTGGCGACACTAAATGCTCGGTGGTGATGGTTCTACAGTGATGGTGGCCCGCTGTCAATATTGAATCCTCGATGGTTTATTAGGCCCTTGTCAGATGTGATTTAGATTTCGATGTGGGGGCAGACGCAGTTCTCTGAGCATTAATTGGGCGGAATTGAATTTTGAATGGTGGCACACTTTACCAGGATATGGCAGAGAAACTTTGTCTTCGTTTGCATGGCATTCGCTTTGTGGTCAAGTGATAGACAATGGCTGGCTTGGCTGTTGGATTATCCACTGAAGTTGGCATTAATTGTGGTGAACATTTTGGGATTGCTTTGTTCATTTCCTTTTGGACATTTTAATGCTAAGACTGATTGGTGGTGTCGAACTTTGAAAGTACTACAAACACTTATTGAGAAGATTGAATTATATTTTGATGGTAAGTTGCGGACGAGAGATTTTGCTATGATGCCAATAAATTGAATTTTAAAGAAGTTCCTGGGCTGGGGCATAGTTATATATTATTTCGTTTTGGATGATTGTCAAATGGTTTGAGAGTTTCTTCTCAATACGCGGCATGTATGCCAGCTTTTGATGTTTTTTTTAAAGCCCTTCATGGCTTTTTAGTGCACGTCATCCTTCACCCCAGGTATGTAGGTAAAAGTGGTTGAAACTGGTGATACCACGTTTTGATACCTCAACATCAAGTACAGCTCGAAATTAAATATAGAACACAGGGTAATGAAAGCATGTGCCGCTTCTTACACTTAAGGCAAAACTTTTGGTTAAAGGTGGGGACTCCAACCTAAGATGGTCCTTTGGATGTACAGTGCCGTAGTTCGTTTCATTCTCACCTATGGATCGCTAGTTTGGTGGCCCCCCTTAAGTAAAGCTTACAACATAACTAAACTAAGCAGAGTCCAAAGAACAGCTGATATTGGAACCAAAGGGGTACGATTAAGTCCGACAGAAGCTTCCAATATGCTCCTAAACATCCTGCCCTGGGCCTTCACATCAAATACATCGTTTCGTGTAGTCCAACTCAGAGAATCTGGGTTTTGGTCTGTGGAATCATATGCCAAAGCAGTGCCAAGGATTTTTACCTCGAGCATATCTATTCCACTATGCCTAGACTTAAATTTAATAATGGCATTCAAGTCCCGGCTCCAAGATGGAATGCGGCGGTTAAGTAGGTGTCTTCTCAATGAAACTAAACGTATCCAAATCCTATCGCCTTTCAGGCTCTCCGAGTGTATTCCAGGCGGAGGTACTAGCGATTAGAGAGGCCTGCAAAAAACTAAGTATGAGTTCCACAACCAAAAGCAACATAGGACTTTTCATTGACAGCCAAGCTTCCATCAAAGTGCTCCACACACACTTTTTCCTCTTAATTAGTAGAACATGAGGACATTTTTACCCAGGACTCGGCTCGGTTTAATAATCCATCTCCTCTGGGTTTAAACTCATAAGCACTTACCAGACAGCTTCGATTACTATTACAAGGGTGGATCTGTAAATACCCGTGTTAGAAATGAAGACGCAAGTTTATATTTCAACATAATCTTCTTTTAGCTCGATACACTTTTCCCAACGTTTCTCCCGTTTCTTTAAACCCTCCAAAAAATAAGATTTGTCAAACTCTTTAAAATACGCTTCTGTCTCGACGATAACCTCCTCATGTTTTCATGTTGGGGAACAGGAAGAAGTTACAGGGAGCCAGGTCGGGCGAATATGGTGGGTGCTGCAGCGATTTGTAGCGCAGTTTAAGCAATTTTGCTGCCATAATTTCGAAAGATCGTGCTGGTGCATTATCCTGGAAAAACGGCACTTTTTTCTTGGCCAAATGGGGCCGTGTCTCTTTCAATTTCGTATCCAATCGGTCCAATAGTTCCTGTGACCGTTCTTCCTCTCTGCAAAAAAGTCAATGAGGATTATTCCCTTCGAGTTCCAAAAAATCGTGGACACGACCTTTCCGGCCGATGGGACTGTCTTTGCCTTCTTCGGACCAGATTCACGCGAAAAAATCCATTGTTTTGACTGTCGTTTGGTCTCTAGCGTATAGTAATGTATCCAAGTTTCATAAACGTTCGCTACTCGACGCAAAAACTCCTCCGAACTTCGCTTGAAGAGGTCCAAACACTGCTTCAACATTGACAGCAGTATCTGCTTGTCCACCGTGAGCTATCATGGCAGCCATCGGGCCGACACCTTTGTTACACTTAACTTATCATGTAAAATATTATTTGCCGGTCCGTTCGACAAGCCTACGACGACGGCCCGTCCTACTTCGCGCACTTTAGTTCGGCGATCAGCGAGAATCACGTCGTGAATCTTTTCAACGATTTCCTCGGTAACCACTTCTTCCGGTCGGCCTGGTCGCTCCTGATCAAAAACAGATGTACGACCACGTTTAAATTCGTTGAACCATTATCACACGGTTGTCATATATGGTGGAGAGTCCCCATAGACAGCATCCAACTTCGCTTTTATTTCTTCGCGTTCCAAAAATAAAAAGCGAATAACGGATCAATATTGCTCTTTTTCCATTTGATCGAGAAACACGAAACACGCGTGCTACAAATGACTGCCAAATAAAAACTAACCTATAAATCAGTTTGAAATTTAGTATGGTGTCGTTTGAAAAATAAAAGTACACGACGGTAATGTGAACTTCCCTCAGCAACGCCACCTGTTTTCAAACACGGGTATTTATTGATTGGCCCTCGTAAAATCATTTTATGTTTCTAGGAGCAGTGGTTGAGGCTGGGTGTTGATATGTCATTCAGTTAGCTTACATTTTTATATGAGAAAATATAAAGGAAAGGATTCCACCACCACCCTTATCTCAAAAATACCAATTCTTACGTGGCATCTTCGGTTTTCCACATATTTAGGTAGCCCCATACAAAAATGCACCTCCTTTTCAAAAATCTTTATGTATCGGATGACTTCATAGTAGCAAAGCACGTTTCAAAGCCCACTTTCCTAGGGTAAACAGCTTGCACTGGGCTTTGACAGATCAGTCAGTCAGTCGCCTTTTACAAATTCTTATTCCATGTCATTTAATTTTGCTTAATTATTTATAATTCAAGATGTTACACGTTTGCTTCATAAGTATTGTTAATTATTCATTAACTCACAATTTAATTTCTATTAGTCATTAATAAAGTCAATTGTTACATCAAATCTGTTACGACCTTGATCTTGTGGGCTTTGCCTCGTATAATTTTTTTTTTTTTTTGTCTGACTGCACTGACGTCTACTTCGTAACTAGTTTACCTCTACACATGTACTTAAGTGAAGTTGTAAAGCTGTTTCTGTGCGTTTCTTTATATTGTGTCTGTCTAGGGCTGCACCTTAAGTGGTATAAACAAGTGTTATAGGCGCCTCTGGTGTCATACAAGTCCCTATAACATCTGGAGTGTACTTTCACCGGGAAGGCGTTGATATCAACACCACCACCACCATCATCATCAAATGCCACAGTGAACAACTAATTGTTTTACTCAGTCAAAGGTTGCACAGCTTCGACCAATTACAATTGATCTCTGGACGGTGGCACCGACCTATGTGTCAACGACAATTTGTCGCTTGGGGCTTTCGACCAGTATGTAGTTGGAAGGTATACACTAAATTTTACTACCGTTTACAGTGTTTACCAACAGTGCTTGCCAATCGGGCGTTACCTACCACCCCATTGTCGTCGTAGCCTCCCACCGCTTCTGTTGCCAATTAACCTAATGACTACGGATGAAAGAAGATTTCTGTTTTGCAACTTCATATACATTATCGGGAACATTAATTTCGACTTGAAAAGAGGTTCTGTTTTCGTGGGACTGCATGCGTGTGTGGGTGAGTGTGTGGATTTGTGCCCGGTTTCTGTCAACCGATTGTCGTTGATTTTTACGACAATCGAGCGATAAATGTTTATTGCCTTCACGTACGTTTTCACATCGAGATTTGTGGATTCCGGTTTGTATGCGCTGGTGCCCAGCAAGGTGAGGCGGACACAGTAAGAAGTGATTAGCTAGGACTGACTCACGCAGGCAATTTGTAGGCACATGGAGTTTGGCTGAGGTAATAGTAGGCACACACATATAAGATATGTCGTGTTTAATTGCTAATTTTAATTTTATTGTTATTAAGAACGTAATGGGAAATTTGTTGAACTCTGAGCGATTGTTCTATAAATATGAATGCGGTCGACTGAGTTTTATATGCGTCTGGCATGAAGTTGTCACGTTTTCGATCGACCGTTTTATTTCAGACATGTTCTTAAAGATTGTTCTTAAACTTGTTTATTACCTTGCAATGTTTGTTTCTACCAGGTGGTCGGTAATTAAGATAAAAAGACGGCGACAAAGTGGACAAAGTTCATTCAAAAACTGACTGCCTCTAGGAAACGGTCGGTGTAAAGAAAATTCGTTAAACTACTTCAACGTTGGACATAAGCAAACAAACGCAGACATTGTGGGTCTAAATGGTTTACATATTTATTTAACAAGTTCCTAATGTCTACGCCATCGCTATGCCAAGCTTCCTGAGATTCGCGATGATTCCGATGACGTCTGCATATCCCAGTAGCCCTGCGTCTTTGGAAACATTTTGAAGACATTTTACAGGGTTATGCGACACAATGGACTGTCGTTCTTGGCTCTTTCATCACACTGTGAATAATATGGTACGGGATGTGAGTAGCGTGCTCCTCACTACATGCCTCAGTTGGCTGGGTTGTACTCCCCTCCTTTTCAGAACATTTATGGAGTTGACACAAGTGTAATGACCAAGATGTCATTGAATCCTTTACGCGTGAAATACGCCCACTATCCACATAGACCTTAAGGTCTTCTGTCGCCTACGCTGTGCACTGACGTAGGAAGTGTTCAATGTCCTGTTCTTGTTCCTTATAGTTCTTTTAAATGGTCACGTCAGTTTTAAGCATGAATCATGCTCTCTCAAAAATCGTCTCTGACTACGAAGTTGCGCAAAAAAAAATCTCTTTCCTTGAACTTGCTTGGTGGGAAGGTCTGTTTGGATTCTTTACGAGTTGTTGCCACTTTGCACTTAGAGAGCAAAGTCCAGTGATTTTGGAAATTCATTATCGTCCTCTCATTGGTTGTAGTTTTGACTATTGCTAGTGCGATTTGCAATGTGTGTTTCTATCATGTGCGCTCCTTGCTAGTTCATTGGGTTTCACGTTTTTCGGGATACCTTTATGGGCCAGTATCCAGATAAGGTGGACGTCATTGTGGTTGGCAAGCAGGTGGTAACTTCACTGCTTGGATCTACTGTGTATAACATAAAGGCACACTCTTTATACCTTGTGCAGATGTTACGACGAATAAAATGTACACTTTACTTGGTTTTGTCCTGCTCTTCTCAAAGTCCTGCACTTAACTCTCGAGAACCTTGTGCTTCGCTCTTTAAATGAATTAGGATCGGATCTTGCAGAATACTTTTGTACATACTACGTCACACGCCATGTAATCAGGTTCGATTCATCAAACTATTCCTCCATGGTTCCTACTCAGGCCTCCGTAGACTTTGAACAGAAAAAAAGAAGAAGAAAAATAATTTGAGCCCACGTCTTCTGCGCTTAGGCCGCAATCCTCTCCTCTACGCGAATACAAGTTTCCTAAGGGGTGTAACTTTTGGGTACTCATACGACCCCGTTCTATCCATGTTACTCCCACAAATGAAAACCTTTTAAAGTGTTTTACTTTCGTATTTTCCTAGTATGCCATGCGTTTTCACTGAAGCAGTGACAGTTAAATATTAAATTTATTATCTAAGGCCCTCCCTTCGGCTTGAAAGCATGTTTGCTCCGTTTTTGAGTGTCCAAATATTTTCCGCTCTTTACATTCTACCGAAGAAAAAACATAAATAAACGACCGTAAAATTCAAACGCTCTTGTGATTTGAACTAAAATTTAACTGCGTGATGACAATATCTTGTCTAGTTATATCATGGCTTGAAGGTATGAACTTTTTGTTTGTTTTCGTTTTGCTGGATTACGTTATGGAAGTAGAAAAGTCCAAATCGGCGCGTCATCTTGTTCATACTCGTAGCTCTGAATCGTATTTGAAATCCTGTCAACTCGTCTCAAAATACAGGACTTCCTTATTGCCTTATCTATCATAACCATGTTTGCTAAATGAATTTAAATTTAAATTTAATAAAATGAATTTCATTTGGTTAAATCGCCATTTAGTCGTTTAGTCGTGTGTACTAGCGTCAACAGATTTTTTCCGGTTTGTAAATCTCATCCAGTAGATACGGTTGCTAGGTAGAAATCAATTGTGAAAATGTTCTTTTAATTTAGAATTCAATGCGTTTTTCAGCTTACTATGACTAGAATGTATGTATGTACATATGTATGTATAGTGTTGATATCTACCAACTAACTTGCTTAAACGTTCTAATGTACATGTTATTAGAAACTCATTAAACTAACACTAGCATGTGGATGGGTATACTTTCTATGTGTCCTATTTCCGGTCGTGGAAAACCAGCCCTACTTCTTTTTTTGTATAAGTATGAATACATACTTATAGAAATATGTACGAACACTTTTATTTACCTCGGTATTTACAATTTCATGAAGATTGAACCAGCTGTGCGCGTCAGGTAAAGTAAATATTACGTTCCAGATTTGCAGGAACCACTATTACTCTGTCTGTTTCAGCTGTACGAACGGGCAGTGTAATTCTACGAATCTAGCTTTTATTGGGATGTTGGAACACCACGCTGAAGCACTCAGACACGTACGTACAGCACTTACAACCCTTTAACTGTGTTTTCATCATCTTTCTAAGAAAGTCCACGAAGAGTATCAGTGATTAAGAGCTTGTGTTACCAGCACTCATCACATCAGCCCCAAAAATCTGCCATCTGACACGATCAAATGCAGGATATCATTGAAAGTAGTTCGCAGTGTCGTCGCCTTTTCACAAGCGACACAGATAGTGGTGCCATCTAACGTTGAGATGTTGGGCAAAGGCGTAGTGTCCTGTAACAATGCCAATAAGTTGTATGCTGAAAGACAGCAAGTATGCCGCGAACTTCTTACAGACATCGGCAAATATCCGTTTAGTCTGGAGAGTTATGCCACCTACAGTTGTGTTTGCTAGAAATCCAATTATCGATTGAAGCCCTAACCGAAGATACGGGCAAATCTAACGTGCTTTACCGAGCCAAAGTTAATATAAAGTCTATTAGATAGGACAATATCTTGATTCTTCTCATCAGTCTTGGTGAACCGCCTAGAGAATGTTGGCTGCCCGTACAGCATTTTGTCTTGAAACACTTCACCAGCATGAAATCCTTCACGTTGTAAGGACTCTTAACTATCATTTCATTCTCCTATTCCTTGTGAAACCTTTTGGCTTTGCAAATTCTTACAACACTCGTAAGTTCAATTTGTTTGTTTGTTACTCAATCACTGTCCAACCACTTAACTGATTTTGTTGAAAATGATCATGGGTACAGAGTAGGATACTAGGCGTGGTAACAATCCTTTCAACAAGTTTTCCTTTTTTGTACGAAATATAGATTCGTCTATCTATCTAGGTGAAAACATATGTTACGTAATATGGCAGGTACTCTGAAAATCCCACTTTGCCGTTGTAGAATTGTGTCCAATATCGCTATAACTACGCCTAGTCTATACATAGAAACTGTTTGAAGTGCTACTAGTTGCAGAAGTTGAAGGTTGGGATAGCAGATAACTTAAAAATCTATCTAAAGGCTTTTCTATACAAAATCTCTTTAAATAGTCTACAACGCTGAGAAATAAGATTTTGTAATCTTTGCAAGTTTACCAAACTTTTTTAAAGCCTTCAAACACAATACTCTTCCACTGTTTGTAATTGATTAAAGTCAAAAAAAAGCACCGAAGAGCTACTTACATGTAAAGCGAAGCTTAGATACCCCACCAGTATACAAAAAGAGAGCGAAACATAGAAAGATACAAAATAAGAAAACGAAAACGTTGTGTATCTAGAGGGGAAGCCTAACATAGGCTTCAGTCTTACTAGATAATTCACGGTCGACGGTCGATATATCAGCACCCATTGGACTGCTCTATTACATGCGCGTTTGAACGATCTAAATTAAACGCGTTTCCGCACTGCAAACGAACCGCCTTAAGTACGTCTCCGGAAGTGACCGGAACATCACGGGGATACTTTAAATTTGTGTACACAACGCGTGAACCATCTCTCAATTTGCTTACAAAATCGTATCGCATATCGCACGGAATCGCAAATTGGTGGCAGCCACCAATTAAGCCCCAACACAACTAACAGATACACCCGCGAACGGCTGCGATACAGCAGGTACTTGAGAATGCTAATTGACTTTGGTCGTAGTTATTGTGGTCGCCGTAGTAGTCGTCGTCGTTGTTGTTGTTGTTGTTTTTTTTATTGTCACTGTCAGTGCTTCTACACTTGTCTGCGACTACAACGACCTCTATAATTTTTGTGTGTGGTTTGCTACGAAAGTTTTGTGTGCTTTGCTTTGGTTTCAGTGAGCCTAGTGTTGGTTACAGCGGTCCAGTACAAAACGGTCCGTACGACTGCTTCCAATCGAATAGAATTTGTCCGGTTGTTCTAGCAAAATGTTCAGTTCCGTGCTAAGTGCTTTGGTGAGCTGTTTCTTTGCGGTTTTCGTCAATGGCAGCCTTGAAATGATGCACAATTCCAGGTTAGTAGATAATAGATACAAAGCTATGCCAGCGATACAGTGTTTGCGTGTGCTTCTGTCACCAATTAGACCTTGCACGGCTAACTCAGTGCAAACATTAGAATGCGTGCGAGATAAACTGGGGTGTGCGTTGTTCGGATCGGTGGAATGGGATGAGATATTCGAGATTCTGCAGCTCTGATAAGAGTCTTGCTGACAATGCGTGCAGGAACTATCAATCAGTGGAAATGTGTTTGCCTTTCGGCTGTGGCGATGCACATTTTGCTTATGGCTGACTCTGGTAGAAGCGCTGGAGCTGGAGTGTCCACTCGGAAAGGGTAGTGTCCGTCCGCCATGCCCAATTGATAGGAGGCGGCTGAGGACAGTTGTGTGTGGGAGGGTGTATTTGTTTGCATTCGGTCTGTTTGGGTTTGACAGAATTATGTACGATGCAAACCGGAAATGTTTCATTTTGAAATTGATTCCGGTAAATATTTGCATTTCTGTGCAGTTGCGGTGAGGGTTAGGAATCGTATTGCATCCGTCATCGCATAGATGGACTATCTGATGGAGGTGGTAATGTACAATGAGTTGAGTGAGTTTGCGTTGTGTTTTGTCGAATTTGTCGTCGGTGGTTGGTGTCAATGTGTATACACTAGTTGTGATGACCTAATTCAGAGATGGATTTGATTTTGGACAGAAAGATGGTCAGTAATTGGTGTTTTGGTGAGATTTGATTTACTTCTCCCGTATTTGAGTGCTCAACAAGTGGGGAAGACGATATTGAAATATGAAATTATAGATTTTGATTGGAGTGTACTCACTTCGTGTAAGCAAGAATTGAATGGAAACGTCTATACTAACTGGTGTTTTGAAACTCATTTGTGTTTGATTTTGTTAAGCCCGGCTTAAAGGTTGTCTTAGCGAAAATTCATAATGAAATGTTTAAATTTATTGAGTGAGAGCGTTTCTGATAACTTCTTCCACTGTGATTGTGTTTCTTTAGTTGTCAATAAGTCGACCATCTTCCTGGAATGGTTTGTAATATTTAGTATTACGGAGTGTTACTTAACTTACGGTACAAAGTATTAAAATTCAGTGAGTTAAGTCACTACGATTCTCAGAATTTTGACAGGTGTCTTAAAGTCGTCAATCGTTCCTGAAGGCAAGTGTAGCGGTGAGCAAAAAACCTCGTCTAAATTACATGTCTTGAGAGATACATTATCGTTTTGCGAAGGATTCATTGAGTTGCCACCAGTATTTTTTTTAAGCTTCTATGGCTGATTCCTTGATTTGCAAACAATGGTGGGTCACGATCCATTTTCTTCAGCTAGCTAGTGACGAACAGTACATGTATGTCATCCTTACCCCTTCCTGGGATATTTATCTACATTTCCTCTGCCTAGTACAACAAAAATGCATAATCAAACCCTTCTGATGCTGACACCTGATTTGCTACTGTATTGGCTCCCCATTTGTGTTTATATGCTGATGTCAATCCATGAGCATGCAGTGCTATAAGGATGTTCTTACCATTCACTTGAATTTCTTTTAAGTTATCCAGCACTTGAAGCAGGACGCGGCTTTTTCCTGTAACACTTTCTAATACTTAAATCTGCATCTGGTTACAACAGACAAGTTGGCAGGATCTGCATCTTGAAGGGCTGAGATCGGCGATTGCTTTCTAGAATTTTAGACGATGAAAGTTGTCATTTGCAGCTTTAATACCTATGAATGGTGGATTTAAGTCGATAACCTGGAATTTGTGGGTCTTTTTGAGGATTTGCCCCAGTGTACACATTTGGTCAGATCGGTTCACATCAGTAAGACTCTCGAACTGAAAATCAGTGTGGCATATAGCGGCTGTAGATTTTCATACAGTTCACTGGAAAAGATGGTATACGTAGCATTTAACAATAGTTTGCGTCTTTAGTTCCTTGAAGACACAGGATCGCCGTTTCATGGTTGGCCAACCCTTACATGAGTTATAACTCAGTGCATGTACCATTGCAACGTATTATCTTTGTATTTGCAAAGCTCCACTCGTTTGTTGTTTTAAGTTTCCTTATAGCTACACCAATCTCGCCCTAATGCTTCCTTATAGGCAGGGTTTACCTAAACACATCGATAAGTACAGTTTTCTGCGTCTTAACAACTAGGTTTCCTTCACACTTTCAAAGGGTTTGCGTACCAGGCTATGTAACGAGTAAGCGATTGCTTGGATTTCTTGAAACTCTTCGACTTCTCTGGGCTTTGATACCACGTAGACCCTCTCCTTTCTGCGAGGTTTTTCTTCGCTTCATTGTTACTCGATGTACTCATCTCTTGCTATATTTTTTTTTGCTCTGTAGATGTAGAAATTTCTGTCAACTTCCTCCGTTAAACGCACTCAGTCCTCATCGGTGGTCAGTAGACCACAAAGTAGGCTTGGTTACTCCTGTTGAGGTTGTTAATCTGGTTGCTGCTGCTTGTGGTTGGTGAATGCACTGGAGAAAGTTTAAGTTTACTCAGGTAGTTTCTGTGGGCTGTAGGTACTGTAGGCATTCAACGCTTCTAAGCGATTCGTAGTTTCTTCTTGTTAAAGAGTCGAACTCTGAATTTTATTCCAACAGAAGAATAGTTGGAGTTAGACCATGCGGTTTGCTATGTGAACTCAAAGGTATGGAAATCTACTATGTATACTTCGCTAAAGAGATTTTTGACCAATTTGGACATCGAAGACCCCGAGTAGTTTGGACAGGCTTTGTATCTGCAACGGGGTCAAAAATTGCCTCTATAGTTGATACATATTTGAAAGCTTTAAGTCAGTTTATTGGCGACGAATCCAATTCGGATTATAACATGTGCACCCTTGGGTTTACTTTTGTTAGTCATATCTCACGTGTCTTTTGAATAATTTTCAGCTCCGGAGTGTACATGTTGTAACCTCCCAAATCGTTCTGGGTCGTATTTTTATGGTAACAAGGGAATCTATGAATATTTCGACGCTTTAGGAGTTTCTATCATAACAACATTTAAAAAAAAAATGTTTCAAAGCACCCTTTTGGCATAAACCTTAACCAAAAGAGTTAAATCCTTAATTGGCACACCTACAATGAAAGGCCGGACAATTTAACCCGAGTACTTAATTCTTTTACGAATGCAATCCCACAAAAAGATAAAACCTTTTAAACTTAAACTCTAAATATGCCAACACGGCAGTTAGAGAGCTCTTCCGTTCCCTTCTGGGTGAAAAAAAAGATAACCTAATGGAAGAGATGCCTTGTAAGTCTACTTTTATGTCAACTATTAGAAAATTTATTCAGTTATACCCAATAAATCTAACAATTCTACCTGCTGATGAGTTGCCAGGGTGAGGCATATATTGCCTTTGTTTAACGATGTGTAACGAAACCTCTAAAAGACCAAGGGATGAAAACTGATAATGTTCTCCCACCTTTCAGACTAATTTATGCATTCTCATGCGTAGCACTAGCACCCCATCCTTCGAATACTACATTTGCCATCGGCCATGTCACGTTTACACCAGAAAAATCTTGCTCCAAATATTTGAATACCACTCCAGGCCACACATTAAGATGATCTGACCTAATTCTAAGCAAACAAAACTTTAAGCCCCCCGACCATCATAACCTCGCGTTGAAAAAATAAAGAAGAAAAACTGAGAGAAAATTAAACTTTTCGCCAACTTCGTGACTATGTTCTCGACACCAGGACGTACGTACAGCCACCCCATTACGACTTTAATTTGAATGCTGATTGTTGTCTCGCCCTCTGACGGTAATCACGTGCCATTCTTCGGCACTGTTCCACTAATGTTCCCCCCTTCACCTTAAAGAGTCTGTTTACACTCGGCTGGGGATGAAATGGGTATGAGTGTCAAGGGAATGCTATTCTTATTTCCATACTTTGACGCTTGAAAACTGTTTACGTTTAACACAAAACGCTGTCAAATGCGTTAAATGCGATTAAGTCACCTGTTCAGTGGTGATATCTTCTCAGTTACAGTGGATTAGATTGGCACAATGAGCAAAGGCAAAGGCAAAGGAGGGGAACAAGGGAAAAATAAAAAATAAGTCTTCCTTATCCTTTATCCACAAATTGATCTGTAATTTTGTTTATCCGCTTTTGCAGCACTTTTTCACCACAAACAATCCACACAACAATCCACCATCCCCATCTCCAAACGAGATACCGATTCCCTTCCCTATTTCGAAGTGCCATGTCAGTTTTCGAAGCACGCAAAGGAATCGTAAACTCTCCGGGAGTCCGGGAGCTTCAGCATAAATTGATAAACAAGCCCATTTCGGGTTCTTTTCACACTTTCGATGTGAGAAGGGAGTCGTATAAACAACATTACATTGAATTTGTTTATCTTCCACCAAAGGGGTGGTACACGACCAAGGAGTGTGGGTTGATTGCGTGCCTAGAAATCATAATTTTTGTCTGGGCGAACACAAAGTGTTTGGCCCGTTCAAGTGGTTATGGTTATTAATTTAATTGCCATTCGAGGGAAAATGAAAAAAAAATGAAACATGCTTCGCAATTAGGGTCACGGAGATGTAGGAAATTAGCTAGGAATTGTTGTGGATCCTTTTAACCTTTGAATGCTTGGCAAGGTATTTTATTTTTAAAGTGGGAATTGAATTAAATTTACTCCCTATCTTGCAGATGTTTTTCTGTCAGCTCTTCGACCGTTGGTGTTCATTATAGAGCAACCAAAGATGAGAGTCACTGCCTTGTCATTGATGTTTGGTCTTGGAAACTTCGTTTGTTTAAGATCAAAGAGTCTGCGTCACCGTATAACTTGTCCAATGTTCATCACTCCTCATCTTAAATTGTTGTCTCCTGTCGATAAGGTTACATGGCTCTTTTAGTGCGTATTACATGATATACAGTGGAATCACAGTACTACGATTCGGTTATAACGACTAACCGCTTTAAGCGAAGTGACATAACAACATGTTAGGTTTGCATACAATAGAAATGTTAAGATTTTCAGTTCGTTTTGTGCGTCGTCCGGTTAGAAAGCCGGTCCCTTGATCGTCGCTCTATTCGGATTCTACTGTAACTGACATCGGGGCACTCATGCTGTTCGCTTGTTTGGTACTTAAGTAGTTTACGCTAGAATCATCTTAACCAGTGTAATCATGCCCAACTTTTGGTAAGAAATCTTCATAACTTCATTGTACAATGGGTATGTGTAACGAAGCTGCAGGGATGAGGAAAAAGCACGCTCTATCCACCACGCTCGTACCCTGCACTCGCTAATAAATGAAAAGATATAACTTTTCAACGCTTTTAATGATCTTAACAACGGCAGATATTAAAATTCTCTTTTTGAGATACAAATGGTCGATATCCAAACGTCTCTACTTAGTAACACCGCAATCGACTTATTGTCCGTCTAAGAATACATAATCTAGTGCCACCCCAAACAAAATACCTGTCACTACCATCTCGGTCACAAGATTGTGGAAGTGAACAAACTCTCACTATGTGTCTGTTGAGCAGCGTTTCGCCATCCTTCAAAAGTATGGTGACAATTAGTCGCCCTTTTTAACAAAGACTTCTTGGGCTGAGTCTACTTAGTAAAGGGACAACATCGCCTATGCTTTCACTAGTTCATAACGCGTTTCAGAGCGTTGCGCTTTTGATATATTCAACCTACTGACTCTTTTTGTGCGAAGCGACTTAATATATCCCATCCCTACCAAGGCTCTCTCAAATTTTTTTCAGCTTTTACTATGTTCCTTCGTTTTTGTCGTGTTCACTTCATTCACTTCAAAGTTTTGAAGTCATCTTTGTCCTTTTTGGAAGAAACCTCGTCTAGACTCCTAAAAGCTTTTAAATTCTCCGTGGCGTCTTTGTGACCACAATCCATACTTACGTTACGAAATGGGTACATTTTAAGACGCTTGTATGGCGTTATGGTGACTCGTTGACTAATTTGCATCTTTGGTAGCTTTTTTTCAAATCTTACATATGGTTCGTAATAAAAGGCCTCCCTATGAGCACACTTTTCAGCTTTGATCGAAAATTTTGACAATTGATTTTTGTTGCTTCCTGTATCTATTATGTCGCAATGGCCAATGATGTTAGAAAGCTATATCGCGCTCTGGAGATGTCTCTGGCTCCTTTTTTCCCGTATTACAAAGTTGAAGGGGCCCTCCAAAGTGTATGCATGATTTACATTTCGTTTCAAACAGACAGTTTTTGACATGCGACCAGAGATTTTTAGATACATTCACCATGTGAGTTTTCTTTTTAGTCTAAATCCCCTCTACTTAGGTGATCTTGTAGAGAAATGTAGATTGAAGCCTCTGAACGTGTCGTTAGTTAAAATTTTGTAATTCCCTTCGTCCCTTTGTAGATTACTTCATTTTTCGTACCGTTTCTTGACTTTGGTCACTTTGATTGTCTGCAGCGCGGGCAACTGTCGCCCTACTTTAAACCTTACAACTGTCATTAGCCCACGTCAATTATTTAAATGATCATGTTGAGCTAGTGCAAGAAGCTCGATCTTTATAGAAATTCGCGATTCGTAGAAGGAAGGCGCCAGTAATTTTTTAACGACTGAAAAGTCACGTTAAAGACTTACAGAAGCAGGTGATTCATCCTTAGAAACGAAAACGCATACATATCCATTGTTACAACTACTAACATCATAATTATGATGTTTTCCCCTGAAAACCAACTGAGTCGCAAGCACATCCTTATCATCAAATATCGTCGTACCTCTCTGTCTGTCGATTTCAAAATCACAAACTCATCAATTTTCAACATCCGTCCATCATACGAAATCGCATGCACCCGACCACAAATCTCGTAGACTAACATCCGCTCGGAATAAATCCCTTCTGAGATTTAATCAAATCCTGTGCCGGAAATAAAATTGACACACATATGCATGTTACATGTAAAACCTAACATGACACAGTTCCATCTTCACTCCCACTCATTGTTTCCGTTTTCTATCCCTTTAAAGCCAGAATGAGGACCATCAACTAACAAGCACTCAGTTTCCCTTGGATCCGATTAGGATTATTAGAGATGCAGGAACCAATGTCAATATAGACATGGTAGAGCTCCTTTTGCTGTCAGCGAACACATCGGTGAGAACCGATGAACGCCAACTGCGGCGATTTAGTCGGGATGACAACATGAAGCCGATGACAGATGGATCCACTACCCCCATGACCAGTACCAGCGATAGCAGTACCAGCGATAGTAGTAGCAGCGGTACCAGCAGCTTTTCACCAGATGAACTTGGTTGGTCGAATATAAACGAAGAAGTCGACATGGTAATTCCAATGGTATTAACACATTTACAAGAGCTCGGTCTGGCACATCTCAACTTGCCCGACATGGAGGAGAGTCTATCGGTGGTAGGTAGATTGATCGATCGTTCATCTGCGACGATAAGTTTTGGTCAGAATTAAGCTTCCTTTCCATTTTCAGAGACCGCTGTTCATCACTTATTCTGCTGGTCTATTGCTGAACAATGGCTTGGTCTACAACCTGTCCGGGATACAGAGGAGTGGAACCGCAATAATGACATATTTCGATAAGTCATTTATATGCCGATTCTATCTACTTATCAGTAACCTTCAGGTGAGTACAGATGCATGCAATTGTTTGATGTAATTATTGCTCTAATGGGTATAGGTTTACCTAAGGCTTGTAGTTGAGTGGGATAAGGATTGATTTCTGGATCAATGCTGTCCAAATCATGAGTTAGAATTGTTGCACATCATTAATTGTTTGGCACCTTCGGCATCAGTACCTACACTTTGTTGCTGTGCTGCAGTCTCAGATTACAGGATTTGTACAATCCTTTGCTACACTACAAACATACATATGTGATTAGGTTTCGTCAGTAGTTGCCTGGGAATACTATGACAGCGTTGCATCGCATTATCCAACCAGATTAAGTGGACCATCTCTCGTGTGTATTGTGTTCAGAATAATTGGTTAATACTCCTCTGATTACTGATTGTATTGTTCTCGAATTTGATGATGCTGATTATTCCGTATGCGAATGTTGGCAATATTCCTGATTAAGGATATCACATCACATTCTCATTGAATTCACCAAGAGAGAGAGAGATACTTGGATACATATCTGGGAATTGGGGACTTGTATTTCTTTTAGAAGGACTTATAGAGAAAATTTATTGGAATGTATCTTGTATTCTGGTCCCATTTATTGTGTTTGGATCGAAGGATGCATGTATCTCGATTTGGGTTTTATGTATTATTTTTGGAATTTTTTGTTTTGAGATATTCAATGTTCGAATGGAATCTTAAGGACACTTTTGTTGATCGTTATGCCAATTATGGGAGAATTATTATTGTTGCCCAGAATATTTATTCAACATAAGTTGGAAAATCAAAAGGATTTGTTTGAAATATAAATGGATGGATAAATATTGTGCTATTTATGGAATCACATATTCTAGGAATCTAGGTCACCATTGTGGAATTCAGGTAAAGAAAGAGTTTTTGAAATAACAATGTCTCTTGCTGGTCGACCATAATTTATTGTGTTCGAATTATTCTTCGTAGTTGAATCTGTGTTAGGAGTTGTGATTTGGAGTGAGTTTTCTGCTTACAAACTTTCAAAAAAGCTTAAATCTTCGGCATTAATGGAGGAGCGTTAGGAATAGTTATGAGGACAATTAATCGATCTCGGATTACAATCTTTGTTCACAGTCAAACAATGATGTGGGGTGGCCGAGAAGTAGATAGCTTTGGCTCTGAGGCTGCTTCAGTAAATTTTGCGCCGCTTCCTGCTGTCTTTTCCCGAGCACTCTTCTCAGATTTTCGCCCTTTCTTGGTTGATCTTTGACATTATGCTAATGTTCCGTGTTCAAGACCTGTAATGGAATTCAAATTCCCTTTAACACTTGGAAGAACAACGGTCCGAATCAGTAATGGATCAACTGACCAGGCATAGTGTAAGAAATGATTTCAACAATTATGGAGAATAAAACTGATTTTTGTATAAGCACTAACCTTGCCTTATCTAGCATAGAGGTTGATATTTAGCCGCCCTCTTAACTCACGTAGGGAGGTAGAGGTGGCGGTTCAGCATGAACCGAAGTAGCACTAGGTGTGCCATTTTGTTACCACGACTCGTGTGACCTGGTTGGCGATGTGTGTTGTTGAGGATGTGGGACAGTCGATGCCTAGATTAGATGTCTTATCCCTTTACCCGAGATGTCATTAAGGTTGTCGAAGAATGGTCGGTTTAGTGCACGCAGTCTTGCTCTTGCTAGTGCTCGACATTTGCAATTCAAATATTTAGTGTTTTTTATTAAGGTAGGTATAGGTAGGAAGAAGTGGTTGAAACTGGTGAACCTGCCAGAGACACAAGTAGCGCGGATGCACCCTTTTGATACTACAACTCACGTGACCTGGATGTTGATGGGCGTAGCATAGAGTGTAGTTTTTATATCCACCGTGTGGAGTTCAGAAAATTGATAATGTTGCTGAATTTTATATTAGAAATCTCGGAAAGTTAATTGAAAAGGGGTTTTCCGAGAGTGCGCTGTCTGAGTCTGGAAAGTGCCGGGCAGTCACAGAGAAAGTGGAATAACTTTTCCTTTTCGTGTGAAGTGGGGGTTGAACGAGATGCCTAGCTTGGCAGCGTGTTGAGAGTGCCAGTGGCCCGTGCTAATTGCTGTGATTCTTGCTGTCTCGATGCGGTTCCTATTGATCAGGTCATTCGTTCTGTTTTTGTTGTAGGTGGGCCAAATCTGTCTGGATATGGCACAGGTTGCTAAACTTTGCCACCTAGAGTTGGCAATAGAGAGAAAGTGTTGGAAAATTTTGCCCATATTTTTACATATTTCCTTCAAAACCACCTCTAAACACTGCTCCGTATCAGTGAAGGTCATATTACAAAAACTGAAGGTTTCAATGATACAAAGAGGAGTGTTTGTTTGGTAATTGACCAAACATACGTTTAGGTCTAACTATGATGCCTATTTAAGATCCAGTAATCCTTTATATCCTACAACATCCTGTAGTCCGCCTTTAGAGCACTAATTGCTGCAAGCAATTGGATCCATGACCATTTGGCAGAATTTTGTATTACCGCGAAACTAAGAAAATTCTTTATTTTCGTTAGAAGTCGTTCCGCAGAAGGTTTTTAAAAACCCAAAAACCTTTCTCCGCGGGTCCCAAATGAAGGATACACACAACACAAAAACCTCGATACGTTAAAAAATAAAATGTTTTTCTTCTTTTTCATAGAACCCCTCATAGCTTCGTTTATAGCGCTCAACACCAATTAGTCATCGCTTCAAGTGTAAGGTTTTGTATACCACTCAGTTAACCGGTAATTAAGCGGAGCAAAAACACAGCGCTCCATCGAAACCGGAGCGACGACGATCTTGTTCATGCGCTCGTTTATCCCTATTTTACATAAACTGTTTGGTGCCGAATGGAGAAATGAAATTTTCCCAGGCTTTCGACTCTCTACTCGACGTGGATTCAAAGGATGCAACCTGACTTTTTGAATATGCGAAGTAACTTAACTCGAAAACGCATTTTAACATACATTTACCCAGAATGGAGGTGAAAAAAATAAAAAAAATAAAAATAAAAACCTCCAAGAGGGCACTCAATCAAGTCCTCCTATCCTACGCTATCCTGGCTCCAGTATTCAACTTTCTCTCTGTATGCGCGATGCCACCACATAAGCTATGTAGAGTACCTTGATTCATAGAACTTAATTAAGAGCAAATCCTGTTACATTGCCATGGATGTGTGTGGGGCACTGAGAGTGCATCTCAGGTGAAGACCCTTCTAAGAGTTGGGTTAACTTTGCATGCATATAATTTTTTATTTTTTTTTTCTACCACATCCCGGGAAGGCTCTTCTTTTCAGTTTTTAACCAATGTGCAGCTGTCCTAGTAACTCACATGAATGCAATTATGAATATGTAAACAAAAAAAATGCAAATTTATCCTCCGCTCTCCAGGCTTACATCCATCGCAACAACAGAGGGTGATTGAGGTTAAACAAACAAAAAAAAAAAATTTTTTTTTTCATTCACTTTGAACCGAAATTGTCTATGACATGTGGGCTGGTGAAGGATATCATCCACAGTCGAGTCTTTAGTATGCTCTACTTCTTTCACGGAATGGAATGTAGCACAAGTGTAGGATGTCCAATTGTCTTGCCGGGAAGAATATTTTCTAATGAAAAAGATACAAAAAGTACGACAGTTATGTCTTCCTACTTTCTACGTTTCGCCTGATTCTATTTGACACTGTGAATCTTTCCCATTTGCCTTCCACACACATTACTTTATTTTTTTTTTGGAAAGGACTTGTGATGATGACGATGATGAAGATACATAGAGCGATGTAACTGAAGGCGCACGAATAAGTGGTACTTCTTACTTAGCTTCATGCAAATATCCCATTTCAAACTGATGGTTGTTCAGTTTGGTTGGAAGTACCGTTCTTTTTTTTTTTTTCTCCCAGTATATCAACCACAAAGGAAAGGAATTTAATATTTTTAAAATAAAAAAAATAAGAAAATTTAAAAATATGCAAAAGGACAGAAAACTGGAACTGAGAGAGTGAGAGAGAGAGAGAGAGAGGAAAATACACTTCTATCCTGCAGGACACAGTAGGGAAAAATTCCATCAAAAAGTCATCGAATCGAACGATGGACTAGGCAACGAATCAATTTTAATGACATCGTTAGCGTTGTGGAGAATGGCATTCTTTTGGGGGGGGGGTGTCCTGGTGCTAGGTGGGTGGAAATAATAAGGACTTCCATTTAATTCGCCTACTTCGTTCGATTTTTTTATTTTTTATTTTTTTCGTAAAGCCGGAGCTAAGAATGTAATAATGATGGTGCTTAAGGACCAGTGGAGTGTCTTTTTTGTCGAGAGTAACATGTTTATGATGTGAATGGAGATGGTATGGTAATTGATTCCTATGGCTACTCATAAGGCGGTGGATTTTTTTTTTTTTTTTCGAAGGAATGAAGGAGCATTTTTTTATTTTCGATGAATTGGTTCGAGTTTCATACTCCGATTCATTTTTATATACAAGGGCAGAGTTGTAAGTCAACTTATGAGTGAATGACAAGAATATCACTGTTAAGAAGGATGTCAAAGTTCATTGACAATTTATAGGTCATGTCTGGGAATTTAATTTACTTAACAACGAGCGATCTCTTTAAGAGTCTATGTTAAGACACACGATCACTTTTTAATCTAGTGGTTAACCAAGGCGATATGCTTTTAGTTGCTTAAAGTAAGTCTATAATGGCTTTACCTTTGAAATGGAGACCCAGTCTTGATATTCTCTTACTTGTGTCGAAACTCGAAAATTTTCTTGACTAGAGCAAGGTTTTTACCGAGACTAAGTTGTAGAGAACTTACAAAAGCACTTGTTCCTTCATTTGCAGACATGGCATTTTGGATGTCGTTAAGGACTCGACCCCATATAGACACTCATGTATCAGAATTGGTAGTATCATTGTTTTTTTTAGCTTCGAATTAGGAACTTTCAATCCAGTTAATCCAGGGCTGCATACTTTCACAACTATTGTACCTAGTGGTCATCAGTGATGTGTATGTGCTCCGTGTGGGACTGTAATCTATTGTATCGCTGCAGGGAAGGATATGAGTAGCCAGTCTAAAGGAAGCATTGGTGGAGCTTTGGAAAATAGTCCGTTGTTCGTAGGGCTTATACTCCAAAAACTCAACTTTTCAACCTAATATGCCCTGAGTGTACAATTATGGATTTCCCTTTAAACAATTGAGATTGGTTCTCTGGGCAGATGCATTCGCACCATGATTGTTTTATTGTTGGAACTCGATTCAACTTTAAAGATTCAAATGCTTGGAATTAATAAGCAAGTTCTTCAGAAGCCTACGTTCACCCTAAGACCTGCTGAAAGATACTACATACTTATGCGTATTGCCTTGGATATCTCAAGCGCTTTCGATCGAGTGTAACATAGGATCCTGGTCCTCTACATGCAGTTGCGCTAAATGGCTTTTTTTGTGGTGTCTTTCGATACGTTTTCAATAAATAGTGGAGTACAACAGGGATCTATATCTTCACTTATTCTATTTCCACTCCAAATCAGCGATAGCCTGCTGAAGATGACAATCGACATGACAAGTTGTTGACAAAACCCAAAAGCGTCTTGTCTGTAAATGCAAGTACTCTCTCACCCTCAGAGATGCTACCTGAACAAGGTAAACTTAGTCGACAAAGCGACGAAGGAAGAACATGATTGCTGCGCCAGAACTTCAAATGGACACCTAAATTGTTGAGCCCAAGGAGACCATGCATCTTCCTTGTGTCACAGTTAGCATGGCACCACGAAATCAGCGTTCTGGACTACATATCTATGAACCTGTTTAGAACAAGCTTAGAATCGATGAAACGCAATTTAAACCTGGACTTGAGTATCATTTCTTTCAATCCCCAGTCGTTAGATCATCGAAGGTAGGTATGCATAGGTACTATTTACCATGGCCCCGAAGAACTCAATGAAATGCGACTTCTGGGTAAGCCACTAGCGCACATGACTTCGACTAGGCTAGTCTTATTTCATCTAGACCCATTTATTTATTAAGACCTGCTTGTCATCAAAACATTGCTTCCTGAAGATTCAAAGCTCTCGATTGCGTCCGATTTGTTAAATTTTCCAATTCTGTAGGATTAGACTCCTCCTTAGGGTCAACTTTCTTTTTGTCGCATCTGATGTCCAATCTCCAAGGACAACTACCTTCATTCAACAGAATTCGTGCCTGGGTTTATTAATTCTCACCATTCCTGCCATGCGTCTCTCATTACTTATCCTTTGACAGTGCCACCTAGAGATGGGAAACCACCAAATCTCTGCGATATTTATCGACTGATTGATGCTGTGTCGTTACACGTAAATGCGTGCGACTGTGTGTGAGGGCGCATTAAATTGATCGATTCGATGTCATTGGCGCCTTGTTTATGTCCCCCCCGATTGACACTGACTGATTACATACACCGCAACAGCTCCACCAGTTCAGTGGTACAAAAGATTCTCTTTTTTTTTTTTCCTTCTGTCAATGGTTAGTCCTTAGACAACCTTCTCTTGAGTGTGTGTGTTTAGAAATGGCTTTAAAATTTATTTACTTTTGTGATATCGGTGAACTTTCTCAACCTCACCTTTTAAGCATTGAACAATGAACAATGTACTTATACTCCTTTGGATGGTTGAAGCCATTCTATGGGCGTTGCATATATGTATGTTTGTAGTTTTCCGCTTGAAACCATATACTAGCACACTGCAAAAGGATAAGTACATTGCGGACAACACAAGTGCACTGTGTATGTCGCTCAACAATAGTGCAATCCTCCTTCTTGTTTGGTACTCAAGTTTTTTGTAGAAGAAAGGCGAGACCACACTGTAGTATAATAGGTATGTGGACAAATATGCGACGGATCGCTTAACAACAAAGGATTTGTAGTAATGCATTCACTTAGGATGAGCCAGGGTACAGTAGGAGCATGTCCTTTGACAAGGATAAAGAGAAAAGAAAACATTCACTTCCCCGGTTGGTAATTGCGCCGGGAGATTAGATTGCATTTGCGAATGCGACAGGGAAAGGTCCTTAAAATCTCATCTCCGAAATCTAGTTTCAGAGAAGGGAATTGAAAAAAGTAATACGTTTTTAATGAGGTGGAAGGAGGCTTTTGGGAGTCAGTCCTGGCATATTCTAGATGAAAAATAAATAAATATCCCTTGTAAGGGGCTTGAGTATCGGTATCCTTTCGGCGAGTATTCAAATTTGTTTGTCAGTCGCATTGTCTTCGGTAGTTCTTAGTTCTACAGATGCAAATTTGTTCCTTGAAGTAGTCAGTTCTGGAACATCCTTTCATTGCTTTCCTTTCCTATTCACAAATGGGAAATTGACTGTATAATGCAAAGTGTTCTGCAAATGGTATGGTGCCTTAGAGTGCACAGGAAAAGGAGGAGACGTGTCAGTGTGGAAAAGCTTGTGGAAAGATTATTTTTAGATTTACGTCTTTATGGCATTTTTGCAGCAGCAAATGGCACGGATGAGAAGCGAAGGTGGTGACTGATAAAAATTTTTGTTTGCTTCCTTCCTATTTCTCGAGGTGTTGCTACTTCTTTTTTTTCCCCCGGATTTCGTTTCTCTTGAATACATATAGAACTCGTATCTGTCGTTAGGAATTACAGAGTGAAAAGTCGCTGATATTTTTGTTTTATAACAAATTACCTGCAATTTGCTGCCAGTGCAATGGAGACAAAAAAAAAATACGTACTCAGTCGACCCAAGGACACAGCTAAGAAAAAAAAACGAGAGGATCTTGAGAAAAATTTGATAAAGTTCTCATTTCCATCTTTTTGTCGTTTCACTTGGGTGTTTCTACAAGTGAATGATGATGTCACTTTGTTTTGGTCCTTATGCAGATCGAGTTATGTTGAACAGCGAAATAGTGGAAGTACTTTCGAAGTTATGCATTTCCAAATGGATTCCAGGACGCAACTTCATTAAAGATTGGAGTTATATGTATATACATATATATATCTGGCTGGTGCACAGGATTAAGAGCGCTTTACAACAGCTAAAGGGGTTGGAATAGTTTTGGGAATTTATAAAATTTTTCTTTAAGCACCATTATGATTCCCGGAATATTAATTTGGTTATTTTGTGTGATCCTAGATCAATTTTAACTGTCGTTGTGATTCTGAAGTTTAAATGTCAAATTTCGCGGACTAAAAATGCCAAAAATTACAACAAACTTTATTAAAAAAATGATGCGACCAACTGTCCCATTGCAGTCAGTGAAACCCTGTCAATTTGTGTGCCACACTAGGAAATGGAAATTTTCAAACGACACTTATGAGTCAACCCTCATAAACAGTGTAGGATTGTAGCCCACTTAAAACCATCATCCGTTCAGTCCTGGTACTACCGGCAAGTATTGCATTGTGTTGTGCGTTTCAATTTGCATTGTTTGGGCTTGATCTTGGTTTCTCGGAACCTTTTCTACAGTTCTTTTGGGCTTCTCAATCGAAAAACACGTGTTTTATATCTCGGATACCTGTGCAGTTTCGGCAAATGTTGGAGTCATAATTTCCGAATCTGTACAGGTAAATTCGATAGCAACTGGTAGAAGCCAACTTCTCCATGCCGTATCCTCACTTTCACTTTAGAATCTGTTCATTCTTCGCGATCCTTCGTCTTTCTTGTTTTCTCTAGGTGGCATTCGAGCTTTCGAGTCCCTCGCTAACATATTCCCTTTTCCAGGAATTTGGCGGCCTATCGATCATGTTGTTTCAACTTAATCGAGGCTCAGGACCAGTGTTGTGTGACGCGGATTACACGATGTAGACTTCGGTATTATCGACGCGTCGTCAATCACGGTTTTTGGCATCCCTGACATTAACAACACAATTAACGACATTGATGACACAATTAACGACATTAACGATGCTGTTGTCGACACTGTAAGCGACGCGTGGAACAACATTGCTAAGGATCCACAGATTACGTTCTATAAAATAGGCCCAATCGCACACCTTTGGATTCCAGATCGTTCTCTACACAATTTTTTTTTACCATGAAACCTGTGATACAGACAAAGACAACACGAGATTCAGTTTATGGACACGGTCCTTTTCCTTGTATAGAAGCTGCAAAAACCCATAAAAAAAAGCTCTCTCTTTGAGAAAACAACTTCCCGCCAATTTCTTGTGGTCCAAAACTAACCCATAAAGTGCTCGTGCACTCTTAATGAACATCATTTATTCTGTACGCCTCCTTTCAAGAGAGCACACTCCATTTTATCCCAAGGACTTTGATTGATCCGGCTCAATCCTTCGGTTGGCTTTACTTTTCCATTTATTTGAACCTCTTTGTGAGTGGATGTGGGTATTTTCTTATCTCTTAATCCAATCTAACATTTCCCATATCTCTATATCTCTATCTCATTCTATTGTTCTTTGTCTTACAGTTTGACTACGACTTCCTCATTAAGCTAATGTCCATCGAAGGTAATGGTAAAGTGGTTGGCTCCTTGGACGACACTTTAATTTATGCGGATCTTTCTATCAACGTAGAAGATACTCGATTACGATTGAATGATTTCCGGATAGTTAAGTTTCGGTAAGTGTTCAATCCCTCTATCACTCCATCCATTCGTTCCTATCTATCTTGTGTCCTTAAATGACCATATTCAGACCATGTAGGAGAGGATTGAATGAATCATTTTACCTGATTTCACCTAAGGGTGTATGTATACTGTACACACAGCTCTTCTGATGTGTATGCGTGCGTGTGTGATGTTTACCAATAAAATGATCAACAGAACTAAATTAAGAACCATAAAGGATTTAAGCTCTCTTGAATATGGCATAAAGAAGGATCATGGCTTCTTAAGGAGACTGCAACAACTCGTACCGTATGAAGAAACTCTTCCAAGTCAATGCAGGATAATCAAATCGTTAAACAATCTTCATTTAACCAAAAAGGCATTCGATTGACCAGAAACCAACAGTTCTTCATTTGTGTCCAGTGTGTTGTGTGTCCTGTATCTTGTGTTTCTTGGTCCTGTGGCTCTTTGTGTCACCTTAGTGAATGAAGTATTTCCGGTCCTTTGGATAAGTGAATGAGTTTCCTTTTCTCTACTTTGATGCCATCCATCCAATTCACCCATCACCCATCTATTCCAAAACTACATATCTTTTGGTTAAAAGCTATGATCTGTATATCCTGTGCTTGTGTTATATCTTTTCAGAAATATCCAGGTTCAATTGAGTCAAAGGCGATTCATCCAAGAGTTGAGCGGAGTCATTTTAAGTCCAATAACGAATCTGTTCCGAGACAGAATAACAACATCCATCTCGGATGGACTGAAGGGTCAAATGCAAGCGGTAATGGATGATTTCAATGACAAGGACCCACTGGAGTTGAGGACATTCGCAAAACAAATGTTGGCCGGTTTAACGAGCCGAAGGTAGAAAGAGGAAGCAGAACGCTTGGATTTTATCAGATTTGTGCCAAATTTTTATGTGACCAGTGTGGGTCAAAAGAAAATAGAAAGTGTGGGGAAAGGGGAGAGGGAAATAAAGTGATATAGTTTGTCTATTCTATTGTAAAATAGTCCTTAAACGATGACAAATGTGAGACAGGGATTAGCTTAGTCGACAGTCCAATCCCAAATGGACACTCGAATGAAGTAAACGAAAAATAGTTTCCGGACGATATAAATAAAACAAAACAAAAAGTGACGGAGTCGAATAAGGATAATGAGGAAATTTCAAACTGGAAGGAGTCCTCCTTTCATCCGACAGATAATGAAGAAGAAGGACTATGCTGCTGCTGGTTCTCGCTTTGTTAGTTCGATTTAATGTGGTTGAGGCGAGATGAACGTCTGTCTGAGTTTTTGTCGTCGGTCGTGTCGACGCCTGAGGTAGTTACACAATTTGTTTGTTTGCTCACAATGTGGTTGTGGACTTTGTGTGTGTGTGTGGTAAGCGACAGAGAATGTACTCAGGGTGAAAGAAGGAGTATAGAAACTTTTCCCTTATGACAACTCATACTTTGTGGGGTTTTTGCTTGATTTCAGCTTTGTTAGGGTTGTCATTATATCGATTGTGATGATGAAATGAATATGTTTTGAGAAGTATGTAATACGCACAGGGTGTATCAAAATAGGCAGAGATGTATGCTTTAGGAATAATTTAGTACGCAGTATGTTCAATCCATTTTTCTTTTTTACAGGATAACCTCTGTTGATAAGCTCGCGGTTCAATCCCGACTAGACTAAAATTTAAATCAAAAGTGGACCTCAAATTGGTTAAGGTCCCCTTTCACTCATGCACGCCATAAGATTAGATCTGTCTCTTCTGCTTAGTCGCCTTGAGGTGCATTCGAAGACTCATCACAAGCGCTGGATGGGTACATTCCTCACTACGCTGTTGTGTCAGTTTAGACCCTAGATCGTAGTAAGAACGTGCTTTTATCTGATCTTGACAAATTAAGCACTTATGTGTTTTTCGTTTTATTCGGAACTTTTTAAGGTTTTCTGACAATACTGCACCGGTCTTCTAAGCTTGCTACTACAATCGTGAGATATCTCAAGTTCTCTAGTGACACCCGATCGGTGTAAGGTCCAATAGAAAGCCAAACAAATTTTTTGTTTTGCGATGTTTACGATAAGGACTACTGACCGGGCATAGGATCAACCACGAGTTTGATTCAAGTTGCATATTCTTATACGCGAGAGTACCTTAAGACGATGATCACGTTTTTTTTCCCGATTACAAGTTGAGAGGGCCAACACTAGAAACTACCATCATGTTCGTGGATATGTATGCTAGACCACGTAAAGGTTGTGCAATTAGTTCAAGTCATCGGAAATCACACAACTCAACTGAAATTCTTCACAAAATACTTTGCAAAAGTCGCGGAGGGAAGTCTAAGTAACTTCCTTAGAGGCACTGACTAAAGACACAGTGCATAAGGCAGATGCTACTTCATCGAAATATAGATCTGAAAGCCTTCTTAACACATCGCTGACATCCCATCTAATTTTCAATTATACTCACGATAAAAGTATTAAGTTGAGTGTATACTTTTCAATTACAACCCCATGACAGTTTTCGCCTGAACCCTTGTTGCGGTTGCACCTTAATACAGACAAGGTTCACTTGCAATCTACGGAGTTTCTCATGCCATAAAATATTGATTGAAAATACTCCCATGATACGTGGCAATAAAATTCAAACACTCGACGACACCACTGTCAGGATAATGGAACTTCCCCGACAGATAGAAAGTTGATTTTGAATCCAACCTTGATGAATTCTTTTTTAAAAAATAAAATCCCTCACATGGTCTCACATATCCCGTAGTTTGACACACCCTGCTCGATTTCACTCTGACATGGGTTGATAGTAGTTGGCCCGCATCAAAGATTCATGAGGTTTCGTTTCTTATTCTATCATCCTTCGTCTAGGTTTTTTCCTTTTTTTATTCAACTCAGTTCGTCGTCATCGTTGTCAGTGTCGTCATCGTCGTCATAGTCGATGTCCTTACAAAGTTTCCATTCAACAAATTTACCACTAAGGTTTGGTGACAGTTGAATTTTAAATCCACCCTTATCCCAAGGGTGTTAGTGACTGCCACCCCCAATGGTTGCGATGGTCTGGTACAAACACCTTGATTTACACGTAGTGAATAAAAAAAGAAAAAAAAAGTGTATGAGGGTGCTCTTGGCACACCTAAGGGTTGAATGCAATCAAGCGATTTCTGTTTTTTTTTTTTTTGTCCTCGTTTTTTGTTTCATTTCGGTGTCATCTATCATCAGACGGATCTGAGGAGAGGGTTTTTTCTGGTAAAACCACACACGGACTTGTAATTTGAGTTGTAGGTCGGAAGTGGGGATATCCTTTTGAGTCTTTTTTTTCGAATTTCCTTTGACTCCCGCTTTGATTGAAAATATTTCTGAACACTCAGTTTGACAAATTACCTATGTAATGGTAGGTGGGTGCCGGTTTGGAAATATTTCTTTGAAGACAAGGACGACTACGATGATGATGATGATTTATTTGCATTTCTTTGGTTTACACCGCTCCAAGGCTATTACCGAGATAGGGATATAGGGCGACGATATACATACGTAAATGATGGATTCATTTCAAGTTGACAGGAATAGCGAATTGGTTTTGCCAGAAAAAATACAGGATTCTTGCAGGAGGAATCGGATAAGCAAACAAACGGAAGCAGTGTTACTACAACTGAGTTTCATTTGAATGACAAACAGGAAGCGTCAGTTGTGGAGCGTTGCGAATTGAGTAAGAGGACATACACACCATGGAGCAAATGGATGAAAGTACATACATCCAATCCATGCAGGACCACTGTCATCAAATATTTGAATGGATAGCTAAATAGTGCCAACAGGTAAATCGAGGGACAACCAAATCCTTTAAACCTACTGTCGGTGTACAGAATGATCCAAGAGTTGTTAATCGAGAAAATTCAGAGTTTTCACGAAACTCCACAAGAAGAAGTCATCCGGTCCGGACTAAATCGGACGATAGTGCTGCCCTAACTTTCCAGAAAGAGTTTTTGCTTTCTTGTATATCGTTCTATGACTTGCAACAAAAGCAGGTGACTACTGTCATAGTTTCAGGGCCGCAACCTTACAAAAAACTTAAACTGTGTGCTCGTAATGAGACAACGTTTACTTCTTCAGCAATGTCAATTATCCCAACAGCTCCTGGGTGTGATTTTCAAGAATTTTCAACTTTTCCAATGCAACAATCATTGGATTCAAGCTTTCCATTGTTTGATGACGAGAAACTCTTTTTTATGACAAGTGGTGTAGAAGTACCTATGCCATGATACCTGATCCAACAATCACCTCAATTCAAATGCAAAGCCACACCTACCCCAATTCCAAATGTAAACACTGCCGCATCTCTAAATTGAGACACTTTGAACAATACTGACCATCACCTTGAAATTTGCCGCCAGCACAATCACACTCAATTCACATATATACGCACACAGGTGTGTTGACCTGGTCCTAACAAAAAACCACTGAACGGAATACATAAAGTATCCTCAACCACTACCACTACCACCACCATCACCATCCAACGCCAGCAGCTAACAACAATAGCAGCACAATCACTTGCGGGCTAATAAAACAGATATGTTGTACTTACTGTGGATCCTTTTGCTTTTGTTCGCAAAGGGGCAAGGACCTCCCTTCTGGCATTTTCATTTACAAAACAAACACACAAAGATGGAGCACGGGTACGTATGTACGTTCGTACAGAGAGGGAATAAAAAACGCACAACCTGTCAGTATGTCTTGATATTCGATTTACCTGAATGGCCGGAACGGCACTGGAAATTTTATTGACTTAAGCAAGGATCATTGAAGTTGCAATCATTCTCATTCAGTTTGTTCATCCTATTCTTCTTTCTGAGGATTTTTGTTCACTCTCCTGGTAACCCTTTCGAATTGAAATTCTCTCGATGACTGCTGCTGCAATACTCAATGTCCTTTGCTCAATGAATTCATTTATGAACGACACGGTTTCGAAATCTATAGACACCCTGTCGTGTATCGTCTCCAGATGAACTGAATTGTCCTTAAAATTTTCAAATATTCCAATCTTATAAATTTTCTTTAACAAGTTGGTTGTTTGTTTTGACAAACGCCTGATGCTCTGCTGACCAATGCTGTGCAGACAACCTACAGAAAAAAAAAATGTAGCAAAGTGTTCAAAGCAGATGTCCTTAGAAAAAAAAGTGGCTTTCCCTTCGTCAACAAGTATTTTCTTTAAAATTTTGTAAAGAAAATTTTCTTTTTCATAATATATTTGCCCTTAGAGAATTGTAACTGACATCAAGGTTAATCCGTTATGCTGTCAATACGTCAAGATTCAACAAAAATTGGCGCAGCCAGTTGGCTGTTTGTAGTAATTAGCGCAGAAAACAAATTTCATCTTTAAAGTTGTCCTTCCTTCACTTTACAAAATGTGCGGTGTGGACTTAGGTATGTCCTTGACAACGGAAAGCATCATCAGAGTTTACTCTTCATCGGACACGTTGAGCGGAAGCGTGAACTTACTTTAAATATTTTTGGCGGCATTAGCATTTGCGGGATGTGGCGGATCTTGCACATTCACCCGGAGACAGATTGTTCACAAGGATATGCGGAGGTTTTTGAAAGTTTTGGTCGTTTTTGGAACGGTGTGGTGTGTTGAAGGGACAGAAAGTTTTGTCGAAGCGATAATTTGAAATTAAATAAGGATACTTCGGTTGGTGGGAAAGTTTTCCTATGGAATTTGTTACTGAGAAGGACAGTTTATCGAAGGCAAAAGATGGATGAGTTGTGAGAGGGGTTTGAGATGGTTGGTACTGTCTGAATGGATGTTTGTTTAAGGAAATTGCTGTTCAAACTTTGTCATCAACTCATTCCGCTTTAACGACAAAATATACCCGCTTTTCGAAAAGTTTGTTTATACGGGTGTATGTAGGGCACCCAGCGCGATTTTGTATAGTGACGATGGTTTGTGGTACGATGAATCTTCTTTTAGTTGAGTGCCCCCGTTGACCATGAATTGGCCTTCTAACTTTAGCTATGACAAGTAAAGACGACAGAGATTTACGTTGAACATTGTTGCTGCAAACTAATCTTAACAGATCGGAGCCATTAATCAACAGCTTACCATTAAGTGCGACAGATATTTAAAATGAAATAAAGCAAGCTGTGTATGAGATACATATCCTGTTCAGAAACCCTTCCCTTGCTCCTAGTCAATCACTTCCCAGAAATAGACTGCAATCCGATAGAAATAAATTGGGAAATCGATTGATTACCAACGTACAAACCTGCAAGTAGTGATGGAAGGGTCCTACAGTTTTTGAAAAGCGTCGTGACACATGTTGCGAGGCGGTGCCGCCAAACAACGTTTGGTTATTTTTGTTGACTCGAAGCTGTGTCAGTCCGATCAGCATTAACCATTGAGCTACGGCGACTTTCATCTACTTTCGTTGCGACTATTGAACGCTAACAAAAGGAGAAAAGGGAAAACAAAGCTCAAATGAAAATATTAACGCCCACTCAAGAAAAGTTGCGTTTTATTTAAAAAATATACTATGTGCTCCGTTGCATGTGAGGAACATATTGTTTTTCAACTTTTTTATTGGCTGGTGTAACTTCAACTAATTCCCTATAATCAAAAATCCACCTCTCCTTACCTCCCTAACCTTCGGTAGACTACAGCAGATGTTTTAGTCGTCGTTGGTAGGTAACAAGGAGTCATGACTACTCAGACGACATCAAAGTAAACAGTTCTAAGAAACTTTTCAGCAATTGTGATGAAAAAAAACCAAAATGTCAACATTTAGAACAAAATTTCATTGTTGACAGCTACAACTTTGAAGTGCCTTCATAGTTGAAGGATTCGCCATCACAAGACTGACCTGAACTAATTAAATTTCAGACGTTTTCTATCTACAACCATTTTATAAATTCCTAGAATGTTCAATTGAAAGGTATTCAATGACCATGAGACCAGTCCCTCCCCCAACCATCATTGTTGGTTAAAACAATTATAAATGTACCTTCGAAGAACAAAAGCAATGAGTACTTTTCACCATTTCCCTTTGATTGCTTTCGAAAGACCACAATCCAATTCAACTCTAGAATCATTCAATTCTATTGATTTTCCCTATTAGCATCCCCCATCAACCAAGAACCAATTCCCAGGCCATTTCCACCAACCATCCATCTGCCAACCGAGGCAATGGTGAAATTAATTTTCCAATTACTCTCATAAAATTTTCCGTTTTCAAATTCTCGCTTAATTAACCCTCAATAATTCCCGCATTCAACATTAAATCCTTGAAAAACATTTTCCCATTTCAATAAATCTCACAGGAGTACCAACCGGCGGCGGCGTCGTATAGCACAAGAGCAAGTGTCAAAGTTTCAGAATTAATTCACGAGAGGCAATATCGCTTATATCCTGGGACATCATAAGCACACGGCACACGGACCCAACACCCGGCGAAAAGAGACATAGAGCGGAATAATAGAACGAAGGAGTCATAGACAGATATATCACAGGGTCCTACTCGTCACCATCACCATCACTATCAACGTCGTCAACGGTGTCGGTGTCACTGTCGCAGCGTACACAACCCAAGAACAAGCACCGAAAGCAAATCAAACTTAAACAGAAGAGAAATTATCATAATGAGATAAGGTCTTGTCTCTCACTCATATATCATTACTCTAATGGGTTGCGAGGGGGTGTGGGTTAACGAAGAGTATTTGCCCACGATAGGGCGTACCAAGGACGACAGCGACGATTGAGGCAAAAGAGAGAAATCGCTCGCTAGCTTGGCGAACCAATATTGACTTTGAATATGCTCATGATAATGATGATGATGACTAGAATCGTAAGGATTACGATGATGGATGGCGGCCTTCGTAAAGGTATGTGTGTGTGGGTGGTGAGCTAGTGGAGAAAAATGTAAGGAAAGGATGTGGCAATAAAAGTGTTCTGTTCGTCGTCGCTGTCCTCCCATCGAAGCGTCAAATTGAAATTCTTTTCAGCAGTGAGATGGAAAATGGATGTGGACAGGACAAATAAATGTCCTCTTCTTTTCTATTTACCCAAAACGCATCCAGCACTGTAATCCACACACACACACACAAAAGGATAGCAATGGTCCTTATAGTTTTCTCGATTCAGTGTTTACTTTAGTATCTGATTCCATTTGGCTGGTTGCACTGTAGATAACTCAAACTCTTTTCCATTTTATCCTCGAAACTCTAACAACAACAGCAAAGGGGAGGAGAAAGGACCTACATATACTCGTATATCACGTAATTGAATAATATTTTCTTGATAAAAAATCAAACAAGAGAAGAGAAATAGAAATCGTCCTTGTCGCGGGGAAAGTTTCGCTCCAAATGTTAGCCATTTGGGAATTTCAAGAAACTGGTCTTGAAGAATGTTCGCAGAACTCCCTAAGGATGCGATTGCAAAGTGTAATGGACTGCAATTGATTTTAGTGGGGGCAATCATAGAGTGCAGACAAACTAAATGTCCCCTGTGTGTGTGTGTGGCTCTGTGACTTATAATCCGTAACAATCGGTTGTAAAGTTTGTCATCGCGAGTTTGTTGGATAAACAGAAGGGGCCATGGGTTAGGGTTTCCAAAGACAGATACGATAGGAGAGATCTAAACTTAGTTTGTTAGCAAATCAATTGTAAATAAGTTGCAGAAGGGGACGAACCAGTGTTCTTGACTGCTTTGTGGCGACATGAAGTGATAAGAAACAGTCTTAGTTCGGGGGAACGTTATATCGGGGGCAAACCATTTAGGTTGTGATCTTTGTTCATTGTGGTTGGGTTGGATTTCAACAAAGTTGGCAAATAGTTGGGAATTTAATTTGTGTGTATGCGGATGGTTTTTCCTAAATCCAATACAGAAACAGAAGTCAGATGAGTAGGTCACAAATAAAGATTGACAGTGACAGATGAAATAGGATATTTCGCCTATGATCAGTTAGGTTACCTGAAAAAAACGTTTGAAGAATGACTTCAGGAAGAATCAGCCTTCATGGTGTTACTTGACTTACAAATGGTAGAAAATCCAAGACACATCTAGTACTGCAGCCTGCGAGTTGTTATGAATATAAGAAGCCTGCAGAGTACTTTCACGCATGTCCCACAATTATCGTGAGATAACGTAACGAAAAAGATTTTCCTTGCTCAACACTTAGGTCAATGCTAAAGAGAACCTGATACATAGGTACTCACTCACTCACAGAATGGTTCAGATTTTTGAATAATTCGGAACCTTTAGTTAAGCTGAAAACATCACTTTTGTGTCATACAGGCTTGGAGTCATACAGAGTAAGTTTTCAATAGGTTCAACAGCCTGATATTCAATCGGACACTGCCGATCAGACGCCCCTTTTTTGCTCTTCACCTACTTGACAAGGCATCACCTTTAGATTACTTACTTGCTTAAGGCGGCGCTACAGCCCAGAGTGGATTGGGGTCTCAACCAACAAACGTCTCCAGCCAGCTCGATCTTAAGCTAGCTGCCTCCAGTTTTGCACGTCAAGTGGGCTTGCGCCACCTACATAAGTCGCAGTCTTTCTTTACAACGCCGTCCCTCGGGTGTGGATTCGAAGATTTTCCGGGCTAGAGCATTAATGTCCATCCGCTTTAAACGACCTAACCACCTCAATCGTTGAAGTTTCATTCTTCAGGTCGTACAGGTCGCCATTGTATCTCCTCCTACACTCACCGTCTACATACTTAGACGGGACCGAAAATCACCGTAAGAATATTTCTCTCAAAGCAGCCAAGAACACTCTCATCAATTTTTGATGCCCATGCCTCTGCACCATAGAGCAGGACTGGGATAATAAAGGTCTAATAAAGAGTCACTGAAGTTGTTTGGGAGAGGGCTTTGCCTTCTTAACCCAAAGACACAGGGATTGGCAGGTGTTATTCTTCGTTTGATCTCAGTGCTGGTGGTGTTGTCTAAATAAATAGCGGAGCTCCGTCGATCGCAATATGGTCAATCCAGTTGCCGGTTGATTGATGTCGTCTTGTGAAGATTGCGATACAAGAGCCGCGTACAAACAAAGTTCATCCCCGTCACAAAATCGATCATCCTTGATCTGTGATACCATTGCAGGATATGCTCTCCGACTGTAGTTACTACCAAAGATGCAATCTCCTTCTTACTTTGCGTTTTTATACGCACAGCTGGAGTAATCAGGCTCTGAATCTGTTCGTCCAAACAGTTTGCAATTTCCCTGATTCACTTTATGCAATGTCAAGAAAAAATGGATATAAAATCCTTATTTCTCAACAAAAAACTCTCTACATCTTGCGTTCGACTTAATAAAATCATCATCATCCACTCTTTTAATGACTTTCGCTGATTGATCATACAAAGTAAGCTAAGACTGGAAGAAGTAGTAGATACTTTAAGCCCGATCGAGGAATATTTGGGTTTATCCAGCTACTACCCTAAAAAGGGGTATCTTTCTGGTAGCACAATGGTCCAAAATCGAGTCTGATTACTTTGGGATCTGAAAATGTCCTTAAAAAAGGTACCTGCTTGCTACTAATATGTTGTGGTTTAAGTTGATTTGAATCCAAGTTGAGTGATATATGAGTTCTTGCGTCATGTAAATGGAACCGATGATTAATGCACAATAAAGCTCTGAGTCAACAAGTACTACAAGCAATTTTAATAGAACCGTGATTGGAGTGAGTATAGATGGCTTCTTGAACATTCTCTTTGATTATCATTGACAACGAATATATTTTATAGTATTCTCAGCCAATAAGAAAGTCATTCACCAAAGTCTTGTGTTTCTACCTCCTCAACTGACAGTCCATGTCAATTAAAAAAATAAAAATAAAAAATATCGTCCATCCTAGGCCTTATGTATAAAAGAAGCAAACTCTCCATGATTCGCCGGCAATATTTCAACCGAACATAATGATTATTAACAGCATCTGTGTCGACACAAAGTTGTATATCATCATTGCCAAAACCATCCACTTTCCACTCCCAAATGACAGATCAAACGAACGTCAATTAAAATTAACTATCTCCTTGTCACGTGCGGCTTTATCTTTAACATTTTTTGTTTTTAATTAGCTTCATTGGATTGCCATTTGAATAGAAGTAATTAAAACAATTATCGTAAATTAGTCGTTTGCCAGCAAAGATCGTGCAAGGATCCTAGCAACAGCTTGGCATAAAACTGACTAACATCCTTTACATCAGCCAACTATTTCTTCTAACTGTTTTGGAATCCTTGAATCTGTCCATTTGCCAACCACACAAACAAGTTGCTGTGCAAAACTTTTCCTTGCAAAAAAAAAAAAACAAAAAACCAGTGAACTTTGCCCCAAAAGCATACACATTTGTTAACAACAAAACTACGAAAGTGAAACAATAAAATTTTTGTCTGCCAATTAAGTTCCTGATGGTGGACTCTCTGTTGACCTACTTTAGAGAATTTCTTGCAACTTGTCCCGTAGGCATTGAGAAAAAACAAAACGAAACATTCCTCCAACTTCAATGAACTTGACATCTGATACAACGGCACCGTAGGCACTTTACAAATGTTAACTCTTTTTGATGTCGGCACACCCTCTTGGCGAAAAGGGCTAAATTGCATCTCTTCACTCATAAAAAAAAAGTGTTGTTATCCCTTTAAATTTCTATTGAGCCCTATTCACACGGAGGCCATCCTTCAATTGTGCAGATAAGCAAAACAGCGATTCATAAAGGGTTCTATGAACACAAACACACACCATTTGGCAAATATTCGGGTGAACAAATAAACTTCAATCAAAACAAACAACATTAACTCGCTTGTTCTCACCAACATTGAGTTCGTATCCCATATCCTGACACAGGACGCTCAAATTCGACATCTCAGCAGCAAAAATTCTGCAAATCGAGATAATTTCGTAGAGAACTTATTCTCCATGTTGTCGTTGTCATCGTCGGTATGTTAATTGACACCCGAATGATATTATTTCCGAACCTATGTCTTGTAAGGACATGCGCTTTGTTGGATACCATCCACAGTCCACAAGGTAATGCGATGTTTTTGTTACTTCTCCAGGGGAAAAGGTCATTCGAGGTTTTCTATGATTTTTTATTTTTTTTTTTTTCTACTGAGCACTTGGTTAGGTTACTGACATTAGGGAGATGTGTCAAAAATGATTTGTTTGGGTTAGATGAAAATGCGGGACTTGTCTGCCAAACTGGATTCATCTCTGAAGGGTATGTACTCGTACATATGTATGTGTATTCAAGTCAGAAATTCTTGTGAAAATTTGTTTGATAAATGAGTGACGCAGACGTGGTTCTAAATTTTCGTGATGTTTTACAAAAATTAAATCAAGCTTCCAGTGATGAAGGGAGTTCCCTTTCCCAAGTGACAACAGTTCATAGGATATCTTTTACACAAGGTGTGGATTGTTATATCAGTATCATCAGGCAGGCGAAAGAACCCCCTTATGGATACACACAAGTTAAGCACACAGTACAGAAGCTTAGTACAACTTTTGAGAGGGTTTTGACCGATCTTATCGATGACCGATTTCCTTTTTTTGTGTTTTCCTTTATTTCTTTTTTTATAATTGACTAGCGCTAAAGGGGTTATGAATACCTTTATGATGATATTCACACAGCGCTTGTGTTGGTGTAGTGATTTTTGAAACTCAAGTGGTATTTAAGTTTCAGGCTTTTTGCTCCGAGGGTGGTGTCCAGAATGACTGGGAAGAATTATTGATTTTGTTGCCATTGCTTATAATTCACAGTTTTTTTTTCAAACATCCTGATGCCATTAGTACGACCAACAATTTCAAGTCATATGACCACCCTACTGCCTATGCAGTAGAGTTGACGTCGGCTGTTTTTCGCAGTTGATCGTCTTTTTTTTTACATCAGAATTTGAACCTGGAACCTTCAGCGTGACAAGCGATGATACTACCACTACACCAAGGCCCCCCTTATACAGATACCAATGAGCTGTGTAGCAGTGAATCCACTCTGGCACTGTGACTTTTCAATCTCTTGTATCAATATCTATCACCTTTCTTTAACAACCCAGGCGGTGACATTCAAGAGTCCAATCTTCTTCGGCCCTTCATTGAAATCATTCACCGACTTCGAACGGTCGATTCAGAAGCTTTTTCATGACAAATTATACTCTTGCAGGGTTTCCGACAAAAAGTTTGATCATTTTTGCTGACTCGTTGATTTAGCAGTCCAACGCATCAATCCTTGCAGGTTTGTCATTGTCTGTCGAAAGGTGGTACCGTGACAAAAAGTTTGATCATTTTTGCTGACTCGCTGACTTAGCAGTCCAACGCACTAATCCCTTTGTCACGGCGACCTCACGGTTGAATAGATTAAGAAAATTACCGGCTTCGGTTCGGTATGAATGACAACAGCGAACAGTTCGTAGATTTCTACAATGCCGATTCATTTGAGACACCCAGCTTATAGAACAATTTAATGCCAAATCCCTACTATGCACTATGGACTAGGACCAGAGGAGAAGCAGTCTTTTAGAAGCCTTCTACAAAGTAACCCCAATTTTCAAAGGCTTTCTAGCTTATCGCTAATGTTTATTTGTACGCCCCCGTCAAAATAGAAATTTAATAACACATTAGTGCCTTTTTAATGAAATTCCAACAGAAGGATATTTTTTTTCAGGCTATACCCCATCATAAATAGTAAAAGGAGTGTTAGAAAGTAAAATAAAAGAAATAGATAAAAACGAATGTGAATTACGCCAACAATCTACTTAACCATAAAAATCCATATGGTGCCCCCCATTCTGCTCGTGAATTCATTTCCGTTTATGGCCTATAAACTCATTTTGGAAACCACATTAAAATAATACCGTTGGGATTAAGTTAAATGAAAATAGCTTAGTGTATGGTACGTGGTAATGCCTATTGTACATATCACTTTCCTAAATTCCTAGGATTTTCGTATTTTTATATTTTGGGTTGATTCCTTTCACATTGAACTCGTACTGTTTCGAGGACGAATTTATTTATATTTTTTTTTTAGTTTTGCATATGTCTATTGGGAGTTTAAAAAAATATAAAAGAAATCAATTTCAGTTTGGAAATGAAAGGGTTATAATAATATATGTTTTCCAGAACGCCGAAGAAGGTTTGTGGTAAATTTTAACGTCAATCAGTGGTGGTTTATGGAATGCAACTTCAGCCAGAAGATTTGTAAGGTCAAGTCGGAAGGAGCAAGGAGGTGTCTTAACTTTCCTCTATTGAAATCTGGCAGCAAATGAGCTAGTGGAAAAAGAGAGATGTAAAGTAATTGCAGATTTTCAGAAGTTTCAGTTCAGATCTTCTTTACTAGGAAATATAAAGATAAGAAAAAGTCCAAAGGTCAGCTTCTTTGTGCATAAGTGTAGCATGTAAAACAACGCCCTCCACAAGCGCTGGGTATTATGTTTCTCCTTCATCCCTTGACTGCTTTTTTTCTTTAGCATGTATACAGTATTACATGCTAGCAAAGACTAGCCTGTGTGTGTACAACAGGGGCGATGAGAACAGCTCCAACCGCAGCATTTGAAACATTACTAAATCTCCCACCTTCTCATAAAAAAAGAAGCAATAGTGAACGCCTATATGCTCAGCACAAAAGATGAATGTAATTCCAGACTCATTCATTTAGTCATTACTCAAACAATAACAAAAGAAAACTACTCGGAATAACAATATCGGACAGATGTCTACCTAGATTCAACTTCAGCAAAAACTTCAAGGTTACATTTCCAGAACGTAACAACTGGGAACAGAATAAAAACCAACATTTGCAAACGACTCTCATGTATGGTACACAGTTGGATCAACAACAGATGAAGGAGTTGGAGCTGGAGTTAACAATCTGTACACCAAAATATCTCTTTACAGTAGTGTGGAGGCTAATAATTCAGTATTCCAGGCGGAGACTCACGCAATAGAACTATGCATCAGCGAAAATATAAACAGAGCAATGCCAAATAAGAACATTTACATTCTATCTGACAACTAAGCTGCCCTCCAAAGTTGTTTGGGATTGCCTGCAATAACTCATAGCGGATATGAAGGTAATGAAAAGGCAGATGAACTAAACAGAAAAGGTTCTGCATCAACCTTTATGATGCCAAGACCATTCTGCTACCTCCCAACAAGTACAGCTAATGGCTGTATAAACAATTGGTTAAAAGACAAAGCAGAAAACTACTGGACAGAAACGGAAGGTTACAGACAAGCCAAAGCTTTTAATCTGTGGCAGCACTGATCGCCACCTACTGACAGATGTGCTAGGTCAGCACCGTTGACAACTCCGCCGACAGACGTCAACAGTGACAGATATCTTTTGCAGCATTTTCGTCTTTTAGTCTTTTTTACGTCGCTACAATTACTTTAATATAATTTTATTTGTAACATTGAATACAGAATATAAGGTTTTATATTGTAAGCGGAGTGCATTTTGATAGAATTGTCAAATTGGTGACCCCGACGTGAATGCAGGTTTGAGTCGGTCCAGCGAGATGTTTTTCGATCGTCCTTTGATGCTGAGCTTGTACAACTTGTCATCTTTCTTCAAAATCTTGAATGGTGGTCCGTCGTAGGGGGCTTTCAATGGCTTTTTAACTTTATCGCATTGCACCACTGCATGGCTGCTGTCTTGTAGTTTTGGGTGAACGAAAATCCATGACATGTCTTTGTGTGTGACTGGGTGGTTGGCATCCCCTGTAATCCGGCTTCTCGGAAGTAGAATGGTCTGAGGATGGGAGTTCTGTGCTGTGGGTGAGTTCATGTCGACGGAACGATCGCACTAAGCTTGCCATCAATATGGGTGCCATTGAGGATTCTGAAGTATTCAGGTTGATCAAGGAGGGATGAACCGGGCCAGGGGCGAAAGCCAGCTGCCACAATACCAACCTCTTCCCAAAAAAGAACGAAACAACTTCTACAACTTACAAGAAGTCAGATTCGAATCGTCACAGGCTTTCTAACCGGACACTGCCGGGTTAAAAAACATCTCATGACTATGGGAATGGCACAAGATAACATGTGTAGGATGTGCAACGAGGACGAAGAATCAGCAGAACACATACTATGTCACTGTAACTGCCTCATAAGAATACGTCATCGTTTTCTAGGTAAATACTACCTCGTCTCGGAAAATATAACAACCAGCTCACCCAAAGACATCGCCGGCTTCAACGCACACCCCGGCATCATGGAGAAGCTCTAATGAAGAGGATATCACAATAGGCCCACTTGCGGCCGCAGTGATAATAAAACCGTGATCTGTCTATGATCTGTTTCAGTGTATGGATGTATCTCAAAGTGCAACTTGTACATAAAAGGAAAATTCGGTTAAATATGCCTTCACTTCACCCTCTTTTGGTACTTTTTTCTGTCAAAGCTGTAAACTTTTAGTCTTTTCACGATTCATTTTTAGACCCGCCAGAGCAGACTTTATCGCTCAGTTAAATTTTGTGGCCACTGGGCGTTGATTCAAAGGATTTATCTGATTTGTTTTTTAATTATGTCATGATGGCTCACCCACTCAGAAATTCAACTTATCAAAGTAAAGCTCCCAGTTGGCAGCCAAGTCGACGGTTAATGTATTTTCAGACGAACCTGCTTTAACACCTGAGCCACACGGCCATTACAACGAGTCTTTGTTACACAATCCCTTTTTACACAACCGTCACATCAATGGACTGTGGCCCTGAAATCGCGTTTAACCCACTCTTACTCTTACCACCTCCTCTGGTGTTGATTGAAAATAAGCAAAAAAAACTTTTCAGACAGAAAAGGGGAGTAAAAGCAAAACCCCTCCTCCCAAGTTCAAATGGCCTTGCTAAGCTCTCCATTATTGGCAATTGCTGTGGCATGCCTTACAGTCTAACACCAACAAAACTTTAATGCGATTCTCATCCAGAAAAACATCTGTTGACCGCATTATGTTATTCATGACACTTCTCTTCCCCTTCGTTGTGTTTTTCTTCGGTGAAAATTGTCACCAAACACACAACAAGTGTTTAGGTGTAAACATCCTTGAAATGGACATCACACCTAATGTCGTGTCTGCGTAGTGCCATATGCTACTTTCACCCAGCATCGTCCTCATTATCACAATATCTTTTCGGACAAATCGTGTTCATTAATTTTGAAGCAATTACAACAAACGATGTTCGAAACTACAAACAACGTTCCACGTCCCTTCGCTCTTGCAATCACCATCGCATGAATCATGCAACAGATTTCAAACGCCCGAAACCAATTATCCTCCATAGGCCAGCATGGCTCCTCAACCACCGCCCATCATCATCATCATCATCTCATCATCGTCGTCGTACTCCTCGTCGTTTCAACCGTAGTCATGTCATCAAAGGATGTTCAACTGCCAATGTGAAACTTTAAACAGTCGTCCGTCCTTTCTTCTAACTCATGATGGTGCACAGCACAGCACTGGCTTTCGAGAGTGAAAGGGGAGGATGTAAAGATCCTTGAAACTTCGACATACCATCAAGCAAATAGCGATAAAAGCCAAATTTTATTAGCCATCCTTTGGCGTTTGTCCGTAACTCGTCGCTGACTGTTGTGTGTGTTTGTATGTTTGTTCGTGTATGCGTATAAGAAATTAAGCTAAATATGTTTTCATAATGAAATTTTCATCCTTGGATACCGTTATAGAGCAGTTAGTATAGAAGGCAGGACTCGAACAAAGCGCTTTCAAACAATATTTTCGTTTAAAAACCATTCGAGCAATAATAAAGTTTTGCTTCGAGAGTTTAACTCACTCAGTTTTTCACTTGCCATTCGGAGTTCCCCCGCCTGTTATCTTTTAGCCCCCCTCCCACCCGTGCAACAATCCGAAACAATGCAGGCATTTTAACACTTAATTAAGTTTCAAGCAAGGTACGCGAAAGTTTTCCTCGCGAAAATAAATTCGCTCGGAAGGATTTAGTTTTTATTTTATTTTTTTCGTTTCGCTTTGTTTTTTCCCGTTCAAGTCGCACTTTCCCTTGCAAGGATCGGGTGTGTTATTGTTCACCCTTTTCAGGTAAAAGCTAGTGAACTGTGGAACAGGATAATGTAGCGTGTCACGTGGGTCGGGTTTAGGTACATTTGGAGTTAGCCTTTGTGGCAGGAACGGGACGGGGTCATCATAAATTCAGCAATTCAGCCTGCAACCACCATTTAGATTTGGGGGTTCGAGGTGAACGTTATTAGTTCCTTTTGTGGTAAATTGTTTCCTGGAGTTGCAAATTCAAATGAAATGTTTATTTAAGCAGCACAGCGGCAAACAAGAGCCTGCAAGCAATGTCTAAAGCACTTTAATGGCGAGTGAAATTTGAGTACAGGACTCGTATTTACCTTGTAAAAGCACAGGGAAACTTTTTTTTTTTTGTGAAACTATCTGTTGTATGCGCTATGTTTTGCTGTGTGGCACTTCTTGTTTCCCACCACCACCGGTTTGAGGTTATATTTATAGATTCCCGAATAGTGGCGTATAAAAATTATAATTCAGTGTGTGGCTGTTAAAGTTTAGCAATAAAAAAAATTTCGCAGGAAGAATTGTTAAAACTGCAACCGCATTGCTGTATTGTTCGTAGCAATTAATTCCAAAAACATGTGGCACGTGCCCTTCTCAGTGGATTATGGATGTTGTGGGGTTGATAGGGTAAGAAGAGCGTCTACGTCCAGTCAACAAAGAAGGAATTCCTCCTCCAAGAATGAAAGGCTGGCTCTGATGTCCTATCAGTAGAGCTTTTCAAATACGGAAGTGATGTTTTGGTAGGGTGTATGGATGGACGGAAGTATGCTCGATGACAGGAATTTTAGCTCCATATGCCCGATTTATAAGGAACTATCGAGGTATATCCATGCTAAATGCCGCATAAAGATCCTATCGAATGTTTTGTGTGAACGTCTGAAGGTCTTCTAAAATACATTCGAGCTGGCAGATCGACGATAAACCAAATCTTCAACCTAAAGCGATTGCCCAGGATCGAAGACGATGAAAGGCTGCAGTGATTCGGGTAGAGAGAGACCCTTCACTCGTCATAAGTCTTTTAAATAAGTAAGTAGCATAGCAAGGTCTATGGTTATTGTTGCTTCCATGTACATATGCATTGTTGTGGGGGCTGTAGCGAGGCCGTTCGTTCACTGCATGTTTTGTGGAGGGACTTGAGCAGCTGGTCCGCAGTTTTGGGATGTTTCTTGCTTAGAACTCTCTGCGGAATTATAAGATAGAATTTGACTTTCACAGGGGTGGTCCAGATCCAGACGAATATAATCTGTCTTGTCGAAGTCATACACAATTTTTTTGAACATTTTTCCAGATAGACGCTGTGTGGGGCTGGGTTTCTGTCCCGCTGCATTGGGGGATCGGCCGCCTTCGCCAACGCGTCTATCGCACACCTCAGAAAAGCAACTCGAGGTGACGCTTTCGGAGTTGAATCTCCTGAGGCGTCACCGTGAGTTGTGCGATATTGTGCTGAATCTAGGCGGGCGAAAAATCTTTGCCAACCGAATGAACCTGTTGGAATGTGTGTGACAAACCGAAGTTACCATACACGACATTGATGGGAATGCCATGGAACTGTTAATTGATTTTTGCTATACGGCACACATTATTGTAGAGGAGTCCAATGTGCAAACACTGCTTCAGGCAACATGTCTCTTGCAGTTGGTTGATATACAAGATATTTGCTGTGAATTTCTGAAGCGGCAATTGGATCCCACCAAATGCCTGGGTAGTCGGGCATTTGCTGACACACATTCATGCCGTGAACTGCTGCGTATCGCTTCCAGAAAATAATGAAGAGTGAAGAGTGTCTGTGGTTGCCCGTTGGTCAGTTGGTCGACATCATTTGCAGTCGTAAGTTGATGTGCGGTCCGAAGAGCAAGTTTTCAACGCTGTAATGTCTTGTTTGAAGTACAATGCAGCTGACAGGAGGCAGCATTTAGCTCAGTTGATATATTCCAATCGTTTTTTTGTTTCGTTTTATTAATTAAGTTCATTCTCAGGTCCTCCAACATGTCCGTTTGCCACTGTTAAATCCGAAGTTCCTGGTTGGTACTGTAGGCTCTGATCTGCTTGTACGATTTGATGAAGCCTATCGGGGCCAAAAACAATCTAATTCTTCCACAAGAACGTCCATTGATGCAGGGTCCACGCACTACTCGTCCACGAAAGCCGACCCGTCGCGGTGAAGTGCTCTTCGCTGTGGTGGTCGGGACGTTTCGTAGAACGTTTTCATCTACAGATAAATGACTGAAGATGGTGTTGGAGTTGCAGTTCTTCTTGATTTGCTCTTCGCTGCTGGCGACCAGCATGGACAGAGCTATTTGAACAGGTTCGAACGGTATGATCCACAGACAAATCAGTGGTCTTGCAATGTGGCACCAACGACATCATGCCGTATCAGTGTTGGAATTGCGGTCCTCAATGGATTTCTGTATGCTGTCGGTGGACAAGATGGTGTGTAATGTTTAAACCAAGTGGAGAGAAATGATCCCAAAGAAAATAAGTGGTCTAAGGTGGGCACACAATGCAAAGTCATTCTGATTTTCATAATTAGCAATTTTGCGTTTAAGGTTGCTGCAGGAATGTATGAAGTTTCTGGAAACCTTTCAGTACAAGACAAGATGTAGGTGTTTGTATTGAAAGTACTCGGTAACAATTGTATGTGCTCACATTGTGAAAGCGATCGCAAGATCAATTCGTAATACTTGCATCACTTTTCATATGCGATCTCCAAAAACACGCTAAGATTTTTGAGGGTGGACACTGCAATTTTAGGAGTAAGTCGACACTGTTTGAGTATCTACATTTGCAAATCAACCTGAAAGAAAGAGAAAGACAAAGATACTTCCCACAAATTCACCTAGAGTAGCATTTGGTGGAAAACTTTTTATGATTTATATTCATTATCACGCGGGTAAAACGTTATTATTTTCCATTTGGGGCCAGTTCCATGAATAGAATCTCACATCAATGCAAATGCATTTCAAAAGTAGCAACAATGAGTGGTGGAAAAAAAAAGTTGCCAATTCAACAATTCTCTTTGAAATCGCAGTACACACACATAAATTTGCCGTACTTAGACTCTATTCACTAAATTTTCACTAAACAGCTTATAAGAGCGGCTTTATAAGCCCGGGTGCGAGTGGAGTAAACGTTTCATTAAAAAGTTTCATCAAATCGTTGAACTTTTCCAGCACTGGATGGATGGATATAAATAAGCACTAACTTTGGTGGAAAATTGCCTTTATTATGTGTGTGAGTCTGGGCTTGGTTTCAGGATGTGGTGTGTGCAGAGTGCTACTTTTTGTTAACAAACCACGGTAGCTTCCAGAGTGTATATTGTACTTCCGGATTATACTTAATGGAAGCAAGGGGCAGTGATATATATAATTAGCGGGCAAAGAAAGTGAACAAGGCTGTTGGTGAAACTTTTTTGACAAAGAAAAATCTTCTTTTTTTTTTGCTAACTCTAAGGACCGAGGGGAAAATTAGTTTTGATGACTTTTTCCCAGAAATTAACTATAAGTGGCCATTTTCGGTGAAGGAATGCTCTTTAATTTTTTGGGCACAAAGTTTAGGAAAAAGTTACGAAATAGATAGCCAGAGTGAGTATGGTTGTGGCGATGAATTTTCGAGGTCAATGTCGCACAGATAAACTATTCTAACAGTATCAGCACAAATATTTATGATCTTTGAAGTTATGATTATCTCAACATATGACCACGAAGTATTGATAATCCACAATGACTCAATGGGAACTGAGACAAATTTTCTCATGGCCAATCTATAAGTTTTTATTGATTTGTATCCGAAGTTTCCTTTCTTTTGGTGTTTGTGTTTTTTTATCTCAAACAATTGCTACACAATGGATTGGTGTCATTTGGCTGTTTGTTTTCTATAAATATGATTGGGGACCATTTTGGTATTAGGTCAATTTCAACTTTTTGTTAAAGTTGACTAAAGTTGTTGTTTAGTGAACAAAAATGACATTAGTTTCCGTCAAAAAAAGGAGTCATTGAGGATGACCATATACATATTTACGTATGCTGTATCGAGTGATTTGCCCGATCAAAGGACTGCAGTCTTTCTTTCCCAAATTCAGAAGGACTTTGACAGTGTATTATATTTATCAGTACTTTCATGAAACACATTTTGCAAGTCAATATGCTAGAGACCACATAAGGGTCGAAAGAGTACAGAGGTCCTTTGAACTTGAAAGAGTAGTTGCATACCATGTGCCTGAAACTTAAGTAAGACATAGCCTGTTTAATTTGAAAATCCTATTCTAATGTTTTTAACAATTTCAGTTCAATTCTCCAGTCTGGTAACAGCTTTTGTTTTGGAAGATTGTTGCCATTGTACGAGAGTATTTAACCTCATTATCCAAATGCCAACCAATTCCAGTTCTGTTTGAGCTAGACTCAATTTTTCTGGAGTCGACTTTTTTTTTTCATTGAACAATTGAAGCCAGTAGAAGGCAAAGCGTTAAGAGTGCCACTAGGAATACTGCGCATGATAACCACTTATTCCAGAGCATACCTTCCTTTAAGTAACCAGCCCAAATAATCCAAGAGCGCGAAAAGACTTCAGTTAAGTTGTGTGTTTTCCAAATCAGCTTGGATAAACACATGCTCAGGATTCATCAGCCTGTTGGAGAAAATCTGGCTAAACCCTATTGGCATAAAAACATCCTTGCACCCGATAAACTACACCAAACCTTAGCTTTATTAAAGAAGGGAAGCACAAAGTGATAAAAGAATAGATCAGTGCGGCTTATCCAGCGTCTTCCGGGTGGAGCTGTTGGCAATCTCAAAGGGGCGCCAGACCATTACATCCAATATAACTCTCAAACAAATACTAAACATAGCTACATGTGATAGTCAACCCATACATTCGGTGACTTCATCCTCATATAACAGTGAAAGGAGGAAGAAAGACAAATATGTACCCTTCACCGATCCATATTGGAAGAAGTTAACATTCCACTGGGGTTGGAACAGCTTACGATACTGTGGGTAGTCATAGCCCCTTTAACGCGCGCTAATTATAAAAAAAAAATCAAGATGTGTCCCTTTTTACAATCTAGCCAAAACTGTAGAGCTCCGAAACAGAATTTGTGTAGACATAAAATAGGGCTGTGGGCATAAGTCCGGGCCACTGGACAGTAGGGACTCTTGCAACCAAACTCGTTATACCCTTCAAAACGCATTGCAAATAAACCTTAAATGCAAATGATTGGTGCGGCAGCCCGTAGAAAGCTAGGACATAGCTTCTAGCTTCTAGGAAGGAACCTATAGTTTTCATTGTCGACTTCGAATGTCAGATTAAGAAGCTTTTCACGACAGATTATACTCTCGGAGGTTTGTCATTGTCAGGGCAGCACCCCGAAAAAGGTTTTGGTTATTTCTAACCGGGTTAGCTTGCTTAGCAGTCCAACACACTCACCACTAAATCATGGCGACCATACAAAGTTGTATTGATGCAAACGAACAGAACACCATATTGCCGATGTCCCGCACTAGTCAGAGTCAGAATTTGCACAGTAGGCAAGCTACTGTGTCTTCAACGACCTAGAAGAAATTTCAAGGAATTCGTATTAAAAATCTGGAGCACCCTTTACAACATTATACGCCCTCCAATAGCCAGGGAGTGTGTATAATTTTGTGGTTTACAAAACGGCGCTGTTGTGCTAATTGGGTTTCTGGCCTTGAAGAAGCACCTCTATATACTTACCTTTTGCCTCTTCTCTTCATTCTGATACGTATTGCTGAATACATTTGTCAAAGAATGAAAGAAAAGTCTTTAAAAACACACCCACAATTGCTGTAAACATATTTATCGTTCCCATTTTGTAATAAAAAAGAACCCTTTTACATATTTTCACTGAAAAGAGAATCGAAAATTCCCCAAAAAAAGACTTAGTGTTGGTCGACGGATGTAGAGTACTATCATTTGGGACTTGTTTCTAAATATATATCCTTTTCTCATTAGAAATCCCACACCGTTTAAAATTTCACAAACAGCAACCTAAATAAATATTCCAAAAACATACAAATACATCTCATAATTTGTCATCAAAATTTAACAAAAACACCCTTGGGCAGCTTGTAAAAGGAATCAAAAAAAAAGATAAACATAATTTTGTTCAAACACGTGGAGTATGCCCCGAAATGATATTTGAAAATCATCACGGGTACACTCATCGAGATGGGTTTGTTTTGGAAAATTTGCGACCGCCTAAAGCTCAAAACACAAGTTTCAACATGACTAAATAAAACAAAGTGATTTTTGACTGAAGATGCGACATTACCTACCCCAAGAATATGAGAACAATTTTTGTCACAAAACAAAGGCTTCCTTGGAGATTTCAATGTGAAAGGATTTCAGTTTTTTTTTTTTTTTTGCTTTAAGTCGTGGAATACGATTAATTGCTTTTGTTTGAACATGATTACCTTAAAAAAAAACCCCCAAGCAATTTTCAAATTCAGAAACTTCACTTAACGAAAAAAGTGTGCACACGAATTTTATCCTTTTAGTGCTTTAAGTTTCGAATTCCTAAAAGACTGACACGTATAAAAAGAAAAGTTTCTTTTTTCGGTAACAGGTCATTTGATATTTTGATAGTGCACGAGTAGATACGTCGGACTTATGTAATTTTTCAAATCCTTTCCAAGGATTTGCGGAAAAGTAACATTTATTGAATCGAGAAAGAGGTAGTTTGAGAAATAAAACTTATTGCATAGTGAAAGGAGAAAAGGAAAGTTTTTAGGTAAAATAACATTTAACAACTGCACCCGAAGAGTAAGTAAGTTCTTATGGACCTCATGTGCAGTAAGTCAAACATAAAAATTTAAAAAATCACGGACATGAAAAAGATCAAATAACTTAAAGCTTCTATTTGACGAAAACGCTGACAAATCGTCAGCTTATAACATATCTCGATGTATAAAAACTTCTCAATGACCGGCAATATGATTTTTGTAGCATCATGTCCACTAGTGATATGATGACATATCTCGCCGAGTATCTCTCCAACCCTTTGCTGTAAGATTGTTGCGCTTGATTTTTGAAAAGCTTTGACAAAAACGGTGTTTCTGGCTTTCAATTTTAGTTGTTTTGGACTGTCTCAAGTCCACAAGGCTCCAGATTTGCAAAATCACATTTGTCTTCTTTTTTTCTTTTTGTGACTGCCTAGGTTCGCGCTCCTCATCCTTTCAGAGATTTTATTTACAATCAATCAGAGCCTCATTAAAGAGCCATCAAGTTGTGGAAACTTGGAACCCAGTCTGACAGGGCATGGATAGATCGTACTCAAATTTGTGGACAGTACTGTATGCACAGACTACATGTTGCTTTACTTAGACTTCGATAGACCATTCTCAATCTGCCTTCCCAGCAGGGATGAATGGCAGGCTAATCAGATATTAAATAACAGCACAAACACTTCCGTCTAGAAGGATGGATCCAAAATGGACACAGGAGTGGGTGCTGGAATCTTTTCCGAGACTTTCGGATCGATCTGACTCTCAGACGACAGTAGTATCTTCCAAGCGGAGGTCCTGGCAGTAACAACGGCTGCCCAACAGGTTGTAACGAAGGCACTACCACAAGATGATATTACCTTTTTCATCGACAGCCAGGCGCCAATACGAGAAAGAGCGATTTTTAGCTCTACCACAGAAGTAAAGTTGAAGCTTGTAAGTCACTGTCGCGAAGAGCTACGGGTTCTTGGCAGACAGCAAAATGTAAGACTCTGCTGGGTTCCCGGCCACATAGGGGTGCCTGGAAACGATGCCAGCTGATGAGCTGGCAAGGAAATTCCCATTAGACCCCGATTAAGCCGATACCACCGCTAAAATCCCACCCTCCAACCTCAAACAGGAGGTTGGAAGACAAATTCAATAGACTGCCAATAGGTATCTTCACCGGGGATGAAATGCTGAACTACCACGCAAGAAGACTGGGATTGAACAAGAATGACCTATGCAGGGGATGCGGTGATGAAGAAGTAGATGAGGACACTCCACACTTTCTCGGCCACTGTCCAGCACTCTGCCAAATGATCTTAGGTTAGATTAGGTTAGTAGGCTGATGAGAATGGTTACACTTTGGTAGATGTGGACCCATTGTGATACCCATGATTTGTTTCCTACCGTGGTATTGTCTTGTTTCTAGCCACCCGGATGCCCTGGTGAATTTGAGCAACTTTGACGGTGATTCATCTGATAGCTCGTCGATATGGCCGAAGAAGAATTTGCCTAGAGTTTTGTTTCTGAGTTGACAGAGACTTGAGCAGTAACGGAGGAAATGGACCGTGTTTCCATAAGCCTCTTGATCCTAGGAACACCCTTTTTTCAGAATCTAGAAGATGTGTCCGTCAAGTCTGTGTTTGACATACGCAGATTCATCTGCGCTTCGGCCTGGCTTGATAGAGCTTAGGCTTATGGTTCCTAGTAAGGGGGCTGCAACCTCTAAGGCATCGCAATGGGTCTACATAGACCTAAGTTTGACGAGGACTTAAGTACCGATAATGTTTTATCATGAGAACCGTAGGTACTTGTCGAACTTGTCTGCAATCTAAAAGGGACAATATAGGTTTCGGGGAGTCGGAAAAACTATTCTTTTCAATGCATGTAGATAAATCATGTGGCGTATAGGGGTTAACAAATATTTGTTGCGGTTGGGTTCGCAGCCTTCAATCTCGGCGACGTCTCTTCATATGGTTATGCACGTAGGGTTGCAGGTCGTTAGCTTGACTTAGAGTTTCGAGACCGTCCGTCTGGCTCTGATCTTCAGCCAAAGCTTCATTATCCTTTCAGAATAAATGACGAAACAAAGGCACTGACATTGAAGAGTTTCGAAACACCCACTAAGTTGCCGTTCCAGAAAAGTAATTGATTAAAAATAACAAAACGGTCAAAATCATAACTTGGAAAGAGAAACGGAGCGTTGGAGAGGGCTGGAGAATTCAAAACTGTTACAGAACTCAGAATTTAGTGGCTCTTTGCCACACAACCTAATTAAGAATATGCCAACTCATTTTACGTACAAAATCACAAAACACTCTGTTGCCTGTAAATTATGACTCCTAATACGCTTGATAGGATTCGATTTCTATGGCACTTTGCATAGTTAATGTCGATGCTCGCTCACTAAATAAGTTCAGAAGAGTGAGCAAAGTATAAAATACAAATTCGTATTTATATTAGCATATTGCGCTGATAGCGGCACCACATGTTCACCTTTTCACCATTCGCTGAGTCCTTCAACATTTTATCCAGGAGAACGCATATTTATATTTTTTTTTCATATAACACAACTTAATAAGATTTCCATTCAATTTACTTTCGCACGCTAGGCACACCACGCGTTGCCTCCTTTGCAAAAGGATTCCAAATCAATTCTTAAATATGTAATAAAAAAAATTTAATAAAAAAAAAAAACTAAAAAGGATACGGGCTACGTTACGTCTGTGCCACGCGTCATCACCTCTGAGAAATATATATTCAACCGCCGACCACAATCAATGTAACATACCACCAACCACCTCCTGGCCTGACTTTGACCCAAAAAAAAAAGTCACACACCGGCAAAAGGGGTGAAAGTTATGACCGATAATCTTTGAGTTAGAAAAAAAAAAAATTAAATAAGTTTAACACGGCAATGCCATGGACCATGGACCCTATTTTTCCTTCTGATTCTCCGCCATCGGCTACAATTTGTGTTCCTGTCGGTTTCGATATTGCACGGTTGCAAAAACTTACAAAAAAAAAAAAAACTGCACAAAGGAGTTCTTTTAATAAATCATTATATAAAAATAGTCCTGGGACGGGACGACCGACGACGTACAAATTTCAGAATTTTTTTCTTTCGATTTTTTCTACGTCCTTGGTGGCCTTTCTTTTGGTTGTGAAGGCATTTATGAAAAATGCCATTTGAGTTGAGCTTTATTCATATGTGCTCTGATTTTGGAAGGAGGCACATGCACACATATAGACATAAAAAAAAACTGTATCCCACTTATATTCATACAAATACTCGTACACCTATCAAGAGGAAAGTACAAAAGGCCCCGATGGCGGTAGTCGTTTATCACGCCGGCAATTTTCTAAGGAACGCATAAGAATCTCGGTCCATTGGCTTGCCCTTCATTTTAGTCTGTGACTGTGTGAGATACATATATATATATTTTTTTGTTTTCTGTATAAGGAGTATTGTATTTTCAACAAAGTGTGTTCCCAGAAATAGAGGAATAAATCTCAGCTGTGAATATATTCACTCTTTCTCTCGTCCAGTTTTGGGAGGAAAAAAAAACACACACACACGAAACAATTCTGAAACGGAAGCTATAATTTGTTTGCAGTTTGCAGGAGTTTTGTGTTTAGGAAAACAAGATTTATTGCATGCAAAAGGATCCAGGAGGCATACATCACAATGTGACTGGGAGAGAGGGTGTTTGTTAGTTAGATTGTACATCTGTAATAATTATTGCTACAGAGAGGAATTGTTGTATAATAATGGTAAACGTTTGATTTAGGGAACAAACTTTCGCTCAATTTGTGGAAACAATAATGGCCCTAAATGGGTCCCTTGATGGACCTTAGGAAATAAATTTTCCATAAACCATTCACGGATATGTTTTGAGTTAAGTTAATATAATGGGAGCGGTTAGGTCGTGAATAACTTAGTGATAACTCAAAAAGTCAAATTCTTAAATCTTCATAACCTTGTGCTGATTGTGGGGTGTATAGGTCGGGAATGCCTAACTTTTACGATTGATTACAGCCATAAAAGAGGTTTGCCTCTTTCCTTACCACTCTGGTGGGCAAATCTTAGGTTCCTAAGCCGCCTCTCCAGCTTGAGAAAGGCAAACTTTAAGGTGAAAATAGTCTTCAATGGGTGTCGGATGATAAGCAGCCCTAAATGTGAAAGTACACACTAAAACACTAGAACGGGCACAATGTCAAAACAAACTTTGTATGGCGGATAACCTGTGAACTCATTTCCATGTTCCCAAGTGTCATTGCCGATCTCAGTTCCATAAAGATACACATTCCAGTAAAAACTGAACCGAGCCCACGTTTTCTGGCCCATCTTAATACTGTTGCAATGTCCTTTCCTATGTTTAATAATAATGAATGAGATGTGTCCTTAATATTGCTTCAAGAGACCACGCCAGCTCGACATCTTTCCAAAGTTCTGCGACGCGTTCCGACTCTCCGGACTTAATCCACAATTGCCTTGATTCCTTTTCAAATGTCTCGTGCCAAGTGGTGTCCATCAAGTTGTGACCGACACATTGCCATTTTCTTTGTCGTATTGTGATATCAATGGGTTCCGTATCCGTTGCTTCCTAATAGAAAAACCTGCTAACTTTCTCAACCGATTGTCTTGCAATGCTGCCTTGAGTCCCAATTACAATTCGATCGCTTAATGAGATACGCTCTTCGATCTACCTCCAAGTTCCTGCAGCTATATACAGTAGTCCTTGTAAGTACTTGACAAAATTGTGTGCCAGTGATCTTTTTTGTTTGGTTTGGTTGAAGCAGCTAATTGGTCGTAGAAGTTATATTTTCGTCCTTGGTATCGGTGGAGGAGTAGTACTATATAATTGTTAATTTTCGCACTTTGCTCTGGAATTTGTGCGACAGAATTCAATCATTGCATGACCTCCAAAATGTGAAGCTTTTGTGTGTTTTTGTGCTCAGTAGCAGTCCCACGTGGGATTCATGAAACCTAATCTTTATAAAACACTTACTCACTGCAAGATGGAGGAAGAATCTGGGTCAGAAGAATACTGCAAGTAAATCCGCCTAAGAATCCTGGTAGGGGATGCACTGTGTCCCATCAGAGATGTGGTCTTTGATACCTATTATGTCAGACTGTCCCGGCTAAACTTTTCGCGTTACTTCATGGTAATCTCCTTCTTGCCTTTTGATTGCTTCTGCTTTGTCGTTCAATGTTCCGCACACTTGATTTCATCGCTTCTCCTTGACAAGCGTCGCCATTAAGATATGGTCCGGTGTTATGATTTCTACCTTCGTTTTACAGTCTTCGCCGCTCTTCTTATCATCTACAGCACTCGAAGACAGTGTGATTTGCGTCATTGTGAAGGGAATCTCTCAACTTTCTCCATCTTATGTTAACAGGTAACTAAGCTTCTTCAGATTAGCCCCTCGGCCTCTATTTTCCAATAGTCCAACCATTTTCTTCTGCTGTTGAAGACTTTTTTTTTGTAATGGCCACTCTCGCAACTACGAAGGACTGCTTGATAGGCCTAAGGCACTTATTTTCCGAGGTGCTCCTCTTCTCTGCACTGAGGCCATTCTTAAGCGGTTTTTCCTGTTGGCGTGCGTCAGCCAATATCTTACAGAAGGATGAAGTTCCTGACCAACATCAGAAGTCTTCGCTTGCTACCGGCATAAGACAAGGCCCTCGTTTTTGTTCGTGATTTTCTCTGCCTTCAAATGTCCATGTTCGGACTTAAGCTAGTTATCGAAACTTTTATGGTGGTGTCTGCAATTTGTTTTGGATTCCAGCTTATAAATTGGAAATTGTATGCTGAGTTCTGCCTGTCTTCTTGCCTCGACTCTATCTGCAACTGTTTAAGTATTTTTTAAAGCATCATTAAGTTCCAATCTTTAGTAACATCCACAACACTAATCAGAGTGGGTGAATAATGGCACATTTGACAGTTTCATTTTTCAGGTGATGACAGACCCATTAATAGCTGATGTATTCCAAGGAAGTGGCACTCAAACTGTAAAGAAAAGACGTGTATGACTCTTACAAAAGCAAAGGATGAGCTAACTTGGGTACAATTGCCTTATCTACATCTTCTGGACCGCTATTTAAGATTGTCTTTTCGCTTCGATATTCCCTAACTAATTTTGTAACCTTATCCCGATTCGCCTTTTTATTTGGGATTCCATAGGTACGCTCTGCCTTCAATTGGAACTTTAAGGTTAACAATCATTGAAAAACTTTCAACTTTTTTTCTTATTACAAAATTGTCCCACCTAAAGGACGGGTTTCCCTTTTTTTTCTTAATCAAAAAGTATGTTAACTTTGCAATCCCACTACGAGTATCTTACGAATCCTATTAAAGGATCCGTATCAGTTTAGTTGAATCTTCGCAAAAAAAAAAAAATACAATTTTCTTACCGTAAAATCCTTTTATCCAACATTCACCCACGTTGCACTGGCGGCCTTTCTCGAACCAGATCCTGAAAAACTTTTAGCAGTTAATTGGACAAAATCGAAGAAAAAATATATCTCCACCCCTTTAGTGCATAATTTCAATTGACTTCCCGAATGCATTCAGGTAGAAAGTTATCTTTGAACACGGCTTCCCATCCGCTCTCATTCCTTTATAAGGAGAAATACTCTTTGTTTGCCATCAGTTGATACAATCGGAAACTTTATTTTTTTTTGTGCCCCCTTCTCTCGTTTGTTTCCGTTTCCTTTTTAACTCTATCAATAGAAAAGGGAAGAAGAAAATCAGGAAAAATACTACAAAAGATAGCTTATCTATGAAGCAATTTATGACCGAAAGTATAACAGACTATGGAGGGGGGAAGTGAAACAGAGAGAAGTGAGTATGGAGGACTAAATGGAAAATATTACATTTTCGATGTTAGCCTTTGAATTTGCCCTTTGGTCCTTTTTTGTGTTTCGAAATGGAAGAAACGTAGCAACAGAGAAAGACGTGAGTACAAATTTTTGATGCAAAATGTTGTAAATTGAAACTTTGTTAGTATGTACCTGTACGTACAAAGCTCCATTATAAAGGGTTTTTTTTTTTCTTTTGAACTCTTTGTTCGGAAATCAACAGTGGTGTTGAAAAGTAAGCCGCAGTATAGTTCCTTCTATTCTGCATCACTTATCATAGGTGGGAATGGTTAACCGGAAAGTTAATTTCTTTAATTCATTCAAAATGTAGACGAAGTTAACGTTGCTTTCACCCCTTTAGTTTTTATTTAAAAAAATAACACTTTTTCTCTTAAATTACAACCAGTAAAAATGTGTATCTAGAACCTTAACTTGGAAAAGTACCATGCTTTCTACGACCCATGATTCTACAGCGTAGGAAATGCCACTGTCTACAGCAGGAAAGCCAAAAGTTTGTGGCGATCTGGTCACACTATTCCCTATTCACCACTATCAGCTTTACCAATGGTGATAGAGCTTACGGAGAAGTTATGACGTCACAATGTTCGTGCTAGCAAAAAAGAGACAGATAGAAAGAATCCCTTCCGTATTCAAATTCGTAGACAAATAAAATTTAATAATTAAAAAGTTTGATAAGTGTATATTCTATATTGTACCTTTTCATTCCCCAAATTGGAGACTCCGTCGAACGCCAGTTGCACAAATTGTTAACTGAGCTGGAGCTCGGTGACAAAAAACCGTCGCAACTCCTTCGGACTATGAAATCCCTTGGTGGAAGTAAGGCGACCGAGGATCTGATCCGCACCAAATGGCTAGGACTGCTGCCTGTACCGGTGTTTAAGATTCCTAAGGCAGTCAGAGGTGCTACACTCGACCAACGTAACTGACAGCCTCATAGAGAACAACAGCAGCTCCTACGTTATGGCCACATCGTCCGATCGCAGCAAGCCACATAGCTCCACCGGTTCTGAGCTCTTGGAGCAAAGGTTGACGGGGATTGAAAGCTCAATCTCGAAGCTCTCAATTGCTTTTTGAGAGCTGTCAGGTAAGCTGCGTGATAGCAAGCAGTCGCGTCCTCGCTTACGGTCACGAACGCACGATCCGAAGAAGCTAACATGCTACTACCACGAAAGGTTCGACGACAAGGCACCTTGTTGTTTGCAGCCCTGCAACTACAAGTCTCCTAGCATCAACTCGGAAAACCAGCCAGGCTCTCGCCAATAGAGGCAGTAGGCGACAGCAACCAAATCAGCAGCATCAACACCAACGAAGAATTTCGCCTGCACCTATATGACAAGACCACTAATCTGAATTTCCTGGTCGACTCTGGTTCTGTCATATCTGTGTTACCGAGATCTACAATAAGGCAAGTACCATCACCTACACCTTTTAAACCGTACGCAGCAAATTCTTCCGTAATCAACACCTACGGACAATAAACATTAACCATAAACCTAGGTCTACGCCGAACGTTCAACTGGTCCTTCACGATTGCTGATGTTGAATCACCAATACTAGGAGCGGACTTCATCGTGCACTTTGGGCTACTCATCGACCTCAAGCAACAATGCCTAGTTGATCCACTCACCTTGTCCGTTCGTGGAAGAGTCGCTGCAGCTGTAGAATACAACATCTCCACTGTTGACCAACAATCACTTGCCAACTTCCACCCGCAGATCGCCACAGGTTCACCAGTGCTTTGCTATGATTTTTATTAGATTAAAGAAGGAAACAAATCATGGGAGGGCTGCTGCTAATGCTGACGACGCTGGAATCTAAAGGAATCTATTGTTTGGTTTCTTTACTTAGGGATAAACGAGTCTTGATCTTCTCTTTAAACTGCACGAGTTCGACCGTATGGGTCCTCTTATCAGACGTCGTATACGCTTGTGTGCTTGTGAGAAGCGACAACGGCTCCCAATTCGAACCAGTTCACACGTCAGAGTTCTCTAAGTCCTAAGCAAGGGACTACGGATTTCGCTACATCACAATGTTTCGAGTCAAAAACAGTGGACTACAATGAGTTGAGGAGGAAGGAGGATAACAAGAGAGAAAAGCAATCACGAAACAACAACCGAAGACATCGAGCAGTGCGAAGGGATGAGGTGACTCCCGGAGAATTCTTTTGGGCTCATGATAAACGGGTGTGGGCAACTGTTCGTGAGAAGACGAACCGCCCCCGCTCTTACATCATCGAAACTCCGACTGGTGAGCTTCATTGCAATAGCTATCATCTTACTCGAGCTCACCGAGTTGAAGAAATTAAAGAACAAGCAGAGATTGACGAAGAGGTATCACCAGCGATCACACACCAGTTTTATCGCCAGAGAAACCAATATCGCCACGGAAGTCATTTGCTTTAGCATCGACTATGTCCTCGTCACCATCACAGTCGCCGACATCAAACTCGCAACTGTCATCAGGTCCCCCGAAGAGCTCCGAAACCCTAGGTTACCAAACTCGAAACGGCAGATTGGTGAAACCTGAGCGGAATACTGGAAAAGGGGGATGTATCGCGAAACAATGGCAACACCGATAACGACAATAACAACATTTGATGTTAACCTATGTAAATAGAAATAGACATGTACAGAAGTCAGGCCACGTTGTATTGTATCCATCAACAGACGGATTCTTCGCAAGGATGACCTGTTATTGCTGACGTTCCATGAATATTTTGGAGTGTACCTCCATAGGTTTAGCCAATATAATACACTTTACAACTCAAGCTGAACAGATATGATTAGAGACGTGGAGTATGCGGCTTTTCAATGACCGCAATACGTTGAACAGGAACTAGAAGACACCATGGTAGAGATCATATGCCCAGAAAGTAAAAGGGGAATTAGCGAATACATTAAGTACTTTTATTATGAAGAAACTGATCCTTTAGGAGCGACAGAGCATGCAAGATTACTACGATGTGTCCATTTACAAAGTACATTGTGTTCCACATCTTTTTGTAAAGTTGGCAACCCTAAAACACTGTAAACGCTTGATTTGTTGCGGCAACAATTTCTTATCCATATCCTCTCGAAAGATCCGACATAAATTTCTTTTAAGATGGCGCTGGAGTCCGAGGTAGACCTGGGCCTCAACCAAAAGCGTTTTCAGCCAGCTCGATCTTTAGCTAGCTGCCTTCAGTTTCGCACACCCTTTCAATTGAGCTGCAAAATTATGCAGTTTGAGGTCATGTGACATCGTTCCGGTGCATCCGTCCCCTTATACCATAAACAAATTCAGCTCTTATGTAAACAAAACAAACTCACCCAAATAATATCAAAACCAATATGAATATCAAAACTATGATACACCTGAATGATTAAATTGTCCAAAAACAATCACAATGCGGAGCTGCGAAAACCAATTATCACAGACGACATCCGCCCCCATTAAAACGCCAAAGGCACTAGCTGATTATTACCAAGCAAAGTCTAATAGCCTATGATAACGCAGGCACCGCAAATGACAATATAATGCCTCCCCCTTTCGTAGAGTTCCTTTTTTTATGCCAAGTTTCTCTAATAAAGTTCGGTAATTAAGGATAATACACACCTGCAGCCATTCTAATGGAGTTAACCAAGCAACCGACTCCTAAAGCAGCGGGAGGCTTCCCACGACGACGCAGATTCTCTGCTAATTTTGACAATGTGTACCGAAGAGATTTCCCTCCGAAAAAAAAGGACAAGAAGCAGGAGTTACACGGGTATGTTCGTCTTGGAATTTCACACACAACTATTTGCCTGCGACACCTGTTGTGTGCAGATTACTACAGTATAGGTGTGGGTAGAGAACTGCTACCAGGATTCATAATTAGATATGTCTCGGATTTTACAGGAAAGGATTAATCATGTTTATTATATCACCTTAGTGTGTCATTATCCTGCGGCACTCTATCAGTGTGTGTGCCACTGCATGTGAGAGAAGGTGGTGTATGCCTGTAATTAACGTTAAGCGTACAAAAAGGATAACAAGAGCAGCAGCAGCATGTTTTTTTTTTTTGTCTTCTTGGATCTATGCCTTCTTCCCCTTCAAAACACAACAAACGAGAAAAACACAGAGAAACATTCACGTGACAGATAATGAACGCAAAAGGTTCTCCCACTACTCCACCTCTCCAGCTGGAGCCATAAAACAAGGAGGTACACGAGATAACACTTTGCACACAGTGTGTCACTTTGTGGCGTCATTCAGGCGCGCTACGATTTTAAGCAGAAAAATATAAACACAACAACGTTGTTCCTTGTTGCTCCTTCAAACTTTGTCTGTATAGTTGTTGCTTAGTCAAGGACAGGACAGTAGAGATCCTTGTTTATTGCCAGCGGTGAAATTTGCATCAGATTAATGAAAGTTTCCTTCAGCAAAAAAAAAAAAAAAATAGGTTCAGACACAGATACAAACACACTCTCAACGGTGAGTGAGAGCTCTTGTGCGCTAATGATCCTTTCCTTCGTCTGATTGCGAAATAGGCATCCATCTCTCAAACTAAGACGACGATAGGGCTGTATCACTTCACACGATAGGAGCAGATCCGCCACCGACGACATAAAAGGGCGGAAAATAAAATTAAGTGGCTTTCAACTGACATGAAGCGACACGCGCCGCGTACATCCTTTACCCATTTGCATTCGTCATTTTCGAACTAATGAACTGGCAAATGGGGATCGTTAAACCATCAATCATCGCACAGTGAATTACCATCGTTAATATTGGTTCTTCGGGTGGTTCTAGTGGTTTTGTTGTCGTGCGCCTGGAAAGGATAATGCAATCATAAATAATTGATTGAACCCAACCAAAAGAAAATGTTTATTCAAGGCAAATAAATTACAGGTGGTAATTTTTATTTTATTCGATTTAAATTTATTATTCGGACTGTGGATCAACACATGTGTCGTTATATGGGGTTAAGCCATATTATGAAAAGAGGTGTCAGCGGTTATGGATGTGGGTAGATTGAACCGTTTAAATCGAAATGAATTCATTTGGCAGTAATCCGGGTGCTGGAAAACCCTTATGAAATGGATCAACGTATTAAATGATTCAAGAGCTGGGTATGATCATGATACGTAACGTATCTGACTTGTGGAAAGAGGAATATCAATGCAAATTATTGTACTAAATTTATGCATTATATCATACAAGCACCGTGGGGAGCACCCTTAAGGGGTGGCGAGTTTCGAAGATAACATACGCATGCGCTACTAGAGGTTTTGTTGTTGTTGTTGTGATGGATACATTAATTGCCCTGGTATAGCATGGAATGGTACATAGACCCTCTATAACAGTTACATAACGTCGCTCGAGAATTGGTTTGTTCCATACGCCATTGGCACTTTTTCGAGAAAATCGCATTTAAAGGTTTGCGTACTTGGTACTCCGAAACTGTGTGATATGATTTTTTTTTTTATTTTTTTAAATTGAAGTCAGTCAGTTATAAAGAGTTCACCTACCAATTTTCAAAGTATTTTGCCAAACCGTTAACAAGCTACGTTAATTAACGTACAAGTCTACTTTTTTGACTTGTGTCCCACCTCCTATATTTTGAAACTGATTTTTTTTTTTCATACACGTGGAACACAAAAAAATGGATATGGCACAAAGCAATTCTCATCCAAAATATCTAAAAGGCAAGAAGGCATGGAGTTGGATGCTAAAATTTGAAAAGGAAAATCGATTTCATCTTTTTTATTAACAAAGTTTTTATTAAAAAAATACAATAAAATAAGAAAATTATTCAAAGTGTTTAGTATTAAACATTTAAAAAAATCATAAATATCCGTGATCGCAAGTAATTTCGGTTTGGCAGTCAAGCCACGGCACGACTAACTGGCTGAGCTAAGTAAATTAAGTTAGATTACGTCGAAAAACATAGAATAAGAATTAAGTTTAGCTTAGAGTACCCGTGTAGGGCCAGTAAGTTAGAATAACATAGTTAAGTTAGTTAAGCTAGTTTTAAGCGTTTCTTGTTTAGCAAAAAAAATCGACTAACTGACTGAACACAATGGTATGCTGCAATACATAGACGCATGCGTAGCCGCACGAGTTCAATTTAAATCAACTCTTCCAGTTGCAGAACGATTGTGTTCGCAACATTGAAATCTTATGTATTCAATGATTGCAACGTCTGCAACTATGTATTGCGTTTGCAGCACTATTGTGTTCAGCCAGTAGAATTGAGCAGCCGCGAGGAGCATTCGGTCAGCTGAAAAAAGTTTTGTGTGGTAGAGACCTGCAGTTGTCCCTGAAGAAAAAAAAAAATAAAGTGTTACGTTTGGTCTACACTTTTGTATGGATCAGAAGCATGGACACTTAGTAAACCAATAATTAAGCGATTAGAAGCGTTTGAAATGTGGATTTACAGACAAGTTTTAAAAATATCATGAACGGATAGAATCTCAAACATGGAAGTCCTGAGAAGAATCGTAGCAAAAGGGGAACTTCTGAAGATAATAAAGAATCGGAAACTGGAATATCTGGGATATGGCATCAGAAACGAGAAGTACCAGCTGCTACAAGTAATTCTTCAAGGTAAAGTTGAAGGAAGAAGACAGAGGACAACATGGCTGAAGAACTTACAAGACTGGTTCGGTCTTTCAGCAACCCAGCTTATCAGGACCGCAGGATCAAGAGACGAAATAAGAAGGATGATATACAACCTCCGAAGAGGAGAGACACCATTTAGAAGAAGTTTTCAGCCTAACTGAATTCATATCTTCATAATATCGAATATCTACTCAACTGTCAACTTTGTTAATATTTTCTCTGTCTCTTGTCGCCGTGATATGCACGTGGAACAAAACAATTCTCGCAAAAAAATTGCCAAAAATTATATGGAAAATTTGTCCCAAACGCCAAAAAATGGTTTATAGCACAAAACAATTCTACAAACTGTTGATTTTGGTGGATATGGGACAAAATCGATGTTCGATATCTCGGGATTGGAAAGACATAGAGCAAATCGGATCACAGATTTGAAAAGAGCATACAAAATTACCATAGAATCCGTTCCTAACTCAAAAACAACAAAAGTGGCGTATGGAACAAAACAATTCTCAGGCGACGATAAGTACATCCATTTCTGAAATTTTTCAATCTCACAGAAGTATAAGATCTTTTTATGAAATGCGTATGTAACCTGTTTTCTTGGAACTTTGTTGGCAGCTCCGTCACTTTTTTCTAAGATCAAGATCTCAATGAAAGAATGCGCTTCAAAATTTTATTGATAGAACAAAAAGTACGTTTGAAAGATTGGACTTCTATTGAATGCGATTCTGGCTATGAATGCAGATTGCACCGGACGTGTGATGAAATAAACTGCCCGCAGGTCGGCTATCTGTCTCTTCTCTCTCTTTGCTTAACAGTTCAACATTTTTCTTGCCATACTCTATATTGGATCATGCCTTCCGGATGTCTGCTTTTAAGTGCAGAAGACTTTATAAATTATTGACAAGAAGTGTACAAAGAATTGGCTTCATCAAAATTGATGATGTTGTCTTTCCGAAAGACCATGACATCCACCTCTGGCAATGTACTGATTCGCGAGGCTTTTCAGTTACTTACAATTCTGAACATGACGTCACACTCATTTGGGTCCCGGGACATAAGGGCATCCATGAGAATGAAAAGGCCAACGAGCTCGCAAGAATAGGCTCTGAAATAGATCTGATAATGGCCGATGACTCAATCTTACCCCCATTAGAACTGAATAAGTCCAGCTTCACCACGAAATTCATAAAACTCGCGAACGAGAGATGGATTTCACTCACGGCACCTTTAGAATACTCTGGACAGAACTAAATAAGAGAAAAACAAAGGAAATCATCGCACTCAACAGAAGTCACAACAGAATCACTTCTTATAAGGTATTATGACAGGTCATAACCTGTTGGCGGCCCAACTAAAGAAAATACATTTGAGTACGACGGAACTATGCAGAGGATGTGGCGACGCAGATGTTGAGAACACATTCCACTCCACCTCCTATGTGGATGCCCAAGCTTTAGTAGAAACAGTAAGACAATCTGTGGAGATCATTTCTTCAATGATCTGGGCGAACTGTCAAGCAAGCCACCGAGAACCATCCTACAATTACTTCGGAACTCGGGTTGGTTCAGGGAGGCCAACTGATAACAATAATAATCTGTGTTCTATCTGTTTTTGGTATGCCACACCACATCGGGGAACGCAATGGATCCATCGAGATCCGAGTGAAACTGTACATAAGTACAACTGTACAACCTAACCTAACCTATTTACAATTCTTTCCTGAATTTGATTTCTAGAGCCAAAGCTAGTATTTGTTTGAAAGATATTGGCAAGTTCTCTGAATTTTCACACAGTATATGTGCAGCTATCTCCCTAGTCTTCTAGACTTAGGTATTATCTTCTAGAAGACCCATTTTGGTCAGATGGTACCTGAGGTTGTATCCATTTTAAAGTTCCTTGAATCGTGCTAAGAACTTCCCTTTTGGTGAAGGAATCGCATTCCTCATTACTAAGATTCCAGTCTTCCTTGTAGGATCCAGCAGAGAGAACTTTGATGGATATTCCTGATCGACCCTGATAAGGGTCGAAATAGACAACATTCTGATAGGACAAAGTTGAAAGCTTCACTACATCTAACTCACTTACTTACTTACTACAGTCCAGGATGGACTCGGGTCCCAACCAACAATCATCTCCAACCAGCTCGGTCTTAAGCTAGCTGCCTCCAATTTCGCACGTTAAGTTGTTTGAGTTCCCCTTTCACTTGCATACGCCATACGTCGCGGTCTTAGTCTACTGCATTGTCCCTCGGGGGTGGACTCGAAGATTTTTCTGATAATAGATGTCCGTATTCAACTACAGAAATTGCAAATGACGCACAGTGTAACCTTCTAGATCCGGATGTAAGAACACAGATCCAGACACAAATTACATAGCACAGAAGAGTAATGTTTTTCCGCATGTAATAGGTGCCGAGCGTGTTAAGTAGGTACCCCTAATGGACACAGCTAACAGCATGAAGAAAATCCTGTGTCTATGCTCTTCCCGAGCCAACTCTAGTCAAGGACCATACACAAACGAATATATCGAAATATCCAACATAAAGTGCTTACCTTCCCTTAAACGGTGTAAAAGCACACATCGAACCATCATCATCCCCTATCTGGTCTCCAGTGTAAATGTAACATTCGCCCGCATTAAAATTTAATTCTAACCTCTGAGTAGTAGCAAAGCAACTGCATTACATTACCGCCAACTATCCGGTAATTTGGTAATTTAAATTTCCTGTTAAAGTGTTTCAACTTGTTCCATGCACACTACACTATAACAAGGATGACGACGACAACTACACCTAATTAACCGACATTTCTAGATATATTATATGTGACATAGCTATTAGTCGCGTGTACGATATGCACCATCTATTTCCGCTGTCGTCCTTCAGAATGCCTGCAACCAGATAACACCCACTCAAGCATACACCGTACATCCATAATGAGGGATTAATGGCGGTTTGGCTTCCTGATTAAATCCCTGTAAAATGCTTCACTTCCTCTCCAGATGTCCTGAATTTATTTCCCAAATTCCTTCTGTGTGTTTTCATATTTTTTTCAGTTTAACAGCCCCGCAGGTGGAACTGAACGAAACGGAACTACAGCAAGGACCTGCACAAAATTTAATATCAAAATTCGACATTCAAATCGTTGGGAACATTCAGTGAACCAAGTGTGTGCTGTATGCTGCTCCTTGTACGAGTACTGCTGATGTGAATGCGTAATTTATTCATCGCCCATACGCAATCATATATTCTCGGTAGCGGCATGAGATTCCTTTTTTCGGTTTGACGTGGGGCGCCCGGCACGGCACATACTCCCGCTATAAACAAATGCTGTCTGCCATATCTCTTCGTCCTAAATGTCTCAGTTTGTATGCAGAACATCGTCTTAACAGTCATCCGCAAAGCAATTCAGGGACGAACGCGTCGCGCAAAGGGAAAACACCGCACGAGGACCTTCAATAACCATCTATCATGGCAGGGCGGGGGTATGTGGGCGGTAGGTGTGCGAGAAAAAAAAAACACCAAAACAGGACCTCGCACTTGGAATCCTCCAAATGTGAGTGTTTCGCGACGACCCATAACCGATTCTTTGCGGAAGGAATATCAAAGTATAGTGTGCTTACAAATTGCGGTTGTGCCAGCGGTATGAGTGGGCGGATATGACCGTGATTGTTAAATACTAACAACGAATTCACGATCATTAATTTTGAATCAGCGCATTCACGAGTAGCGTGACATAAGCCAGCTTCAGATTGCGTCAGCAGATGTGGGACGTGTGTGGTTACACTATATATATTTGAAGCGAACGTGTGTGTGTGTGTGTTTGTTTGTGCGTCATATGCGGTTTGGAATCATGGGAGTCCTTCAAATATTTTTATGATCATCATTTTATGATTTACAGTGGTTGAGTTATGACAAATTTATTAAACGAGTTTTGACTTGTCATGGTGTTTGAGTCCTTGAAATGAGAAAATGCGATTGAAAATATAATTTAAATAAGTTTTGCTTTTTATTTTTTAATGTAGCTTTAGTAGACCGGGGGATGGTTAGAGGGTTGGCTACACGTTTTTTGATGATACTAGTATCACTGACTTGAAAAAGAATCTTAAAACCTTCGACACTCTTCGAAGGTGCCACCATGCTTTGCGTAAAAGTTGTCTCCATTTCGTTGTAAAGTCGACAATTAAATTTCCCCTGAACGTCCTTTATAACTCTGGCTCCACTCGCGTGTTCGTTTACGCACAATATGGTCCTTGAACTGGGGAGTTTTACTCGCTTGAAACACTTAACCAAAATAAGTCACACGGAGTCAAATCGCACGATCTTGCTCGCCAATTGTTGTCGGGTCATGGCGAGAAGATGTTTGAAGTCCCTGAGCGAAACCTTAATTCATAGCAAAGATGTTCTCTCAATCAGAGAAAGCGATACTACTGTTTAGAATAAACTGCATGGAGATAGAAATCTGAGAAGGTCCCAAGGTCCCAAGGACGTAAGTCCTCCAGCTTGAGCTGGTATTGGGTCCACAGGAGCGATTCGATCGAGCTCGTCAGAAGCTCTTAACGTGGTCCTCCAATATCCTGCCCCCGGACTTGCACATCAAATAAAGCGTTCCGTGAAGTGCTATCGGACTCAGAGAATCTGGGCTTTAGTCCGCCAAACCCTATGGCCATAGAAAGGCTCTTGACCTGCTGCCTAGGGATTTGGCCTCGACCATGACTGACTACACGACTCATTTTCTTAAATTCAATAATAATATTCAGGTTCACTTCCCGGAAAGGTCAGAATGGAACCTACCCCTATCAAACTACCGAGTATCGATCTTCACCGACGGCTCCAAGATAGAGTTTGGAGTTGGAGCAGATGTGTTCTCAGTGGAACTAAACGGATCCAAATTGTACCGCCTTCCAAACTCTTCGGGTGTCTTCCAGGCAGGCGGAATATAATAACCTCAGCCCTACTACCTCAAACAGCATAGGAATCTTTATTGACAGCCAGGCTACCATCAAAGCGTTCCATTCACTTACTTCGTCCACTAATTTAGTTGAAAAGTGTAAGGAAACTATAACGCAAGCAAACGCTCGGTTAAACATCACTCTCCTCTGGGTTCCCGGCCATAATAACATAGGGGGGAACGAGAGAGTCGACGCGTTAGCCAGATGTAGTTCTACCCTGGATGTTTCCCTTGCGGAGTCAATCTGCTCCCCGATGGGACTCATCGAGGGCAACATTTTCCAACACTATCTCTCTTAAGCCAACTCTAGGTGGCATTTTTTTTTTTTCGAAGGCTTTCCAATAAATCGTCACACCGCTTTTGGGCCTTGCAACTGCCGTAAAACTCTATGCGTTACCGAAAGCTCTTTTACATGCGTAGAAGGCTACATATACTTTTTTGACATGGTCATCAATGTGCTCCTTCCAACTTAATTTGGAGTCCCAAACTATGCCTGCATAGCTTGCCGATCCTGAAACTTTGCGGCCCCCCTCTATATCAAGAAAAGCATCCGGGGTGAGTTCCTTTCAACTCTAGACACTAAATTGCATAGCGGTACTAGCCTACGTTTCAAATATGCATGTTGTGATTTGAAGAGAAAGTTGCTTCCAATCACTTTTCTAACGCACAAATCTCTAAGACGTTCCAAAACCTTCAACAAGAAGGACGACAGTCATATAGGTGTGTAGGCTTTGAATCTGGAGTGTTCTCAGATTTGTAAATGAATATGACCCGCACCTCTGAAAACGTACATTTTCCTAGGAAGTCCATTCATTTTAAGCTTCCATTTACATATGTTTCCTGCACGCCAGTTTCACAAATATGCTGACATGTACAAAATTTTAAAATCCACCATCTCGCCAAAAAGGTGTTCGAAATCGTTACGTTTGCTGAGGAATCCTTTTGCGTGAAATATCCGTGCCACAGTGTTCTTAGAACAGGGAAATTCAAATTCAATTTTCCCTTTTTTCTTTAGCATAACTTTAAAGAGAACTTGAAACGCTTAAGGGCTGCTCGTCTTTTCATCTCAAAAGGGTTTCCAGCCTTTAACCATAAATCGAGAAATGGTAACTTATCTTTCAATTGGACATTGATTTTCAAAAACGCAGGAAGCCTTCTTCCTCAAGTAAAAAGCACCCCATTTACGGAAACCGCCCACGGGTAAAGGGACGACCAATTTAAAAAGAGTGGGCTTAGAAGTTTCAAAATTCAATCGCAAGGATTCCATGATTTTAACATAAATAACAGCCAACGGATCCCCCATTTATGTATGCTTTGTGAGCACTTCTGCTGAAGGGATAACCAAAATTAAATTTGCAAACAAAACTTTCAAATTAACTCTATCCCGTATCATTTCCGTTTATAATCATTTATTATTGAAACTTTAAACTGTTTTCATTGAACTCAATTGCGAAAGTTTTTTTTCTAGGCTCCAAGGGAGATCTGCATCCTATTTATCCTAATTCCAAAATCACTACAACTCCAGGCACTTACGGTGAAATCGCGCACAAAATTACCTAACACACGACCAAAGAAGCAATATTTTCTGTTTATGAACCCATTCCGGGTGGTCTCCCGTTGTGCTACAGCCAGCTGCATGTCCTCCGGCGGGCCATGCAAATTATTTCTAATTAAAAAAAATAAAAAATAAGTGTTTCTGCATTCAGCGCTCTTGTTTAATTGGAAAAGTTTTGTGAAATTAATTTTTTTCTTCCGCGTGCTCTTCCGTATCCAGCCAACTATATGCAGTGACAGTGTTGATGGGGATAATGGTTGTGGGCTGGGCGCCCTGCACGGCCAACCAACCATCCTTCGCCATGCTATGTGCTTTGCAAGAAGAGGATCTGTTATCGCTGGGAAAACAATGTGCGGGACATTAAAAATATTTATTTTTGTTTTTAACTTTATACTCATGATTTACATGCTCATCGTTGGGCTGGTTTAGTGGACCGGCACTTGAAATGAATCGCGTGTATCCTGTGCGCACTGTGATTTGCGTTCTAATTTGCAATTCATTGTAACATAATAAGGACTAATTGACAGGCCTGTGTGTAGGAGGCTGGAGTAGGTAAAATTGCGGCGCACAGCCTGAGTTTACATGCCGCACACAGTTTTAATTAATTTGATACAATCACATGACAAACTATAGCCATATGTATGTGGATGCTTAATTAGGCGATGGGTAAAGTGCTGAGGAACATGAACATGGTGTGGTCGTTGTTGATCGAATTGGGCTTTCAACGTATAAAAGTATCGGTTTTCAAGAGTATGTATCGATATAGGAGGAAAGTCCAGGAATGTTTGGAAACTCCCCCAATTCTTCCTTGTGAAACAGACGAAGTCTGTGCATTTCTGCATATTAACATAGATACTTACAAAACGCATCTTCATAAGACACCAGTCTATGGACAGTTACTATGCGTTGGCTGTAAGAACAAGGTTTTGACATTTATTGCTACATATATCCGATCTACAGTTCATATTTCGAAAAACTTCGAAAGAGGACACTCTTCGCTAGAGAAGAGTCACCGTACCGAGATTTTTTTAAAGAAACAGTTCGCCAGTCCTCTTTTGTTTTCTGTCAGGGTGTTGGAACACCTCACTGAATCACTCAGACACAAAAACAGGTCCATTGTACTTCGCCAGTCCTCTTGTACTTACCCGCACATTTGAACGAAGGAGTGGCCTATACCACCGACAAAAAAAAGTAACCAAAGTCCGTTTTTGAACTTCAGAAGGCTCTTTAACTCAGTACTGTCTTCTAGGCCATACAAAAAAAAAAAGTCAAAAGTCTGTCATCGTTTGTTAGCTAGGTGGAAGGATTCAATTTCCACTTTATCCCTGCAGCTGCTGTAGTATTCATTATTAACATTCCGCCTACTTGCACGCCAATGGCAGAGGGTCCAGAGATAGCTTGTATTTAATGCGACTAAATTTTAACAGAGAGCCAAATCTCAGTTTGTTGTTGTGAGGGTAAAAGGACTTGGCAGTTGTGCTTGTGTCCAAGTGGATTTAAAGCATTTCCTTCTAGTCTATGGTCGAATTACCTTTTTTCTGTTTACAAATCAAAGTGAGACTCCGTCCAAGTTCTTATAAGTTCATTGGCTTTCCATTTTAACGCCTTTCAATCATAGGGATGCTCCAGCTAGCTTGTCGGACATCTAATACAGCATCTTTCTTATAGCGAAAGCTTATTGCTCATAGAAGCTTATATCTTTGCGATATTGAGCAGAGATATGCCTCACATTGAATTCACAATGGCGTTATTTCTTTACTTCGAGAAAGTCCTTAACAAGCTCAACGGAAGCTTGCGATTTACCAACCGAGTGATAAAAGTCACCTTCGTCGAAAGTTTTTTTTTTTTTCTTTGGAGGAGAACATGTAGATTTAGACGCGCCGCACGATTGTCACTATTGTTGTGTAAAAAAAAAATTCTTAACAAACCTCTCTGTCTCTAGCTTAGTATGAGGGTAATTTCCATAATTTCCTATTGTAATACCAAGCCGGTCTCATGGATTGAAAGCTGAAACAAACACGAATCTCGATTAGCAATAGTTGTTTTGGAATCAGGCTAGACAGGAAGCTAACATAGAAAGAAACTGTTGCTAGAGGTATTAGCCGCAGATAAGAAGGGCAATTCAATGCAGTTCTGGAACAGTTCACAAAATCAAAGGCAATGGAGTGGCATAATCCCTTGTAATCCTGTGTGATTATTGTTCGCCAAATAATGCAAACCTCTCGGGGAATAAAGGATATTTGTGTCTATGATTCGATCGTCTTTTTGACCCAAAACCATCTCTACAGTCAATATCTTTCACAAAGACCTCAATTTAATGGAAAATTTGTGTACCGAATAAAAAAAATGAGTCCAACAACCTGTAAGGACCAGAGTAAATATTTTCACTACTAAAAAGTAATGATCGTCCGGATTTGCAAAAAAAAAAAAATATAGCGTCTGAGTAAGTATTCCCCTAGGCAAGCGTATTATAAGAAAATTCTCGAATATACGTACCACCACTTTGTACGAAAGAACATCAAATAAAATTTAACTGTTCCTTAAAAGCTAAGCTAATATTGAAAAATCTCCTTTCTTCCATAATCAGACTGGAAAAGAAGGAATTCTATGGGACTTATGCCGCAATCCATGTCATAAATCTACAAACAAAAAAGAATGGAGAATATCATCAATGACCTTGAAAATGAATCCAGTTACAGCAACAGCAACTAAACAAAGGGAAGGAAAACAAACAACCAACACACAATGGAAGGATATACAATATATACTCACTTCATGGATAACAAATTTTTATTTCAAAATAAAATCCAAATTAAGTATAAAAATAAATTTTCCTTAATTTAACATTTATCCTGATAATTAAATAAACTTAAAACTTATTATATTTAGATACTTCACAAGGAGAAGGGTAAAGGCTATTCGCCGCTAAAAACCACAACCTCATCTTTCCATCGGATGAATAATCACAGTCAGCAGAAAAGCAATTTATTCCGAGTAACTTATTGCATCGTTTGTGGTAATAGAACTTCACAAGACTACAAGTATCCTTCCTTAAACAAAATATTCAATTTCCTGATTATACCTTTTACATTACCCACAGATCTTAACTCTCCCCTTGGTTTCTCAGTTAGCTACTCCCTTGCTTTCTCATAAATATTAACAATCATCATCCGTTCAACCATTAACTATTCCTTATAACAGAAGGGATATCCTTAAAGAACCAACAGACCGACGTAGAAGACCAAAGAAAAAAAAAAAAAAAACACAAAGAAAACAAAGAAAACGAAGAAAGGTCAAGTTTGTGGTGAAATCCCCCTTCGAAAGTCCTTGAATGCTATGAAGCAAAAGACGTGCGTTTGCTATTTGTTTATGCTTAGGAAATAAGAAAAGAATCACATCGCGGTTTAGGTGTGAAAACTCCTGACAAAAAGGATCCGCGCCGCAAAATTTAAATAATCCTTTAAGACTACCCACAGCTTATGAGTTCGTCCGTTTCACTACGATATGAAACAGAAGGAAGGAAGGATGAAGTTTTTTTAAAAAAAAAAAAAAAAAAAAGTAAAAAGAGAATTTTCTTCGCCTTAATATTTACAAAACAGCTTCAGTTTAAATATTTATAATGCCTTGTTGCGCAGGCGGATACATAGACAGAAAAATACACACACATGCACATCAACGCACACGTGTACAGGCGAGAACACGAGAATGCCGACGAAGAAGATTGTTTGCTGTAAAAAATTTCTTAGAACGTGTCGGTATCCTGCCGAAAAATATATTG